>PPHX03000001.1:26528-1353359 GCA_003705175.3 Torulaspora franciscae
ATCTTTGTGAAGACTCTTACGGGTAAGACCATCACTTTGGAAGTCGAATCATCAGATACTATAGACAACGTCAAAAGCAAGATTCAGGACAAGGAGGGTATTCCTCCTGACCAACAGAGACTGATCTTTGCTGGCAAGCAGCTGGAAGACGGAAGAACCTTGTCTGACTACAACATTCAGAAAGAGTCCACTTTGCACTTGGTTCTCAGATTGCGTGGTGGTATGCAAATCTTTGTGAAGACTCTTACGGGTAAGACCATCACTTTGGAAGTCGAATCATCAGATACTATAGACAACGTCAAAAGCAAGATTCAGGACAAGGAGGGTATTCCTCCTGACCAACAGAGACTGATCTTTGCTGGTAAGCAACTAGAGGATGGAAGGACTTTGTCTGACTACAACATTCAGAAAGAGTCCACTTTGCACTTGGTCCTCAGATTGCGTGGTGGTATGCAGATCTTTGTGAAGACTCTTACGGGTAAGACCATCACTTTGGAAGTCGAATCATCAGATACTATAGACAACGTCAAAAGCAAGATTCAGGACAAGGAGGGTATTCCTCCTGACCAACAGAGACTGATCTTTGCTGGCAAGCAGCTGGAAGACGGAAGAACCTTGTCTGACTACAACATTCAGAAGGAATCTACCTTGCATCTGGTCCTCAGATTGCGTGGTGGCTGATGATGTGAGTATATTGGAGGCTTTGGAATTTGTGTATATCTAAATAAAATGCATAGATCCTGCTCGTCAATAGTTCTTCATAGTCCGGCATTACGCAGTTCATTTTCCACCCTCGCGGTAGGGCCGAGTTCTGAGTACGCCCTTAAGTTCGACTCAATCACGGTGCTTGAATCTGGAACGTGTTTTCTTAAGGTAACACCTAACATGATTGTTTGTACTTTAACATTTTCAAAGGCCTCTTTTGTTCCATTGCATTCAAATACTGTGGACCAGAACTTCAAAAGAAGTTCGTACAATCTCGGATCATCACCAGTTCCGGAGAGTGAATCCACCAACTCCTGACCTATCTCGCAGGCGGCTACTTGACTCCTCCACGTGTACAGAATGGAAGGGTGATTGAACAGCTTCATGGTCTCTGCTATAGTAAAGGATACTAAAGTTAGCCGTTTCTCTTCTCTCTTCTCCATTGATTTACAAACTCTTGTGCATCCTTTCAGAAGTCTTATTGCGAACTCTTCTTCTTCGATGTTCTTGTTGGATGACTTTCTACTAATGTCAGACCCTTGTCTTGTAACTTCGCTCAAGCGAGCCTCTTCACTGCTCACGTTACCTGTATCTCTGCCACTTCTATGAAGCAGTTGGGCCGTAATGTCAATCAGCTTTGTGACTGATTCAGGCTGAGGGAAAGCGGAAAGGAAGCTGAAGTAGGGAAATATTGCTTTACTCACATAACTCTCATTCTTACGCGAAATTTCTCTATCAAATACTTGGCACAAGGCAGTTTTCAATTCACTGTTGACTTCGAGATGATCCTTAAACTTGACTGCTAGAGATTGGAGTGCTTCTAAGATCAATTCCTTGCCTTCCCATGATCTGCCGGATAGGGCTTCAAGAGTTATGGAAAATAATTGATCGATCAACTTTTCGCTGGTTGAATGATCCACTCTATCGCATAGTAGTGATATGGATTTGCCACACGTTCTTCTGATAGAAAAGTTGGACGAGCCTATATGCTGCTTCAATATGTGTAAAATTTCCTCCAAGTACAATTTGACTGTACCAGCTCCACTGGTTGAGGCTTCGGTCCATATCCTTTCATAAAGGGCACCCGTCGTCTTTTCATCATCGTTAGATCCAAAGAATAACAAAGGCATGAATATACTAGAAACGCGTTCGAATTCCAAGGGAGCATGCTTTAGCGTGCATTCTATTGCAGTTCCGACAACAGTTCTATCGTCAATATCGCCAGAGAAAAAATAATCTGAAAGTTGCTTGGCATACTTTACAGCCTTCTCCAGCGGGGCTATGTGGAAAATGTGACCAAAAGCAGTGGCAAAAGCAGCCCGAATGGACATGTTTCGATCGCCAAACGCATGGACGCAGGACTTAAGCAATTTACCACTAGAAGGCATCAGAGCCCGTTTATACTTTTTTACCAGCAGAATAAACACAGTGGATGCAGCCACTTTCGATGGCAATCCAACGCTGTTTTTCGCGGCTCTTATTGCGCTAACTGAATGCTCTTCCGCCATTGAATCATCAGAAATTACAATCAATTTCCCAACGGCCTCCATTAAAGGTGAACTATCAATGCTAGTTTTTCGGTATAAATCAATTGCATCTGAGTCGATTTTGTAATTATTGGCATTCAAAGACAGGTAATTTATCGCTTGAGGTTCAACTGCGGAAAACAGAAGAGTAAACTCATAAACCAGTTGCACGGCAAATGATTTAGCGGCATCCCCAGAATTTTTGATCAGTTCGAGCAAGACTTTCATGGCATAGTTCCTCACTTCTTCCGCATCGCTGTTGATTCCTTTCACTCCAAGAAAGAAAGGAAGAATCTGCTTCAAAATCTTGGTAGCAGATTCAGGTTTCGCCCCTTCGCTAACGTTTATTGACCGGGCAAGTATTTTGGACAAGCCGGTCGTCAGCTTTGTACTGGCTTCCCTAACGCTTTCTTTTATATCGTCCATAGCTCTAAAAGCCATTGTCCATATGTCGAGGATGCAAGCTTCAAATTTATCTCTAGGTTGGGACTGAACAAGTTGCAACAAGGCCATGGTGCTTGCTTCACGAACCCTCCATTCTTTGTTACCCATACCGCTCAGCAGCTCTTTCAGTATCTGATCAAAGTATTCTGATATGATAGCAGGCGGATCGACTATTAAAGTACTCCATATATCATTCATTGACCGAGCAACAGCAGGATACGGATCAAATCTGTACCTGAAAAGTTTGGGTATCAACTTCATAGAAAGCGATTGATCATTCATAAGGAGATTCAATAAAGACGATTTGGACATAATTGCACCTAGGCCAAATGCAATACCCTTTTTTGATGACCAAAGAAGAGAGCTTCTTGATAATGACATGAACTTGTACACTAGAGACGGGTCACCAACTTCTGAAGACAGATTGAGGATATCTTGATAAGTGCGAATAGAACCATCATTTGTCTTCAGCACGTCGGCGTCAAACAATTCAGTTTCTCCCGAAACTGAACCCGCCGTCATGCCATTCGTATTTTGTGAATCCGTGAATGACCTCAAAAGGCCCTTTATCATACCTTCTTTTAAACCAACGTCCCCGATCTCGTATATCAGACTTAGCCCCCGAGCAGCTGTTTCTTGAATAAATTCGTCACGATCGGCTAAAAATCTCATAAACCTCAAATGAATTTCGCTGGACCTTTTCGATATCACCTCTTCTTTCTTCAAGTGCTGAACTAATGATAATAACCAAATGCAGGCGGCTTTCCTGAGGCTTGGCTTCGTTGAATCACACCCCTGAAATATCTTATCGACGACAAGATGAAGTTTTGCATCATCGAACATACCTTGCGGCTTCAGTTGAGAAGCTCCTAAGATGTCAAGCTGTCGTTCTAAGAATGAACTACGCCAGCCACCAGCCATTACACTCAATGCTTCGCCAGCTGAAAACAAAAAGTCGACATGCTTACAAATGTGTGTCTCGAACAACTTTTCCAGCTGTGATGCGAAGGCTTCACTATTTCTTGTGTACATTGATAGGTAACTCCACACTTCGGTCGCTATTGGGTTATTGGAAAGCTTATCTTGCAAGTAGTCAGTACACTGTGTTAGAAACTTACTTTTAAACTCTTCAGGAGTGTCGTTCAGTGAGCCAAATTTTGTTACCTGGCCTAAGCACTTCAAAACCATGTTGTCTCTTTGAGAGGGACCGAATAATGACACAAGCTTCCTAGCCAATGTTAAGAAAACCGTATTTGTTTGCACCCCGGAAACATCTTTCAGCAGCATTCGGGGCAGAATGTAAGAATTGGCAAGTAGAGAAGGACTTAACCGAGAGTCAGGCGCCGAGCCAATGGTGATGAGAATATCATCAACGCTTTTAGAATAATTGAAGTTTGCTGCGATAATACCAAGTGTGTTAGCTGCTATCTCCAAGTTCTCTGGCTTGTTTACCGCCATCCCTCCAAGATAACTGTAAAGGCGAGAGATCATAATCTCGAGAGACCTCAAAGTTTCGGTGTTACAGTACCGAATAAGAGACAGCAATGTCTCTCCAAAAATAGGATCTTCATAATGGAAGGATCTCAATGTCGTCCCTTCGCCATCTTTCATCAAAAACTCGTTGCCCAACAAACATAGAAAGCTGGTAAGCCAATCTTTTTTAATACCAGAAAGCAATTTTGAGACCCTTTGTTGCACTAGCTCATCTACATCCAAGGCCTTTTCAATCCTGACAGACCAATCGTCATCTTGAATGACGATGGTATTAAGACCGCGCACAGCTTCAGATATCAAGCACTGCTTGCAGAATCGAACGGCAACATTCAAAGTTTTAAAGATAGAAGAGCTTTGTACTGCAGCACCAGTTTTAAGCTCTTTGAGAACTAAAGCTGTGAAACTTTCGAACGTTGGCAGATCAACTTCATGAACCCTGGGAGTCGTGAGCTGTCTTGCGGACTTATTGTCTGCCACATTAAGGGCCTGGCTAACTCTAAACCAATAAGGATTTAAGCCTTTATAGGCCTCCTCAATCACGTCAAACTTATTAGTTCTCGAGGTTCCCCATACATTAATCATTCTAGCCTCTGCGTCGTCAAAGGGAAAAACTGAATTGCAGTACTTGATGCACACATATCTGCATGCCATTATTGCCTCTCTCAGTTCTTTGGTTTCTGCCATCTCAATTTCATAGTCATCCGCCATAACCCTCCGAACCAGAACTCTCAGCTGTTCCTTTGAGGACTCATCTATTCTCGATAGAGGCACCGTCAAAGAAACTAGTGCCTCCTGTATGCTAGGACGAAATTCAGGTAGATCACCTTTCATTGAATCCATCAGAAACTCGACATATGATAAATCAACTAAAAGGCTAGGGTCCATACGAAGTATGTCACCTAGAGTTTCATATTGCAGTCTTCTCAGGTTAATGGCTGATTGAAAGTTTGCCGTAGATGAGCCCAGTTGCAATCTTGGCCATCCCTCTTCGTGAAGATTATTCCTTAAAAGTGGAGCGATACCAACGCTAACCTCTGATTGATCAACCAGACTTTTATAATTATGCTTTGCGACGTGGCGCACAAACACGAGGCTCAATGATCTGAGCTTGGGATATTTTGAATGAATACCTATGGAACAAATGCGGGAAACCTGAGTGGGATCAGACGTGGCTATCACGCTTCTATTCAGCACTCCTAAAATTCGCTCCTGTAATTCGTGCTTAACTGGTGGAGCTCCAGTTGAACGATTGCCTGTGTAAAGTTTTATCATGAAATCAATGAACCTTGCATCTTCATAAGGCGTATCGAGCCTTTTGAGTAGCTGAGCGGCCGACTCGGAAAGATTGCTCGAGTCCGCAGAGACCACAGATAAGAATCTGAGCAACAAATTATCGTCTTTAACTAGCCCATTAGTTGTAAATTTGAAAATAGCGGTCTTGAATCGTAACATCTGTTCCTTTGTGAAACTCACTCCCGCTTCATACGTGAAGAAGGAAACGTCATCTGAGCATAAGCCAGGGCATGAATAGCCTCTTGGGATAATACCAGATTCCTGATCTGGTTTGGCCGGCTGAAGCAGAAAAAACTGAGTGAACTTGTTTAGCCAGAAACGCAGGTCTTCGTCGTCATCGAGCGCCAGAAACTCGCGAGTCTCCTCTTCCTCTTTTGATCCTCTCAACGGCGGGATCCATTTGAGAAGTAACTTGCACAACACATGGAACATTCTTGCAGCCGTCGTCCGCGGCAACCGTGAGATCTTACGCATGGTCAAAGGAACCATTGAACGTGCTTCCGAGGAGCTGAGGCGATCAACTCCCTTTGAAGCGAGCAGAAGACTGTACAAGCGCACGGAACCTTCTTCTTGGTTCGGCAGTATCGCAGGGTTTTGAGCTTGTAGCACCAGTTTCTCTACCGGTACCTTCACCTCCCGTAGAGAGTTTAATCTTGCTAAAATGTCCTTCAGCACATTGAACACAGCTTGTCTCACAGAAGCATGGGGTGAAGCCAACTTCAATAATAGGGGAGCTACAAAGGTATCGAGTCCTTGTTGGAATTTATCGGGACTATCAGCCAGTGCGAATCGTAGTTCAACTTTTGCCACTAACTCCCGCTCTTTCTCCTCAGAAATGCTACTACTACTCATATCACAAACCTCAAAGCACCAGCAATTCTTGATAGAGGGCAATGGCTGCTTGAAGAAACACCGTTAGCCTCTTCCTTTAAGTCTTCGGCTTGGTGGTTACGGTGGCGATGAGTTCGGGTAAGGTAAAGGATTTAATCCTTGTTACACTAAGTCTCATATAATAGGGGAGGAGTGCTTGTGCTCACCAGCGGAAAGGCGGTAGAGTAACTGAATCAAGTACCCTGTTATGTTAGAGTCCTTAGCTGCCACACTTCTGAACAGGGTATTGGGATCTTATGTGGAAAACTTCGACCCAGCTCAATTGAACGTCGGAATATGGAGTGGAAATGTGAAGTTACGGAACTTGAAACTAAGGAAAGACTGTCTAGACGGCCTCAATTTACCTGTTGATGTGAAGTTTGGTATCCTTGGTGAGCTTATACTGAACGTACCATGGTCTAGCTTGAAGAACAAACCGGTCAAAATTGTTATTGAGGATTGCTATCTATTGTGCACGCCCAGAGATATGGCATCTATGCATTCCCAAGAACAATTAGAGCGTGAACTTAGGGTTAAATTACACAAGCTATCGGAGTGGGAGCTGGCTAATCAGGCCCGGCTGGCTGCTGAGAATCCGAACGGTCAGGATTCCGAAAATGAGTCTTTTATGCAGTCCTTGATGACCAAGGTTGTGGACAATCTCCAAGTTACCATAAGAAATATACACGTCAGATACGAGGACATGAACCGGTTGTTTGCGAAAGATTCATGTTCTGTGGGTATCACTCTTAGTGAGCTTTCAGCAGTTTCGACGGATTCCAGCTGGACACCTAGCTTCATGTCGATGACGCAGGATGTCACTCATAAGTTACTGACTCTAAATTCTCTCTGCCTGTATTGGAATACAAAGTCAGCTACTATTGAAGAGGATGACGAGATATTGGACCATGATATTCTGGTTTCCAAGTTCAAGAACGCAGTCGCGACGGGAGGAGCTTCCATACCGACCTATCAATATATGCTCAAGCCAGTGACCGGATCAGGGAGATTGAGTGTGAATAAGCTGGGCTCAACGATAGAGAGACCTCACATCGAGCTTGATGTTCTGTTTGATGAGCTTGGTTTTGAGCTAGACGATACTGAGTACGCAGATATCCTTCACAACATGTCCAGTATACATTTGAGTCAGAAGACTCAGAAATTCAAATCAAGAAGGCCAACTTACTCGGTAAAAGAAAATCCAAAAGGATGGTTCAAGTACGCTGCGTCTTGCGTTATTGATGAGATACGTCAAAAGGACGAAATGTGGACGTGGGATAGCATGAAGCGTAAGTGCGAACAGAGGCAGCTTTACGTCGACTTGTGGATGAAGAAATTACAGCAAGGGAATATAGAGGAGCAACTTCCCGATCAGGAGGATGAGGAACAACTAGGGATATTACATAAAGAACTGGATTTCGATACCATTGTTCTTTTTAGAACTGTCGCCAAGAAGGAATACGCTAAGCTCCGCTTGAACTCTCGTGACTCCCAATCATCGCAGACCGCACAACAAAACAAGCCTTCTCAAGGTTGGTTCTCGTCATGGTGGAGTGGTGGGTCGGAAACGACAAAGAGCTCCGACGAACTTCTACTTACGGAGGAACAACGGCAGGAGCTGTATGATGCTATTGAATTTGATCAAAATAACCAGATAGAGACTCAATTGCCAAAGGATAGAGTAACTATGAAGATCAGCAGTTCCCTGAGGAAGGGTGCTTTTACCATCAAGAAAAAGGCTCCTAAGGAGTCCTTGGGTCAGATCATCTTTGAAAACTGTCAAGTAGAATTTCTGCAGCGTCCAAATTCTTCTCTGATGTCCTTCAAATTACAGGAATTTAAGGTTGAGGACGGATCTCCTAACACGCTTTATAAGCATATTATCAGTGTGAAGAACGTCAAAACTGAACATGCTACCGATGGTGAAGAGAATCCTGAGCCTTTGTTCAAGGTTCTTCTTGAAACTAATCCTTTGGATGAATCCGCAGATTCCAAGGTAGACGTAAAGTTGCGTGGAATGACTGTGTTTTATCACGTTCATTTTATAAATGAGATCATGAGGTTTTTTAATCCTCCAAAGCAGCATATTGACACGATAACCGCCATAATAAATGCTGCTGAGGCTACTGTTGAAGGATGGACGACCCAAACAAGACTAGGTATTGAATCTTTGTTAGAGGAACACAAAACTGCCAACATTACTCTTGATTTACAGGCACCCTTGATTATCGTCCCTCTAGATCCACATGTGTGGGATACGCCGTGTGCGGTAATAGATGCTGGTCATATTGCCCTTGTGAGCGATCTAGTTCCTAAAGAGAGAATTGAGGAGATAAAGCAAATGAGTCCTGAGCAGTACGAAGAAGTCGATGAATCTGAGATCAATGGCCTGATGTTTGACAGATTCCAGCTTTATCTGCAAGATACTCAAATTTTGGTTGGACCTGACATCCGGTCAACTATATCAAGCTTAAACGGTGCTCCGGAAGGTTCTCAGTATAGTATCCTAAGTGGCTTGCTGCTAGAGGTGACCTTAAATGTATCAATATTGCCTAGAGCATACAATTTACCGAGAATTCGAGCATCGGGCCATCTACCGAAGTTACTCTTATCACTAAACGACTTTCAGTATAAGACCATCATGCAGCTTTTGGAAACCTCTGTGCCAACATTTATTGATTTCAGCCCAGACAATGAGTTTAAAGAACAAGAACATCCGATTGATTCTGAGGAGGGCAGACTACAACTTCAACTAAAGAACAATTTACGAACTTTAGAAAAAATGACTCCGTTAGAAATTGCCCAAAAGCAGGTTGAACTAAATTTTGAGGTCGATTCCATTCAATTGTCTCTTTACAAATGCGTCGATAGTAAAGACATGCGTTGTAAGAAATTGATCGATTTCCTGGGCAGCAGATTGACGCTGAATGTTGAGAAAAAGGCAAAGCAACTAGGTCTCAATTTACAGGTTCACTCCATAGGAATCGTTGATTTTATCGAGGAAAGCAACAACGAAGAATTTCGTAATCTAATATCCTCAGGTGAAGTTAAGCCTGACGAGAGCAAGGATTTGTTCACCATCAATTATGGTAGGACGCAACGAATAGTAGCCCACGACAAGACTCTGATCGAGGTGTTTGACCAGAATTTGATGATGAACATGGAGCAATTGCATATTGTTCTGACACCGAAATCCATACTCACATTAATGAATTTTGCGTTGACTACTTTCACAGACCCTTCTATGCCAGAGGTCCCAGCAGATGTTTTAAGGCACAACAAGGAAAATAGAGAAGATGCCCCTCAGAAGTTGGACATGGTGATCAAGATGGCCGGAATTGTTGTGATATTGAATGATGATTCGTTGAAATTGGCAACTTTGGTTTTGTCGGCGGCTGAGTTCAACATGTTTCTACTACCCGAGAGAATGAAGGTCAACATGAAGCTTGGAGGTTTAGAGCTCACTGATGAAACATCTGATTCTTTACCGAGAGATTCTGTGTTTAGAAGGATAATTACAATGAGCGATAATGAGCTCGCTGAACTAACGTATGAAACATTTGATCCTGCTGATAATACTAATGACTACGATTCGATTTTGAAGTATACTACTGGCTCGATGCATGTTAGCTTTGTAGAGCAATCCATCAACAAGCTTGTGAACTACTTTTACAAGTTTTCAAAGTTGAAGAGCTTATTCGACAGGGCGCGTGAACTTGCCTACGATCAAGCCTCATCGATTGAGTCTGTTAACAACCTGAAAATAGACATTTTGGTTAAAGCACCAATTATTGAATTTCCGAAACTGGTAGACCCTCGCCAAAATATCTACGACAGTATAAAGTTTTACCTAGGTGAGTTCTTCATCCACAATACGTTTTCTGATGGCAAGGCGGCTCATAAGATTAATCATATCAAGCTTGGAATAAGAGAAGGCCAAATTAGTTCGATTTTCAACCTGGATGGCGGTTTAAAGCAAAACCTAAAAATGGTGGATAATATGTGCTTAACCTTTGATGTTGATCACGATCCATTAGCAGGGGCTGAAGAGGCAGAGTTTACAGTTAGAGGCTACTTTGATCCTTTAATGACGACCCTTACAGAACTACAATTACGATATCTGACAGACATTTCCGAAAAGGCGGCCGCGGCTTTCAACATCAACGAGCCGGCATCTGAGGAACTTGGTGAGGATGTCATCTACGCTAATGCCTTCAACGGTAGTCCCGCTGAGGATGGAAGTTCCAAATCTACGGATGCAGATGAAGCTATTGAGACAGACCTTAAAGGTTTGAAGCTGGACTTTTCATTTGAGGCTCCCGAAATATCATTGACACTCTATGCTGATACTTCCAAAACAGTTCAGCTTGACAAAAGAGGCCTTACGAGGCTTACATTCCAAGATATTGCTTTGAGCGCCAATGTCAACAAAGATGGCACAGGAGATGCCGAGTCGCACATTTCAACTTTTGCGGTAATGGATATAAGAGACAGGAAAGATAACAAGCACACAGAGCTGATACCTAAAGTGGTGAATGAAAACTATCAGTTCATGGGTTCTGCGTCATCGACTAAGCTTGATCAGGGTAGGTTGGTCAATATTTCCGTTACAATAGATAGCCCGCAAGTTATACTAGCGATGGACTATCTGTTCGCATTACAGCATTTCTTTGAATCGGCTTTTAACCAAAAGCCAGGTGCCATTGGTATAGATGACCCCATTAGTAAAGATGACGAAGCACCGTTAGACACTAATAGCAAAGCCAGATATGAAACGAAACTTCAATATTCTTTCAACATTGTGAACGCTGCTGTGATGCTCTTAGCAGATCCATCAGATTTGAACTCTGAGGCAATTGTATTCAACGTTGGGCAGTTACTGCTCTCAGACCAGAACATAATGAGTTTATGCGCGAACAATGTGGGAATGTCTTTCTCCAAAATGAACTCAATAGGAGATCAGGAAGTCAAGCTATTGGATGAATTCTCCTCGTCTGTGGTAATTGACAAACGAAACTCCACGTCGGATAAGTTACTTACTGACATTCAAGTATCAGTTGAGCCTTTGGTCTTTAGCATTTCTTTGCGAGACATTCGCCTCGTAATGCTTATTTTCAATCGAGTAATGTCTCAAATGAACGGAGACTCATCTGTGGAGAGCTTGCCAGAGAATAATTCAACCTATGGAAATTTTTCAAAAGAATTTGAAAAGAAGTTGTCCAAGTATGCCCCAAGTTTCGTATCATCTTTGAATACCAATCACGCCAGGCAGCAGGCTGAGAGGGTGGCAGGATGCGACGTCGTTTTACGCGGTGAAAAGTTGGTGGCTGAGTTTGGTGGGATGAGGCTATTACTCATTGGAGATGTGCATGAAATGCCTATATTGGATTTTAACGTAAGTCCCTTTCAGGCCTCAGTGAAGGACTGGTCGACTGATATTGATGCTCTTGCATCATTGGAAACTTACACCAACGTGTTTAACTATTCCAGGTCTAGTTGGGAGCCCTTGATTGAAGCCGTACCAATCTCGTTTCACCTATCCAAGGGATCGGAGCGAGATGCCACGGTACAGTTCGACGCTATCTCTAGAAAGCTTGCCGAAATAACGCTTTCCTCTCGAACCATAGCAATGCTTTCCCAAATCCCGGGAACTTTAACGGGTGACGTAAATATAAAGTCGAGAGGAGCTCAGAAACCATACAGGATCACCAACGACACAGAGCTCGATCTTGATATATGGATTGCCACGGATGATCCTAACGAACGTAAAGGCCTCACAACTCTCCGCGCTAGAGAAACTATTCCTTGGGAGTTTGAGGACTGGAGAACAATCAGAGAGAACCTTGACGTCGATAGCGAAGGCTCCAATTTGGTGGCTTCAGTCGTGGGCTCTAAGTATAAAACCATGATGAAGGTTGACGCAACATATGAAGGTGAACTTCTCTTCGTCTTACAGCCTGCTATTGATCATATACACAACCGCATGACGTGTGATTTGCAGTTAGGTGAGGATAACGTCAAGATTATAACTTTCCGTTCAACCCTAGTTTTGGAAAATACTACATCGACAACAATTGAGGTCAAGGTGGAAGCTGACGATATGATGGATTTTGTAACTTTTCCCGTTAGCTCATGCGACACCAAGTCGGTACCTGTGGAACATTCGTACCGCTCTAGGCTGCGTATAAAGCCTTCTAAAAATGACGATGATTTTGAGTGGTCAGAGCAGGTGATTACATGGCGTGAATTGCTTGATTCATCTGTACCATTAAAGTGCAAGTCGAAGTCCGATCCCCGAAAGATCTTTTACATTGAAGTCAGCGGAAAATATGACGACAAAGAACCATTGGCGAAAATTTACCCTCGTATGAAGATCGTGTTATCTTCACCGCTGGTTATCGAGAATTGCTTACCTTGCGATCTAAACTTTACTTTGTTTGACAAGAAACAAGAGCAAAAAACCTTAACACTACTCAAGAAGGGCTCGAAGATTCCAGTTCATGATGTTTCGTTGGATAACTTTCTTCTACTGGCCATACAGCCCCTGGTAGATGATGCACCGCTCTCCAAACCCTCAATTATCAATACCGCCGCCCGTAGTTCCCTCAAGCCTGAGACAAGGATAACAACTAAGCTCGCGGGCGGTCAAAGGTTCCATGCGGCACTTCACTATCAGAGCATTGAGGGGACGAGGGCAAAGAATATACACATATCTGCGCCTTATATTATTCTAAACAAAACTGGCAAAGACCTCTATATTCAGGGAGATCGCACAAACATTGCTCAGGCCAAAGTTCAAATATCGGGGGATGAAAGATACACCATTCCTAAGATGTTTTCGTTTGATACCGATGGTCATAATAAGAATCGTGCCTTTATCAGGTTCAAGGAGTCTGATTGGAGTTTGCCGCTATCATTTGACGCCATCGGTCAATCGTTGGATACAGTGGTAAACATCCCCAACAAAGAGCAGGAGTCGAATTTAGGGATCACGATTATCGAAGGTGAAGGCGATTACTTATTTAGCAAGATTGTCGAAATTGCACCACGTTACATCATTCATAACTGCTTGGATCTGCCAATCGAAATTTGCGAATTTGGTTCTACGAAAGTGTCGCAGTTGGAGCCTGACCTATCGACACCACTTTATCAAATGCGCAATGTCCTTAACAAGCAGTTGATGGTCAAATTTTTAGGCCCCAACTGTGACTGGTCCGCACCGTTTTTCATAAAAGACATTGGGCTCACGTACCTGAAGGTGTTGAAACAGGACTCCAGTCATATGCTTGTGAAGGTTGAGATTATCCTCGAGAATGCCACCGTTTTCATTAGAATGGGTCAAGCCAATAATCATTGGCCATATTCTATTAGAAACTTCAGTGATCAAGAGTTCATTTTCTATCAAAGAGATCCTCGTGTAGTCGACGACTATTACGACTACGATACCTACGATGAACTGAATGAGACAGAGTACAAGCCTTATTACTACAGGGTGCCGGCCAAAAGTGTGATGCCGTATGCATGGGATTATCCTTCTGCTAGGCAAAAGAAGTTGATTATAACAGCGAGAGGACTCAGAAGAGAGATTCAGTTAGCTGAGATTGGAAATCAGAAACCCATGCGTCTTCCAGCTAAGGCAGCTAATGAGGAGATGCTCACCGTTGATTTGAATGTGGTTGCTGATGGGCCCACACAGGCTCTAGTCATCACCAATTACAATCCTGAAGTCAGTCTTTATAAGCTGAAAACGAAGAGAACATCTTCTTCGCTATCGGTAAGCAGTAGCAGCGAAGGATTCAGTGCTGACGAAGAGGACAAGAATGTTCATTTGAAGGTGGTTGTTTCTTTCAAGGGAGTTGGTATCTCCCTGATCAATACATCGTTGCAGGAAATTTTGTACATCAATGCAACTGGTTTGGAACTACGCTATAATGAGTCCGATCTGTATCAGTCCCTAAGCTGGAAGTTGAAATGGCTTCAAATTGACAATCAGTTATTTGGAAGCCCATTTCAAAATATTCTATATCCAGCAGCCCTTCTGCACACCGCTCAAGAAATTGAAAATCATCCCGTCATTTCAGGATCACTTTCGAAGGTCAAGGATGACTCTCATGGTCTGTTGTATTTCAAGCATGCAACCTTACTGCTACAAGAGCTCTCGATACAGTTGGACGAGGAGCTATTGATAGCTTTGCTAGATTTTGTCAAGTTTCCCGGTGCTGTCTGGAATAGCTATTCGACAGCAAATCAATTCAGTGAGCATGTTACGTTGCCAGAGTGTGATGATGTTCGCTCTGCTGAAGATATGTATTTCGAGATTTTCCACATACAGCCGATGATTCTCCATATTTCTTTCATGAGGTCTGATGAGCATAATTTGCTGGAGAGTGAACAGAGCCGATTCGGCTTGGAACGTCAGGGATCTGTGCTATTTTTGATAGATATCCTGACGATGACTTTGGCTAATGTAACTGATGCACCAATCAAACTTAATTCGTTATACATGGCTAACGTCAGGGTTCCAATCAGCACCTTGATGCAAGCCATGCAAACTCATTATGGACAGCAATTCTTTTATCAGATCCACAAGATTTTGGGTTCTGCAGACTTTCTGGGCAATCCAGTGGGGCTATTCAACACTATCAGTTCTGGCGTCTGGGATATCTTTTATGAACCATATCAAGGCTATATGATGAATGACCGGCCACAAGAACTCGGTATACACCTGGCCAAGGGAGGTTTGAGTTTTGCTAAAAAAACGGTTTTTGGTCTTTCTGATAGTATGGCCAAACTCACAGGATCTATGGCCAAGGGGCTGTCGTTCACACAGGATGCAGATTTCCAGGAGAAAAGGAGAATGCAACAGAGACTGAACGCCAATAGACGGAACCTGTTCTCCTCATCTGCCCAGTCATTTGCTAACACCATCGGGAGCGGCTTGACAGGCATGGCGCTCGATCCCATGAACGGTGCCCAAAAAGAAGGGGCCGCAGGTTTTATCAAGGGCCTTGGTAAAGGACTGTTTGGACTACCTACCAAGACAGCTATTGGGTTCCTAGATCTCACGAGCAACCTGAGCCAAGGTGTCAAAAGCACTGCATCAGCGCTCGACGCCCCATCCTCCGAACGCATAAGACTGCCGCGGTACGTCGACTATCACGAAAAGGTCATCAAGCCGTTCAACCTCAAGGATGCCCAGGGTCAATTCTGGCTCAAGAGTGCTGACGGGGGTGTGTTTATGAACGACAACTATCTCACGCACGTAGTGTTACCTGGTCGAGAGCTTGCCGTGCTTGTGTCAATGGAGCACATCATCGAAATCAACATTAGCTCTCAAGAGACTATGTGGGTTACAGACTATTACGGCATCCAAGGCATCATCCTGCAGCGTGGAGGGATCCACATCAAGCAGAAGTCCGGTTCTGAATACTTTGTTCCGGTGGCGGATGCGGCAGAGCGCAAAAACATGTACAAGCATATTGCCATTGCCGTGACAGAATACAACAAGTATTGTGAGGCTGTCCTGTAGTATAGCATTGTATATCGGTTTGCTTGATCCTCTATATTTTTCAATTTACGTTTAGTACTGGAAACAGCTTAATCCCTAAACGATGAATAAAAGCCATCAGGTCGCAGAGAGATAAGAAAACATTTAATAGCATAACCACACCAAGTGCTTTCATTCTCTTTCCAGCGCTTTTTCACATTATCTTAGAACTGGGTCAGCTAATAAAACCTTAGAAAAAGACCAGAATACAAGACCAACCGCATACATATAACGAAAACGAAGACCTCTCTGACGTCTACGGCTAGGCAGATGCTCATACTAGGATAGACAAGAAACATGGTATTTAGTACAGAATAAATCCCAGAATAAATCCCAGAAAATTCCCAAAAAATATCCCAAAAAATATCCCAAAAATCTCCTGAGTTACACCGTATCTCTACTCCCGAGTTGACACAGTTTAACAGAGCTCAAATGCCTGACTATCTCTTGCAACCACTATCGTTCATCGTTTAGCCTTTTATATTCATTATCAGAGACTGCCAAATGTCGGGCCTTTTCGGCTCCGAGACTTTGAGATAGTTTTTTCGCCCCGGAGAATTGCGGAGATCGGACGGTATATAAAGAGAAGAGAAGGGACCGTAAGTTGTAAACTCCATAACAACAGAAGGTGCGATTTGGCGCAGTTAGAGGGCATCTGTGGTGAGAGAGAAGAATATGAACGGATTAGTCAAGCAAACAGTGTTGGGTGGAGTTTTTAGAAGAAGTCTGGCTACTGCTTCTGCTACCCCTAGGTTAAAGACTTTCAAAGTTTACAGATGGAACCCAGATAAGCCAGCTGAAAAACCTCGTTTGCAGAAGTTCCAAGTGGATTTGAACGACTGTGGTCCTATGGTGCTGGATGCTCTTTTGAAAATTAAGGACCAGCAGGACTCAACTTTGACGTTGAGAAGGTCATGCAGAGAAGGGATTTGCGGATCATGTGCTATGAACATTGGAGGAAGAAACACTCTGGCATGTCTATGCAAGATCGACCAGGACCACACCAAGGATATAAAAATCTACCCTCTTCCCCATATGTACATCATCAAGGACCTGGTGCCCGATTTGACAAATTTCTACCAGCAGTACAAGTCGATCCAGCCCTATTTGCAGAGGTCTACCTTCCCAGCAGACGGTAAGGAGGTGTTGCAGAGTGTTGCAGACCGTAAGAAGCTGGACGGGTTGTACGAGTGTATTCTGTGCGCCTGTTGCTCGACTGCTTGTCCATCTTACTGGTGGAACCAGGAGCAGTACCTGGGCCCTGCTGTCTTGATGCAGGCTTATCGTTGGATGATAGACTCCAGAGACGAGGCTGGAGCTGTCAGAAGAAACATGTTGCAGAACTCTATGTCCTTGTATAGATGCCACACCATCATGAACTGTACCAGGACCTGTCCAAAGGGGTTGAACCCTGGTTGGGCCATCGCTGAGATCAAGAAGGCTATAGCCACTGATTGAACGATTATTTATTATTTATTATCTTGTATGCATTACGACTATTTATTACCATTCAAAAGGTTCAAATAACAACACTCGTTGAGCACCATCGACGCGTACCGGGATGATCCCATACTCGAGCTACCGTGAACAACTGCGGGAGCTGTTTGATTCCAAAGTGCTTCAAAGTCATAGGTTGGTCAAGGTTGTGAGCTATCTAGACGATTCGATCTTCCTGCAAGCGGCTGTACCGGCCTCTTCAACAGACCTCTCTCATCTCGAGCTAAAGATCACATACACTCATGTATATCAAGAACCGCTACTGCTTATCAAAGTCTGGCAAAGGGAACCTTCTGAAAAGGATGAAATCGACCTGGTGTCTCCTTGTTACCCCCAAGATATAAGAGCTTTACTGGGAATTGACAAGAGCTTTCAGGTGGAACTGGACGCTGTGGTTTCGCCAAAAACACACACCCAGGAAACCTGGTATTCCATCCATCCCTGTGATACGGCAGAGATTGTAGGAGGACAGACCCGATTCTTGGATGGCTATCTAAAGCGATGGTTAAGTGTCTTCTTGTTTAGTTGGCTGGTAGAAAGGTTAGAAAAAAGTGAAAAATCGCATTGAAGGGATAGTGAACAAAGAGATCAGAAACACAAGGAAATATGTCTACTAACCAATCTTTCGTCACGGTGAGAAGCCAAGCGATTTCATTGGAGTCCCAAGCAGAATCTCTGCTTTCGCGTTATTCCTCCTTTGCACAGACGACTAGTTCAGAAGCCACAGGGAAAGAGAAAAATCTGGACAAATTGTTGGAGGAGAACCTGTCCCAGAGGCAAGAAGTAGTTGAATCTCTGACCCGCATTTGTGATGAGAATCCAAATATCTCAGCATCAAAATTATCTCAGGTACAGCGTCACAAGGAAGTCCTGCAAGAGCACTGGAAAAACTTTAGGAACATAAGGTCATCGATTCAGCAAGAGAGAAACAGGCTTAACTTGTTATTCAGTGTCAAGAATGATATAGCTCAGCAGCAGGACGACCTGGAATCGGCTGCGAACCTGGGCAATAATGAGGATGAGTATTATCAGAATGAAACAAGAAGAGTTGATCAGTCGCACAACATCATAGATAGGTTGCTCACTCAGGCATGGGACACCAGGGATCAGTTTAGCGCACAAAGTGGTGTATTACGGTCCGCTAATAATAGGATCTCACAAACCTTGGATAGAATACCCGGAATCAATCAACTCATCGGTAAGATCGGCACAAGAAGGCGGAAAAATGCCATCATACTGGCTACTGTGATTGTCATCTGTGTCCTAATTTTGTTCTTCACATGGTGAAAGTCTATACATCGTCAAAATAGGTTACATTAGAAACATCACTTACTTTTCATCTTGTTTTTCTATCGTCGTGTCCGTCATCAAGTTCGTTGTTGCCCTCAGTGGACGACTCATCGGAGAGACCTAACGCATCCGAATCAGTGGCACCGGCACCTAGTGATGCGGTTCCTATTGAATCCTCGTCTTCCAGTATAGTGGGCACACCTCCGTAATATCTTTTACCCCTACCTTGCATGGGCTTGAATTGCACACCCTTCTGCCTGGGTGGATCTTCAGCATCAGAGCTAGTGGAACGCGTCCTCGTTCTTGGGGCTTGCAGTCTGCTCTGACTATCATTATCCTGGTCGTTATCGTCATCATCACCGTTAGTCTCGTAGGAGAAGTCACTAAGATCTGAGGTGGCCCTGCCTCTGTTTCTCTTTTTCCAGCCAGGCCTTCTGATCCAGGCCTTCATAATGATGTCTTTATACACATCTAATGGCCAATTCACAGGCGACTCGTGTCCTTGGTAAATGCAAACATCGTAGATCAGAGCTCCCGTCATGGATCCAATAAGGGGCGCTACCATGGGGACCCAGAAAAAATGCTTGTGGCTACTCCAAAGAAGCGTTCTGTCAAAGCCAATAGCATAAAGCGCTAGACGTGGTCCCAAATCACGGGCCATGTTCATTGCCGACCCTGTTTGATATGACATGGAAGCGTTGATCATGTAGATCTGGACGAACAAAAGGAGGGGAAAGATGTCAGAGGACAAACATGTATAAGGATCAGTTAGGGCGAAAGTGCTGGCCTGCAGAAAGGCGGTACACACGAATTCCGACACGAACTGACGAGTCGTAGAAAGATAAGGCTTGGGAAAGACGCAAAACATCGACGCCACACTCTCGGATTTCCACCACTCAGTATATGCTTCTTGTAACACCCTTTTGTAGAAAATGAAAATAATCAATGCCCCTGTAAAACCGCCAACCAGCTGTCCTGTAATGTAGTATGGAATTTTTCTAGCTGGGAAGCCTCTGAAGATATAGTTGGCGACTGTAATCGACGGGTTGAGATGCGCACCTGAAATGGCACTACCTCCCGCACAGAAATAACCCATAACCACGGCAGCAGCCCAACCGAAGGCCACGTCATCAAAAGTGCCACCATTAACAGATGAGATTAAGTATTTGAAGGTTTTGGCAGTCTCAACGAGCTGTTCGGATGTGTTAGCTAGCGCATTTAAAGCCTGATCGAACTGATCCTGCTGTATTTTCCCCGCAGCAAAGACCTGGCAACAAACGGCAGAACCAAATCCAACCATCACCATAGTTCCCATAAACTCTGCCAAGAATTCTTTCAAATAACTATGTTTAACGGTCGACCATTTATTGATTGGATGATATGTCGAAGGAAGCACAGTTGGCGTCTGAGGGTTCTGATATAAAGTCTTGGGCCGCACCATCATAGGCACGTTCCTCGGATCAGACTCATTATCGTCGTTTGAGTACGAGTTATCGGCATTAGATCTATTACTCATCGAGCCACGATGAGACCTATGATCGGCGGCATTATTGGACCCAACATCGTCATTTTTGTTGAACAGTTCGCCCAGGTTCACAAAGTTGGATGAGACAGTCGTAGTTCGTGGCCTAAGTTCTGATTTTGCATTCTCTGTCCCAGGCAAATGGCCGTTAACACCGCCAGAAGTGTCAGTGCTCGAAGACACCGCCATCTGCGTGTTGGGAACAACCTGATGCATCGGAAATTGTCCACCATTATACATGGTGTACTGAGGAATGTACGATGTACGAGATTGCCCTCTAGAGAAAGATGGCTTTGGCCAGTAGCTTTGCATTTCGTAATCATATTCATCATTGCTGTGTGAGGACTTGCGCGACCGATTTGTACTGCTGCGAGATCTGCGTTCAACAACATGGCCATCTTCTGAGTCCTTGGACTTTTTCATATCCACTGGTTGTGAATCTGGATCTGCCAGGAAGTCGTTCATGGCCTTCTGGGGGTTATTCCCCCCGGTACCGGATCCCAAGCCCGCATGTGGGTCTTGCTTGGTATTGGTAGCTTCATTAGAGCTGACCGAAGATCTTCCCATTGACAATATAGGACCTTATGAGCTCCTGAAAGGAGAACTTCTGTTGGCTGGTGCTTTTAGCTTCGTCCTACCGGTGACAACGTATTGAGCGATTGTATACCGTAATAATATAAACTTGTACGCCATGGATGTCACCATTTTAACGGTCCACGGACCTGCCAAGATCCAAACTAGATGTCAGTCATAGCCTACTTTTCTTTGCATCCGGGATTTCGGCGTAAGTAACTCATACACTCTCAAAGCGCGAATGTTCAAGAAACTAAACAGTTGATCAACTTACTTGAGTAGTTCTGCGGTCTACTCTTATAGCTCTAATCATTCTATGTATCGTAACAAGCCTGTTTCACTTCTGTTCACATACCGAACGTTTAATGGGGAGTATCAACAACCACAACCCCACAATCGCTACGCTCACAAAGCGATTCAGTACATCTCCGAAACGAAAAACAACTGGTGTATCAACAACTACAAAAGATTCATCTGCCTGCCCCTCCGCGTGAACGAGGTTGCGGTCGATCGGCTCGACAAACACACAGCCCCGTGGGGAACAATCGATCACTCGCTCACAAGGATTGACTCACAAGCGGCAGATTGGCGAAAGAACGAGTCCAGCCATCTGGGGTTCACGAAAAAGAGGGTCTTCGGGCAGCCGGAACTAGTGATGCAACAGTTAAGTGATTCTGCTCCCCCCCCTGCTCTATCCCAAGATCGAGGGAAACCAATGTCACGATGTTATATAAGAAGCTTGCGCTGTGGACTTCAAAGGGTACGACCCCTTTGCCTAAGAAACATATATACAATAAAAAGCGAGTACACTTTGCCCCAGATGACTGCAGATGAAAACCCAAAGTTGACCGTGGACAAGGTGATACCTTTGATTGCCGCGATAGACGTCGGGACGACGTCTTCGCGTGCAATCCTGTTCAATCGATTGGGCCAGGAGGTTGCCAAGCACCAGATTGAGTATTCGACCTCAGCTTCCAAGGAGAAATATGCTGCTTCCGGAAAAAGACGAAGGTTTAGCGTGGATGAGAGTAACCAGCCCATCTTCTCCGCAGAGGGTATCGCTATTGAAGAAAACGAGTTTCTAGAGATCGAGGACTTGATCATCAAGGCGGGACATCCGACGTTGCGGTTCCCGAAGCCCGGTTGGGTGGAATGTAACCCTCTGAATATTTTGGACCATGTGGTTGAGTGTTTTGCCAAGACGCTCGCCTTTACGTATCAGGTGAACGCCCAGCGGATACCTGATGGGCTGCCTCCCTACAAGGTGCATTGCATTGGGATTACCAGTATGCGTGAGACTACCCTGGTGTGGTCAAAGAAGACCGGAATGCCGATAGTGGACTACGGTATTGTGTGGAACGACACCAGGAACTCCGGGATTGTCACGGAGAAGCGGAATAACACTCCACAGGAGCAGCAAGACAGGCTGCGGAACAAGACGGGACTGCCGCTCTACTCGACGTATTTCTCTTGTTCGAAGCTTCGGTGGTTGTTGGACAATGAACCAAAGGTGAAAGAAGCGTATGAGACGGGTGATTTGATGTTTGGCACTGTGGACAGTTGGCTGATTTACCATTTAACTGCATCTCATGCGTTTGTGTCTGATGTTACCAATGCCTCGCGTACGGGATTTATGAATTTGGATACCCTGGACTACGATGACGAGTTGCTAGACTACTGGGGGATTGACAGGTCTAAGATCAATCTGCCCCGGATTGTCTCATCTGCTGAGTACTATGGCGATTTTGTCGTGCCACAAGTGACCAAGGATCACATCCCGAACGCTGACTGTAAACTCCTCGAAGAGTTTAGTCAGCGAACTCCAAGGGTGCCACTTCAGGGCTGTCTGGGTGACCAGAGCGCCTCTTTAGTAGGACAACTAGCTTTCAAACCCGGTTCGGCCAAGTGTACCTACGGGACTGGTTGTTTTCTGCTGTACAACACTGGGACCACGAAACTGATCTCGAAGCATGGTGCCCTAACCACTTTTGGCTACTGGTTCCCGCATCTGGCTGATGAGGAGGCGCGCAAACCGCATTTTGCACTTGAGGGCTCGGTGGCAGTCGCCGGCGCGGTTGTGCAGTGGTTGAGAGACAACTTGCGATTGATTCCCAAGGCCGAGGACGTGGGACCGCTGGCAAGCAGGGTGCCAGATTCCGGCGGTGTGGTCTTTGTCCCTGCGTTCAGCGGTCTTTTTGCACCCTACTGGGACCCTGAAGCCCGCGCTACCATCATGGGCATGTCCCAGTTCACCACCGCCTCACACATAGCCAGGGCTGCCGTTGAGGGTGTTTGTTTCCAGGCGCGAGCCATCTTGAAGGCCATGAGTTCCGACGCCCTCGGGGTCAAGGACAGGGACTTCCTGGAAGAAATCAGCGACGGAACCTATGAGAAGTCCCTCCTCTCGACACTTGCTGTGGATGGCGGTATGTCTCGATCCGACGAGGTCATGCAAATTCAAGCCAATATTCTAGGCCCATGTGTCAAGGTCAGAAGGTCTCCCACCCACGAATGTACGGCCCTCGGAGCTGCGATCGCTGCAGAAATGGCCTTCAAGGACCCCAAGAAACGTGTATTGTGGAAGGATTTAAAGGAAGTCAAGAAGTACGTCTTCTACAACGGAATAGAAAAGGGTGAAGAGTGCCCGCTCGAGTTGAAACCGGATCTTAAAATCTTCACCAGCCAGTCCGAAAGTGCAGAACGCAGGAAAAAGTGGCGTATCTGGGAGGAGGCCGTCAAGAGATCCAGAGGATGGCTCTCATCTCTAGAATCTTTCGACAAAGAAGAGACCAACGGCAAATAATCATGAACAATACCACTAACGAAATCTATCTTTTAATACTACACATTATGTATATATTCCTTAATCTTACCAACGCTTCCAATTTAGTGTGACTGTTTCCTTTCTCTTGAACCTGGACACCCTCTAGTTTTAAATTTTTTCAGTTGTCGTTGATTATTTTCATCTCGCCTACCGACGCAACATTATTACGACCCAAGCTAGAGGTATAAATGCAAGATGCTGAAAAATTTCAAGACCAGCACAGAAACCTATCTCAGTGTAATCAGACCAAAATGGCTCCAGTCAAGAAAGTTGCTCCAGCTCCATTTGCTTCCAAGGCTTCCAAGTCTAACAAGCCAAAGAACCCATTGACCCACTCCACCCCAAAGAGTTTCGGTATTGGTCAAGACATTCAGCCAAAGAGAAACTTGTCCAGATACGTCAAATGGCCAGAGTACGTCAGATTGCAAAGACAGAAGAAGATCTTGTCCATCAGATTGAAGGTCCCACCTGCCATTGCTCAATTCCAGTACACTTTGGACAGAAACTCTGCTGCTGAGACTTTCAAGCTTTTCAACAAGTACAGACCAGAGACTGCTGCTGAGAAGAAGGAAAGATTGACCAAGGAGGCTGCTGCCATCGCTGAGGGCAAGACCAGACAAGAGGCTTCTCCAAAGCCATACACCGTCAAGTTCGGTTTGAACCACGTCGTCTCTTTGATCGAGAACAAGAAGGCTAAGTTGGTCTTGATCGCCAACGACGTCGACCCAATTGAGTTGGTCGTCTTCTTGCCAGCTTTGTGTAAGAAGATAGGTGTCCCATACGCCATCGTCAAGGGTAAGGCCAGATTGGGTACTTTGGTTAACCAAAAGACCTCTGCCGTCGCTGCTTTGACCGAGGTCAGAGAAGAGGACGAGGCCGCTTTGGCCAAGATCATCTCCACCGTCAACGCCAACTTCGCTGACAAGTACGAAGAAGTCAAGAAGCACTGGGGTGGTGGTATTGTCGGCAACAAGGCCCAAGCCAAGTTGGACAAGAAGGCCAAGGCTGCTTCCGCTTAAGTTCAATTCAAAAAAGATATATGAATTAGATATTTTTTTCCCATCCAATTGCATTGAACTTTTTCACTTTTCAGATTCTGTGAAGTGTGGTTTTGTTGAAGCGAGTCGCTATTGTAATCGTTGATTCCTGGACCCGGCCCCATTATAGGAGATCAGTGCTGCCCGAAGACCCGAAAATTCGCTTTCTAGTGTCTTTTTCAGCCATGTTGAAGAGTGTATTTTTCGGACTCAATGACAGCAGGTCATCTCTATTGAAGTGGGAAGTCGACGTTCTCGGATCGTTAGATGCAAGAAGACCCGTTACAGAAGCCATCTTCGACTTAAAACACCATATGTAAACACTACATACCTCTTGAAACCCGACCATTGTGTATACTAATTTCACTAACGAGTACGAGATTACGATCCCAGAAGCCGTGAGAATCCCGGTAGTCCCACGATGATTGGTATAATCCTAGGATTCGACCTCTTCACATGATCTCTTTTTTTTCAGTCCAAGGGGAACAACCCAAGGGGCGACGGTCGGTGGCGTTACTACTCAGTAACAACAACTATTGAGAACAGAGAGGAAGAAGGGCATACTGGGAAGCGGTTGGTATATATACAGAGAATCCGTGTGTGAGTGGCCATTGGAAAGTGTTACACTGAAGATCAAAAACAGGCCCAGAACAAGAGTTTTGAGGGAATTGAAAAAGAATATGTCAGCTGAAGATACTAAACCCGTTGAAACCACTACCACTGTCTCGTTTGTGGACCCGGAGACTACCGTTTTTGTCGGTAATGTGTCGAAGGATTGTACTGAGGAGGACTTGAAGAATGTTTTTTCGGGCGAATTTGGGTCTGTAGAGGTTGAGATCCCAGCAGCGAAGACCAGGAATGGGCATACGTTTTCCAACAGGTATGCTTTCGTGAAGTTCCCTCAGAAAATCGACGTGGAGGCTATCAAGGAGACATACGACAAGCAGGTGGTGAAGGACCGTGGTATCTACATCAGAAAGGCGCTCACCCAGGAGGAAAGGGACGCCGAAAGACAGGAGAGGATCCGTAATAGACGTGAGGGACGTGGGGGAGCCAAGTTCGCCAACAACCGCGGGGCCGCAGTTCCTGCGCCCCCAAAGAAGGACAAGACGCCTCTGGAGGAGATGGAAAGATCCAAGGACACCCTGTACGTGAATAACATCCCATACTACGCGACAAAGGAGCAGCTGGCCGAGTTCTTCGGTACCAAGCCAGAACTGGTAGTGTTGCCAATGAGAAGAATGCGCGATACCAACACCAAGAGGGTCTTCTTCAGCAAGAAGATGAACCGTGGCATTGCATTCATCACCTACGACACGTTTGCCGAAGGCGAAGACATCAACAAGAGGGTGGAAAGCTTCCAGGGCAAGACCCTGCAAGATAGGCCGATTGTAGTGGATGTCGCGGCAGTCAGACCTCCTCGTGAAGAGCGCGAACAGCAGCCGGCACAGGAGGAGACCGCCGCTCAGGAACCAGCCCAACCACCTGCACAAGAGTGATCGGGCCCTGTGTAACATGTATTCATAACGTTGTAGCATGGAATAACAGCGATCTGGCTGCAACCATGGCACATTATAGTCTTTGGCCGTTGTTTCTTCGATATCGTGCTCCATGACCATGCTCCACTAGTTATATAAACAGTATCTAAGTAAGCCTATGAAGAAGCAGTCGTCTTACAACAACTAAGGTATCTGGCATCTAATCTCGTTAATTGTAGAGAACCAGTGGACTGATGGAAGCCGTAAATACGTCTGACAGCGATCCCTGCCGCTTTTGGGTCTATGATGACGTGACAAAATGCGGTAGAGTCCGGTACATTAACTTTTACGTGCCACTGGCCCTGACAGTTGGAGGAGCGGCTTTTCTACTCTACAATGTCCTGTCACACTACTATTACTACGATAAACTCCGCCTGAGAAAAACGAGTGCAGTAGACGAGCTTTCCGGTGATGGGAAGAGCGATGACTCCGAGGACAAACCTCTGCTTGCTAACGGCAAGGACCGCTCCTCATATACTGCGGGAGATGAGTCACCAGAAGAATTGATGGAGAAGCATTTTTCAGTCGAGAGGTTGAGAGTTCAGAATGTGAATGGAGAACCGCACGGTAAATTGGAGATTGTTAGACGTGGCTTTGTTGAAAAATCTAGGACAATAGTGGAATTTCTGCTCGTGCTCGCTCAACTGGTTTTGCATGTCTTCATACTAATCAACTACACGGGTTCCTACAACGAATTTCCTTTGGCAAGTTCTGTTGTAGGCGTTGTCCAATGGGGGTTTCTGCTTTTGGTTGTGTCTTTGCGTCTAGTGAACATAAATCAGTCTATCAAATGGATAAATAAATACCCTGGAAATCTTTGGTCTGTGTCATTTGTCTCGTACATGCTCCTTTTCGTATCCAATCTTCTGCCCTATCGCTCAGTCTTCATCGGACACATTAAGAAAAGCGTCATCAGAAAGTACTACTTATCGCAGGCTTACGTTGATCTAGCCCTGTTCCTGTTGCTTTTCTTGTCGCCACAGGGCAACAAAAATCCAGCTTTGTACCGGACTGATAGTACTGTAGCACCCTCGCCTGAACCAGTCTCGTCAATCGCTTCTTTCATTTCATGGAGCTGGATCAACAGTTTTATTTGGAAAGCTCACCAAACAACGATCGAGAGCAAGGACGTTTGGGGATTATCTCTGGATGATTACTCTATTTTCGTGGTAAAGAAGTTTAGGCGCTATACTAGCAGGTTCAATAAGAAAAGAAGTTTTACGGTTAATCTGTTGTCTTTTTTTACCAAGTATCTGGCATTGCAAGGATTCTGGGCGTTCATCGAGAGTATCGTTAGTTTTATTCCTACGCTATTGCTGAAGAGAATTTTGGAATATGTTGAGAACAGAGAGTCTGCGCCAGCAAACTTGGCTTGGCTTTACGTTTTCGGCATGTTTTTGTGTAGAATCTTTGTCGCAGTTTGTCAAGGTCAAGCTCTGTTTTTCGGTAGAAGGGTGTGCATTAGAATGAAAGCAGTCATCATCTCCGAAATTTACACCAAGGCTCTCAAGAGAAAGATTTCTGCGAACACCTCCAAGGAGTCCACAGATGAGGTTGACCCTCAGAAACGTAATGAACAGGAACAAATAAATGGTGATGAGGAATCTACATCTTCCGCCAATATTGGAGCAATTATCAATCTGATGGCCGTGGATGCATTTAAGGTGAGTGAAATTTGTGCCTATCTCCATGCCTTCGTTGAGGCGGTGGTTATGGCATTGGTAGCATTTGTACTGCTATATCACCTCCTAGGATTTGCAGCAGTTCTCGGTGCAGCACTTATCGTGGCTTTGATGCCATTTAACTTTAAATTGGCGACTTGGTTAGGCAAATTGCAGAAAGAAAACCTTTCTATGACTGACAAACGTATTCAAAAGTTGAATGAGGCATTTCAAGCTATTCGTATAATCAAGTTTTTTTCATGGGAGAATAATTTTGAAGAAGATATTAAAGCCATTAGGGAACTCGAATTGAGCCTGCTGTTGAAGAGATCATATGTTTGGGCAGCAAGTTCTTTTGTGTGGTACATTACCCCAACTCTTGTCACCAGTTGCGCTTTTTGGTTCTACATCTACATTCAAGGGGAAGTTTTAACGACGCCTGTTGCCTTTACGGCTCTATCGTTGTTTTCACTGCTAAGAACACCATTAGACCAATTGTCTGACATGTTAAGTTTCGTCATTCAATCAAAA
Organism: Torulaspora franciscae; assembly: GCA_003705175.3. Taxonomy (NCBI): domain Eukaryota; kingdom Fungi; phylum Ascomycota; class Saccharomycetes; order Saccharomycetales; family Saccharomycetaceae; genus Torulaspora; species Torulaspora franciscae. The sequence continues at coordinate 54,881 of PPHX03000001.1, forward strand.
GTCTCTTTGGACAGAGTCCAAGAGTTTTTGGAAGAAAAAGACACCGAAAAGTACAATCAATTGAGCACTTCAAAGGACAAGAAGAAAATTGCATTTGAGAACGCTACTGTCACTTGGGATGCTGAAAAAGCAGACTTTAAGCTGAAGAATTTGAACATCGACTTCAAAATTGGAAAATTGAATGTTATTATTGGTCCAACAGGTTCGGGTAAAACCTCACTCTTGATGGCATTACTAGGTGAAATGAATCTGGTGGAGGGTAAAATAGTTGTTCCTTCTCTGGATCCTAGACAGGATCTTCCTATCGAGGCTGATGGCATGACAAACTCGCTAGCATACTGTTCACAAGCTGCTTGGCTGCTGAATGACACAGTGAAGGATAATATTCTCTTCAACAGCCCGTATAATGAAGCCAGATATGAAGCTGTGGTGGAGGCATGCGGATTGAAGCGCGACTTCAGCATCTTATCAGCGGGAGATATGACTGAAATTGGTGAAAGGGGTATTACGCTTTCCGGCGGTCAAAAACAACGTATTTCTTTAGCAAGATCTCTTTATTCCAGTGCAAGACATGTTTTTTTGGATGATTGTTTGAGTGCAGTGGATTCTCATACTGCTTCTTGGATATATGACAACTGTATCACTGGGCCCTTGATGGAAGGAAGAACTTGCATTTTGGTGTCTCACAACACCGCGTTGACTTTGAAGAATGCAGATTGGGTTGTCCTCTTAGAAAATGGGCAGGTCAAAGATCAAGGAGAGCCTCTAACATTACTGAAAACCGGTCTTTTAGGGGAAGACGAGCTTGTCAAAAGCAGCATCCTCTCAAGACATAATTCGTCTGTAAACTTGAAAAGCAAAAGCTCGACTAGTTTGGGGAACCTGCCTAAAGGTAAAGAACCAGCCAAAGCGAAGAAGACAGATGAGGAGCGTGCCAAAGATGGTAAACTGGTCAAGGAGGAAACCAAAGCGGAAGGTGTAGTCGGCGCCGACATCTATAAGTGGTATCTCAGAATTTTTGGTGGCTGGAAAATGCTGACAATTCTTGTTGCTGCTTTCGTGATTGCCCAGGGAATTTCCATCGGACAAACCTGGTGGGTTCGTAGCTGGGTTTCAAACAATTTCACTGCGAAAATGATTGATTTGGGTTATAGTATTGCAGCAACGACATCTCGCGCTATTGGAAATGTCGGAAATTTCGTTACATCACTTTCATTTGTGCAGAATAACTTTAGTGAAAGTTCACAGGCCAAAATCCACTCGACCTTTTACTATCTGTCATTATATTTTTTGATTGGTGTCGCCCAGTCATTACTGTCAGCACTTAAGACAGTTTTGAGTTTTGTTGCTGGTATTAATGCCTCAAGAAAGATTTTCAACCTGTTACTAGGTAAAGTTATGCATGCCAAGCTTCGCTTCTTTGATGCAACTCCTATTGGGAGAATAATGAACCGGTTTTCTAAGGATATGGAAGCTGCTGATCAGGAGTTAACCCCTTTCATCGAAGGAGCATTTTATTCGCTTGTCCAATGCGTTTCTACCGTCGTATTAATTACGTTTATCACGCCCCAGTTCTTGTTTGTCGCGGTTTTGGTTGCGGTTCTTTACTACCTTGTTGGGTACTTTTATCTAGCTGCGTCCCGTGAGCTGAAAAGACTGGAGTCAATTTCTAGATCTCCAATCTATCAGCACTTTTCAGAGACTTTGGTGGGAGTCACGACCATTCGTGCCTTCGGAGACGAGAGCAGATTTATGCGTGAAAACCTCCAAAAAATCGATGAAAACAATAGGCCATTTTTCTATTTGTGGGTCGCAAACCGTTGGTTGTCATTTAGAATTGATTTAATCGGTGCTTTAGTTATATTTGGCGCTGGTGTTTTTATTCTTTTGAATATTGACACCATTGACTCAGGAAAAGCAGGTATCTCTTTGACTTATGCCATCACGTTTACAGAGGGGGCCCTGTGGTTAGTCAGGCTATACTCAAACGTTGAAATGAATATGAATTCCGTTGAAAGGTTAAAAGAATATATGGACGTGGAGCAGGAACCTTATGAGCAATCGATTTTGACTCCACCTGTTGAGTGGCCACAGCAAGGCAGAATTGAAGTGAACGATCTTTCGTTACGCTATGCACCAAACTTGCCAAAGGTCATCAAGAACGTTTCATTCACTGTAGACCCCAGGTCGAAAGTTGGCATTGTGGGAAGAACAGGTGCAGGGAAGTCTACGATTATCACTGCGTTGTTCAGATTTTTGGATCCTGAGACAGGCAGCATAAAAATTGACAACGTTGACATCACTTCTATCGATTTGCAAAGACTTCGCCGATCGATTACCATCATTCCTCAAGACCCGACTTTGTTTACGGGAACCATCAAATCGAACTTGGATCCATACGATGAGTACACTGACCAACAGATATTTGAGGCATTGAAGCGTGTAAACCTTGTCACTCAAGAAGAACTCGATAAGCCTCCTTCCGATACTTCTTTAGTCAGTTCAGAAAATGTCAACAAGTTCTTGAATTTGTCTAGTGAAATAAGCGAAGGTGGAGGGAATATTTCTCAGGGTCAACGTCAATTAGTTTGTCTAGCACGGTCATTGCTGCGCAGTCCCAAGATAATTCTACTCGATGAGGCAACTGCTTCAATTGATTATGCTTCGGATGCCAAGATTCAAGAGACCATAAGGAAAGAATTCGGTGGGAGCACTATTCTGACTATCGCCCACAGGCTGAGATCAGTTATCGACTACGATAAAATATTAGTCATGGATGCTGGTGAAGTCAAGGAGTTCGACCATCCTTATTCGTTGCTCTTAAACAAGAACAGTCTGCTATACAGCATGTGCGAACAAAGTGGCGAGCTGGACAGCTTGATAGAGTCCGCAAAGCAGGCTTTTGTCGAAAAGCTCAACTCTAAATAATCCAGTACAAAGTAATTATTCCCTTATACTATATTTTCATTATGCAAGTCATATCTATAAATCATTAAATCAAAGGTAACATTTCACCCATTTGGTTACAGCCAAACCATCACTTAACGTAACAATGCGTTGCTTGTGAACGTAACCGAACATCCTTGGCAGTAGAAAGAACTTCACAAACCAGAAAAGGATGCATACAGCAATTAGCGTTAAGGCAGTGACCTGGTAAGGCGGTAAAAACCGTACTCTTTCGGACACTTGATCTCCCAAAAATGGAGCTGCCAATAGATAAGTTGACACCAAAATCAAAGCAAGGACACCTGCAGATGGAGCTTTTGTATCAGGTGTCTCTCCCTGGCGCTTCCTTCTGTAGATGAAAATGCCCACGGCAACCAGCAGTAAAAAGAACTGGTTACCATAGCCCTCCATGGAAACCAGATAATCATATGAAGCTCCCTCCGCTGGTAGTAAGATAAGCCAGCTGACGGATAAAATCCCACAAACCAGCAGTGCAGGCAATGGGGAGTTCCATGGTTTGTTGCTAGCAAGAATAGAGCTAAAAGGTAGGTATCCCTCTCTGAAAACTTCTTGGTTCATTCTGGAGACTCCGTAAAGAACCACAAGTATATTTGAAGCAGTGGAAAGGGCCACTGAGGACGAGAGTAGCTTGGCGCCAAGATGAGGCCCAAAAAGTTTTGCAAAAAGTACTGAGCCAACTAAAGGACCTGCCTGTTTGATTTCTTCATAGCTCAAAACTTTGAGATAGGCCAAGTTCATCATCGAGTAGCATACGAAGCAAACGATGAGTGATGCCGGCCCTGCAATTTTCAATGTTCTCTTTGGGTTCTTGATCTCTGAAGCCACAGCGTGAACACTGTCCCAACCCGTGAAACAGAAAAATGCGTTGATGAACGCTGTTGCTAGAGATGATGTGGTTGCCATCGCTTCGTCTTGAAATGCGTATAGAGGGATTGATGAAGTTTCACCCTCTTCGACACCCGGTGAATAAAATAAAACCGAATAAACGCCCAGGAGACACATAATCCCTATAAGCACGAACTTCAGCCCACCAAGAAAGTTCTGTATGCGCACTCCGGTTTTCATAGAAAGCCCATGGATCAGAACGCCGGTGATAACCGCTGCTATACTGATATACTTTGACGCATTCGAGTGGTCAGCAATACCTTGGTAACCGATCGCCGACAAAAAGTACTTCCCAAACACGATCGCATTGGACATTGTAAAGCCTGTGAGAACGGTATAGGCCGCAAAAGTGACACTCATCATCAATTTCGGTCTGGTGTACGTCTGCTCCAGGAAGTTCTTACGGCCGCCAGATCTCGGTAGCCAGGATCCAAACTCCAAAAACAGGAAAAGACCTGCAAACGATATTATAGCGGCCAACAGCCATACCCCAAAATATATCAGTACGTTCCCACCGCAATTTACAAAAATACTACTTGGAGTAGCAAATATACCGGACCCTACCATCCTCGATACAAAAAGCACCATAGTAGAGAAGAGTCCCAGATGTCTTCCCTGCGGTACTTCTACAAAAGCATCCACCAATATTTCATTTCTCTCGATATCCATTGAACTGAAAGATCCGTACCCTACGTCCTCGTCCAGGTTACCGTACTCCAGATCATTATTCTCTTTTTGTACCACTAACTTAGGCATTTCTTTGTGAGACATCCTGTGCTGTATATGACTGAGGAACCTAACTGATTGATCCTAACTGATTGATCCCACAACAAACCTATTCCCTAAAGTACTCATATTATATAGATTAATCACAATCGACAGGAGTTAGTCATCACACAACTTGACTCTATTAGATTGTTATCTAAGAGATAACTATGATGAATTTTTCAAAAGTGTGGAAAGCCACAGTCAAACGACAGTAAATCAAATTGTGACGCCGAATAAGTAGAATAATAATAAAATAATAATAAAGGCTTACTGCTCCCAACAATGTAGATGGGGTAGTGACTATTCCACGTTCTCTCTGGACTCAAACTGGCGGAAACAGCAGATTTATTTTGCCTCGTGGGGTTGAGATACTTTAAAGTAGTGTCCCAAGGTGGTTCAAATTATAACAGAACATGGGCGACTTACACTGGGAAAAAATAAATAAGAGAGGGCAGAGAGTATATGATGAGTTTTGCTTGGCATACTAAGGATTATGGGGTCTCCCTGGCTCGCTAGCTCTTCTTGTATATTCGACTTGACAGTGAACGTTCACAACGATTTTTCACTCTTATTAGGAAGACTCTCAATAAGAAGCCTAATGCGATGGAGTTTAACTAAGCAGAATAGGCCTGTAGCAGTCCAGTAGCTTTTTATCCACTGCCCATGAGCTCGAAGAACTGGAGGGCTCTGCTTTTCAGCGTTCTCAGACGGCAGCCTTCATCCAACAACTACAAATACAAGCATGTAAGCCCTAAGATAAAAAGCACAGTGCTCAGGACATTCACCAAGGAGCTATCTGATCCCAAGGTGGACGAGATTGTCATGCGAATAGATAGACAACTGTTTTTATCATCTGTCGATAAAATACGAGAAGCGATCTTCAAGGACGCTACGGGACCACCGAAAGCGTGTATTAAAACGGTTCGCACAGACCCCGTGAGGAAATCTAGAGCATTGGACAGCGTTGCTATCTCTAGTTGGCAGAATATAGCGCCTATTTTTCTGCATCCGTTGAACCCATTCTCAGAGTTCGAACCCAAGGGGAGTCAGAGTGCGTTTGGATACAGGTGCACAATAAGCCTAGCTTCGAAGGACGGAGAGCAGAAGTTGTCGCATGTCTCATGGCCTGACCCTCTGTTTTCGAACTCTTGTCAGGGAGTGGGGGTTTTGAGGGAGAGGTTCGCCTCATTGGCCGGTGTAGAGTTCATCAACCCATCCGACAAGAGACCGTTGAAGGTTTATGTTGTGGATGATATCCCGAAAGGTTGCGACGGCATGGGCCTTTTTCCGGCCTATGAGCCTTCTCATAGAAGTTACTTCAATGGACTGGATTTATGCGCGGCAGTGATAAGGCGGAAACCTTGTACTCCAGAGCAGAGATCGGTTGTGGAAGCCATAGTGACAAGCATGCCACAAAAAGAGGCTGAAATGGGCGAACCAGATCAAGTCCCGCTGAGCGAGACTGACTTTCGCACTTTGAAGCAACTGATGGATGCGTCCAGCAGGTGCCGCTCACTATGGAGCCAGGCTCGCGATCATGATAAGACCTGTCCTGGTGACATAATTCGAACCACTTTGCTCTCGCAGAAGGTGGACACTAATCAGATTCTCGATGAGTTTGGCAAGCATTTTTTCTTGTACAGCATGTTGTCCCAGGCTTTTAGAATCTACCAGAAAGTGGATAAAAATGCTTCAAATCAAGACGCAGAACTATCACCAGTGGACCGATACATTTGTCAAAAGCACCAGGAACTGAATGAGCTCGAAGCTCCCACGTCAGTGACAGAGCTGATCGACCACAAGCAAAAATTCGACGAGTTTCTGGCTCTATTGAGCAGCTATTACTTTAGTATTGTCAGTGAGATGAAGGCGTCAAGTCGGACTTTTTTCCACGATGAAGGTAAACCTACAAGGGCCGTAGCGGTGCTAATGATTTTGAAAGACATTATTCACAACTGCAAACCATTTAAAATGTTTTATCCAAACCTTGCATTATATGGAAAAGATATACTGCCTTCAAGTGCTCTCCTGGGCGAGCATAATGTGGCGTCATCAGACATCGACGATGAAGATTCGAGATTGGGCGAGAGGGTGCTGGAGATCTTCAAGCACATTACGGAGTTTGAAAACGACATGTACCATGACCGGCTCACGACGCACAGGCCATTGCAAATCGAGCCAGTGACATCTTTGAAAACGTGGAAAATCGTCATACAGGCAAAGCAACCTCTGCCAGAGAACATCACAAGAGCGTTGGTATTTAACTCCCGAGTGTACACACAGTGTGTTACAGACCTTTCACAAGTCACTCTGATGCAGCACGCCACATGCAAGATACGCAAGATGATAGACGAAGATACATTTGTATTTTTGTACCAGCTACAAAGACCACCAAAAGTCGATCGCGAACAAATGGTGGACGACATTATAGGAAAGCTGGAAAGCGCGGCCAAGAAGGTGCAGGCAATATAAGTCTGCATAAAAAGCTGCCTTTCCCTGGTGCTCACATCTGTAAATATACATGGGAAATTGCTAGCTGCGCCGGTGCCAAGAGAGAAGATTAGATATCCACTCCAGTTAGGTAGCCTACCAGGTCTGTTTTTTGGTAGCAGCGATCATTGCCATTATTTTTTCTCCCGGCCTTCAGATTAAAAGTCCTGCTAACCATAACATAGAAGCCAAACAGAGTCTGCATTTATTGTAGCATGCATTTGTTCATCATCATGAGGCGTCCTCAACTGTGTCAGGTCACAACAATATTTCAGGTCTTCAATCCCAATTGCACATACAACGCGCCACGCATAACGCTTGAAATTTCGCACGTTATTTCTCCTGGAGTATAGCATATTTAAAAGCCCAGTCTTGAGCACCAATGGCCACATACAGCCCACCTAGACTTGAACATGATCGACCTTCAAGCTCATCTCTTCGTTATACACTCTTCAATTATTCGGGTAACCCGTCTTTTTTTTCAACTAAGCAAGCTCGCCGTGTGGGAACCCCTTTCTCTCTCTTGGCCAACACTCTAAAGACCACCAATACCCTAAATCAGGGTCCAAATGGTTCAATTGAGTAGTATTTAGCCTCTCACACGTATTATAAACTCTTTACGATGTCTAGATCTGGGTATGTTATGAAATAAAAACCAATTGGGAGGTTACTGTGAGATCGCGAATAGGTTTACTAACTGTTACGAAAAGTGTTGCTGTCGCAGATGAATCGCTACAGGCGTTCAACGATTTGAAATTAGGAAAGAAGTACAAGTTCGTTTTGTTTGCACTGAGCGAAGACAAGACCTCCATTGTTGTGAAGGAGACGTCCACAGACCAATCTTACGATGCTTTCTTGGAAAAGCTTCCAGAAAATGACTGTCTATATGCCGTCTACGACTTCGAGTATGAGATTAACGGCAATGAAGGTAAGCGTTCTAAGATCGTCTTCTACACTTGGTCCCCAGACACTGCTCCGGTTAGATCCAAGATGGTTTACGCGTCCTCTAAGGATGCTTTAAGAAGAGCATTGAACGGCGTCTCCACCGACATCCAAGGAACCGATTTCTCAGAAGTCTCCTACGAGACGGTTTTGGAAAAGGTCAGCAGAGGTGCTGGTTCCCACTAAGTTGGCACGCCAAAGCGCTGCCTGACTGATGAAATAGAAGGTGTACATTGCGAGAAAAATAATAATAAAGATGTGTGCTAACTTTTTTATAACTTGAAAGGTTCCCTGACAATGAAAAAAGGTTCCTGGGTGAGTTTCCTGGTCCACACTAAACGATCCATCACGGTGTCAGCTACGATAAACTGTCTTATACCCCAATTGCCGACATCATACACCTCGGGAATCTTGTTGGCGAGCCCGGGAAAGAGTGTCTTGTAGAAGTCCATAAATTCTGTGACATTGTTTCTTTCAATTACAATTGATCCGCTGACTTCTTGAAATGTATCGTAGATAAACTGTGGGACGGCGTACTCAAATTTTTGAGGGTATGAGTCTTTGTTTGCGATTCTTACAATCCACAGGAATAAAGCTTCTTTTAAACAATTTTTTGACACAAGGTCGTCATACTTGGTCACCCCAAAAGTAAGCAGTAAGCTGTTTGCAAATTGTTTGTCCCTCTTGAAAATGGTCTTGAAACTTATCATCGATGAAGAGTTTTTGGTGATATCCTCCTTCTGAGATTTCTGTAAAGCCTCGACACTGGTATTGAACAACGATTTTTCTGAATTAAAATACTTCCTAATCATTTGGAGAGTTCTCGCGTTGCATGTCTTGTACTTAGAAGCGTCAATCTTGGAATGCGTACGAAAGAAGTCCAATTTTTGCATTAGGATTGAATGCAGTTGATCCTGACCTTCCAAGTAGCTTCTCGTAGTTACAGCTGTCTCAGAGCCCAGCTTGCATAAGAACCCAAAAAAGTTGACCATATTCTTGGGTAATGGATCTTTCGAGGTAATTTGGAACTGAACACAGTCATCAGCTATCTTGTTCTTCTCTGTGCATCCCAAATCTGCATTTAGTGCCTCTGATATCATATCCCTAGTTAACCTCAAGGTGAGTCTCGTCAAATCATATGGATTCTGGTCTTGAACGAACCCATAGCTTAGAAGCAATTCCTCATTAGACTTATCACCATAGTTATTAAAAATCTCATTACCTTCTTTCAGTGCTTCTTGACTGATAAAGCTGACCTTATCACCGACAAGGGTCCATTTGACCTTAATGTCGTTTCTATGATTCAGTAAGTCCACTAAGGGATATAGAAAAGCCTCATTTATGTTAGAGCATTCCTGTTCGAGGATTAATTTGGGGAAAGCCCTGGAGGTAAATATTCCGGTTGCCCACAGATACGCAACAAAGCTCTTCCACGAGAAGGAGCTGTTTTGCTCACGGTATTCACAAATGTATCTCAAAATATCAAAATCTTGCTCCTTGGCTAGTTGGAATAACTGTTCATCTTCTGGCTCCAGTTTTAGCTCTTGCAGTAAATAATGCCATTCCTCTAATATATTCCGCAGATTCTGCTTCACTAACAGGTAAATATCGGTACCCTTTAACAATTCGACCTCTTCCAGATTCCAAAAATACGGTTGATCGAGTTTGGTTGGCAATATATCGAAGTAAGGCTTGTGGAAATTAGCAGTAGAATCAAATTTCATCTTTGCCGTGAACAACTGGACTAAAGCATTAGGATTTCCATTGGAAACTGAGTTACCGGTTCTCCCAAATTCCCTTTCAGCCAGCTCGCTGGTAACCAGTAGTTCTTTAGGAACGGAGATTAAAGCCTCTGTGGTTTTGATGGTGGATTTGGCAAACGCAGCAACACATGCATCCTGAGTAACCTTGAACTCGATTCGATCATCTATAAACGTCCCATGAGACTTTGACCATTCAATAAAAGTATGAAGATCTTTCGCACCTGTCATTGTTCAGTCTACCTGGAGTGCGAGATGAGCTTTATCTTCAGAAGCTTTCGCCGCTCCTAGGTTAATAAACCTTAGGAAGATGAGGTGAAAACAGTATGATAAAGAATAACTGATAGAGAGGCCAAATACAAGTAAAATCAGGGTCGAGATTTTATAATTGATACTACAAAATAAATAATGTATAATAAATAAGAGGGCGCTCCCAAGGAGCAAGCTACGTTTCAGTCAGAAGCTTACAAAAGGAAAGCGACGACGGCACCTATCAAACCACTTAAAGGCAAGACGCTCAAGGCAACAGCTGCACCAGCGGAGCTACCAGTGGAAACATGGGAGGAAACCGAAGAATTGCTGGACTGAGTAGTGACATTGCTTGTGGAATTGTTGCTGACATGCGAGCTAGCAGTCACGATCGCATTGGAGATGGTAAATGAGCCAGAGACGGTGGTAGTGGTAGAAGTGAAGTAGCTTTCAGAGACTTGCTGGGAGTAAACGTCGCTCCATTTTTCTTGAATAGCCTTCAAAACTGGTTGACCGTTCATGTTGATGGCACTTACATTTGGAGCTGGTAGTGGGATGGTGTCATCGAGCAGGTAACCAACGTAAGTTGCGTTGTTGACTTTGTAAGTGGTGTCGACTTCCTTGTTAGTGACGTTGGTCTTTTCGGCGACAAATTGGAAAACGTTAGCGTCGACATCGTTTCTGCCTAGGGATGGCAAATCCCAGTTTGCTTCTGGGGTAGACAACAAGGTGTATTGGTCGTAAAAGGTAGAATCAGTTGTTCCCTTCAAGTCATCTGGGATAGCACCACCCAACAAAACAGTGAATACTTGGTTCTTTACAGAGTAGGTATCATTCTCATCGAAGGTTAGCACGATCAAAGTGTCCTTCATGAAATAATCGTTTTTCAACAATGGCTCTAGGAACGTTCTGGTCCAGTTAGCAGCATATCTGATGGTAGTATCATGACCATCGTTCAGCATATTAGCTGTAATGTGGATGAATTGTGGCAAGGTTTCTTTCTCCAAGTCTTCCTGGAACATGGTGAAATTCTTGATGTTTCCCAATCTGGTTTGGTTCTGAGTGATAGACTCATACAGGATCAATGGGTTGTGCTTTCTGACATAGTTGTTCTGGAAAGTAGCCTGGTCGGAGTAATTGAAACCTTGGAACCCAGTGTATGGCAAGTTTTCTTGATATTCACCCCAGGTGACGTCCTTTGTTTCCAACAGATCAACCACGGTGGACACGTTAGATGGCAAAGCGATGAACCTGTCATCGTCCAGGGCAAAATAGTCACCCCCGACTGCAGCCATATAGTTTGGCTCTGAAGGGTGAGTGACACCCCAGTAGTTGTCCAAGGTGATACCCTGTTCGGCCAACCATTGCATGTCAGAGTCACCGGCAGCCTTGTCATAATCCGTGTTTTCCAACCAGATCACCACAAATCTCTTGAAAGCCGCACCATCCACATCAGAAGTGAAGTGGTTTGTCGTAGCGTTGGAGGCAGCCTTGGCGATATCGGTAGCCTTTGGGTTGATTTTCGAATAGGTTCTAGGAACACGGCTTTTGGAAGAAGACGATACCTCAGCTCCCTTGGCAAGAGATACCGCAACTGTAGCGAATGCGGACGCGAACTCAATGAACTTCATACCGATTAACCTGATTTTGAGCCTGTTCGTCTTGGATGGAACTCATCTGTAAATCTAATGAACATTTATCGTTCCTTTTATACCTCTACAGCAGTGAATACCTAGAACGGCCACGTTCTATGAATTTTCATATCATTTCATTATTCCATCATGGTTTAATGTTGGATAATATTCATTGATAATACTCATTAGATTACCGTGCAAATAACTTCGGTAATAGTCAGGCCGTCTTTAACGGACGAAGTGGACAATTACAAGTCGTTTGACTGCTTCCTACAACTGATCTGAGGACCTCCTCACACGTGGGGCTTGGCAACAAGCGCTCCACGTGTAGCGTCTTAAGTTGTGCTTGGCATCTTGGTGTCTTGGCAATTTCTTGGCATTTCGGCTTACACGTGGACCATTAGCTACGACTCTTACTGGGACAACGGTAATGAAAGGTGCCAATCCTACACTGTCAGGCCGTTATTCTGGTCATCTCCCGTCGATCCCGGGATGTTATTGGAAATCATATATATGCGTAGAAGTGATTGGCAGCGAGAGGGCTAAATTGGATTTATATCGCCCATGAGCGGTGAAGAAGGCATACCGATGGATTCGATGGAGGAGGGAAGAGTTGGGGATGATCTCGAAGTTCAGGCTACAAGGTACAAGGAAAGAAAGCTGATAGCTGCTTTGAGGCTAGCACTTTTGGTAATGATTCCGCTCTTAGTGTTTAGCTTTGTGTTTAAAGAGCTCTTTAGGGCTCATAAACTCGAGTTCATTACGAACCCTGTGGTTTCTACATTTATGAAGAAGTCTGAGCAGTCTGTTGATCAGTCTTGGAGACTTGATACCGCCCAAAATTACACAATGAATGTTGAATATTGGTTGAACGAAAAGAAGCCGGCCGAGAGACACTATTATATGAATATCACGAAATTGGTAGAGAAATCCCCAGATGGAATTGCTCGTAATTTGACTGTAGTTAATGGACAGTATCCTGGTCCTCTCATTGAAGCGAACGCGGGCGACAAACTGATCATTCACGTTGAAAACCAGATGGATGATGACCCTGTGACGATACATTGTCATGGGCTCTTCTTTAACAAGAAAAATAGTTTTCATGACGGTGCTGCTTGGATGAATCAATGTCCAATTCCACCAAGTGCTAATTACACGTACGAAATCGATCTCGACGATAACCAGGCCGGTACTTACTGGTACCATTCGCATTACGGCTCGCAGTATGCGGACGGTCTTTTCGGACCGTTGGTGATTCACTCAGCGGATGAATACCGTGCTCTGAATTCATCTTATGATAAGGATGTCGTCGTGATGATCAATGACTACTACCACGACACTGCCTCGAACTATCTGTCAGAGTACTTGGGCCCCGATAATGAGAACACTGAGCCCGCTCCAGATGACGGTTTAATCCAGGGACGTAACAAGTTTGACTACGTTGAAGCAACTTATATGGTCCCCAACGGTGGAGATCCTTCAGATGTTTCCTATAGTCCCCTCAACGTTTCGCTAATCAACTTGGATCCAGACTCCACTTATAGAATAAGGTTGATTAATGCGGGCTACTTTCTGACTTTCGAATTTGAGATTGACCGCCATGAGCTGGAAATTATCGAGGCGGATGGTACCTTGGTCGAACCTACATCGGTGGATTCAGTTGCCATCTCCCTAGCCGAAAGGTACTCCTTCATTTTGAAGCCACAGGATGAGAAGAAAGATCTAGATAACTACTGGATGCGGGCAAGATTCAATCAGTATTGCGCCACAGATACAAACTCCAATTTCAATCCTGACGTGAGGGCCATCGTTTCATATAAGAATGCGGATGACGTCTCTAACCTTCAAGTGCCAGATTCAACGTGGGATAATGGTGGTGGTGACGTGCAATGCAACGAGTTCGACCAGACTCTTCTGCACACTGCTAATCTTACCTCTGTGCCGAAGGTTGCCAACGGGTCGAGATTGCCCGACCTCAAGATTGATCTAGAAGTTTCCTTCTTGATTGGAGCATATCAGTTGACTCGCGGCTACCTCAACGGCCATACCTACGAGTCCTTCAACAACGGTTCGACGATGTACCAACTGGCCTTTGCCGCGGACGACAACGCCATCAAAACCCTAGATGTTCAGGATCTTACAACTGCAAACAGCAACCAGTATCTCATCAATCTAAATCAGAGGGGCTCTGTGGTGGACTTCATCATTAATAACTACGACGACGGTAACCACCCGTTCCACCTCCACGGTCACAAGTTCTACGTCCTAGCCATTGGCAAAAGTGGTTATTTCAAAGATGAGTACTATGAAGACGATTCTGACATCATGAACTTTGAGAATCCTGTCCTAAGGGATACAGTAAATATTCCAGGCTACGGTTGGGGCGTTCTTCGTTTTGTTGTCGACAATCCCGGAGTTTGGCCATTCCATTGTCACATTGGCTGGCACATGGACAGTGGGCTCATGTTACAAGTGAACTCGTTGCAACAGGAATATAGCGATTGGGACAACTATCCACAACAATGGTACGATCATTGCCAGTATTGGCAGGATAAATCCCAGGCCTGACGGCCTAAATTGGCACCATATTTAACGAACCTATTTAATATTTATTGATGAAGAACAGCAAAGCCACCTAATTCCAACCGACCAATTGTTACGAAGGGCATGATATACCACCTTGGCCGATTGAGCGTTGTTCATCATTTACTGACACTTGTTTCGTCACAGCTAACGGAATAGTAATGTCTAGTATAGTAGAAAGCTTTCTCGCGATAGATGGCACTTAAAGTTACGAAACTTCACCAAATTGACGCTTTGAAATGCATTTACCATCCGCAACATATTACTCGCCGGATTCCGAGCCTCTAGAGTTCAAGGTTGATCCTTCAAATCCCCGCTTTAGGACGACTGATGGTAGGACGACTGGAGCAAGTCCGCACGTTCTAAATGCAGGCCAAGTAGACAGGGACAGGCCTTCAGACCCCAAAAGAGGTCCCACAGGAGACATCACTCCATTAGGACAGCTAAGAATGCACCTTACCGGGCTACAAGATGATATCAACGATTTTTTGACCCAGAGGATGGAATTGGCTAAAAGGAAAAAGGCTAAAATTCGCCAGGAGTCTGACCAGCTAGAGAAGAGGATACAGAGCGAGATCAATGAGCTTCTGGACGGTGGTAATGGTGAGGAAGAAGGGCCCGATGAGTAACCTTTGGATCATCAGGTACGTATGGATCTAACTACTTGAGTCTAGAAGTTGGTCATCACTAGTCAAGCCATCACGTCTTCGAGGCCGCAAGATGGGAAGCGAGCCATTGGGGGTGATGGAGGGCGACCAAATCGAGCGTTCTAGTAAAGATATTGTAGACGAGGAAAAACCGCTCAACAAACGCTATCTGCTGTTCAAGATCGACCTTTTTGTGCTGTCGTTTGTGTGTTTGCAGTATTGGATTAACTATGTGGATCGTGTAGGATTCATTAATGCTTACATTTCAGGCATGAAAGAGGAATTGGGTTTTACGAAGGACGACATCAATGTGACGAACACTTGCTTCACAGTTGGGTATATTCTCGGGATGCTTCCCAACAATTTGATACTTTTGGTGGCTCCTCCTAGAGTATGGCTCAGCTTTTGTACATTCTCCTGGGGTATGCTAACTCTTGGAATGTTTAAGGTCACCTCTTTCAAGCAATGCTGTATTATAAGGTTTTTCCAAGCACTTTTTGAGAGCTGTACCTTTTCTGGAACGCATCTGATCCTGGGATCGTGGTACAAGGAGAGTGAGCTACCAATCAGAAGTGCTATTTTCACCAGCTCTGGGCTGATCGGCTCAATGTTCAGTGGTTTTATGCAGGTGGCCATTCATGACAGTTTGGACGGAGCTCGGGGACTCGCTGGCTGGAGGTGGCTCTTTGTTATAGACTTTGCGATCACCATTCCTATTGCCCTGTACGGGTTTCTGTTCTTTCCAGGAGTGCCGGAACATAGTAGTGGCAAGAGTCTGTTCTCAATGACCAAGTACTTCTTCAGCGAAAGAGAACTGCAATATGCAAGAAGAAGGCTGCCAGCCAGAGATGAAAGCACAAAGCTGGATTGGTCGGTGGTGCCCAGAGTTTTCAAGAGATGGCACTGGTGGTTTTTCTCCTTCGTGTGGGTCCTAGGTGGTGAGAATTTGAGCCTCGCTTCAAACTCAACTTTCGCTCTATGGCTCAAGGATCAACACTACTCGCTATCTCACAGAAATAATTTTCCGTCCGGGATCTTCGCCGTTGGTGTCTTCTCTACGATGCTATCGGCCGTTTACCTGAACAAAGTCGCGAGATCCAGGCACTGGCACGTCGCAGTTTTCATCGCTGTCACTATGTGCGTTGTCGCGATCATGATACGCGCCAATCCAATCAGGCCCTCCGTGATGTTCACCGCTCAGTACCTCGGAGGCGTCGCATATGCCGGCCAGGCTGTCTTTTTTGCATGGGCAAACGTGGTGTGCCACGACGACCTGCAGGAAAGAGCAATCGTATTAGCCTCCATGAACATGTTTTCCGGTGCTGTCAACGCATGGTGGTCTATCGTCTTTTTTGCAGCAAGCACGGTTCCCTATTTTGAAAAGGGCTCGTACGCCCTGCTGGCCACCTCCATCTCCAGCGGACTCGTTTCAATACTGATCCGCAAGTTACAGAACAGAGACGGCTCCAAAGCCCGAAATCTTCCCTACATCGACGCTAACGACATCTTCGATGATGACGGAGATGCGATTGATGATGACGACCACGATTACGAAGACGAAACTGTCTACAATCACTCTTAAATAGCTTGAAGACTTTACGACTACTCTTTCCACGTGACCTTACCAGGTTTATTCATCGGTTTCTTCCCGCTCTTTGTATGTTACCATTGTCGATCATATTTACTCGCTGATATAAGACATCAAACTTCAGGTAGAGCTCCCAAGCCGTTGATTGCTGGTTTGTTATTGATATTTGGGATACTGGGACTGATAAAAATGACTTTTAAGCCAAAGTCGAAACCAAAGCACGGTTACAGGGCTCCCAGTAGCTGGTTTTCAAAGATATCCAGAGTGTGTGGCTTCTCGAAAGTCGGATCATTGAGACGTCCAGAGGCCAGAACCATTGCAGTTGTTAGTGGTCTTTTTTTCTTGTTCTATGTTTTAAGCAATCTCTTTACATTGGGGCATGTTGAGCGGAGGAACTATCCGGCGGAACATGGCGATTACATCAACGAGATCCCAGCTTCCAGTCCTCTAATATATCCAACTGTTGAACACACAGCAGTTTTGAAGGAGATAGGTGTAAGAGGTCTCTTTACTGTAAGAACAGACATCGAGGGAAGATCGTCTTATGTGCTGAATGCGGAGGATAAGCCGTTGACGGATGAAGAGAAGAAGAAGACGGCCGATCAGGTATTGCTAGCGAAGAAATCGTTCTTGGATCACGGGAAACTGGTCTACAACAAGGCTGGTGGCTCGCCTGAGATCGTGGTGGTCACGCTTCTGGACTTTGAGACCTTTGACCAGGATTCCATAGTCTCTATTGTGCAAAATAGAGTCGATTACGCGCAAAGACACAAGTACGGTGTTTACATCCGCTGGGTCCAGGAGTTTATGCCGCTTCTGGAGAACCAGGATCTGAAAGCCAGCCAGGATTACGTCAAACCATTCATCATGAGAGCTGCAATTCACGCTTTCCCACAGGCCAAGTACGTTTTCTTTGTCGACCAGTATTCCCTAATCATGAACCTGGAGTTGAAACTGCAGCAGCATTTGCTCGACCCCGCGGTCCTGGATATGGCCTTGTTGAAAAACGTCCCTGTGATTCCCAACTCCAACATCAAGACCTACACGCACTTCAACGTCGAAACCACCAGAATCATCGTACCCCAGAGCCCCAGCGGTCATCTGGACCTTACCTCAATCGTGGTCTCCACAGACCTTTACGGGAAGGCATTTTTGGAGTACTTGATTGATCCGCTCTTCAGGAACTACAATTGGGAAAGTTTCTCCGGCAGCGTGGCCCATTTCTTGCAATGGCATCCGCAGTTCCTCGGCAAGACCGCGCTGGTGGTCCAGAAGCTCATTGCGGCCCCTCTAGACGTAACCAAGGCCCACGAAGAAGCTGGTGCCGATGATGCCCAAGACCCGGTTAACTACTCGCCTGGGGACTTTGTCATTTCTCTGAGGAACTGTAAACTAAGAAGTTCTTGTGCAGAGGATATCGCTTTCTACTATTCCAGCATCCAAAATAACTAATTGTACTATACATCAATACTATAGAACCGAGTCCATTGGGACTCCATCCAGTTCATTAAGCCGGCTTTGATAACCGAAAGAGCCGCCTTAATCCGTAAGCTCATCACTCGTTCAAATGTCCTTAGATTGCTTACTGACGCGACGCCTAAACGCGAAAAAACAGCTGAAAAAGGTTCCATAGGCAGTGACCCTGGTGAAGAGAAATGATGGATCTTTATTCAGATTGAGTGTCTTCACTTAAAGACCTTGAACCCAATAGTAGGTATTCGTGCAATTGCAGCTACTTGTGTTGGAGCAGTAATGATGTCTGACCAGGGTCGCAAGCAGTCCGGAAGGGAAATAATGAAGACACTGAAAAGATTAAATGGGTTATGTCTCGCGGTTAGGCAGAATACGATCTCACCATTGGATCCTATGACCAATTTTTGTGCCCAGACCGAGTGGATAGCAGGCTGTTTACAGATGTTGATACAGAAACATGTAAAAATACAACTCCATGAAAAAGCAGGACTACAGTCACTATTCTCGGACATTCAAGTTCTTGATCTTTACAGCAAGGTTTTAATGGGCTCTACCAAGCTGCTTTTCTCTTTGGAAACTCCCTTCTTCAGACTAGGTAAAAGGCCCGAGTTCGCTGTATGTTTAGTGAAGCTTTACGGCATTCTGTTGGAATATCGGAGGATCTTAGGAGAGTCATCAGCTAGACTGAGCTCAGTGATCCAAGCATTTGAAGATCAGTTTAAGCAGAGTTTTATGGAAGCGAATTCGCAGGTTCTGAGACTGGATCAAGTGCACGATCTTCTATCGCATTCCTTCGACCTGGTTTCACCACCATTACTTCATATGAACGATGTTTCCAGGCGCGACTATTTCAAGCTTTCAATGAGCAAATATAATGTGGATCGCCAATTGGTGGAGGTATGCCAGTTCTCCACCGGCGAGTTAGCTATTTTTGGCGTCAATTCTGGCGAAATACTCAATATGAAGGTTTCTGCACCTCAGCTGCTGCAAACGCTAGCTCAAGGAAACTACAAACTGCTAAATTTGGGAAGAAGTTTGCTTTTTCCTATATTGAGAGAGAGTGATCTAGTTATTATTGATAATCTTTCTTCTGGAACAAAACTCATGGTCACTACGGGAAATGGCATATGTTTAAGGCTCCAATGCATCGATCCAGTACAATGGGAAAGCCACTGGAAAGCCTGCTTCAAAAGACTCTTCGACAAGAGTAATATAATAGCCTTAAGTCCCACGAGCTGTTCTTCAGCATCGTTAGCTAAGTCATCTCATGTTTTCCAGAATTTCAAATTGAAGTATAGTAAGTTGAAAGAGCTGAGACCTCCTTCAAGCGCTGGACTACCGATAGAAATACCAACGCCAGCTTCTGTCGTTAGTGAGGACGAGACGAAGCAGGATAGCCCTCCGCTAGCGCACTCGGGATTAAGAAGGTCAAAACCACTCCGGAGACCGCTATCGGTCCTCATGGGAATGAGTGAGGAAGAAGAGAAAAAGAATTCTACACAATTGCATGGTCTGCCGCTGGACAATATTACTTCTCCATCTTATGAAGATCTTGAGTTACTGAATTGCGAAAAACTGCTAGAGATTGATAAGAGCATCGAGATGGAGCTTTCGCCGCAGTCTCTATCAAGCCCAGTCATGCAGTACCTCAAGTCCGCATCTCAGCATTCGTCGTTAGACGAGTTTGCTCCAACGTTAGGAGAGAATATTGAAGTTAGCGACGCAGAAAGCGTTATTTCATTGGCTGATGAAGAAGCCGATCACTCCGGCGATAGTTCCACATTCAACCCTAGCGCCGAATTTTACAAGCCCTCGTTATGCCGCCGAAAGTCTACTTCTTTGTTGAGCTTATTCAGCTCCAAGAACAAGAAGAAACTGTCTGTGGATACAGAGGCTGCAAATAAGTCGGCTTTGAGCATCACTAGCTCCCGGTCAAATACTCCGTCGTCAGCAAAAAGCTGTCTCCCAACCTGTGCCACTGCTAAGGATTATGAATTGCTACCGCAGACAATTGACCTCGATAACGATTTGGCAATTTTCGAAAGTAGTGGTGTTAAGGCATCTCTATGGGACGGAAGGCAATGGATGAGATTTGGACCGGATCGTCTCAGTATTAGTATAATGATAACGGAAGATGAGAAAACGGTTATGGTTGTTTATGAGAGGAAGGATGAACAAAAGTGCGTATTTGTCGCACAAATTACAACAGTCTGGAAGTGCTCAAAGGCAGCCGCGCAGGATTTACAGATCGTGATCCCAGCTGAGAACTTCATTGTTAGCATCTTACCGCCTGGTAGTAATACATTGAACATAAGATGTAGTGCAGCAGAGGGCTTGAAAAATTCTCTTCAACACTGCATAAAGGGAAACTTGCCCAGTCTTATGCCTTCTTCCCAGACAGCAGCAACTTTATCGAGCATGCCATCGATCTTCTCAAGTCGTGGTGTCACACGCTCATCTACAGCGATGTCCGAATTGGCTGACAAGAAAGATGATGTTGATTCTCTTCTATTACTGCCGTCCGTGAGGGTCAGGGTTCATAAAAGGGTGGATCAGATGGGCTGGCAGGCTCAGAATATGGGATTTGTTGACATCTACTCAGAAAAATGCAAGCCATCTGTGGCCGCAGTAAAGTTTCATTATGTCGCCTGCAGCGGAAATGCTGGAGAATCAGTCACATTCAGGAGTCGGGTTGGCAACATACACAGAATTGGGAGAAACGGTCTCTTGGTAGCATCTGAGAGCGAAGAGCGACTGCTGGAGTTTACGAATAAAATTGTTGCCGATCAAATATATAGACTAATCAAGCCACCCAGACCCTTATAGACATGAAACAGTAATCAGGTTACACATTATTTACAAGATTGTTCATTTGTAAGCCACTATTGCAGCTGCATGTATGTTTCTTCTCACATCGCGCTTATCAACGTCGTGGGTGTCTTCCACTTCACCCCATCTCTCTGTCTGATGCATAATTTCGAGGGTGGCAGCTTGAGCTACGGATTCCATCGTGGATTCTAGCCCCTTAGCTGGTCTATTCAACGATTTATTTTGCAGAAGTAAAGCTCCACATATGAAAGACTTTGTTGTCAGAACTGTCTTCTCAAATACCGCTAAATCCCATAGGGACAAAGAATCCAAATACGATCTTGCTGCCTCCCTCGCTTCATCAGATTGACGATTCCCTCTAAGCCCATCGATGTCCACATCCAGTGTCCTCAGCTTGATTGGGACCTTACTATACTGACTCAAGAACTTTTCCACAGACGAAATAATGGGTAAATAACGTTCCTCCTGCGCTTTTCTGAGAGCTCCTTCGAATTCAGCTTGAGGACAAAATACTAGTAAAGTGTCAGTATCTAAATAGCGCAGCAAATCGCTAATAATTTGGGACCTGTCACCTCCGATCTTAGCCCTCAGCTCTGGGTCGCCATTGGGTTTATTAACATTTTCTAGGTCAATACAACGTGAAACCAATGATGTTAAGGGCAAAGAGTGTGTCTTAATTGCAAGGCTTGGCAAATTAGTCCATTCCTTCATTAAAAGCATCGCGAGCAAATTTCTACCTTTCTCAACTGCTAGAGAATTCCCCAATGGGGTCAGTATAGTCTTTGAATCCAATTGCACTAGATATTGAGATCCATCCTCCTTCAAGGAGACTTTTTCCCAGAATTTTTCACCAGTTTTGGCAAGCCTATTGGTCTCAGTCTTCAGGTTGTTCTCCGTGCTCTTATCGACACCTAAAGGGGAGGCTTGCGTCGCAAGGCATCTCAGGCCCCTCAGTGGGCCCCCTACAGTATGTGACCTACTCAACAGCCTCAACATGCCTAACTCTGTGTAGCTTTTGTATATTTGGCTTCATCGTAGTTGAAAATTCAGCTTCAATTAAATCACTGAACTTTAGCGATCAGTCTTTACAACGAAAGGGACTCAAACAGGGCCGAAGATGTCGAGTTTACCATTAGTACAAGAACTGGCAACAAACTTGAGAACTTCTAAAGCACAATTACAGTCAGTCGAACAACAGCTGGTCCTCTTGGAGAGGCAGGAGAAGATAGCGAAAGTTGTCACTGAGGAACTGAAATCGTACAAGACCGACAAGGTATGGAGATCCTGCGGGAAAGCTTTTGTATTACAGGACAAGTCCAAGTACGTTGACGATTTGCAGCATGATGAAAAGGTCGTTAAGGAGCAAACTAAGGCTCTAGAGATTAGAAAGAACTACCTGGAGACCACAGTCGAGAAGATAGTAGACAAGCTACGGATGGCAGCTGGAAGCCAAAAATGAATTACCTCGTATAGAAACAAATAGCTTATCATCCTAATCTCATTTACACTGCGCTGTATCCACCTCTAGTGGAAGAGCCACCGCCGAAGATCCTGGAAGTGACTTCCCTGGCAAAGGCTGGCAGAGATGTCATGAGTTGAGTGGAACGTTCTATAAACTCCTCGCGGAAATCCTGGAAGGACCCGCCCCTGGTGTTAACATAGGCTGTCACGATCAAATACATTAGAGTGAACAGCAAAGCATACAACAGCAGCCAGGTGAACCATGAAGTGCCCTTCTTCTTCTTCTTTTCGTCGTTACGACGGCCATCCGAGGGTTCTTCGTTGTTGTCCCCGCCATTTTCTTCCCGCAGGCATCCGGAGGGACCTTTGATGTTTAGACGAATCTGTTTGTCCTGCCACGTCGCTGAACTGACCTCGTCGTTCTTCATATTTGTATCACACTCAAGCTCGATCTGGGCGTTAAACGTATCCTCACCCCATTTGGCCCCCACAAGGCTCACACGCAGTTTTCCGTCAATTTCTTCTACCACATTAGTGACAACCTCTCGAGAAAAGTCGATTGCCTGCGTGAGCAGTGGGTCTTTACCTGGCAAAGTGACATACGTTATTCCACAGAGTGTGTCCTTTTCATTACAACCAGAAGGGAGACTAGCACTATTTTCTTCGCAAGGAGAAAACCACCATTCTTCCTTAGTCTTACTTGGAGGAGTTTCCCTTTCAATGGAACTAGTTATAGCGCCTGAAGCCAAGTTGTATTTCCTCAAAAGCTCATTCTTGTCACATTGTAGACCATTTACAATTTCAAAATTCAGCAGAAACGCCACGATCAAACTTTCTAATATCATACTCGTCTTTCGCCACTGAAGCCTCAGCTATGGACTCTTTAAGTGATGAGTTCTTTCACTTTGACCTGTCGATGGGCCCGTTAGTCAACTTTCACCTTGTAGTCCTTATGCCTAAGACAGGGCATTCGAAACCCTACCTAGTATATCTAAGCCCTAATTTAGGTCACCGCAAACCCTAAATAGCCCTATCTTCTAAGCCCTAATGTGACTGTTTTTTAACATCCGGACATCAGTGATATTCTGAAAAGTTCCGGTACTTGAAAAAGTTGTGCGTCGATTTTTTTGCGTCGGTTCATGTTTTCATTCGCGTCACTGGACGGGCTGGGCTGCAAAGCTCGACCCGCTGCCCAGGCAGGATCCCACCAGGCCAGACCGTGGATTGCAGCGCTGGCTCGCCTGGGCCTCGTGCCAGGTTCAGTCTAGCGCCAGGCAGGAGCCTGCCTGGAGCTCGGCGGTGGTCGGCCCAGGAAGTTTCAGTTCACGCGGTAACAGTGGCAGCGGTGGAAGGCTCCAACGTATGCGGTATTGCAATGGTAAGTTTTGTAATATCGAAAGGTTTAGAAGAGGCAGTGGTTGAAGCAGTTGTAGGTATTTTGAAAGGTTAACCAAGAACTGACAAAGGAAAAATGGCTAGATACGGTGCTACCTCTACTAACCCAGCTAAGTCTGCCTCTGCTCGTGGTTCCTACTTGCGTGTCTCTTTCAAGAACACCAGAGAGACAGCTCAAGCCATCAACGGCTGGGAATTGCAAAAAGCTCAGAAATACTTGGGACAAGTCTTGGAACACCAAAGAGCTATCCCATTCAGAAGATATAACTCTTCCATCGGTAGAACTGCTCAAGGTAAGGAATTCGGTGTCACCAAGGCCAGATGGCCAGCTAAGTCTGTCAAGTTCGTCCAAGGCTTGCTACAAAACGCCGCAGCTAACGCTGAGGCTAAGGGTCTAGATGCTACCAAGTTGTACGTTTCCCACATCCAAGTCAACCAAGCTCCAAAGCAAAGAAGAAGAACTTACAGAGCTCACGGTAGAATTAACAAGTACGAATCTTCCCCATCCCACATCGAATTGGTTCTTACTGAAAAGGAGGAAGCCGTCGAGAAGGCTGTTGAAAAGAAAGTGGTCAGATTGTCTTCCAGACAAAGAGGTAGAATTGCTGCTCAAAAGCGTATTGCTGCTTAAGTAGCGAAAGCATTATGATCGAAATCTCTGAGTAATTTTCTGCTGTATAATTTAACACCTCACCTTTTTCTGTGTACCTTCCATAGGTGTTCAGTGACTTACAACAATTATTCAATCCATTGAAAATATACTAGATTTATGTGGTAATTATCATTAAACATTGTGGTTTTGGACCAACCTAGAAGATGCCGTAGATGACTGTACAATACCGACTTCTGGTGTCATGTAACCGCTTAGATTTACCACGTACATGCTCATCATTAAGATGAGACCGTGTATGCCAATGCAGTAGAGAAGGAAGGCCATTCTTGTTATCTTATTCGCGAGCACAATCCGGGCAAAACCTAAGAACAGTTTCTCCCATATTGACAGTCTGGTTCGCTTGTAATACTCTAACTCCTTCTTTTTAAGGGTGTTCAGAGGATTGATTGAGTCTTCGTATATTTGCGAGTACTGGGCCTCTGTATCCACATCCGGAGCCGCAGCACCTCCAGTATTGCCGCTGAATCTGGAAAGGTAACGAATACGCTCGTAAAGTTTAGTGTTGTCGGTCTTCAATTTGGCTAACTCACTCTTCATTTTGCTCTTTTCGCTTCCGAGTTGCCTTAGTTGCTTCTCGAGTTCAGTATTCCTTCCCCGCAATCTATCACGCTGCTTTGTAATTATTGATAAAATCGTATTATTACCAAAATTCGTGGGCATCTCAGAATCCTCGGGAATCCCCACAATTGAGCTGGTAGGAGATAACTTCCCTGAACGATTGTTTATCTGTCGTGTTGCTCCGGACATCATACTTGCTGTGTCGTTGAATTTTTTATCCACTTCATCCACTTTATCGAGGTCGGCCTCAAGTTTGTGATTTAGAGTTTCCATCTTTGATAATTGAGATTTCAACAATTCGAGTTCGTTTCTCAGAGACTCAATCTCGTCTTCTTTATCGACGAGGTTACTTCTCATTTCAGCTAGGTTACGTTGTAGCTTCTTGTTCGCAGAGATAATTCCAGACTCTATTTTATCCTGAACGCTACTATGGCCATCTTCTTCATCATCCTGGTCAGTCCCGAATTCTATTCTCTTTAAAGCGGATAGCTCCTCCTTAACCTGAACGTAATCAGAGTAGTTCTCTAGCTTCATTCTGATCGAGCTGATCTCTGATTTGTAAGAGTCAGTCTCTGCTTGCAGAGCCGCCAATCGTTCTGTCAACTGTTTCTCGGCCTTCTTGTGTAATTCGTGCTCGCGGCCAGATGAGGCACTGAGTAGAGCATTTTCGCTTTCGAGCTGCTTGATCTTCGTTTCCTTGGCCTGCATTTGCAATTCCTGCTCCGCAGTGCTCGTGGCCTTAGTCAGTGCGCCATTAAGCTCTTCGTTCCTCTTTTCCAACTGAAATATTCTTGAGTGGGCGCTTTCCAACTCCTGTTCCAGCAAACTTTGTTCTGTGACGTTCCCCGAAGTACCTTTTTCCAGTCTCTCCAATTGGCTCATCAGCTTAGATTCCCTCTCTTCCCAGTTGCGTTGTTTCTCTTCCCATCTGGAATTCACTTCCTGTTCCTTGGCTGTTAACCGCTTAACCAAGGTTACAGCTGAGTTCTGCTCCAGGTCCAGTAACCTGGATTTCAAATTTTCGTAATCTGCATATTTGGCCAATTTGTCTTCTAGTAGTTCAACCTGCTCCCTTAATGCCTTAGAGTCATCGACTTTAATCAATTTTTGCAAGGAGCTCTGTAACAACGGCTTGGGATCCGGAGCTTCTGCAATTTTTCCGTACAAATCTAAAAGAATCACTTCGGAGTTCTTGGATCTTTTTGTCAGGCTATCGATTTCTTGCTGGTAATGCTTGATGATCTTATTCACATAGGACAACTTTTCGTCTGATGGTAATTTTTTGAAAACCTTAGTCTCGGATGCCAACGATTTCCTAGATTCTAGAAACTGAGTCTCCTTCTCCTTTATTTCCATAACATCTTTGTCCAGCTGTTTCTGCAGACCAGTCAAATCTGCCTTCGACCAAAGATCAAGCGCATGCTCATAAACAGAAAGATCCATTTGCGACATCTAAGGATTCTTAGGCCTAGGTAACCGAAATGAAAAAGACCTGGGGCTCCTGAGGCCTAAACTGTGCTCTGCTCGTACCCATACTCATTAAAGGTTAACAGCTCACCTTTAAACCGTAGTAACATTTCACGGGATTTGGTGATATTATATGATGTTATATCCAATAATGTTACTAACTGTTACACTGACATCCCACACATGCCTGAATTGGTGTGCATGTCAACTATTACACGAATCAATTTTTGTTATGCCGACCAGTATCTGTAAAATTGTGGAGCCTCAATGGAGACAGGCTTTACTTCCTGTTCGGATTTTGCGCCCGTCTTTTCCTGTGATGGAGAAGTCGTATCATCCTTTGACACCCCAAATGCAGAACCTATACTCATCTTTGGAGGGTTCGTGAGAAGTTTTTTGATTTCTGAGAGGTTAGTGGCCAGCTTCTCTTTATCATCGAAGAAACTGACGGATTGTTCAAGCTTCTCATATACGGCGTGTGAATGTTTTGCCAATGCCAGCCGTTGCACTAGCGTATCCTCTTGTTGTCTTTGTAGAGCCTTTTTCTCAAGCTCTAGTGCTTTCTCTATCTTGTCTAAAAACTTCAGTTTCACCTCGCTCTTCGCTAGCTGGACCTCGATCATCTCATGCGCGATAGCGTTAAGCTGCCTCTCTTCGTTGGTGGCGAATATATGCGAACGGACACCCAGGGATGCTAGCGCTATTTCTGACCCTTCCTTTGTCTCGTTAGCTACTGATTCGGATTCTGTATCCTTCTTATCCAGATCCTCCATCGACTTTAAGGCTCTGGAGGTCATTTCCTGGACCACTTTGGGGTCAACAAGCCCAACAAGGAATGCGATCGTGGACATGACCGGGTTTTCACTCTTGGAATATGGGAGATGAGGCGCATACTTCAGCGGTCCTAGATCTGAGTCTTGCTCGCTGCCATGTAGGAACCTGTCTTCTATGGGGAGCTGCAGAAACTTTAATATACATTGTTCCGGAGACTTGTTTCCGATCTCCTTGGCGACTTTGTACCAGTCGGAGCCGTGTTCTTGCAGTCCCTTCAACAATTTTTGTAGCTCCTCTCTCGTCCATTGCATGCTTGTATCTTCCAGCACCCTTGCCCTTTTCACCGGGCTGGGAGAAGCGTGCTGCTCTTGGACCCCGTTGGCTTGCTCTTCGGACTTCACTTCTGCCTCCTCGGGTTTAACCTCGGACCCGGTCTGTGTACTCATCTTTCTCTTCCTCTCCTGCAGATATTTGTGCAGCGCACTACTCTCGTCATTTGTATCCATCATCTTCTTCAGTTTTGCCATATCGGGCAGCTGGACCGAAGGCTTGTAGCTCTCAAAAGGGAAAAGTCCTCTTGGTGCGTCATGTCTCGTTGAAAACTCGCCAGTAAACGGTGGCTCCACATTTTTGGGCAGCAATTTGGCGTCTACCTGGTAGTTTATCAGCCCCCACTTCATCAGAAACTTATGCACACGAAAGATGGCAGCCGCATCACCGCAGAGATTCCTCCTAGCGCCCGTCACCCCGAAGTACTCGTTAGGGTTCAGCCTGTACGCATTAACCATGAAATTCCTGTATTTCACATACACCTGCGGGGTCTTGGAAGCCACACGGTTGGTGAAAAACTCTGGTAGCGATTGTTTTTCGATAGAGTGGATCTTGCGCAGATCGAACCACCGGGCGTAGTTGGGGATCACGATCTCGTGCGATTGCGGTACTATAAGCTCATCCGCGTCCTCCTGTTTCACGGGCTCCTTCTCGTCTATTCGTGTCTCTTCTCGTACCGCTGTGTCCTTATTTTCACTCTGCTCTTTTTCTTCTTTGTTGTCTGTTTCCGACATTGGTTCGTCACTCTCTACAGCTCTATCTTCCTCCACAGAGGCCTCGACTGCTTTCTCGCTAGTAGTTACTGTGTCGCCAGCCAAACTATCCCCGTTCGGTCCCACATTGGCGTTATCCTCCGATCCAAACAATCCGGGACTTTCCATCACAACTGGTACCCTGAAAATATTCACCACAGCCTCCAAAAGCCGCCAGGAACCCTATAACGCCTTCTTCCTCGCAGCTACGGTCTCCATGACTGGTAACCTGTTGTTTTGTCACTATATTTACTAGTAGGAACGGCACTCGAAGGCCCAAGGCCGGGTAACTTATCTTCGTCACGAATGACTAATTTTCCCCACTCCGGACATACCATGGTATGTCCGGACAAGAGTCTGCTGTCCGGTTTGACCCCGGTTGTGTCCGGTTCTCGCGGATCTCGAATAGCATTCTATAATAATATGTATTGGCTGTGGGAGGCTTTGGCCAGCTAAAGAATGGCTTCGAGATCTAACGGTTCTGCCACTTTGGAGAAGTTCTACACGCCCAGGTTGTTTTAATCGGTTCACAGTATACGCCCTAGGACCACTCAGATTCTTTGGTAAAGATGCTGTTGTCGATTCGGTCGCTCTTATTGACAGTGTTTGTCCTGTTTGCTGGTAATGTTGCAGGTGATGTCCAGGTCGTCAGGCCTAAGGCAAACTCGGAGTTTTCCGGAAGTAGTGGGACGGTCAGCATAGAGTTACAGTGGATGGATAACAATGCGTATCCGCCATTCGATAAGGTCAAGTTTTTCACATTTACTTTGAACGCAGGTCCCAACAATGACATCGACAAAGTGAAGGCTCTAAAGGAGAGCGTTTCCCCAGACGATATTAAGCAAGAGGATAATGTTTACTCGTACACGCTGGAGTTTGATTCTAGTATAACAGGGGACGGCCAGTACTTCATTCAGGTGTTTTCCTCCCTCAACGACGATGGTCAGCAGCACACCATCAACTACTCCCCCAGATTCGAGCTCACGTCGATGGGCGGAAGCAGCTCGGTCACGTACTCGGATTCCACGCAGCCCCCAGGAGAAACTAGAGCGGAAACCGGGACCACGCAGGCCTCGATCGACACCCGCTCGTTCACCCTCCACTACACCCAGCAGACGGGCATCTCGAGGTTTGCGCCAATGCAAACGCAGCCTGCCAGCACGGTAACTGCCACCACGTGGAGCAGAAGATTCGCCACCAGTGCAGTCACATACTACTCCGCGCTCAGAGCCTCGCTCGAGCAACAGACCACCGTGACGCCAGGGTGGTCCTACACACTACCCAGCGGCATCAACCACGCCACCCCGGCTCCGAACCCAACGGACAACGGTGGCTGGTACGACCCCAAGGAGAGGCAGTCCCTCTCCACCAGGAAGATCAACCTCCGTAAGAGGGCCAACTTGCTTTAAACTAGAACTACCACTGTACACTTATGGACTATCCCGCATATATATAAACCTCTAAAACCGCTAGTTTAATAGATTTCTGGGAACTTCTGGCTCAGCTGCTGCAGAGCAACTATACCCTCCACGCTGATCTGCTCGTTCTCTTTCAGCACACAGGGGACCGCATCCAGCACCAAAAACTCGACATCCCCACTATCACTCGACCGGCAAACGAACTCGTGCCACGACCCGGTCGCAAACTGCTTGTTCATAGAGACCCGAACGTTCTGGAGCGTGATCATCTCTCCACCATCCGTCGGCGAGCTCAACACCAGAGTGTTCTCTGACGGCTGCGAACTGACCTGAGCGACCAGTCTGAACACTGGATGCACGTTCTGCGCTATCTGACGGGGATCGATCCTCGGGGTCTCACTAGCCATCGTTTGTCCTACTAGTAGAATGGTGAAGTGGTCTAAGTGTCAACTACCAAGGTTTACGCGTTTTTATCAGTCGCGTCCTATAAGAAACGACCTATACGAGGCACGCTCGAGGACCTGTGGTTACTGGCGCCTGGATATGCCCGGACTCGTCGGGCTCAGTCCAGTCCAGAAGGTCGTAGCTGGTAGTCGGTCGCTGATAGTCGCTAGTTGATGGTCGATAGCTGATAAGACATGGCTGGGTTCGTAGTATACGACCCTGATAAGCGACTGTGACTTCGTGGCTGCTCCCTGGCTATAAGGTGGTGAACTAGGGACTAGTTCAGAAGGTTTGTTCAGAAGGTTTGTTCAGAAGGTTTGTTATTAGGACCACTCGGGTTGTGAGCTGTGCGGTGAAAATAGTATTATAGATGGGTATTAGACTGGAAGAAGAGTCGCTGGACTCCGGAAGGAACGGTTCTGGCTTCAGAAGACACTGGAAGTTGCTGGCAGGTTTGGGTTCTGTGCTTACTCTGGGGACTGTGCTGACCGGCGGGAGCTCTACCGCTTCGTTGGCTGAAAAGAACGCTAAATGTGGGAAAATTGAGCCTCTTGTCCCAAGCTTCAATCGCTCGATTGATTTGATCTTGAACGACCCTGAGTACAAGAAGTCATCGATTGGGTTGCTTTCCGGGGCCATTCAGATCGCAACTGAGATCCAGGACGTCAATCCTGAGCCTGCGGACGACCCTGAGTACTACTCGAAGTTTTACGAGTTCCACCGCTATCTGGAGGACTCTTTCCCCCTGATCCACAGGCACTTGAAGGTGGAAAAGGTCAACGAGCTGGGGCTGCTGTACACGTGGCAGGGATCAGATGAGGAATTGAAGCCGGTTTTGTTCATGGCTCACCAGGATGTGGTGCCCGTCAACAGGCTCACCTGGGACTCCTGGGAGTATCCGCCTTTCTCCGGCCACTACGACGAAGAGACTGACATCGTGTGGGGAAGAGGTACAAACGACTGTAAGAACTTGTTGATTGCAGAGTTGGAAGCCGTTGAGCAGCTTTTGAAAGACGGCTACCAGCCCAAGAGAACCGTGTTGTTGTCGTACGGGTTCGACGAGGAGTCGAGCGGTGTGTTGGGCGCTCAGACCCTTGCACCCTTCATCGAAGAGCGCTACGGAAAGGATAGCATCTTCTCTATCATCGATGAAGGTTTCGGAATCTCGCCTATCGACAAGGGGGTGTACGTTGCCGCACCCATCAACGCAGAAAAGGGTTACGTGGACGTCATCGTGACTGTCAACGGTAAGGGTGGCCACTCCTCCGTTCCACCAGAACATACGACTATCGGAGTCGCCGCAGATCTCGTTACCGTTCTCGAAGGTCATCCTTACGAGCCAGATTTCAGACTAGACAATCCGATCTTCAGTCTTTTGACCTGTGCTGCTGAACACTCCTCTAAACTTCCAACACATGTTAAGAACGATATTGCCAAAGCACCAAAGAGCAAGTTGAGCAGAAAGCTCTTGCAAAAGGCTCTCTTCAAAGACGATAATTTCCGTGACTTGATCAGAACCACCAGGGCTATCGATATTTTCAACGGCGGTGTCAAGGCAAACGCTTTGCCTGAAGTCACAAGCTTCCTAGTTAATCACAGAGTTGAGATTCATTCCTCTGTGAAGGCCACAGTGGAACAAGACTTGGAGTATGCTAAGCAGATCGCCGAAAAATACGGTTACGGTCTACACTACGACGGCGAATTCATTCTGCCAGCTACTGATCTCGGTTACATTGATATCAAGGTCAGCAAGTCCTTGGAACCCGCTCCAGTGTCTCCAAGCTCTGGTCCTGTCTGGGATATTTTGGCAGGCACCATTCAAGACGTTTTCGAGAATGGTGTGTTCTCCGATGATGATGATGCTGAAATCTATATTTCCACGGCTTTGATGTCTGGTAATACCGACACCAGGTACTACTGGAACTTGAGCAAGAACATTTACAGATTCACGGCTTCTCTTGCTGACGGCACGGTTTTGAAGACAATCCACTCTGTCAACGAGCACATCAACGCCGACAGCCATCTATCAGCTGTTGCTTTCATCTACGAGTACATTGTCAATGTGGATGAATATGCCGAGCAGTAAAAATATGAACGGTTCGTAGTTGTATAACTTAGAGAAAGCGGCATCCAGTACCGCGTTGTTATCTTTGAGAATTTGGAGAAGTTGCACTTTCTGCCTTTGTATGCTCGAGGGTTGACTGTGTTGAGTATGCACGAGGGTTGTAGCCTGCCAAACCATCGTTTCTTTCAAGGTCTGTGCGTAAAATATCCATCTGGCCAAACGAAATCTGAGAGAAGCCATCCGAAGATGTGCCATCGCCGTCTACACTCCGTTCCGAGAAGAAGGGCATAAATTTGTTCTTCACTAAATCGGCATCTTCCTCTGGTGGCTTATAGAGATTCCTGACTTTACTTTTCCCAAACAGTCTTCTTCCGCTTCTGGCTTGGTTCCTTTCATTATCATATGGTGTCTTGTAGTCGACAACAAAGTGAGCCTGCGACTGAGGGGTCGACGACGAATAGTAACCATCAGACTTTTCCCTTGAGGAGTCAGACGATGACTCGCTCTTGTACTCAGAAGATGAGATCTTGCCCAGCAACTTGTTGATCTTCCCCTCTTGATTCTTCTCGATGGAACGATTGATCGAGTCAACGATGAACCCCAGTTTAATGCGACGCATGAAGTTAGCGTACATGTGCAGAGCATCGGTGCCCAGCCCAAATATGAAAAAGACCAACAGCGACATTGCGAGATACAGCCAGAGGTTGACTAGGATTTTGCTCGCGTCAAATTTCGGAATGGTATTCCAATGCACTTTCGAATGTGTCTCCTTGAAACTGTAGTGACCGCTATAGTGCTTCACGTCGCCCACGACCCCGTAGATGGACAGCGGTAGCATTATCAGGACTATCAGAAAACAGAATACCAGCAAACGTGCGAACCGTGTCAGATTCAACCTTGAGTTGGTGCAGTGTAGGATGTCCCCAACGTCCTTTCTCTTCCTGAAAAAGATGTACAGAACCATAGAAGCATACACTGCACCAACCAGTGAGGCTATAAACGGCCAAATGGTGTGGAAAACGGTCGTGGCCCAGGTTGGGGACATAAGCCCCACGCACCCGTTGTAACGCGCAATGCCAAACCTATAAGTCTGCGCCAGATACGAAAGCGCCATAACTACCACAGGAGGAATCAGACACATTGCTAAATCACGACATATCCGCCTCCAAGAGGTAGCTTCCAGCAAAACCGTGTCTGCCTTCAAAACAGCATACAAATTGTACGCAATACTACTGACCGCACACGAGATCCCTACAGACGCACCGACCTGCAACTTGGTTACAATATCACACCACCCTTTCCCGTCCCATCTAGTCATAAAATCCTCACCACCCCATATTGCTGCACTCACAATGATCGAAATATCCATAACCAAAAGCCATATAATCAAAATCATTGCCGGCACATTCTTGCTCTGCGTGTGCCAGGCGAATGGAGGAATCAGCAACAAGACAGCCACCGAGAAAAGACCCAAAATATTTGATTGATAAGACATTATGCCGTTCTACATGGGCCCAACAATTTGTCCACCCCAGTGCTCAGATCCCATTATCCCATTTTTATACCTCTAGCAATCCGCCCCTGCCGTTTCAACTTCCTATGCATAACCATAGCCAGGGACCCTCCACACCACCTATCTGCCATCAATACCCTTGGAGAATGTATGAAGATCCATTGTTAAGCTGATACTTGTTACCCAAATAGTGTGCTAATAGACCTCGCCTCGCATAGTTAAGGCGAAAAATCCAAAGTGTCAGTAATTAATTCGCTGACACTTGGAACCTCAAACAGCAGGAACATGAATGGAAGAGATTGTAGGTCTCATAAGGAAGGAACGGTTGACTAGTGTGCGCAGGATGTTTTATAATTTTTTCTATGGAGCTTTATGAACAGTTTTGGGTAGGTTAGACCATGAAGACGTGTGCCAGGGCGGTGAACAAAGTGAAGGCATAATACCACAGGCCGTTGGTTGTTGCCGATAATGAGAAACCAGAAGACTTGGCGGTGGTGGATGGGGCTGTGGCTGAGATTGACATCAGAGCGCTCGAGTAGGTCTCTTCTGTGGAGATCTCGGACAGGATAGAGTTGATATCGTTGTAGGTTAGAGGAGAATCGAATTTTGTGGAGTTTGATAGGAAGGATACCACGTTGCCAGCGGAGTCGAAAATTACGCCACCTTTCATGGCGCTCGCTGTGTCCCTTGGTATGTAGCCGTAGGATTGGATCCCTAGATTGAGGTCCTCGATACCCTGGAAAGTGTGGAACGTTGAGTAGAAGTGGTCACGCTCTGTACCGTTCAAGGCCTCGAAGATGTCGAATTCTCCACAACCGCTTGCCCAACACGAGCAGTTACCGTTTTGGGGGTACTGCGAGGTTCTTGGGATGTTATCGTTTAATAGCCAAATGGCTGGTAGGTCGTAGTAGTCAAAGGAGGAGCTGTTCGACTGGGTCTCTCTTGGCATTTCAAAGTCGAACAAGAACATCTTGGTCGCACCACCGAACCCGTAGAAAGCCGGGATGCCACTACGGTACACACCGCAGCCCTTGTTCAAGCCGGATTTGGGACACGATACATTCGAAAAGATTGCAAACTCTTGGTCAGACGAAATCAGGTTATCGTCTTTCAAAAGTGTCGCTGACGAAGCCTTCGAAATACCGTCGGAACCGGCGTATGTTAGCGCCTTGCCCAGGCACTTCGAGCTGTCGCCTGCGGCTGTGAGGAAAGTGACGTTCTCACCGGTCTGGGTCGAAGAGTCGTAATAAGCACGACGGGTCCAGTCGCTGGAGGAACCGGAATCGCCTATCTGGAATGAAGGAGAGTCGTAGTACGCAAACTGGTTCAGCTTCAATGGCCCGCGGAAATGGACTGATAAGTAAGTGGAGATTGGAGCATTGGTTCCGGAAAACCATTCTCTATCAGCAACTTCGCACGAGCAATCGTCGCTGTCGACCTTCGACAGTTTCTTGACCGGCGTGTAGGTACCGGCGAATCCTACATTGGAGAAATGGATCATATCAAAAGCATCCACCTCTGCGCAAACTTGTTGCAGCAGGGTCGAGAGCACCGCTATTAAACACACAGGAACTAGCATCATTTACTCGTTTATTTGCTGTGTTGATCGGAGCTGGAGAACGTTCCTAGATAGTTCTTGTTTGCCAAGAATATTTATTAGATCGAACAGAAAGAAGACCCTCGACTGCACGACGTTCCTAAAATAGAAAAGAAAGGTGGCATGGTTATACACAGCCAGGATACATTATTCAGGTTAGCACTGACTTAATGGCTGCCTTGAGGAAATTTGAGACTATTTTCCAGCTTCATCATCACCGGTGGAACTGGGCTTGGCATTTTTCGTGCCCCTCGGTACTGAGAAACGCCCGCACAAAGCCCGGCCTCGAGGAATTTCACGCTTGGCAAGGCCTCGAACAACCGATCGAGGCTTATCTGGGTCGATAGGTCCTTGCGACAACTACGCCGAGTATCGTCACTACAGAATAGCCCAAGATACCGGAAAGCGTCCACCTGGTCCATTTGCTGTAGTAAGCCCTTCTAATCTGATGCGATTCAATGATGTCGCACGCGATTTGCCTGAGAAATTGACGCCTGTAATCCTGTAAATTGTACTTGGGGCAGTCTGCTTCGTGGGGATCTTCAAGAACCAGAGTTGTTTCGTTGATGCGGTCAATCTCATCAATAGTGATCTCGTCTAGCTCTATACGGGAAGCATTAATTCTTGTCTGGAGTTCATAGCTAGTGGGCAGGTCTTGTAGTGGTATTTGAGGATGCGTAGGCTCGTGGTTTAAGTGCCATTGAGTGTATACGTGGAGAACAAGGTTACAAATCCACAGAATGGGTATCAAAAACCCTGCGTAAAATCCTCGAGAAATCCATTCTCTATACTGAGCACCAATATGACAGGAATGGCATTCGCAACTGTAGCAGTGAGCCTCCTCTTCAATAAAGTTAACTAGCAATTTTGACTTATTGGAGGCTGCCTTCGCTAAATTGTATCTTCCACTTATCATTTTTATGTCAGCCGCTAGAGATTTACTAAACATAAAATAAACATGAAAGATGAATGAACTAAAACAAGACAGGACAGCCTATATATACGAAATTTGGCAGACTTTGATACAGTCGAATATCCTCAACGTTGTTTAAGTTGTGTATTCAATGCCTTCATTTATAAACTCGATGTATCAGTTGGTATCATGTAATTTGCCTAAATAAGCGATTGCAATTTTAAACTGGCGCGACGACTTTCTGAAGCCGAATGTGCACCAGAGACTCTTTTCTACCAGGTGAAACATATGTGAAGGCAGATCGCTATACCTTATTGCTACGACTCTTCTTCTTTACCAAGAATTTCTCCATATACGATTGTGTGAATTGCTTGACCTTGGCACGTTTCTCCTTCGTCGGTTCATCGGGGGGAGCTCTTGAGACATCTTTCTTTAGTTCCTTGGCCGTTAGGATTTTCACAATATCTCTAGCGCATTGTTTAGCGCTGTCGTGGGATATCTGCTTATCATGTTCATACTTTCGTAGAAGATTTGGGACAAATGATGCAAAAAACTTGTTCCATTTATGTTCAACATGGTTTGTTTGACTCTGCTTCTTTTTCTTTAGCTTTCTTTCCTCCTTTTCCTTCTCTGCCTTGAGAAGTCCCTCTCTTTCCAGTTCTCTTTGCCTATTGGCCTCCTCTATAATCTTCATCAAATCATTTTTCTTTTGATTCTCAATTTCGAGCTTCTCCTTCAAAGCACGAAGCTCTTCCTCTTTTACCTTTGCTATGGCTTCTTTCTCCATTTCCATCCTTCTCTGCTTATGCTTCTCATATTCTTCATCGTCTAGTCTCGGCCTCTTGGGCCCGTTGACGCCATTCCTTTTAGGAGGGCCATCCCACTTCGAATAAGGCTTTTCGCTGAAGGATTTGGTTGAGCCAGTGGGAGGCGTATGCAATTTTGTTTTCTTTTGTGCATTATAGTACATTGGTTTACCGTTTTCGTGAACTATTTCCCAACCTGGTGGTAACCTTATTCTCCGTAGATCAACCTTTCGATTGGATGCTTCTTTAATGTCTTTCTTGTCTATGCGCTTGTAGGTCTCGAATTCACTCCATTTTGCAAGTAATTTATCACATTCTTCGGCCAGTGGTTCTTGTTTATGCTTCAATTGCGAGACAGCTTCATCAATTTGAGACGAAGTGATACCATTTTTTGTTGTTTTCGGCAAGGCTATGAGAAATTCAATTATCCTTCGCTCCATCTCGAGATCGTCCTCAAACATCTTCAATAGCTTTGAAAAACATGTATAACCATGTAATTTGATAACTTGGTGGTGCAAAGTCTTATCTTCAATCTCGCAAAGCCTGTTGAACAGTTTTTTAGCAATTATTCGGTCATCTACCTGCAAGAGAACACTCATGACTTTAGTTACATCATGCGGACTTTCACAACCACCGGGCTGCAGAGATTCGACGAACTCAATATTGAAGTTGTTGTCTACTGCTTTTTCGATCTTGAGTCCTTGGCTCTTCTTCATCTTGATCCACTTTTTCTCCATAGAACTGCTAACACCTAATGCATCTGAGATATTCTGAGGCAGCAAGGATGCAGCATCGGTCTGAGTCTTACCTCCCAGAAACCCTATACAGTTTGGCTCCTCACAGTAACACTCCTGTGCCGTTGCACCATATCTATCAACATTGTAGTCGAAAGTTATTTCCTCCCCACTGAGAATCTTTCTTTTGGCAAATATTCCCATCTTCAGCTTTCCGGCAACAACCCATTTGTTCACGTATGCATTCGGATTACAGGAATGATTGCAGAATCTTGCTAATGAGCCTTTTATTGTGGCATCGATAAATTCACCATTCTGCAACATCATAAAATAAAAGTGCTTGAACTTTTTCTGATCGTAGTCTACAAGTCTCTCTCTGAATTCTTCTTCCTCAATAACTTCACCCATATACTCATAGATAAACTGATGCGCCTCGATATCAGTTTCGGCCCGGACACCATATCCCTTCTTGTCAGTCTGGAAGACAGCTATATCGGCATACTGCTTCTTCTGAAATCTCTGATTCTGACAGTCCTCACCGCAGGACCCACAAAGCCCATTCACACATTCTATAAGAGTGAGTCTATTGATGCAGTCGGAGTCCTCGCCACATGCGTGGTTTGCCCCGTCATGAAAATCTTCAAAACAGTCGCATTCCATGAACTCATTGTTCTTGGCACTTCCCAGTCTTTTCTTGGCATAAAGACATTCCTCCAGGTTTACAAAGCCGGCCAAAGCTTCCTCTGTCTTATTCTCATAATGGTCAAAATTTTTGGGGCTTGCTTTCGAAAGAAGACTCTTCGGTGGCGAGACTGACCTCGAAGACATTGCAACAACACTGGAACGTCAGGAAGATCCTCAGATGCTCTTTCAATAGTGGTATCAAAGCGGGCCTTCTGTAGAAGCTACATATTTTTCAAACCTCTATTATACCGTAGGCTGTGACGGTAATACCGGCCTATCTATGGATGGTTCATATTGTTACCTCCGACCTCAAGGATGAATCTCAGCGCATCCAGCTTATTATCTGATCTTGTGAGATGATAAGAGACAGAATTTCGAGTTCCTAAGTGTCATTGTAAAACAACAATGATTGAAATATCAATATAAGTTCTTCGTTTCTTTGTTGAGGTGCGATTTCTGTATCTTCGTAAAGTAACATGGCCCTCCTGATGCTCTCGCTGACATATGCTATGCAGTTCTTCAGTTTTGTAGAAACATTCCCGCATTTCCCGTTGTTGAAGATCTTCTTTGTCTTCTGGACGATGCCATGGTGAGATCTACCGGTGGAAGGGGCTTGATTTCTCATAATGCACAGTTCCTTGATTTCTCGAGACCTGAGGGAAATGAGCAAGCTTCTGGTGCTGCTGCGGACCTGCAAGTCTCTTCTCATGGCCAGGACCACCTGAGACTCAGAGTCTGCACTCACGGGGAAGGCCTGAAGATGGAACCAGTGATTGAAATGCGCCAAGTAAGTCGTATACTTGGGCAGAAGTTCCAAAGGTCTTTCCTGGTGTGCAGTCACATAGTCAACATCCAGCTGCAAG
Organism: Torulaspora franciscae; assembly: GCA_003705175.3. Lineage (NCBI taxonomy): Eukaryota > Fungi > Ascomycota > Saccharomycetes > Saccharomycetales > Saccharomycetaceae > Torulaspora > Torulaspora franciscae. The sequence continues at coordinate 94,143 of PPHX03000001.1, forward strand.
AACGCTGCATGCCTCGAATCCCCGGGTATTATTTCATGTTCCCCGTCTTCTAACTTGCCCTGTTCTTTTGGTTTACAGATACGCTCAAATGCCTTATCTAGAAAATCATCCTGACTCAGTCTTTGACAGTCTCTTTTGATGTAAAGTGCACCCAGCGGTACACCGCTTAAGCTGTTTTTGCTCGTTGGATGCCATGCTTGTTTGTTTTCATGCCGTGGAGAGCCGCCAGCACCAAACCATGGATACTCCTCAAGCTCACTGATAGAAGGTGATGGCTGGGGCGTTACACCAGATCCTCTTAGGTAAAATTGGTGCAGCGAAGAGTTACTGCCTGTCTTTGACATCGCTCCGGAGGCGTGCCCGCTTGTGGCATTGACACTATCCCAGTGATCGGGTTTCACAGACGGACTGTTGAGAGTTGCCTGCGAGCCGTTACCCCTCTTATTAAACCAGGACCCGTATGACGAGCCATGTTGGCTCGATAATGATGATGAGAGACATTGAACGGAGTTATTAACGCTTTTCAAAGACGATGGCTGTATAACGTAGGCCAATGACTCATCAGACGACAGTGAGACTCTACTACTCACACTGTTTACACGCGGTATTTCCCAGGCATTCTTTGTAGAAAGATACTTGGAAAGATCACTAGTTGATTTTTCATGACTTGCGTTTTCTTTCTTACCATTTTCTTTTTGCTGGTTGTCATGGAAATCACCAGAATGTTCTGCTTTCGATTCAACATCAATGTTGCCCTTGTAGCGCGGCTTCAAGAGGCCGGATATTATGAAGATCAACTTGTTGGCAACTACCATGTTCCCTGACATGATGACTATTCTTGTGGTATCCTCTGCGGCAGGCGGATTCTGGAAGTCACAGATTACTTTGGCCAATAGTGCCTGCAAGAAATTCAGACGTGGACCATCCTTGATCTCGAGCCAATTGAACACGTCCTTGAACCACGTTTCCACGAAGGACAGCGACGTCTCTGGACACAAAAACAGTCTCGGTATTTCTGAAGCCGACCGCAGGCAAGGAATTTGCTTACTTCTAAGCAGTGTAATTATGCTCTCGCACTCCTTGGGAAACACCGACTCCAGGTCCTGAGGAAGATAACCGTCATACGGAGATCCTCCACCGCCCAGCGATCGCGCCTTGGCCTTCAGCATCCCTAAAATAATCCCCTGGCACTGGTCAAACCATCGGGAAACCTCCGGCCACACCTCAGAGATGACCGGCAGCAAAATGTTCGGCACACAGAGCGACAACGCTAGCCTGTTGTTCGTTTTCGCCTCAAAGAAAAAAGTCCTCGTAATCATCACCAGCTCCGAATTCGGTATGCTCCTAAACTTGTTGCCCTTGCAGGAGTCCGAAGACCGTATAGGCGAGCCAAAGATGTACTCTTTCAGCTCGTTCGGCCGTATCTGGTCCATGCTAGCGCTCGTGGCCGTCGAGCAATCGAACACAACGCTGTAATGATTTCTGTGCATCATGTTCCCAGTCTCCTCTGCAATAACCACCCTGAATGCATACGACGACAGCACAACCGACTGGAACGGCAAACTATACACAACGTTCTTGCTCCCAAACAGCTTATATCTCAAAGCATCGCTCACATGATCCAACATCGGAGGGGCAGTAGTATGGCACGGAGTAGAAGACCCATATTCCTCTTCATACCACCCATAACCAGCCCCGTTTTCCCCAGTAATAGTCGAGTTCGAGTGCCTCGGTGAGCCATAAACGTCCCCCACCCCCGATGGGGGCTTACTATGAAACCCGTTATAAGGTCCAGCTCTACGAAGCAAATCGCCCAGCATTCCAAGAGCAGTATACAACTACCACGCACAACAACCACGACGATCGCCAACTAAGTCTCACCAATAACTTTCCTACCCAAACGGTCGCAGCACTATTCTCAGCAGATCCTTCCGGAAACCATCTATACAACCGTCCCTGACAACAAAAGCCCACTAGCGACAGAATAACACCCAAGTAAGTGGCAACAGGTCTTGTTGCTCACCATCAAACCTCATCTTCTAGAGGCATTATCTCTTATAGAGCACATATCCCGAGAATTAGGGCTGACAAAACCAGGGCTCAGAGTTACCCGGCTACACCAAAAAATAACCGCCGAGCTCGCAACCCTTCCGGGACCCCAGACTACCCAACTCAGAGGTCCCAGATCGCATCTGGTCCAGTTACAGCTCCTGAGCTATCCGGGACAGAGCACACACACACACTCTACTGCTGAGTAGTCCGAGTGCCAATGGCCATGGGATAGGATCCGCATGGTTCCAGCAGCACGCCGGTTGGAACATCTATAAGGGTTCCCAGTTATTATGCAAAACTAGCGATTATACTCATCAAGGTTGCTAGCCCTACCTCAAGGGTAGTGAAACTCGATGCAAGGAACTTCGTTTCGAGCGACTATGCTAGCGAACGCTCTAGGTTGCAAGTGGTAGCACCAGGGGCGATGGACGCCCGATACGGCTGGTAGGGTCTTAAGAAGGTAGCAGATGACATTAGAGTTTGGTACGAGTTCGGGATTGTTATCGAATGGCTTGAGGTTCAGATGTCGGAAAACGATGAACCACCCCGTTGGCTGCTCTACACGTTTATCTCTTCGATACTTTGTGTTTGTGGAGCGTTATGCGTTCCACTGCTATCACATGCTTTCAAGAGCCGTAATCGAGCAAACACCAAATTGGTGAACTATGGGTTGTCCCTGAGTGCTGGGTCGATGTTGACTACGTCTCTTTACAAGATGCTACCCAGTTCCGACGCGGAAAAAGACAATGGGAGAACGATTTTTTTTGGAGGTTTGGTCGGGATGCTTTTGAGCGTTGGGCTCAACTATGTGGTACATGCTTGTACCAGCGAGTCGCTGGTTCACTGTGCTCACGGCTCTGAGTCGCAACATCAGGACTCGCACAGGCACGTGGACAACCATGAATATGGAACGGCCGATCAAGAGCAGGGACCTGTGGTCGTGGACCCTCAGGATGTGGACTCGGAGCGTATAGCACAGCAGATCGCGGCGCGGGAGGTTGCAGGAGAGGAGACCGCCCTTCTGAAAAACAGAAGCTCCAAGGAACATCTTTTGAAGTCGAAGCAAACCCTGGTGGACCTTCTTTCCACGGTGGATGCCGCCCAGCTCGGCGACTGTTGCGATTTGAAGGCTTGTGTTACAATGTCAAAGGGCGAAAGCTTCTCATGTCTTCCGCCCGCGCTCAAGCTGCGCGCTAGCACCACATCGCTGGCAAAATCAGTTAACAGCAAGGGACGTGCGGACTCAGTGGCCAATCTGGAAGCTGCAGGATTGGCATGTCTGGAGAACGAGATCGGTTACGACTACGAAAACCTGTCGGTGTACCGTGAGCATTTCCATTCACAACTACGCCAGTCACGTCCGCCCGACCATAACAGTGTCGAGAGCTACACGAATGAGGAGCGCCACTCAGAAAGCTCGGGCAGCAATCATTCTATCGGACACTCCCAGGTGCAACACCACCGTCACCACCACCATTTAGAAACTCCGTTTTCCAAGCTACTATCAATAGGGCTGCAGACTTGCATCGTTATTACTCTACACAAGTTCCCAGAAGGTTTCATCATCTTTTATACAAATCAGTCTTCGGAAGTGTCGAAGGCGCTAGGTTTCTCGATCTTTTTGAGTCTGAGTATCCACAATTTTGTGGAGGGCTTCTCGATGACTCTTCCGCTCTACGCTGCATTTGAAAACAAGTTTTTGGCAATTCTCATTACTAGTGCTCTGGGTGGCTTGTCGCAGCCTCTTGGTGCCCTGATTGGTTATTTCATCTTCAAAGACAGGAATGACGACAACACTGGAAAGCCACATATGGATGCCTACCTCAGTGCAACTGCAGGATTTCTCTTAGTTATTGGCCTACAAATGTTTCAAACTGGGGTAGGTTTCAGTCAAGGTCATCATCACCATAAGGGAGAGGATGACGATGAAATCTTGGATAATCATACCTCGGTGAATACATGCCTAAAATGGTGCTGCGTAGGCGTACTGCTAATACTTTCCGGAGGACTTTTGTGACAGGAAAGTAACACAGCAACGCATCAAAGAACATCATGCTCAAGTATATCTCTGAGCATTTGATGGCAAGTGGTGGGTCTTCCATTTCCTCTGCTCCAAGTGGAGAAAATGGTCGACTCGCCACGATGGGTCCTGGTCCCTTCGTGCGTTAGCACGTTGTAACTCCCTCGTGGATTCACCCAGGCGTATGTACTTTTTATAATACGCTTATACGCTTTTCATCAAAAGTGACTTCGCCTACTTTCGCTAAGGTCAAACTCTTCCCGCTTGTCCTCTTTGTAAGGGCTGTCGCCGGCTCTTACTGTCGATTGAGCTTGGGAATGCTCCAGGTTCGCACTTGACGGTGATTTGGATTGCTGTGAAGATGTCCTGTCATCCAGTTCAAACGTTGTTGACGCATCTTCGATTGGCTTGTCGACTAAGGGCAGTTTGAAGTTATATTTACCCCATTTAAAGTACAGTATGATAATTCCGGCAAAACAGGAAGCGAAAACTGCCAGTGCGTAATTCATGGTTTTAACCGTGACTGGAATCTGTGGTGGTAGACAGACTGAAAACATCGACAATAAAAGCCAGAGAACAGAGCCAATGTTGGCTATCCATCCTAGCTTGTACTTAATTTTGACGGGCGCATCTCGAATAATTCTTCTTCTGGTTAGCAGGACAAGCACTAGCGGTATTAAGGTCGCTGAACAAAGGCAAAGGACGGCGCATCCGATAAAGGCATTGAAAGCAGCAGTCGAAAAAAGCGGCAGTAAACCCAAAGTGTAAGAAACGCACATGCTCAATAGGATCGAATATTTGGGAACCTTTGATTCGGAAGCAGGATCGACGTACGTCCACAATCGATGATGGGGAATGGCACTATCACGACTGAAACTGTAGACAGCACGAGAAGATGTGGTTATGGAGCCAATACCTGAAAAGAAAAGATTTCCAAGGATCAGAAGGATGAGAAATACAGAAACGAATTGGGAGTTTGTCGAATGCGTGAAGATATTCACAATGGGCAGTACTTTGTTGTTCTGAAATATGGCATCGACATTCGGCAGGATAATCATAATTGGGAGCAGGAATATTATACCGATACAAGTGGAAATAAGAACGGCGCTCGACATTCCCCGTGGGATGTCCTTCTCTGGAACTTTGACCTCGTCCGCAAGGGCGGGAAGCATACTAAACCCCTGCAAGGTGAAGTTTGATTGTTGAAATCCTATGATAAATGACAGAAATGCGCTACCATATCCTGACAAGGTATTATCGAAATGAAATAAAGCGTAAGGTAGCGAGCGGAATTTATCGCGATGGAATAACAGTAACAGCACGTCAATAAATAGAACGGCGTAAATGATCCAGTAAATACAGACCTTGTTTATAGCCTCAACATAGCGAGAATAGCCGATATTTACTACCCCAACCACTGTTACCACAGCATAGTATACCATCACGGTATATATGCCCAGACGCCCATCCGATATCACATCGCTGTTCCCAATCGCAACCAAGGATATAATTAGTTGGGCACCTGCAAATGTAACCCCGATACTCATGAACCAATTTCCCAGTAGCATCAGCCAACCAGTAAACCAGGAGCATATCGGTTTGACCGAGAGAGGAGCTATCATTGCACTCGCACCGTGTAATTCAATCGGATACTTGGACACAACCTCTCCTAAAGAAGTAGCACATAGAAATGAGAAGAATCCACACAAGGGGAATCCAAACATTATGGTAAACGGTCCACCATTCATCATACCTATACCCATACTAGTGCACATCCCTAGCACCGGGCTCATGAGGCCAAACCCCAATCCTATCACTGATCCTCGAGACAAAAGTGACTTATCTAGCTGCTGCTCATATTCAAAATGTTCCACGACCTCTGGTGCATCATGTGAATCCTCATGGATGATGGTATGTAAGTTCTCGAGTAATTCGTTTGGTGCCAGATGTGCTATATTCTCGCGAAATCCATCAGGAAGAAGCCTATACTCATACGCCATCACTGAAATACAATGCTTGCGATTCAAAAGTGATCTTACTTCACAATCTCCCCTTCAATTCACCTACAATCCGTTAAACCTTATTAGCATTAGCCTGCTTATTATTTCTCCAATCGCCAGTAATTTCTGCTAATTGTATCGATGAAAAGCTGAAAGAAGGATTTATATAGTAGGGCCTCTATCGTGCTGAATTCAGGACCGTGAGGATGGTTGGTCAAGAGGTTGAAGAGTTTTAAGGCTTATCGTCATCATGTATAGAGCGCGAGGTGAAATAATTCATTATACTTGTACTCATCGCTACTTGAATAAAGTGCAACTTCACAGCCCTAGCCTTCACCTGATTGAACTAACCGCGTGGAAATGAGTGACGATGAGCTTTATGATGAGTTCGGTAATTTTCTGGGCGAAGAGAATCCTACTGGTGGAGTTCAAGATGGATTAATCATTAGTCAAATTCCATCAAACCAAGATGTAAATTATACGGACCAGCAGCCTGCAAACTCAACATCAGTGGTCGAAAGTGACCTAAGAAGTGCTTACGGTGATGAGGTTGAGATTCTGGTTGAAACTGAGGATACTCAAACTGCAGATAAGCCTCTAGTTGAGATCCACTCGGAGTGTCCAAAGGCTCCAGGTGATGCTTTATTCACTCGTTTGGAGAAAAACCTGCCAAAAACTGTTTACGATAGAAGCTATATGCTTGAGATGTTGAAGATTCCGGAGAGGATAAGAAATGTTGCCGTTATAGGCCCGCTTAACTCTGGTAAGACATCGCTCGTGGACTTGATCGTTATAGAGTCACATAGGGGCCTGCCGCATATGACGAGAAACATAAGAGACGGGTGGAAGCAACTTCGATACATGGATAGTACTAGGCTTGAAATCGAGCGGGGCGTTTCTATGAAGCTCAACGGGATTACAGTTTTATCAACTGACATGAATGACAAAACATTTACATTTAATCTTTTGGACACACCAGGCCACGTTAATTTCATGGACCAGGTCGCAGTGGGCCTGGCTGCTTGCGATTGCGCCATTATCTGTATTGATGTGGTTGAAGGTATCACATCGCCAGTGGAAAATTTGATTAAACGTTGTCGAAGAGACTCGGTAGAGACGGTATTTGTGTTGAATAAGATTGATAGACTGATTTTGGAGCTGAAACTACCACCTTTAGACGCTTACCTCAAAATCAAACACGTTGTCCAGCAAATTAACTCTTTCACAAATTGCCGTTATGGTCCAGAGCTTAACAACATTGTGTTTGCATCAGCTAAACTGGGTTTTACATTCACTATTGAGCAATTTGTAAAGCTTCAGTACGCAGCGAGTCTGCCAGAATCACAATTGAGCGAGTTCTCATCAAAGCTGTGGGGTGACTACGCCTTTAGAGATGGAAAGCTCGAACCGTTTTCGCAGCATAACACTTTGGAACAGACCTCGTTCATGCAGTTCATTCTGTTACCAATTTACAAATTGTTCACTCATACTCTTTCGAGTGATCGAAACGCTCTGCGAGAGACCTTATCTAGCAACTTTATGATTGACCTCGAACCTGAACTGCTAAAATCGGATCCCCTTCCTCTCTTAAAAGCTGTCCTTTCCAAAGTGTTCAAAGATCAACGAGGCTTGCTTCATTCTTTAAGTAAATGTCACGATTCATTGACTTCAGCTAAAATAAAACAGCCAAAGCTCAAGGATATACGACTGGACGATCCTTTAGGTGCATTGATGGCCCATGCAGTACAAACAGTTGACTACGGTGGTACTGAATGGTCTTTAGTAAGAGTGTATTCTGGAAAGATCATGTCTGGAGCTAAAGTTCGAGTGATAGACGCTAATGACGCGCAAAGACAGGACAGCCAAGATTCTGAAACCGAAATCGGAGATCTTCAAGATTATCCATCGGTCACTGTTGAAGATATTGCCTTGCTCGGCGGTAGGTATGTGTTCCGCGTGAGTCAGGCAACTTCAGGGCAAATAGTTTTGGTGAAGGGAATTTCAGCATCTTTCATCAAGTCAGCGACTATAGTTGACGAATCCAATCCTTGTGCACATATTATGAAACCTCTCGATTATATCAATGCGCCAGTGTTCAGAATTGTCATCGAGCCATTACAACCTAAAGAACTACCTAAATTGTTGAACGGCCTGAATAAGATTACCAAATACTATCCTGGTGTGGTAATCAAGGTCGAAGAATCTGGTGAGCATGTCATTTTAGGTTTCGGGGAACTCTACCTCGATTCGCTTCTATATGATCTAAGGAACAATTACGCTGGGATGGAGATCAAGCTTTCAAACCCGCTTACAGTATTTTCTGAAAGTTGTAGCGAAGAATCGTTTGCCTCCATTCCTGCAACTACAGCTAGCGGATCGTTGTCTATAAGCATGTCAGCCGAGCCCATGGACCAAAATCTTGTCAGGGATTTGATGAAGGATCAGATCGAAGATTCAGTATTTAAAGACCAGAAAGCACTAGCGAAACTGCTTCGAACACAGTATGATTGGGATTCCTTGGCGGCCCGAAATGTTTGGTCCTTTCAAGGAAACAATGTGCTAATTGATGACACCCTACCCGACGAAACAGATAAAGATCTTTTGAGTAAGTTTAAGCAACAGATTATACAGGGTTTCAGTTGGTCAATCCGCGAGGGCCCTTTGGCGGAAGAGCCAATACACGGCGTCCAATTCAAGTTACTGAAAGCAGAGGGGTTCCAAGAGCTAGGCGTAGGAGGACAGCTTATTCCCGTTGTCAAAAAAGCATGTTCAATCGCGATTTTGACAGCTTCGCCCATCCTTTTAGAGCCAGTTTTCGAGGTGGATGTGATTTTCCATTCAGTGTTGTTACCTATCGTGGAAGAACTCTTCGGAAAACGTAGAGGAGGTAGAATATACCGGTGCGACAAAATTGTGGGTACACCTTTAAGTGAAGTGAGAGGTCAGTTGCCAGTCATTGAATCGGTCGGCTTCGAAACCGACCTACGGTTGGCTACGCGCGGGGCAGCCATGTGTCAGCTTCACTTTTGGAATAAGATCTGGCGCAAGGTACCTGGCGATGTCATGGACAAAGATGCTCCTATACCCAAGTTGAAACCTGCACCGATTAACAGCTTGAGCCGTGACTTCGTGATGAAAACAAGACGAAGAAAGGGTATTACTAACGGTGGTTTTATGTCTAATGATGGACCCACGCTAGAGAAATATGTTGATTCGGAGACATATAAACAACTAAGAGATAATGGACTGGTCCAATAGAGATATAGGTAATTCAGTTGTAATTAAATCGTGCATGTAACAATAAGAATTTAAAAACTTCATTTGGATTGGAAGGAACCCTCAGTAAGGCTTGTAACGGCGCGAGTTCTTGTTACTCTTTTGCTTGTCCTTCCTCCTCTTCTTGTCCTTCGGTGGTCGTGGTCTTTGTTCATCAAGAGCTTCGTTGCCTGAGGACACCTCTATCGGTTGAGTCTCGGTCAGTTCATCAGAAAGAACGTTCAGCTGCTTTGAATAATCCCAAAATTCAGATTGAGCACTAAAACTAACGTTTTCCATTTTCCACGTCTTAACAGTTCCATCCTCTCCACAAGAATAAAGAACGTTATTATTGTTCGGAGGAATAAATACATCTCTGACCACCTCTTCTCCATGTGCAGATGGGATCTTTAAAGATTTATCGAGTTGAACATTCTCATGCTCGAAACCCACTATTTTCAAGAAATTGGAGTTCTCCTGTGAGCTTCCAACCGCCACATAGCCGGGATATAAGTCGACCACGTAGTTACAACCCCACTTATCCCTTATATCACCGAAATCCAATGGCTGTGGCTCCCGCAGTTCCTCGCTCTTGTCATTCAACTCGTGAACAGCAAAGGTTTCCATATGAGACAGCGTGTAAATCCTCTTTGGGGCCAGCCAGCCGCAGGAGTGTATGGATGCATAGTTAATCACTTGGTGCAGTGCATCATCTTCTTCCTGCTGAGTTAAGTCATAAACATTGGTGTACCCATCAGTGGAACCACTTAGGAGGACCCTGGGGTCGCTAGGGTGAAACCTAAGATCCGTCACGTCATCATGATGCGAGTCAACAAAAGACCTAACTGGGGTGTTCCAATTTCGAATATCATAAATAAACACCTCAGCGTCTACACCACTCAGTTCTGTTCCACATGCCAGTAGACCATGACGGGAATCTAGAGATAGGAATGGTGAGTTCTTATCGTTTTTCAGACTCACCACTTTCTTTCCCGTTCTAACATCGAGTACGTTAACCTCATCATTTGAAGCCACTGCATATAGGGAACCGCGGTCGAATTCACAGTTTATGATTTTCAGCTTGTTTATGGACGAACTGCCAGCCTGGTCGACCCTGACGGATTGTCCTGTGGCCCAATCTAAATGATGAACCTCGCCGTTACTTAAACTCGTCAACAAGGCATGATTGTACAAGGGTTGTAGCCCCAGGCACCAGTTATCAGGCCCAAAATCCTGAGAGTGTAGTCTGCTGTACGTAGCCATCCTACTAACTCATCGGGTTGGTGAAAAATTTCAGATTGACTTAATCCGATTGTAAAATAAGCCAGTAATACAACCAAGAAATAGGCAGCAACATCGCTAGCAGATCTAAAAGCCATCGAATAGTGAATCAAAACCTCGCTAACAGCCTTGAATTATGTAAAGGCACAACGAGATTCTTGCGAGCAAGGATCTCGTATGGGCACATAGGACAATCCTCGGATGCCTAGTCAGAGAATTAACTGTTTGGCATGGGAAGAGCACCTAACACGCACAGTCTGCTGAGCCAGTGTAGCTCTCAGTTTAGTGTAGTCCAAAAATAAATGGTCTCTAGCGGGATCGAACCGCTGATCCCCGCGTTATTAGCACGGTGCCTTAACCAACTGGGCCAAGAGACCTCTTAATTGTTGAAAATCAGAACGAAGCACCTCTTCTCAGCCTGCCGATAGCGTTACAATGTCAAATTCCCTACCTCGCAAGCACATATCTTGCTCCACTACTAAGCCATCATAAAACGGTCCCCTCGTCAACTTGGTGGGATCACCCGCCCCGTCAGGCCCACCTGTCAAGATCCACCTGTAACCTTTAACTCTCCTGCTCCGATTGTTCCTCTATATTACGGGGTTCCGAGTCTGAGCCTTCTATCGAACCTCCGTTACGATCTGCACGATCCTTGATCTCGATTCTTCTGGCGCACTGCCGCTCCATCCGGGGCCCAGCTCAACGCCTCCCGTCACACACACAACCGCACGCATATCTGGTTAAGTGGTTCAGCCCATAGATTAAGTTCGGACGAGCCACAGGCATCGAAACTGCCAGCATAGTGGGTATCTTCCATGTGTTCTCTTGTTTGAGGAACAGGAGTATTCTTTAAGTATCTCGCTTCATTGAAAATGATTCGAGGTCTCCTTTCTTCAGCTTCGATGCAAGGTAAAAGAGGGCCATTCAGCTCGATAATAAGCTAGTTGTTGTGATCAAAGATACTTGATCTCATCGTAACCCAATCTTTTCGAATTGAGCCAAGTATACCATTTTTTTAATTTTTGAAGGACTAAGTCCTATCTAGAGGAGCCTTTCAAAGGTTATTGTGTTGCATTACTTAAGAGTTCGGGAATGAACCAGCCTGACATACCGAACTACACTCCTGGGACCGTGCTGACCGTGGGATCGCACCATGCTAAAGTTATCAGCTATCTCACAAGTGGTGGTTTTGCCCAAGTGTATTCGGCTGAAATACATCCAAAAGACCCCTTCGTAGACTCCAATGTTGCATGTTTGAAAAGAGTGATTGTACCGGATAAACCGAGTCTGAATACCTTAAGGGCTGAGGTAGATGCTATGAAGCTTTTGAGGAATAATAGGCATATTGTATCGTATATCGACTCGCATGCAGCCAAGTCATCTTTCCAGAATGGCAGTTACGAGGTGTTTCTGCTGATGGAGTACTGCGCAGGTGGTGGGCTGATAGACTTCATGAATACGAGACTACAAAATCGTCTCCAAGAGTTTGAAATTCTCAGTATTATGAGTCAAGTGACGCAGGGCATAGCTGCTATGCACGCATTAGAGCCACCTCTAATTCACCGTGATATAAAGATTGAAAACGTCCTGATATCGCATACGGGACAGTACAAAGTGTGTGATTTTGGGTCGGTATGTGGCGTCATTAGACCTCCTCAAAACCCCCAAGAGTTTGCATATGTACAGCACGACGTTCTCAAGAATACCACTGCTCAGTATAGGTCTCCAGAGATGATTGACTTGTACCGTGGGCATTCGATTGATGAGAAATCGGATATATGGGCATTGGGAGTTTTCCTGTATAAATTGTGCTATTACACCACACCTTTTGAAAAGGGTGGAGAGCTGGGCATATTGCATTCGAGGTTCCAGTTTCCAGCACAACCGCTCTACAGTGACCGCTTGAAAGGTTTAATTAGAATAATGCTAATGGAGCAACCAGATCAGAGACCTAACGTATGCCAGGTGCTTGAGGAAGTATCAAGGATGCAAGGTGTTCAGTGCCCTGTGAGGAATTTCTACTTGTTGAGGGCCATGGAAAGACAGCAGTCCGCACAGAATCAGCTGCGCTACAGTAGGACGCAACCGATTTTGAATGTACCGATCATACCTCAACCAGCGAGCTCTCGTATGGGTCAATTACAAGGAATGCCTGTTGATTTCAGTGAAACGCATTTAGGGCCTTCCAACTCCGTTCCGATACTAGGTACAAGGTCAAGATCTGCCATAAGCAGTGGCGGAGGGAGATCTTTTCCTAGCACTAGCTCGCTTTCAGCAAAGTCTACTCAAAATTTTCAGAGAGCTGCATCAGTCTCGCCGGTATCTAATCAGCTATCAGGTAGCCCCATGAGAAGTGGGAGGGGAAACATCAGCCAAATTGTAAATTCTAATTGCACTTCCTTCGATCGACCAGCGTATGTCGATTCGGTAACTCAAACATCAGACATCGAAGACGATGAGTTTTACAAGGTAGCTCAGACATCCTCGACCTCTCTTTCATTACCAGTAGCGAGATCATCGGGTTTGATGTCGAAGAATAGTACAAACAATAACAGGATCAATGTAGTCCACAAGGAGAAAGACAAATTTACAGAAAAAGTGCATGACGATAAGGCTCCTACACGAAGTGAGGTTGGAATACCACTTTTGGCTGTGAGTAATAGCGAATCCAAGAAATCAATCCAAAGAAGGGTGCGCGACCTACTGCACTCCTCAAATGATCTTCCCCTTTCGAGCTCTGAGCAGGCAAAAGGATTGCCTAAATCTATGCAATCGAAACCACGGGATTTGGAAAAGCATACAGACAAGGCTCCTGCTAGACAGAAAACTAGGCCTCTCGCTCCACCAAAGCCGGCTCATCTGAGACCGAAGCCCCCGCCAAAACCTGCATTTTTGAGCGGGAAGCATACCACAAATTACGAGCCTACGGATGCTGCAGGAAAGGCCGTTGTAGACGCCAAGGTTGAATCTCTGGAGAAAGATCTCAGAAAGAAAGTGACTGGCACGTTATGAACAGGTCCGCAATACATGTACCTCCATTCAACGTCATTGACCTCAAGATATACTCCACAGCGTGTAGTTACCTCATCTATTCAAACCCAGAATGAATCAACTTACCTACTTTTATTTACTCACTATCACTCCACTCCTCAAACAAATCGAGGATAAAATCGGTGGCTTCCTCAAATCTTTCCTCCACGTTACTACTGAGACCGTCTGTGTTGCATCTCAAAACTCTTCCAAATTTCTTCCTTGGTTTCTTGTTTTCGTTGTCTGCCCAACAAGGATGATTCTTATCAGAAAAGATGAGTGAGTTCTTGAAGTACCAATCACTCAGGGACTCATCAACCAACGGTACGAGCGGTTTAAGTTGTTTTCTCCCCACGAAACTTACAACTGCTTTAACCGTCGCCCTTGTATCTCTGTGACCTAATAGATGCACTATACCGGCATATGCATCACCGAACCCAACGAAAGCAACTTTTGTCAGTTGTGGGAAATACTTGATGTAGTTATCCCAAATGTATAATAAGACTTCTTGAGAAGTTATTATGGCTGAATAATTATCCTGTTCAAAGAGAGACTGAGGTATATTCACGTCAATAACTCCGTATTTCCTGTTTATGCACCATTTAGTAAATTCCAAAGGTGAGTCTACTATGATGGAGGTGGAAGGGTCAATTAGTCCTGTCACGACATCCCTCTTGGCCCATATCTCTGGAGTATCATGCACTAATATGATAACAGTGCCTTGGTCGAACACCTCTGGAGAGCACATAACGCTGTTCTTGGGTATTTCCAACTTGAAGATGGGAAGCGTAACAAACGCATATTCTTTGGAGAGTTGACGCAGTTGCTCTTCTCGGATAGCGGTCTGCAGGGGAAAGCTTTTTGATATATTTGTCTCTGTCACTGGCTCGCCAAAATCACACCCTGCATTACCAAACTTTTGCTTGAAACACTTCCAGTACTTTGACTGTGTGCGTATAACTGTGTCTATCATCTCAATGGCTTCCAACTTTGGATCTTTTGCAGGTTCTGGTAATTCATCTGGTGGTTCTCCTATGAGCACCTTGGCAACGCTTAGAGCACTAATTGCTATTGCATCTAGATTGTAACCGCCTTCAAGTGCTACGCACAAATTTCCTTTAGCCAAAGATTTGAGCATATGCGTCATCTGTCCGTAGCAGCTGGGTGTTACATGACACTGTCCAATGGTATCACCGTCAGCAGCATCAAAACCAGAAGATATTATGACTAGATCGGGTCGAAACTCTCTGGCCATCGGCATGACAATTTGCTCGAATGCAAACATGTATTCAGCGTCTCCCACGCCTCCAACCGGCCATGTAATGTTACAGTTGAAGCCTTCACCTTTACCCTCTCCTGTTTGGTCATACCTACCGTTTATCGTTCCCGGGTAGTACCTGCCCAGTTCAAACCTGTGCAATGAAATGTATAATACGCGATCATCATCATAAAATGCTTTTTGTGTTCCGTTACCATGATGAATATCCCAATCAAGTATCAGTATCCTTCTGACGCTCTCGGGATATTGTTTTAGTATGTTTTGCGCAGCGACCGCAACGTTACTGAAGAGACAGAACCCACCGGGAGACTCTGGTTCCGCATGATGGCCCGGGGGTCTCACCACAGCGAGTGCGTTCTTAGCTCGTCCCTCAACGACAGCTTTACAAGCATCAATCACACCACCACACGATAGCTTCGCGCTTACATAAGAGTCATTGTTGAAATAAACAGAATCACCCTTTTCAGTCTCCTTCAATAACTCTTCTCTTTTCATTTTAGAACTTCTCTCGACAAATCGCAAGTTCTCCTTCGAATGAACCTCTAAGATCTCTTCATCGGTGGCCTCCCTGACCGGAATTTTCAGCATCAAATCCCCAATGTCCTCTACGCCACTCAAAGTGGGGTCGTTTATAAGTCCATTTTCCGCCAGTATCTTGTAGACCCTATATATTCTTCTTGGGTCCTCGGGATGAGGGTCGATGTACTCAAAGTACGAGGTAAAAATCTTTGCATGATAACGCATTCGAACGTCATAACATAGCGCTGTTTTCAGAGGAGTATAGTGCAAATTGGGAGCCCGTGCTGGAACTATCACTCTCTTTCCTACTGCTCCGTTTTGACTTTGAGCGATCTGACTCTTTTTCGGATCCAACCCGTTATCCTGTTCTTCAAGCTTACGTTTAACCTGCAACTTTGTATCTTCTTCCATCTTTATATTGTCGGTTTCCATCATCGGAGGTCTTATCTCTATACTGCCTTTTACACAACGATAACCCTTTTTAAGCTAAACCGGTTTCAAAAATTTGGCAAAGGTTTATCAAACTAATCAATTGGTACTATCTGAACTCAATTATTAGGGTGGAATACTGGATTGGAAAGATGTTTGAACTTCGAGAGAAATTATACTTTTCTAATAGTGTAGATCGCATTTTTCATTACTGTGTGGAAAAAATGTCGAGTTAATCTGCATAGAGAAGACGAGATGAGCTCGTCAAGCTCACTACAACAAGTCAAAGTTTTATGAACTATCATGAATTTCTATAGGGATGCCACTTGGGTGTTGGAATATGTGGAACAGGAAGACGAAAAAGGCCGGCTTTCCGGGTCGATGCAATCGCTGGTGCTCAAAAGCTGTCAAAGATATAAGCTAAAAAGTGACCCCAAACACTTGTATGCCGTCGTTGACTCATGTTGGACTTACAAGCCGCTGCTGGAAAAGATTATGAAGAGATCTAGGATATATGATGACATTCCGAAAAAGAAGGGCAAACCATTGTACGCAAGATTGACCTTGTTACTAATGTGTCATGATCTATTGATCTCGAAGCAGAAAAGGATTCAGATGGGGAAACTGCCCATCAAGGAGTATGTTTTAAAGCACAAGACTAGGCTCAATAGTGAACTGGTTAAGCTTAAGCTAAAGCTTAAAGTGAAGAGCCTGAGCGAAGTGGTCGACAAGGAAGAGTGTAAAAATGACGTGACACCTGTGAGATGGATCAGAATAAATCCCCTCAGATGTCCCAAACATGATGTTGAACCTGTTTTGAAGGAATTGACAAAAAAGTTTCCTCGTCGTGTGAACCATTGGTCAGAAATTACTTCGGGAACGCTTTACTACGATGAATTTATACCGAACCTCTTCGGTGTGCACCCCAGAGATAAGATCACATCCCATGAACTCTATCGGCAGGGAAAGATCATTATCCAGGATCGGGCCTCATGCTTCCCGGCACATATCTTGAATCCAGGCAAGAAGGATGTGGTGATCGACGCCTGTGCTGCCCCAGGTAACAAGACAACGCATGTTGCAGCATACATATTGCCCGAGCATGCGAACGGGCAGCCTCCCAAGATATATGCATTCGAAAAGGATCCTTCGAGGGCCAGCATTCTGAAAAAGATGACGAATGTAGCCGGCTGTGGGCAGTCGGTTCAAATTAACACCGGTGATTTCACAAAACTGGCCATACCAGAAAATTACAAGGACGTTACTGGACTTATAGTCGACCCAAGTTGTTCCGGTAGTGGCATATTCGGCCGCAAATCGGTAGATTCTCATAACTTTACGAGAAAGAGAGAGGAAGTCGAGGAAGATGTGCCAGATGAGGAAAAGAAGATGGTGGGCGATGATTTGGCGAACCGTCTGAGTAAACTGGCGTCATTTCAATTTCAGGTTGTCAAGCATGCTATGAGCATGCCGAACGCAAAGAAGATAGTCTACAGTACCTGTTCCATTCACGCAGAAGAAAATGAGCGGGTCGTGATAGATCTCCTGCTTGATAGAAAAGTCCAAGAATGGGGCTGGAAAGTGGCGCCAAGAGACGAGGTTATTCCAAACTGGCCCAGACGCGGTAAGGTCGAAGAGTTCGAACAGGTGTTCAGAGGCGATACGGAAAAGTGCAGGGGGCTCGCCAATGGTTGTATAAGAGCACTTCCGCAGGAGGACGGCGGGATTGGCTTCTTCGCTGTCTGCTTCAAAAGATGATCGCTGGTCATTAATTTATATAATCGGAAGATAGAGATAGGCTATTCGTTATTATCATTACAAGTTCGACAGAATGTCTTCGACGACCTGCTGAGTGGTAGAGTTACCGCCCAAATCTGGGGTCTTGACCGTGTCTTCTCTCAAATTGGCATCAACGGCCTTGTAGATGTCTTGAGCAGGCTCGCTATGGCCCAAGAATTCCAACATCAGACCAGTGGATCTAATGGTTGCGATTGGGTTAGAGATACCCTTGCCGGCGATATCTGGGGCCGATCCATGACAAGGCTCGCCAATGACAATCTCTGGACCAACGTTGGCACTTGGAACCACACCCAAGGAACCAACAAGCGCGGCTGCGCCATCGGAAAGAATGTCACCGTACAAGTTGGGTGCCACGACCACGTCAAAGCATTCCGGTTCTCTGAACATTCTGTAAACCATAGAGTCCACGATTTGTTCGTTGTAGGCCACTTTGCCGTACTTGTCCTTGTTGCTCTCGTAAACGTCCTTGCAGATCTCTCTGAAAAGACCGTCACTCTGAGACAAGACGTTGGACTTGTGAGTAACCGTCAAGGTAGCATGTCCGTTGGTCTTCAACCTTTGCAGAGCGATATCCAAGGCAATGGCCGCGATTCTCCTAGTGGCCACCTCCGAAATTCTCTTGGTAGCATCGGCCACTCTCATCCCGGTAGCTTCGTCCACGTAAGTCTTTTCCAACTTGATGTACAGATCCTCGGTGTTCTCTCTGACAATCACCATGTCCACAGATTTATCCTGGGTACCCTGCACTGATTTGACAGGACGCACGTTGGCGTATAGACCCAGTTCTTTTCTCAAAGCCACAATTGGTGAAGAGTAACCTTCCACCTTGGTCGTTGGAGACTGCACAGCACCGAAAAGAGCACCTTGACACTGGTTTTTCAAAACCTGCACCGTCTGCTCTGGCAAAGCCTTACCGGTCTCTTGGAAAGTGCCCCAGCCTGCTTGCAAATCGATAAAATCAAAACTCAATCCATGTTTTCCAGACAAGTTTTCCAAAACCTGCTTACCAGCTGGAATAACCTCCTTACCGATACCATCACCTGGAATCAAACCGATTACCATGGACTTTGGTGCAGATGCATAAGCACGGCGTGCAGTCAATCTACCAATTGCAGTTCTCAACATTCTTACTCACTATTATCTATATCCAGCTTCCCAGAGGAGTTTTACAACCAGAACTCATCAATTGATCACCATTTATATATCAACAGTGTACCACCATTGACAGCCATCAGCTTATGCTGCAATTTTTCCGGCGGAATTACTAGAGGCTAGGCTTAACTGAAAAATTATTCACAATTCGATGAGATGAGCAGATCCAAAGAACCATATATGGGTCAGGAAGACACCTTTGAGAGATGGTACTGATGTCTGAAGAAGAGCTAAACCATCATTCGTTGGTTTTAGAGTTTTCCGAGGATGATAGCGACTTCAGTAGCACGGATGAAGTCCGAGATGAGCATGATATGGCATATTACGAGAGGGCAATCCACGAAATCGCCCAGGGAGACCGCTATGTGTGCATGATTTGTACTGTTGAAATGGACTATACGTGCAAAATGTATGCGTGCAATAGATGTTATCGTGTGTTTGACTACGACTGTATACGAGAGTGGGCCTTGAAGTCAACAGAAAAGACTGTAGATCGGGTGTGGAAATGTCCCAATTGCTATTTGGTTAACAAGAAAGTGCCTGCAAAGAACAGACCTACCTGTTGGTGTGGAAAGACAGTGAACCCCGATCCAAATCCGCTGAATCCGAATTCGTGCGGCCAGACCTGCGATGCACCCATCTGTCCTCATGGGTGCTCTAAACAATGTCATTTGGGACCACATCCGGACTGTGTACGCACCATTTCGATGAGATGCCAGTGTGGAAAGCATGCCAGAGACGCCTTCTGTCATGAAATGGTGTCTATGAAGGGCAAGAACTCATTCCAGTGTGATGAAGTGTGTGGGCTGCCGTTGGGCTGTGGAATCCACAGGTGTGAGCAAAAGTGTCATGCTAAACTTTGCGGACCCTGTCCTGCGGTTTTGAGGGCAGACAATGACAAGTCGAAGATTATGTGCTATTGTGGGTCAGAGCAGAAAGAGTCTTTCAAGTGTAGAGACGTCCTAGTGGGTCGTGGCTTGTCGAAGGATGGCAAGGGCCAAAGCTGGATAGGAGTGTTCAGTTGCTCCTTAGCAAGAAAGGTCGAATACGATTGTCGAAAGCATTCGTTCGTCGAATCATGCAAGCCTTCACCATCCATCCCTGGTAAAACACCGTGTCCCTTCTCACCAAAACAACTTAAGACGTGTCCCTGTGGGAGAACCTCGTTGAAAGAATTAGCAGAACCAAGAAAGTCATGTACGTCGCCCATACCAACGTGCGACTCTAGATGTGGAAAAAAATTAACGTGTGGAAAGCACACATGCCCATTTACTTGTCATAATGGACCCTGTATGGATCCTTGCATTCAGGTTGAGACTATACGTTGTTCGTGTCAACAAAATATCTTCTCTACATCCTGTCAATTCGATGAAGTGCCTCGTTGCGGAGCCAAGTGTGAGTCTTTAATGTCTTGTCGTCGACACAGATGCACTGAGAGGTGTTGTTCTGGCAGACCCTCCGCAGAAAGGAGGCGAAAGACGCCTCTTAGCTCAAGAGAGCTCCTTGATGAATCTTCTGTTGAGTCGGAACATATTTGTCTAAAGGATTGCAATTTAACACTTTCCTGTGGCCTGCACAAGTGTCAGCGGAAATGTCACCCAGGTAAATGCCCGCCCTGCTTGGAAAGTGACTCCAATGATTTGGTTTGTCCTTGCGGTCAAACCGTCATCGAAGCTCCGGTACGTTGCGGCACGAAGTTACCACCCTGTCCCTTTCCCTGCATTCGAGTGGTGCAAGACGACTATGAATGTGGTCATAAGCCTATGCCTCATAACTGCCATCCCTTGAGTGAGCCATGTCCTCCATGCACAGCCCCAGTCTTTAAGCGATGTAAATGTGGTAAGAAGGACAAGGTAAGAACGCTATGTTTCCAGAATGATGTATCCTGCGGAATCAACTGCGGAAAGCCGCTAGACAACTGCCCTCATTTGTGCCAGAAGAGCTGCCATCTACCTGGTGAATGCATGAAGAAATGTAAGCAGGTTTGTAACCGAAAGCGTGTTCATTGTGGACATAAATGTCGGTTACGATGCCATGGCAACAAAGAATGCCCCGACATACCGTGTGCCATTTCGGTCAAGATCAAGTGCGAATGTGGGTTGAAGGAGACTTTTGCTACCTGTGGAGCTAATTCTGAGGCGCCCAGCGCAGCAACGACTGTTTTGGCTTGCGATGACGAGTGTGAAAGACACAAAAGGCATTTGCAGCTCAGAGAGGCTTTCGGAATCTCGGATGTCAGCGACTCAACATCGAGATCCAAGACAGCGTCGTTGGAAAACATCGCAACTGTTGCCACTGCTTTCGAAGAGCTGGAACTACCCTTTAGCGAACCTGCTTTGAGTACTTTTGCCAAGCAAAAAGCTTGGTGTACTCAAATTGAGGACGTCCTGAACGAGTTCATGGACAATACTGAGAAGACAAGTTTGCACTTTAAGCCAATGAGGCCAGCACAACGTCATTTCGTCCATGAACTTGCCAAGTCTTACAATTTGTACGTTGAGTCTCAGGACCGAGAGCCTAAAAGGTCTGTCTTTGTCAAGAAGAAAGATAATGGTGTTTCATCTAAGCCAGTCATTCGATTGAAGGATTCTCTACCAATATATCAATCTTTCAAGGAGATTGAGAAGGAGAAAAAGGCGCAAAGATTCGAGTCCTTAACAACTACCGAGTTTGTGAACTACACGCCAAAGGAGGATCCTCAGGTAGATCGTGCGACGAATAACGCATTCCTCCTCAAAAATGTTGCGGCGGGCACGACAGAAGAAGAACTCGAGCGTATTTTTGCCAGTCATTTGAAACCTACCCTTGTAAAGAGTCCCCAGTTTAAGTTGTTAACATCGACAAATGACGCTCTCATATTCCCGGAAGACTACGCAGAGATCAGCGTCAATGTCGAACGTGATTTAGAAGCCCTTGTGGGGCATTTCGATTATCTCTGTAAAGAATCCTTCGTCGCGCAGAGCATGGAGCTCTGCCACATCGACCCAGAAATGCTGGAAGGGCTTCCACAATAGTTCATAGACTTTATTTACATGGCTACTTACAGCAATTAATGATATACCCGGTACTCTATTTATTTACAGAACAATCTGCTCAATATCCTGGTCCTCTGATTCCTTCTTGTCGGGTTGATCTTCAGAGGCCCATGCCTCCGATGGATTTGCACGTCTAGCCGCGAGTAAATCTGTCTCTTCGATAGCCTTCTGCTTCCATATATCGATGAATTTCTGTTCTTGCTTGACTCCGAAATCGATGGCAGAAGGACCATAAATTGACCCAAACATTTCACTTTCTTCTTGAGCGACTTGTTGCTCGACTTCCTGCTGCATTCTTAAACGGTAGAACTCAAATCTGGCTTGATCGTAGGCTTCTGTCAGGCTCTTTCCTTCTGTGCTGTTCAACAAATACAGGGTCCTCTGTACCACACTTTCACCGTCCAGGGGTTTTTCCAGTTGCTGGATGTGGCTCCAGTCGAATTCCTCTTCGGCACCATTTTCCACCAAGACCTTCGGTCTAGACAACTCCCAAGGATGCTGTTTGTAAAAAACTTCTCTCAGTTGATCTTCGACAAACTGCAATTTGGGTGCCTTATACAGCTTGGCATTATTAATTTTCTTGTCCAAAGTACTGGCTCTGGTCTTGAAGAAGCCCTTGGAATTAGAATCAGCTGGATATTCTTTTAGCTGGGCCAATTTCTTCATGTTTGATGGATTGACTAACTTTGGTTCACGAGTAAACTTGGTCTTTGGGGGAACTGAAGCAACAACATCATACCAGGCTGGGGTATTTTTCAGAAGACCTGATCTTAGATAGGCAGATGTCCGCTCTAACACATTAACTGCATTCGTTTGTATCTTCATTGTATCCCGGGAAACTACGTTTGAATCAGCCACGGAATCGATACTTAGGGCCACTTAAACGCTCCTCTTCAATGGTTCTTTAACTATTAGTCTTGAATCTAAAATTTTTCCAGGCTTATAATGGTGAAAAATTATGAACTCTTTCTTATAACTTCAAAGTAAGGCTAACAACTCCAAAAAACCGAATTGAAGGCTTCCACTGGGTCAATTGATATCCGCCAAACTGTGCAACTCGTATAGGAACCTATAAATCTTGGAAGGAGTAATCACAGCAGCTTATTGCGGCACAATTATCGTTTTTTGATCACATCTTCGAAGTGTTTTACATCAGGCCGGCGAGGTTCAAAGTTAGATACAGTTGTCATCAAATTCTTCTTCTACGTGGGCCGGTATTTTCATTGTATCTCAGCTACTGGTTGGCAATAATACTTTATTTTTTCACCGTGAGTTCTGTTTAATCATCAATTGATATTTGACATGTCTGCTTTGTTCAATTTCAAATCTTTGCTGCAAGTTCTGCTTCTACTACTATGCTCATGCACGTATGTGCACGCACAATGGCCAGCATTGCTCGACCGCTACAAGGATCATGGCGCTCTTGGAGCTTTTTGGAAGATGGCTCGAGTGGGCGAGAGAGCCAGCCCTTACGTTAGTCTGGCCTGTATCTTGATGGCAATCAATCAGGTCAACAGTTGAGTTATAGGAGAGCTAAGAGTATATATGTATGTGTGTTTTTTCAATAGGGAAATGGATAAGATTTTTAATATTTATGGCAGGAAAGCTGACATTTAATAACTACTCAAGAATGAAAACAATTATTTAAACTCGTATATCTCGTTCTGTCCATGGGTGAGGACGGCTGCTCGCTTGGTTCCGACGATCCTCTCCAGGCTTAAACCGTCCAATCTGCTGTATATTGTTCTCACTGTAGAAATGTTGAGATCTGTGTTGCCCAGCGCTGCGCTTTTGGCGATAAACCTTACCACTTCGCTGTAGAACTCAGGGTTTGTAGGTGGTTGGTAGAAAATCACACTCTTCACGCCCTTTATCTCGTATCGCCGAAAATGGTGCAGCCTCTCAGTGTACAATAGAACCTTGATACGGCTCTGTTGGAAAAGCGCTCTATTACTGTTGAGTTGTTTTTGGGACGAGTACTCGTTGATCTCACCGAAAATGATGGTCGTCTTTTCCCTCATGTGGTTCCGCACTCTCAAGAAATCCGCATAATCTGGAATGTAGACGAGGATGCCGTCCTCATACCCAGTGGACCTGATTATAGATGGTATGATGACACTTGTGAAGAATTTGAAACGAAAATCTGGTTCCTCCACAATCGATGCAGTACCTAGATCGAGTCTTTGGAAGACTTGTTTGACCTTCAAGCCCAGTTTACCGATACTAGATTGGTGAGGCTCAATTGGATAATGGTTCTTCCATCTTCCTGACATGTTTTTGCATTTGTTATTAATGAGAGCGTTGGCGGTTGGAGAAACGTATTTGGTGAAAATCATCGTCTGTCTAAAAAGCTTTGCTTGCTCATTGATGTACCATAACCTCACTCTGCCAAAATCAGTATCATGCTGCTCTTGAGGAATCTTGTTTAAGTGATCAAAAATTGTCATGACGTGGGCTATATTTTGGTACTCTATCGAATGCAGCTGGTCAAAGATCGCAACTTCGATTGATGAAAGAAAATCGTCTTGTCTCTTCTTCTTATCAACGTTTTCCAAGATTAGCTGGATACCCAGAGGCGAGCATATTATGATATCCGACTGGTAGAAGTTGCTGTAAAGCTTGATTGCCTTTCTGGTGAATTTTACTCCCAGCACGAAGAAGTCATTGGTGTTACCCCTGAAGACGTGCTGAAAAGATTTTGGCTTTGAGGATGGGGGTAGTGATTCATCTAAGAACTGATCTTTGAATTTGGATTTCTTGTCAACTTGGTCAATTCCGGACTTATCGATAATCTTGTGAAGCACCCGATACGCCGTATCTCTTGTGGGTACAACAATGAGCACCTTCGGCCTGGTAAACCCTTGGTCTAAGTAGTCCGCATCAGGATTATCATTAATTCGTTGATTGTTTTTCAGGATTCTGTCTCTGGTCTTGTAGACGTGATTCAGGACGTGCAATGCGTACAAATCCCTATACTCATCCTCATCTTTTTCGTAAGACTTGTACTCGTAAAGGATGTCGTTGTATTGCAGAATGGGATCCACCAATGCTTTCTGTGTTGCAGTCAGCTTCTTCTGTTCTATGTCATTTTGTGTTTTCAATCTCTGTTTGAAGTTATACGACTTCAGAGACCCAGTATGCTGAGGAGCCTTGAGCTTTTCGTTCTGGTCTATCAAAAGAACAGGTTTGGAGTAAATCAATGATTCACTTTCACCCATCGGTATCTTCACCGATTTGTATTTTACTTGCTTTTCCTTGAAAGCCGCATCCATTTTGTCCACTACCTCTTCAGGCACCTGATTGAAATGAGCATCGAAGGGATCTTGTTCGTCATCGCTGTCCTCGAGAGTGTCCCCAATCAGTTCATCGTCGGAAGACTCGGCCTCTGCGCGCGCAAGATTATCCTCCAGCTGCTCCGCTTCTTCCCTCTGTTCTTCTTCAATGTCACTCTCACTATGAGCCCTTTTGGTCGAATCTGCAGCCTCCCTCTTAGGTTTTGAACTAGGATGTTCCGATTTGAGAATGGTCAATAAAGCTCCATAAACCTTCCTTCGCTTATTCTCCTCGTCTTCTTCCGGGCCATCAAGATCGTCGGCATACTGTTCGGTACCCACCTGAATTTCTGGTTCAATTCTAGTGACCTTATTAGTCTCTGCTACATCTTCACTGGCAGTTTTTGGCTGGGACCGTCTAATCGACCTTAGTTCCTTTCTACCTCGCTTTAGAGAGCCGCTTTTGCGCTGTTCTTCGCCATCATGGTTGACCTTTGCCATTGGACTTTAGCAGAGCTTGATAGTAGCCAAAATAAAGGTTCAATCGGCCTTGATGAAGTCTTAGGAGCCTACTTATTCAACTATTAGTTTGCGATGAGCTACCAAAATTTTTCAAATCATGGCTTACGTGCTAGATCCTGCTTTATAAGTGAGGTTTAAGTCATTAAGCTCAGTTTTAGTCACCACAAGCTAGCCAATACCTGTCGAATTAGCCTATTGGAGGGCCGGATTGACTAGGTGAGCTTGGTTAGTGTGTATGATACCGGGTCGGTTTGATCGTGCTTGACTTTCGTCTTTTATTGTGTTTATTGATGACAACGGTATCGAAAAGCTTCTTACAGGGTACGCGCATGGCGCTTACGGGGTTTTACCTAGTGTCCACTTTGGTTACGATTCCGATATCCTTCAAAGTTGGCGGGCTCTACTGCGGTTTATCGTTCACAGTAACACTGTTCAATCTGTATCTGATAACGACCACTTTGTCTATGATTGCACAGAGTTATGGGAATAAGTTTTACATTGTCGGAGCAACTTTCATTTATTATTTGCAGCATTTTATCATTGCATCGCTTCTTTATCTGTTTTTATCCGGGTTTTCAAATGAGGAATTGACCAAGGTCCTTGAAGATGGCTCGCAACCGGAACATTCGTTTGTGAATGTTCTGAAGAATAACGTTTTTTCCACTCATTCAAGCTGGATGTTGTATTATTACTACTACCGTTATGTCGTTCAGCCTTGGCAGTTTGTGCTGACTCACTCTACAGCGTTTTTTGCCCTGTCGGAAGGGTTCTTTACAGTTCTCGGTATCCAGGCTATTGGGGAGACTAACAGGTGGCTGCTTGATGAGTTGAACTCCAATACGTGGATTATCGCTTCGCTACTGACGTCAGGCGGCATAATAACCGCTTCTCTCTACTACTTGTACCGGATATATGTGACGCCTTTTTGGAACCTTTCCGTGCAGACGGCTTCTCTGCTTGGGTTTACTTTGTCCATGGTTTGCGGGATAGGACTATATGGAATTATTAGCAAGAATGGATCTGTCATCGAGAGTTCCCTGTTCTTCGCCTATATCGTTCGTTGCATCTATGAAATTTCACCAAAGCTTGCCACTACAGCTACAGACGAGATTTTGGAAGTCATAAAAGTTGCTTGGCAGAAGCACCAAAAGAACTTGCCGACTACGAACAATTTGCTATCCTATTATCAAGACGTAGTTCTGAAAAA
This sequence comes from Torulaspora franciscae, assembly GCA_003705175.3. NCBI lineage: Eukaryota > Fungi > Ascomycota > Saccharomycetes > Saccharomycetales > Saccharomycetaceae > Torulaspora > Torulaspora franciscae. The sequence continues at coordinate 120,996 of PPHX03000001.1, forward strand.
TGCGGAGATGGTATGGGAGTCCATCATTCTTAGGACTAAAGGCTCAGATGCAACGACGCTCACTGCAATTCAGCCACTGAGCAAGTTATGGCTAGCATTTAATCCCATATGGAAATTTTTCAAAGGCTTCCTTCTCTCGGTACCGTCGTCTATTGGCGGTATTTTCCAGGTGACACTGAAGTTGGCATCAGAGTCGGTGTCGCCGGCGATTGTTGTTAACCTGTGTTTCAGAGTGCTTGTTTTCTATTCAGCTACAAGGATCATTCCCGCTTTACAGAGAAAGAGTAACAGAGAACTGCGCAAGAGTCGTCGAATAATGAGTATACTGTACTGGTACAGTCCCTGTATTTTGATTGCAATGTATACGCATCTGATTCTGCAATACTCAGGCGAGCTGAACAGCGACCTATGTCTCTGGGGCTGTAACGAGAAGTGGTTTGGCTCCGGCCAGCCGAAAATCGAAGTAGATACATGGGTCTTTTGGAACTGGTGTAATATCTTCTGGACTGTCCTCATATACGCAAGTGAGTTGATCGGTGGCAAGAGATAGCAAGTAGAATACCGAGAGCATATAAGATTATTTCTAGCATGGATCTTCCCACAGCGTCGGGCACTATGTACCAAGAGATTACAACGACACAATTTTTCAGATATTATGAATAGCAAGTCTCGTCCACGCCAATTTTGGCTCAGAGCTTGACTCTATGTTGCGTTGGTATTTCATCATAAAAATTATCGTTTTGAAACAACTCCTCATTCGAAGAGAGAAGGCTCTTCTGAGCCTTTTTGAGCCCATGGAGATGGGACTGCCAGTCTGGCACGTTTGACCGTGCAAAAACCTCTAATAAGGCCCCAAACTGCTTAAAAAGTGGTGAATCCATGAGCCAAGAGAAGTAAGCTCCATTGGGTTATTCAGCTGACGCTGAACAATCGTCATAACTATGGTTTGAAATCTAAAGAGATTTCCATACCGAAAAGCACTGCATCTCGCAAGAGAGTACAGGTTAGGAAGCAAACCAAAGGTACAAGTACCTTCAATCTACTTAATGAGTTGATTTAAAGATTGTAAAATTTTTAAATCTCATTACGTTTTCCGCGTACGGTCTGGTCGGAGACTTTCTACCCAAAGCATTACTTGAGTGTAAGACCACTCCAATTCGCAAGCTTCGAACAGTGACGACTCTTTGGCTATGGATTAGGATTTTTAAATTAAAGAGCAGATTTAAACCACGAGAAATGAAGAACAAGTACCAGAAAGTGTCGAAAACCTGCCTTTATATATCAATATTTCATCCTAGAGGGCATCGACCTAAAATTTTTCGTATGACTGTCCGGAATATCCGGGTTTACACCGGACAGGCGATCGGACAATGATTAGGTTTAACTGGATGGACCTACTTAAAGAGCCAATCATGGAGCTTAAGGTGGGAGGGCAGGCTCTGTAGATCGATTCTATGTCTGGAAGTTACTGGTCTTCTACTCAGAGACACAAATGGCAATATACGAAAGAATCCCTCGCGAAAGAGCGACAGAAATTGTGGTTGCTGGAATGCCAGCTCTTCCCTCAGGGACTTAACATCGTAATGGACCCGAAACAAGGGGCGTTTGATCAGCCAACTACGAAAAATATTCCTATTACCCATAAGGATTTACACTATGACAAAGATTACAATTTGCGAATTTACTGCTATTTTCTGATCATGAAGCTGGGACGCCGGCTGAATATTCGACAGTGTGCATTAGCCACCGCTCATATATACCTCTCGAGGTTCTTGCTCAAAGTTTCAGTGCGGGAGATCAATCTGTATCTTCTGGTGACCACATGCGTCTATCTCGCGTGTAAAGTGGAGGAATGCCCGCAGTACATTAGGACGCTGGTCAGCGAGGCCAGATCCCTGTGGCCAGAGTTTGTTCCTCCTGATCCAACCAAGGTAACCGAGTTTGAGTTTTATCTCATAGAAGAATTGCAAAGCTATTTGATCGTCCACCATCCCTACAAGTCGCTCGAGCAAATTGTGAACGTACTAAAAGAGCCACCTTTTGAGTTTCGGCTGTCCCAGGACGAATTACAAAATTGCTGGTCGCTCATAAACGACAGCTACATCAATGACGTTCATTTGATGTATGCTCCCCACGTTATTGCTATTGCATGTCTCTTCATAACTATCTGTATTAGGGGCAAAACAGTCAAAGGCTCCCTATCAAATGTTGGCAGTAACGGAGACATTGCGATGGAAACGGATCCGATGATGGCCCGACTTACCAAGCAGCAGGAAATTGTCAATCGGTTTGTGGCCGAATCGCAGGTCGATTTGGAGGAAGTCATGGATACCGTCCAGGAATTAATCACGCTCTATGATCACTGGGACAAGTACCACGAGCCCTGGATAAAATTTCTACTGCATACACTGTACTTGAGGCCTTCCGTACCGAACACACCGTTGTCCTGAGCATTTTAATGACTTTTAACGCCCATGCTCTCTTTGCACCTGTGATTGAAGCCGTAAAGCGGCTCTTGAGATCAAATCCAGGCGCCAGTTAACTTTCAAGAGTTGAAGTGGTACTACTAAGTGTATGCTGTCAAAAGTTTCACTTATAGGCGCCGCGTAACGGCATCCTTACGATCATCAGAGCAAAACCATGCCGATTACCTAGTGAATAGGTTCGCTACCTTGTGCCACCATATTTGCAGGGTCGGACGTTAAGACTTTCAACCCGCAACAGCAGAAATTCCGCTGAACTGAATTTTAATGTGGGCATGTTAGGTCAAGCCTCTAATGTGTTGAAGATAATTGAAGAAATGTAGAGTTTGTGTTCTCCAAAGTTTGGACCGTTCATGCCTTCTTCGGGAGTACATAAGTTTATCAATTACAGCGCTGTTCCAACTTGGCATATATAGCACATTCAACTATCCCTGCATCAGAATGGGTACAAAGTATTATGCTAAGCTGCCTTCATGGAGTCATTTTGAACCTCCTTTGCTCTACCCTCAACCATCGATACGTCCAACTGTTAAATAACTACAAAGCAGTATTTGCATGAGATACTCTACTATTCATTGGCGACATCAAGCACGGAGAGATTCAGTTAGCACATAGCTCATTGCACAGAGGCAGTAGATAGGTTTTTTACAAAGAAAACTTATAGATTTAGTATAGGAAGATTCGATAAGGAAATAAATCGAGTGACGTTGTAATCAATCAGGGACATGGTCATAGAAGTGCAAAAAGCGTGCATGAAATTAATTTATATACTTTATGTTTTTCCTCCAATGTACCATCAGGAAAACAATCCGATGTAGTGTAACGGCTATCACATCACGCTCTCACCGTGGAGACCGGGGTTCGACTCCCCGCTTCGGAGTTCTTTTTAATTCATCAACCAAAGATCAGCTCTACATCAGTCAAGGTTGAAAGGTCTTTGAACCAAAATCTGGTATTAATAATTACTTATAGCCGTCTATTACTACCTAATCAGCTCCATAAACTAAGGTAACGTACAATGAAAGTGCCATCACACCGAATCCATACCATACGAGTAGGGCGCTACAGCGTCTGTAGAATCTATCTCTTGGTGAGATCATTTGCCCCACGGCGAGTGAGTCAGTTCCGATCAACTTGTAACCAAAAAGGCCTGGCAGAATGAAAGAAATAGATGTAGAACCGGTAGCTCCGACGAGAGCCAAAACGAGGGCAAAAGATTCTATTTTCAAAGCCAAAGTGTACATGGAGAAGAGGAGAATGGCTGTGATCGCATAGAAACGGGAGTTTGGGAAAGGCGTATTCTCAATGTTGTTACCTCTGAGAACTTGTGTGTCTTCAATCTCAGCTGGTTCGACTTCGTCGTTATCTAACCCGCTAAGCGACTCATTTGCTTCGTCCTCAACGGTAAGTCTTATTGGCGAGCTTTCATCCGGTCTGGAGCGTGCTTGACTTTGCTGACTTGGCATTATAGGATCCTTCTTGAAATGGATCTCTGACCATACAATCAAATTGTTAATCGCGATTCTACATGGGTGGAACAGCAACGGAAATGACAGCATGACCATAGAGCCCAGACACAGTTTCCCGATATATACCCAAACGGAGTCTGGATTATAGTTCAACATGATATTGCCCGACGTGTTGCTACCAAAAGAGAGATATCCGCATATTCCAACTGCTAGAAAAACCATAGTAGAAATGGCGATCGAATTATTGATAACAGAAGTGATATGGACCATCGAATTATCCTTCAATTCATTAATAATACTGAACAGGTTCATAGAGCCCGTATAAGCAAAAACAATAATGCTGAAAGTGGACAAGAGGCCTTTAGGGTCGTATACTTTGAACCAGCAAACATCACCTCTTATAGATTTGTAGTCGTCTGTCAGCAGAGAGTCGTGGATGTAGTAGGTTATTGTAAGAAGCGAAAGATATGCAAGTGCAAATAAACCAATGATACTGGAATATCTTAGACTGTCCATCTTCTTGAGGCAGCATAAAGGAACTATCACCAACGCCGATATAAGGATCCAAAAATCCGCTTTACCACCGAAGAGACCAGGAAACAGGTCCCCGATCAACACTAGGTAGCTGAGTCCCACCCCAAAGCACTGCACAATCATAGCTAGGTCAAAAAAGGGTGAAAGAGAAGGGTATGTGAGCATGCAGAGCGTGAAGAAAGAAGAGTTCCTGGGATTGATCAGAGTCTTGGAGCATTTGGCCAGAACAAATAAGCCAAAGCCAGAGGTGGCAGCAGCTACCAGTGTGAGGAGTGCCCCTACAACAACACCATCGTTCCTGAAAGCGAATGGGATCGCAAGCAGACCAGCACCTATAATGGTCTTCACCAAATTGACCGTAGAAGAGGCAGGCGTACCGGTCGGCTCCATTTTGGGTCGGTTGGTTTGATCCTTGTCGTTGTATATAGGAGGTCCCTGTTCAAAAGTTAGAGCGATCTTATAACTTCGAGCCACACTATAGAATAAAACTGCACAACAAAAGAGCAAGCATGTTGCATGGCAATGGGACCTATAAAGAAGGCGAGTCGAGCAGAATTGATAGTGTGATCGAGAATGAGGCCGAAATCGTGCGCCTGATACAACAGGATGTGGGACGTCTGCGAGATACCGGCAATGGAACCGATATACACACCGTAATCAACGAAGACAGTGAGCTTCGAGAAGAGTTTGATGAGATATTACAGAGATTCCATGAGAAAGATAGGGATGAAAGTTCCGGCGAAAACTCATTAAAATCGCCGTTAAGTCAGCACGAGGTAGTACCTCCCGAGAACTTTAGCCACGTAGCTGGGGAGATATATCGCAGCAGCTTCCCACGGGTCGAGAACTTTCCATTCCTACAACACAGATTACGATTGAAATCTATACTAGTACTTATTCCTGAAGCCTATCCGCCAGAAAATGAACAGTTTCTTAAGAAAGCGGACATTCAATTATTCCAAGTGGGAATGAGTGGGAACAAAGAGCCCTTTGTCAACATACCGTCCGACCTGTTGACTCGGGCACTGGAAATTGTTCTAAATCCTGACAACCAACCGATTCTTATACATTGTAATCGCGGGAAACACCGAACGGGATGCCTGATTGGATGCATCCGCAAGTTGCAGAATTGGTCACTTACGATGATTTTTGATGAGTACAGACGGTTTGCATTTCCCAAGGCTAGAGCACTTGACCAGCAATTCATCGAAATGTATGACGACGAAGAAATTATATCGACTGCCTACAGCAAACGCTGGTTGCCCATTCAGTGGTAGACCAATGGTAAGAACCATGAACTGAATAGCAGTATCCTCAAACCTCTCATTGCACAACTGGCTCGAGCTATACTAAGCCGATCATGGTTTGACTAACTCACCAGTAAAAAAAGAGGAGGTTATAATTCTTCGTGTCTCTCGACATGTTACCAATTGCCTCCCGATGCGCGGAAACTTGCCATGGTCAGCTCAATACTACCAGAGCTGGCGGCTCCCCCGTGGCCTCCAGTGCGGAGGAGTGCGATACAGGAACTGACCCTCGGAAATCTCGAATTTAAAACCAAGCTTATCCAGCTTGCGGAACCTCAATGTCAAGGCACCACTTGTACTTAACGCTAGATACACGTCATACTGAACATACGCTATGTAAATCCGTTCGTAATAAACCGACGGCCGTACAGGAACGCATTGGTGCCGGTCAAAGTACTGACCAGCAGTGGCCACACACGTCCATAGCGGAGGGCTTTAATGGATCCACGCCCGCCAACTATCATGTATAAAGCAGACCAAGCCGCAAGGAAACCGGACCCATTCTCGAGATCTCCGTCGTAGATCATCCACGCCCCTAGTGCCTGAGCAGCACCAAACAAAACTGCAGTACGACTGGAAGGACCCAGGTAACGGGGTCTTTGAAGAGCCCCTATCCAGCGGGAGCCACTCGTCCTGCTAGCCACAGATTGGGGGCTCTCCAAAGCCGGTGAGATCGCCGGAGTAGCCAGTAGCATCATACTGTTCAAAGCAGCCGGGTACGCCGTAACGGTATACTGGTAAAGGTTATGCCACGCGGGACTCTCGTCCAGCAGTCCCGTATCCTTCTGAGGATTTTGCATAGTCAGTCCAACCTGAAGTTCGTAGTAGTTGTAAACTTTCTTGCTTGCGCTCCTAGCAAAAGCCCTTAATATACAAATTGCAAACTACAAACTAACGTTATCCCAATAGAAAAAACTCTAAACCAATAATATAATCGTCTAAGAACGCTCACCTCTTAGTCTTCTGGCAAGCTTAATGTCCTTCTTCTGAATGGTAACACGCTTAGCGTGAATAGCAGCCAGATTGGTGTCTTCAAACAAGGAGACCAAATAAGCTTCAACAGATTCCTGCAAAGCACCAATGGCCGAAGATTGGAATCTCAAATCCGTCTTGAAATCTTGTGCGATTTCTCTTACCAATCTTTGGAAAGGCAGCTTTCTGATCAAAAGTTCGGTAGATTTTTGGAATCTTCTGATTTCTCTCAAGGCAACGGTACCTGGCTTATATCTGTGAGGCTTCTTGACACCACCGGTAGATGGGGCGGATTTTCTGGCAGCCTTGGAGGCTAGTTGCTTTCTTGGCGCTTTACCACCGGTGGATTTTCTTGCTGTTTGTTTAGTTCTAGCCATTCTTGATGTTTGTTCTTGTTAGTTGTATCAAGGGATATCTTCAGGAACTCCCTATTGTCATACATACCTCTTATATAGGATTTTTAGCTCTTAGACAGGCTGTTCCCACAATTTCGCGGCCTCCAAGGGCGAAAAACCGGGTCCGTTCCACTTGGCTCGCAAACTTGCGAAATTGTAACCGTTCTCGCGCTTTCGCGTTAAGTATGGGCAGTCGTGCCCACAAATTCGCACCGAGTCTACAGCATCAATGGATATATAAGAGAGAGGGTTGGAGCAGGGTGTTGATTATGTTGATTGTTTCTCTATAGAATTAATAAAATATCAATTACAAGAAAAAAGAATGTCCGGTAGAGGTAAAGGTGGTAAAGGTCTAGGGAAAGGTGGTGCTAAGCGTCATAGAAAGATCCTAAGGGATAACATTCAGGGTATTACTAAGCCAGCTATCAGAAGATTGGCCAGAAGAGGTGGTGTGAAGCGTATATCTGGTTTGATCTACGAAGAAGTCAGGGCTGTCTTGAAGACTTTCCTAGAGTCTGTCATCAGAGACGCAGTTACTTACACGGAACACGCCAAGAGAAAGACTGTCACTTCGCTTGATGTTGTTTACGCTTTGAAGAGACAAGGTAGAACCTTGTATGGTTTCGGTGGTTAGTAGAAGCACTCTGGGAGTGTGTGTATCATATAGTAATAAAAAAAAAAGAATTACGCAAATTATTAATTTGAATGCAGGTAGTCTAGTTTAATGCGCTCCTCGATTTCGAAGGCGTTGGCAGGGGGTTCTGGGTCCGCGAGCAGTATATCTGTCCATCGATCCATGCAGTGGTACGCAGTATTCTCTATATCGGTCTTCCATGGGTCACAACGACAGCGACAACCGCACCCGTTCTTCTGAGGCTTGCTTGGACGCTTCCAGGCGTGGCGTGAGAAACGCGAGTCAGCCGGCTGGTAAGGTAGTTGGCCATCGGGTTGATTCTTAGGACAATGCTGGATGATAGAGTGCCTGTAGCCAATATCACGGAAGTAGTGGATATCTTTTACGTCCAGTAACATTCCGAGGCCGAGCGAGTGGACTGGGGCGTCTCCCCAACGTTCGTGCCAGAATCCGCCTTGTTCTTCTAGATACTGGAAGTACGAATTGTACAGCTCATTGTCAAACACGTCGACACGGGCTATCTCGAAATTGGACCAGAAGTGACAAAGATTGTACTCCTGGTCGTCAAATTTGTCCTCCATCAATGGTGGCTTGGCGCGGGAGCGTCCGATCAGATAGCGTAATCCCATCTCGTCTTCATGGTTGTTCGTCTCGAACATGTGGTCGATGGCAACTTTTTCTGAAAGTCTGGGTTCCACGTCTGAATCGGAATTGACTCTGCTGGCCATCAGCTCGTCGTCCGTTTCTATGATTTTATAATTCTCGGTGAACAGGTTCCAGAGAGAACCAACCTTTATCCTGTTGCGCCGAATAAAGCTTCGGGTATAGCGAAACAGGTTTGGTACCGTCCAGTAGAGCTCCGGCAACACAACGGTAAACCCGTATTTTTTATCGTTTCTGGCCATCTCCAGAAACGGGTCGTACGTTGTATCGCAAAAGAACTCGACATCGGGCTCCAACCGCCAGTACCACTCATATTTCCGCACTAACGGGTGCTTATAAAATAGCCCCGAATAGAAACGGCACATCTTGTGGTATGACTCTTCATTTCCATAGAGGATCCCGCGGTCGCCTTGGTCTTGGAGCGCATACTGAAAGGCAAAGGACTGGCGTACCTTTTCAGGGAACTCCCACTGGAGCCTATCTAAAGTCCCAAACTCCATTGGAGCTTGGCTCTCGCTTTGCAATTTGGTACGGAACTCTTCAGTAAACGGTACGTCATTAAGAAAAACATATGGGTACTTAAACCATTGATTGAAATGCTCCTCCACACTCCTAACACTTTTGATAACATCGTCCAATTCTTCATTTCTCGTAAGCATCACAAATGATGCGTTCATCTTCCTATAATGCGGATCCTGCAAATAATCCCGAGTATCCACACAACCCTCAAAAAACACAGAATCTCTCCTGGTTGAGATTCTCATGTCAGAAAACTTCCATTCAGCGTCATCGTCATTCGTAAAACTGTGGATCACCACGGCAGCTGTTAAAATGGCCGCCAAAACTATGCACAAAGTTACTACGCTAAACCGCATGATGTGGTCGCGCAGCCTTCGAAACCTGGTAGATAGTCTCAGCATCACGGCGGCTCCCAATCACGAACGCCTAATGGGCTCTATATTACAGTTTCCGTGTAACTGTGTCTCTCCTAGGAAGGCCAAGAGATCAATAGGATGCAGTCCGTTCGAGGCGATTTTTCACTCAATGATGCGACTCTTAAATGGAGCTGGTGGTTGACCAGTTAGCTGTCTGATGAATGCTATGTCCTCTGTCACTTCGTCCGGGTTCAAAGGTTGCAGAGGGGGGGCGGCCTTGGCTGTGTATCTTTGGGAAGTTCTGTGCTTCTTCTTGTCGTTGGCCCGAGCGTCCTGGTCCTTCTCGCCGAAGAGAAGAGCATGCAAATCACCGTAGTCGCTGACGTTTTGGAAGAGATCCGCGTCCGAATTGGCATCTGTTCGCATTTCAGTTGTGTTCTGTGTCGAGTAACCGTTCCCATTGGCGACCGGACCTGCTGATGAGTTTGTCTGAAAGTCGGACTCTTCGACCGCGTTTCCGAGTCTCGAGGGCCCATTGGCACCCTTCGTGGCCGCCCGCTTGCGCAGAGACCTACGTTCTGTGCCCGTGTCGGTAGCACTTTCACTCGGCGAGTCTCTGTTCAGTTCGTTCGATGACGACTCCCAGCCGCTCGTGGTGTGACTTCTTGTGTACTTCTGGTACTTGGTCCTGCTGTAGTCCATCGCATACGAATGCACGTTAGCCACGTCCATGAGTAGTCTATCCTCTTGCAACTGCTTGATCTTCTGCTCGATGTTTTCGTACAGTTTCTCCTTACACAACTTGACCAGCCGCTCGTGCTCCTGCCTGGCAGTTTCGATATCCTCTTGGAACTCTATACTCGAACGGGAGACACGATACTCTTCAAATAGTCGCAGTCTAACCAGCTCCAAATCTCGAGCCTCCTCGAGGTCCCGCAGTTTGCGCAGATAAGCCCAGTTATTGCCCTGATGCAAAGTTGTCAAATCCGTCTGCAGGGCAGTCAATTGGTTCTTATAGTGAACGTCCTTATCTACAACGAACCCGTGCTGTATCTTGCCCACTTTGGACTCGATGTTATGTCTCCTCTTGTCCTTTCGAGACACTGCTAAAGTCATCTATGTTAGTTCCTGTAAAACGCTAAGAAAGTGGAAAAAACTCTAATCAACTGGGCAACATACGTTCCTGACCGAGCTGCTTCTGACTCATAACAATCACCTTAAAACAGCCCTTTGTCACAATTGGGTACTGTCTTTCAAGTTGTTTAAAGGTCCCTGTTTTCTATGTGAGCCAAACTTTTTAGTAGTGAAAAATTCACCAAAAGATGAGCAGGAAGGCCTTCGAGACCAAATGCCCTACGAGATACTGGTCGACGATCCCACTCTGATCAAGAGCTTGAAAACCGAGCTGGAAAACCACGGCTGTTTTGTGAAGCCGGTGTATACATGCGGCGAGTACAGGGTCCTGCGAACATCGATCACCGATCACTCGGATCCAAGGCTTGCTGGGTATGTTACGAGGCCGTATGAGACCGAGAAAGTTGAAGAACAGGGTCTTGTTGGCTTTACGCGCCGGTTTCTCGAGAACCACGGAGTTGAAGAACCCACGGAGTTTCTGCAGTGTCTGCCCCTGCGGTACACGGTGTATCCGCCGCTGCTTCTGTTCAACTACTCTAAACAGAGGTCCTTCAGCCACCCGTCGTGGGCCCTGTTCTTCCAAGACGCCGGCACAGAGGTCAAGAATGCGTTTTTCAGTGGGTTACTCGCAGATATGTTTCCACCCGATGTGACACACGTAGCCATCAACATGCCCATCATCGAGTCCGACGTGATGCGCCGCCCGTTCAACATATCGCCGCTGTACGGCAGCCTGATCTCGCCCGAACTACAGTTGACCGAGCAGCTGTGGGACAACCCGCAGCCCAGCGACTTTGCCAGCACGGTGTGGTGCCACGTCCTGCAAAACGGGATCCACCAGCTCTGGGCCCCCATGTTCACCATGTTCAGCCGGGGCAACATCAAGGAAAAGAAGCGCGTGCTCGAGCGCTTCCCCGAAATCCAAGACAATGACGTGGTCGACCTGTACGCCGGCATCGGCTACTTCACGCTGAGCTACCTGAAGCGTCGAGCCCGCAACGTGTTCTGCTTCGAGCTCAACCCGTGGAGCGTCGAAGCGCTGCGCAGAGGCCTCAATGCCAACAACTTCGACCCCGCCAGGTGCCACATCTACAACGAGTCAAACGAATCCTCCCCACACAGGCTCCAACGCCGCGCCCACGACCTCAGAATTAGGCACATCAATCTGGGCCTGCTGCCCTCGAGCAAGCCGGGCTGGCGCCTCGCTCTCGCCATTGTCGCCCTACAAACACAACCGCTTCCCGTGGTCACTCTGCATATACACGAGAACGTCCACATCCACTCTCTCAACAACAACGACTTTGTCACCGAGACATTGCAAGAGCTGCGCAACCTCAATGCCTCCTACCACTACTCGGCGAACCATCTCGAGAAAATAAAGACTTTTGCGCCGGATGTTTGGCACGTATGCCTCGACGTGGACGTACACACTGCGCCAGTGCCGTAGATCGCCGTCCAGCACCCAGGGAAGCCCCCATTGAGTCACCTTAGTTACCATTAGCTCTGCCACGATGGAATGGGTTCTCACGTGATCTAAGTATCTAAGCCATTATGCCTGTATTCTTGTATAAAGTAGTCAAAGATCGGCAAGTTATAGGGTCCACAAGGTACATCTCACATTGTTATCTGCTGGGAGTGGTAAAGTGCTACGGAGATTGTCACTGAGTGTGGGAGTTTATGTTGGTAGGTTTCTGAAGCTTTAAAAGTTCAAGGGAAGTGGGAATTTTAGAGATGTCGCAAGCATACGGGGATATCGCCGGTAATGAAGCCGATAGGGGTGGGAACGATAGGAAGAAGCTGGAGGTGAAGATCCCCGAGTTTGGTGGTTTTGGGCTGGGAATTGGGTCGCGGGAGAACGATTTTATGCAGGATTGCGTCCGCTCGGGTGATGGGAACGTGGTTTTCAGACGTCAGCTGGATGGTGGTAACGAGGTGCTGTTTTCACCGGCGTCCAGCTCTTCCCAGAGGCAGGTTGTGACTCCGACGTTGAAGATTGAGCACCATGACGATGTTTGGGCCGATTTGATGGCGCCGCCCGCGGTGAAGGTCGAGGAGCTGAGGGCGCAATCTGACGTTCAGCAGCGCAGCTATCTGAATACCCTAGCAGTGGAGCAGGACGTGGGAGATTATAAGAGCGATGTGGAGGGCGAGTACGCGAATGGGCCCGATCCGGCCATCTCGCCAGCGATGTCGTATCTTACCATGGGAGACGTGGAGCTCGATGATCTGCTGAGCGTGCATTCTGGGACGAGTGCGCACTCTATTGCGCTTCCGGTGAGTGCTGCTGGGTACAAGCACGTCACGAACGTCGATGAGCTGGACGAACTGCTGGCCCAGACAACTGGGCACTTTGAGGACGAGTTTAACGAGTATGTGTCGGCCGGCGCTAATGTCCCGCGGGAACAGCATAGTTCCTCGCAAGTACCGCCTGTGATCTCGGTGCAGGAGTTCCAGGAACAGCCTTCGATCAATTTCAGTGGTGGGCCGACGTCGTCGCCAAGTCTTGACGACCATTCGTTTCATGACGCCTCACAGCACCTGGATGCTACGTTACTCTGCCCCAAGGACAAAAACGCTAGCCACGAGGAGATGCGGCACGGTCGGGTTGCTAGAAGAAGGGCCTCACAGAGCTCAAGGGCGTCCTCGAGGTCGTCCGTACGAAGTCGCAGCATGTCACCGGATGAGAAAGCCCGTTCGCTGAGTGAAGACAGCGCCAGGCTACTGCTGATGGCAGACTTGCAGCCGGCTTCTCCTAAAGACCAGGCCAAGGGTGGAAGCGTAAGCCCACTGGAAGACGGCGAAACGTTGCAGAACTTATCAGGTAACACTAAGAGACGGCTATCGCAGAAGAATCCTGCCATGTATGCATGCGAATTGTGCGATAAGCGATTCACAAGGCCCTATAACCTGAAATCACACCTTCGAACGCACACCAACGAAAGACCATTCATATGTTCGATCTGTGGCAAGGCGTTTGCCCGGCAGCACGATAGAAAGAGACACGAGGACCTACACACGGGTAAAAAGAGGTACGTATGCGGTGGACACTTAAAGGATGGCATGACCTGGGGATGTGGCAAGAAATTTGCCAGAAGCGATGCTTTGGGTCGACATTTCAAGACTGAGAGCGGAAGAAAATGCATCCTTCCATTGTATGAAGAGGCTTCGAAAGAAAAGAGAACCCTTGATCTTAAAGACCTTACTGACTAGGAGAATCTCAGGTAGCTCGTAGAGCATCGAGAGACCTTAACTTACCTTTGTTTAGCTATGGTTATATTTTCTGTAACAATACTAATTTTTACTTCAATAAGTGGGTATTCGCTTCTTTCATCAGTCTCCAATACAAACAAACACAGTCGGGAAGGATATCGAATAGGCCTTACCAGCCCACTAATAATTCAATATGGTAGCCATTGATGAATCTAGTTTTGATGAAAGGATGATCGAGCGATCCAATTCGCCTAGGAAAGATACTCAGACTGAATCTCAACCAGAACAATTGAGTCAGCTGAACTACGTCAGAGAGCTGTTAGACAAAAATTCTACATCACCTGTGAATGTTGCTGCGGTGTTAGTGAGTGACTCTCGCTCAATTCGTCCCGAAGTCCTTCAACGATATTTGAACGCTACAATACTGCAGGCCGCCAACTTCAAGGAGCTTTATGAACAGGCAGATACTCTAAATCTTAAATTATTGCAGCACGGTTTGGCTGAAAATGTCACTCAATCATTGGATAGTCGAGGATCGCTGAAGCTACCACTGATTAGCAGCCAGTATCCTAGCCTGATATACGCTACGCAGGATATACCAAACGGTATCTCGGTGATCGATATCATATCGCGAGTGAACATTGTCCCGATCAAGAAGTTCATGGCAAAAACAGGTACAAACATTGGTAACGGTGAAGGTGATGGCTATCTGCAGTTCCAGCTTCGTAACATGTTCGGTGGAGGTGAACAACTGAAGTTAGATATTACTAAGGGTACTAAGACACATTCATCGTATCTTCTTGACTATGGGCAGCCGATAACACCATGGTGGACCCTTAACTCTCTGCTGTTGAAAAATTCTAGACAGGTGGGCAACAACAACTCCATTGACCTATTGGTACGAGGATTTCGCACAAGCTTGAAAAGCAATTTCCAAGAACAAGGCTCCATCAATCATGAATTATTTTATGAGGCAGAGTGGAGGACTTCTAAATTGTGTTCATCGCACGCCTCCGACACCTTGCTGTTTCAAGCAGGTGATGACATCAAATCCTCTGTGGGACATACTCTTGCAAGAGATAACAGAGACAGCCCAGTTGCTCCGTCAAGAGGCAACCTGTTTAAGCTTTCGAACGAGCTGGCCATTGGCAGATATTGGAAAGGCCAAGTGGAAATCTCGCAAAATAATAGTTGGTTCAAAGATGACTTTCTCGGGTCTTGTTGTACGCTAAAATCCGGTTACATTCAAAACCTAAGCTCATCGAGGAAACCCATCAACACTTATGACAAATTTCACAATGGAGGAGCAAATGATATCAGGAGTTTCCAGATCATGGGTCTCGGGCCTAAAGATCTCTACGATTCAATTGGGGGAGATGCTTTCGTCGCATACGGTGTGAGCTTCTTTAGCCGTCTTCCGATCAAGAGGTGGTCACACTCTAACTTCCGACTACATTGGTTTTTCAATGGTGGCAAGTTAATCAGCCACAACAATGCGCCAACGTTTAATTTACTGGAGCGATTAGCTTCTGAGCACTCGACCTCAATAGGTTTCGGTATCTTGCTGAGACATCAAATGGCCAGGTTCGAACTAAATTTTACTTTGCCGCTAACATGCCACACTGGGGATGCTGTCAGAAAAGGATTTCAGTACGGTATTGGCATCTCATTTCTCTAAATAACGCCCGTACGAATAATAGACTGTACATAGTAAAGCATAGTGCACCAAGAGGGGCACGCACGTCCCCAATTATATTGATTTCATCAGTTCATTATAAATCGTCTACGAAATCCATGAGGCGCCTTGAGCGCTCATCATCATTCTTGGGATTTTATCCAGTTGTTGTGGTATTTTATGACTTCTGGGATGATCACCTCTTCTATACAGGCATGCTTGCCATCCAGCCTAACCCATTCGCCTTCCCTGTTCTCTTGGCTGACAAAAATAACCTCTTTATTTCTGGTTTGCAAAAGGTTTCCGATGACAAGTTGATGATTGTAGCGGTCAAGCGCCTGAGTCGCTTTTTTAACCAGAATGGCATTATCTGTCTCTAATTTGAACGATACTATCATTGCCTGTTTTGCCCACGACTCTACCAATCTCCTCAGGAATTTGGGCACTGGATCCAGATTGACTATCAGCTTTCCGTCAGATGTCGTCGTCGAATTGCAGTGTTGTGCAGATTCGTTACCGCCATAGTCTCGAGATTGAATCTTATGTTGAGGAAGCCTGGAATGAGGAACAAAGAAATCGCTTACAGCAGCAGCAAGGTAGAAGAGACTTCCAGTAGAATTCAACAATTTGGCAATGCTTTTCAAGGACCATAAGTATTGATTAACAGTGGTGAAAGGTAAAAGTAAGAGTTTCTTCTCCTCAGTGATGTATTTATCGTACAACTGCTTCTTTCCCAGCATGTTAGCCATGTACTCGGGCTTAATGCAGCCGTTAGAATCGATGTAGTCGAGGAAGTGCACGTCGACGTTGTGAGTGAAAGATCTGTTGTAAGGCGTTAAAGAAAACTCTCTGTGCAGGAAAATTACACTGTAACCATGGGCCAAAAACTGCTCGGCACTGGTAGCACCACGGGTACCTGCAGAAAAGTTGTCGATAAACCTAACCGTATTATTTTCCAACGGGACGGTGGTACCACCAGAAGTAACAAGAACAATCCTATCACGGCCCAAAGAATTTTGTAGCTCAATAAACGCTTGTGCTTCTTGAACTAAGTCATCCAAATATGGTGGTCTTGGGTTGGTCAGGAAATAGCGTTCTTCATCTGACGTCTGGGCGATGGGAAATACTGCTTCGCTAATAGAACGGTCAATGGCATGAGAAATTTCTGTGATCGACGAGTGAATCTTTTTTCTCCTATGTTCGTCCCTTACCATACTGGAATTGGGACTCATGACTACCTTCCTATGTTTGCTAGGTCTTGGATGAGTGCAGCTGTTATTTCATTCAGGAACTTCAAATTTGTCAACCTCGTTAGTTTCTCCGCAAAATATCGAAACGACGACTGCTGTAGTAAAAGTTCACCACAAAGAGGCTCAATGAGCTCAGACAGCTTAGAAAGAATGCCTAGAATCTTGCAATGATTCTTTATTATGTTAGACCCGTTTATCCAGTAAATACAGGGCATGTAATTAGTGGTGTTATTTATTCAGCATGTAGGACTCTAAGGCCCGAAAATCTCAACGATTAAGAGGTCTCTTGGCCCAGTTGGTTAAGGCACCGTGCTAATAACGCGGGGATCAGCGGTTCGATCCCGCTAGAGACCATTTATTTTTATTATTCGACTAAAAATCTGAATCACATGATACGAGTTCGGGTAACTGAGTGAAAAATTACTGGATAGACTATTCGTTCGAGCGATGCGATGGGACTCTCTCGATGGAGAGAACTCAGCGTCGATTGTCCCATTTCCTCTGGAGGAGGATTCACTTGGTTTCGACTTTCTTGGTCTTCCTGCCTTCGTAATTGAGATTCGGTTAAATACCCAACTTCATTCACTCGAGGAACAGGGCCTTAGAATTGCTAAAATCTGCTGTAAGTGGTGTAGTTCTGCAGCTCATCCTTTGATCATCCTTTGACCTTCTACATTTTGTATTATAGTGATGTCTGAGCAACAAAAATTGGATCAAAATCCTTCAGCAGAGCCTGTGGACTCTGTGCCCGAGGAGACTAAAAATACAGAAGAAAGTGCTCCGGAAGTGGTACCTGCAAACGCTATCAAAGGTGGAAGAGAAACTTCTGACAGGGTGCTCTATGTGGGAAACCTGGATACCTCGATTAATGAGGAAATTCTGAAGCAATACTTTCAAGTTGGTGGCCCAATTGCAAATATCAAGATTATGGTGGACAAAAATAACAGTAATGCCAATTATGCATTTGTCGAGTACTTCCAGCCACACGACGCAAACATTGCTTTGCAAACTTTGAACGGTAAACAAATCGAAAACAACGTAGTGAAGATCAATTGGGCTTTCCAGTCGCAGCAGGCTTCCCCAGATGAGGCCACTTTCAACTTGTTCGTTGGAGACCTGAACGTTGATGTTGATGACGAGACTTTGAGGAACACTTTCAAGGAGTTTCCAACGTATTTGCAGGGTCACGTCATGTGGGACATGCAAACCGGTGGATCCAGAGGTTACGGTTTCGTCTCTTTTGGTAGTCAGGAAGAGGCCCAGAAGGCCATGGACGCCATGCAAGGCCATGAATTGAATGGTAGGCCTTTGAGAATTAACTGGGCGTCGAAAAGGGAAAATAACAACAACCGTCGTAACGCTAACGGGCCCCGTAACGGTGGGTTCCGCCACAGCAATAACCACGGCTTTCCAGGTAGCAGAGGTATGCCAATACCTCCAAGTTCCATGGCTCTGCCTATGGGTGTAGTACCCCCACCACAGGCTGTTGACGGTTTGAATGGCCCTCCTGTGCCACCGCCAGTAAATCCACAGGCTGTCGAGTCAATGATCAGAAGAGCTCCACCAAGAGTTACCACGGCCTATATCGGAAACATCCCACATTTCGCTGTTGAAGCTGACCTGATCCCGCTTCTACAAAACTTTGGTTTCATCATAGACTTCAAACACTATCCTGAAAAGGGTTGTTGCTTCATCAAGTACGACACCCATGAACAAGCGGCCGTCTGTATCGTAGCTCTAGCAAACTTCCCATTCCAGGGCAGAAACCTGAGAACCGGTTGGGGTAAAGAAAGAGCGTCCTTCGTGCCAATGAATCAGCAACAGCAGCAGCAGTCACCACAGCAACCACCACCACAGTTACAACCAGAAGATGAAGCTGTTCCATCCGCTGACACTTCTGAACAAAATTCGCAATGAGCGTTTGCTGCTTTCCAAATAACGGCTCTGTCCATCTCTGTCCTCTTCTTGCATTTAACGTTATACTAGAGAACTACAATGAATATTATAGAAGAAAACAGGGCAATCAAAATTGGTTCTGTCTGGATTAATAATAAGTACATAATTGACTAATTCATACTCTCTCAGGAACAAGATCTGTTGAACCCAATTGTCTGCCAGAACTACTAGATTGGCACTCGTTTTCAGCCTTATTGGTGTGGTCAAAATTCCAAAAAAAAAACGAGTAATATACCCACGACGAATGTAAGCCTCTTGAGGGCTGAAGAGCCACTTGAAAGGTGCCAACTAAGCTATAAAGGTCTCTAGATTACCTCGATGAGTTGTTGATGGATCTCGTTAGGAATGAGTGGCTGAAAATTTTGGCTAATTTACCGTTATTCGACTCATCGGCACTTCTAAAGCGCCTTCAAGGACTCTACTGACGACTTTAGATGCTTTCTGAGGTGAGGAAGTCGAATATTTTTGCAGTTATTTGCTGAGAAAGTCATTAGTCGCGCTTTTTCCGAGTTTACCATTGTTTTCCAAGCAACTGTATGATTTTTATATTGGAATCACTGCAACGGAAGATCATCGCTTTTATTATAGAACCACTTAATAGGAATTCCAATTCTGAACTATCGATCACTACTGCTATTATCTTTATCTCCACTGCGTTTTTTTTTATCAAGTACAAAGGTTTGGTTATGAGTAATTTATCACATATTGGTGACATGACTAAAAAGTACAATCCCACCAGCGGACTGCGTCGCTGGATCCCCAGGGGCAGCCAAATGGACCAACATACCCTTGAGAAGGGTGGCTATATTGCAGGGTTAGTGAATGATGGTAATACGTGTTTCATGAACTCCGTCATTCAATCGTTGGCTTCTTCTGCAGAGTTGATGAAGTTCCTGGATGAGGAGATTGCCAAAAAAGAACAACTGGAAACCAAAGAACTTGAGCACGAAGAAGAAGAAGCATCTCCCAGTGAACCAGGAACTACTGACCGAAAGGTTAAGGGTAAGACTTACGGTAAGGCAAAAAAACATGCGAATCGCAAGTTAGCAAACGGGAAGGCTGACGAGGAGCAAGTGCCCGATGTTACTTTCAGTTTAGCCTTACGAGAAACTTTGGAAAAGCTTAACGCAAAGTATTACAAGGAGAGACCCTGTTTTAAGACCAACAGGCTACTGAGATCGATGTCGAAGGCTCCAAACAAAAACATAATCCTCGGATATGACCAGGAAGACGCACAGGAGTTTTTCCAAACAATCTTGTCTGAGTTGGAAAAGAATGTCAAGTCTTTGGATGGAAAGCAAACTGATCGTTCTCCAGTTCCTAGCGGTGAACTTCCAGCGGACGCTGTTGTCGGAGAAGCACACCTTGATAGGGTCGGCGATGTTTATCTACCTTCCGATCACATAGATCCAAATCTTTTGCTCAACGATAACGGTATGCAGTATTACACTCCATTCAAGCTACTAACACCTTTCGATGGTATTACCGCGGAGAGGATAGGATGTTTACAATGTGGTGAAAATGGTGGGATAAGGTATTCCGTCTCATCTAGTTTGAGTTTAAACCTGCCGGCGGAAATTATTGGGTCGACTTTGAAGCTTTCCGACTTGCTGAACCAGTGGATCAAGCCTGAGATCATTGAAGGGGTCGCGTGTAATCGCTGTGCTTTAGAAGCAGTCCGTGAGCACCTCCTTGAACAACTTAAGCAATACGAAAGCAAGGGAGACTCCATCCCAGGGAAACTGTTGGAAGCGTTTAAAGCTCGTGTCGAAGAGTTGAACGAAATCTTATCAAAGCCCATGGTTAGTGATGAGGATTACAAAAGATTGCACACGGAGAACATGGTACGTAAATGCTCCAAGTCAAAGCAAATACTCTTTTTGAGGCCTCCACCATTACTCTCGATACATATCAATAGATCAGTATTTGATCCTAGGACGTACATGATCAGAAAGAACAATTCCAGGGTGGTCTTCAAGTCTCGACTAAATCTCTCACCGTGGTGCTGTGACGTTGACGAAATCAACCTCGATGCGAGACTGCCAATGTCAAAGAAGAAGGAGCAGGCACAGGAATCCAGCGAAGATGAAATTCTTGGCAGTGAGTACTACGCCAAATTGCATCAAACTTATGAAAAGGAGTTCGAGGACAGCGATGAGGAAGAAGCCGAGCATGACGGTGACCGTTATGTCAACAGAGATGTGAGTGACTACGATCCTTTGAACGGCGAGATTGATCGCGCTTCTGCATATTCAGATGATACGGACGCAGAGCACAGTAGCGAGGAGTTTCTGGAAGAGACCGATGCCTTGGGAAATACGATAACCAAGAGGGTCGCAAAAGTCCCAAGCGACTTTGAAGACGAAGACGGTGTGGACGTTGAGATTAAGGAACATGGCACAGAAAACCTGTCTTCTCTGGAGAGCGAAGATGAACAGGAGGATATGGTCATTCCGCCCCCCGTGAAATCTGCTTCAATACCATCAACCGTGCCCGCAGGTCCGTTGACCTACGTTTTGCGTTCTGTCATTGTACACTACGGTACTCACAACTACGGACATTACATTGCGTTCAGGAAGTACAGAGGCTGCTGGTGGAGGATCTCCGACGAAACTGTCTATGTGGTTGAGGAAGCCGAAGTGCTGTCAACTTCTGGAGTCTTCATGTTATTCTATGAGTACGACTACGACGAAGCTACCGGCAAAATGCGGGACGACTTAGAAAGCGATTCTGATGAAGAAGAAGAAGTAGAAGAAGAAGGGAACGCAGAATTGAGCGCTGATGACATAAATTGATATTTAGCTGTATTTATTCGTCATTGAAAAAATACATTATACAAGTTCTTCATACGCTTTTTTCGTGCTTCCCTGAAATTTCTTCAGACGTTCAGCCTGTGCTTTCTCTTCTTCAACTTTATCCTCATTGACAAGATCATCCAAATCGTAATCGAAGTTATTTGGATCTTCATCGTATTTGCCGATGACCCGTCTTTTCAGGCCTGTCCTGGGATCCACTTGGAGCTTGCCCGTCTTGTGTGCTGTTGAAAACCCAGTTTCTGGGGTTTCCGTTTCTGCCTCCTTCTTGAGTTCAAACTTAAACGGCTCCTTGCGTTTGTTACCTACTCCAGCTCTAGCAGCTTTCCTTCCACTTTTATTGACACTAAAGCTGCCAACTCCGGAAACAGCGGGCAGTAGTATCACAAATAGGACCACCAAGGCAAATAGTGGCACAAATACGTACAATTCCATCGGTTCCAGCTTCTTTTAGCACTTGTTCTCCAAGCGATGAGCTTATTTCCTAGACTTAATCATATTTTTTCGCTCAAATACACACTTTAAAGGATAACAACCACAGTCAAGACCACCTTCCATAATCCATGCTTCGCAGATCTGTCATCACATTGGTGAGCAGAGCCCCCACTAGGGTGAGAAATCTCACTGTTGTTCTTCCAAGGCTTCAATTGCCTTTCCGCCCTGCGATTCGCCGTTACGCTGCCGGATCTACCGATGGCCATGCAATCCCCCAAGAAGTACTCGATTTGACCCAGGGGGAGTACCATAAGGCTGCAGACACGTTTCTAGAGACCCTGTTTGATGATTTGGAAGCTCTTAGCGATGACCTGCCCGAAGTGGTACCCGATGTAGAACTGACGCAGGGCGTGATGACACTGCAAGTGGCCCCAGTGGGTACCTACGTGATTAACAAACAACCTCCCAACAAGCAGATCTGGCTTTCCTCGCCGATATCGGGCCCCAACCGCTTTGACCTACATAAGGGGGAATGGATATCTCTAAGAGATGGCTCCCGGCTATGGGACGTTCTCAACAGCGAACTGCGGGAAGCTACTGGAAAAGGTCTGTAGACGACGTGAACGAACGATATGACACTTGTGGAACTTGTAACGCATTTGCGAAGGACCGGGGATCCATGTTGCCGTATTTGGTATCGCAATCAAGTGCTTGGAGCTGTAGTTGAGCCGTTGATTCTATTGTGTTGAAGTTTCCTCAAAGACTGACAAGCACTTTATACAGTGATATATATATATTGGACTTGTCGACATTACTCTCAAGTCTCGCAGACCAAGGAGGTTGACCACATACGCCAGTGTCGTGAAATCGATTCGCTGTTTCTGAGATCTGCGCTAAGAGGGATCTGGATCCTCAGCCTCTATTGAGGTCTTCCCTGGCAAATTACAGGATGCACAGTGCGAGTTGTCGTTACTGATCAAAAACTGCTGCATTAATTTCTGATAAACAGCAAACTAGCCTCGCATTCTGACCTGAGTCGGAACAATATGTGGCCATACGTATCCAAAGGGCCCAATATGTGGCACTTGAACATGACCTTGTTCTCGATCAGAAAATTGAACCTCCAGGCTATCAAGTCAGTTGCATGAAGGGGCTGGCCATTCAACACCAGCCTAGGCCGAACACCCTCCAACAAAGCGTGTTCTGGAGGAACGATGACGTACGATAGCGCTTGACCAAGAGAGAACAACCATATGTTTACCGAATTGAGACACAAGTTGTGAGCTAGCGAACTCTGCACCTCCATGTAACGACATGTACTATGCTCACCACATAAAACCAGCTTTATCCGTCTTACTCTGAAATTTTGGCAGAACCAGCGTTTGTTCCCTCATCCATCCCGATGACAACTGCAAAATAATCTCATTTCTGAAATATGTATCGGATCTCGACGCCTAAATGGCCATTCCTTTGTCGCCAGTAGGGTATCGAGTAGTAATAACAACAGTCTCATCCAGCATAGGGCCTTTGTCCACTGTATATCGTAAATAACAGCCCCATTGAGTATTCAGCAATACGTATCTGCCACATAACGTTAACCACAAGGACGTATCGTCCATTCACGACAGCAGTACACACCAAAGGCCATCACTTGGTCCATCTGAACCGCTACAACACTCAAAATGCACGGAACAAATCCACGATCGATCCCCAACATCTCTGGATACCTACAGGCCTCAGCCCAATCCTATTATACCCTCTAGTTAGCTGTTAACCTTGTCTATCCATCTAACCCAATCGCTCACAACGGTCTTTCACTGCTATAAAAGGCTTCCTTGCAGACAGATCCTAGATTACCCCTTACAAGATACTCAAGATCATCAGGATGGCGGGCAAATCGTTCATCATCACACTCAAGGATTCCGTTCCAGAGGCACAAGTAGCCGAATTCAAACGCTCGGTTGGGGAGCTAGGTGGAGCCATTACTCACGAGTTCTCTCTGATTAAGGGTTATACAGTTCACTTACCTGAGGAACTACATATCTCGAAGCTAAAGGGCGGATTTGATCCAATCATAGCTAATGTCGAAGAGGACAAGGAAGTGCACACTCAGAAATGATACTTTTATAGCGTATATTTTGTTTAGTAGAGTGTGTGTAGGACTATAAGAACGCCTTTTATAGGGGATGTTTGAGTTCACAAGACTACCGGCAACTGTTGGGTAGTGAAACATGTTTGATCCACAGTTTAAGCCAGTGCAAGGCATATATGAGGCCAGGTTGAGACAGTTCCTCGACCAAGGTGACTATAGGGAGCTAAATTTGCCCCGGTTCTATGATAAGGAGCGGGCTGGGCTGGACCAGGATAGGGTGAAAGTATGGTGGTATCAAGTTGCTTCCGAACCTGGATCTTCACCGGTGGCCCCAGAGAGACGGCCTTCGTGGGAATCTGTGGTCAAGGCTGATCGTGAAGGAAAATTGGACTTTCGAGAGGCACGCAAGGGCCAGGCTTTTGGGCCTAGTTGGACGACCACATGGTTCAAAGTTGAGTTGAGAGTGCCCTCCGAGTGGGAGGAGTCCAAGGAGCCGCTGGTCTTTGAATGGGACTGCGAGAACGAGGGTGTTGTGATCGACCCAGAGAGCTTGGTTCCAAGAACTGCCTTTTCTGGCGGGGAAAGGACTGAGTATCTGCTGCCCGCCAGCCACAATGGTACCCACAAGTTCTATATCGAGGCAGGAAACAACGGAATGTTTGGTTGCGGAAACGGGTCAGATATTAACCCCCCGGACAACAATCGTACTTTCACTCTTAAGATAGCGGACTTGGTTTGGCCGGATTGGGAGGCCCGTGCCTTGCGAATTGATTTCTGGATGCTGGGGGATGCTGCTCGGGAGTTGCCTGAAGACTCCTGGCAGAAACACCGGGCTAGGGACTTGGGGAATCGTGTAATGGATATGTTCAGCAGCGAGGACAGGTCCAGCGTCAAAAAATGCCGAGAGTTTCTCAAACAGGAATTCTTCGACCAATTCATCGACTCGGACAAAGTGTACCGTGAAGGTGACCAAAAGTTGCTGACCAATGTTTTCGGTATGGGAAATTGCCATATCGATACTGCGTGGTTGTGGCCCTTTGCCGAGACACATCGTAAAATTGTCCGGTCTTGGTCCTCCCAGTGCACACTAATGGATAAGTATCCAGAGTACCAATTTGTTGCTTCACAGGCGCAACAATTTAAGTGGTTACTTCAGGAACATCCCAGGTTTTTCAAAGAAGTACTCACTCCAAAGGTGCAGCAATCGCAGTTTTTCCCAGTTGGTGGATCATGGGTTGAGAATGACACAAATATTCCGTCCGGTGAGTCTTTAGCAAGACAGTTCCTGCTTGGCCAGCGGTTCTTTCTCAAGCACTTTGGACTGAAATCTAGTGTATTTTGGTTACCTGACACATTTGGTTATTCTTCGCAGATACCACAGATCTGTCGTCTTTCCGGTATTGACAAGTTTCTAACCCAGAAATTATCCTGGAACAATATCAACAGCTTTCCGCATTCAACCTTCAATTGGGCAGGTATAGACGGATCTCAGTTACTGACACATATGCCACCAGGAAACACCTACACTGCACTTGCTCACTTTGGAGACGTTTTGCGTACAGCAAAGCAAAATAAATCAGCTGAGTTTTATGGCTCTGGCTTGATGCTGTATGGAATTGGGGATGGTGGAGGTGGTCCAACCGCAGAAATGCTGGAGAAAATGAGGCGGATTCGATCAATGTCCAACCGCAATGGTAACATTATACCCAAATTGCAAGTAGGTAACACTGTGGATGACTTTTATGAAGATATCTCGCGGAGCACTGATGGAGGAAAGAGATTACCCACTTGGTCAGGCGAGCTGTACTTTGAGTTTCACAGAGGCACTTACACCAGTCAAGCACAAATCAAGAAACTGATGAGATTCTCGGAAATTAGGCTGCACGATTTGGAATGGCTGGCCACTAAGGCATCGATCATATGTCCCAGCGAATACGAATATCCGATTAACGACATAAATGATTTGTGGGAAGACGTATTGCTATGCCAATTTCATGATGTATTGCCTGGCTCCTGCATCGAAATGGTCTACAAGTATGAAGCAGTTCCTATGCTGAAAAAAGTTCTTGACAAATGTGAGAAATTAATACAGGAGGTGCTCGAAGTGCTAAGGGGCAATCAAAATGATAAGCTGATTGACACGGGAACGTTAACGTTCAGTCAGTCTTCAGTTGCAGCTTTTCAAACGGCCCCCACAGCAGTAACTCTGGAAGAAAAGGACAATGAATTAATCCTTGCTAATGGGGAGATGACCGTGGAAGTTTGCAAAAAAAGTGGCACAATTCGAAGAATTACCGATTTCAGAGGTATCCAGTATCTAGACCTGGAGCATGGCAGAAATAGACGTGGAGCGAACCAGTTTGTTATTTTCGATGACAAACCGTTATCCTGGCAAGCTTGGGACACGGAATTGTACTCTGTCAACCAATATAAATACTTGGAAACCCCTGAAAGTGTCAAAGTGATCGAGCATACTAAGGAAGTCTGCACTATCGAAGTAAGCTTGAAAGTCTCTGAAAAATGCAAGATCAAATCAAACATATCTCTGCATGCTGTTCAACCAAATACAACGGATGAAAGCAAGATCGACATACAAACCTTCGTGAAAAACTGGGATGCGACGAATAAATTCTTGAAGGTAGAATTTCCTGTGAATGTGCGCAATGATTTTGCCTCGTATGAGACTCAGTTCGGTATCACGAAGAGGCCAACTCATTACAACACATCGTGGGATGTTGCTAAGTTTGAAGTCTGTCACCACAAGTTTGCTGATTATTCTGAATTCAGCAAGGGTGTCTCTATTTTGAACGACAGCAAATACGGGTTCTCCACGCACGGCAACTTGATGAGATTGTCGTTATTGCGTTCTCCCAAGGCGCCAGACGCCCATGCTGACATGGGTGACCATGAAGTCAGATACGCAATATATCCACACAAGGGACAGCTGTCAAGTAAGACCGTCAAGCTGGCTCTGCAATTCAATTTCAAACACAAATACCAGGTTTCACACAGAATCTCCAAGGAGTACGAAGGCTTCATTAGAATCGATGGTGATGACAACGTGATATTATCCAACTTAAAGAGAGGTGAGGAGGATCAAAAACTCAAGTCAAACTATGCACTTCAACCCTCCGACAAAACAACTCTGATTGTGAGAGTTTATGAGTCACTTGGCGGTGAATCCAGTGCGAAGTTGTTGACTTATTTGCCATTGAAGAAAGTGGAAAAGATTGACAACCTGGAAATGAATTCTCTTGAGTCATTGGACTGGCACGCTTCTGAGGGAGACAAAAAAATTAACGAAGTGCCCATTCGGTTGAGACCATTTGAGATCGCTTCATACCGATTTGTTATTTAGTCTTTCAGCTGTCTGTCTATAAAGTAGTGATTGTCATCTTTAGTCTTACATCGCGAGAAATGAACCATAAAAATGATCGACAATTATTCAGCTCCATCAAATAATGGCTAGGAGTATATAGATGGATCAGTTTCAATGACATTTCAGCTGGATAGTAGAAAGCATATTAAATTTCTGCAGAGGCACTTGGATTTACTGCCTTCGAGTCATCAAGAGCATGATCCAAATAAAATGGCCATAGTATTCTACTCTTTAGTAGGGCTGGCTGCCCTTGGTGACGACGTTTCCCAGGATTATAAAGGTAATTTGGATTGGCTACATAAACACTATACCGTTATACAAGCACCAGGATCTACGGATTCAATTTCCGGGTTCACGGGTAGCTTATCGATGACAATGCCATCAGTGAACAGCTTGAGCCTACCGAGTACGCTATTCTCGCTACTCATTTACAGAATTATGAAAGATGACCTCTTTTTCGATGAGATCCTGGATCGAGCGAGCCTCTCCAGATTCGTGGGACTGTGCCAGGATCCTAAGGTAGGCAGTTTCAAGTCAACTTTAGATTATAAACAGTTTCTTCCATCTCCAATTGATGCTGGAGATCTAAGGTTTTGTTACGTTGCTGTTGCTATTCTACACCTTATTGGCTCGAGTAGCGAAAGTGACTTTAATAGCTCTATCGACGTTGATAAATTGATACAGTACATTCTGTCGCAACAGTGTACCGCTGGAGGGTTTGGTTCCTACGATGAACCGCATGCTGGTTATACATCTTGTGCGCTGTCTGCTTTATGCCTACTTGGCAAACTCCACACACTGAGCGACACATTTAAAGAGAAAACCATCTCATGGCTCCTGAGCCGACAAGTATCTAGTCAAGGTTGCGCAAACCTGGAAGAAGGCAATGAGTGCTTTGATTCAGAGGATCATGGTGGTTTTCAAGGAAGAGAAAATAAATTTGCAGATACTTGCTATGCATTTTGGTGTCTCAATTCTCTGCGAATACTGACGCCAGATGATTGTGAGCTTCCGGTCCAAGGCGACCTAATAAAACAGTATCTGCTTAATAGAACACAAAATGCGGTCGTAGGCGGCTTCAGCAAAAATGATCAGGATGATCCTGATCTGTATCACACATGTCTAGGTATCGCTGCTCTAGCGATTCTTGACCATTCTTTCAATGGAATTTTATTCATACCCGAAGGAGTCAAGATCTAATTGATTACTATTGGGCATCCAAGTAATAATCACATGAATCTTTTCACTAGCTCTTCATAGATGCCCCATGCAATTCCGGCACTTGATGCCTTTCTAGCTAGCCTCATACTTAACCCACTAAACAATTGCATTGGATTTTCTTCCCTGACTATCATAAGAAAGGTTCTCAGAAAGCTGGTGAATTTTGACGGTTCTAATTGCATCCTAGTCTTGATCGTGTCGAAGGGAGCAGTCACCGTAGTAGCCAGAATTGCAGAGGAAACAGCACTCAATGCATTGATGGTTGCTGAAGTATATGTGGTAAAACTTCCGTTGGAATCGTAGTGTATCATTTTTCCTGGTAAAAGCTTGGGTACCAAAACCTTCGACTTTTCATAAAGTAGAACATACAGCCCAGAGTAAGGTGCATCCCTAAGACATGTTGGGCCAAATCCACGAAAAAATCCTCTGATCCCTTCCTTGGAATAGATGTCCCTGGTCGCTTCACGCAGGCCATTGTATTTGTAGAGCGTAGATTCGTACCTCACTTTTAGGACCGTGACAGGCATAGTAATGTACCCAACTAGCCCCCGCGCAAGTGCGCCTGCCAGCAGATTCTCGTAAATCGTAAGTTGTGGCAACTTGCTGCTTTTGCTCACTAGAGTGCCACCTTTCTTACTTGATGCCAAAGCTGTTCTCATCACATTAAGACTGGAAAGGTAAAGGGCACTACCAACAGAGGTCCGTATGGCTGATGTTAAAGTACCTCTCCATAGGCTTCGTATACTGTCGGCTTGCTTGAGTGCTGCCCATAATGTAATGTTTTTGCTTTGTTGAAGCCTTGTCTTCAATAAGTCCAATGGCTGCAAGGTGACGGCTGAACAAAGACCACCCACAAAACCTCCAATGAGATGTGAGCTGGCCTTGGTTTTCGTTGGTATTTCTGACATCCCCAGAAACCCTTGTTGACTATGAGGGTCTACTTTGTGCAAACTTGCTGGAAAGTAGTAAGGTCGTTGGACTTAGGACTTAAGGCATGACAACCTAAGATTTACTAAATTCTACCTACATGAAAAATCCAATGTAAATACTCACTATTTATTCAAGGTTGGTGTGACCTTTCAAACCACAGAAGTATGGTTCGCAAATCAATCTTGAAGAGCCTGGGACCCTCAAACAGCCATCGGGCTTGATCCCGAACGTCGTTGCCATCTTCACGACATATAGTGACAATTTCTTCGGAAGGCCGTAGGATCCAAGTAGAATGAAATAACATGCTGTGGCCATCTAGGTTGCGCCGTATGCCTGAGCTCTCCAAAGGTACTCGGGGTTGACCGAAATTGATACTCGAAAGGTTGCAATTTAACCCCAGACCCGTGAACTTGGTATAGCATTCTTTCAATGACCAGTAATATGCGAACATGCTTGGCTTCAGTTTATTGTCACATTTATTAAGGTTGTCGTACTCCTCTTTTGAGAATACACCACAAAACAGCTCCAAGTCGCTATTTCCAAGGTAGTCGTTCTTTGCAGCTACATCAACCCCGATATCCGCAGCTCGATTGGATTTGTCACGTAATATGTACTGAACGACATGCTGGTCCCCATTTGACATACTAAAAGAGATGCCCTTAGAGTTTTTCATATACGGTTTCCCATAGTCCCCATACTCAAATTGCACCTCTTGAAATGGGACTCCTCCAATTACAGAACATCCAAACAATTGCAGTAGCTTATTACACAGAGCAATCTTTTGGGCTCTTCCAGTCTTCTTTCGGCGCACCTTGATCTGGTCGACTAAAGAGAGGTATCTCATGGCTATCTCAAAGGTAAAATCATCTGTCAAATTCGCATCTTCGATATCAATGAGTAGTATTCCTTCCCAGCCTTCTTCTGAACTCAGACTGGAGAGCAAGTCCTCCATACCATCGTCTTTATCTTCAAGAGTCTTTGTCGACCTCTATAAGTGTGGCCGAAGAAAGATTGCAACAGCTGTTCATCGATAAAAGCACCACCGCTTAATAATTACCACAAGGACCTCTATAGTAGGCGTTAACCGAACTCGATTAAATGTCCAAGGAAAACGACAACAGGAAGCAGTTATTTGACTCTGCAGTTTCATTCCTGAGCGACGACAGTGTGAAGAACGCACCCTTGACTAAGAAAGTGGAGTTCTTACAATCCAAAGGCCTGACCCAAGAGGAAGTTGAACTGGCTCTAAAAGAATCACAAAAGCCCACTCAGGAGTCTGGGTTGACCTATAGAGAACTCAGCGGAGCCTCGCGGGAAGAACCTCTATATGAAGCTGTGCCACCACCACTGCCTAAACGGGACTGGAAGGATTACTTCATTATGGCCACTGCGACCGCAGGTCTCTTTTATGGGGTTTACGAACTAGCCAGACGGTACGTTGTACCCAATATCTTACCTGAGTCCAAAAGTAAACTGGAACAAGACAAGGAAGAGATTCAGAGCTACTTCGAGAAGGTCGACAAAGTGCTGGAGGCTATAGAACAGGAGCAAGAAAAAGTACGGAACAGTGACAACGTAAAGCTCAAGGAATTGGATGATACGATTTACCAATTGCAAACTTGTCTGGATCAAACTGCAAAAAGTAGGGAGAAAATGGAAGACGAGTTCAAGATGCTGAAACTCGAAATGGTCAATCTGCAAACCACCATAGACAAATACATTCTAAGCAACAAAAACTCCAAAGATTTGGACAATATTGCTAACGAGGTAAATTCCCTTAAGAACTTGATCAGTGCCACTGTCGTCGAAGAAACTAGCGGAGGAAGCTCGGAAAGCTTGGGACACAGATCACCGCTTGCAAAAAATCCTTTACCGGGTGCCAAAGACATTCCATCAGCTACAGAAATTTTAGCCAAGTTGAACATGGGAAAGAAAGGCTCAGAGCCTAGCACGCCAGCGTGGAAAAAGGCAAGAGAGGAATCAGTCAGTTCTGGCCTCTCAATACCAGAATGGCAGAAAAGGAGTCTGAATGAAGTGGACGTACCTAACTGGCAGGAAAATTTGGAAACAGCAGAAATGGAAGAGAACACTAAGAACAATGAGTCGAGTTAACATCCCTCTTAATGATATGTAGGACAATCCTAATTTAGCTGGAAGTAAGAGCGGAAGAGAAGCGGATCATGAACTTAAAAGAGGTCAATTTTTCAGGTTAACATCGGAGACTTGCCAAATGTACTACTTAAATACTACAAAGTCTATAATATCTGTGTTCAGGTCTTAGGATTTATCAAGGCCTAGGGACTATAATTCGCGGTGTCAAATAACCTGCGCATAGTTAGTCAAGTTGGCACTTGAAAAGCTACAAAGTGAATAAGAAGATCAAGAGAAGCCATTGATCTATAATAGACTGTGATATGGAGGGTGAAAGTGTCTACAAACTAGCTGTAAGGTGTGCTGAGAGGCAGATCGCCTCGGGTGACTTCTTGAACCTGTACAAAGAATTCTACAACGAAAAGATGTCCGCCAATGTAGAGAACGATGATAGTCCCGAGCAGAAATCTAGAGTTACTGAGGTATGCAATAAACTGGCATCAGAACTCCTGGAGCTCCTTAACTCCCAGAAACAGCTGCTTCTCGCTGATTACGTGGTAGAAGTTCTGTTTGTTAATTACAATTCAGAGCTAGTACACGCACTATTACCTCAGATATATTCCATTAAGAATCCTAGCATGCTAATCCATTTTTTTTCACAATCCTGTGCATTTTTTGCAAAGTTATCAGATTCACTGATAGTTGACGACATATCAAAAGATGCCCCCAAGTGCATTATACCCAGCGTTCTGAACGTTGACCCACAGGAAATCGGTGATCTACTCTTAGTAGCGGTATGCAAATTTTTGCAGTTTGTTTTGAAGAATGTGAACGGTTCTATCACCATCGAATCTGATAACTTAAGAGAAAGGACATATGCGTTGATGCTGAGACTATCTAAGGTCAATAAACTCCTTTATAAAAAAGTCTCCCAAATCATTGATACCAAAATTGACCTTAAGAATACCAAAACAAACGCTTCCAAGGAAAATGTGCAGGAGTATGGAAGTTCCCCGTCAATATCGTCTCCTCAGTATATTGCTAGTCCTTTCGCAATTTCGAAAGTTCCATCCTCTAAATCTTCAGCTTTTAAGTACCACGATATGAAACTGTTAAGATTCTACAAGAATATCTGGTTGAACAACAAGATAAGAAATTGGGAAGCCTTTGATGCCGGATTTTTGAACAGGTATGCCTCCATTCCTTCTTCAATTTTTCAGGATTCGACCCCCCTTCCAATCGTGGATGCTCAGCTAACTGATCTGATTGAAACCTCATTTACCTGCTTTGCGCAGTTTGTCAGCAATAAGCAGTATCATCAGTCGAACTCCAATCTTAATCTCCTAGAGAGGCAATGGATTATATTCATTGTAACCCACATTCCCTTATTAGTGTTAGACACATCATCAAAAAATCCCAAGTTGGTAACGAACGCTCTTAAAAGCATAGACGACAAAGTTGTCAAGGCAATAAGGACCTATTACTCGGAAAAGGACGATGCCAAAAATAGGGACGAAGATCTGTTCGACGATTACCCATCAACAAGCCTCGACATTAGGCATGAGTTCATCAAAAGCTTGATCAAATTAGGCTTGCAGCCCGCCACCGCAATCAATGACTATCTAAGAGAGGATCAGATGATAGACACGAAGTCTTTACCTGTGACTGATGAATTAATAATAAACAACGCTCAGGGAGGCCAAGAAACTATTACGGACATAAAACTATTTGTTTCAAACTCTCTCGACTCACTCGAGCCGGAGCTTGTCAGCATTCAAGCAAATGAACAGGTGGATGGGCTTCAGCAAGTTCTACGAAGCTTCGAAAACATATCGCCCACCAAACAGAAAGAGTTATCTTTTGTCTTTGTTGATCTGTTAGAGGAAGCAATCACTAATTTTGACTTTAATTGCATTTCCAAACTTTGCCTTTTACTATCTTTCAATTTCTCACACTCTTTAACAACAATCCTTTCATTTATTACACCGATGAGGTTTTGCGAGACTCTAATGAAATTTATTGATGTGTCTTGGGACGGTTTTATACAGAACAAGAGAAACGAATTCGCAGAGTCTGAGTTTGAGACAATGAATATGTTCTCTTCATTTACATGGGCCTTACTGATCTTGATCGCTATAACACAAAATTACGAGATTTCTTTAGTCGATGTCGCATTACAGTCCTCAGTGCTCTCAACTGAAAGCTCTTTTACAATACCGTTTGTGTCGAAATTACCTGAAATTTCTGACACATTTTTGAAAGATCAGATGGCAGGAAGTGATGCCAACTTGCAACCTGAATCTCATCAATTGGTTGAGAACTGGCTGAGGGACCTTTTTGTCAATGGTTCCATATCCGACACTTTATTGCAAGACATTGATGCGAAGCAATTGGCAACGCTAATTCCGTTTATTTTCAAGCAAGTCTTGCTAGCTTTCGAGGTTGAAGCAATAGACGATATCACCAACCTTGTCGGTGGCTTCGAGTACTTTTTACAGCCTTTCATGTTAATCGGCCTCATTAAAATTGTTTACTGGTTGGAACAGTATCTTTACAGTCTCAGGAGTGACATGATAAGTGATAACTTACTTGATGCCATCTTCACTTTATTGAACACAATCTTCAACCCATCGTCGCTGAATGAGGATTCCAGATCACTCCATAACGCTGTGCTTAAGCTGAACGCAGTAAGACTTTTAAAAGTCCTGAGAAAGTTTCGAGTACAATCTCAATCTAATTACGGCATTTATTCTTCGGAGGCCAGCGGGCACCCAAAGTTAGAGGCATTGATAAAGCGTTTTGTTGACGTTCTTCAGGTTTCGCCCAACTACAACCTTGATCCTAGAGCAATAAGCTCGGAGAATGCATTTTCTCAAAAGCAGTTAGGCTATGGCAGCATGTTGATCCTTAACGAAAACCCCATTAACAAAATATTGACTAATCAAATAAATTCCTTCTGGAATTTACACAGCAGCACCTACTATAACCTTGACTACTTGAAGGAGATAATTGACTTGGTGACGCCTAAAAACTTTTTGGTTGATGTATTTCAAACACTCGAATACAAGCTAGGTACTTATGGTGTGCCTGGTGCTCGGAGTAAAATGTCATCCACTGAATCAGAGCATGTCATGAACTACCTCTTCTACTTCTTAACACTTTATGATGTCAAATCGCAAGATGACGCTACAAAGCTACTTTCTTTGATGGAAGAAACAGAACTCCCCTCCACCACTCAACAAATTCAGATAAAGGCAGAGCCAGCTTCGAAACGAGAACCTACTCAGGATGATGATTTCGATATGTTATTTGGTGAAAATGAAACCAGTACACAAGGTGGAGAAGAAGAAATTCAAATCACTAGCATCGAGCAAGCCTACAAATTCAATCACACTGCTGCATACTATCGGGGATCTTTTGGTTTAATATTGCATCAACTAAAATTGGACTATGATTCTGCCTGGAAGGCAGGAGATATCACAAAGGAAGCTCACGATAAGCTATCGAGATACCATGAAAAGTATATTAATTTGTTGAGAACATGCATTTTCTGATCTAAATAATATCAAACAAAACTATATGTGAGTCGAATTCGTAAAAGTCATTAGAAAACTCGAGAGCTTCGCATAAAATGTAGCAGTATAAGCACAACGAAACGAAAAGAGTTGGGAAACTGACTCATGCAAATATGTGTTAAGACGAATATTACTTTTTGAGCTTCTGTTCAGCTTCTTCCCTAGCAGCCTCAACTGTCTGGACCTTTTTTTCCTGTGTCTTACCTTCCATAACGACCTGCTGGACGTGTTCCTTTTGTTTTGCTCTGTCTCTCATTCTCTCTTCTATAGTGCCTTTGACAAGCAGTCTGTAAACCGTAACCTGTCGGGTTTGACCCAGCCTATGAGCTCTATCCATAGCTTGTGAGTCGATGGTTGGGTTCCAGTCAGAGTCATAAAATATCACAGTATCAGCGGCAGTTAGGTTGATACCCAAACCACCAGCTCTGGTACTCAAAAGAAACACAAATAAATCTGGTATTGTTTGCCAGTCATGGACCAGATCGCGACGGTCCTCCAGCTTGGAAGAGCCGTCCAACCTGATATGCTTGTAGCGTCTGTAAGTCAGATATTCTTCCATCAGATCCATCATTCTGGTCATTTGGAAATAAATCAGAACACGGTGACCGCCTTTCTTCAGTTGTACTAACAACTCATCCAGTCGTTTCAGCTTAGCAGACTCTGTAATAAATCTATCCATGGAAGGCATTGTTATGTTTGATGAGAAGTATTTGTTCAAAGGATCAGGGTAGAGACCTGATGTGGGGAACTGGTCCACAGGAATATGCTTTTCAACATGCATGTTATATTGCGTTGAAGCTGAAATGTCGGAAAGTGCTTGAGAAACAGCAGGATCAAACAGTTCTTCCTCTACCTTGTTCTTCATGTGGCTGGAACCCAGCACTTCAATTGACACTGGAGCGGCGGTTGCCATTGGATGCGACCCTGAATGCAGAGAATTGAAGTATTGGTCGAAGTAGACGTTGCTCTTCACGTCAACTAGCGACTGGAGCACTCCTTTAACCATAATATTTGCTTGATTTTGTAAAAATTTGATTCTGTCTGGAACACAGACGGAGGCGCGAGTCTTGTTCAAATCTTCACCACTGTAAATTAAAGATAAGTCCTCTATTGATGCTCTTTTCTTCTTAGCACCCTCTAGAGCTCTTTGCATGTAATTTTGCTTCACAATCTTGGAAAATGCAGAGGGCTCGAGCCCCGTCAGTAGCGCCAACAGGCCGCACAGCTCCGTGTTTACAGGCGAGAATATGCTCATGCTATAGTAAAGAAGTTTTGTCAAATCAGTGTAGTTGCTCTCAAAATTTGGGACCAGAAGCTCGTCATATATGAGTCTTGGCAGGTGGAATTTGATGGGACTCTTAGTGGAATATATGACATCAGTTATTTCATCGTTTTTTAGAAAACCAGCCGTTTGGCCAAAGTCCACGAAACCAAACGGTGAAGAAATATCTGCTCTTTCGAAGAGATCTGGATGGTTGCACACCTTTCTGAACTGCATGACAGTGTTGATTAAATTTTGATCTGAGGCAGCTTCCTCACTGCCAGCAGCGTTTTCGATAGCGACATACGCAGTAGAAACCTGAGATTTCAGAACCTGATATAGTTTGGCTTGTCTTTGAGTCAGGTCACACAATACATCAATTTCGATTTTATCGCCAAGCTCAGATTGAACATTCTTTTTCACACGTCTCAGCATGAATGGCTTCAATATCATATGCAAGCGGCGTAGCTGTTGTTGATTAAGCTTAGTATTGGCTTCAGCATGAGATTCAATATCTCTTGAAAACCACTCGTTAAACTCATCGTGAGAATCAAATAAGGAGGGCATGATGAAATGAAGCAAAGCCCAAAGCTCTTGCATACTATTTTGAATAGGAGTACCCGTCAGTAGCAGCCTGTTACGACAATGAAAGCTTAGTAAATTTTTCCAACGGGACGATTGTGATGACTTAATAGCTTGGGCCTCATCTAGAATCATGTATTGCCACTTCATTTTTTGTAGATATCCAACGTCTGATACCACCATCTGATACGAAGTAACCATGACGTGGAAGGGGGAATCCTTACCATACCTAAAATTTTTTCTATCCCAAAACCTCCTCAGCACCTTACGGTCGTTCGCGTTCCCCCAGTATGGTAGAATCTTGAACTGAGGAACAAATTTTGCTATCTCGTTCACCCAGTTGTGCAATGTGGATGCAGGCGTGACAACAAGGAATGGTCCCCATATGTTGTATTTCTCGGCTAGATGAGCTAGAACAGAGATAGATTGGACCGTCTTACCCAGACCCATCTCGTCTGCCAGAATACCGTTTATACCTTGGTCGTATAAGTTAGCCAACCAGTTCAACCCCTTCAACTGATACTCCTTCAATGTACAGGCGAGCATCTTCGGTTGCTCAATACTAATTTTTCCCAACGAAGTGGGATTTTGAAAATTCAGTTCTTCGCCATTTGCATCATCATCAAACTCCTTAGTTTTGGCCCTGGTCTCGGCTAATGCATTGGAAGCATTCTGGGCGGCTTTGATTCTGAGTTGTTCATCATCCTCATTGTCGAAATCAATGGTGTGAAATTCGTTTTTATTCGCCTCAGTACTATCAAGATCAACATGCTGGTCACCGTTACTTAAGGCCTCCATCATTGCAGCAGGGCTCAGTTGGTGATCGGTCATGTTACCTTCAAGCTCATTTGTTTTGATCTTTCTACCAATGAAGTGGGAATACAATTCTGTTTGAGTCAACAAGAAATTCAATTTCTTTGCCTGTCTCTTATTCTCTCTTGCTTCTTCTTCCTTTCTTGCCTGTTCCATAGCCTCCTTTTCGGCCTTCTTCTTGAGATCTCTTTCCTCTCGTTCGTTCTTCTTCCAAAAGTTAGACATCTCTCTAATACCTCTTCTGGCCCTTGTTTGGAAGTCCTTGACCTGTTTAAAATTTCTAAACTGCCATTTTCTTGCTTCCCTAGCACACAAAGAAGAGGTCTTCCTGAAATTTGCTGCCCTTATTGACTGAATTTGCTGAACCAGACGGGCCACTTTTGCTGAGTCTTTACGCGCCATATCTTTCCATATAGTGAAGAGAGTATTGTCGTAATGACGTTGAATGGCTCTGGCCTCCTTCGCGCTCATTTTCATCCCGTAAGTAGGCAAGCCGTGTTTAGTTGGAGAAGAAGTTAGAGAATTTTCATCAAAAGCTCCATTGGCGAGCAGCTTTCTTTTCTTGCTTGCTGGCGACAGACCCTCGAGCTCCGGGTTTTCGGCTTGGTTCTTGGCCGCTTCCTCCATGGCAGCGATCCGCTTCGCTTCGTTGATCAACCTCTTCAATTGCCTGACATGATACTGTTTCAAAGTAACTTTGACGATCAGCTTTTTGTCTAGTGGGTTATACTCCAAAACATTGGCATTGGTGAACCTTCTCTTTTTCTTTTCGACGTTCCGGTTCTTGTTGCACATCTTGACCAGTTCACGGACTATTCTCGACCTGTCACTCTCCAAGTTGACTGTTTTATCTTTCTTGGAAGACGTTATGCTCTTGAGATCATCTTCTGGAGAGAAGTCCTTGTCGTTCTCATCGTCATCAAAGGTCGTCGGTACGTCAGCCTCTACGGACTCCTGCTCGACATGCTCATCGGCAGAAAAACCTTCTTCATCCAACCGTACCTCTTCCTCTTCTGGCTCCTTGACACTTCCAGCCTCATCTTGTTCGTCCTCCTGGTTTTCGTTCTCGTGCTCTTCCTCCTCTTCCTGCTCTTCTATAGTTTGGTCCACCTCAACTTGGGCAGCTTCAGGCTCAACCTGATCAGTTTGCTCGACCCCTTTCTTGAGTGGAGATTCTTCTACGGCATGATCCACTTCTTCCCGCTGGCGTTTTCTCCTCGTTGGGGTACTCAGCACCTGTGGGGATGGAGTTTGTGGCAAAGGAACTGACTTAACAGCCTTTTTGGGCCTGCTACGAGCGGGCTTACTCTTCTTCTCGGCACTGTCCCCTTCCGAAGTGCCATTCGCCAACTTCAGTTTCTGCATAACGGACAGCCGATCTTTCTTGTAACTATCATACCGTTCCCACTCTTCCTTTATACCTTCCATCCGCTGGTACAATTTTTCAAACCCACCATCACGGTTGGTCCATTCCTTCGACTGACCATTCCACTCTGAGATCAACTCAAACTCCTGGAAGTTGATAAATTTCCAGTCCTGGTACCCTTGTTCCAGCAAATCCCGTTGACTGACACCCCGGAACTTCTCGTTCATCTCTTCTACAAACCGTTTCTTCACCAGATCATCATCAGAACTGTTTTTGCCTTTACCATTCATTGTAGTGCGCCCACTAGATTCACACACCTGTGTGTCCTCCTTATTCAGCAAGGATGCCAGCGACATTCAACCCTCTTTTGAATTGGTGAAAAATTTTTAGGCCTTTAAGCTTCAGCCTATCTATCTGATCGGGATCCTATCTTCCCTTCCGTACTTATCTGTACAAACACTTGTTGTATAAAACTTGTAAGAATTATTATAGGAGAGTACCTCACCAATTTCTTTCTGTGTCTATGAAAGATAGTCCGCGTGGGTTCGCGCAAACGTTGCGTCTACCCTGTGTCGGTATGCTCCTGCACCACCACGTCCTCTTGATCTTTTGTCTCTGTGCTGGTCCGAATCACTCAGGGCCACGGCCAACAATGATCGAAGAATTTTCGCCCAAAACGAGGGATTGATTGGCCACAAGTGGCCAGCTTTCGGTGCGGTGCGTGGGACTAAGCGAGCTGTCTATATAGTGAATAGTCTTGTGTATCTAGTAGGCTCTTAGACGTCGCAGTTGCAACCGATAGCTGGGGAGAGGGTCCTGGATGATCTGATCAGCCAGACGAAAGGGATGAGAGCTCGAAATAGCCGCGAATCGACTACTGAGCCCTGGCCGCCCACCAGAGCAGCGTCAAAGCCCGTTACGAGGGTTGACCTTTGTTTCTCCCATTAGGTCTCACCGTCAGGCCTATTTTGGTGATGGGATCCAACATCGGGTCACGTGACTTCTCTTGTACGGCCCAAGCTGAACCGGAGAAAGCGCAAGGATCGCAGGTTATAGAGCCCCTGATGGCCACGATATGCCTAGGGCAGTCTTACGCAGTAGCTGTCGCTCTCAATGGATCAGGTTTGTCCTCTTCGTGTTAGGGCTTTGAGCTTCGCTTGTTCATCACGGCTGACGTTGGAATCATCTAAGAGAAAGTGAAATATTTCAGGCATCGATGACTACAACTGCCAAGAAAAGAGGTAATAGCAGGAGCTTACTGGGCCAGTATGTCTACTTTTGGCCATATTTTCCGTGTCACTACGTATGGTGAATCGCATTGCAAATCTGTCGGGTGTATAGTTGATGGTGTGCCTCCAGGCATGTCTCTGACGGAACAGGACATCCAGCCGCAGTTGTCACGGAGAAGACCTGGGCAGTCGAAGCTCTCTACCCCGAGAAACGAGAAGGACAAGGTCGAGATTCAGTCTGGTGTCGAATTCGACAAGACTTTGGGGACTCCAATAGCGATGTTGATCAGAAACGAGGACCAAAGGCCACACGACTACAACGATATGGACAACTACCCCAGACCTTCCCATGCGGATTTCACCTATCTGGAGAAGTACAACCTGAAAGCGTCTTCGGGGGGTGGTCGTGCTTCCGCCAGAGAGACGATTGGCCGTGTGGCCGCTGGTGGTATCGCTGAGAAATTCTTGAAGCAGGTGTCTGGCGTCGAGATCGTTGGGTTCGTTTCTCAGATTGGTTCTGTCAAGATGGACAGAGATCCGTTCGACCCCAAGTTCCACCATTTGCTGAATACCATCACGAGAGAAAAGGTTGATTCGATTGGTTTCATCAGATGTCCTGACGTCAACTTGGCCGGCGCTATGGTTCAAGAAATTGAGAAATACAGGGGCGCCAAGGACTCCATAGGAGGTGTGGTCACCTGTGTGGTCAGAAACTTGCCCACAGGTTTAGGTGAGCCTTGTTTTGACAAGTTGGAGGCCATGCTAGCGCACGCGATGTTGTCCATTCCAGCATCCAAGGGTTTCGAGATCGGCTCGGGGTTCGAGGGTGTCTCAGTTCCGGGCTCGAAACACAACGACTTGTTCTACTACGACGAGGAAACCAAGAGACTGAGAACCAAGACCAACCATTCCGGTGGTATTCAAGGTGGTATTTCTAATGGTGAAAACATCTACTTTTCAGTGGCTTTCAAGTCGGTGGCTACCATTTCACAAGAACAGGAGACCTGTACCTATGATGGAAAGCCAGGTGTGTTGGCCGCTAAGGGCAGACACGATCCTGCCGTCACTCCTAGAGCCATCCCAATTGTCGAGGCCATGACCGCTCTAGTTTTGACAGATGCTCTCTTGATCCAAAAATCTAGGGATTTTGCCAAGAGTGTTACTCACTAATTATGTAGACGTCTAATAGACCATACTGCTAGTAAAGATGTCAAATAGTGTACCTGTTCATTCCAGATTTTTTTTTTTTTCAAATGGCTGGTTTTTTGATTCGATTCGCTAATTAACTAAGAGATGCCTTGAGGAACAGGCGACTACGTCGACGCATTATTGATCCCACAGGCGATCAAAAGTTCTAATCCAGTTTGATAAGTTGCATAGTTATTATATATACTTGACGCCTAATTTTCAGGATCTTTCTATGAGATTTTGAATAAAGGTTCGAAGAAGCAGTTCAAAGATCTACCTCAGGTTTGGTATCCGTATTGAAGCTACATGTCCGTCAGCGTACCTCTATCGCCCCCATTCAAAGTCAAGGCAAGATATGGTTGGTCGGGTCAAACGAAAGGTGATTTGGGGTTTTTGGAGGGAGATGTCATGGAAGTAACTAGGATTACTGGTGATTGGT
This sequence comes from Torulaspora franciscae, assembly GCA_003705175.3. Lineage (NCBI taxonomy): Eukaryota > Fungi > Ascomycota > Saccharomycetes > Saccharomycetales > Saccharomycetaceae > Torulaspora > Torulaspora franciscae. Next base: position 162,967 of record PPHX03000001.1, read on the forward strand.
TTTACGGCAGATTGTTACGAAACAAAAAGTGCTCAGGGTACTTCCCTAACAATTTCGTCAATGTATTGGAGGAGCAATTGAACAAGAGCACACTTGATAAAAGCACTGAAGTCCCAAGGTTGCCAGAGAAAGTTATAATACCACCGATCCCGGCCAGGTCAAGAGGTAAGTCATCCACGTCTTCCAATCCTTCGGAATCACAGCTCTCTTGCGGCAAACGCGGATCGCGGGTTTGCGAGCAACAGTTGCATTCTGGCCCCAACTTGTCTCAAGATGCTTTCAGCACAAGAGCAAGTCGTCGTGGCAAATCTAGGAATACCATGGAACGGCCCGGTTCATTGCGTGACCACTATACTGCAGATGACAGTTTGCCTCCTCTTCCGCCAATTCCCACTATGCACAAGGCTCAAAAGACGATTCAAAAGTTCCCAAAGTCCTATTCGTCAAGTGATCTACCCTCCTCAGCCACGTCGAGGGACTGCTATCCCTACAGAGATAACCAGGGATTTTACGATGGATATAATCCATCTAAAAGGTCCTCGCTCACAGGGGAGTCTAGCTCTTCTGGTATTTTCTCCAACTCACAATATTGGGGGACTTCTGCCGCAAGCAGTGAGGATAGTTTTGCATTGATGAGTGACTTTAGTGCTACAAGTGCGGGCAGCTTTGCCAGGCACAGGTTTGCTCAGTCATTCAAGGACTCTCTAGAGAGGTCCCAAAGCCAGTCACTCAACGATACAGCCCAGTCAAGCAGTGTAAAAAGGGGCGGCATCTTCAGAAGGATTATGACAAAAAGCGCCAATGGCAATTCTGAACCTCTTTCTCCCACACCTACCGGACAATATCCTAAGCTTCCTGATATTAAGAACTTGAACATTTCAGCGACACGCGACGATGCTAGGGATTGGCTAGCGGTCAAAACTCATCTCAACAGATCAAGATCGCTGACGAAGTATGAAAAGCATCCGAGGTATATGAGAGCTCTTGACGAAAATCGCGACCTTGTGCTGCATCCACAGGATGCCATCTATAATGGCTTGAACACTAACGAGGTTACGAGCCATGGACAGCCTGGATTGATAGACATAGAGCTTTCAGAGCTCAACTTTGATTATATCGACAAAATGACAAGGAAGAGATGCGTCAAGGACGGATCAATGAGGTTAGTCAATTGGGCACACACGACTTTCTCGGCGCGCTACTCTACTACCGTGGAAAAGCTGAGGGGGATTTTCGTATTCTGCACTGAAACTTTCGAGTTGATTGACGATCATGGCTCTACGGATTTCTCAAAAACACCAAAGAACTTGGACAAAATTCTGTACCAGAAATATTGCACACCTTATCAACTTGTTTGTTTGTTCAAGGCCTTGGCGAATACACTAGGTATTACATGTGAGATTGTATTCGGGTTTCTAAAGACACCAGCGGCCAACAATTTCGAATTCAAATACAATCATTGCTGGCTACGTGTTCTGGTCAACAAGGAATGGAGGTTCATTGATGTAATCCTAGGAAACACTTCAAATCCAGTGCATGAATTTGCCAACAACAAGAAAATTACTAAAGCCAATGCGGATTATTTCCTTGTTGAACCTTTACGCTTCATCTACACTCACATTCCGCAGAAAGATATCGAGCAACATATAGTCCCCAGCATCGATCGATTATCTGCATTATATCTGCCGCTCGTTTTTCCATCTTTCTTTAACAACGGCTTGAAACTTTACAAGTATAGCACAGCGCTAGCTTTTCTGGAGGACTCTGAGATATTTGAGTGCTCGCTTGAGATCTCCAACGATATCGAGGTCTTTGCATCAGTGGTAATCCCCGCAACAGATGCAAGCAAGACGCATGAGTACAGAAAGATGGAATTAGCGATGGTGCAGGTCAAGAGGCATAAATCGGACAGCTCCCGCAGGATCGCTGTTATAAAGGCAGTGCTGCCCCCAGGTTCGAGGAAAGGAACACTTTACATTCATTCGGGACTGAGAGGTACACAGACCACGGTAGCGAATGTGCATCCTTTATCTATGATGGTCCCTCTGACACATAAGGGTTCGGAGATGAAGTACGAGTTCACTGTCCGCAAGCCCTCCGAAAGTGCTCAGAGGACTGAGATGTACATCGTGGAACCCCAAAATAGGTTCTTATTTCTCCATAATGAGTACGATTTCGAGGTCATACAACATCCGTTCGATAGCATCGTTTATGGCCCTACATCATTAACCAAGAATCGCCCACAACCCATGGCCATAAAGTCCCCCTCCGGGAAGATCTACGAACTACAAAAAATCGATCCTCATTTTGCATTTGGCACTTGGAAAGCTACCATTTGTGTGAAGGAAACCGGTGTCTGGACCGGTTTAGTGACAACCGACTCGGGTGTCGGTTGGTGCGTTTTCGCAGAATGGCTCTGCATCTAGCTACGAAGTGCTCATCAAAGATACACTACAAGAAAGCACAAATTTTAACCAACCTAATGGCATAGATAATGACAATAGAATAATTAGTATCAGTAATTTAACATTTTCATTAATCAATCTTCGAAATGTTCAACTTTTTTCTTGACAATTACATACAAAAACAAGACAGTTGACAATACAAGAAGGAAAGGGAACGTACCATATTCATCCATTAGCCCTTTGAATCAACTGTAAGAATTTGTTTGGAAAATGGAGGTTGATAAGGTATTAGACGAAAGCCCGGGTTTCTATATGGAATTTGCCCATGCTTTGAAAGACTTCGTAGTATCCGAATTAGGTGAGAAAGGCTCGTCAGATCCATTCGATATCGTAAGAGAATTCCGGTCCATTGCTGGCAAAAATGCTGCAGAATCACTAGGTAGTGCACCCGAATTATCGTCTGACTGGGAGCTCGAAGCTAAACTGTGGCATTTGTTCGAGTTGCTTCTCAACTTTAGAACCTCAGATCACAAGTTAGACTCGATGGAAGTGCACCAGTATAATTCTGATGCGGTTTTTGAGAAGCGCTTGCTACACAAGGACAGTGAACTGTACCAGATATGGATAATAGTTGTGTGGATACAGACTAATATGAGGCCGCCTGAGAGACCATCAAATCTGCCTACATCGAAATGGTCTAACACGAAAGTTTCCAGTGGTATCAAAAGCTGCGATTTGGATTACCCCTTGCGTGAAAAGGCTGCTCAACTGGATCCCAGAGATAAAGAGGAAGACTCCATTTTTTTCAAGTACCTCTACGAACTTTTGATAGCTGGCAAAATCGAGGAGGCGTTTGAAGAGTGTAAGCTGTCAGATAATTTGACGATAAGCATGGTTTTATGTGGGATGCAAATTTATGTAAACCCCAGTATTGACAAGCAGTTCAGTGAAGATTTTGAGAGCCAAGAGGGCATTAAGAAACATGCTTTATGGAGAAGAACAGTATACAGTCTATCCCAAAATTCAGAGTTGAATTATTACGAACGAGCTGTTTATTCATATTTGGCTGGTGCAATACCTCCAGAAGAGGTGAAAAAATGCATGAGTTGGGACTCTGGGCTTCTGGTTCATCTCAACCAAATTTTGCAGACAGAGGTAGAAAATTACCTGGCAAGTGAGAAAAGGATATCCAAAGATGAGCTAATATTTGCGCTACCATCTCATTCTAGCGATCTACAGACCGTGCTAAACCGCTTGTCGCTGGCCTATCCCCACGACAGTGAACATCCCATTCGGGTCCTGATGGGTGGGATCATCTTGGACACGCTCGAACCTGTTCTAAACTCCGCTGTAAAGCTTTTAATGGATATAATCCATGGACAAACAGCAGAGAATGATCTCGCCGAGAAGCCATACCTACTGCGGATTGTCACCCATATGAGCATTTTACTGGATATTATCAGCCCAGGATTGGTTTCAAAACGGGATAAATCGAAACTGATTACTGCCTATATTAGTATAATGAAACTTCACGAGCTTTACGATGTGATTCCGATATACATCGGCTTCCTAGATGACGAGGAAATTGTGGACGCTTACTCGTTTGTCCTTTCCACGCTAGAAGATTCAGACGTTAGAAAGAAGCAAATTGAAATTGCAAACTTTCTGAGATTACCAACGTCAAACATTCTGCGAAAGATAACGGAAAGAATCTTTGCTGACACTGAGGAAGAGTATACCCCCAGCAATGAAGTTTCTGTAACATATGAAGTCTCTTCGGTTGACAAACATCTAATGTGCGGCGTAGAATGGTTAATTCAAGGAAAACTTTATGCTGATGCGGTGGACTCCATCGTCGCCCTTTCCAGAAGATTTTTGATTAATGGTAAGATCAAATCGCTAGAGTATTTCATGAATCGCAATTCTCTTGACGATTTGCTGAAGAACTACGAGTTAGAAGCAATCAACCAAAGAAACCATGGCGTGGAGAAAGACACTAGGAAAAAGGAAATTCAAGAATACCAGCACTTGATCAGAGAGCTGAAGAGATTCGAAGAATGGAAGCATACAGTAAGCAAACTGAACTCGGAATCCAATGTTCCGTCACTCATAGAGAAATTCCAACAGTATTCACGGGGCACTTTCGACCTGATAAAACATTTCTTCGTCGAACTCTCAGAGCATGAAGACCATTCTGACAAAGAGATATTCTACGAGATCAGGTCTCTGTACACACCTTACTTGATAATGGAATTGCATAAGGAGCTTGTGGAAGCGGCTATCCTCCTCAAGATCCCAACTTTCATCCGAGAGGCACTCAAGTTTGCAAATCTAGTTGCAAATGAGACTGATAAACTCTACTTGTTGTTTCAGTCCAGTGGTAAACTGAACGAGTATTTAAGGCTAGTTGCTCAAACTGCCACACTGTCCACCGATAATTTTGTGTAGCACATAGATTTTTCAAAACGGCTACAGAACAACTAATTGTTAAATTCGCAACTAAGAGAGTAGGACACTAGACGAGTGGCACTAAGAGTCCCTGACACTGCGGCGTTAATAGTAAAGAAGACGGATTAACTATATGATACAAAATCAGTATAAATTGCATTTATTCAGCTTCTTCAATGACACCCTTCTCAGAGACGTAGATACCATCCAAGAACTTACGGATATCCTTGTTTCTGACACGGCAGATTTGTTGAATGTCAGCAGCGTTTTGAGAAACGTTTTCGACAGAGCTACCGGACAACACAATCTCGTCCTTTTGGTTGGTAGAGAACTCAATGTCGACACCCTCTCTGACTGGCACCAATCTGACCTTCTTGTCACCCAAAAAGTTTCTGATCTCGACGAACTTCTTACCGTCCTTCTCAACAACGTTGACGTTGATTGGGAAATGCGCGTAGACGTATCTCATCTTGTATTTGTAACCCTTGGTGACACCAGTGATCAAGTTGTCGACCAAAGACTTGACAGTTCTCAAAGCAGCAACGTGCTTTCTGTCACCGTTGTGAACAGCAACCTTGATCTGTCTCTCGTTGATCTTGGTGAAGGTGACATCAATGTGCTTCAAGTTCTTGACCAAGGTACCTCTTGGACCGGTAACCTTAACAACTCTGGATCTGATGTTAACGTTCACACCTTGTGGGATCTCCACGAATTGCTCGGTTTGGATGTACTTCATTTCGCCGCTGCTATTGGTCTGATCTAGAGTCCATAACACCCAACATCAAAACCTATATCGAAGTGCCCCTCTCCATCACAGGCCCGCCCACCAGCTACTAGGCCTTACCGAGTACCTTCTGGTCCACCATTCTGCGTCCATCAGGATTTTTCATAACACCCACACAGTTCACCTAAAACCTTTCAAGAAAGTTTGTTCAAGAAAAAACTCGGCCAAGATGAAAAAAACCCATACCTAGTGAGATGAACAGTCACACAAAACCCGGCAGATACGCACTGGTTATGGTCTCAGCTGTCATTAATCAACCTCTGTAACTGCCCAAATATTCTGTCCCTATGTGCGATCAGCGGATCCTCATCGGAAGTCTCTTCATGATGATTGTAGAACGCTGAATCATCGATTGATTCATTGTACTCCTCATCGAGATCGACGTAATTCATAGGGTTCAGTGACTCTAGGACGTTGGCGTTGTCTCCCAGCAGGTCGAAGAGTGCATTGTAGCTATCTGACGGACCGTTAATCGCCGAGACTTGTGCGTCTGTAGCGTCTGGCTCACTACCAAACAAGATCGACCGATCGTCATCCTCGTCTTCTGGGTAGTCGTTTTGGTAGTAGTTCTCGTCATTGGAATCCTCGTCATCGGATCGTACTTTGTTTCCGGAATCGCTTTCTTCGTCCGGAATTAAGTCTATGTCACTTTCGATGATCTTGACAAACCCGACATCGCTGGCGTCCTTGTAGCTGTCGAACTCCTTTTCTGGCACTTTCTCGAGATGATATATGTCGTACACGTAGTCGAGGCTGGGGATGGTCAGCACTTTGCTTGCTTCGCCGGCAAAATGCTTTCTGCTGGGTTTCCTCTTGCGCTGGGCGCCTTCAGGCTGTGGTTCGCTCAGTTTGAGATGCTTGGCGATCATCTCACTGATTTCGAGAGGCAGACTCTCGTTATCTGGCTTTGGGGCACTTTCCTGGGGAGTTTCGTCTTCGAGAGACGATCTACGGCGCTTCTTCTGTTCCAGCACGAAATGGCGTCGTTCTTCAGCCAACTTCAGCAAAGGAGTGGAGTCCTCTTTAGACGACTCATAAGTCTCCTGGTTCACGGTGCGTGTGAGTTTGAAGAGAAACCTTCCTCTCTTTATCTTTCTACCCTCATCGATCACTTAATTCTCGTCGGTTAGTACAGCGTGCCCATAAGACTTTAAGCAGCAGAAAACCAAAGACATACAGAGTCGCTGAACTGAGTCCTCATCCCTCCTTCTCTTAACTCTAATAAACTCTGGAGTTTCCTTCATCATCGGCTTTCCAGATGCCCTCAGTCATGGACCTGTTAATTCCGGTACTCTCTTGATTACAGCGCTGAATAGTCAGAATTACCCGGCCAAAATGGCATCCAGCAGTACTTAATACCAAGCTCTCAGGAACAGTATACTGTATATTGTTGAGCACTCCTTAGGCCTTATCTCAGCTCCTGGGACCTTTTGATTGTTTTAGTTCAATTACTGGCACCGATAATATAACATATATTCGCTGCGCGTCACACTAAAAAACAATGATTTATAAAACAATTTGTGTCATTTCGCCAGGAATTACCCATACAGCCCAAGGAGCGCGAGTGGCAAGCTAAGAATCACCTGCTTGATTCATAAAATATTGAAGATTAATGAGACTTTCTTGTTTGGGTCGAGGAGCCTCGTTTTCTGAGCAAACTAGCCCTTTTAGCAGATATATCACAGATCTTAAATTCTGGACTTCGTTTGAAGGCTCTCCGCTCGTACCAGGTACTATAGCCGTAGTCACTGGGGGATCAAGAGGTCTTGGATTGGAGCTAGTGAATCAATTGATCCGCTATAAAGTGAAAGTCATTGTGCTTGATGTCGTTCCACCTACTGCCGAATTCCTGGAGACGGATCAAGTAGTTTATTACTCCTGTGATATTGCCGAGTATGAAACTGTGAAGGGATTGCAAAAAAGGATCAAGAGAGAACATGGTATAGTGACAATGTTGTTTAATAATGCCGGGATAACCCGAATTGAAGCACTACAAGCAACATCGGATAGCGACATCAGGGAAGTAATCAACGTGAACTACATTGCGGCATACATTATGATCAACATTTTTCTGCCTGATATGCTTGAGATCGGACACGGATACATCATCAATATTGCCTCGGTATTGGGCGAGATTACGCCTGCCAGGCTGACATCGTATGGAGCATCCAAAGGTGGCCTTATCTCAGTCCATAACTCCCTGGCCAAAAACCTCTGCAAAAGAAATAATCCCAAAGGCACGATAAGGGCACTCTTAGTGTGCCCTGGTAAGATTAATACTTTGATGTTCGCGAAGGTGAAGACGCCTTCAACAATTCTCGCGCCGGACATTGAACCCGATCAACTAGCATCTCACATCATGAAGACAATAAATCATAACATGGCGACCACTCTGAGATTTCCATACTATGCTAATATTGTGCCGTTCTTCAAACAGCTAAATTGGCCCTATACACAGGCTCTGAAGACGGCAAGTGGAATGGATAAGGTAACCGCGGTCCAAAGCGCCGCCAGCGTCGCTTCCTCATGCAGTCATAGTTAATCCTAATTTAAATGTTAGAGACAATGGGGTGCTATCCTAAGCATTACATATACCAAGTCCCTCTGATGCCATTGGGGTTGCCTGACCCCAGCCGAATAAATGGAAAATCTTCACCTTCGATTAGGTCTGATTGGACTTAACCTCTCTCCAAATCTCGAGGTTCCTCTGTGCGTACTCCTTTAAATACTTGGAATAATTCCTAACAATCTCAGTGAGTTCTCTCTCACGTTCTTCTGAAAATTCTTTGAGCTTTTGATCTCTGATAACGGTTGTGATCACTTCCATATCATCTTCAGTGACTTCGAGCGACTCTTCCAACTGCTGAATTTCAGCTTTTAAGGTCGCCATACTAGTCTCTAGATCCGGATCCTGATAGCTCACAGACTCCTTCACCATACTAGCCAGCTTATTAAATTTGTTTAGAAGCCTTCCACCGTAGGTCTTGGACTGAGGGTGTTGCAAGTTAATCCTTTGACTCTGGCCCATTTCGCGGTCTATATCAGCATCGGCCTTCTGAAGTTCTTTTTCATGCTCTTCGAGTTTCTCTAGTTGGATTCTCTTACTTGTCAGGGATTTCTTTATCATCTCCAGTTGGATGCGTTTCATCTTGCGAAATTTGATCAAATCTCTCGCGGAACCGGCCATATGAACGCATTCACTCAATGGCTCATTGACATTATAATAAAACCTTCCAACCGTGCTTTCGAGCTGTGCTGCGGATTCGTCAAATGCGTCGCTGATATGAGAGAAATCCTCGGCTAAGTCTGCGCCTTGGCCCTGAGTCGAAGCAAATTTGGCGTAGCCCTCACTCAGGTCCTTCATGTAGTGTTTTAGGTCATACATGTTTTTGGTAATTCTCCTGCTATATTTGTAAAATCCATCACTTAATATACTTTCGTACCTTTTGTAGTCCTTTTCTATTGCTTGAAATCCATCTTTGGCCTCCGCAGACGGAGCAGCACCATCCTTATGCAGTAACGATTGCGATGTCGAATATGGAATGGGTAGACATGCATGCAGTCTCGTTGTAGTGGTGGGGTCTAATGGGTTGCACTGTAAAGGACTCTTGGGCAGTGACGAGAACGTAGCTGAGCTTGCCACAAAATCACCCCAATTTGCATTATTAGGATCCAAGAAATCGCTTATTATCGATGTTTTCATAATTTCTGAGTCGTGCAGAAGTTTGTTCAAAAATCCCGTGAGCATTCTTATCCTATGCCGTATCAACCTTTCGTCGCTGTTATTGACCGATCCATTTATCACGGAGAGCGAAAGATCGACCGATCCCGTTCCCTCAGTGGGAAGCAAATAGCTTGGTTTCGAAGTTGCTATGGCCTTTCCGTAAGTCTTTATGCTTTGTTTCTCGGGGATGGGGGGAATAAGGCTCATGGGAAACAGCTTTACTAATATGTTCCTCAAACTTTCAAAATCACTATATCTTCTTCTAACCATGTTGTCTTTGTATTTGATCGTGTAAGCAATGTAGGTTCTCCCTTGGCCCTCCGACAGCTTATTCGCCTCCAATATCTGTACTCTGTCTTTGTTCGCAGTTTCCCCGACAACGCTCTTATGGTATGTGTTCCCGGCGGACGAATGACGTCTGACATCTATGCTATGCTCTCCACTGCTCTCTTGATTGTTACCTGCGGTCCCCTGCCTTATTGGTAAAATGTCGTCGATATCGTCTTCATAGACATCATTAGGATTAACCATGGATTTTGATCTTGTGGAACCGCTGATATCTTTTGAATTCCCATTTGGTTCTTCATTTTCATCGCTCGGCAGTTGCATGAATGGGTTATCTTTTTCTGTAATAGCTGTGTGAACCATAGCGGGATCCACGGTCGAGTCCCTCAAATCCTCATCACTTTGTCTACCTACTTCCTCATCAGACTCCACGATTGCTACAGGAGTTTCCGACAGCCCAGTTGCGAGCTGAGGCTGGGATACGTTATCTTTGCTATTTCCCATGGCTTCTGGCTTTTCAAGAGAGTCCGGTTGAGGCAAACTTTCCTTCACAGTTGTCTTTTCCCCTGACACGTCCTCATCTGATTTTATTGTTGGGATCTCACCCGCCTTCTCTAAACTACTATCCTGCTCTTTCCTTAGCTCCTGGTCGTCATACGCTAGTTCCAAACCCTGGGTATCAACATCGGAGTAGTTATCGTAGTTGGGAGCTGAAGACATCCTATTTGGATAAAATCAAAATTCTATAGGCTCTCAGATTCCCACTGGCCAACTCACCGGACCGTGAAACTTCTTATAGAGCTCTTCACCCACCAAACCTATCCGTGATGGCTCTTCCAAAGGGGGGTTTATATGTTTCTGGGCTTACAGGGCCAATCACGTGACAGTTGAAGTTTTTATACCTATACTATGAAAAGACCATCTCATCGATATAAAAAGGCAACTTGAGAGGCCAATTGCGCACCTGTAAGAGGACTTTGTAGGGGTTTTGAGGATGTCCCGTGGAACTATGGTCTCGAGGTATCTACCACAAAAAGCACGGGCCGTTTTGCTTACGGAATTGGTGGAAGAAGGCAAGTTTCGTGAAGTGGTCGAGTTGCTGGACTCAGCGAGCGTAGAGGTCCCCCCTGAGGTTAGTAACCGTGTTTTTGGGCTTATTAAGGACAAGATTCTATTTGTGGCCGAGGCAGAGGGCCAGGACGTGTCCCAGAATGCAGAATTGCGATTTTTGGCCCAACTGGCATGCAAGATGGAAACGGTACGAGCACTGGTTGATCAATGGATCAGCAGCCAACTGGTAGGATATATTGAGGAAAAGGGATACACCAGTCACTTGCAACAGTTTTCGGGGTTTCTAGTGGATGACAGCCGGGATACGGAACAGATAGACGCTGTTGTGATACTTGGGTTCCTCGAGCTGACGTATCTTTACTCGAGTGAAATCCATACCTCAAGCCTTGATGCGATTTTGATGATTTTACTCGGATGTGAGGACGAAGCTGTGTCCTCCAAATGTTCTCAATTGATGAGATGGCATATCAGCGAGATAGTGGAAAGATGCAAGAGTGATGCATTATTTGATCGCAGTAGTTGGGAATTGATAGACCAGGTGTTGAGCGGTAGCCACGCCTGGAAGTGGAAAAGCGGACTATCCCTGTTGATGAGGTTTCTGGCGGTCTCAGATCCTACGCCGGAACTGAAGAAATTCATACAGAGGGACGAATACTGGATGCATCTTCGTAACGCGCTTAGTCAAACAGTTCACGAGTACCGAAAACTTGCTTTCTCGATCCTTCAGCTCACAGTCAAGTACATCTCATCCTGGCGCGAAGGCTTTTGCACCTCCCTCATATCTTGGAGCCCATCACAGGGAAAATCTTTCATTCAGTCTTGGAAGGAGTTTTGTACCCTTTATGAGATTGTCAGTCTTGACACGGCACTGAACCAAATTGAGGCTGCAAGTGGCGGAATTCTCAGGCTGCTGGACCAGAATTCGCATTTTGATCCTCGTTGGGGGTTGATTCTATTCTCCACAGGGCTCAGGGCCTCAATGGAAAGTGTTAGAAAGTACATGGTGTCCTTGTTATTTCAAGTCAGGGAAAAGTCAGTGTTCTCAAGAGACTTAAGTGGTTTGAGAAGAATTTTCTTGCCGTCGGTTATGGAAGCTCATTTCTTCATTTGCGACAGTATCAGCTGTCCCTACGGCGATCAACTGTGCTCCTTCGTCTCAGAAATAATAACCGAGTCAGGAAAACAAGCTGGGGAGGTGGTTCACGCTGTTATGGAGGCACTTATCGACCAGGGAGAGTCTTTCGACCCCGCTATAATATACGTCTCTTTGGGTATCCTGAAGTCATTGAATAAGAAAAACTCCAGATTGCTGAACTCAAGCCATTTGAAATTGATTACAAAGTTGTTCGAGTTTCAGAAAGAAGATGCCATATTTGAAACCACTGTTCAAACGATCTATTTGAGACTCCTACTTCACGTTTCGTCTTCAGTGTCACCCGTAGAATGGGTGGATTGCATAGTGTCACATATAAAGCGAAATCAGGGCAGCTACAAGTTCTTTTCGCCCATGGCAGGACTGTTTGAAGACTTTGCCCTGACGTACTACGAAAAAGAGGCTGGAAGACAACTTATTGGAAGGGGGCCAACTTATGACTTGATGGCCGTTATTCTATGGAATTATGACGACGTACCAGTGACCGATGAACTATTGATTGAAATAGCTCGGACAGGAGAAAGCGTTCCTGTCTATAATGAAAGAGCTACCGAGTATTTGAGTGTCTTACTAAGTAGTAAACAAGAGGATGTTTACGAGTTCGCCGATGCTTTTGTTGATTACGCAGGCTTCACCGTCAATACCTGGAAATCAATCGACTTAAGCAGCCTCTATCACTCGATCAAGCAGAAGTTTTCGGGCGGCAAGTTCAAGTTTTTTGTGGCTATCTACAAGAAGGCCTTCAACAACAATGCAGATTTATTTGAGTTGAGTTGGGTGCAATTGAAAGATTTCTATGATACAATAAAAAAGGCAACCAAAAATAACACGCTAATTAGTTTCAAAGCTAAGGATGAGCTATACGGTTTTTATTTTGAGCTTGTTGCTCTTTGTTTGAAGGTAAACCCTTTGAAAGACAATCATGAGGTGAATGAACTTCTTCAATTACTTGGCCAGAATGTGTGGAGTGATAACGGCAATTTCAAGGGCAACCTAGGAGTTTCTGAGTTGTGCAATTATCTGTTGGCAACTTACGTCATCAATTGTGAGTCTCAAGAAGCTTGGGACTATGTCAACCAAATATTTAACTTGTTGAAGGCTATATGGGATAATTTTAGCACCGAGAGGCTTGTTCTAAAACAAAGAGATTTGCATCTTTCTACTGTGAAGGGAATGTTCCATCCATCCATTCTACTCTTTGCAACATTCCCATCAGCAGATGGACAAAAACTGGCTGGCAAACTGCACGAGTACGGTATGAAAGTTATTGAACAAGCATATAACAGACGAGGCATTCTGCCACTGATGAGTCGCAACTTTAGTCTTTTCATGCAGTTATATGGGAAGCACATTCAACAAAATCGCTATGGCTATTGGTGGCTGGTTGATTTGATGATCTCGGTTTTTACATGCATGCAAACCACGGTGAATATCTTCCAAATCAAAACCGTTATTGGAAACTTATTTGACAAACAAATAGGCGCTTATAATGCCGCTTCAAAGGGACTTTACGAAGACATCTATGGTGTTGAAGAGTCATCTGTGAAACTCAATGTCATAGTTGCTTTGCTGTTTTCTTCTAATTACTTAAGGGAGTCCTTTGTGTCTGAGACTATTGAACGCACCAATCTTCTGGTTGCCAAGAAGAATACGGATGGTGCTGAAGAGATACAGCGTCTACTCAAATGGCAGCTGCTTTTACTTTGTACCAAGGGACAGGAAGAAATTAAGGTACTGAACATTGCAGCGAGAGCTGTACTACCTAACCTTGTAAAGGAAATCTCGCCAATAATCAGGCTCTATATGGAGTGGTTCATTTCACTATCGATATCAGAAAGCTTTGACCGTCAAGAGGCGTATGACCTCGTGGACAGAATTTTCTCGCTAATGGATGACCATGCAAGACCGATAGTAGTAGTGAGCGCCGAAAGGATAATTCACTTGGTTTTGAAAGCTCTTAAATCGATGGGCTCTGAAGGATTCGACAAGTTGTTGGACAAATTTACTGCGAAACTAGTCCCTAATGCGACTTCGAATAAACCTCTGGTTAGACATTTTTCGAACTCTCTAATGCTTGATTTTTGGCCATCCTTCCAAGAATCGCTCAAGGATTCTACCCTGAGGGCTGTCATTAAAGGTCTTTTCGGAAAAGCTGAAGCTACAAAGATGAGCGGCAGGTATAGGGCTGGCGACGCCAACGTTTGGGATATCAATGCTGATTTCACTCTGGTTGGTATTTTTGGTGGTGTATTGAAAAAGACCATCGACCACGACCTGCCGTATATTTCCGAGAGCAGATTTAATCAATACCTTCCTTCAAAAGGATTATTCTCTATTGGTCATGACGAAACCTCCCTATGGTTGCTCAAACGAAGCGCAAATGGAAACACAGCGTTTGCAGTTAATGCGCCTGCCTATGAGTCAACTCAGTTTCAAACTAAAAGCGGGGCATGGGAGACATTAATGGACATCGATAACACTACACCAGATAAAAATGTAAGCAGGTCCGACCTTATTGTTGTCTCTTCACTAGTGGACAAGCCTCCCAACCTAGGTGGCATTTGTAGATTATGCGATGTTCTTGGGGTCGGACTACTCACAGTACAGGACATACGAGTTAAAAATCATCCGCAATTTAAAAACGTTGCTGTCACTGCTGATAGATGGATGCCCATGGCTGAAGTGCCCGTTCAAGAGATATCCCAATTTATGAAAGAGAAGAAGAGAGAAGGTTACGTATTGATTGGGTTGGAACAGACGGATAATTCCGTACAACTTAATAGTGACTACAAGTTCCCAAGAAAGTCACTGATCTTACTGGGCACGGAGGCTCATGGAATCCCTGGAGATCTTTTAAACCAGCTAGATCTCTGTCTGGAGATCCAGCAATTTGGAGTTGTGAGATCGATGAACATTCAGACGGCCACAGCCGTTATTGTGCACTCATACACGATTCAGCATATGTAATTTTATCTATTAATTATCCAGAACTCGAAGCACTTCGGGAGCACACTGTTGCACCATCTCTACAGCCTTCTGCAAAATCTTGGGGTCAAATCCTTTGACACTCGAATCGTTCAATGCCACCGTCCTTATAGGGGAGATGATTTTCCCGTTTGCCCATGTAATGATAAGAGCGTTGTTTGAAACTTCACTTTCACTTGCAGCTGCATCCATGAGTATATTGTCGCCAACTATGGCAGCGACAAACACCACGGGCGCACTCAATTCAAGTTTCACGAGGTCATAATCGTGAAATGTTGGCAGTTCTTCCACTTCGAGATCGTCAAAACTTGATATCAACTTCGGTAGATATGTAGAGTTCAGGGCCGAATGTATAGCCATCGATATCAAAGATACGGGATGTGAGCCTGAAGAGAGAAGAAGCACATCTATGAAAATCTTAAAGCTGTATCTCCTGGTAAGTCTGAGCTTGGATACATCAATCCCACCTCGAGGTTCGAGAACTTTATTCAAAAGCGACGTCATAGTCTCAACCTGAGGTGAGTCATCTCTCTGTCCCGCGATATCTATTTCCACATGGATCAATTCGTCCTCTACTGTATGGTCAATTACCTTGCTCTTCACACTCACAATACATTCACTCCCATCGCTAGCTATTATCCTTGAAGACCCATTTGCACTTGGTAGGAAGTCTGTAAATACTTCCACAGGTCTAAATTGATGCGGTTTTCTACCGTCTGGCCTCACTACTGGACTGCTGGTTAATGAATCATAGAGATACAGTTTCTCAGTCACCGAAAGTCCCATCTTGCGACCCTTTTCTTAACTCTTTCTACGTTTCGATGACTAGCGTTGTTTTTTAACTTAAACTAATGAATTTTTCACTATAATGGAGTATAACCTTGAGCCTAACAACAGTATCTCAACTAATCGCGAAGCTTTCTGAGTCGTCTTGCATCTCTTGTGCGGTCCCAATTCTGGTGGACGAAGTTCCAGGCTAGCCAAATCTGGGACCCAAGAACAGCGACTGTAAATGCTACTTCGCCATACAGAAGCCGAGTGAAAACACGCTCGTTGAAGTCTCGTCGCTGACTTTCGAGCTGCAACAGCTCACACTCCTCATGGTCACGGACTAACCCGAGGAGTTTGTTGGCACAGCGGTCCAGTTCCTGCATTGTAGCGACCCCCAGCTTCTGGGAGAGCAATTGACGTCGTGCACTCTGCAAAGACGGATAAGTAGCTACCTTGACCTTGATGCTCATCTGGGCGTCCAGAAACCGCCAGGAAGAGTCGTAACTGAGGTTTACGAAGCACAGGCGGAATGCGCGGGCTTCAAAGGGATTGATCTCGATTACAGTCGTGCCCATGGGCATGCTGCGCTTTGCACGCATCAGGTCCCCGTTCTCAGCGTTGTAGATGGCCATATCGAGCGACTGTTTGCCCCGTTGCATGTTGGTACCACCGAAACGGCGCACATCGGTGTAATCTGTCGCTGCACACTCTACATCCACGATGAAGAGCAGTTCTGAGCCCACCCCGGTGAACGGGGACTCTAGTTCGAAGCAGAACAGACCATGGTCGGCCCTGGTGAGGGCATTGGCATTCTTGATAGCTTTCAGGTCAAAAGCCAAGTGGTCACTCGAGCCAATGGAGGCCATTCCAAGGGCCACAACCAATGCCAGAGTCAGCAGAATCTTCATACTGTCTTTTCCCAAACCAACACTAGAGTGTAAGCGTTACTTACCCCAGATCTTAAACAACCCCGGACACAAAGCCTGATACTACAGAAATATACGATACTACATGCCTATTTTGCGCTTTTACGCCCACTCGAACGGTACACATTCTCCTGGTGCAATGCTTCTAGCCTTTCGTCGTAGTTTCTAAGTAGGATCTCGTTTTCACGCAAAGAGTCCTGATACAGCTGCAAATCGCCTTCTTCGACATTCTGGAGTTCTTCGTCCTCCTCGTCTCCCTCCTCAGCCTTATGACGGCCTTCCAGCTTGGCAATATACTTGTTCAAACGGGCATTCGAGCGGTTCAAGTGCGAAATACTGTTTTCGATCTCCCGTTTGATGTGGGCCAACTCTTCGTTCGAGAGACCACTAATAGCAGTCTTGAATTCTTCTATCTGTACAGGTCTCTTTATTCCTTCTGCTGACATTCTTGTTATGGTTCAGGTTCCCTGATATGTAGTGGTGGAGTGCTCAACAAGCATGCAAGAGGGGGCTTTTATATCTCGGGACCTGCAAGGAGCAAAAAGTTCAGGGGTGACAGATGCCAGCCTCAGTTACTTTTAGAGGTGATGTTGTTTGAACTCTGAAACAATTAGCTTTGAAGCCCGTACTGGCTCTGTTACAAGCTCATGCGAAGATCCCTCCAGATGGGCGAAAAGAATGCTGAAAGAGCTGTCTAGGAGGAGTTGCATCTAGTAACGAATGCAGACTACTGGCACAAGCAGATTGAAAAGCGAGTAAGTTAGCACTCTTTCCACTGAAGAGTGTTTTGGCCTGTGTGCTTTATATCGCACTGTTTTATAGTTGCAAGATAACTTCTTTAAGAGAACGAACACCAAAGAAGGGCATGCTAGCGGGGGTAGAGGACCTGTTTGAAGTGGATAAGAGGATCAATGGGATTGAGGACGAGAGACAGCAGCTAGCTAGGAAGTTGGAACGGGCCCGTGAGGAGCATGAGCTGCAGTTGGAGGCCGCAAGGAGGAACAGGGAGTTGGCAGATGAAATTATGCAAAAGGCTACTAGTTTAGCTAATGTGCGATCTCTGATAGAGAGGTACGGTCATCTACAGGTTTTAGAGGAGTTGGAAAGGCTCTATCTTGAACAAGAAGCTCAGGACAGGGCTAAGCAGCGGATGGAGGCCTTTAGTGAGCAACTAGGATCTCAGAAAGAGGTTTCACTAGATACGCTGGCAAATTGGCATGCAGAGTTAGCCGGTATAGGCGGGTCGGGTCCTGTATACAAGCAGTTTGACGAGATCCGCAGGCGAAAAGCCCGCGAGCTCAGCGAAGGTTTCAAGCAGGCGCTTTTAGAGTCCAAATGGGACACACATTCGTTTGTACCTGTAGCAGTGGATTCAATGCGCCAGGCCTCATCTGAGCTTTACTCTTTGGGACAAATGAACTTCAATGGTGCCCCAGATCTGTGGAATTTTGAATGCATTGCAAACAACTTCAAAATTAGGTTCACTTATCATTTCCATAAGGATGCTCTCAGACTGGAGACCTATTTCAATTTTTTAAATGATTATCTGCAGGAAAACCTGCACAAGGCAATCAGTATCTTCCACAATGCCCCTAGGGGCCTATCCAAGCATTATGTTCTCGAGCAGTTCATTAATCATGTCTTGTTTCCCATCAGAGATAAAGTGCGTGCAAACTTACGGACGGATGACCGCAAGATCATCGTCACGCTGATCTCACAGATTCTGAACACGGACAGAAACCTATCACAGAAATTTCACTATCACGGGGATGGCCTTATCTCACTCATCTCGCCGGAAATCTGGGAACTTTGGCTGAATTATCAAGTCAGCATAGCAACAAAACAGTATCAACAAATTACGGCCGAGCCAAGGGAAATGGGTAAATCTGCTGTTGATTTTGTAAGGCTTCTTAACAGAGTTTACGACGCTTTGAAACCATTCTACGAATTGGAAGCACCATCTTTATGCAGATACAAGCTGCTAAGTTGCGCTCAAATCTTCATTGGTTTGACATCAACATACTTGGACGACTTAGTTGCGGTGGATGCCTTGGATAAGCAACATACGGACGAGGAGGGTCTTTTTCAGACTTTGATAAAATTGCAAAACTTCAACATTGTCTACCAGAAGATATTTGAGCTCTCGAACGAATACGTCATGATCTGTTTGACTGATATAGTTAATGAGAAAGAGGGCAAGAATTACCAGTCGCTTTATCAGAGTGTTCTCAATGACTACAGGAAGGTCATCGATGAGATGACTTTACCGACAGTTATTCATAGAATTAAGAAACTTTTAAAGGAGTCCTTGAGAAATTATTTTAAGGTTGGATCATGGAGCTCTTCCGATCAACAAAGTGATACCACTAGTGCAGAAGTGGTTGGCGCAATAAAGCTGATGAACAGAATCATACTTACACTGGACTCGTTAGAAATCCCAATAGAAGTCTCGCTCTCGATAAAAACTGAATTGCTAAACATCATGGTTAACTACTTCATTGAGTCTATTCTCAAATTGAATCGCTTTAACCGCGTTGGACTTAACCAGTTCCAATTAGATTTCAATGCCTTGAAGGAGTCGTTAAGTGTTCCCGAAACTGTGATCAACAGCCAAGAAATGGTTATTATGGAGCTACTCTCGATTTTAGAGATGAAATACGACCCCAAGAAGAAGGAGTTTTTTGCAACTTCCTACATAAAGAGAGCAGAGTTTGCTGATTTGAAACGGCTTCTTTCTATCAAATGGTTAAAGGATTCAGAGATCCAGGATGCATTGTATAGAGTAGCATATGGTAATGTGATATAGCCCAAATAAATATAGCGCTCAGCTCTGGATCCCAGCATTAGTATCTTCATATGTTAGCAGCTTGCCTTCTTCTTCCGTGGAAATAGGCTCTGTATTCACAAACCCAGAAAAACGGTCCTTCACGAAGGTGCTGAGCATTTCACCCACTGTCGATATCATCCCGGTAGGTCCCTCGTCGAACAAGGTTGGACTATCAAGTTTGGTAATCCACTCGTAATTTTGACAGGGTTCTTCATCAACTTTTTGGAGATTAGGACTTGAATCGTAATTTTGCGGGTCATCATCGTCTGTCAATAAGTTGTCGCTATCACCGCTGAAATGGACATCAACCAAATGATCCAAAACGGGCCAGCCGTAAGCGTTGGCGAATCTCCTACGAACGATGATGTTATTGTGCGCATCAGGTTTCAACGCAACAACAACCTTACGCCAAGAAAGACCTTCGTGCCAGTGACGAGCAATCGATTCTTCGATTTTTTGACTTTTTACCGCACTTCCACGAGCTGTTGTGAAAGAAGACAGCAATATGTTCGTGTTCCCTTCAAAGGTATTTTGCTTCTCTTCAGGAACCGGTGGTATATCATCCTCTGTGTATATTTTATCATGCACTATAACTGGATCTCTTGATTTTGGGTCCAGGATATAAGCCTTATCAGGTAAAGGTGGTATCAACAATGACACTGCCGATTCTAGAAACGAGATCTTCGGTATCGTGGTACTATTGGAGGGGAACTTTTGAGGAGCCAAAAGACTCATCATCTTGGTGAAGGGCGATACAACAGTTCGGCTCAAGAAGCTTTCTTGAGGCACATCAATATCAGAAGGTTCTTCCTTAAGGTCGTTCCCATCCTTTATTTTCCTTAGTTCTTTCAGAATATCGTCGTAGTCTAGAAAGAGCATCGAAGCCGTATAGAGCGGCACTATCCCATCATTGACAGCATTCATATAAAGCGTTCTTCTTTTGAAGAGTGACATCACACTTTTCACCGGTTCTCCTGGGAGTAATGCCAGCAGTGGCAATTGATTACCTGGCTCTTTCTCGAGACTTAGATCTTGGCCAGCTTTTCCGATGACTCCAAAGGAAAGAAGAAGGTTGATATATGCTGGATTATCGGTGACTATACCCAGAAATGGAGAGGCTATAGTTATGAAGTTAATTGGTGTCACCTTCTCGAAAAACCATGGATACTTTGTGGCGATATAGGCAATGGCAAACACTTGGACCGGTCCACCTAACGAATGTCCTATAAATGAGATTTTGACCACCAAATCATCATAAAGCTCATTGACAATGTACTCCGCCAATCTTGTGCCCAGATACTTAATCCCCCGCTCGGTTTGGCATGTATTCCCAGTGTAACCTTTCACCACAATTTGTTCATTGGGATAATTCTTCTGACATTTATATATCTGTTCCATCATGTAGGCCAAGTCTGCCGACACGTTTGAATGTAAACCATGGGTGAGTAATACCAAATGCTTCTTATTATGGTGTAGGCTTATTTCTGCAGGCAGGTTCCACAAATCTAGAGTTGTCAACCTGGAGACTGTAATCTTGCTTGAGTCAGCATCAAAGGTAGAATCATCTGTATAATTCTCACTTAAAGCTTCCCGGGAATTTCCTAGCACAATCTCAAACGAAACCTTGGTATTTGTAGTGAAGATAATCTGACTGACTACATCGACAATCCAGACGAACCTTGGCTTGATTTGGTGCACAGATAGTTCAGCAACACATGACTGTTGAGCCTGCAAAGTGGGTTCAAATCTGGGCTGATCCACTGAGGCCACAATCTTCTGAGAGTGATGGTAATCCTCGGTCCGGACATCGCAATAAAGTATGAAGGGTCCTGCTAAGTACGCTGCACGATAAGAGAGACCTTCCATGTTTTTAATCTTCAGCCAGAGGGAGTCCAACGATATGTCTGGTGGAATCTCATTTCCCTCGTACAGGTCATAGGTTATAACATATCTCTCTAATTCTCCAACACCTACAGCAGATTTGTAGCTGAACAGCAACTGTGGTGTAGTACTTCTATTCATTCGAAAGCCTAGCGAGCAGAGATGGCTCTGGCTATTTCTTGGTGGATGTGGTTAGTTTGCCAATAGTTTGCCTTTAGATTAGGTATCTCGTTAAGCGCATCGCCCTACAGTAAACGCACTATCACAAATAAGATCTAACGCTGGAAGTGAGAATGTCAAGTTGTGTGTATCTGCTGATTATTTGTACAGTGAATATATATCATCGTTTGTATATCCTACGACTCGTTTAGGAGTTCCTTAGCCTTGAGGCCGGCGTCGTATTCTTCCATGGCATCGATCAAGCAGTCAAGCCTTTCGCCAGACATTATGCCCTCAATATCATGTATATTGTAACCGCAACGATGGTCGGTAATTCTGTTTTGTGGAAAGTTGTAGGTCCTGATCTTATCAGATCTATCAGTGGTAGTAACTTGATCTTTTCTAGCAGCTCTTTCCTTCTCCTCCTTCTCCTGCCGTTCTTTCTCTGCAAGCCTTGCTCTAAGAATAGTGAATGCCTTTGCTTTGTTCTTGTGCTGAGACCTCTCATCTTGCATAGAGACTACGATTCCCGATGGGAAATGAGTAATTCTGACAGCAGAGTCCGTTGTGTTGACGTGTTGTCCACCTTTCCCACTTGCTCTCATAACGTCAATTCGTATTTCATCCGGCTTGAAGCTCCTCTCGTAGGCATCCAATACTTTCTCTGATTCCTCGTCCATCTGAGGAAGGACGACCACAGCCGCAGTCGAGGTATGAGTCCTGCCCTTGGTCTCGGTAGCCGGAATTCTTTGCACTCGATGTACACCAGCTTCATGTTTCAGTTTATCGTAGGAACCAGGCTCATCAATGCTTAGGATCGCGTCCACTATACCGGAACCACTTTGGTTCTCGGCTTTGGATATGAGGTGATACTTCCACTTCTTGTTTTGGGCGTAGCCCATATACATGTTGAGCAGATCCTGAGCAAATATCATTGCTTCAATCCCTCCCACTCCTGGTCTTAACTCTAAAATGCAAGGTTTATCGGCAAACTCATGTGGTGGTATCAGTTTTCTCAGCAATTCATTAGAAGTTTCTGAGATTTGGGGCATTAATTTTTCGTATTCTAGCTGTGCATCATCTCTTAAGCTGGGATCTTCATCAATAATCTCCTGCAAGCCTTTTAAACAATCCAGTTGTTCGAGATACTTGTCGTGAATATCTTTGATTGACGAGACTTTGGCATACAGTTTTTGGTTTGTATCAGTAAAAGAGCCTCCATTGGAGAGCATATTTTCTAGCCCATGTAGCTCTTCCACATACTTTTCTACTCTTTTTAGAAGTGATGGATGAAGCTCTTTGAACTTCTGACCGGCTTCAGGGACAATTGACGACCATCGTTTTGCAACCAAGCCATAAGTTGACAGGGATCTCCTTGTGAGCCTCCTGAATACGTTCATGCACTCAAAATAAGGTGTTTTAACAGCGTTTTGGTTTTTTATGTGTTAATCTTACAGACGTGCACTTGACTACATTTCAGCTATTAAGATCACTAGATTATACCTTAGGCAGTTTACTGTAAAATAAAGGTCCAAGATAATCTTCCTGAGCATTAGAAATGTCCCAGGTAGAGTACACTAAGGGTATGACTGCTTTATTTTCATATTTCGATAGTAACCCATTACTAACAAGAGCTTTATAGAAAGAAAGGTTGGTGAAGGTACTTATGCCGTCGTTTACGTTGGAACCAAGCAATCTTCTGGTCGGAAGATAGCTGTGAAAGAAATCAAAACCTCAGAGTTCAAGGATGGGCTGGATATGTCTGCCATCAGAGAGGTTAAGTATTTACAAGAAATTCAGCATGAAAACGTCATCGAACTCATTGATATATATCTGGCATACGACAATTTGAATCTAGTTCTGGAGTTTCTACCGTCAGATCTCGAGAAAGTGATAAAGGACAAGTCCATCCTATTTACACCTGCCGACATAAAGTCATGGATGCTGATGACGATGAGAGGCATTCATCACTGCCACAGGAATTTTATTCTGCATAGAGACTTGAAGCCAAACAATTTACTTTTGTCGCCAGAGGGTATAGTGAAAGTTGCGGATTTTGGGTTAGCTAGGACTATTCCCTCTGCGCAAGAAATATTGACCAGCAATGTTGTGACTCGATGGTATAGGGCGCCAGAACTGCTATTCGGCGCTAAACATTATACTTCAGCAATTGATATATGGTCCGCCGGGGTAATATTTGCAGAGCTCATGCTTAGGGTTCCGTACTTACCGGGTCAGAACGACGTAGATCAAGTCGAAGTTACTTTCAGAGCTCTAGGGACACCAACTGATGCTGACTGGCCAGATGTCTCATTTTTTCCCACCTACAACAAGCTTCAAATATACCCTCCACCCTCCAGAGAAGAACTGAGAAGGCGATTTATCGCCGCAAGCGAGAACGCACTCAACTTCCTGTGCGGAATGCTGACAATGAACCCACGAAAGCGCTGGAATGCCGTTGAATGCTTGGAAAGTGATTACTTTAAGGAGGCACCGGCACCCACAGATCCTTCAAGCATCAAAATATCATAATTGTGGGCTCCAGGGAAGCGCTACAAGTTTTGTGTTGATGCGTTCGACATGCGTCAATTCTATAAAAACTTCAAGTAGTAACAGTGTATAAAGATCAATCGTGATACAGTCTTTTGACATACCGCCCAATTGCAACGCTGGCAGTAAGACCAGGCGATTCAATTCCCATAAGGTTAACGAATCCTGGAAAACCTTCCTCCTCCTTGATATAAAAGTCGTTGAACTGACAAGAGTCAGGGCTAGCTAACTTTGGTCGAATGCCACAGGACGCCACATCCAAGCCGCTCTCTTGAATGTGGGGATAATATCGTGAAATGGCCTCGAAAGCTGCCGGAATATTCTGAGAGTTAGTAACATAATCCGTTCTTGATTGTACGTACTCAAGGTCGGGCCCAAACAAAACCTGGCCGTCCATATCTATTGTGAGATGTGTTCCCAGGGATTTACCGTCAATTGGCGGAACAGGATATATCAACCTGCTTACCAATGGAAACCCACCTTTCTTGAGCCTGAAGTAGTTACCTTTGGCAAAAAATAGCTTCTTTTGGCGACTGGGCGGCAATAGCATGTTGCTTACCTTATCTGAATACAGACCAGCACTGTTAACAACATTTTCAGCGGTAATCTCGACCAATTCTTTATCCTCAGAAAACCGATCCTTTGTGGTTATAGTATAACTAGCTCCATTCTCATAACTAATATTCACCACCTCCGAACCACATACTATGTCCCCATCATTCTGCTGGATGGTCCCAAGCAAGAATTCCATTAACGAGTGCGAGTTGATGATCCCAGTAGTTGGGGAGCTGAGTGCAGACCTTGCCACTCTAATCGATGGTTCAATTTTAGAAACCTTTTGCGAAGAGATGAGTTCGACGTCCACACTCAGTTGTTCCTTGCACTTACGGTATAAAGTTTCATTCACTAATTCTTCAGACTCAGTCTGGGCGACAACCAGTTTTCCGCAGTTCTTCCAACTCACACCAGTCCTCTCCTGGTTCAATTCATTGTATATAATGTTCTTTCCCTCGATACAAAGCCTAGTTTTGAGAGAGTCTACGGGGTAGTAAATACCTGCGTGAATCACCTCACTGTTATGACTGGACGTTTCAAGCCCAAATTTCTCATTCTTGTCAAGTAATAGAATACTGTTGGAGGGGACCTTGCTGAGTTCTGCAGCAATTGCAAGACCAACCACGCCTCCACCTACAACAACATGCGAATAATCTGGGGCATCCATTATGGCAGACCGGCTGAACATTCTGAAACCCTGCCATCTGGCAGTACCATGAAGCAATTGCTTATGTAGCCTTAGCATCTTTGATTCTAGTCACAGCGTCCAACAGTCAGTCTACAAATAAATGATCCATATTACATTGAAGGCTCATAAGCGATTCGCTAATTGAAGATAGATCGACAACAAAAGTGAACCAGAAAGCACCCGGAAACCTCAGACCTGGATGGCTAAAGGTGGTGAAAAATGTTGAAATCAATTCATTGCCTTGCTAGACGTTATGCTACCGCAAGATCACAAGCGTTGAGACCTGCTTTCCATGAGATCTTCCCCAAGAAGAGGATGGTGAACAGAATCTTGTTCGAGTTGGACAGCAGGTTGAGCTTTGGAAAACTATATCCAGCTTTTGAGCATGCTTATAACAATATGGATAACGAGACTCTGCCGTTGTCTGCCAACCTGGCAGCTTCAGATGTTATGACAATGAAGAAAGTACTGGAGAAAGTGCGGTCAAGGACCAAGAGCGTGAACATTCACCTGTTGAGGCTGGAGAATGCCCTTTTAGAGAAGGCAGCTGAAATGGGCAATAACGATGCAATCTCTTTGTTAGCTTTCGATGTGCTGAGAGACCCTACAAAGAATACTCAAGAGGACGTAAGTTATGGAAAATTGCTCATCAAAGACCTGTACAAAAGAAATCACCATCTGACATTGAAATTGACTGGTGACCTAGCCCTGAAAGCCGGCGAAATTTCGCAGGCGGAATCATATTACAACCGTTTTCTGGAACTGGAACCCGATACTTTCTTAGCAGGTGAAGTGTACGGGCAACTCGGTCAAATTCACTTTCATGACACCAAATTGGCTTCTGCTGAGCAGCTATTCCTCAGATCGATACAGTACAGTCCATTGGAATATTCGGTTCATTCATATTTCTACCTTGCTCAAATCTATATGAACTCTGATCCTGTCAAGGCCAGAACATTGATGGAAAGTTGTGCCACACAGGGCTACAGAGAGTCGTTCAAAGCTTTAGGATTTTTGGAGATGAATTACTTTGCGAACCTTTACAAAGCGCAGGAGTGGTTTAAACTTGGCATGGAGCTTTTCGAGCTGGAATGCTTCATCGGCTATTTCGACTGCTGTGCCTCGCTTGGTGAATGGGCACCTGCTAATAAATGCTTTAAAAGCTTAGAGAAGATTGCTGCAGCAAACACCAATTACAAGGATTTACTGGAGCAATTCGTTAACGCCCGTCGAAATAAAATCGATAAAGCTCTAGCATATTCCTCGAGCCCTATCACAGGGATTGAAGTTGTCGAAAAAGCATCAAGGGAGGGAACAAAGTTGTCCAGCAAAAACAAGTGGGATTTCTAGTATCGGTTATTTATTAGTTTCCTGTAAACTATAACGTCACCTTCTCTTCTAGAGTCCCAATGAGAGAATGAATTGAAAAACCTGTGGACTTCAATATAGGATGATTCTTTCAATAGTTCCCTAAAGTATGCGCGCTCAAAATGCTCAAAAATGACAAGGTACTCCGGCCAATCGTGGCCGTAAAGCTTGCCAATGTCATTCTCCTCATCACCGCAGACAGGTGGGAAATGTTGATTCATGAAGTTTGGTATGTTTTCATACAAGTGATCACTTTCGTCCATATAAGACACCAATTTTTGGTATGCATCCGGATCGTTTAGGAGATGCAAAGGTGGATCGCAGCTAATAGACCAAAGGTCCTTGATATCGTTACGATGCAGATATGATTGCCAAGGAGTTGAATGGCAAGGCATGATGAAGCCGAGACTCTCGATCTTCGGTACCTCATGTAGATATCTCATCACAGAAATGACGCCAGCCTCATTGAACGTGTTGAGGAAAATACCAACGAGTATCGAAAGGAAAGCCGAGACCCATAGTAGCTCTTTTATCACCTTTGATATAGGACCGTATGATTCATCTAGCTGGATGAGACCCAGTGTTGCAACTAACGTGAAAAATGGTTGCAGAGAATAGATAAATCTAAACTCTTTGTGTTGTAGGTAAGACAGGGCAAGCAGGGTGCACACCACCACGCATTTGATCTGTAACCTCGGATTTCTGAGCACACTTTTAGGTCTACTTTGGCTTGATAGGCGAAAAAACCCGTATATAAACAATGGAAGTCCTAATCCCACAACGATTGGAACGCTCTGTGTTAAATGAAAATGCCATGGTGATACTCCGTAGAAATTAGAGAGTGGGCTAGTGAAGTTAAATTTTAGAAACCGGAAAATGGGGAAGACTAATCTGTTGTAAAAATAAAAGTCAATGATGCAGTTCAGAGCAATTGTCAATGTAGTAATAATTGACAACTTAAGAAGCACATAACCCAGGGCAGGATATCGTTTTTGTTGGATCAAAGAGCAAATTAGGAAACCTCCTAGAGTTATCCATATAAGCGCATTACTGGGCCTCTGTAGGCATGCAAAGATTCCAATAAAAAGTGATTTTGTGAAGTCAGATCCATAAATTAAATCACCTCCAGACCAGTCCCAATAATAGAGGGCCATAGACGTTAGAACCATTTCAAAAGAATTAACGAAAGTTCTTGTGATCACAAATGCGTTAAAGAA
The DNA here is from genome assembly GCA_003705175.3 of Torulaspora franciscae. Lineage (NCBI taxonomy): Eukaryota > Fungi > Ascomycota > Saccharomycetes > Saccharomycetales > Saccharomycetaceae > Torulaspora > Torulaspora franciscae. Next base: position 190,764 of record PPHX03000001.1, read on the forward strand.
ATTCGTTAAAGTCAATATGATGGCAAATTTTCTGACCTTCAGTAGTTGAGATTCGTTATCATGCTTCGCTTTATCCCTTAGAATCAGGTAAATCTTTTCTGTCAGCCTCATAGTGTAATACTCTCCAACAGCTGCAATAAATGCCATGACGATCTTGGGCGCGTAGATTACCCCATAGTATTCCATAAACTGTGGTACCTCATATAGATAATCCAAAGTATTTACCACGACATGGTTTGACCAAAGGCCGTTCCCTGAGAGCACATTCTTAGCTATCGGTGTTGCGCACGTCCTGATCAGTATTCTAACGAACATCGACGTGAGGTGAACTAATCTGTAAGTTAGCTCAAATATTAGCGGGAAAGCATAACTGCGCAACCCATGCTCCCATTCCCAGGTCAATTGGCCATAACCAAAAGCTTTTACGTGGGCTGGCTCCAACGCTTGCCAAAACTCATCTGCCTGGAAGAATGTCTTCGTGGTGAGAGCATTGACCACTCTGAAAACCAAAAGAACTTTAAAGCTTGACACGGTCGGTTGCCTGTCACCTTTAGTACCCATTTGGCTTAGTTTAGCAGTTTCTGTCGGGATAGTATGTAGATCAGCTTAACGTTAAAGGTATGTTAGGCCCGCGCTTTAATCTTATGAATAGAAAGAGACTCCCCAAACAACATATTCCAAGCCCATCACCCAGAAGCCAGCATCTGGAACCGCAAGATGTTCAATTTCACTGGTCAAGCACGAAGGAGAAATGTCAACTTGGGTAACAGATCAGCCATTACTAAACAAGACCTCCTATTGAAGGCACAACAAGAGAGGCAAAGAAGAGCTAAAGATCGTCAAAATGAAGCCGCGTGCATTATCATCCAGTGTTTTATTAGAAAATACCTGTCGGTCAAATATGCTATAAGGGGATTCAATACAAGTGTGGATCACAAGCTGGTATACCGTCTGGTTCTAGTGTTTGGTGGAAGACTCGCTGATCATTTAGGAGCCCGTGAACTAGCAGATGTACTATCCCAGTCTGAAGAAACTTTGAGAGCTTATCCGGGACCTTTGGGGAACTACAAAGTGTGCAGCTTGATAGCTCGTTACAATAATGACTCTTTAGTCGAAAGTACCATTGGGTGTCTGAACGAATCATTTCCGGTACCACAGGAATTTGTTGATAGCCTCATAGCTTTTCTGGAAAACACAGAAGGATTGACTCAAAGGTCCACTGAGGTCATATTCAAGGTGTTGAAGAGATGGAAACTGAATCGGTCTGCTTATCTCGATCCCTTGTTCAAAATAAGCATAAAAGAGGTAAGGCGACCATCACTATTACAGTATTTCTATCAGGCAGCCAGTTCACATGGCATACTGCCTGCTACAGCCTCCAGCTCTTCCACAATGCTAGAAAATTTAGCTTACATTTACTGCCACATCGAGGAGAAGCAAGGGGTAGAATATTGTCTGGCCAAATGTTTTGCAGATATAACGTATTTGCCTCAGAACCCAGAGATGCAGCAGTATGTTTCCCAGCTTTACGAGAAACAATTCATTGATCGCTTAGCGAACCTTCTAGAATTGGGCAACACTCCTGGTATTTCGATCGAAAATCTTATATCGTTCATCAACTGTGCTCCAAATGACAGTTTAAGAGATTCGGTCATGATAACGCTGCTCTCGAGGCCGTTGTTCTTGAAAAAGCTTTATGTCGATGTGAACGAGACTGCGAATGGCGTAGCTGATTTCCAGCCGTCAGCATCCTTTTCAATATTTATCAGGCTACTTGAAATGCATTTGCTTGTGTCAACCGATCATGAGTTGCTCTCTGAATCCTTTGGATTCACAGTTGAAGACTTAGTTGCTTTCACCACTGGGTTGAAGGACTTTGTATTCTATAATTTATGGAATCAACCCGCTGAATCGCGACCCGCAATACTCAACGACACATTGCCTCTTCTGCGAAAGGTTTACTTGAGGGACTCACGTCTACATTTTTGTCGCCAGACGAAAGACACTGACTATTGGAGTAGTAGCAACCCAGATTTCCTGCAAGTGAGTCCTTTCAAGTACATTGAAGATTACGAAAGGCTTTATAGAGATTACGCGGATAAAAGAGATGAGGCCTACAATGACCAAGAGAGCCAGGAAGTTACCGATAATATGAGCACGATCAAGTTTCGAATTCTTGAACAGCTAATGGTGAACTACAGGTCTTCTGTGTCCACGAGACAGTTCAAGAAGCTCGAGATCCTCATAAAAGCACCATTCTTTATTCCTTTTAAACAAAGGGTGGACCTCTTTTACATGTTCATCGCACTGGATAAGCAGCGTCTTCATCTAGATGACGATAGTGCGATGCTGAGCATGCTCATGCCCTGGGGCACGAACAACGGCATGGGCAGACAGATGGCCACCATATCACGAGAAAACATACTGGAAGACGCCTGTAACGCGTTCAACAGCATTGGAGAAAGGTTCAAGGCGAAGCTTGCCGTCACGTTTGTGAATGAATTTGGCCCCGAGGCAGGTATTGATGGTGGTGGTATCACAAAGGAGTTTTTGACAAGTGTTTCAGAAGAAGGGTTTAACAATAAACGGTATGATCTTTTCGAAACTAACGACCAGCATGAATTGTACCCAACAACTAAAGTAAACCCGCAAAAACTGAGATATCTTTGGTTCTTGGGGAAGGTGTTGGGTAAATGCCTATATGATCACGTCCTGATCGATGTCACATTTGCGGATTTCTTTCTGAAGAAGATGTTAAGCCCTTCGACGCAGTTCGTGTCCTCGTTCGATGACCTGCACAGCCTAGACCATGTTCTTCACTCGAACTTAGTCAAACTGCTATCAATGACGCCAGAGCAATTGGAGTCATTGGACCTCTCATTCGAAGTCAATGATCCAAACCGACCCGGGTCAATCGTCGAATTAGTCCCGGACGGCTCCAAGAAGAAGGTAAGAAAGGAAAACGTTCTCTTATACATCATCAAAATTGCCGACTACAAGCTGAACAAAAGCCTCTTCCGGCAGACTCAGAACTTTCACGGCGGTATGAGCATGATAATTGCACCCCACTGGATGGAAATGTTCAACTCGGTCGAACTGCAAATGCTAATCTCTGGCGGGGGCAAAGACATAGATCTCTTTGACCTCAAGCGAAACACAGAATACGGAGGCTTCCTGGAAACCGACAAGACTATCGTCGATTTCTGGACTATCCTGAAAGAGTTCAAGCCAGAGGAAAGACTAAATTTCATAAAATTCGTCACATCAGTACCGAGAGCTCCATTACAAGGGTTCCAATCCCTGGAGCCCAAATTCGGCATCAGAAATGCGGGAAGAGAGTTAGACAGGCTCCCCACTGCCTCGACGTGCGTGAACTTGTTGAAGTTGCCAGATTATCAGGACAAAGAATTACTCCGAAAGAAACTGCTCTACTCCATCAATTCCGGAGCTCGCTTCGATCTCTCCTAAACTACTTATAGAACTATCGATACATAGATTGGAATACTGATGATTCGAGCCTCCTCCAGCTACTAGCGGCTTAGTCTTGATTTCACGTGAAAGTGTTTGATAGTGGTGATTGTTCTTGATAATTAGTCCCTCGGCCACAGACCTATAAGAAAAGGAGACCAGCAAGTCGAATAATAGAGAACAGGAGAATCTTCCCGGTCAACTTTCTTTGAGTTTATCAGGCTTTCAAGTTTAGGAAGAGTTTGATAGTTTGCTTGAAAGTACGTTTCATCAGTATTGCTGGTAGACCGGGATAGACAAAATGATCCGCTCTTGCATATCAGTGGTGTTTCTGGCAATCCTGAGTGTGAGCCCGCATGTTTCTGGATATGTTATTTCTAAAGGTATAGAGGCTATAGACCCACAGAGGGACCAAAGTGGTTATGATCAGTACCCTTCTGGTGGATATGGGGATGACTCGCTGGATATAGACCTGATGGTGTTTGCACTGGTTACTGTGGCTATAATGTACGTTTTTGTTTGCCTCGTCTACGTGCTTATCAAATATGTTGTGAGGAAGTTAATGCCTGAGAGCACTAGAATATCGCTTCTTGACGATGAAGACAATAGCAGATCGCGCAGGATCACAGAGCAACTGAATGCTAGGTGGCCCAGCGCATTGGATGACGAGAATTTTGTTAGAGATAAGGTGGCCAAGTTATCTCCAGAGGAGCAGTTTTACTACAAGCAAGGTGAAGAATACATTAGACAAAATCCGCCGCTCATTGTCCCGCATGAAACGCCAGCGACTGGACATATAGAAGACCCGGTGATAGACGAGTCGACCAGGCAATTTATTAATGACGAGGGTGCATTTGCCTGGGAGTTTCAGCCGGACTCCAGCCTGCCCAATGATACGGTTATTGTCGAGAATAAGACGGAGATAACGTTTCTCAATTACAACTATGAAGCATCTGTCATGAGTAACTTACCTATACCCCGTATCAACCGGGTATATTACTGTGAATTCAAGATTTTCGAAGTGAATACGACCGAAGCTAGTTCTCATGGCCCTCATCAATTGGAAGATAATGAAGTGATATCTATGGGGCTCTCCACCTGTCCTTATCCCTACTTTAGGCTACCGGGCAAGCACCATCACTCAATTGCATATGACTCTAACGGATCTCGTAGGTTCAATGATTCATTTGAATTGGATCCAGCGCTTCGAACACTTTTTCCTCGGCTGCAAAAGGGAGATGTCGTTGGTATCGGATATCGCTCAAACAGTGGTACCGTTTTCTTTACAAGAAATGGTAAAAAGCTGAAGGAAGATTCGGTTGGTGGTCACATAAAAGGGTGGAAGTTCAAGTATTTGTATCCAATAGTTGGGGCCAACATCCCATGTAAAATTCACGTTAACTTCGGCACTTACGGGTTTGTCTATATTGAAGCCAATGTCAAGAAGTGGGGATATGCCAAGTCCAGCGGTATGAAGTTACCTCCCCCTTCCTATGAAGAATACGGCCAGGATACCCTGCTAGAAAGCGCTTGCGAGGATGACGGTTCTGATAACGAGACTTCATCATCAATCAACGATGGAGACATTGTTGATAGCCACGGTGAGCTTTTGCCTCCGCCTCCTGGCTTTGAGTTTAGCACATCGCCAGCTGACCCCGGCCGTTCGATGGAGGAAGAAATCGATCTACATTCCCTTCCTGCGGAACCGCCAAGCTACTCAGATGATGAAGCATTTTCTAAGATAAAGTCGAGCGCGCCCAGAGTGGGAAGCAGCTCGAACCAGGAAGCCGGTGAGGAAGATACTGGCGTTTATACAGATGACGAGGAAGAGGAGGATTACCAAGTTAATGACACTGAGGGAGACAGTGCAAACAGGGAAATGACTAATGGAAACACTTTGGCAAATCAGTTTACTGGGTAAACAGGTGGCAGGAGACCCTGTTTTGTATGCATTTGTTTTTAAATATTATTATTATTCGAATTATATCGTCGCTTTCAACTCGTTTACCGCAAAGCTATGATGGTGGAGCGGTCTGTATATACTTGAGCCAGATCTTGGGAACTACGTATGGTCTTGATCGGTTTAGAAGGACAATGACAATCATGCTCAGTATTGGTGTTTTGATTGATTAATTAACTGACTCAAAGCCATCTATGGTCATCCTGCAATTCTGAGGGATTCCGGAAGAAATCCGGAATGTTCGGTATTTGAGGATCATTAGGCAAGGAAAGCAGGTTCTCTGTGTGGGTATTATGGTCATCGTGTGCGTGTGGATCAGCTTTTCCATCGTCTACATCGTTAGTATTGCGATTCCCTGCTTCCCCAATACCAGTAGCATCTCTATTGAGGCTTAGAATATCATTGGCAGCATCATACTGATCGAAGAATGCCTGAGATGGAGGCTGCAATGTAATTGGTTGAGGCTCAATGATGCCCTGGGTTTGTGAGCTAATTGGTGGGGGCGGCAGGATTTGGTTTGTGCTATTGTAATCCATGATCAGTGAGTTCATAAATTTTAAAGAGCTTTGTGATCCTTTCAGTGCATGGGGCATGTTGGAACCACCGACAAAGGCATCGTTAACCTGTCTGCCCTCTGAAAAATCCTCACAAATAGACCACTGGTTATTGGTTCCTTCATCCGATGCATCGAGGAAATAAACGGCAAAATTAGGCGGTCTCGAGACGGTCAATTTCAATTCACCGATGCTTTGCGTCCCATTATCCTTTGATCCTCCCTCTTCACTACCATTTCTGTTCCAATGGTCGTCATTTGATTCGTGATCCTCGTCATTACCATGGCTTTTTCCGGGGTCTATTATGTCGCTGGCCTCCAGCGTAAGTGAACAGTTAACCACTGAACTTATGGCAAAGAAGATACGAAACAGGATTTTTGTGCTGTTTGCCATTGCGCTAAAGAAATAGTTTATTTCGAAGTTCTTCTTGGAAATCAATACCATCAAATCAGTTGCATTTGACATAATCTGGTTGATCGAAATTGGAGATAAATTCGAGAGATCTCTAATCGTTGGTAAGTTTTCTTTTCTCAGTGCACCGCTTTTCATTCTGTTCCAGCTGCCGACCGTGATAGAGCACACGTCTATAAAGCTGTAGTTATTGTTGATACTCAGAGGAATCCTGTCAAAGTAGGCAGGGCATTCCTCCGATCCGTCGTAGTTCATCGCTCCAGATGCTGCTTCGGCCATATCGGCCACTCCACCTTTGGCTTTTCTCAGCTTAGCTCGCCTATTCTGAAACCATATCCTTACGTTCTTCTCTGGTAGCCCGGTCAGTTCAGAGATCTTTTTCCTACGTTGAGAAGTTGGATTGGGGTTAGTTTCAAATTCTTTTTTGAGAAAATCCAAGGCTTCTCCTGTAGCTCTAGTTCGTTTCGGTTTCGAGCCTTTCTTCTCTGCATTAGTGCTTGCGGTAGCAGCCGATGTCCCTGTCCCTTTACCGTCGTCGGCCTCATCATGCGATCCGTCTGGCATTAGACTACCGCTATATGAATTTTTTTCTCCGTCCATATTCAAAGACCTAGTATTCTGAGAATTGTTGTCCTTCTGCAACTGCTGTTCCTGCTGTTCAGGGGACAAGAGATCAAACTCTTCCGAGGTGAAATGCGAGGCAAAGTTCTCGTCATAATGGTGGCTATCGGCCATTCTCGCACCACAATAACAAACGTTGGGCTTCCTGTTTTCCCAGTATTCAATTAACTGAGCTATGGTTCACTATAAACTGTCTTTCTAGCTCTGTTTCACATCTAACTATGGTTAGTGATTGCAGCTTTAATCTGATATAAATTCGTCCAAATTGACTGATTAGCGTGCTTGTAGAAGAACTTCACCAAACGACTACTTAAAGGACCTGTTTGGCCCCATAAGAGGCCTTGGGACTTGGGACTTGGGACTTGAGCTGCCAATTCGTGGTCTGGCCTTTTTTCCCGCTAGTCTGTAGCAAGTCCACAAGTTGAACAAGTCTTGGACGTGAAATCCTCCTCAACCTCATGAACACTTGCACCATCGAACTGCTCTGGCTTCATCGTCAAGCGAACGTCGAAGGAGTAGTGAGCGAGAATCACCATGCTGGACCTTGATTTTCGGTCAGCTTGATGCAGAGGTGATAATTCTTTTGGAGATAAAAATATCGTCATAAGACTTGCACAAGTGCAGCCCGTGCACGGCTTTTCGATGGTTCTGCCTCTTCCTGTGCATCCTGAGCTTCGCCAGTTTCGACTGCAATTAACGCTGGCATCCAGACCACTTCTTTAACGTTTCTTTCTGGGTATTAGATTCTAATTTTGCAAGCCCTGGTAATCTCTTCTTTGATACCACTGCTAAGCGGCAACTTCAATGGGCGATTGGTAACTGGCGCTTGTGGATGTTTGACCACGCAGAACCAGGGGTTAGAGTTGATCTTATGACCAAGTTTTCGAGGCGCCATTGGTAACATCGTATTGAGGCTCCATTGCTCGGAACAGTAAGCAGCATCCTCATTGCAAACAGGCCTAGAGGTGTTTTCCTTGGCCTGATTTTGAGTGGGGTGGCCATGATTCTTGTTTGTTTGGGTATAGGATGAAGATCTTGAACAATGGGATTGAGCAAGCTCATAAGCAATCCTCCTCCTTTTATGCCTTTCAAGATGCCAACCCAACCTCAACAGCCACCAGATCTGAAACACACTCAATAGCGAACACTGAAGGCGCAGTACTATGCACCCTCCATAATAAGTGTTTCATGTCGTTTCAAGACCCAAGGAAGATTAAAATTGTGTTCATCTAAACACTCTCCGTTACTTGTCATCTCCTCTTCACCTTCGGCGATTATCAATCTATCTGACCTGTAGCAGCTGAGTCATAATTGATATTTCGTTTAGCTGTATGCGTGGCTTGCACGTACAGGACTCCTATTATATAAAGGGCTGCTCTTATCTTCACTACAAAGATGCGAGATAGTATCCAGACAGCCAAGAAACTTAAGATTCAATGGGCTTAACTGAGACTATTACAATCCCCCAATTAGGTTTTACCTACGACTTGCCAATTGGCCTATTCATCAACAACCAGTACGTTCCTTCAGAGGATGGTAAGAAGCTAGACACTGTCAATCCTAGCACAGGTGAAAAGATCACCTCGTTTTATGCTGCTTCGGAAAAAGATGTGGATAAGGCTGTTAAGGCTGCTCGTGAAGCTTACGAGAACGTTTGGTCCAAGCTGGCAGCAGAAGAACGTGGATTTCTGCTCTCCAAACTGGCCGACCTTATCGAACGTGATAGGCTAAAGCTGGCTGCATTGGAGACTCTAGATGGGGGAAAACCATACCACTCGAATGCTCTCAATGACATGGATCAGATCATCCAATTGACTCGTTACTATGCTGGATCAGCAGACAAGTACACTAAGGGCCAGAATATCCCGGTGAACCAGGATAAGTACGCCCTGACTTTCAAGGTTCCATTTGGCGTGGTAGGCCAAGTGGTGCCTTGGAACTACCCTCTTGCTATGGCCAGCTGGAAGATTCAGGGATGCTTGGCGGCTGGTAACACCATTGTTATCAAACCTGCGGAGAACACTTCACTTTCGCTACTATACTTTGCAAAGCTGTTTGTTGAGGCTGGATTTCCTCCTGGTGTGCTAAACGTTGTTCCAGGTTTGGGGCCTGTAGCAGGCACGGCCCTTGCTAGCCACATGGACGTGGATAAGATCGCTTTTACCGGGAGTACGCTAGTGGGCCAAAAGATCATGGAGTATGCCGCGAAATCCAACTTGAAGGCAGTGACTTTGGAATGTGGAGGCAAATCTCCAGCTGTGATTTTCGATGATGCTAAGTTGGATAATGCTGTCGAATGGGTCGCCAACGGTATATACTACAATTCGGGCCAGAATTGTACTGCGAACTCTCGCATCTACGTCCAGGAGACGATCTACGAAAAGTTCCTGGCAAAATTCAAGACATATGTCAAGAATACTTGGACTTTTGGAGATAAGCTGGACCCCTTCGACGAGAAATGTACTTTGGGCCCTGTCATATCAGAGACTCAGTACAGAAGAATCCGCTCTTACGTGGACCATGGTACTGAAAAAGAGAATTTAACCTGCGAGAAGGTAGGCGATTTCCCAGCCGGCTCGCAGGGCTATTTCATTCCTCCCATTTTCTTTACGGACGTGCCTTCGTCCTCCAAACTAAGTCAAGAGGAGATCTTCGGACCAGCAGCTGTGATCAGCAAGTTCAAAGACTACGACGAAGCTATCAGGCTCGCCAACAACACTAACTACGGGTTGGCCTCGGCAGTCTTTTCTGAGAACATTAGAACCACCAACAAATTCGTCAGGGACATCAGGGCTGGTACCGTTTGGGTGAACTCTTCGAATGATGAAGAAATCTCCGTGCCATTTGGTGGTTTCAAGATGAGTGGTATAGGAAGAGAGTTAGGCGAGAGTGGTGTCGACGCGTACACTCAATTGAAGTCTGCTCACATCAACTTGGCCGATTACAAGTAGAGACCGCCTGGAGGAATCCGCGAGGGCTCACAACGTGCTATTACAAGTAGACACCGGATGCAAATACTCGAGCAATATTTCCAGTACCTTGCTCACGAGAAATGTGTTACAAGTGTATAGTTTTATCGTTGTATTGGTGATTAGGCTTTTCTCTATATAATTTCGGCGATTTGATTGTAAAGATCTTGTACCTTCACAGTGCTAACAACAACAACATACAAAGGAGCTTTTAATCACTATGTCAAATGCCCTTTTCTGAAGTTCAAAAGTCTAAGCATCCTTGTTCGGTATGTGCAAAACGAAAAGTCAAGTGTGATAGGCTTGTTCCTTGCAGCAATTGCGTCAAAAGAGGATTCGAAGAAGAGTGTCTTAGGAGATCATTCGAACCAGATTCAGAGCCCAAAGAGAGTATCCTTCCAAGAGCCTTACGATTTTGGCAAAAGTATGAGTTTTGGATCGCGGACATTGGGCTTTTAAAATGCCAGGATAGCGATACTACGGAGCATTTAACCGATTTGAGAGAGAATTTGGATGAGTGTAGCTACTGGTGCGCCTACTTGAAAAGAGAGCAGTCTTTTGCTTTACTGGATTATTCTATGGAGAAACTGGGAGTTCTCTATTTTGGATGCATGAGTGATATAAGCGAGCTATATTTGATTTTAGAAGACTATTGGCAAAGACGAGACGAGGAAACCGAAAGCAGTGTAGCTTTTTCTGTTGATGATCATTACTGGGATGCTTTTTTATGGTCCATTTTTTGCTTAGCCGTCTATTATATGCCATTAGAGGTCCTGCAATCTGTCTTCCACGAAAGGCCCAACCACTATTCATTTAATCTGCGTGCGGAAGATGGAGAGGGTGGAGAGTGGACAGAAGGATCTCAGCTCAAACTTTTGAAAGGATTCGAGCGATGCACCGAGACTTTCCTTTTGAAGTCCCATTTTTTGGCTAATCCAGATATCAGATTGATACAAATTTATTTAATTCTGTCCAATACAACCTATCCGCTAACGCATTCCTCCTTGAGCGACAGTTTACTACTTCAGTGTTTCCATACGGCCAAGATCAACCATGTAAACGAATTCAAGCCTTTGGTTGGTGACTCAACTGCCCTGCGTTTAGTCAAGATTACATGTGAAAAGATATGGTATCGGTTGTGCATATGCGATTATCTTCAGGCTGCTCCAAACAAATCCATCGTATTTCACACAGAGTTATCCTCACTGCTGCAACATGCAGCATATCTAGAAGATCTTCCTGCTGTGGATGTTTATCAAAGTGAGGACTCTTTTGAAGTATTTTACTGGAAGGTGCTTTCTCTTGACCGCGATCTGGATCAATACCTGACGAAAGATCTCAAGCCTCCGCTTAAAACTCTGGACGCGGTTCACCGCCAGCTAGAGATATTCAATGGAAAGTTAAGCTCCTCAGATGAATCTTCATTTCTACAATCAAAATTCGCTAGTTTTTTGGTCTCTTATTTGTTGAATACCGTATTCTGGAAGCTCCACAAAATGTACTTTATCTACTATGGAATCACTGCTAGTCTAGAGAAGTCTATTCACTATGCGAAGACCATTATTGCGCATGTGGTCAGGAACATCAAGAAAGGAAATCTTTATTTCAACAAGCATCCAATCATCATTTGGTCAGTAGCAAGAATTGCGCTGTTTTATTCATTTTTTGATATATTTGCCGGCTCAGAAAGTATTCAGAGTTTAAACTTGGATATGAGCGAAGTATTGCAAAATCTCCCGCCGGTATTCCTGCCACTGCTGGCCAATATATCCTATTTGCTCTCTCGTCTTCAATCGTTGAAAAACATGTGGGGCAATGTCAAAGCTATCGATGGAAGTGAGTCCTTTTCACACCCGGTCATCAAAATACTCCACAATGATATTAATGTAGTTTCTGGAAGATTCATGGAGAGACCATCGATGATAAGCGGTGCCGGCCCTATCGTACCGAAGAGAGATATTTGGAAGTCGGAAATAGAGACTGGAACCGAAAGCGCTGAAATTAGATCACTTATAGAGAAATTTGAGGCAGATTATGCCATTGATGTTTTAATGCAGACTAGAGAATAAGATTTAACTCTAGCATCTTTCGAAAACTTTGTATAATCCCGGGAGATTCGCAATTTCGATCACATCTTCCAGCAAGTGGCGGGGTGCTAAAAACCTTCTCTTGACGCACGGAAATACCACGTTCTCAAGGATGGATGACATCCCTTCTGACCTTGCGACGAAATTCATTCTCTCCTCTTCCGGTATGTTTTTATCAGACGTATCGACCAACTCTATAACTTCTGGAATGTAGAATAGAGATATCTGTCTCATCACGCCCTCCAGGCAAGGTTCTTCGCTCTCCCAGTTTACCTTCGTTCCTAGCCTATAGATAAGAAAGGGCAACTTTGCAAAGGGAGGTGTGTAACCTTTCAAAAGAAGCGGGATACTTCTTAATTGGATCTCCTCAAGATTCGGGTTTTCAGCATTTGATTCGACACTAAGATCTATGGCGAAATACTCCTCTAACATATCCTTCATATCCCATAACCTTTTTATGATTGTCAAAACAAAGTCTTTTGTGAGATGCTCGAAGCCTGAGAGGATGTTGAAAAGCTTCAGGCTATCGTTTGAGTTAGATTCAAGAACAATCTTCCCATAATTTGCAAAGTCACTCAAGCAAACTTGGTAGAACAGCTCATAACAGATCGCTCCGTAATCCACTAGGAAAAGCTTCAAATTGTGCTGGATTGAAGCAAGTCTTCTTTCGGGATCCACTACTCCCACAAAAATTAGATTTGCAAATATATCAGTCAAATCCCTGTGAGCGGAGGCGTCTACTGCCTCTCGGAGTCTTTTCACGCTAGATAAATTGACAACTACCCTTTCCATGACGCTGACCTGATATTTTGAATGGCCATCATCCTGGGCGGGAACAGGTGGAGAATCAAGCTGCGTATTTTCATCGGCGGCGCTCACAAGCAGATTGCCGGTGGGCGCTTTCAAACTGGACTGTTTTTCTTCTTCCGTTGAGGGAAACGGTACCTGTGATTGACTTGATTTCATAAAGGTTGTGATCTTCGCTTGAGAAGCATCAGTTCGCACCAATTTGTTCTCATATCTCTTTATTGACGTCGCAATTCCCTGATCAAGTCCACGTAGTTGCGTCTGGTTATCTTTATTGATAGCGGAACTGGCCCTGCTGCTAGTTCGCTGTGTAGAGTTAAGCGACTTTCCTGTTAATATCGTCGACGCCTTGAAAGTCCTGGAAGAATCAACATTTGATAGAACTTCGTTTAAACCATCGGCAATCTTCTCTATAATCTCGTCCTGGTGCAAGAACCGCACTTCTCTCTTGGTCGGATGCACATTCACATCCAGAGCTTTTGGATTGATCAGTATGCTCAGATAGATAAAAGGCTTACTTCCCTTGGGTAAAAAATTGGCGTACGTTTGCCGCAGGGCCCTGGCTAGTGGATTACATGTGACAAGCCTATTGTTGATGAAGAACAGAGGCGTCGTTGACTTTTTGAAAGTAAAGTCTAAGTCGCTCACTTTCCCTTCAACTTTGGTGATATCCAATTGTTCAAATGAAGACAACTCATAATTAAGCAGGCTTCTTGCAACTGCATTACCAAAGACAACTCGTATTCTCTCATCTGTTGAATAATCTGCCTTGACGTTGGAGCTGAACTGCGAGTCGCCAAACTTTTTACAGGAAAATGCCACATGCTCACAGTGGACAGAGTACCGTCCAATAACGTCCAAAATCTTGGCATATTCCTCACTTGGAGATCTCAGAGCCTGTAGTCTCGAAGGCATGTTGTAAAACAGATCCTCTACGAGAATTACTGTTCCATCTTTTCCTGCCACAGGTTTAGGTTCCCCCAACATTCTACCCTCTGCATACGATACCTTCCAAGCACATTTGTCATCTGCCGTCTTGGTTGTCACCGTGACCCTAGCAATGTGAGAAATACTAGCAAGAGCTTCACCTCTAAAACCATAAGTCGCTATGCTCTCCAGATCCTCGAATTTTGCCAGTTTGGAAGTCGTAAATCTTTCACAAAGTAACGCCATATCTTCTTTGTTAATGCCAGAACCATTATCCGTAATTTGCAGCAGCTTTAGTCCACCATCTGTGGCCAGGATATCCACACTAGTCGCACCAGCATCGATACTGTTCTCCATCATCTCTTTTAAGGCGTTCACTGGAGAAACAATAATTTCTCCAGCAGCTATCTTGTTCACTACAGACTCATCCAGTCGTCTGATATTCGAAACCATTGTCAGAGCCTTTTCTATTTGCAAGTGAGCTTCCACCTAGCTGAACAGGAACCTTTAAAGTATAGCGCGACTTGAAGATCAGTCATACACAAAGGCTTAATTGGTAGACCGTATGTAAACCTTTAAAAGCCCTTTCTCGAGTTTTTATCTTTGTCAAGTACTGAACGAAATCTCATAATCTGTTCTGGCTTGTTTAAAGTTTAATTTACCTGATGAGAAGGCAGAGGCCCACCTTAACATTGCATGTAATTCAAGAGCTCTTCAATATTCTCCACTGAAGTTGAGTAATCAGGCTTGAACAGCAGATACTGGTATAAGAAAGTGCCAACTTGTTAAGATGAGACATTCAAGTGCTATTCCAGCTCAAGTGTTCGATCGAGCTCGATCATGGGAACTCAGCAAATACTGTACCCTAAGAATGGCATTTGAATTACATTAAACACATAAACGATAAGAACAATCACACCTTTGGCTGATAATGTCTCTACAAGTTGCAATGTTGACACCGCGTACAGTTGAAAAGATCATTACCGATGGTGAAAGTTAATACAGTGGTTAAGTGCCCCTAATGTCGCTCAGAGGGACCAAGAGACGTCGGGACAGTGACACAAATGGGGTCGATGGAAGGTCAGAGCAAAATGAATCAGTTGAGTTCGAAGTTTTGCAAGCGTACAGATCGTTTGAGGATCAGATAAGTAAAGATAAGGCCAAGGTTGCACGTACAGGTGATATAAACATTGCACTCAAGGGTCTGGATGAAGTCGATTCACTTTTCTCCCGAGTTTCGGGTTCCAAGAACAATGGTCTACTCGCTCACGATGCCAGGGCAATGGTCAGTATCAGTGAATTGGCGCAGATGAGCGTAAGAAATCTCAAGTTTGACGATTCAAGAAGCATAGTAAACTTGGAAGATGTTCTGAATAGTTGTAAAAAATTCATGTTGAGCAGCTTCTTTAAGAAGACTGGAATTACAGAAAGTGTGCTGGATGAGGAAGCTGAGAGGTCTGGAGATGAACAAGAGAGGGAGCGTACACCCGCTGACGACGGTTCAGAGAGGCTGAAGCAGGGTTCGAAGAGAAGGTCATATCTGCAGCAGTTTTCTACGTATCAAGAATTCCATCAGTTCAATTGGTTCAAAATGGGAACACTATTTGACACTCTGAGCCGCAATGTCCCTACCGTTGATCATCTAGCTGGACCACTATCGTTACAAAGAAAGGAAAGGGCTCCGATAACGCGAAGAACTCAGCAAAACGACAATAGCGGTAGGCTGGAAACTGCTTCGAAGGTAACCGCCGCATCACTCGTGACTGAGGACCGAACCACGCCAGTGTTAGTGCAGGAGTGCTATACAAAGATCAAACAAAGGAAGGGACGCGAAACTGTGAATCTGTTTGAACTTGTGATCGACCCTTCTTCATTTGCAAAGTCGGTAGAAAATTTGTTCTACACAAGCTTTCTTATCAAAGACGGCCATTTGGTGATGGATGAAGATGATGAAGGTTTTCCAAGAGTGCGAGTAAAGGAAGGCCTGCCAAAAGATCCTGAAGCTGGGAAGGCTGAGTTGCTTAGAAGGCGTAACGCACCTCAAAATCACATCATTTTTCAGTTAGACATGCCGACGTGGAAAGCCCTTATTGATAGATACCACATCACAGAGCCCTTTCTAGATTGAATAGGTTGTAAGGCAGATAGATATACAGGGTTCCTAATTAATTCGGTTGGTCTCTCTCCATCCAGGGACTGTCAGCAATTCGGAAAGCGGCCATTTACGTATGGGAGAGGCCTCCAAATTCGTGCAGAGTTTTGTCGCCTCATATAGTTCGATGCCTGCCCATCCGATCATTACTGCATTGTCAGTGCAGAGGTCAAGTGGAGGATAGTGAAAAGTTTCAAAGATCTCGCTCAGCTTGCTTTCTAGCAGCTGCCGTAGTCGCTTATTTGCTCCGACACCGCCAGAGCATACTAGATGTCGCACGCCTTTGAGTTTATCGCCATTAAGCTCAATGACCTTAGAAAGTCGTGTTATTATATGGTTGAAGATTGCCTCCTGCGTTTGGTAGGCCATCGCTCTGATCTGTTTTTTCGTATAATTCTCTATTGGCTGTTTCAAATTGTTTCTTACCGCTGTGATGAAAGGTGCAAACGAGAAGGCCTGCACATCCACTCTATTGTGTTTGTTTCTCAAAGGATTGGGCAAGGACATACGGATCTCTGAATCCTCGACGCAGCTGGCGTCTTCATTGATAAATTTTTCCATTTCCTTCGCGATCATAGTCCCTCTGATGCCCAGCTCTCTACCGCACTTGTCCAGCGAATCGCCCACTGCAATATCCAGTGAGTCGCACAGTATTTCATGACTGGTGACACTCTTCGACAAGACAACAGTGGTATGACCTCCACTAGCCAGCAAGCTAACAAACGGGTAGCTGGGAGCATAACCGTTCGACTCCATCCTAGGCACCAAGAGATGTCCCAGCATGTGGTGCATTCCCAAGAGAGGTTTCTGCCACGCCACTGACAGACCCTTGGCAAAATCCAATCCTCCAGACAGGGATCCCGGCATGCCCGGTCCCCTAGTGACACATATAAGGTCAATGGCTGGAAAATTAGATAACTGGAGAGCTCTCTCTGTCAGACCACCAATCTTTTTTTGATGGTGCAAATGGGCCCTGGTCGGCACTATACCTCCATGCGAACTACTGTCGAGAGTATCCTTGAGGTGCACCTCGATTTCTGGTGAAATACTAGGGTCCCTTCTGTCAATCACGGCTACGCAAGTGTCATCGCATGACGTCTCAATTGCTAAAACCTTGTATGGTCGCTTCACCTGCAGGATATATCCCACAGTCCTACCACAATATACAGTCTTTCTTGGTAACATTTAGTACAATATTTCACCTTTTTTCCAGTATCGATTCCGTTCCAACCGTAGGTTCTTCTTCCGATGGCTTTTCAACAACGAACAGGAACAGAGCTACATAGAAAGGTGAGACTAGTCAGATCCAAACAACGAGTGTCGAACCAGGACTGAAAGACGCCAATTGACCAGACTATATGGCCTTCAGGTAAGGTATTTCACGTGATTGTTGGTTATAGCTTCATTATAGCGGATTCTGGCAATTTTTCAGCTAGATAAGATCTTATTCTGCTAGGTAGAAGTTGACAGAACTTTAACCATCAAGGCTAAAAGTACTCAAATCTGTTAAAAGTGTCTTGAGAATTGTTGGGACAAGCCAGTACTAGCAGTTGAGCGACTTGAATGGGCGGTTTTCCTTTACTCAACTTCTATTCTTCACATTTCTTTTATTTATTGATTACTACTGCAACTGAAGGAGGATTGAACGCTTCGAGCAAAGAAATCGCCAACTGTATGATATGTGGCGCTTCACTTCCCCCATACCCGTTGTCCATAAACATCATGACCATCCTCACGCAATTTCGACAGTGACGGGCCCTGGTGGGTCAACTGGTGGAGAAGAGGGCGATGGAGAGAAGAACAATTTCGAGGACACAGAGTCGTCAAGCTCTATTCTGCACTGTGCTCTAGCAGGAGGTATAGGTGGAGCCATTGGGGACACAGCAATGCACTCGTTAGACACTGTAAAGACCAGGCAACAGGGAGCACCAAGCGCTAGCAAATACAAGAACATGTTGACAGCTTACAGAGCGATATTTGTTCAAGAGGGTGTCAGGAAGGGTCTTTATGGGGGGTACGGAGCAGCAATGCTGGGATCCTTTCCCAGTGCGGCTATCTTTTTTAGCACCTATGAGTATTCCAAGAGAAAGATGATAGATGATTGGCAGATTAATGAGACGACGACGCACCTGGCTGCTGGTTTCTTCGGTGATCTTTTGTCTAGCGTGGTTTACGTTCCTTCTGAAGTGCTCAAGACGAGGTTACAGCTGCAAGGTAGATGCAACAACCCGTTCTTCGACTCTGGCTACAACTACCGAAACTTGCGGGATACGATTTCCACCATAATCAGGACCGAAGGTATCGGAGCACTACTTTTCGGATACAAGGCTACCCTAGCGAGGGACTTGCCATTCAGTGCTCTACAGTTTGCATTCTACGAAAAGTTTAGACAATGGGCCTTCAGAGTCGAGGGGAAGGACATTGGTTCCGACGACTTGTCTGTCGCAAGCGAAATATACACCGGTGCATCGGCAGGTGGGTTAGCGGGGATAATAACAACGCCTCTGGACGTCATCAAGACCCGTGTTCAGACTCAGCAGTCTTCGTCTGCGGAGGGCTCTTCCTCGAAACCGCTCAAACTCTCAGGATCTCTTTTTAGTAGTCTGAGAACGGTCTATACGTCTGAGGGATTCTTAGGTTTTTTCAGCGGTGTCGGGCCCAGGTTTGTTTGGACAAGTATACAAAGCAGCATCATGCTTCTTTTATATCAGATGGCACTGCGAAGTTTGAACTCATTCTCCAAGGTGAGTAGTTTCAACTAATCGGATATCCTGTATTACTACGCCCCAATGAGCATAAGCAGCATCCTCCCACCTGTACATAATAACTGCTCCAAACTCTCATGCATATTCGTTAAATAGATAATCTGTAGCAAGTGAACTCTTCGACAACATTAATATTTAACGTCTAGTCGATTTTACCAGTATTTTCATGCAAAATTAAGAAATTTCAACAAACTAGAACCTGAGACTCTTCCAAGATACAAGCTATCTGGGAGACTTTCTACTTGCCAGATCACTTCAGGCTTCGATTGTGAATTTTGTACCTTTCGCGTGAGCTGTTGTATTGGTTGACTAGTTTCTCCAGATATTTAGAGGCCCTTGTGCGAAGCTCGAAATACTTAGACCACAACAACTAGATCAAGATTCTACAAAGGTGCAAACTAAGGGCCCAGTATGCAGTACGTTGGACGGGCTATTGACTCAGTTTCGAAGACTTGGTCCTCAATCAATCCAGCCACCCTTTCTGGTGCTATCGATGTGATAGTGGTTGACCATCCGGATGGAACGCTTGCATGTTCACCATTCCACGTACGCTTTGGAAAGTTCCAAATATTGAAGCCATCGCAAAAGAAGGTCGAGGTTATTGTGAATGGAAAACCTACCAATATTCCAATGAAACTCGGGGATTCCGGGGAGGCCTACTTTGTATTCCAGACGTCTTCCGACTTCCAGGGGATTCCAAACGACCTTCTGGCTTCTCCAGTAATCAGTGCTACAAGCAGCCCGTCTCAATCTCCACCCTCAAGCAGTACACGCCTGGATAGTGCCAGTGCTAACGGACTTGCACAAACTGAGGGAAGCGAAGATCGAAAGGTGCTCGAAGAGCCGGATTTCCTGGACATAAACGAGGTATCTCTTACTGATCAAAGTCAGTCATCAATATTAAGTGAGAGTAATAGTCCCACACCGGTTTCTAGGACTAAGATGTTCCAAGAGAATCTGAATAAAAAGCTAAACAGAGTACATCTTCCCAGTACGTTGGAAAAAAACGGAGATCTTTTACTGGATATAGAAGGTTACAAGCCCAGCAAAGATATGATGCATGACACCGATAATCAGCTGAAACAATTGCTACAGGACGAACTTGGTAGCGATGCTGACATATCCAGTTTTGTTAAAGAAGATGGCAAGGGTAATATAAGAATTGTAAACCCGTACGAGCATCAGCATCTCACTCCTCCAGGTTCGCCTTCGTTGCTGACAGATGAGTCCAGCTCCAATCTAAGCTCGAGACCGGAAACTGCCGATTCTACTACTGTTTCTTCAGACGCTGAAAGCCAAAACGAATCACAGGAACCAGTAGGGACCAGTAGTGGCAGGCAATACATCAAGACTCTAAGGTTGTCAAGCGATCAGCTTAAGTGCCTGGAGTTGAAATATGGTGAGAACGACTTGACCTTTTCTGTTGATCAGGGAAGGGCGGTAATAACGTCAAAATTGTTCGTCTGGAAGTGGGACGTACCCATTGTTATAAGTGATATTGACGGTACGATTACAAAGTCTGATGCACTGGGTCACGTAATGACAATGATTGGTAAGGACTGGACCCATTCGGGTGTCGCTAAACTTTTCACCGAGATCTACCGTAACAACTACAATATACTCTACCTGACGGCCAGAAGTGCAGGTCAAGCAGACTCCACCAGAAGTTATCTTAGGTCAATTGTGCAGAATGGTAACAAACTTCCCCTAGGGCCCGTGATACTATCGCCCGATAGAACAATGGCTGCCCTGAGGCGTGAGGTCATCTTAAAGAAGCCTGAGGTTTTCAAGATTGCATGTCTAAACGATATCAGGTCCTTGTATTTCAATCCTCGCGAAAAGCCAAACAATTCTGATGAGAGTGGAGGAGATCATGACGAAAATGAAGAGGATCCAGATGAGAGACCAACGCCATTCTTTGCTGGATTCGGTAACAGAATAACAGACGCTCTTGCCTACAGAACAGTTGGCATACCAAGCTCAAGAATCTTCACCATCAACCCGGATGGGGAAGTGCATATGGAGCTTCTCGAGCTAGCAGGGTACAAGAGCTCTTATGTTTCGATCAACGAGCTAGTGGACCATTTTTTTCCTCCTGTGGTTCCCATCGATGATGAAATTGGCAGTATCACTTCGTTGATCCCCGGGTCACCGGCAAACAATACTTTGGATCTCGACGGCAACGCCGATAGTAACATTATGATGAGAAAGAAGCAAGAGAAAAAGTTTACAGATGTCAACTTTTGGAGGGATCCTATCCTGGACATTGATGATCTATCGGATCTTAGTCAAAGTGACGACGAGAGGAACACATCGTCCAAGGGGCACGAAAACTTGACCCCTGCTTTCAAGGGAAAGATCCAGGAAGAATCGACTGGCAAGAACGACGGCCGAAGATTTTCGCTAATGGGGAGATCCACTACTGACCACATAGACGAAGTAGGGACGCTTCATGTGGTGCAGAACCCGGACCAAGACTCATACGGCAAGAATTTCTCCACACCAAAGAAAAATAGGCGTCCCTCAAGCAAAGAAGAGCTGGGAAAGAAGATATACCTTGAGTTAGGTTCTCCACTGACCTCACCAAGGCTAAACCACATAGATGCCAAAGACATGGACGAGCAACTCAAGGCCTTCTCCATTACAAAACCTGCGCCCGCTATAGCTGGAGTCTCCAAAGTCAATGTAATGGACGACATTCATGCGGTTACTAGCGACAGGAACTTTGCAACCGAGAATAGGCACGATACACATCTCAATGACGAAGGAGAAGACGACGAAAGCTTGGACGACGAATTTGACGAAGATGACTTTATAGATTAACGGTCTTTATGAGACCAATCCCATTTATGCAGTTTGTCACTGCTACACCATTAACGATACCTTTATTAATATTTTTGGTTGCCGGTGATACGAAGGCGGATTTACTCCAATCACGGTTTTAACCAAAGGTAGTGAAACTTTTGGTCGCGATGAAGATTCTACAGGAGTGAGATCTACTTGAACAAGAGCACAATTACAATTCGCCGGAATGGATCTCACACTCATCTTGTTGTCTACTAGTACTTGAACTATATTCAAGTGTATATATCACGTGTGATTAAGTATCCGTAGGCGAATCTACTGGGAACCAAGCAAAGGTCTCGGGCCAATAGGGCAGAAGAGCTCAAGAAACCAGTTGAGATCCATTGGGTAGACTGATCAGGAAGGCTGAAGGCGTTGTGGACGTCCATCATTGGTTGAGGGGATGAATGAGGGAAGGAATAATCGGAATGACGTCAAAGTAGTGGTATCAGATGCAATGGCGCAGAATTCTAGACAGTTGCTAAATGCCCACATATACAACTACCTGATTCAGAATAAGCGGTATGATACTGCCAGGCAGTTTTTACTAGAGGCAGACGTACCTGTTTTTGAAGAGCGGAGAGGAAGTGATGAGGAAAGAGTGCGACAAGAGCCAGCGGGCGGTCTGCTACCTGCTAAGATGCTGATGGATTGTAAGGACACATTTCTGTATGAATGGTGGGAGTCATTTGACAGCTTACAGAGGTTTGTGGACAGCACGCCGTCGGAGGCTTTCATGGAACGAAATTCACAGGCTGAGCACGTCGTACCAGTTATTCCATCTAACGTGGGAATGTACAACGTACCGGGAGCACATGGGTCTTCGCCAGAAGCGGTGCCAGGAAATGCTGGCTTTACGGCGGCCCAGGGCCCTTCTGGGGCAAGTAACGCGAGCCCTTCATTCGTGCCCCACGGGCATCATGGCAACTTGGACGTGAGCGAAGATGGCACTACTATGTACTATCCTCAGGACAACGGTGGGTTTCCAAGACAACGGTGAGTTCCGTAAGGTGTTTTTTCTGAAGTCAAGGGTCCTCTCAGAATACAACAAACGGGCGTCTACCGGCGGGCCACTGGTCGAAAGCGCCTACGCTCATTGAGTGCTCTTAATCGGCTATTCCGGCTTTGTAACTGAGCTCTCTCATGGCGGGCTATATTTCTGTTGGAACTGATGGGACGGTGTACCTAAAATATGGTTCTAGAGGTGAGAAGTCCTCAAACAACTAGTCATAAACTATACAATATATCTTTAATGGATCAATAGCTGACCATTTTTCTCAACTATAGAATCACCTATTTGGGCCTTGACACATCGCTGAATTGGATCGCAAGGTAATCAGCGATCTTTCATGACTCCAAAGGATGATGTTAGCCTTAAACTGGATATATCCACAGATGAGCTGAAAATACATGATCAAAAGGAACAAAGAATACTTTAAATTTCATGTAACAGACTATCAAATTACGTGGTTTCGTGGTCTAGTTGGTTATGGCATCTGCTTAACACGCAGAACGTCCCCAGTTCGATCCTGGGCGAAATCATTTTTATTTTTGTTCCCCTTTTGTTGGTGTTTTTGTTTACGGTTTATCGTAATTGGATCAAACATTGAAAATTCGTGTTGACATTGGAACATGCACAGATGAAGAGGCCTATGATCCATGAATTAGTGGCTTTTCAGCTATTGGGGGTATTGGATTGAGTACCAAGGTCCAGCTTCTTAGCTGTTTTCGAAAAGGTTGTACTACCTAAATAATGAGAGAAGATCTGAGCGGATCCTCCGTTCAATTCCCAGGTCTTCAGATCTTCACGTCATGGAAGAGTGGATCACCGAGTGGACGTGGAACTCCAAAATTATCCAGCAAAGCTACTTTCAATTCCTTTTATTTTCCCTCCGAAGAGACGCTAGCATCTGCCACGCAAAACGATAACCCATCAGCGCCCCAAGCACCCTGGCTGAAATTTCCAGAAAGAAGAAGCACAGATTTGCATGACTACTCTCCGACAGTAGTTGGCTCAGACAGTTTTGATAAGTATGAGTTGGGGGAGAAATCCGAAGTTGTTGACTTTTGGTCCAGAATCACCGAGGGAATATTCAAAGATTTATGCTATGACAACGATGGACAGTTTCAGGAAGAGTTCCAGTATGTAGTAATCTCTTCTGATTTTCTGAACGATCCTGAAGGCTTTAGGTTTTCTTTTACTGGCAAAAAATCAATAATGGATTTCCATAAACCGTCGCAAGTTCGCAAGCCTTGGACAACCATACCGACGAAATATGGACGATTGACAATATCTTTGCCCAGCAAATTTCTTCTCCGGCCGACATTTAACTATTCAGAGACGATTTTATTAGTTTTGAGGGTTCTGAGAGGAATACATCGTCTAAAAAAGGGCAAGGAAAGGAGTAGAAGGATTGTGGCTACATTACTTATAGTGGCCTATTTGGCTATCCAACAGAATAACTTCCATGCGCAGTATACGAGGTACAAAGCTCTGATAGTTCTGAAAGCAATGCTGATGGCTTTGCAAGAGCTTAGTGTCCTTTCGCACAAGTATCAGATAAAATTGAAGGAGCTTAGTATTTACAAACCACTAACGATGTCGATACCAAATTGCGAACCTCATTCCACTAT
Source organism: Torulaspora franciscae (assembly GCA_003705175.3). Classification (NCBI taxonomy): domain Eukaryota; kingdom Fungi; phylum Ascomycota; class Saccharomycetes; order Saccharomycetales; family Saccharomycetaceae; genus Torulaspora; species Torulaspora franciscae. The sequence goes on from PPHX03000001.1 coordinate 214,963, forward strand.
TTCAAGAATAAAGGACCTTCTTTCATCATGTCTGGACTTACTTTTTTACAAACTGAAAGTTGTAATTCAGCACTTAATACATCTGTGCAGCACCGCGTCTTTGGCCAAATACTGCGACATTTACAGTCTGGAGATGTCTGATTTGTTTTACTACTTCAATGCAGTTGCCATTGAAGTCGAGGAGAAAGCGAAGAGAGTGCACATAGCAAAGAAATTCATGCTCTGCACGCTTTTATCGTTTGATTATGACAGCGAAGCGTATGACATTTCCATGGGGAATTTCTTAACCAAAACTTTCCCAGATTATGACTACAAGTCGGAGCTTTTGCTGAACATCGATAATATCAGCAAATACAGAATATTGACAGAGAACATACAGAGTTTGAAGGAGTTAATATTTCAGTTGAACTCATCGTTAATGAACTACAAAAGCGTATTATTCGCAATGGGAGAGACCCCACCAGAGAGCGTGAATTCGCGCGACGACCAGTATAATGTTAACGGCCCGTGCAAGAACAGACAGCTATACATCACACTGCATTCTCTCCGGAAGTTAGAGAACACTTTGATTGCATCCGAGGATGACGAAATTTCCCCAGAGATAAGAAAAACAGTTAGAGGTCAATTACAGCAACTACTATCAATGTGGCAAAGCAATGACATAGCTAAGGCAGACAAAAGACTAACCTCAATGCCTTCTCCGAATCCTGGATTCTCATTAGATATTTTGAAACAAAGGTCGTCCCAGCTCACTAACAGATCATCAGACGACGAGAAACCCCGACTTCGAGGAAAAGTCAATTTCGAACAAGTTGGCGAAACGCACTCTGATATCGAATACGACTCAGATTTCGAACATCATAGGCAAAGAATTACTCACGGGGTCGAAGATGACAGTGTACATTCTGATTGCATGGCCAAAGCAAGTCGTGATGCTACTCAAAGAGACCTGCAACTGAGAGGGCTTAGCGACGAAGAGTTACGGCGAAGGTTAGACGAAGGTATATCCAAACTTGCTGTCGAAAACAAGAAAGGAAGAGATAAATTGAGGACGCAAAAATCCTTCGAACTTTTAAAACGGCAAAAGGGAAAAAGTGCCGCCAAATCAAACAGGCACACATCGATTATAAGTGAAGGCCATTCAGCGGATGATAGGAGCAGGCCTCTTAATCAGCCAAAGCTTTCCTCTGAGGATTCAATACCAGTTCTGTATGAGCTGGAGGAACTTCTGGAAATCCGCCAATAGGCGTTTCTAACATTGTACAAATCAAGAGACAATCGAGAAGCAATCTTTATAAAATGTATACATCGTTTTACATCCACGCGATAAAGATAGACTTGAATGACAAGCAGGAAAATCAGGACAAGGCTGAGACTAGTTTTCAAGTACTTGGCCAGCTTGACTAAAAATCTGGCCTTTAAACTGCGATAGATTTTCACCGCAGTAGCTTAGTCTGCCAGATACTTCAACTTCTGCACCTTGCTCGACCCTTGCACCTGCTTTCTCTAGGCGCGCTGCACTTAAGTCCAGGTATGCTTTGCGACTGGTCTCCGCATTATCGTCACTGCTCCCGGGGCCATTCTTGAGGGGCGCGAACTCTTCACTTCTCTCTACCTCAAGACAACCGAAGCTCTGCAAGGGAACAGTTGGGAAGACGTCGAATATAAACTGCTCCAATTTAATGCCATTTGGAGTCGTTGGCTTAACAATGGCACCAGTAGCGGTGTCGAAATATGGTATTTTTTTCTTAGCAATGTGATACGGGATCTTTGTACACCAGTTTTCCAATTCTCTTTCTAATAGACCGACCGAATAATAATGATTGACAATGTTAGCAGCACGTAGTTGCAACAGACCATCGGGATCACGTTTCTCTGCTAGCTCATCGGATATTTCAGAATATTCAATCACGCACGGTTTACCTTGTCTCGTAGCGATCAAGCCGACCGATTCGTGGGAGTCTCTTTTCCTGACGGCTTTGGTGGCCAATTCGAAGCTATGCTTAATGGCGAACCCAATAAACACGGGATCTGCCACCTTTGAGAGGACATTATCCACACAGTACATGTAGATGTGCTTGATTCCCTTAGCATGGAAATCTTGAAGAAGGTTGTTCTCCTTGAGAGCGCGGTAAAGTCCACCATTGCCATCAGGAGACTCCACTAGTTCAGTTGGGGAAGCCAGTAGAAGCTTCTTACCATTCAAATCAAATGCAGGAAGCGTCCCCTGGTTGAAGAACGTAACCTGTGAAGGCTTCAGCCCAAAAAAGTCATGCTTCCTGAAGAACTCCTCAGTAGCGGCTCTAGTAGGTTTGGAAGTCATAACATACCATGAGATTGGATGAGAAGTTTTTGTTAGGTCCTGTAGACGCAGGATCTTCTCTGCCTGGATTTGGAAAAGAGACTTGCCAGATGGAAGCCCGATGTTGAAACATCCCTTTGGCTCTGACGACCCCAGTCTGGTGCCCTGGCCTCCAGCCATAAGAATGACCGCAACCTCACCTTTCAAAATTGCATCAAAGCCAAGCTGCCAGTATTCTTCTCTTGCTTTCTCATCACCAATCACAGACCGATAGGAACCTGAGGGTAAAGGCTCTATCCTCTCCCCGGTGCTGGAATCAGACCTAGACAAAGAAATGGCTTTTTGGCAGTCGGATATCAGCTTTTCTGGACTGTTCTTCCTGGCTGAAGACGATAAGTTCAACAACAGTTTTTGCTGCTCAAGAGGTGATAGGTTCTCCCAATGACTGAACAGCTGCCCTTGGCTAGCATCCTCGTATTGCTTTCTAACATCCATCTTCAATTGAGCGTATAACACCTTCAGAAACCACTTATAAGGTACTTGCACCTCTTGCTCTTTTCGAATGTTGTCAGGGTCCTTTCGTAGAAACATTGTAAGATCATGGCGAAGCATTACCTACAAACAAGATCAATAAACAACAAGCAAGGCGTCTTAAGAGGTTCTGTTTCACTCGCTAAACCCTAGGGAGGGTGCTAAACTGTTGAAATACCAGTCGATTTAGGTTGGGTGATCGTGCCTACTGTCTTTTGAAGTGTTGATCACTTTTATCAAGAAATGGCCAATGCTGCAGGAAGAAGGAGACGAGCAGGCTCTCTTCGAACTCAGATGTTCAACAAGCATCTTTACAATAAGTTTACTCGAAGCCAAGAACAGCATATAGAACTTAGGGAAATCTCTGAAAACAGTGGGAGCGCCGATGAGGCCAACAACACAGCAACTGTTGAGGAAATTGAGCTCGAAGATGATTATCGCCGAAATTACGATAACGAACCGTCTAGATTCTGGACCAGGTTTCTGGATATTGTCTTAAACAGAACGCGAACGCTAAGGTCCAAGGACGGACGACATATTCCCATCGTGTTGGACCACAACACGGCAGAGTACAAGAATTATACATGCCCAAAGACAGACCTTCTGTTGGACGAGAGGATTGGTAAACCGTACTGTCAGAATCATATAACTTCATCCCGGTATTCAGTTGTTACGTTTCTGCCTCAGCAGCTCTACGCACAATTCTCGAGGATAGCGAACGCTTATTTCTTCCTGGTGGCCATACTACAGATGATTCCGGGCTGGTCTACGACAGGTACGTATACTACCATTATCCCTCTGTGTGTCTTCATGGGGATCTCGATGGCTCGGGAAGCCTGGGATGACTTGAAGAGGCACAGGCTGGACAAAGAAGAGAACGAAAAGATGGCCTGCATACTGACTAAGGAGTCACCAAGTAGTGAGAGCATTGCACGAGGTAGCTGCGATAGTGGACAAGACGGAGGAAGTTCCGTGGCTCGCAGACCAAGCTCTCAAGATTCACTCGGCACGCGTTTTACCAACTTCCAGCTCTTAGCCGATCGACATAGAGTGAGCGTCGCAAAGACACAATGGAAGAACTTGAGAGTTGGCGACTTTGTTTTATTAAAGCAGGATGATTGGGTTCCGGCAGATCTTCTCCTCTTAGCGAGTGATGGAGAAAATAATGAGTGCTTTGTGGAGACTATGGCACTTGATGGCGAAACTAACCTAAAGAGCAGACAACCGCACCCTGAATTGAGCAAGCTCACTTGTGCCGCTTCGGGCTTAGCCAACATTAATGCAAGGGTGACAACCGAGGATCCGAACATCGATCTGTACAACTTCGAAGGAAATCTTGAACTTCATGGTCACCAAAACCGTTCATTTATAAAGTTTCCACTTAACAACGATAATGTGATATATCGTGGCAGCATTCTCAGGAATACCCAGAACGCAGTAGGAATGGTTATTTTTACCGGTGAGGAAACAAAAATCAGGATGAATGCAATCAAAAATCCTAGAATAAAAGCTCCTAAACTACAGCGGAAGATCAATATGATTGTCATCTTTATGGTATTTGTTGTTGCCTGCGTGTCTTTATTCTCCTATTTGGGCCATGTCCTGGAGAATAACAGGTTTCTAGAAGATAACAACGCGTGGTACCTAATGAAGCAAGATGCCGGTGCAGCTGCTACAATAATGTCTTTCATCATCATGTTTAACACGATGATTCCATTATCCTTGTACGTCACGATGGAGATTATAAAAGTAATGCAAAGCAAGCTAATGGAATGGGATATTGACATGTATCACGCTGAATCCAATACTCCCTGTGAATCTCGAACGGCCACTATTCTAGAAGAGCTGGGTCAAGTGTCTTACATTTTCAGCGACAAAACAGGTACACTTACTGATAACAAAATGATATTCCGAAAATTTTCATTCTGTGGTTCATCCTGGGTTCACAACGTCAGCTCCGAGGATCAACAGCTTGAAAAGTACTCTAGCACCAATGACGTAAATTTAGATGTGATATCTTATGACGGAGGTGAGCTGTTTAACACCTTTCGCCATGATGAGGCTCAACCCGCTTCTTCTCCTGTAAGTGCTATGAATTCCACGCGACGATCTGTGGATTATAAGGGAAACTCGGCAGCGCTTTATACTGGAAGGCCAAGTATGAAATCGTTACGCGGTGAAAGAAGTCTCATTTCCGAAGGTTCTTCGACCCTGGCCAAAGAAGGCGGCGCACCCATCTTACGAAGCTCATTTGATTTAATCAGATACATTCAAAGGTACCCAGATGAAATTTTCTCTCAAAAGGCCAAGTTCTTCATTTTATCTCTAGCGTTGTGTCACAGTTGTTTGGCGAAAAAAACGAGTGAATCGAACCACGATGACGATGCCATTGAATACCAGTCATCGTCGCCTGATGAGTTAGCACTGGTTACCGCGGCAAGAGATCTCGGGTATGTTGTGTTAGGTCGACGTTCCAAATTTCTCACCATAAAAAGCTACCCTAATGGCTTCGACGAAGAGCCCCAAACAGACGAATATGAAATCTTAAATTACATCGATTTCAGCTCACAGCGTAAAAGGATGTCAGTTTTGGTTCGAATGCCCAATTGTCCTGACAGGGTTTTACTTATCTGTAAAGGTGCTGATAATGTAATTTTAGAGCGGCTGAAAAATCGTGATATTGCCTACCAGAAACTAGATGACATCAACACTAGTACGAAAGAACGTAAGGAAGCTGAGGCAGAGGTCATTATTCAAAAAAGACTCTCACTTGAAAGACTAGCGGGTGCCGATGATACAATCGGTAACCGGCTCAGACCTTCCATCTCAAGTAACCCCAGAGAAAGCTTGTCTTTGAAAGCCGTGAGAAAAAGTATGTCTAGGAAGGGCGCCAATAATCATGATCCAGAGATGCAAATTGAGTCGATCGACCAGTTCCTGGACAATATAAAGCGCAGAGACAATGAAATAGACAACGTTATAGCCAACAGCCGGAGATCGCTTCACAAGCAACAGATCAAAAAGTATGGCTCGAAGATACCTCTAGACAATCCGCAGAAGAAGGCAGAAAACGGCGGAGCGAGTACTCCGACTGTTCAGATACAGCTTTCGTCACCTAGTAAGACCACCATGGATCAGTACATTGGGGGTGAAGGTCTAATACAAAGTGAGGAGTATGTTTTGGAGAGAACACTACAAGCAATTGACGATTTTTCAACTGAGGGTCTGAGAACACTGCTTTACGCCTACAAATGGATCAGCGAAGCGGAATACATAGAGTGGGCGGAACGATATCATTTAGCAAAAACATCTTTAACCGATCGAAAGGCCAAGATTGATTCAGTTGGTGCCGAGGTAGAAAAAGAACTGACGATATTGGGAACAACTGCAATCGAGGACAAACTTCAGGGAGGTGTAGGAGAATCAATTGAGAAGATTAGACGTGCGGGTATCAAAATGTGGATGTTAACTGGTGATAAAATGGAGACTGCAATCAATATAGGCTATTCATGCAAGCTGATATACGACTATTCGACTGTGGTAGTGCTTTCGACGAACGAAGAGAACCTGATCGCCAAGATGAATGCTGTCGCTCAAGAAATTGACTCAGGCAATGTGGCACATTGTGTTCTAGTTATTGATGGTGCCACGTTAGCCATGTTTGAAAGTAATCCCAGCGCAATGTCAGTGTTTATCGAGCTCTGTACGAAGACTGACTCAGTTATATGTTGCCGTGCTTCACCCTCGCAGAAGGCCCTCATGGTCACAAACATCCGAAACACAGATAAAAACATTGTAACCTTAGCTATTGGAGACGGTGCAAACGATATCGCGATGATTCAATCTGCTGACATAGGAGTTGGAATCGCTGGAAAAGAGGGCTTACAAGCCTCAAGGTCATCAGACTACTCTATTGGCCAATTCAGGTTTTTGGTCAAGCTCCTATTTGTGCACGGTCGTTACAACTACATTCGTACTTCCAAGTTCGTCTTGTGTACATTTTACAAGGAGGTCTCCTTTTACTTAACACAGGTGATTTATCAGAGGTTTACTATGTTTTCTGGGACATCGTTCTACGAATCATGGTCGTTGTCGATGTTTAACACTCTTTTTACTTCACTGCCAGTCCTTTGTATTGGTATGTTTGAGAAAGATTTGAAGCCCGCGACGCTTTTGGCTGTTCCTGAGCTATACTCCACCGGCCGTACGTCCAAGGAGTTCAATCTGTTCGTCTTTCTACAGTGGGTCATTCTCGCAGCCTGTAATGCGGTACTTGTAACGTTCTTAAACGTTAAAATCTGGGGTGAGACGGCACTTAGGGATAATACGATATACCCGCTTGGCGTTATTAACTACACGGCCATTACTTTCCTGATTAACATTAAGTGCCAGTTTGTTGAGACTCATAATCGTAATTGGTTAGCATTTGCCTCCGTTGCAATATCATGTTTTGGATGGATTGTTTGGTGCAGTTTACTGCCCAAGGTGCGCAAGAACGATCCGATATATGACGTTCAGGATGGCCTATACCATTATTTTGGTCGAGACATTACCTACTACTGCGCTATTCTGATTTTGACTGTCTTACCACTGTTGGTAGATGTCATTTACAAGACGGTCAAAACAATGATCTGGCCCACTGATACTGATATCTTCGCACAACTGGAGAAAAAAGGCGAGATCCGTAAGAAGCTGGAATTCGGTGCATATAACGAGATGAAGCAAGGATGGACATGGGAAAGAGATCCAGGGACGTTTCAAGCATATAAAGATAAGGTATTCTCAAGGTCCAGGGCCAGTTCGCGGGCCAGTTCGCGGGCCAGTTCGCGGGCCAGCAGTAAAAACGAGGGCTCTTCGTGCGGTAGGTCGCCATCCAACACGGGTTCTGCGAGTGACAGTGATGGCGCCAATTCTAGTCAAAATGAAGTTGACCATCTAGGTTATGACTACGACAAATACGAAATGTTGCCATCCGGCAAGCTTATTAAACGAAAGGATCTCGAGCCGCAACCGGATAGCTCGACGAGAATGCCAACACTAATCCCAAAAAGATTGAGATTCAACTTGAGAGGGCAGAGTGAGGACGATACTAACGTCCAGGCCATTATACAGCAAAGAATGCAAGATTTGGAATAGTTGTACTCCAAACAATTAGAGAAGGTCTTCATAGTACAACCCTGGTCATATATAAACATGCATTATACATAAAAAAAAATCTTCTAGATGACGATGCTTGCGCCAGGTCTTGAATGATGCGTACGAACCATAAGTTGGACATCCAAGAAATTCGATCTTATAGTCAACGGTGATACAAAGCAGTCAACCAAATAGCAGTCTCTCGAGTAGCGGCACGAGGAATAAGAGCAAAAGTGGCAAGAGAACTCTAAGGCTTTGGTAGAGATCCGGTTGAACTTCTTGCTGTGCCTGTCGTTGTTGCTGTTGCTGTCGAGCTCTTCTAGGAGCATTTGTGTGAACTTTGAAGCCGCCAGGGCCAAATGTAAACGAGGTTGCACCTCCATCCATGAATGGATGACCGCCAAAAGCGTTGCCACCGAAGGGATGACCGAAAGGCCCTCCGCCTCCCATGTTGAATAAGAAATCGAATATATCCTCACCGGGATCTCTGGCGGCACGACGGCTGTAAAACGAGTTTTCGAAGCCTGCAGGGAACCCTGCGCTAGCGCTACGAAATGCGCTACCAGATGCAGATGCCATATTTCGATCGTCTGGGTCTCTGCCCAGCCTGTCGTAAAGTCGACGCTTCTCCTCATCACTCAACACTTCAAATGCTCTATTTATCACTTTAAAAGCTTCACTTGCTCTTGGATGCGGATTCTTATCGGGATGCAGTTTTATGGCCAATTTCCTGTACGACTTCTTTATCTCAATGTCGCTTGCATTACGATCAACTCGTAGTACGTCATAAAATGCTTGTCTATCCTTTGAAAGGACCTCCAGAGCGATCTTTTCCTGGTCTTCACTGTATGTAACTCCAGACATGTTTCTAGTGAACTTCTTGAGCGATATCAGCCACTTTGGTTTCTGGTGCACAAACAAAAGCCTCCAGCAGCCGGAAAACGACCTATTTCTATGCCTCGCGAAGTGATGAAGGAACCAGATGAGTACTTTCACGCGAACTTTATCCAGGTGGCTTGATCGACGTTGGCCACTTTGTTGGGACGATTGAATCCACGTTTTTTTCTGTTCGCTCGCTTAGAAATCACGTTTGGTCTCAAGAAGACCGTTTAACGACCTCTAAGAGCCTTAGGAAGGGTCGATAGGTGTCAATCGTCACTTCTTTGTAGTTCAAGGAAGGACTAAGGGAGTTTTCTAGGCCTTTTCACCCCGGGATCTGATGAACTGCGCTGTATCTCATGTATTTCTCGTATGACTACTGCCTTGGATCTTCTAGAGATCCTCAGCTCCGGCACTTCATGTAGAATAGGGTACCTGGTCAATTGCACTCTTGTTTTCTTTATTCCTGAGGGTATAGTGGAGTGTCGAATCATCGTCCTTGTGAGCGGCCCTTTTATGCCAGCATCTGCAGTGACCAGCTGGTATGTCCTGACCGGCATCTGGTGGGCAGAACTACCCATGAGTAACGTTATTCGGTAGCTATTTATCTGTCTGGTTTCCTGTAACTAGCAGTTAAATGGAAAAGTGTAGTGTGGGCGGCTAAAATCATCCCCTTCACTCGACAAAAACATACCAGACAGTGAAAGAACTGCTAATCCTCAGGACAATTATATGAGTTTAACATGCTCATCGAGAAGTTTACAGCTTATGTTTTCTTAGATTCAGGCTTATTCATGAGGCAAACCCTGGAGATATTATATGTGCGGTACGCTTACTACCCGTATGGAGCAAGAGTTGTCCTTCTCAGATGAATATCAGAACTATGTGGGAGGATCGAGTCGTCGTCGGGCTACGACTGCTGTTGGTCTGATGTCCGGATCTACCGCTGTTGTATGCTATACGCTAATGTAAGATAAAGGAGGGAGAGGAATGGGTGCAGAGGAAGCAGCCTCAACACGGTTACCAAGGATGTAGGAGTAGTCAGTGTGAGATCAAACACTATTACGCGCACATTGGCACCCTGTCCTCCGGTATCCCCCCATCCCGCCCTGCTCTTCCAGTTTGAACCCAAATACGCGAGTAAGAATATTGATAAGATCAGACCCATACTGATAGATGCCCATCATGATAGGAGGCATCAATCTCTGGACTAGTGGTCAATGTGTTCTTATGGTGGCTCTTCCACGTGAGCGTACTCAAGACGCGTAAACCACTGGTGTACAAGCTCATCTCGCATGCAAAAAGAAGAACTCAAGACATCTTCCAGTTAGGTGTAGACAATTGGGGGCCCATTTGAGTTTGTAATCAGCACGGTGGGAAGTATCTTTGTTTACAATGCCATCTGACCTTAAGAGACCAGGTGAGGAGGATGATGCTGTTCCAGATGCTCCAGTAATGGAGAAGAAGCTACGGCTGCAATCTATGGACCATGGGGTTGGTAGTGAACCAGTCTCAACTTTGGAAATCATTCCGACAGAAGAATACAGGAAGTACAAGGATCAGCGTTACAAGGTTAAAGGTGACGAATTACACGGGACACAGATGGCCACAGAGTTTGAAGAAGAATTGTCGCAGATGGATCACGATCTTGCCGCGACGCAAGAACATGATGTCCTTTATGCTCGTGAACCCCTCCCTGAAGATTTTTCGTCCGAGACTTATGACATATCATTCCAGCAGGTAGATGCCGAACAAAGCACTTTAACTGGATTCAGAGACGAGAATACTTCCACTGTAGTCCGGTTTTTTGGGGTTACCAATGATGGCCACTCAATTCTTTGCAATGTTACTGGGTTTAAGCACTATTTGTATGTCCCAGCTCCTAATCGCGAGGAGGCTGTTAATCCTCAGCAGGTGGATGGTTTTGTCAGATACCTGAGAGAAAGCTACGATAATTCAGTAGACAAAATAGAAGTGGTACCAAAACAGTCCATATGGGGCTATTCAGGAGATTCGAAATTGCCGTTTTACAAAATATATGTGACACATCCCAACTACGTTAATAAGCTTAGAACCGCTTTTGAGAAGGGCCATCTGAGCTATAAGTCGTGGTTCGACTCCGGAACCACCACTTATGACAATATCGCCTATACGTTACGACTCATGATAGATTGCGGTATTGTCGGTATGTCGTGGATTACTCTTCCGAAAACGAAATATCAAGAAATTCCGGAAGACGAGCGAGTATCGTCATGTCAAATAGAAGTCCGCATCAACTATCGTGACTTGATAGCTCATCCTGCTGAAGGTGAATGGCAGCACTCGGGTCCGCTCCGTATCTTATCCATTGATATAGAGTGTGCTGGGAGAATAGGTATTTTTCCAGAGCCGCAGCATGACCCTGTTATTCAAATCGCCAATGTGATGAGTATCGCTGGCGCCAAAAAGCCATTCGTGCGCAACGTCTTCACAGTAGGTAGTTGCGCGGCTATCACCGGTTCGCAAGTTTTTCCACATGATACAGAGGAAGAGATGTTAAAACGCTGGCGTGAATTTGTGGTTGCAGCCGATCCCGATGTTATTATTGGCTATAACACATCGAATTTCGACTTCCCCTATCTCATTGACCGCGCAAAGGCTCTGAAAGTTGAAAGCTTCCCTTATTTTGGCAGATTGAAATACGTCAAGCAAGAAATCAAAGAGACAATCTTTTCCTCAAAAGCCTATGGTACCAGAGAGTCCAAGAACGTCAACATCGATGGGCGTTTGCAGTTAGATCTTCTACAATTTGTACAGAGAGAGTACAAGTTGAGATCTTACACATTGAATGCCGTCTCGGCTCATTTTCTGGGTGAACAGAAAGAAGACGTGCATTATAGTATCATTACTAGTTTACAAAATGGAGACAGCGAAACCAGAAGGAGATTGGCTGTCTACTGTTTGAAGGATGCTTTCCTTCCTTTGAGACTGATGGAGAAACTAATGGCACTTGTCAATTATACAGAAATGGCTCGTGTTACAGGTGTACCATTTTCCTACCTATTGAGCCGTGGACAGCAAATCAAAGTTGTATCTCAACTTTTCCGTAAGTGCTTACAAATAGACACTGTCATTCCAAACATGCAGTCTCAGGGTTCTGATGAGCAGTATGAAGGTGCTACAGTCATAGAACCTATTCGTGGGTATTACGATATACCTATTGCTACTTTGGACTTTAACTCTCTATATCCAAGTATCATGATGGCCCATAACCTCTGTTACACAACATTATGCAACAAGGCCACAGTGGATAGAATGAAATTGAAGCAAGACGAGGACTTTATTATAACGCCAAATGGTGATTACTTCGTGACGACTAAGTTAAGGCGTGGTATTTTGCCCATTATCCTCGATGAATTGATTAGTGCGAGGAAGCGTGCTAAAAAGGATCTAAAGAACGAGAAGGACCCTTTCAAAAGAGATGTTCTCAATGGTAGGCAATTGGCTTTGAAAATTTCTGCTAATTCCGTCTATGGGTTCACAGGTGCGACTGTCGGTAAACTTCCGTGCTTAGCCATTTCCTCTTCAGTCACTTCGTTCGGACGTAACATGATCATGCTAACAAAGAAATCAGTTGAGGAAAAATACTGCGTCAAAAATGGCTACAAGCATGACGCAGTCGTGGTGTATGGTGACACCGACTCGGTCATGGTTAAATTTGGGACCAGCGATTTGAAGGAAGCGATGGATCTCGGTGCTGAAGCTGCTGCATACGTCTCTACCCTATTCAAGCATCCTATCAATTTGGAATTCGAAAAAGCATACTTCCCATATCTTTTGATCAACAAGAAGAGGTATGCAGGATTATTTTGGACCAATCCTAACAAGTACGACAAATTAGACCAAAAAGGTCTTGCATCTGTCAGAAGAGATTCTTGCCCTTTGGTTTCGATTGTTATGAACAAAGTTTTGAAACGCATATTAATTCAGAGGGATGTAGATGGTGCACTCGCTTTTGTTAGGAAAACTATCGATGATATTTTGCATAACAGGGCAGACATTTCGAAACTGATTATCTCAAAAACACTAGCTCCTAACTACACCAATCCTCAGCCACATGCCGTCTTAACCGAAAGGATGAAAAAAAGAGATGGTGTTGGACCAAATGTCGGCGATCGTGTAGATTATGTGATAATGGGTGGGAATGATAAGCTTTATAACAGAGCCGAAGATCCTTTGTACGTTTTGGAACACAACATTCAAATTGACTCACGATATTATTTGACGAACCAACTGCAAAATCCTATTATCAGTATCATAGCACCTATTATCGGCGAGAAACAGGCCAATGCTATGTTCGTTGTGAAATCCATTAAAATCAACACTGGGGAGATGAAGGGTGGTTTGATGGGATTCATCAAAAAAGTTGATTCCTGTAAGAACTGCAGAAGCCCTCTTAGAGTGGGTGAGGGTCCCTTATGTTCTAAGTGTAGTTCCAGATCAGGCGAATTGTACATCAAAGCATTGTACAATGTCAGAACCCTTGAGGAAAAATTTGCACGTTTATGGACTCAATGTCAACGTTGCGCAGGTACTCTACATAACGAGGTCCTTTGCTCGAACAAGAACTGTGATATCTTCTACATGCGAGTCAAGATGAAGAAAGAACTGCAAGAAAATGTCGAGCAACTAAGTAAATGGTAATCCGCTTTAGTTAAAAAATCTAACGTTACAGGTAGCGATTGATACATCTTGTCGATATAACTGCTGAATCTTTCATTAGGGACCCTCAATCTGCGATAGCTCTGAGTACGTTTTGAGACTTTTCGTTGGTGCAACCTTTTGTCTTGTGATGTCGTGCGATAAAGATCTATCTATGGGCCCTGTAGAAAACCAAGGATGCCTGATGGTATCTTCAACGCTGTACCTACTGTTCGGATCAACGACTAATAGATGTGATATTAGATGCAAGGCGGAGTCCTTTATATCGTCCCAATAGGGTGAGTAGAACGCAAAGATGCCCTGTGCAATTTGTTCCTTAAGAGATGGCGGTCCCAATGTATCGCTAAAAGGAGGGAAACCACAGAGGCACACATAAAGTAAGACACCTGCACTCCACATGTCAACTTTCGAACTATAGTCTGTCTTGCGGAGAACTTCAGGTGCCACATATGACGGCGTACCGCAAAGAGTGTTCGTGAATTGCATCTCCCCGGTAAATTTTGCGAGGCCAAAATCAGCAATTTTGACTTGAATATCTATCTCGTCCTCATCCCAAGGGCCTTTCTGTCGCTCACTTGGATCTGCCCTTTTTGTTATGTTTAGTAAAATGTTTTCTGGCTTAATATCCCTGTGGATAATATTCATTCCATGTAAGTATTGCAATCCAATAAGTATCTGCTTGAACAGTGCTCTGGTTTCGTCTTGCCTGAGACAGGTCTTTCTGAGTATGCGATCAAACAGCTCACCATCATCTATCTTTTCGAGCACCAAGTACTTCTGAATCTGCGACTTGCTAACAGTCTCCACGTAGCTATCAAACAGTTTTACTATGTTCGGATGGTGGACACGCATCAGTATGTCAATCTCTTCCCTGAACTGCTTATTTTTCTTCTGATCATCATTCAATTGCGGATGAAATATTTTGATCCCAACGATTTGCCCAGTCTTCTTATTGATTCCTTCCCTGACCGTAGCATAATGACCCACTCCTAGTTCCTTCCCGATCACATAGTTGTCAAAAACGGACTGGGGCCTTGTTTTAGCGAATTTTCGTGAGGCGTTTTGACTACTGCCAAAGCCAAGTTTCGGTTTCTCAAATATATCGTCAGTTCTAGACGTAGTCTCACTAACATTCTCCTTGTAGTCTTCATCTTCGAAGACGTACTTGAATAAGAACGAGCAGCTCTTACCAAAAACCAACCTATCGCTATTTTTCAAAATTGCGTCTTTCTTGACAAGCCTTCCACCATTGATGAAGGTCCCGTTCCTGCTCTTATCTACGATGTTTAGCAGTGTTCGCCTTACGCCACCAGCATCCACCTGAATAACATACAGTTCGCAATGCACTGTCGATATATCGGATTCGCCTAGTACAACGTCGCATTGTCTGCTTCTTCCAATCGTAGTTACAGGCTTTTCAAATATGTCAAAACTCTTGTCTTTACCAGGTATAAGGTTAATCAATCTCGCCAGTACTACCTGTGGTCCATTGACACGTTTTGTTTCATTGGAAGTTTGATCTGGATATCCCTATGTTAACCACATTATAGTTAGTAAAACTAGATCGGTCAATCTCAAATCAAGCAATTAGCTGATAGCATACCCTCTTAAACGATGTATCCCTATTCATTGTCACTCTATGGTGCATCCAGCCTGTGCTTCAATTCTTGATTTCTGCATTTATATGCGAAATAAAAAGTAGTCTAAAGTCTATTTACCTACTATATCCTGCAAAAGTTGTGATCCTTCGCTATATAATGACAAGACACTGAGGATATTCTTGAGTTGTTTCAGTCCTCTTGTAGGTGGATCCCAGTCCTGATAGGATTCCCAGATCTCTTTCAGACGGCTGATAGCCTCATGGTTATTTCGATGGAACATAGCCGGATCCGCGTAGGATTGGCGCCAGTGAGAATATCCAAGTGATATACTGAAGTGGAGCTCTTGTGGATAATGCTGATGGGGCAGATTACAGAGCTTAGAGTAATCGGAGACAAACTCGTGGAACTTCCAAACTAAATCGTACTGGTTGACCGTGTTCAGTATACTTTGGGGTCCAGAATGATCGCCTAGCAACCCTAGATGTTTCTCAATCAATGGTGATCTTGTCTTGAGCGTATTCTCAATGAAAGTCTTGTAAACTGTGTCGTCATCGTAGATGTCGGAAAATAGCTTCACGAGATCTGGGTTCCTGGTGTCATGGTAAAGCGTAAATTCCAGGAACTTATGAAGGCTCGATACACTCTCCGGAAGATCGTCTTGGGGCTGGTCCACGGAGCTGGTGGTTCTCCACTTTAGATCCATATCTTGTAGCCACGCCTTCAAGTCTGCTTGAGTCTGCTTTCTGATGTTTGGGGATACTGTGTTCTCGTTGAATGATCGCGATATGAAAAATGGACTCAATAACTTGAGCATTGGAACAAAATTCGTGTATCCCAAATTCAACGCTAATAGGATGTCATTTAAAAGGGTCACCTCAAAAAGGCGATTTCGAGGAACTTGCGTAGTGCATTCAAAGCTCGGAGTTTTCATGTTGACATCTGGTATTCCTAAATCATCCAAATGCTTCAAATCATGACCAAGGTATCTCCCGTCACACCATAAATTCCTAAAAATTTTTGGATGCGTGTAATTGATTGCTAACTTCTGCGCTGTAGTCATAAAGTTATCATACATCTTGCCGAAAAAGTTGAGTCGGAAAGAACTCCAGTTGTACAATAACCAGTCCAAGTCATTCTGCATCAGTCTTGATTCTTCTGAATCCAACTTTCTGAAATTCCTTATCTTTGAAAGTATTTCTCTTTCATTCTTTCCTACGCCCTGAAACAGTTGCTTCTCTCTGGCCTGTTGTATTTTTTGATAGTTCTGCTCATCGCTGTTGATTGCATCACTGCTGTGGTCCCAAAACCTGTAGCCGTGTAAGCTAGATTCAATGGCTAAAAATCCCACTGGAATTGATGCATCGAAATTTAGGGACTGATGGCTTTGGAGGATGTGTTTTGCCAGAGAAATTCCCAGTGGGACGCTGTGATATACAGTGACGAAGAAAATCGACGAAACCTCAGAGAAAGCTTGCTTCCAGTTATCTAGTAGAGCAATTGCTTCTCCTAGAACTGTTGCAGAATTTTTGCTGTCTAATGGGCATTCCAACGATAGCGACAGGACGCTAGATGGAACCTCGTGCTCCAAAGATTGCGCAAGTTTCCTGGAGAGAAAATAGGCCGATCTTTGCTGGCCCAATGACTGCTTTTCGTACTTTTCTGGCAAACTTCCCACAATTGATATTATTAGAACCTTCTTGCTTCGCAGTATGCCGTTGGTATTCTTCTTTAGATACAGATGTTTCTCGTTAGGGAAATTATAGTAGTTTTTGACAGTCGTTGCTACTTTGCTCAGCAAGGTTTGTGTATGAAGAACCTCTAGGGGTGAATCGGAAGGAAGTATCAGGGAATCTCGTAAATAGACGTTGTACCCTGGGTATTTCTTGTCAATCGGGTATTTTTCCAAGGACAATGCGCAATGCTCGGAGCCAGTACCATAGACGCTAAGTGTCCCTGGTCGTTGAGTCCACCTTTTTGAATCATCATTTATTCTTGTGAGATTTTCAAACCAACACCAGGTGTTAGTATGCTGCACCACTTTCTGCAAAGCATCTTCTTCTAAACGTCTGATTTGGGATTCAGTGAGCTGAGAGTACCGAATCCCTTTAGCAATATTGAGATCGTCATTTCGACCATTTAGAATACCAAATGACGATACTTTGGACACAATGCTATTATACCAACCCCCGTTCGGGCTAACAGGCCTCGCATCATCACCCTTAGGAACATCAGGAGGTTCTTGCATGATATCTCCATTTATCTGGTTAACTTCCGGTGAATCCACATTGCGTTGTATATCATTGTTGTCAATGGTAACATTGTCATCTGGCTGCAAATTTACTTGTTCTTCGTTATCGTTACGAGAGGCCCACCATGCCCTCCAACCTGTTAATTTATTAGCCTGATTAGATTCATTCATTAACTTGAGAACTCCTCCAATGCTGTAATCACTGGTTCTTTGCCCTTGTTGAAGTTCTTTCACACAAGTAAGGGCCCGCTTTCTTGAATTCTAAAGATGTAACCAATATATTCAACGCCTGAAGATACTAGTCAATAAAGCGATAGCATGGACCAACTACTCATTAAAAGGCTTCAGGAGCGAGATGAAATCGAAAGTAGGTACAGCGAGTTGTTTCAAAGTGTGAGCCTGGCGGGCTTAAGCTCCATTTCGAATGACACAACTAAGAACACATACAATTCAATCGTTTCAAGATTACAAAAAGAACTAAAAGATAAGGAGATAGAGATCAATAAGCTCAAGGAAGTTGTGGATGTCAAGAAAAAGGACTCTGAAAAGCTGAACAACGAAATAATCAGCTTAACAATTGAGAATAACTTGACAAATAGAAAGTTTACTGAGCTAGAGCAGGAACACGAAAAGCTTGTGAAGCGGTGGATGGCTAAGGTGCAGCAGGACGTTGACAGGTTAAACGAACATTTCGTGTAATATTGGACCTTTACGAGCGCCTGGGTGAATCCACGAGGGACCTACAACGTGCTAACGTATGGAGGGCCAGGACCCATCGTGGCGAGTACGCAAGTGGACCAGTTCCTCCACCTTGCGCGCAGGAAATGCAAGACCCACCACTTGCCATCAAACGCTCGCAGGGGCTTGAGCATGATGTTCTTTGATGCGTTGCTGTGTTACTTTCCTGTCACAAAAGAGTGCCATTGAGTTATTACATGCATAATGCTTCAGTTACTTGCATTGTGAATTCTGTATTTTTATCCACACTCATCTCGACATAGCGACAACTGGACCAGTGCATGATGTTGATTATATAATTCATAAGGTAATCTTGTGAGTGACTTATGGATCGATATCACTTCTGTACAGATCACTGTGGAAGAGAACAAAAGGCCGCTTTTGAGACGTTTACAAAGGGTCTTTACAAGACCACCCCATCAGGGAACCCTGATGGCTCGGTAGGTATACGGGAACTACCTCTACCTCCCACCAGCTGGCCCGGACAACCAAACTGGCAGAGACCGATGATGTTCCCACAACCGGAATACGGTTATCCTGGACAGTACCCGGATATGATGATGCTCCAAATGAACCAAGGTCCATACGCCTATTCAACTCAATATGGGGCAAACAGCTAGGAAAACAGGAGAACTAAGTTCGACTAACAATAAATCACATACTAGTGAGGAACATCCAATACTACCGGAAGTGGTCACAGATGTGAGAGATTTCAACCCATGGATCAGAAAGTTAGCCTTTTTCCTGGAACAGCATGGTCGTCAGGCAATTATTCCTGACATAAACGGAATATCGGCAAGAGAGCCGACAACCTTCGAAACAAGGTTGGTTGAAGACTTCTTCCTGAAGCACCTTCCCCTAGAACACTACCCCGAATGGGTACAACAACGTCTACAAGAAGGCATGACGATCATCGATATAGTCATGATCGCCTTCTCGTCCGAGGAAGATGAAGCGGAAGGACTCCAATACCTAGACGAACTATCGAATTTGAAATACGATGGAAAAGTTGACCCTAAGGTATTCAGAAACAAATATTTGAAAACGATCGACCATCTAGAAAAGGATGGAGTGATATTCCCAGAAGTGTACAAATGCAGAATGTTAGCAAGAGCATTGCAAGGCAGGTATACTCAAATATACTCAGATCTAGAATCCGGGAAAATAGAAAAGACCGTACTGGCAGTTCATAGAGAAATCCAGCGGACCTCTCGATGGACAAGAGATCTAAAAGAAAACCATACGAAAAAGGTTCAACTTACAATCTCAAGTGTTCTATTTTCAAAGAAACGACCATGTCGCCAAGTTCTGCAACAAAAAAGTTAAACATATTACAACAGAAAACAAGTTCATGAAGAAACCAGAGGTGAACAACCCCAAGTATAATAATAAGGAGACAGGGAGGACAAATAAGGTCAATCTTGTACAAAACGTGGAAGACAACATGAAGAAATTTGAATCGGAATCCATCTTACCATCACAAGAGGACTATGATCTTAGGCTTCCACCACTCCCACTCTAAAGAACAAGACCACTTCGAAGAACGTTTCTTATTGATCGATTCCGGAGCCTCCATCTCACCTGAAGCAAGATCTGAATTCTAGATCACTGCTAGATCACTTTCTCAAAGGCCAAAATACCAAGATCCCAGCCACTTCTGGTTGACACAACAAATCAATGTACATCCCCGAAGCATATGAGGTCACTGACCTTGAAAGACAAATCCAGGTTATCAAAGAAAACCCACTGGGGATAGTCTTCACATCCTCCGCACCTTCCCTGGGTCAAAGAATATTGAACTATGTAACAGGAAGCTCATCGAGCGCGGTCGACTCCCAGTTGTGCGCAACACATGTTCCGTTCCTTTACGAGTAATGGCCCTATTTTAGGGAAGGCGAAGCCGTTTTTCCTATTGTATTATTTGAAAAGCGTTGGATAGGCGGAGAGTTTCACACTCAGATGAAACACAATGTTGAACTTACTCTTTTATGCAACTTCCTTGTGTCTTGAAACGACATGAAACACTTATTATGGAGAGTGCGTGGTACTCCGCATTAAGTGTTCGCTATTGAGTGTGTTTCAGATCTGGTGACAGATCCGGTACCTGTTGAGGTTGGTTCGGTAACTCGAAAGGTATAAAAAGAGGACTATCTTCTATGGGCTTGCTCAATCCCATTGATTCAAAATACTCATCATAGACTCAACTCAAACAAACAAGAATCATGGCCACCTCCACTCAAAATCAGGCTAAGAAGAGAAAGACGTCAAAGAAAAACACCTCTAGGCCTTTTTGGAATGAGGATGCTGCTCACTATTCCAAACAATGGAGCCTCAATACGATGTCTCCATTGGCGGCTGGAAAACTTGGGCATAAGATCGACTCTGACTGGTGGTTTTCCATGGTCAAACATCCGCAGGCGCCAATTACCAACCACCCATTGAAGTTGCCGCTTGGCAGTCCTGTTAAAGAAGAGATTATCAGGGCTCGCAAAATTCAAATCTTCCCGACCAGTTCCCAGAAAGGAACGTTGAAGAAGTGGTTTGGGTGCCAGCGTTATATATACAATAGAGCGTTGAAGATGCACAATGACGGGATGTTGATCAATATTAAGAATCTGCGTGAAAAACTATTGAATAAGAAGACAAGTGTCTTAGAGCAAGGGGAACAATGGCTTAACGAATTTAATTACGACTTGAAAGACGAAGCCCTTCGTGATTTGGTCAAAAACTACACTAGTAATATGGCCAAGTTCAAAAAGACGGGAAAGGTTTTTAAGTTGAAGTTCAGGTCAAAAAAGGCGCCAGTTCAAACTCTTTCAGTGCTGAAAAAGCACTGGAACAGGGGAGCGAAGACATTTTGGGGCGAAGTACTCTCAACCTCGCATTTGCGTGCTGCAGAACCGCTTCCAGAGGAGTTGCCAGGAGATTCGAGGCTCCAAAGGACTAGGAACAACAAATACTACCTGGTTGTTCCTATGGCTGGTGAGGAAATAGCCAGGAAAAGCCCCGCCGAAAAGTTTATTTTTATAGATCCTGGGGTGAGAACTTTCCTTACAGGCTATGACTCCACCCAGACTGTGGTGGAGATCGGCAAGGACGCCGTTGTGCGCATCGAGAAGCTCAAGCGCCGACGACGGCAATTGCTGTCGAAGTTGTCCAAGCTCAGAAAGCACAAGAAGAGGCAGAACCACCGGAGAGCCTTACACAGGCTGGACGGACGGATTTCGCATATTGTTCAGGATATGCACAAGAAATCGGCCCTCTTCTTGTGCAAGTCCTATGACAATATTTTTCTTCCCAAGTTGAATTACCATGAATGCAGCAAGCTGACCCGAAAATCAAGGTCCAGCATGTCGACTCTCGCCCACTGCTGCTTCCACGATCGCTTGACGATGAAGGCAGAGCAGTTCGATGGTGCAAGTGTTCATGAGGTTGAGGAGGATTTCACGTCAAAGACCTGTTCTAGTTGTGGAAATTTGAAGGACGACTTGGGCTCCGCCAAAGTATATAGCTGTATAAAGTGCTCCTCGGTTTTCGACAGGGACTTCAACGCAGCAAAGAACATCATGCTCAAGTATATCTGTGAGCATTTGATGGTAAGTGGCGGGTCTTCCGCTTCCTCTGCTCCAAGTGGAGGAAATGGTCGACTCGCCACGATGGGTCCTGGCCCCTTCGTGCGTTAGCACGTTGTAAGTCCCTCGTGGATTCTCCCAGGCGTTCGAGTTCGGACCAGTTTCCATTTCCGCCGTTAACACAGCCCGGTATCTATTAGCATCCACAGACGAATTCGCCAGGTTCATTGAGACTCAGTTCAAGACGAAAGTACTTGGCTTCCTAATGGACCAAGGATCTGAGTTCACCAGCAAATAGATTCAACAATTCTTCCGCGAACATGGCATTGTCACAATATTCACGACCGTGGGAGATTCAAGAAGTAATGGAGTTGCAGAGCGCATTAACTTACTGCTACGAAGTGACTGCCGAACACTACTGACTTCGGTTAACCTACCCGAAGAGCTGTGGTTCTACGCAGTTAAATTCGCCACACTAATGCGCAACACGATTGTGTCATCCAGCATCGGTGACTCCGCCATGGCGAAGGCCGGCCTCACTGGATTAGACGCTACTACCATATTGCCATTTGGGCAGCCCGTGATCGTTAATAAACCCAAGCCCGGCAGTAAACTTAATAGCCGCGGCATGAAGGGATATGCCTTATGCCCCTGATCTCATTCATTCGGATATCTCATATATGCTCCTCGCTTCGACCAAAAAAATCCCGTTGAATACACAACCTCAACCAGCGATCAACAGACCAAGACCAGTACGCAGCAAGCCCGTTTTTAACATTGACCCTTCAGACTTGAAGCTACGTCATCCGGGCGGTACCGCGGGACAACGATCAGACTCACAACAGAGTGAGAGGTCCGTTCCAAACCCAGACTCTACTCCACAATACCAAAGTCAGAGCAGACCAGCTCCGACGGAGACACCCAACTCATTTGGGTGGTACGACTGCACTTAAGTTACCACCATTGATGATCATGAAGAAAAATGGATCAAACATAGCCCTACCGAACACAGTTGTGGAACAGTTGGTCTAGTCTCCTGCCAAACATGTATCAATAGTAACGGATGATGAACACCCATCCGAGGGGAATAATGACTCAAACCAGATTCTGATCATGATTCGAACTCTACTTGAGAATCTGATTATGAATCGGTGTCTGAACAGAGCACCCATCTGATCCCGATTGGGGCGGTTGCGAGTCTGCTGAAGGCGCAGAAGATCCTTACACTTCAAAAGCATCCTCTCCAGCAGATGCAGCTGCAAATAACAGGAAGAGGAACAGTGACGACTCTGGGGAAATCGAAGATCAGGATGGAACCACGAGTCAAGAAGGATCGCCGCCATCTTCAAAGCAGCGCATCCATTACGCTCAAGTTACCAAACATGACAGCAATACTCATGCGGAACCACCTTCCCTGAGCTATAAAGAAGCTATCACCTACAACAGCAATGCTGAAGAAAAGGAGAAATTCATAGCCGTTTATGAGAAGGAAATCGCACAGTTGTTGAAGATGAACACATGGGACAACGATAAGCTTGTCAATGCACAAGAAGCGCCAAGGAGCAGGATCATCAATTCCGTGTTCATCTCACAACTAAGCGTGACGGCACAAAGAAGTGTCGATTCTTCGCGAGAGGTGACCAGCAAAAGCCTGAGACGTATCTAGAAAATCTACAGGCGAACACAGTGCACAACTGTGCCTTGATGACATGTATGGCGATAGCGTTGGATCTCAACGTGTTAGTCACACAGCTTGACATATCGTCAGCATATCTTTACGCGGATCTCGAAGAAGAACTATACATTCGAGCACCTCCACATATGCGCTTGAAGAACAAAGTGTTGCGTCTAAACAAGTCTCTCTATGGATTAAAGGAAAGTGGAGCAAATTGGTACAAGACAATAAAAAAATATATGGTAGAAAATGCCAACGTGAAAGAAGTGAAAGAGTGGCCGTGTGTTTACATAGGCGATGGTATTATTGTGTGCCTTTTGGTAGACGATATGCTTGCTTTCACACACACAGTAAGAAGGGCAAATGAATTTATTGAAAAACCTGTTGAGAAGGTTTGATACCAAACTAGTTAACGATGGATCAACTGACGCAGACGGCATTGCAAAATATGATATCCTTAGTCTGGAAGTCGAATACAGAAGAGGCCACCATCGGCCGTGACAGTCGCATGACATCCGCGTGATCCCCCGCCGTCTTCGGCGCTTATTATCCTTTACTACTTACTTTACCTACTCATCGTCTCGATCGTGTTCTTCTCGTAGTTGCAGCTTTCCTAGGCCGACCTCTCTTTCGTTTGGTGGTAGATATACTGGCCTGCGTTTGCCCTTGGGCCTCAGAATCGGTCAGGTCTCCTTCCACATTCATCCAGAAGGTAGAAACAGGAGAAAGATCCATCACCGGCAGCTTCATTACCCTATTACGTGGTCCACATAGCTGAAGAAGATCACGTCGTATCTTGGCTAGATGCTGTATGCTTTGCGGTTTGATGATTTGGGGTCTAAAAGCAATGGCACGTTGAACCAGGTCCTCAGCTCTCCCTCGGTCAGAATTATGGCAAATATAGTCCAAGAACAAAGGAATTGTGCGTTTCAGTCTAATATAGTCGGTTAGAATGTCTAGAACAGTGTATTCCTTCCCGCTGTACGTCTCTTTTGGGCTCACAGGTTGCCTCTGAATCCTCTCCTCTGTCCGCTCCACTAGCGGCTCCCATACCGGCCTATAAACCTCTAAGCGTTCAACCTGTTGTTGCTTGGAAGCTACAGCAACCTTCTCAGCGATATTTGGCTGAGGGGTGAACGGTCCAGCGACGTGTTCCTCAGGTAGTGGAACAAGCGGGATTCCACGATATTTATGAGCGAAAAAGGCACGCTCGGCCCCCAAGAGAAGCCCTCTAGGAGTCCCAAATACTTTGCTGGCTACGATCATCAAGTAGTCGCTATCCAAATACCCATAATTGGCCTCTTCCATCGCTATTTCTCACTTTGTTGATGTCCGAGGTGCCAAAGAAGCTCGGCCTTTTTTGTATCGTGGTCTCCCAATTTTTTACGCAACAACAGTATGGTCGATAATCGCTGGGGATACAACAAACGGTTTGGATAGATAAGACACTAATGGCCACATACTAGCACTATGGATGAGTTTATGAAGCTACTAGAGATGGACAATGATGTGGTGAAGCAGAAAGTCCTAGAAATCCTTGGCTGAGGTCGCACGCCGTCGGTTACCCTATATCCGTTTATACATATATTTGGCAAGAATAAGGTAAGGTAACGCAAGGTATGGAAGGTATGCCATGGCATTCACTTTAGATTGGCACATAATATCAAGCTTCAGTAGCTCAGTAGGAAGAGCGTCAGTCTCATAATCTGAAGGTCGAGAGTTCGAACCTCCCCTGGAGCATTTTTTGGCACTTCACCATAAGCTTTTACTACACCCCACTGGTGAGCGAGAAAGGCCATACCCCGATGTGCAACGTTATTAACTTCCCAAAGTTTTATGGGTTTACATACATCTATAGACTTGGGGAAGCGGAAGGGGAAGGAGACACCCATTAATTAATTCTTCTCTTCTAGGTCATAGATTACCGATAAATCAGTGTTTGGATTATACTCTCTGTCCAAAAACTGGGAAAACTTCTTCAAGTTATTCAGGCCTCTAATCTCACCAGCACATAGAGGCATTTTTACCACATGGAAGTCTTCATAAAGCTCATCAATTTGGTCCAAGTATTTTCTTTGCATCTTCCATCTTGCCTGGCATCTCTTACAGTCGTGCTCGTTATCATTGTCGGCAAACAATAGCTGGTTCACGATGATCGAGTTGACATCCATATCGTAGGATATCAATTCTTGAATTAATCTTTCGGTTTCGTACAAGGACAAAAACTCGCTGATACAGACACACACGAAAGTTGTTAGGTCTGGATCAGTAAACTGCTGCTTGATAGTTTCAACGTTCTCCTTCAGTTGATTCAACTTACCTGCAACGTCGATGTTACCAGCACCAGCAATGGAGTTGAGCATGGGGCCCAACCTCCCTGTGATTTCACCGAACTTTTCCAAAAGCTTGGATAGGGTGTTAGGTAACTGAAGGAATCTTAAGGTGTGACCAGTGGGTGCTGTGTCAAAGATGACTGTGTCATAAGTCTCACCCTCGCCTTTTTCCTGGTTCTTAATATGTTTCATGACCTCCATGAACGACAGAGCTTCATCAATACCAGGAATCGAGCCGGTTAGATCAGCCAATGCTCCCCCTTGCAAAAGGCCCCCGAGACCGTCTTCTTCGCCGCCATTTTGGTTGGCACGAGAAACAGCCATATCGTTCATATCCTTGAGAGCTGCAGATGGGTCAATTTCCATACATGACAAGTTGTCCATTCCGGTGACTTTTCTGGCGTCTTTACCGAATTTCTCCCCAAAAGCATCACTTAAATTGTGTGCAGGATCTGTGGAAATCAATAAGTACTGCTTCTGTGGTTGAGCCAGTGCCATTTGGATTGCGATTGAACATGATGAGGTGGTCTTTCCCACACCACCTTTGCCACCCACGAAAATCCACTTGTGGGTGGAAGAAGTTATCAAAGAATGCAGGTTTGGTTCAGTAAGTAAATCCATAATCTTGAGCTACGAAAGGGTTCCTTGTATGTTTTGTCTTGCGTACTTAAGGTGCTGAAAGTTTGGTATAAAGTTTCAATATTATATATAAGAAGCTAACTCGTTTAGTGCGTGGAAAACATCGAAGTTGATCTCAACAAATAGAGAGATCGTCTACAATTGATTGATCCTGAGGTCTACCTGTCACTGGACATGTCTGACCAAGAGGATACAAGGGCCAAGCAGCTCGAAGAAGCCAGGAAAAGGATAGAAGAGTTAAAGAAGAAGAGTAAGAAGGATAAGAAGAAGAAGAAGCAAAACAAAACTGCTGAGGGATCTGGAGAACGAAAAGACCCTGAGGGTCTGGATAAGGAGTCAACTAGCGAATTGCCAGGGGACACAAACACGAACGAAGAAGAGAATGTCTCAAAGCATGAAGATAATCAAACGGCCGAAGTTAAAGAGCAGTCAGTGGAGAGCCCTGTGGAATCTGTAGGCAAAGATAATGTTCAAGGATCTCCTAGGGGAGAGGTTGCGAATTCTCCCCCAGAAACAACAGATTCAAAGGAATTATCAAACGACGCAAGTCAGCTGTTTGACGGCGATAACAATAGTGGATCTGATTTTATGGAATCGATTAAAAAACAGCAGGAAATCGAGGAGATTCAAAAGCTGAAAAGTGAGCTGGAAACTAGTGTCGAAAACTGCAAGAAATTGAAGTTTATTAATATGGAGCATGAGACCACCATAGAGGATCTGCAGAGTGAAGTAGAAGAACTTCGGAGTCAATTGCAGAAAAGTCAACAAGAGCTACGATCTGCGCATGAAATTCTGACAGAAGCACAACGTAAGCTAAGTTTACAGGAGCAGAGAGACGGTACAGCAAATCTGCAATTCGCCCAGTTTAACGTTCCCGGAGCTATGAGTCAGGAAACCATTCACAACGCACATCAAGAAGTATCAAACGAGCCATATAGACCAGATATTGATCGTAATGAATTAAACAGGTGGCGCTGCTGGAACGTTGACATGATCTCCTGGAGAAGCATAGGAAACGGCCCAGTTTTTGAGTTTTGAGTGGTCATTGTTCGCGATCTTGAAACTTAGAGATTATTCTAAATATTATTTACACGGTGAATAGATGGACTGTCCATCATTTAATCCTGCAGAGCACCTGCCCGTCAAGTTTCTTGAGGACGGCTTCGTTGATCTCTACAATGGAGTCACGGGTTTGCACCAAAATCAGTTCGCCAGGCTGGAGTGGTTTGATCGATCTCACTGTGACACCGGAGCACAGCTTTCTCATGTCGTTATGCGAGAGGTAAACTCTGGCGCTAGGTTTCGAGATCAAACGACAAGAGCTCAAGACCGGCTTGTTTTCCCTATATTTCAGGCCGATCCATAGCCTTCTTGTTGAGATATTATCAGGGGTGACTTCAACAGTCACCTCGTCTGGACCTTTGGTAGATCCCTTTTGTAATGATGATATAAATCCATGTCTGTAGAGATTGTATGCGAATTGAAGATGCAACTTCGTGTAGGGAATTGAAGTGAGGGTACTTCTCACACGAGAACAATTCTGTATGTGAGCACAGGTATTCGCTAGCTTCACTAATGACATTGAGCGTTCAATAAGGCTTTCAGAACAGTCTTTGTTAACTACTATTGGTTTGACGTTTTTTCTTCATTTTTCATCACTATATGGGACCGCTTATTATTATGAAAAATCACCAATATAGATGGTTCTCGAGATGAGCCATTGGCATTTTAGCCACTAAATAGTCTTTTTGGACCAATGCTTGGTTTGAGAGTCCGTGTTAGCTGCAGGACTAGACTGTTCAATGGCAGCTTGGCCAAAGTTCCCAAGATTTTACTGCAAAATGGCAATTCAAACGTCCGTCGTTACGCTACGTCTGGTAAGAAAGCAGAAGAAGCACCTGGCTTTAAGAAGATATTTCTTGTAGCTTTAGTAGGCACTCTTGTGTTCATGCAAGCTGCAAATTCTCTGGACAAAAATAAGCCCAAGACATCGTATTCAGAGGAGGAGTTCGAAAATGTAATGAACGGGCTCAAGAGACGAGTAGCTATATTTCCGGCAGGTACGTTAAACGTTAAGTTCGTCCCATCCTCTAGTATTTTGAGTAAGGTGCAGTCTGCTTCTACAAAGGTCATCGATCCACAAGAAGTAGTTGGGTACTTTAAGGCACAGAAAGATGGAACCTATGAAGCACTTTTGAGCGATTTGGAGTCCAAGTACGGAGATGATTATATCAACAAGCTACCCAATGGAATGCTTGTCATGCTCATAGGAAAATACATGAAGCAGAAATGCTCACCAAATGACGAGGTGTTGATTGTGAATTTTCCACATAACATTAAAGATGCCATTAAATTTGAAAATGAAGTGAGCACAGTGTCAAAGGTCTTGATTTCTAAGAAAAACTCAGATTCTGATGTTTGCCAGTACTACAACACCGTCCACAAAGTCGAGGAAGTCTAATTCCATCACTTCTTTCGAGCCTGTATATATCCGTGTAAGTGAATTATTCATCTTTTGGTTCCACCAAATGCTGCAAATCCCATTGTCTTGGAGACTTCACTGGTATCTTGAGGAGCAGAGTGCTCAGATCGTACCCTTGTTGACCTGTTCACTTTTTTCACCTTTACTTGGTGATCCTTAACAAAATCATTGACAATCTGCTTGTAGCAAAGCTCAAAATCCTCAGGCTTCAGTTCATCATTATCCCTTGTATCACAGACCAGAGGTTCGTCGAAGATAGCTTCGAATTTTAGCTGATGAGTCTTATGGTTCAAATGGTCGATGTACTGCAGGTTGTCTTTAAATGTCAAATTGCACAGTTCACAGTAAAACCCAAACTGTCTGCCTTTCTTTTGAGAACTGATCCCAGTTGCTAAAGTTTTCTCGTTAAGATTGCTTAATGAGCTTTGAATCAATTCGTGATGATCTGTGTACTTGGTCTTGAGCTGCTGTAATTGGGCATCGGTCAGAGTGCTCCTTAGAGACTGCTCATACGTTTGCTGGCCCTGCTTGGCCAGCTCAACATACTCACTCCTATCCCAAGTCCTTCGTCCAAAACTGCTCATGCCACTTGTCTAGTATTTAGCTTCTCTTCGTTATTGGTCAACACAATTTTATCCCACTATTCCTTCAAGAATCACTTCAAATCGAGAGCACAAGTTATAGAAATGTCCCATAAGCTGACAATCCTACCATACCTGATCAAATTCACGCCCAAATTACCTGCCAGTCCGAGCACAAAGCCCACTTCCTTTAATATATATGCGTTTGACCTAGATCATACATTGATAGAGCCTTTGACGCCCGGCTCAAGATTCAGCAGAACAGCTGATGACTGGAAATTCATGAGCTTTACACCTGGCAAGACAACAATCCAGAAACTTTTGGAGATAGTCCATGAAGACCCGTTGGCTCAAATCGTTATATTCTCCAACCAAGGCGGCATCGTTGCAGTACCTCCAACAACAAAGAGTTGCACCAAATATACACAGAAAATAACACTAGTACTGAAGGAGGTAGCGAGATCAACAAACGGGGACAAACTGCTAGAAAGATTGTGGATATACGCTTCTCCAAAGAGGCCCGCATCTATGTCTCTAGGCAAATCAAAGCCTAAGAATAAACAAAACGGGATTACAAAGTATGCAAAATCTGTCAAGACACTCTGGGACCAGGGCACGAACGGCCTTGGTTTTGATCAGTATGATCTTTTTGAGACAATGAGAAAGCCTGAAACTGGTATGAAGAATCAATTTGAACAAGACCTAAAAAGCGTTCTTGACTCCAAGTCCGAGCTTAAATGGTGTTACTACTGTGGAGATGCAGCTGGAAGATCCAGCGACTTTAGCAGCTCAGACAAGGAATTCGCGCAGAAACTTGGTACAACGTTTAAATTGCCAGAGGAGGTATTCGTTTGAATTTGGTTATGTGAACCTATGAATTAGTACAGAGCACTAGCTTTCTCGTAAAGTTGGTCTACAACGGTGTCTAATTCGCCGATCAGTTCCAAAGCACAATCGTAGGTGGCGTCCTGGTGCGGAGTCTCGTAAATGTATAGCCAGCCATTCCCCTGGTCAAGGACACCGAAGAACACTTTGTCGAGAATCATCTGAGAGAGCTTGCCCTCGATCTGCTGGGGATCAAGTCCAATCATCTTGGAAATATGGGAGATTTCAACACACTCGAAAGGTTCGATGATCTTGCACAAGTTGGATTCAAGCAAAGTGTCGTACAGTGCGTTGAAATGCGATCTGATCAATTCGTCGCCCATAATTTCCTCCTTGTACTGTCTCATTGCAGCGTTGAAATCCAACAGAGATCTTCTATTGTACGCCTTTGCGACCTGCTTCATAGCCTCAATGCCACGCGATTGATACGTCTCCTTCGTGTACTTGGCGTTCAATATTTGCTTAACCTCGTCGATCAGGTTCAGCATAATCTTGGACAAAAGCATATACTTCAACACCACGCAGGCCTTTTCATACGAGTTGTGAGTAGACAAGTTGTGGAAGTTCTCGAAACTTTCGTAAAAATATGAGAATGCAGTCTTGTAGTCTTTATCCTCGCAGTGTAGTATACCGCTCATCAAATCAAGCTCGGCTATAGTAGCAGTGGAGCAATAAATCGAGTTGGCTGCCGTTCTAGCCGCAGTCAACGAGGCCTTGGCCTTAGCCAAGTTTCTCAGTTTGTGGTAAACTTTACTCTCCAGCAAATGAACATCCACCAAGGAGGGCTTATCGTCCAGTTTTTTGAATTGCCTCAACAGATTGCCACTGAGGTCCAGCGAATCTTTGTATTGCCCCTTGAAATAATACAACGTAGCCAGTTTTATCGATATCGAATGCTCCAAAAAGACCCTTTTCTCCTTCTGAGCAAACTCAATGCTCCGCTTGCAAACGTAGATCTGGTCGTCGTACGAATCGGGAACCTGTTCGAAGTCTTCGATCAGAGCCTTGAGTACTTTTGCGGTCTTCGACTTCGCGAACTGCATCATATACTCCGTAGAGTGAGGAATGAACTCTCTCAGTTTCGTCCTATCTTTTGCCAGCACATATAACTTCCCCAACTCTAGCAAACAGCTTTCCTGCTCGTTTTTCCTGCTAGTCGACGCATCTTCATGCTCATCCTGAGCCTTCTTCAAAAGCTCCAAATACGTCTTCTCAGCCTCTTCATACTGCTTTTCCCGCACCAGGTCTCTGGCTCTTTGTAACGTTGCCATCTCGAACTACACTCAATGCCACCAGATTAGCCCGGGTCGAGTACTCTTCCTGACTTGTTGATCTTTTGCCACCTTTATAAAGCCTTTAAACCTTCCTTAACTATGGGCTGTTCGTTGGGGACGATTTTTCACTATGTACATCTGAAGAACTATATGAAGATACGTGTTTGATAGGTGTAAACAGTGGAACATTGACGGTAAAAGTGGTTTAAAGGTCGCTTAAGGTAGCCATTGAGTTGTCCTGCAGTGATTAGTTTCTGTTTCTGCCGGAAAAATGTCTGTTAGAGACGAAAAACGGGCAAAAACTGTTGAAATTAGGCCCGTGCAGCCCTTTGAAGTTAAACAAGGTCCCGTTAGACCTTTTGTGGTATGTGAGCCTCCCAAAAGTTTGGCTGGAGCCCGGTCAGTTCGTTCTTTGAAAGAAAGGCTTTTAGTGGTTGGTTTGGCTATCTTTACGGTGGCTATAAGGCTGCACAACCTTTCGTGGCCGAACCAGGTGATCTTCGATGAGGTGCATTTTGGCGGATTTGCCTCTGAGTATATCAAAAAGCAGTTCTTTTTCGATGTGCATCCTCCTCTTGCCAAGATGCTATTTGCCTGGATTGCTTCTTTGGCCGGGTTCAAAGGTGATTTCGAGTTCAAGAACATCGGGGACGTCTACCCTTCGAGCACCCCATACGTGCTGATGAGATCCTGGGCAGCTACCTGTGGCTGTTTGACTGTGATTTTGCTGTACTTTACGCTTCGTGCTTCTGGCGTACGCATGTGGATTGCTTTGGCCAGTGCGGTTTGCTTCGCAGTGGAAAACTCATTCGTTACTATCTCGCGTTACATTCTTTTGGATGCACCATTGATCATGTTCATTGCTGGATCTGTTTACGCCTTCAAGAAATACGAGCTTTTCCCGACAAACTCGTTGAACTCCGTCAAATACCTGCTGCTTACGGGTGTCTTCCTTGGGCTATCTGCATCGGCCAAGTGGGTCGGTTTCTTCACGATTGCCTGGGTCGGTTTACTGTGCGCGTTGAGGCTTTGGTTCTTCATTGGTGACTTGACCAAACCTATCTGCTCGACTGCTAAAATTGCGGCAATTAAGGGTATCACTCTACTTGGGGTTCCACTGATTGTTTACACCATCTTCTTTTACATCCATTTCCAAACTTTGACCCATGACACTGCAGGGTCGGGTTTCTACTCGCCTGAATTCAGGTCCACTCTGGAAGGTAACCGCATCCCAGCGAACGTCTTGGCTGAAGTTGGTGTGGGCTCGACTGTCACTTTGCGCCATTTGAACACGAGAGGCGGTTATTTGCACTCCCATTTGCATGAATACCCAGCGGGTTCCCAACAACAACAAATAACTCTGTACCCTCACTTGGATGGTAACAACGAGTGGTTAATCTCTCTGTACAACCAGACGGAAGAACCTTTGACGTCCTTCGAGAACCTACCTGATGGAACAAAGATCAGATTATTGCATACAGCGACAAACCGCAGATTGCATTCG
Organism: Torulaspora franciscae; assembly: GCA_003705175.3. NCBI lineage: Eukaryota > Fungi > Ascomycota > Saccharomycetes > Saccharomycetales > Saccharomycetaceae > Torulaspora > Torulaspora franciscae. Next base: position 248,044 of record PPHX03000001.1, read on the forward strand.
CACGACCATAAGCCACCTGTCTCCGAGAACAGTGACTGGCAAAAGGAAGTATCGGGTTATGGGTTCGAAGGTTTCGGTGGTGATGCTAACGACGATTGGATCATCGAAATTGATGAAAAGGCAAGTAAGCCAGGTCCTGCGAGAGAACATGTCAGGGCTTTGGAAACCAAGTTCAGATTAAAGCATGCTATGACTGGTTGTTACTTGTTCTCCCATGAGGTCAAGCTACCCAAATGGGGTTACGAGCAACAGGAGGTTACTTGTGCTCACTCTGGTAAGCCAGATCTACTTCTATGGTACATCGAGGGTAACACCAATGATCTATTGCCCCAGGATGCTGAACGTATTTCCTACACAAAGCCGTGTTTCTTGAAGAAATTACTGGAAGCACATGAAAGAATGTGGACTGTCAACAAGAACTTAGTCGATACCCATGTCTACGAATCTCAACCTTCCAGCTGGCCGTTCCTGCTACGTGGTATTGGCTACTGGACTGGGGAGCACAGACACGTTTACTTGTTGGGTAACGCTGTTCTATGGTGGTCCGTCTCTTTATTCATTGTGCTCTTTGGAATGATCGTTACTTTTGAACTTGGTGCATGGCAGGTGGGTAAACCGGTTTTGCAGGATAGTGACGTTGTAAACTTCCATGCTCAAGTCTTTGAATACTTATTAGGATTTGCCATTCATTTTGCACCATCATTTTTCATGAAGCGTCAATTGTTCCTGCATCATTACCTGCCAGCTTACTACTTCGGTATTCTAGCCTTTGGACAAGGATTAGAAATGGTCGTGAGTTACATTTTTAGAAAGGCTAAACCTGTTGGCTATGCTTTCATTTTGGCTTTTGTAGCATCTTCGATTTTTTTCTTCAAATTCTACAGTCCATTGGCTTACGGTACGGCTTGGACTAAGGATTTATGTGAAAAATCGCAGTTGCTCTCTGGTTGGGATTACACATGCGACTCATATTTAGACTCTCTTGAGGACTACAAGTCCTTAAAATCCACGTCAACCATAGAACCTACCAGCAGTGAACCAGAAGTTTCCTCCTATGCTGGGATTGAGCAAGCAAGTGAAAATGAAGTGCTGGTTGCAGTGGATAGCTTTGACTCCATAATGAACGAGCCAGGAGAGAAAAAGTTTCTGGATGAGAACGGCAACCAGTTAAGCTCTGAAGAAGTAGAGAAGATTGTCAAGGAGCAAGGTGGTAAGATTCAGAAGGTTGAAGAGAGAGCCGCGTAATCAAATCCTCACAGCTTTATCAAACAGTTTCCATTATAAATTTATACATGCTATCTTTGAGTAATCTTTAAGAATGAAGACATTTAAATCCCAGATACTAAATTGAGAACAAACTGATTTTGTTTTTCTTAAGCAGTTCCTCCATAAGGTTGCATTACAGAACGCTCGTTAAAGTACAAGTCTTTTGCGCGAATCCCGGCCTTGATCGTTCTTGACCCAGTTTTTTGAACGCTAACCTGACCAGTTAGGTCGCCGGTGCACTCTCACTATCAGACAGCCTTTTCTTTCTCTTGTTGTGATGAGTTATCGTAATAACACCGATAGTGACCAGCATTGCCATTAAAGAAGACATCATTAAGACGTGAAACGTATGACTGTAGCATTGTACTCCTTTCTCACAGTAATGCTGGTTGGGCTCTGTGTTCTTGCTCAAATCAGCCCCAAAAATGGCACTGAAAAGCTTGACCGTAAATAGTCCACCACTTGTGCTCAAACCCCATATTGTGCTGAAGCCTGCTGTACCAAAAGAGTCTGCAATTATAGAAGGGAATGTTCCGAACAGAATTCCGAAAGCGAATCCAAAAATGGCAGAAGACAGCGATATGTTTCTAATATTCGTCGGGGCCGAGTTCATTGTAGTCAGATACCCGTTCGATGACGTCAAAGTTTGTGAACATGCCCATACCATAAGAGCAGCTGCCATTACAATATTCCAAAGTCTTTGAGATTTCAGCTTCTTGATAAGAAGGTCAGAGACTGGACCAGCTGACAACCTGCCGCAGAACGATAATAATGAGATGATCGAAACCTGTAAAGATTGTACTTTCTCGGCGTTTAATAGGTCTTGATTCTCCGGAGTAGAGGCTATTTGCGCTCTTACAACAAAACCAACAGAATAAATGTAAGTTTGGCCAATGCCCTGCAAGGTTGCAAGCACAAGGAAATATGCTATAAATCGAGGCCGCGTAATTGTCTGTAGTACGTGACTGTCTCTCCAGGAATCCATCCTTTCAAATACTTCCTGAGATTCCTCGGCAAGTTTCCCTGCATTATCAGGACCGCTTAAGACGTTAGCATCTTCACGAATAAAGCTGTCTTTCCTGTTTTTGTTTGGTACAGAATCTCGTCTTTGTTCGTTAGATGGCAGTCCAACAGAAGAGTAACTGGGGCCTCTAGAGTGCGATAAAGCCATTGCGGGCTGCGGCTGCAGCGTATCAGCAGCTTCTTCGTCTCGAACCTTACCCCACCCCCAGAATGATAACGAGCCGGTTAGCTCCTTCGACCACAGGAACGAGGCCGATCTATGGCCGGACATCACAGACCTAAAAGATGATGCTAGAGAGGAACTTGAGCCCTGGGAGGATGTGTTCCTATCCTCGCTCATATAAAATCCTTGCTGGGCATTCTGCCTCGCATTGCGGATTTCTATAGGCTGAGCGTGTTCCGAAGAGTCCGAAGAGCGTGAAGATCTCGTCAGAGTAGACCTCTTTTTCCTCTTGCTGGTTCCTATCCTACTGGGGGCAACCAGGGTCGCCAGAGTTAGACAGCCTACTAACATCATAGACGAGCAGACAATTGCCAGGAACTTGAAAACTTTCTCGATGTCCTCACCAAAGTACTTGGCACACAAATAAGAGAACAGCATCCCAGAGAGCGCATACATAGCCACAGGGAATGCGCCTGCAGTACCTCTGTGATGGGGAAAATTTGTAGTACAACATTTCACTGCTGCGTAGAATCCCGAGACCGACCCAAACCCCACCAAACCTAACCCCAAGCAGAGAAGCCAGATATTCGATGATTCGTGGACATAACAGTAACCCAACACCGTATAAGCACAGAAGGTACAGATAGCCCCGATAAGACACGAAAGCTTAACGTTGCGGTCTATGACAACACCAGCAAGAAACCCCAATAACGCACTTCCAATGCTCAAAGACAACGGCAAAGTACTGAGCTGGGAAACAGGCAATTGGCATTTTCTCAGCAGTTGTGGAGCGTAGAATGAATATAAATATGGTGTACCAGCACCCAATGCAACTATGTTACTCCCGACAAAACACCACGCCAAAGCAGACCGTTTAGGAGCAGGATGCTCCATTATAATTGACAAATTGTTGTGGCTGACTACTCAATTAACACCTTCCAAACGACAGCAACTCACAAATCTTGGTATTGCGAAAGAATGTGTCCTTAAGTAATCTTTGTCCATCCTTTACCGTGGTTCGCGTCCCCGGAGCGTGTTAATCGGGCCCTTAGAGATAACGAAAACTTCAAGACCCGGTCTACCATGAAATAATAGGCTAACAGGCCTGATGGTAGGTGCTCAAAGTACACTAAAGACCTTCAAGACGACAGGCTCAAGTAAACCCAGCTTATCGAGCTATCAATACCGGTTCCACGTGACTATGGCTTGTTATAGTGGAAGCCCAATGTATTATGACTGAAAAACTTCACCAACAGTAGTACTCTAGATCTGGGGATCTTTTAGGGCCAATTGGTGGGCATTCGGCAGGTTTTGAAGTTTCATTATGGTTAACGAAGGCTGTTTGACTAATGAGGATTTTCTGGGCCGGATCCCAGCGTATTTCCAGAATGCAAATGAACAAGTGGTTCGCATTACAGCCAAGAGACTGGTAAATCGTGACCCGGTGGAGGGAAATAAAGAGTTTGATAGCTTGCAAAATGCTTCTTATGATGTGTCAAAGAAGGCACAAAGTCTCCAGGTTAAAGAGTGCTCAAACGAGGTTTATCCAATTTTATTAAGGATGAAGTTTGGGTCAAAAAAATGCTCGACCATCGTGAGTGCCGATGCACTGGATAAGTTTTGGCAAGATTACTCTTCTTCCGTCAAGAGCTGTATGAAAGGCTTGATTAAGAAGAAGAAGAAGAAGACAAAGACAACCGGTGCCAAAAGTAAGAGAGAGAAAAAATAATGAGGTTTTTGACGGCTCAATGTAACATATGTATACGTGCTATTTAATAGCTCACCCTAATGTCTCCATTACGATATTTCCTGAAGGGTAGAGCCCCGATTCTTCGCGGATGGTTGAGGAAGGGACCAGCTCTTTTCTCGGCACTGGTATGGTCAAGAGGAAACTGTACTGATGTTGGTAGCCTTGTGGGGGGCTGTCGACCGTCTGTGAGGTTTCTAGCAGCCGCTCATTATATAGTTCCACGTAGGTGTAGATTTCTTCCACAGGCAAAGAAGCATCAAACTTTCTTACTATTCTTCCGCCGCCTGCGAGCCGTATTGCGACACGACAGGTGTCAACACCGTTTGATGGTTCAGGGCGCAATTGGCCCTTCTTCCATAGCAGCCACTGCTTTCTTTGGCTCTCCCGCTCCTGCTGTGCAGCCTCTCTAACTCTCTGTTCCCGGCGTTCCCTTTCACGCTGCCGATCAACGGCTAGCGATTCTTCGAAACGACTGTCCTGCTGCTCTCTGATGATTCTTTGCAGCGCAGAATTCTGCCTTTGCTGTCTGATCTGGATTAGACGGGGATACCCCTTTGATAGGATGTTCTCCAGATGGTTTGGCGCATATCGGTCAATACTGCCCTCCATCCTGCCAATAACTTCAATCTTCTTTTCAGCTCTCAAACAAAGCACGCCTAGGAAGGGAAACCGTCTCACCTTGAGGGCATTTGCTACTTGTAGTCCCTCAGAGGTTGTTACGTCACTAAACCATAGAAGAATCTGATATTTCTTGATCAATGTCGTGAACCCTTCGGAACAAAGAACATTATTCACATATTCCATACTGTTGTCCAACATGGAGTCATGGAGATATAGTATGGCAAACTTACATTGGTCTGAGCATGCAGCTAAAAGCTCTGTGTAACTGCCTTGCAACATATCTTGGCTCAGACTACCATTTTCCAAATTGTAAAGTGATCCAAAACTATATGTGGCCTCTCCTCCTTCCGCTGTATTTTGTTTTACAGTTCTTTGAGATTCATTATTCAGGCTTTCCAGCAAATTAGCCAGCTGGCTCTTCGGATCTGTAGATCTCCTGTGCCTCTTCTTGTAATAGCCATCAATGGCACACACCGGTGAAACAAGAGTTAACAACAGTATAATCAAATTCATAATGTAATAAAGAAGCACAAAGGGGGCCTGCAGTACGAAGCTAAAGAATCGTTTCTTGGAAATCAACCGTCGAGAGTCGCCTGCTTGAATGCTTTGCCCCTCATTATCAGATGCGGTTTGTTCGCTCGCAGTTTGCCCTGGTATAGGCGTGAAGGATGGTTCACCACCATGCAGAATCCGTCTTATAAAGTCCATTTGCAGCTATTCAGCAGGCCCTGTAGTTTATGCTTTTAGTCTAGCTTGTTCTAACTTTAAAGGATCCGGCCCTTAGTGAAAAATGTCTGCGATGAGCTCAATACAAGCCTATATGGAATGAGTAATAACGAGCCCGTGGGTGTAAGTTGATGAGTATTTGAACTAATAATCCATATTATTTAAAATGTTGAGCGAACTTTTTAATGTTATTCGCTGGCAGCCCATAAATGGGATTAATGCTAGAAAGATGAGATGAGTTGTGTGTTGAGAGTGGGGTGCACTCCACTTCATGTGGTGAATTCGTACTGTTCAAGTACTTGAAGGAGTTTTCGCAAATTGCTAATCCTAGTAGAATGTAGTTCGTGTGGTATAGATCGGGATGAGTGCCCGGTTTGTCTCTGAGTCCCGGTTGTGAGCCATTCTGGCAGCAGTATAGAATATAATCTTTCAGAGAGTGCTTGTCGATCAAGTGGTCTAAATCATAAAGCTCCATAATGGCTGCAGTTCCTCCAACCCAAAAACTATAGCAGCCATCAACCAACTTGTTACTTCTTCCGCATAAACCACGTTCGGGGTCTAACTGCCTTTGGCTGCACCATCTAGCGAGACTAGAAATGTCGATACGATCAATGGCGCCCAAGATACACAAGCTCGCAACCGCGCAGAAAGTGTAGCCACCATGAGCTTCATCTTCGTGAGGACATCCGCCGAAACCTCCCTCGTAGCTTTGACAGTCCGCTAAAAAATCCACCACTCCATCGAGTAACTCATCCGTCATTATTCCCAGCAAAGATGCTACACTTAGAGCGCAGTAGACGCCTCTTGTGTCGACTTCTCCTACCCCCAAACATGTCTTGAATCCACCGTTCGCCTGCTTCAGCGATATGAGCCAATTGTAAATCGCCTTTCTATCGATCATATCCCAGCAGTTTTCGATGTTGCCGCACAGGGCCAATGCGTTGATCGAGGCGTACGTGCTAGCTAGGTGAGGCAACTGGCCCACACCTCCCCCAAATGGCCCACCAGCGGGCGAAATGGCAAACAACTTCTCACATATACGCCGTTTATTCTTGTCGGACAAATAGCTCTCATCCAATACACACAAGCCGTTGGCTGTCCAATACAATAGCCATGGTTGTGATGCGTCCAGGGCGGCCATTTGTGCTGGAAGGTCATTAGTGAATGACGAGTCGAGATATTTTCTATGTGAGGACACATACAATTCGGGGATTGACTGAATTTCATCATAAAGTGTTTGACACTTGCCTACCACTTCATCCCGGGCAACTGTCGTATCTGTCTCGATCTCCTTCATAATCGATATTACCTCGCTCCGGTCCTCTGGTTCCTCCTCTGTGGGTATGACTCTGGTAACCACCTCCCGCTTCCTCCCCAGCAAGTTCCTCCTTATGTACTGTGCTCTTTTAGCTGGCGATCCCATATCTCCCTGGCTTTGGTCCTTGAGGCTTCAGAGAGTCAACTTTCAACAGTCTTCATGTGGTAATTTTCAGCCCTTCTCTTGCAATCTTTAGCATGAAATCTAACTAATGGGTGATTGCTAGTCGTACTTCGATCCTTTGATCCAGTAACGGTTATGATATGGATCACTGGAGACTGTTGAACGACTTTCGGAGGGCTGTGTATTGTGGGAAGAAGGGCGATTATCAAGAGAAACTGGATCTGCTGCTGTTCGTGGCCTCGAAGAGGAAAGGCACTCAATTTTCGAAGAATGTACTACTGCTCAAGAAGGAGATTGATTCTGGATCTATAAGTGCCAGGCAGAAATTCCTGTGGCTGACGTCTGCTCTAAGAGGAGGTTTTTACCCACCATTAGATGTAGATGAGGCTGGTCCAGCTCCGCTGGATGATAAGCAACGTGTGCTAGCAATGAAATCAGCAGAGCTTAGCTCGAGGTATCCCTCAAGGTCTGTCCTGAAGATAGAACCTGTTTCCGAGCTACAGCAATGTCAAGATATTGATGATTGTTCTCTGATTGCGTCCTTGATCGGCATGAAGGTCCAGGGAATTAGCCGTCCGAAGGTCAGACGAATATCTGCGAGTTTGTTTATGGTTAACTTACATTTCAATGGGGCGATTAGGCTGGTTATTGTCAATATTTCTAGTGTTCCTACGGACCCAAAAAATAGGCAGTTGTCGATGCACGGGGGTGATTTCATTGACAAGGTTATAGAGATAGCATATTTGCAAGTGGTAGCGGGTTCTTACGAAACGATGGGCTCTAATTGCGCTGTTGACATGTTTAGATTGGCTGGTTATCTGCCGCAGATCCTGAACGCTAAGGATTGTAGTGTCAAACAGTTGATGAAGTACTTTCGGACAGGTTTGTGCGTCATTGCACTGGGAACAGGATCGAATTTGCCTGAAGGATCACAACCGTTGATAAAAAATCATGACTATCCTGTTGCAAAGCTTGATGAAATGGCAGGGTGTCTTGTGGTTAGAGACCCTATTGACCCTGCTCTTTGCCTTGCGGTAAACGAAGGTGATTTGGCAAAGTACTATGAGCAGGTTTATGTCAGTTGGTGCCATTCGAAGCTTTTCGCGTATAAAAGGTCATCTCATTTCTTCTATAACGCCGAGAACTGTAACCGTTTCAATAGCGTTGTCGACAAGCCATTATTCAACTTGATAAACCGATCACAACTAAAGGAACCTGTTCGTATACTTCTCGAGACGCATTTAGATGGCAAGCACCCAAATACTGGCATTGCATACATCAAAGAACTTCCAAATTGTGTGCTGTTTGACACCAGCGGCGATCCCGCTGGCGCCACTAATATGGGATTGCAACTTTTGGAGTACGAGCTGAATCCGGGACAGAATCTGAAGCTGTTCTGTCATTCTTCAACCAGCAGTGCTTTTTCGGTCAATGTATTCTCAAACTCCGAGCAAGTCAGTATCACTCGAGAGACGAAGCACTCAGACTACAAAACCTTAGAATTCGAGCCCTCGTTTACCGGTGATTCCAGCTCTTTTGAGTACTTCAGAAATCCTACTATGGCACTTCGATTTGCTTCTCCGACTAATGAAGAGGTTACCGTGCACCTGCAGCTTCTGTCAGAGAGTGCTGATGACATGATAAACCTTCAACTGTATGCTATGGACGATCACATGTTGAGAAGACCGATTACCTCCGAAGTCAGATATGAAGGGCAAAGGTATGATCTGAAAAATCTAGTACTCATGAGCAACCTGCAGTACAAAGTTGTGTGTTCTTGCTATGGGAAATGCAATTCTAATAAATACAAAATTATTGCAGCGGTTGGAACAAACGGCGGACTTTCATCCCATCCGAGCATCACTTTAGATCGAGCGTATCTGGAGTTTGGAGGATATTCCTACCATTTAGAGAGGTTTCTTACTTGGCCACAGGACACTAATAGAACAAAGGTGCATTTAACCACTAAAAAGAATACCCAATGTTTTATACGTATTGTCCCACAAGTCATGTCTCCACTGCTTTCAATCAGATGCAACATCTACGATGGCGAAAACCACGAAAGACTGCACGCAGCCGGTAACTTCCTCAAGCCGGGACCAGCTGGCTTAGTGATCGATCGACTCGAGATACTTGGTTGCACACACATTGTGCTTTTGATAGAAAAAGATGAACCAAGGTTTGAGGGTGGAAAGATGCCTTCAGTACCCTTCAAACTGTTCATTGGATCCCAAAGCAAGCTCACTTTCAAGGACCAACAACCTGCATAAGATGTATATTTTCTTCTCTTTGATCTTTGAATTAATCCTGTTGATACAACTCATTCAAGAAGGAGAACTTGATATGGCTAATTCGAAATATTGCCGATGCCATTCTAACGAACATAATGAACGTCTTGCAATAATGAGCTCTTTGCAAGGAGGAACAAGCTCTTTATCTAAGTAAATATTTTGGCCTTGCCGGAGTACCGACATCGCCTTACTACAACAACTTTGAGGAGCAGGAAGAAGTGCACTTATATTCTCAAGTATCCACGGTTGCGTGCTCAAGGCCAGAGATACACTGATGGCTATGAATCCCTCAAATTTTCTTTCTGAAAATGAACAAGAACTTAACGCAACTGATGAGAATAGTGGTCCCTTACTGGAGGCAGTCTCGAAATTGGTTAGTTTACTTTCAGACTGGAATATGATCATGAATGAGAAGATAGAACTTATCGATTGGGATAGTAAAGCGACGAAGTGGGCTCAACCGTTGGGACATGTTTTAATGTTTTTGTTCTACATGGTGCGGCTGCTGCAAGACAGTTTGATCAAGCCTAATAACTACAAATTCACGTCTAAGGGAGATGCATTTGATTTGTCTAAATCACAAAAGTTAGCAGAATATGACTATTTGAGCAGGTATGCCAGTTCTTCAGATCCTAGGCGAAGAGCTACGGAAGCCTTTTATCTTAACTTGTTGAGCGGGCTCAGCAAAATTTTAGACTCATTGCTCATGCTCCTGTTACTCTTTAATTTGTTTTTGACCTACAAGTTCTTTTGGGGGTGCTTTAAGAGCTATTCACTCTTCAACGTCAAAGAGAGGCCTTCATCGAAAAATGTCACGAAGCACAGCTTATCTGGTTTAAACGATAGCTACTATGAGAATATCTACAATGGATCTTTCTGGCTGTTTTTGAAACTACTGTTTACTAATAAAGCGAATGAAGAGCCTGAGGGAGAGAAATTTTACTACACGATATCTAAATGGGTGCCGTCCAAGTTTATTACCAACCTTTTTGTTTGCTTTTGCCCCACCTGTCTTATCTTCCTTCTGTTGGTAGATGTCTCCTTCAAAGCTGCGTTCGCAACTATAGTCCATCAAGTGATACTTTCCCACATAGTCATTGATCGTTTTCAAAGTAGAATCAACGATGATTCCATAATAAACATGGCAGTCATGGCAGAGTTCGAAAGAAAGTCGCTCAAGCCATTGACATCCAAGAGATTCCAAGATGTGCAGATAGACGCAACTCCACACGGAAAAGCTTTTGTTCAATTTTATCCTGCTGCTTCGGCGTCTAAATCGCACATCTTCAAATTGCATTCATTAAGTGGTGACACAATTACTCAAGCATACAACCCGCAATCGCAAGAGTTCGAAGAAATAGAGCATAGAATTTCTCCTCACAATATCGTAGTCCGCCCACCGCAGCTCAGATCATTTGGTGGGCCCGGCGAGTGTGGGCGATGCACGTCGACAAGAGACGACAGAGCTACCTGCTTCCATCATCAAGGTAATTTGAATAGTCCTGCAACAAGGGCAGTTTCCCCCGAATTTCATCCTTGCATATCAATGAGGTCTAACAGCTATTTTCCCACTTGCAGTGGCAGTAGATCTCCTCCTTGTATGAGCTCGAGACAATCCTCGTGTCATCTTCATGACCATCTGTTGAGCGACCATTCGAGGAAAAAATCGATAAGTCCCTTGAGGCAGTCAATATTATTATCGAGGTCACCGCGAAGTCCTAGCGGCAGCCCGAGTAGTAAGTAGCATTGAGTTTGGTTTTTTCATTGTTATACAATTTTACTTGAATCACAGGTCATTCCAACCAAATAACCAATTATTCACCTTGTGCAAGAGACCAGCTTGTTTCTTATTATTTTCTTCTTGTTGGCGCATCTTCATCTCTAGGCTTTGCAGAAAATTATGATTGCTTGCTGAGGCGTTGTGAGTGAATAGCGATTTGCCATCCTTAATATGCAGTCTACGAGTAGAGTATGTTATTGCGGCATGATTTAAGACATCGCTAGAATTGAGATCAGTAGCTTTTGAACTCTCTGCAAATCTCCCGAACTTGTTTGCTCCTTCATCTGCCTCAGCGCTGGATCCATCAGTTGGACCCTTGTTGCTGGCTAGGCCATCGAAGCTGTTCTTAGAGCCCGGTAGGGGAGATGACCTTACCGAGAAATTCACTCCTCCGATGTCATCAGGCTTTGCTATCTTACATGAAGCTAATTGCTCGACCAGGTTTTTGTTGTAAGGGACGCAACCGACCAAGCAACCACCGAAGACCTGACCATTTTCCTGCAGGGCCCGAAGTGCCGAGGATGAGTTATCGTAGGTTAGCTTAACCCATCCATCACCTGTAAATATTGGATATTTTCTTCCTGGAGCTGAGGGATCACTCTTGCGCCCACGCAAACGCAAAGTGGCAGCGTTTATCCCTGAAGTACTTCTCAATGCCTCGAAATCCTCGAGTATATTGCCGAACTTGGAGAAATGCGTAATGACTTGATTTGATATTGATTCTGGGTACCCGAAAACGATAACCGCGGATTCGCTAATAAAAGATGTCTGATTGGAGTTCGACTTCTTGTTGTTGTCACTATCGAGTGCGATCTGAGAAGAGGTCCCTGTGAGACCAGTCTTATCAAAAGCATTTGACTGGAAACCAGTCTTGGTAGCTATGGCTGGCTCTGATCTTGAAAATGCGGAGCTTGTATTATCCTGCGGCGAAGCTCTGACGTCGCGATCTATTTGAGAAGGATATGACCCAGTTGCGCCAAATTCGTCTTCTCGCAGCCAATCATGCAATGACACAGTCGGTGGCGCCTCGTTCAAGCTCAGCAAGCTGGTCTTGTGATCACTTGGCTTTCCCGTGTTGATGCTTTGACCCGCTAAATCCCCGCGTACGTCCTTCTTAGACCCAAAACTGATGCTGTTAAAACCAGAGTGTTGTGTGGAATTGCTATTATCACTCACGGTTTGGCTCGAGTCTACCGATGGCGATCGCTTCGAAGTTCTCTTGATGATGGCCTGCGGGATCGCACGCTTTCGAGGATTATTAAACCATTCGGGTTCTTTCTGCGTATCAGTGAATTGATTCTGTGGTCCTTGGGAAAACAGAACTTGTTGTGCAGGTTGTGAAGTAGTTTGGAATTGTTGCTGGTGCGCACTCGCTGCATTTGGCTGTTGCTGTTGCTGCTGTTGATTCAGCATTATTGAGACATTGGAAAACCTGTCACTGCCAGTGTTTGACTGTAATTGTGTACCAAACATATTTCAACACAGCAAACCACCAATAGTCAACCTTAAAGCTGCTTTCAAGTAAAAAGGGACCTTGTCACCATATCAAATTAATGTATTATTGTTCTATTTACTGTACTGAGAATTTTTCAAGCTTACCCGCCTAGCTCAACTTTCTAAAGAGCTAAGCATGTACAGTGTTAAACTTATATAAACTTGGATGAATACTATCAAAACGGCTTATAGGTCCTCTTTCACCTTGATCACCACCTTGCCCTTTGCAGTGTTTGACTTCTGCTTATCTATGGCCTTTTGGAAGTCCTCCAATGCGTAGACAGAGTCGATTAAAGGCTCATACGTACCTTCCCCGATCATCTTGGCACCTAGTTCCATGTACTCTGATTGAGATTCCAAAAGGTAGCTGCAGTAGTTGTATGACTTGAAAGGGTTGAATTTTCTAATTAGGGGCCATGGCGACATAGCACTCAAGAAACTGGGCTGGGAATACTTAATCTTGTGGTCCCCTGCAATGGTGAGATAGTACCCGTTCTCGCGCTTTGACTTCAAAAACCTGTCCATGACTGGGAAAAAGTAGTCACCACCAACAGAATCAAAAATCAGGTCGAATTTTTCGTTGTTCAGATCCGCTACCATGAGCTTGCCCACGCTCTCGGGGATAGGACCCTGGTCGTAAGTTGCTAAGTAGTCGTAGCCCAGTTTCTTATTGTATTCGATGGATTTACTCGAGCAAACACCCACCACAGTCTTGACGCCCAGTTCTTCTTTGGCTATTTTCAACAGCGCGTACGAGACTGATGTGGAAGCACCAATGACCAGAATCTTCGACTCTGGCCCGAGCTTTTGTCCAAAATTGAATAGCGCCATGTAAGCCGTCCCATATACGAGGGGCCAAGCAGCATTGACGACAAATTCGTTGTGCTTGGAGTTAGCAGGAGTGGCGAAATGTGCGATGGCCTTTTGCTTTGAAGGATCCAAAACCAAGTAATCACTCAAAGTGCCCTGTTCACCGTACAGATGCTGGAACATACCGTTCACCTTATCACCAACTTTCCATTTTGGATCCACCTTGGCACCCCTCTTAACGATAACTCCGCTAAAGTCTCTGGAGTACGTTTTCTCAGAGGAACCTACCAAGTATTTGTTGGCGAAAAAGTGCAGTAACAAATCCACAGGGTTTAAAGCAGCAGCATACACCTGGACAACAATTTGGTTTTCATCATGATAGTGGTCGAGGTCGATTTCTTTCTTAGTTAATGTGGCTGGGGTTCTGTTGTTGACGAATGTGACAGCTCTACGGGTCACCATCTTTCCAATTGATTAGTTCACTGCTTCTTCTACAGGTACTAGTTCCTATTAAGAAACTTTTTACCTGAGTATCCTTCTTATATGACCTCCTGCAAAAATCCCTTAGTAATAAAATTTGCTGTTCCGCGGGGCTTCGAGAAAGCAAAGAACGGCGATAATGCCAGACTTACCATTAGAAAGCATTCAGAGTACATCGATCAACGATTCAGCATGAATATTCAACGTATGGAACATATTACGCTGATGACACCTTTCTTAAGTGTGCGAGTATCACCTGTTCAGCCGTTTTTTCATGACCTCGTAGTCTTCTCGCATCTTCACATAACCCATATGAATTTTACCTAGAAAATGGTCTGCAAGCCTTCTGTCTGTGTCCAAGCGGGAAAGATAGGCTCCACATACTTCGCACACTTGTAGTTTTTGTTGTGCACTTTGACCAACGTTCTCGGTCATATTCCGGACTTTCTTGACCACTTCTTGTCTCTTCTCCTGCATAGCCTGAAGCTTGATACTTTGCACCATAGCTTGTGACACTTCGTTGGCCTTCAGAAGCGAGTCTACCTCCTGAATCATCAGCCCTATTCGAGCATCCACAGTGTCGAGTTCACTTGTGACTTGTCGTATCTTTTCCCTCTCCTCTGGTGTGTGTTCCAGTTTCTTGAGTGCGATTGCGATTTGGCCATTGCAATCGTTGACGAATTTAGCTAGTATTGCATAGTACTCTCTGTCAAACTCTGGGAATGAAGCGCCCTGTTTTTTCTCCTTCTCATACTGTAGCTTGAATTTGGCTGAATGGATTTGTGGGCATCTACCCAGCGTTTGTTTGGTTCCCTGAAACAGGTCATACGGGCATTCTCCCACTAGGTATGATTTGCATATTCTGGGATCGTGCAATCCAAGATCTCTCTTGTAATGACTGTGCCTGAAGTCGCCTTTTCGTCCATAATCAGCCTCTCTGCCCATCAGCTGCTCGAGCGCCTTCTTTTGCTCAGCTGCAGGTGACCCCATCGTCTCTGTCTTCTGTCGAGTTATCTCATCCCTCTTATAGATTCAAGGTTATTTAGCTTCGATTATACAAAGCGAAGAGGTGATCTGCGCTTGAGGGACAAACATAGCAAAAGAAGAGTGTTCTAAGCTCCAACGCTCTCTTGTCCCGTTATATCGTTTGAAATTCTTTTAAATGACTAGCTCCATAAGCTGCTAATTTCTTGCATCAAGAGCCAGTTTGACCGGTCACGTATTCAGTCAGTAGACCTCGAGCGTTCTATTATGCCAAGATCGTGGAGGCTTTTAGACCAGCAGGAAATTATACTAGAATCTTTTAGATAAGCTTTTAGCTCTTTAGCCACTTACTTGACTTTTCTTCCTGCTCCCGCCTTCTAAAGTGTAAGCGTCACAAATTATTGTAATAATATATCTGATATCACTTAAATAACTAAGCGAACAATGCTTTCGAATGCTTTATTCAATATTGCAAATTCACTGTATGGTATTCTTGGTGCAGGTAAAAAATTAGATTCAAAGACAGGTGCTGTGCTGATACTCGGTGGCTCCTCTGACGGTTTGGGGATTGAGTTATGCTCCAGTTTGGTGATTGAGCACCAGATTAGAGTCATAAATCTCGACACTAGGGATATGGAGGTTATTTTGAATTTTAAAGATGCAGCAATAATTGCCAAATACTACAAGTTCATCTCCTGTAAGGACTTATCCAATTCTGACCTGGTACTGGAGAGTCTGAAAAAGGTCAAGGAACTTGCGATGCCCATTACGCTTTTCATCAATAATGTACAAGTTGGATTCAAGACAATTTATGATAGGAATTTTTCCATTGGTTATAGGGAAATTCCCAGGCTGCAACAGTACGCAGATGCTAATGTCACCAATGTTATGATAGCGACGAAATTCTTCTTAAATGAGATCATTCCGCAAACCGAAAGACTGTGCCATGCAAGTGCCCAGTACTATATTGTAAATTTAACTACCGTCTTAGCTCTAAATCCTCCAGAATACGGTATGGAATACGTTTCGACAAAAGCAGCTTTAAATCAGTTCCATGACGGTTTAACTTCGGAACTACACACAGGCTCCTTAAAGGGGCGGGTTAAGACACTTCTGATTTATCTACCACATGCGCCAAATGGACATGCCTGGGAAATCATGAGCACAAGCCTCTGTATGCAGGTCATTGAGTGCTTGAGGATGGGAAGAAGAGGATGCGCTATGCTGAGCGTTGAAAGCCAACCTAATTTGGAAGAATTACATGGTAGCATACGTAATAGCTACCGCTATGGAGTGGGTAAATTGAGCTCCAAATGGGCCCCTTGAACAGATATTCTTATTTATCTAAGTAGTGTCAAGTAGCCATTAATCGGTTCTTGTAAATCAAGAAAAATGAGCACTTCGAGACATCGAAAGTAGATATTTACAGAAGGTTTGAATGGGTTGGTTAACTGGGGCCTGGGCCAGCACGATATCGTACGCTGTCAGAGCAGTGTGCTTTGTCCATATAGTGCACACCCACATATATGAGTTTACAGAAACCAGAGGCGAATCCATGCTGCCTACCCTAGCAGCAACCAACGACTACGTTCATGCGATAAAGAAGTATAAGGATGGAAAAGGGTGTGATATTGGTGATTGTATAGTTGCAGTTAAACCTAGTGATCCGGACCACAGGGTGTGTAAAAGAATTACAGGAATGCCTGGCGATGTCATATTGGTGGACCCTAGCATGCGATCGAACGTCTACGGGACCGAGCATCTGGCCAAATCTGTTGATGATCCAGAGAATCCAACAGATGAATACGATGAGAATTTTGACTCCTTCATCAAAGTACCTAAGGGCCATGTCTGGGTCACAGGTGACAATCTATCGCATTCACTCGATTCCAGAACTTACAACGCACTGCCTATGGGACTGATAAGAGGCAAGATTGTAGCTGCTAACGATTTTAATGAACCATTTTGGGGCGGTTCCAAGGGTAATTTCTGGGGTTACAGAAAGATTGTAAACACCTACGTTGACGAAGAATGATACCTCTATACAGCTACATTAATTCATGTGCATTTGAAATTTCTCAGAAACTTGACCCCCAAACACAAGGCTGGGAATCCTAAGTACAGTGACGCTAAGAGCGTCTCAAATATACTTTTCCCGCTGTAGTACCGGATGAAGATGTACTCGAAACCGATGATGGACGCCACAAATGCGAAGAAATAAACAATGCTGAAATCGAAAGGCAAGTTTCCGAAGTTTAAAGCGCCAGACGACATCAATGCGATAAAAAGACCAAAAACTACCAGCGAAATGATGAACACAAAAGTCTGTGCCAATTGCCAGGGAACTGTCGCTGGTTCCGCGTTGAAGATGTGATAAATCTCAGGTTTGGCCTGGTATCTTACAGGTGCTGTATACTTTAACTCTTGCTCGATTTGTAGGTCTAAATCAAACACTGGCACGAAAATGTTATCGGACTGCCCTGCTTGGTTGGCAAGTATTAGTGAGACGGAGACTGGTTCCTGAATCTGCTTAGAGAGATACACTATTGGCTTCGGAATCGTGGAAACGTCAATGATGAATCTGTACATTATCAATTCCTGATTATCTGTAATTTTAGGCTCGTAAGTAACCTCCAAATCGCGCTCAGGTAGTCCAAGCAGTAAATCAACCTGCTGTGGCTTTTCTTCGGCAACCACGGCAAAATTGACCTCTAAAGTTTTGTCTGAACTGTAGACGGCGACAGGGTTCTCTGGCTTCACCGTTTTAGCACCAACATCACCCACCAGTATACCTCTTCTTCCAGAATTTGGGAATGTCAAATGAACATTTATGGCCTGTAAAGCGAGAGAACTGCACAGCAGTGCGCATAGCGCAAGCCAATGTCTCAGCAATTGCATTAGAGGATGCGGACAGATGTGATATACAGTGTTGCACTATATAGCTATGGCCTCGAGATACCCTTTCAATCATGTAGGCGAAATAGTGGTGAAAAGGTCAGGTCGTTACCCGCATATCTGCACCAGGCTCTAAGGTCCTGGAATACGCGATAACACTAGCATTGCCAGTTGTGATGCCACTGGTCGGCTGGGATCCATTCCTGATCCTTGCTGAGGTATAGTTCTTCATTACTTGAGGCCTGCAGCCGTTGTCACTTACCTGCGAATGGTGGCCCATCTTGTTGAGGGTTGACTTTAACCGATAATCGGTCTTGAAATATATCATTTGGGCGAACTTGAAGGTTATATCACTGAGGAATCCAAAGACCACCACGCAGGATGCGAAGATGAACGACACGGTCAGCAATGGAACAATGAACAAAGAGGCTATAAACCCGATAACCATAAACACCAGAAAGTAAATTAGGAAATAAAGAGAGGACAGGGAGATCATCATGATCGCCAGTATTCCCAAGGGCACAAAGCTTGCACAGGATACGGAAACCAGGAAGATGGTAGAATAAGGTTTTTCCTTGAACCGAAGGGAGACGTTACCGATCTGGGTCTTGACAATATTTCGCGACCGTCTGAGCAGGTCGCTGGACCAGGATGGTGTCTGGTAGTTGTTGATGTTATTTCTCTGGCTGTACATCTAAACGGCGGAACGGTACGGCGGTGAAGCACGAACTGTTAATTAGTGGATTCTCTCATTTGAGGCATCGCGCGTTTGTGTCATCGAGGAACAACTAACTCCTCTCGGGAGCTAAACGAACCCTAAAGTTACACTACACGCTTGCAAGAAGATGTTCAACAATCATGTACCCGCATATATTTTCCTTCCCCTTTACCCTCTCATGCTGACCTCACTTGGAGAGACCCACCAATTGAACAACCTATGCGACTCCAGATGACCTTCTCCGATTTTTAGGTTGAATTGTTAGTATCGAGTTCCCTTGATCCTTAATCTATGTGATAAGACATACCTCGCTGTTAGGGGCGGAAATAAAATGTTCACGTAGAGAATGGACACCCAAACGTACTCAAACGTCTTGGACTGCAATTTATCAAGGACTTCCAGCACGTAGAGCATCTTGTAGCCCCGCTTACGGTCCGAATCTCCCTCGATCACGGCTATTGTGGCCACTTCTGAGGTGCTGGAGCAGGTGCTGGAGCAGTCTGTTGGGATTTCGGACGCATGCTGCGCTAGAGGAGAGTCGCTGGGAGCCTCCTTGATGGGTTCCAAAGCCGGTTCCGGAAGCAGCATGGACCCACCAGCTGAACAACCCCAACTTGGGGGTTTGGTTCGCTGAAACATGTTTAACGGCCTGCCGTGTCTTTCCCTAAACCGAGGCCTCAGATTAACCACCGCTGCCATTGCAACACGCAAGCGTTATCTAACTGCCCCAAAAACCCTTACAAACAGCCTCGAAAACTGTAGGGCCCTTCTTATAAGCACCACCTCCTGTAGTGGTGAGAAGCCTCAATGGCTTTCTTTTGGCTCCCTTACTATGCAGCGTCACAATTTTAATAACTGGCGCGGCGGCGACGTTAAGTAGCGATGAATAATAATCAGCTCTCCACTCATTAGCCGTGAGATAGGACGGTCAATCAGTAGCCACAGGCACTTGCCAACTTTGGGATAAGACAACTAAAGGTTCTCTTTTCTTGCTCGTCGAAATGCGACCCCAATGGTTGATAAGCGTAATTATGCGGGGCGTCATTTGCTGGCAGCGTAAACTGACTGTGGTTGTCGAATCGCAACGGTTTGACCATGCGCAGGTAGGTGGTCGTTCGAGTCACTTGTACCCCTTGCTCGGACTACCTTAGACGCTGCTTAACGGTTCATTACTGAGCTTTGGGTTAGGTTCTGGACCTGAGCGATGGTTTCTCAGCGTTGATGTCTGACGCATCACCGACGTATTATTGGCTTGCATTTTGATTACTTGAAGAATTGAAATTTTTCAAAAGCCTTCATTAATCCTTACAACCACACCAAGGATGTTGATTACAGAAACCTACCACGACGTCAAGACTACCAACGATACGACACTCAGAATCTTTGTGTTCACCCCCAAGCTTTCTGGGTATCCGAATGCGAAGTTCCCTGGCGTTATAGTGTACAGTGAAATCTACCAGGTGACAGGGCCTGTGCGCCGGTTTGCGCAACGAATTGCGTCTGAAGGCTATGTTGTCGTGGCCCCATCGATCTACCATGACTTTGTGGGTCCAGAGCCCTTGAATTACGACGCTGAGGGTACTGATAAAGGAAACGAGTTCAAGGTCACCAAGACGATTGAATCATACGACGAGGATAACAAGTTGTGCTGTGATTTACTGGAGACGCTTCCCCATTTCGACAAGGGCAGAATTGGGGCCACAGGTATGTGTCTTGGTGGGCACCTGGCTTTCAGAGCTCTGCTTGACAAGCGGGTCTCTTGTGCCACTTGCTTTTTCCCTACAGACATTCATTCCAAAACACTAGGGTTGAATAAGAACGATGACACATTGGAACGGGTGTCAAAGGAGGCCACAAGGGACCAGGAACTTGTGTTGATATTTGGAACCTTGGACACACATGTGCCTAGTGAAGGTAGGGACTTGATCCGTTGCAGTCTGCGCGAGCAATGTGTCCAGACTACTTTTATTGAGCTAAACGCAGCTCAACACGCCTTCATTCGTGATGAGTCAAGTAAGGGCCGTTATGACGCAGCAATTACCCAGGGTTGTCTCGGGTTTATGTTTGAGCAGTTCAACAGAAAGCTGAAGACAAACCTGGGCGATTTCGTTATCGATAACGAGAACGTCGAGCATGTCTGCTAAGTAGAAGCCTATTTACCAAGTACTATTTCGTAACGACTCCGCGGCTGACTGCGAGCGTCTGTTCGCATGTCAGCCCATTCTGAGGCAACTGTTATCGTGTGCTGAACACTCACACACAAACTGAGGATCCGCTTGAAACGTTCAGAACAAGAACGATGGGGAGGATAATCGAGCTTGAGCCAATTGGCCTCCTAAAAGATGACTCAGCCCTTAAATTTATACTAGTCCTGGTGGCTAGGGTGAGAAACCTATTACTAGATACATCACGACAGTTTCCACGGTCCATCCCCAGTCACCTGCTCTACGCTAGCATATTCCTGAGCGCAGAATTGCGAGGGAGCCCAGATATATGATTATTTCAATTCACGCAGTTTTAACAAGAAAGTACCACAGGAACGTTTGCACCTGGCCTGTGCCTTATCCCGGACCTTCAATGCTAGTTCTCCGATATTTCAGGAGATTCAAGACCATTTGGCTCCAATGTCATCAGACATAGCATCGTATTACTGTTCCATCTGGCTCATCTCATAGTAAATAGGTGAACCAACTTGTGTGTTTCCGGGTAACTTCATTTCTGAAAAATTTTCCATATATTGGCACTCGAACCAGCTATCGATGGGTAGTTTACTTTGGAGAAAGGGCAGAGAGCCGGCCAACATGAGACCTATTATGCTGGTGGGACATGAGCGTCCCCTTACACAGGTCAAATACAACAAGCACGGTGACTTGGTGTTCACTTGCTCCAAAGATAACGTGGCGAGCGTGTGGTACTCGATCAACGGTGAGAGATTGGGAACTTTAGAAGGGCATACGGGTAGTATCTGGTCGATTGACGTCGACCAGTACACTCAATGCTGTGTCACTGGTAGTGCAGACTACAGTATCAAGCTATGGACCGTTTGTGATGGGCAAAACGTGTACACATGGAAATCCCCTGTGCCCGTTAAGCGTGTGGAGTTCTCTCCATGCGGTAACTACATTCTAGCGGTTTTGGATGACGTTATGAAATACATTGGTTCCATAAACGTTTACGAGGTAAAGAGGGACCCAAAGACCGGTGCCGTTACTGAGTGCATCGAGGAACCAGTGCACCGCATCGAGACCCGTGAGGGTATGGCTGCAGTTACCGTGGCTGGCTGGTCAACCGAGGGATCTTATATCCTAGCGGGCCACAAGGACGGTCAGTTGAGCAAATACAACACCAAGAACTACAAATTCGAAGACTCTATCCCCCTGCACACTTCCAACGTTAGCGATATACAGTTCTCGCCAGACCGTTCATATTTCATCACATCATCTAGAGATTCCAACGCCTATATCGTCGACGTGGACACCCTACGCGTGCTGAAGCAATACGAGGCAGACTGCCCCTTGAACAGTGCTTGTCTGACCCCACTCAAGGATTTCGTCATACTCGGAGGTGGTCAGGCCGCCCGGGATGTCACCACCACCAGTGCGCGCGAAGGTAAGTTCGAGGCCCGTTTCTACCACAAGATCTTCATGGAAGAGATCGGCCGTGTCAAGGGCCATTTCGGTCCGCTCAACTACGTTGCTGTAAGTCCTCAGGGAACCTCCTACACCTCTGGTTCCGAGGATGGGTTTGTCCGTATCCATCACTTCGAGAAATCTTACTTTGACTTTAAATACGAAGTCGAAAAGGCCGCAGAGGCCAAGGAGCACATGCAAGTCGCCGCCTAGCACTACTACTACATAGCACTATAACCACTAAACTATTTCTTGTCCATCTGTTGCAATAGCGCAGCCTTTTTCCGCTCGTCAGCTGCCTGCTGCTTCTTTCTCAAGATCTCTGCGTCAGATTCCATCCGTTTCTTCGGATCTCCGCTCTTTTTGGCATTCTTGCTCTTCTCCTGTTGTTTCTTCAGGTTCTTTTGTCTAGCAAGCTCTCTCTGATTACCTCTAGCCATTTCTTTATCAGGCCTGTTCTTACCCTTCAATAGGGCCCTGGTGGTATATAAAGGAACGAGTCGATCTTGAACGACTTGGCCTGTTGTAGTCGCTATGCAGCCAGGTCACGTGCTAGACTCGCCAGTATCAAAGACCATAGTAATGCTTTATTGTGTGCTCTACTTGAGCCGACCTGCTAGCTGCATTGGTGGGTCTTCCTGTTCGGCGACGTCTTGTGGATGCTTCTTTGAGTTAGCGCCCACATGCAGGCGAAATCTGGTGCCCATCAGCTACCGAATGGCCTAAGAAGCACTTGAGAATTGTATCTGTTTCCTACCTATAGTCCCTTTCACCGTGGCGAGTCGGCCGGTTCCTCCACTTGGAGCAGAGGAAGTGGAAGACCCACCACTTGCCGTCAAATGCTCACAGATATACTTGAGCATGATTTTCTTTGCTGCGTTGAAAACCGAGCCCGATCTTATGACCAAGTTTTCGAGGCGCCATTGGTAACATCGTATTGAGGCTCCATTGTTTGGAATGGTGAGGAGCATCCGTCATTCCAAAAGGCCTAGAGGTGTTTCCCTTTGATGTCTTTCTCTTCTTAGCCTGGTTCTGAGAGGTGAAGGCCATTATGATTCCTGTTTGTTGAGTTGAGTCGACGATGACTATTTTGAATCGATGAGAATTGGCAAGCTCGTAAGCAATCGTCCTCGTTTTATACCTTTCAAGATGCCGAACCAACTTCAGATCTACCACTACGCTCAACAGCGAACACTGAATGCGGGGTACCATGCACCCTCCATAATAAGTGTTTCCTGTTGTTTCAAGACCCAAAGAAGTTGTATAAAAGAGTAAGCTCAAAATTGTGTTTCATCTGAGTGTGACTCTCCGCCTATCGGTAGTCTTGAGATCTGAGTTCCCGATACTTATGAAGTCAAAGGCCCCCATGTGGCGAAAACCGCGTACCGCCACGGAAAAGCTCTTTCGGTATCCTCCCACTGTCCAAGTTTTCTAGCAGGCTGGGGAGATTAAGAGGTAGCACCTTGCAGACTGCGTTTCCCGGTCCGGGGAGAAGAATGCCAAGAAAGATCGAAAAAGTTCATGTCCATTGGTCCTGGAGCCAAAACTTCTCCAGTGGGCTCCGGCCCCCGTAGAACATATCTCCGAAATCGGTACGAATGCCGTCGTCTGCATTGCAAAGTTCGACCGTTTCGCTCAAGAAGTACCGGGAGACCCCACAATCCCGACGTCAGGACGATGCATAAAATGCGCAACATACTCGGCACTAATTTTTATAAGAATTGGGGGGTAATCATACAAAGCTGACCAGGAGAACTGCACCTACTGTGGCAACTAACTACCGCTCTTCGCACGAAGAGCTGTTGTAAATCCTAACGCACCAAGCCCTACACCTCCTCGAACGAATTACAGCGCGGGAGATCCATGATTCAATATGCATAATGTGCTCGTCACTGACCAAAGCGCAGCAAATAACATCACCTCCAACACTCCCAGGATCATTCAATGGTATGCTGTGCGTTGGAGGTGCCAAGATGGTTATTCCGGCGGTGAGAGCTTAATCCGAGAAATGCGAAAAATTTTCCGACGTGACGGGGTCCCAGGCGACGTGACCAGTATATAAAAGACGGGCTCATCGCATCGGGCGAATCGGATTCTTCTCGACAAAGCCTGCGTAAGCTACGACTTTCACGAGATGTTTGCTCAGACTGCCAAGCTGATGGGCCAGGGCATGCGTACGCGTGCTCAGGGTGCCAGACTATTTACACATAGTACGAGAATTCTGCAGCAGCAGCAGCCAGCTGCTGCTGCTGCTGCTACTGCTGCTGCTAGTTCTCCTTCCAAGGGCTCGTTTTTCAAACGTGCTGGTAAGGCTTTCTTGAAACTAACTTTGTTTACCGGGTTGGCCGGTACAGCTTATGTGTCATACCAGTTGTACCGTGAAAAAAATCCCGCCCCTCAAAAACCTCAGACTGCTACTTTCGGTAATGGTTCTCCACGTAAGACCGTGGTTATTTTGGGTTCCGGCTGGGGTTCTGTCTCTTTGTTAAAGAATTTGGATACTACGCTTTACAATGTTATTGTCGTTTCTCCTAGGAACTATTTCTTGTTCACGCCTTTGTTACCATCGACCCCCGTGGGTACCGTTGAGTTGAAGTCTATCGTGGAGCCTGTGAGATCGATCGCTAGAAGAGCTCCCGGTGAGGTTCACTACTATGAAGCAGAAGCTTTGGATGTGGACCCTGAGAACAAGACCGTCAAAATCAGATCTGTAAACAATGAGCACGATTATGAGCTTAACTTGAAATATGATTACCTCGTTAACGGTGTGGGTGCAGAGCCTACTACTTTTGGTATCCCAGGGGTTGTCGACAACTCTTCTTTCTTGAAGGAGATCTCGGACGCTCAGGAAATCAGAATGAAGATCATGACTAGCATCGAAAAGGCCGCTTCCTTGCCTCCAAACGACCCAGAGAGAAGTAGATTGTTGAGCTTTGTCGTTGTTGGTGGCGGTCCTACCGGTGTCGAATTTGCTGCTGAATTGAGAGACTACGTTGATCAGGATCTGGCCAAGTGGATGCCTGGTTTGAGCAAGGAAATCCAGGTCACTCTGGTCGAAGCCTTGCCCAACATTTTGAACATGTTCGACAAATCCTTGGTTGACTACGCCCAAAACTTGTTCAAGGAAGACAGAATTGATTTGAGATTGAAAACCATGGTTAAGAACGTTGACAAGACCCACATCACGGCTAAGTGCGGTGATGATCTGGAGAAGATTCCATACGGTGTTCTAGTGTGGGCCACCGGTAATGCTCCAAGAGACGTCTCCAAGAAGTTGATGGAGAAGTTAGAAGTTCAAAACTCAAGACGTGGTTTGTTGATCGACGAAAAATTGCGCCTGCTAGGTGCTGAGGACTCCATCTACGCCGTCGGTGACTGTACTTTCTACCCAGGTCTATTCCCAACTGCACAAGTCGCTCACCAGGAAGGTGAGTACTTGGCCAAGGTCTTCAAGAAGTTGCACAAGATCGACCAAGTCAAGTGGGAATTGGCCAACAACAACACTAATGATCCAAAGCTGCAAAGCAAGTTGGCCAGATTGGAATCCCAAATTCAGCCATTCCACTACGAGCACATGGGTGCCCTCGCGTACATTGGGTCTGAAAAGGCTATCGCTGACTTAGCTGTCGGTGAGTCCAAGTACAGATCTGCAGGATCCTTTACCTTCTGGTTCTGGAAATCCGCCTACCTGTCCATGTGCATGTCATTTAGAAACAGAGTTTTGATTGCCATGGACTGGACCAAAGTCTACTTCCTAGGAAGGGACTCTTCCGTCTAAACTACTTAGCTTATATTCCTCCTGTATTCACTCATCAATTTCATATTCATTCATAATGAACGTTGCCACAGTTCGTTGCTCGACTCCTACCCCAACTGTGAGGAACATGTAACCGATGGTGGCAGAAGCTTCCATCAATGGCTCCAGTAGTCTACTAGTTGATCAACCTCTATAGGCGTATTAGTCGCTAACGCTTCACGTGATCATTTGTCACTATTAGCTATAGAGCCGTCTATTGACAAAGAGAGACTGTGATGAAGAAGGGCCATGTTCTATTTTAGAGCTTTAAGGTCATTCTATAGTTGCTAAACCATCAGAATACACGCTTTTTGGTACTAGGTTACCTTAGTACAGACTTTCCGCACATTTAGAGGTGAATTGATAGGTACAGTTCATGAATGGATCAATAACTATGGAAACTGCAGCAGATCGTGCCCTCAAGCTCCCGCTAGAGTCCCCTTTTGACCCACCCGAACATTCCCACCACCACACACATCCGCATGGAAGTGGGCATGGTTCTGATATGGTTCCGGATGCCAGAAATGACCAATCAGATGATGAATCACAGGTGCGTGCTCCGAGCGGGTCGGAACAGGCTGGACATTACGATCAACCGAAGCTCGTTTCCTTATCCCCAGCCATGGCGCCATCCTTTATTTCTACTAACGAGGCAAGTCCGGATGGTTACAACGATGAAAGGTCGGCGACAGGAACACCAGGCGGTAAGAAAAGGGCCGGTAATGCGGCTACGGACACTTCGTTGACAGCAGCTGCTGCTGCTGCAGTGGCGTCCATACAGGACGTCTGGTCGGAAAACTTCAACGAACCACTACCTACAAACAGGGAGGAGCGCATACAACAGGCTTTGGAGTTTATGCGCAGTGAGAAACATGCACACGCGGCTGACAAGAACATCAAAAAACACTCACTGAGGCAGATTGCAATGTTCTTCCAGGTGCCCAAATCTACGCTGTATGATCGGTTAAAGAACAAGGGCACTTTGGCCGCCGAGGAAAAAAATCAGATACCAATCGATGGTGCAACAGGGCTCGTCAGCTCTTATTCCGTATCATCGAGGGCACATAGCCAGCAGATGAAGATTTCCCTGGAGAAGGAAGAACTGCTGCTCATACAAACGCATAACCTATGTCACGCGCTGGGGAATACCCTGAACTTGACACATATAAGAGATTTCATTACTTCGCTGGTAGATGGAGTGTCTCTTGGTAAGAAATGGGTACACAATTTTACAAGGCGTCATGATCATTCACTAATATATGGGACTTTGTCGAGCCGATTTAACGTGCGAATGGCCAATTCGAAAAATTGCAGGTCTAACTTTGAGTACCTTTGGAGATGTTTTGTTCCATTATTGCAGGAAAGCATAAAGAGGTTGGCAGAGAATGACTCATTTTACTACATAACAAAGACATGCGTCCACCAACCGAGCATGTCGAGCATATTCACTTGCTTCGAAGTATCACCGCAAAACTTGTCGATCAAGATACATGGCAAGCCGCATCTGGTCATCTTCCCCGATTATTTTGGCAAGTCATGTCTACAGCGAGATATTGGAAGTCAACCATCAATGGAAAACAATTCTAACATAAATGAAAATGACGCTATCGACCATGAGGGACTGCAGGGCGACGAGACGGTATTAGATTCAAAAGCCAACAAGCATGAAAAGTTGCAAAAACAGCACAAAATAGATAAGCTAAACGAAGCTTTCACAAAAGTATACACCAGCTGCTGCATGAGTAAGCATTCGAGCTCCCCTCCGTTGGTGATATTCGAGGGCTTCAACGATCGGTACAACTGGGATCCGCTTGTCGGTAAAGACATTGTTCATCTCGGCAGGTTTCTTGCTGTACCCTGGAAACAACAGATCTTCCAACCAATCATTGCTAAACAGCTGATAACCATCGTCGACAACGTAGCCAGAGGCTCATCCATACTCGGAGTCCAGCTGTCAGATCTCGATTTGGCTCTCGATCATGTGGATCTCAACTTGGATGCTTTCTCAGCGGAACTGAATCAAATTCTTCGAACGCCCACAGAGCCTTCTCCCACATCAGTAGATCCGCACGAAAGTACACAGGAGAGCGATCTCAACGTATTTGCATCCTCTCTCCGATCCCCGCCTACCCAGGACCACGAGGTGGAGAACAGCTTTCTCAATAAGACCGCCCAACATCACCATCAGCAGCAAAAGGATCCGCACCGGCAACCAATCGAAACGGCTACTTCGGGCAACATCTTCGAGAACTCTACCTTGTCACAGTTGCAAGATGTGATAAATTTAATCGACACGAATGAAACGGAGTTATACAACGAGCTGGCAGACCCCTCCTCGAAAGCAGTTCTGATGAACATATTCAGCAGAATAAAGGGGATACTACCGCAGTAAACCTTGGCAGTGATACTCTCATATACCAATGGAAAATTCATTAATTCAATGCCGTCGCGCCTGCTGTAAGAGTTTGATGGCAAGTGGTGGGTCTTCCATTTCCTATGCTCTAGGTGGAGGAGCTGGTCGACTCGCCATGATCGGTCCTGGCCCCTTCGTGCGTTAGCACGTTGTAAGTCTCTCGTGGATTCTCCCAGGTGTCGGGCTCACAAGTTAAAGTGTCATCGCGCACAAAACATCCCACAGTGGACCAATTTTTCTCGAACCTTGGCCAGTTCGTTGCAAATTCAGACCTCTAACTAGCTAGCCTAGTGGCAGGTCGTCGCCAGCCACTGGTAACTCGCTTCCATATAAAACTATCGAGTATTATGGTTGTTCCACACGTGATTCTATACGTGTTGTATGATTTTTAAGTGGCAAAGTTACTTGGAGTTGAAGACGACACGACCTTGACAACTTATAGTTTGTTGATTACTGGTGGGAGCGCTCGAACAGGACCTTTACGTTTCAGTAGCGATTGCGAAGAGTTCAATTCAATTGTCTTTTTGCTCTTCTATAACTGTTCTTCCAATTGGTTCGGAAACTGGTGTAAAACTATCGAAGATGTCGCACGAAGGAGAAGAAGATCTATTGGAGTACTCCGACAATGAACAGGAAATTCAAGTAGTCTCCAAGCAAGTCACCGAGGTCGAAGCCCCCAAGGAAGGTGAGACTGAAGCAAGTGGTGACGCCAACCAGGCGGATAACGACAAAAAAGGCTCCTACGTGGGTATTCACTCCACCGGGTTTAAGGATTTTTTGCTAGAGCCAGAGCTTTCAAGAGCCATTATCGACTGTGGCTTTGAACATCCATCTGAAGTGCAACAGCACACCATTCCTCAGTCTATTCATGGTACTGATGTCCTATGTCAGGCCAAGTCGGGTTTGGGTAAGACTGCAGTCTTTGTTCTATCTACTCTGCAACAGCTGGATCCTGTTCCCGGTGAGGTCTCCGTGGTTGTCATCTGTAACGCTAGAGAGCTGGCTTACCAAATTCGTAACGAGTACCTGAGGTTCTCTAAATACATGCCAGACGTCAAGACCGCGGTCTTCTATGGTGGTACTCCAATTGCCAAGGACGCTGAATTACTAAAGAACAAGGACACTGCGCCTCATATTGTTGTTGCTACGCCAGGACGTTTGAAGGCCTTGGTTAGAGACAAGTTGATTGATCTTTCCCACGTCAAGAACTTTGTCATCGACGAGTGTGACAAAGTTTTGGAAGAATTGGATATGAGAAGGGACGTGCAGGAAATTTTCAGAGCCACCCCAAGGGACAAGCAGGTAATGATGTTCTCAGCCACTCTTTCACAGGAGATCAGACCTATCTGTAGACGTTTCTTGCAGAACCCTCTGGAGATCTTTGTCGATGACGAGGCTAAGCTTACTTTGCACGGTTTGCAACAATACTATATCAAGTTGGAGGAACGTGAAAAGAACCGTAAGCTAGCTCAGTTGCTGGATGATTTAGAGTTCAACCAAGTTATTATTTTTGTCAAATCCACTTCAAGAGCAAACGAATTGACAAAACTATTGAACGCTTCCAACTTCCCAGCTCTAACTGTCCACGGTCACATGAAACAAGAGGAACGTATTGCTCGCTACAAGGCTTTCAAAGATTTTGAGAAACGTATCTGTGTCTCCACTGATGTCTTTGGTAGAGGTATCGATATCGAGCGTATCAACTTGGCTATCAACTACGATTTGACTACCGAAGCTGACCAATATTTGCACCGTGTCGGTAGAGCCGGTAGATTCGGTACAAAGGGTTTGGCCATTTCTTTTGTTTCCACTAAAGAAGACGAAGAAGTTTTGAACAAGATTCAAGAACGTTTTGATGTCAAGATTGCCGAGTTCCCGGAGGAGGGTATTGATCCTTCGACCTACTTGAACAACTAGATAGTTCCGCAAAATTTGTTTCACTGACTGGCTGACGCTGAAAAAAGTAGGATGTGGGGAGATAGGACTTTGTACTATGTAAGTAATTTCTGCTATAGAATCGTTGTCAAACGCATTCGTAAGGCTTCTATATCCTGAAAGTTTCTTTAATGAATTTATGGGAATGATATACATGAAAAACTAAATGTAAATTTATCGTTATTTAAATGATCGCTGCGGCCAACTATTAGATAAATGGCTTCATCATGTCAGTCAGATGACTTACGATTCCCTGAGCGTCCTGAAGCTTTTCATTTCAGGCATTGTAGCTCTTGCAGAACTATCCTGCACTTCGGGAGAGGCTCGGGATCTTTGTCCACTAAGTATGGGGGCATGGACTATCTCAGGCTCTGTTGTATTATCTGCTACCTGTGCAATTGTTTGATTTCCTGAGTCATCGTCCACTTCTTCATTCAGTACTTGAGACGCCAGTATTCCTAGTGTTTTCAGCATATCAGATGCTTTTTCCTTTGTGTGTGTGCTCGGCGCCACTGTTTTTGAAAGCTCTTTCGAGCCAGAACCCGGTGTTTGGCTTCCAGAACTTCCTGAGCTACAGCTGTTGTTAAGAATCCTGGTTAACTTATTGATCTGCCTATTTTTTTCCACAATTCGGTTTTTGTACTTGGTCACTTTACCCTCTTTAATTCGTAACTTCTCCACCAGTTTCTGGTTCTCCGCCAGAAATTGGCACTTAATTCTCTCGTATTGTTGCTTCTTCAAATTTTCCTCCACTTCATAGGTAGACTGAATATCGTTGCTGTTTGATTTGAGAAGCATATTTTTCAGCTTCAGTTGTTGTATTTGCCTGGTATAATCATCTAGAACTCTCACCAAGGAACTGATTGTGTCTATAATTCTTTCTTCAGTTACTGCATGATACCCGCTGTGGTCCGAGTTACGGGACGGTGTTTTGAGTTCGAGCTTCGTGAAACAGGGTCCAGAATCGTCCAGTACATCTTCTGTCGATTGCTCGTCCGCAGGACTTTTTACCAGGCGTGAACTCAACTGCCTAATAAGAGTCTTCGCGTTATTGACAGCTTTATTCAGCTCCTCGGACGTAACTTCACCGTGCTCACTGTCCTCGTATCTCATTGAAGACTGAGCACTTATCGTCGTATCTCTAGCCATCATACTCCCATCCTCAATTGGGCTTATACCTCCCATGGCCCCCGGCATTAACTGACGCGTAATACAAATACCCAAACAAATGACGGCAGAGGAATACAAACCCAGCTGGTCTTTGAAAAGTGATTGAGTGCTCCTCGGTACACCTCTTTCAGTACTGCCAAAACCCTTGTATCCGAAAGGTTGGTTCCCGGGGATATGTTTGTGGGTCGCGTCTTTGTTTATAGTTCGCGTTCCTTACATGCGCTTCCAACGCGTCACCAAAGTGTCAGTAATTCACATTAATTAAATAAAATCCAACTAAATTAAACTGAATTGAATCTGTTACTATCAATTCGACTGCGGTAATGTAACGTTCTACCCGTAAGAGTTAAATTATACAGTGTATGTAAGTAAAATGTAGTACAGCTGAGAAAACAAGACACGATAATGCTTTGGTGAAATTGTCTTCTTAACGGTAAGACTTTTGGAATCTAGAACGAGCACCTCTACCACCGAATTTCTTTGGCTCAGGTCTTCTAGAGTCAGCAATCAACAAGGTTCTGTCGTACGAGGTGAAGGCCTTCTTCAACTCGTTCTTGGATTGTTCATCAACATACTTTTGGTGGTAAGCAACCAAACCCTTGGCAATTGCCTGTCTGATAGCGTAGACTTGAGAAACGTGACCACCACCGGTGACTCTGACTCTGATGTCGATGTTGGCGAATTTGTCCAAACCAACCAATACTAATGGTTCGTAAACTTTGAATCTCAAGATTTCTGGTTCGACCAGAGTGATTGGAGAACCGTTGACCTTGATCAAACCCTTACCGGCCTTAACGTGGGCAACTGCAGTAGCAGATTTCTTCTTACCGAAAGTCTAAACATGTGGTTAGTAAACACAGAT
Organism: Torulaspora franciscae; assembly: GCA_003705175.3. Classification (NCBI taxonomy): domain Eukaryota; kingdom Fungi; phylum Ascomycota; class Saccharomycetes; order Saccharomycetales; family Saccharomycetaceae; genus Torulaspora; species Torulaspora franciscae. The sequence goes on from PPHX03000001.1 coordinate 280,291, forward strand.
TCCTCAGGCTTGGGGAACAAACGGCACAGTATTCATAGAGTTTCACTTCTCATCAACTTTTGCGGATGTGGCTTAACATTTTTGCCAGGTAATCTTTTCTCATTTGGCTGGTTTCTCGTGTATATGCCGTTTCCTCACAGGTGGGTTCATCAATAACATACTTGGACACTTGGGACAGCAGACATCTTGCGTTTGATCTCTTATTATGTTCAACTCCTTGACGTTTCAACCTCTCTGCAAATTAACCACTTACACCTTCCAGTATTTCACATAAGGTATACCGGTGCGCACAACGATGCGATCGCTGCGGTCAGTGCTCTCCCCAAACCCGTGAGTCTGGCCTACAAGGTCTCTGTCTGTGTCTGGCTAGAAGGAGAACAGGATGCCCGTCTGCCTAGATTCCAGACGGAGAGCAATGGGATGTGGCCCAGTCCTAGGCAGGGCTCCCGTCTGGCTCGGACTGTTGCACTCGAAGCCCATGAAAAACAACCGACGCAAAAATAAGTTATGGCTTTGACATGTATGGGCGTACGCAAAAAAACAGTCATACATTAGTGTTTGACTGTTAATTGTACATCCGTAACCCCATAAATGTACATCCTTGCACTTACAGTTTCTTTTTCGCGCGTGCGTCGCAACCCGTAGAGAGATTCCCAAAAAGAGCTGGGCAGAGGGCCTTCCATCTGCTAGACAGAGCGTCCCTCTAATGGTAGGAGTCCTTCCTAGCCCCTCTCCGTCTGGAGAGGGCTGCGTGGAATGGACTGTCTCGCGGTTAGAGAGGAGATGTCTGAAGGTGAGACACCAGACTGGACTGGACCAGTCTAGCTCGGGCAGCTTACAGTGGTTAACCCAGTAGGTAAACTTGTGAAATTTCGATACTTTAACAGTGTTGTGATTTAGACCATATAGTTCGAGCAAGGTAAAGAAGGAATCAAGTAACAATGGGTATGTGAAAATTAGACTGTGATACAGACCGTGGTGTTGTGCAACATGTCAGAGGAATGAACTAGTTGAAAGCGAGACAACAGGAACGGCGAGTGTCCTTTTTATGTCATGGGACGTCGGAATACTAACAATGTAGTACAGCTATCTCCAAGAACTTACCAATTTTGAAGAACCACTTCAGAAAGCACTGGCAAGAACGTGTCAGAGTTCACTTCGACCAAGCTGGTAAGAAGGTCTCTAGACGTAACGCCAGAGCTTCCAAGGCCGCTAAGATTGCCCCAAAACCATTGGACCTATTGAGACCTGTCGTCAGAGCTCCAACTGTCAAGTACAACAGAAAGGTCAGAGCCGGTAGAGGTTTCACTTTGGCTGAAGTCAAGGCTGCTGGTCTAACTCCTGCTTACGCCAGAACCATTGGTATTGCTGTTGACCACAGACGTCAAAACAGAAACCAAGAGATCTTCGACATCAACGTCCAAAGATTGAAGGAGTACCAATCCAAGATCATCGTTTTCCCAAGAAACGGTAAGGCTGAAGCTGAACAAGTCATCTCCACTGCTGCTTCTTTCCCAATCACTCAACCAGTCACCGACGTTGAGACCAGAGCCGTTGAGGAACAAGGTGAATCTGCTTTCAGAACTTTGAGATTGGCCAGATCTGACAAGAAATACAAGGGTATCAGAGAGAAGAGAGCTAGAGAAAAGGCTGAAGCTGAAGCTGACAAGAAGAAATAAACTTAGTCATTATTTTCCAATTAGTTTTTTCTTGGTATGTTTTATGTACATTGTATAACGGGAAGCCATCACTTAATATAACATCTCTTTACTGTTATTGCAGGCAGCCAATCGAAACTATACTACTAGTACACTACTAGTCACTAATACTGCGTGAAAAACGAATCCGTCAAATTAAAATTGCTTAAAGATAACTATGTAAAACATACTCAAACATCTTAATCGAACAAACCGAAACCCATGTCGTCGTCGGACTCTTCCTTGGCTTCTTCTTCCTTTTCTTCTTCGGCTTCACCGGCGGCCTCGCCAGCAGCAGCACCACCAGCAACAGCACCAACTGGAGCAGCACCACCAGCGCTGAAGTTGACCAACAAGTCCTTCAAGTTTTGACCTTCCAAAGCCTTAGTGAAGATATCAGCCCAGATACCTTCAACTTGAACATTAGCAGCTTCAGTCAAAGTCAACAACTTTTCAGTGGTGATTTCGACGTCAGCATCAGCCAAGATCAAAGCAGCGTAGGACAAAGCAGATTCAGTGGACATTTCTTTCGTTTCAATTAGGTTTTGGCAATAAAGATAATCAGTTTAAGCTTCCTTGTAGATCACAATAAAAGCAGACTATTCCTTTATGGCTTCTTCAATGAAACTTCTTGTTAATAACTGAAATTTATCCATTAAAGCTTATAACTGCGATGCGAAGTTGGAAAGATTCTGGCAAGATGAAAAAAATTGCGTGGTCATTTCAAACGGCCTGAAATTTTCTTCGTTTGTGGTGATACGTTTTGAGGCAGGCGATGGGCGGCTATATTAGAGCATTGACAGAAGGATAATACCGATGTGTTGATGTTTCGAAAGCTTGGTGATGGCTGGAGGTCGTATCGCATATGGCTATTTAGTATTTCGTATATATCATTTCTGCATGTTGTTGGGCGAAGAAGAGCTGTGGCCGGGTTTGCACTTTGACCGGGCCTCTTCATCGGCTATGCTGAGTCTTATGGCTCGGGCCAGCATTTCTTCCTCGAGCTCCTGGACGTCTCTGTTACTGGAGGAGTCAAAGTTGGAACCGCGTCTTGATGGATGATCTGGGTCGATGAGACGGTTGCTCACGTGAATAGCGGTTGCGTTGGCCGATCTTCTTGCTAGCCTGGCTCTCTCCTTGTCGAGCTTTGTCTTCCAGTCGGGACGGATCGTGTCTGAGGTGACGACGTTGGTGTTGGTTTGGGTTCTGGAATTACGTCTTTCTGAAGCGGTTGTGGCCTCTGGCGACTCCGCTGGCAGTTTGTAATCGCACGGTTTGATCCCGCCAACACCGACTCTTCTGTCTAGCCTGGGTCTGTATGTGACCGCGAAATTTGGGGTTGCACAGTAGGCGCAGTTGGCCGGCTCCGAGGTCAAGAGGTTGGGGTCTTTCTCATCATCGTTGGCGACCGGCTGCGTGGGGTCTATCTCGTCGTGGGGAAAATGTGGCTCGGCCCTCTTTATCTGAACAAAACACTCGGTGCAAATCGGCTGCATGCAGCACTTGGAGTAGTTCAGTGGCTCTGGGTAGTAAAGGAAGCAAATGGGGCACTCAGTACCGTTTTTGTAGAGAGAATACTTCAAATCATCGCTGGCTAAGAAAGCGTTGTTTTTGGATGTTGAGCCTGGATTTTTGGACTCAATCTTCTGCTCCAGGAAGTTCTCGTTCTCCATCTCCTGCCAAATAATTCGTTTCCTGTAGAGCCTGGCCTTGAAAATTTTGGATCTCATACGACGCTGCTCTCTCTTAGACAGCGTTTTGTCGATCAACTCGTCGAAATTCGACCTTTTCAGGTTGCCCACTGGCACATCCTCGTACTTTTCCAAATTCTCGTCGAACGAAGCGTGTAACGGTAAACCATCTACGATCTTTATGAGTTCAGCTTTGGTCCACGATTCGTTGTAGTCCTGTAAAGGGGTGTAAAAGGGCGCCAGTTTTCTTTCAATAATCAGGTTTCTCACCACGTCCCCATCATAATCGAGTTTTTCGAATCCATAGCACCCAAAGGGAGCCAAAAACCCCCCATCTACAGTCTCGTCATACCTGATCACTAGTTGCTTGGCATGCTCCTCCTTCATACGCTCTCTCTCTTTGGTCGATTTCCTCTTCTGAGACTGTAAATTTCCGCTCGAGTCAGCTCTCGACCTCCCGCTGGGACTCAAAATATTCCCAACCAGTGAGGTGCCCCTGCGAGTCCTCCCGACGTTGTTTTCAGCATTCCATGCTGCTCTGCCGCTTACTCCAGATGAAGTACTCAGTGACCTACCGCTGGACCTATAATTTCCGTTCTCAGCGGAAACAGAACTCCCATCACCAAGTTTAGCTGGTGCATTACCCATATTACGACACTAATACTCGACTCTCTGTTGGTCTGTGATTCTTAAAGTGATCTTTTTCTTTAAGAGTCACCAATGCCCCTTATTGAACTTTTTCCTCATGAATCTCGGACTTTAAATTTATAAGCTAATATGGTGCTATAACATACACAAGATAAACATATAGCTAGGTCTGGGCCCTTAGCTGCTTAGTAAGATCGTTTACCGCAGTAACCACTCTTTCGACAAGTAGACCTACTTCTTGCTGTGTAATGATGAATGACGGACCGAATAGGGCGATGTCCCAGGTCCCGCCGTTGTTATCGGCACCACTCACTCCCATGATGTTGAACCCATTCTCTAAGGCGATGTCGGCAAACCTTGGCCCGACCTTGGTCTCTGGTGGGAACGGCTCTTTGGTCTTTTTGTTCTTGACAAACTCAATGGTCCAAAACCCGCCTAGACCTCTAACGTCACCTACGAAGGGATTTGAATCGTTCAGTAGTGCTACTCGAAGTTTTTCACCCAGTAGGTTGCCGTTTTCGAATATGTTCTTGGTCAACTGGTTCTTCATGATTTTTTCTTGAATCCCCAATGCTGTTGCACAGTTGAAAGCGTGAGAGTGGTACGTCTGTGCCCCGAGGATCAGACCGCTACCGTTGACGTAGGCATCGAGAATCTTGGGGCTGATGAGAACACCTGCAATGGTAACGTATCCAGAGCCCAGAGTCTTGCCGACGCTCTGGATGTCAGGCCCATCTTCAGGTGCCAGGAAATTTTCCCAGCAGTTCAGCTTGCCGTTTGGGTTGGCCCTCCCGGTGCCGCACATGACCTCATCTAGCATGAATACCACGTCATACTTGTTACAAAGGTCCCTGATGCCCTTCAGGTAGCCCTTTGGTGGCACAGGAGTACCAATGGAGCTTCCTGGCAACGTCTCGACGATCACTGCGGCCACAGTTTCGGGGTTGTTTTCTAGGATCATTTTTTCCAGAACGTCCAGCAGTCTCTGAGAGTATTCTTCCTCCGTTTCGCCCTTTTTCATGTCTCTGTAGGGCCAGCAACGGGGCATCTTCAAGCAGACATTATCCTGGTCGAGCATGAGGTCCTTGAAAGGGACCCCACGAGGGGTATTTCCAATCGAGATAGCTCCCAAAGTGAAACCATGGTACGAGCACTCTCTTGAAATAAACTTGGTTTTCTTTGGCTTGTTTTTCTCGAGCCAGTACTGTCTGATTATCTTCAATGCATTTTCGTTGGACTCGGAACCAGAACAAGTCCACAGTGCTGAGGCAAAAGCTCTGGGCGGCGAGTTTTCGATGTAAAACTGAGCCAGTTTCTCAGCTTCCTCGTTTGCAATGGAGCTGGGATAACTGTAGGTATGTTTTCTCAATGCATCGTTAACGATACTGGGCACATCAGGGTCGCCCCAACCCAACGAAGCAACTGCTGCACCACTCACAGCATCTATGACATCTTCGTAAACCTTCCCGTTCTTTTCAATGGTCACGTAGATACCTTTACCACCCTTGGCGAATGCTTTTTCTTTACCAACGTAGCCTTGGAACACATGCGACTTTGCAGCTGAGACGGTCATAGTTATGGAACCTTACCTCTTCAAACTACTGATCTAGCTTGGTGAACAAGACATCCCATCTTTGGCCCACAAAGTAGTCCCTCTGTGATCATTTATGTAGCTTATGGATTAAACTTTGTGACAGTTGTACCTCTATCTTGATATAGTAGCCTCGGCGATCGATTAACGAAACACTGCAGAATGCTGTGATCCAGCCCACATCTGTTCAACTATCGGTAGAATCCCCCCTATTAGGAAAAAGTCGCTATCTACAAGCAAGTAGCACTGGAGTCAAACGTCCCAATGACTGATATGTCGTTTACGAGCCGCTTGACCATGTTGACTCTTACACGAATGCCAACGATAGCGGAATACTGTCAATTGATTGACAGGTCCTTGGTAAGATAAGTCACGCAGTTTTACTATTTTAGATACTAGCCTGATCTTCTTAGCTCTTGATTGTCTTGAGAGCTGGTAATGAATAGCTCAGACTACTTGAAGATCTACTGGGCTAGAGCTCCTCCATCCACAGCGTATACAGCACCTGTTGTATGGCTACTTAGTGGAGAGAGCAGAAACAAAACTGTGTTTGCGACTTCCTCGACAGTTGCCATACGGTTCATCGGCTGTTGGGCAGCCATCCATCGTTGGACATCATCTGGGAGAGCAGTTAACGTTGAAGTCGCAACATACCCCGGGGCTACCGCGTTAACCCTCACACCCCTTTTAGCGTACTCTAAAGCTGCACTTTTGGTGAGGCCAATGATGGCATGCTTGCTGGTTGTGTAAGGCGCAAGTCCTGCTATTCCAACGAAGCCGTTTGTCGCAGAAAGATTAACAATACTACCCTTCTTGCTTTCTTCAATCAGGGGTAGCGCATACTTCATCATGTAAAAGGACCCGCTTACGTTGGTTTCCATTACTTGTTGCCAATCTTCGACCCTGAACTCAGGGATCATGACTTGGCGAGGACCAGTAATACCAGCGGCATTAACCAGACAATGCAGTACGCCGTATTCATTGCGTATTTCTTCAATCAAAGACCTGACCGATTCTGAGTTGCGGACGTCCATGCATTTTGGTATGACTTTGGTCCCTGTAGGGTCGATCGATGTCGCCGTCTTCTGAAGTTCGTCTGAGTTCCTTGCAGTTATTATGACCCTAGCGCCTTGTTGATATAAAGCTTTCGCAATACCTGCACCTATACCTTTCGAAGCACCTGTGACTAAAGCTACTTTATGATCGAATGACAGCGACATTATACCAGAGTTCTGTTTGCCCCTGAGTTCCATTAAGCTTCCCAGTCTGATAATATTACTTGCTGTTATTATGTGCAATAAATATGGTCGTATGAATTAATGTTCTATCGAAACGTTAAATAATGCTAACGTAAGCAGTTGTTAGGTTCCCTTAGTGGTTCGTCCACATCAAGTCCGCCTCCTTTGCATCCATTGCTTCCACTGATGCTCCGGGTACCGTGCTGGGTACCACAAGCCGCTTCACGATTAACTTCGTGAGCAATAGAGAACATATGCTGTGGATTGGCATCCTTAATGTTGTGATGGCAAATCAGTTGACCCCTGGAGAGAAATCATCAGAACAGAATTTTTTAGAGCTGGCCTCCGAGTTCGGGGTGAACCCATCCGATTCTTCGGCAGCTCTCTTCTTATTTTCCTGCTCAGTAAGCCATCGGTCCATGAGCGCTTGCGGTACATCCATCGGTGGTAGCATAATCTCCAACAATCGTATTTTATCGTTAGCGGCAAAGAGAGGGTCATGAATCATCTCAAGAAAGTCGCCTACGGTGACGATTTTCCTGGTTTCGTAGTTCGTAGCACCAAAGGTCGGGATTAGGCGCAAGTAGTCCCAGGTCTGAATATCATAGTAGCTTGCATTTGACCTGTGATGTAAAAACCTATCAACGGAGTAACCCTGGTTGTTCATGACAAAGATGTACGGTGTTAAACCCCATCTAATCATTGTAGAAACCTCCTGCACGGTCAACTGAAACGCACCATCACCAACAAACAGAATAACTCTATGCGGAATAGTTGAAAGTCGATCTCTAATAATTTCGTTAACTGCAAAAGAAGCCCCAAGACAAGCTCCTAAAGTGTATCCGACAGATCCCCAAAGTGCCTGAGATATACCACGAGAGTTCGGGGGGAAATGGGTTTGATTTATACCAAAAGCTGACGTACCGGTCTCTGTGATAATGATATCTCCCGGCTGGAACCAGTGCGACATTTGATTCCAAATCCACTCGTGCCTCAAAGTGTGCCTACTGGGTAGTTCTGATCTCGGTATAATCATCTGGGGCGTTGGCTGACACTTGTACCTGATTTTAGACTCGTTCAAATTTCTTAAAAGATTTGCCATCAAAGACTTTATTTGTAGATCTGGGTAAATTGCGTGTTTGAATTTGACAGACGTTGGGTAAATCAATGCAGACTCTTTAGTCTTGTAATTGAAATGGAACGAGCTGGTACTAAAATCTGACAGCACGCAGCCTATGACGATCAGAAAATCTGCGAAATTCACCACTTCCCTAACTTCTGGCGATGATATAGATCCCATAAATACACCACCAAAATTTGGCAAGCTTTCGTCAATAGCACCCTTACTCATTGGAGTTGCAAAGATGGGGAAATTCGTTCTTTGGCAAAATTCAACGGTCTCTGGGACAACTTGATGTCTTGTAACGCAGGCATCCGCAATGATCACTGGATTCTTTGACTTATAAAGTTGTTGTAAAATTTGCTTGACCAGTTCGTTCTCCGTATTCTCATCGTTCTTCGGCAGTCTAAGATCTAATGCAGTATTTAATCTTTGAGAATGGACCGGCGAATTTACTAAATTTACCGGTATACCCATATAAACGGGTCGTTGTGAGGTCCAGGCTTTTGCAATGCAATAGTCCACCTCTTCAGCACACGATTCCCGGTCGGTAATTACTGTGGAATGACAGGTCACTTCGCTAGCCATTCTATGGAAGACTTGATAATCACCATTACCCAAAGTGTGATGCAAAAGAAGCTGCTTTGTTTGCGCACTTGTTGGTGGCATACCAACGACGTGCAGTAGACCAACATGTTCGGCAAACGAACCTGCTACTCCGTTAATAGCAGAAAGTTCACCTACACCAAACGTAGTGATGATGCATCCGAGCCCCTTGAGTCTCGAATAGCCATCAGCCGAGTATGCAGCATTGAGTTCATTGGTGTTGCCTGCCCACCGAAGGCCCGGAACCCCATGTAGTTTGTCAAGCAACAGTGCGTTGAATGCACCTGGAAGTCCGAAGATCGTTTCCACACGGAGTTGTTTCAGTCTGTGGAACAAGTACTCTGCGAATGTGATCGAACCAGTCAGCCCATTTGAATCTGTGTAGTTCATAGGAGGAGAGTTTTCATCTTGGATCATCTTACAGTTGCCATTAGTTCTAGTAGACAATAGACTTTTTTTCTTTAAGCTATTTTTCGCTGCGTCGAACAGCAATTTATACAACAATATAGTTGTTAAGAACCAAGCCCATGAGTCACCTTTGGCCTAAGCCTTTCAACCATGGACCTCGGGCCATAAAAGCTCTGTATTTGTTAGGCTGCAACCGACAGAGCAGTCGAGAACAGCCCGCTAGAAGTGTGGGCAGTGTCTACTCCGAGCTGTAAGACGAACGAGCAGATTCGGTGCTCGCGCTGACAGTGACTAACTGATGCTGAAGCTACTTAGATGTAGAAAAAACATGTTCAAATGGTCATTTCATCATTAGAATTGATTAAAAAGATTATCATATTATACTTGGCGCCAGTTTCAATTTTACAGCAGCTAGTTGGTCTTGAGTTAAATGCCCCAGTTCGGTCTCGTAATCGAAGTTCAACAGCCGCAGATTATCCACAATTCTTTTAAGGTCATCCTGGGCGAATCGTAACTCATCAAAATACGGTGCACATAAGCACTGTAACGAGTTGTACCTCTCCAGGGGATCGTACTTCAGTGTATTGGTGAGAAACTTAACCGTTGGTTCGTCCTCTTTCTTAAAAACTTTTGACAATGGGATGGGCTTGATCTGAGGGAACTTGTGTTCCATGTAGTTTGGGTTCATGGCACAGATCTCCTGCTTCGAAGGCGTACCGAGAATTTTGATGATTTCCACCAGCTGGTCGATCCCACTCTCGCCCGGAAACATGGGCTGTCCGAGCAGCAGTTCTGCCATGACACATCCACTGGACCACACGTCAATCTGGTTCAGGTAGTTAGTAGCGCCGAAAATCAGCTCAGGCGCTCTGTAGTAACGCGAACAGATGTACGACACGTTGGGTTCCTCCGGTTTCAACTGCTTGGCACTGCCGAAATCGCACAGCTTGAGCTCCCACGTCTGCGGGTTCACCAGCAGATTCTGGGGCTTTATATCCCTATGACACACGTTGGCGTGATGATGCAGATAGTTGAGCGCTTTGAAAAGCTGGTACATGTAGCACTTGATCTCGAGCCTCGGCATGACACTGCTCAGGTGCACGAAATGACGAAGCCTCTGATACAGCGATTGAGGCATAAAGTCCAAGATGAGGTTCAGATACACCTCCCCGTGCGGATCCTTCTCGTAGAAATAGTACTTCAAATCTATCACGTTGCGATGTTGCAACATTTTCATGATCTCCAGCTCCCGGTTTTTGAACCGGCGGTCCTGTAACACCTTCTTGATAGCTACCATCTCGCCTGTCTGCTCAATCGTCGTCGTGAACACTACCCCGAACGACCCGTGCCCGACCACTTCAGTGGTCGGGTACGAGATCTCGATCGGCCGTTCATCCCCTTCTTGACCGCCCGCGTGCCCCACATACACCTGCTTGTGCACTATCGCTTCGTTAGTACCCTGTTCAACGTTCATCATGCAGTCTTGGTACGGTACCACGGGCCACCAGAAGAAAATTCCACACTTTGCTCGATTCTGTGTGCTGTCCCTCTCTCTTTTTCTTTCTCCCTGTGTGTTTTATTTTCCTGTCTTTTGGCTCTCCCCCGACCCGCTTCCACTGACCCGCCCCCTCCGGAAAAAAAAAAAATGTTGTCCGATCCAACCCCGGACTGTCCGGAACAACGGAACATACCTATGTTGTGGGCGGCATACTTGAAGAACAGTTCGTCTAGCTGTACCATTTTCTGGATCCGCTCGTCGTTCAAGCGTTGGGACCTGACGTCCTTTTCCTTCCGTTCTACGTGTTCCACCTCGGTCTTGACGTCGTCCTTTGGAGCCACCAGTCTCAGCACGATCCGGTCCTCGATTTTCTGCGCATATGCACTGTCATCGTTGGGAGCGCCTTTGTCGAGTCGCGGTACCACGCGAGGAACAACCTCCACCGGGCCCTCTGGCTTTCTTCTCTTCACAAACAGTCTCTTCAATACAACACTCATCCCTTCACTCCGTCGCTACTATCCTGCCTCCTGCATAAATCTGTAAAAATCGTTCTTATATAGATAGCGCCCACGCGCGCTGCGAGGGCGCGGAGCTGTTTTTTTCTTCCCCACCCCCGCATCCCCCGCCACGAGATACACACCGTGCTACTTACAACTTGGAGCCGCCGACCACAAAGCGGGTACCCTTCTGGATGCTGGTTGCGAGCTCCAGCAGACAGCGCTCAACCAGCTGTTTTTCTTGCTCACTCAACTTATCAAGCACCGAGTCATCCACACGGGCTGCCCGGCCGTCAACCAGCTGCACCGGGAGCGCGAAGTAGTCGACCGTGTCCTTGAGCTTGTGCTGGGCACGAGCACCGTTCTCGATGCCGGGCAAGTACACGTACGCGGGCAACGGCTCGGTCTTCTCGCGGTGGATGCTGCGCAACACCTGTTCGGTAAACCGGTACCCGGCCAGCGCCATCGACAGGGTAGCGGAACCCGCTCCGTCCTTGGCCTTCACCACCTCGTCACCGCCGAACTGCACGCGGTGTACGAAGCGCGCGTGCTCGTGTCCCAGGGCGGCTGCCATAGAGGAGCCGCCAAGCAACACGGGCACGATAGTCGTGCCCGAGTGGCCGCCGATGACCGTGACGTCGTTCTGCATGCGCGTCTTGTCGAACTGACGCGTCAGCCCGCCCTTCTTCGAAGCGTTCAGAAAGTCGGCCAGGAACGTCTCGGCGCGGACCACGTCGAGCGTGGTCACGCCCATGACGTTGCCGGCGCTGAAGCAGCCGGCCGCCTTCAGGGTCTCGGCCGCAATCGGAACTGTGGAGTTCACAGGGTTCGAGATCACCAGCACGCGTGCCTGGGGACAGTGCTCGGCGATCGACGAGCAGATCCCGCGCACGATTCCCGCGTTGATCCGGAACAGGTCGTCCCGCGTCATGCCGGGCTTGCGGGGCACGCCGGCGGGGATCAGCACGACACTCGCACCCCTAAGCGCCTGCGCGATCTGGTCCTTGTCGTAACCGCGGCACTCGGCGTTAGTACTGATGTGCGACAGGTCCTGGGCCACGCCCTTGGCGAGTCGGACGTCGTAGAGCGCGAGCTCCGACACGTACGGGTTGAGTTTGAGAAGCAGAGAAAGCGGTTGTCCGATTCCGCCCGAAGCACCTACCACAGCTACCTTTACCATCGTTGTAATTGCGGTGAGTTTGGGTTGCAGGGCGTGGTGGGTGCGCACGACGGCCGTCTATATATATGACAGCGCGTCCTTTAATCCGGGCAGCCCCTGTCCGGAAACGGCGCTGCATCGGACAAAAAGGGCGCCGGGACCGACTACGCCCCGGAGCGTCTCCTCGGTGGCAGAGAGCTCGGCGGCTGCGGCCTCCGGGAGCAGCAGATCGACTTTGTTGAGGGCCACGACCACCTTCGGCGCCGGACCCTCGCTCTGCAACAACAGTTGTTGCAGTTCCCGCTGGGACTCGTCCAGTCGGAACCGCTGGCTGGCATCCACTACCCACACCAGCAGGTCTGTGCGGTCGTAGTAGTTTTCCCAGAACGGACGCAACGTCGACTGTCCTCCAACGTCCCACAGGGAAACTAGCTTGTCGTTCATCCGGAAGGAGTGGATCTGGAACCCGACCGTTGGGGTGATCTCTGCCGCTTGGCGCGAACTGGGCAGGAGTGCGTTCACAATGGTAGACTTGCCAGCGTTATCTAGTCCTAGAATAAGACATCTCACTTCGTTGTCCTTGAGCTTTTGTTTTCTTATGATAGACAGAAGTCCCATCTTGCCCTTAGTTGGTGTTGTGTGTATGTTTAGGTGTATATAATGTATAACAAACAACAGCGCTGGCAGGGAGCGAGGGACTGAAAATTTGCAAGAGCCCACACTCGCATATGGGTAAGAAAACGGTTGTAGACTTGGCCCATGAGGAGGTGCGGAGGAAACGATCCGGCGTGATGAAAACAGTGAAACGGCAGCGAAAGCTGTTTGAGTTCGACATACCGACGGCCAGCTCGCTTCAGGTTCGACAGCGCTCGTTCGAAGAGGTCACATGCGAAAGCAACAGGGACGATCCGATAGTGATCGAAGATGAGGAGGACCAAGAGCAGGAGGACGTGAGATGTCCTATATGCAACATTGATATCACCAAGTTTGAGGTGTACCAGAAGGAAGCGCACGCGGAGTCGTGTCTTGAACAGAAAACAGAGCGCACGACAAGCGGGGCGGTCAAACGGCCCAGACTGCCCGAGATTAAGATACTGAGTTTTACCAGCGGACATCGGATTGTCGTGGATGGGTTCAATTTTGAGCGTGAGCCCGGGATCAACCAGTACTTCTTGTCGCACTTCCACTCGGACCACTATATGGGTCTCCGGAAGTCGTGGGACCATGGGACGATCTACGGCTCCCAGGTCACTATCGACTTGATGGTCAGCAAGTTCAACGTCAGCCGAGATCTGGTACGCGCGCTGCCCATGAACCGAGAAACCTGGTTTACAGAGACAATATCGGTTATTCCACTGGATGCGAACCACTGTCCTGGCGCAACGGTCTTTTTGTTCCAGGAATGGGACGCGTCCCGAAGCTCGGTTGTCAAGCAGATTCTGCATACCGGCGATTTCAGAAGCAACCCCGGCCTGATTTCAAGACTGAACAGCATCTGCACGTCGAGGATCCACCAGGTCTACCTCGACACCACGTATCTGATCCCCGGGTTCCATTTCCCCAGTCAACAGTCCGTGCTAGACGTCACGGCGCAATTTGCATCTGGTCTAGTACAGAAGGGTGTAAGAAACTACTTCAACGACTCGCAACAGTCCATCCTGAAATTTGTCCGCAGAAGCGCCAACACGTTGCACAAGTGTCTGTTTCTCGTCGGGACATACACCATCGGCAAGGAAAAGCTGGCTATAGCCATTGCCGAGGCTCTGAAAACCAAGATATACATACCAAAAAAATCGTCCCGTTTCAAGATCATCTCCAACTACATCTCCTACTTCCCGGACGGCCTGATCACACACCATCTCCCAGAATCCTGCGTGCACCTTGTGCCACTCGCCATCCTGCGTTCAAAGGAGTCCATAGACGCGTATTTTAACGAGTTTTCCACCCTCTACGATGACGCCGTTGGTTTCATCCCAACTGGTTGGACTTATACAAACAAATACGCCCCTGCGCCCGACCTTCCTACCCTAGAGTCCCGCATCGACTACTGTCGAAGCCTGCTGCAGGATGACTCCAAGAATCTGCTCGACTTGCAATTCATTACTAAGCAATACAAAAAGCACAACAAGTACCAGGTGTTTCGCGTGCCATACTCTGAGCACAGCAGTTTCAAAGACCTCGTGTTGTTTGGTACTAGTGTGCCCTGCAAGGAGATCTTGGCAACGGTCAATCTACACAGTCTCGACAGTATCAGAGATATGCGATTCTGGTTTAAAGCTTGGCAGTCAATGCATGCAGAAAGATTTTTTTAGGTTTGGACCGCCGCGCGGTGGAAATGCGCACAATGGAAAGGAAATAAGCACAATGGTAAGGAAATACGCACACAGGGAAGGAAATGAGTACGATGGGAAGAAGATTAGCTGCGATATGAGTGATCGAATTGGTATATAAGCACCTGGATGAGTTTCCCATTGGAATGAAGACCACTCCCTAGAGTATCCGAGTTGTCCGTCCGCAAAATGCAGGATTTAGAAAGCCTAAAGGATGTCCTAAGAGATGAGAGTGCACAAGTACAATCGAGTGATGAACAGCCCTCGAGCATTCCTTCGGGCTCCGAAGTTCCACATCAGGATTCTGAGAAAAATCAAAAAGACGATTTTGGAATGGCTAGGCCTACAGGGTTCACTTTGTATATCAGTGTTCTTTCGCTGATCCTGTCGATTTTCTTGGCCGCTTTGGATATCATGATTGTCACAACGATCGTCGAGAACGTGGCTCAGGAGTTTGGGGATTACGCAAGAACCGGGTGGATTTTTGCCGGCTACAGTTTGCCCAATGCTCTGCTAGCACTGATTTGGGGCCGGATTGCAGCTGTTTGTGGTTTCAAGTCTTCTATGTTGGCCGCAATTGCTGTTTTTGAAATTGGGTCGTTGGTCTCTGCTTTAGCAAACTCGATGGATATGCTGATCGGCGGTAGAGTGATTTCTGGTCTGGGCGGTAGTGGAATCCAGACCCTCTGTTTCGTTATTATATCGACTTTGGTGGAAGAATCAAAACGTGGGCTGTTGATCGCTTGTATGGGGAGTGCCTTTGGTATCGCATCCGTTGTCGGGCCGTTCTTAGGAGGCGCTTTCACAACTCATGTCACCTGGAGGTGGTGTTTTTGGATCAATCTTCCTGTAGGTGGTTTGGCATTCGCCTTTTTCGCTGCCTTTTACAATCCACATGGCAGTGACCAAAACCTCGGCAGAACCGCTATAGTTTTTTTTAAGAAAGTGGCGGTCTGGCTAAAGAAATCTGGCGCACTCTTGAAGCTGTCTACTTGGAAAACGATTGCTCATGAGCTCCTCTACACATTCGATATTATTGAGTTCATACTTTCTTCAGCCGGTCTGGTTTTGATCCTGCTGGCTCTCAGCTTTGGTGGTAACAAGTATGCCTGGAACTCGGGTTCCACTATTGCCATGTTTGTTATCGGTATATTGTTTACCATTTCTGCTCTGATCTACGATTTTGCGGTCTTTCCCCGTTTGAAAGTCGTTAGGGCTAACCCAAAATACCAGCCCCTAATTCCTCTGAGGGTGGTCAAGAATATTTTCATCCTCGTCAATGATGTTGCTGTCTTCTTCGTTTGTGCTGCGTTTATGGCCCAGATCAATTACATAATCCAGTTTTTCCAATTGATCTACCACGAGACAGCCTGGAAAGCATCTATCCATGTTATTGCCTCAGTGGTCTCCACTGTGATTACTGTTATTTCAAGCGGTATAATCAACAGCAAGTTTGGTATCGTGAAGCCTATCAACATGCTTGGCATAACTGCTGCCATAGTTGGCGCAGGCCTGCTCACGCTGCTGACCAACAAATCTACGAACAGCCAGCACATCGGTTTACTAATTCTCCCAGGTGTCGCTTTTGGAGCTACTATGCAAAGCACCCTAATTGGAAGCCAAATTCAGCTAGACAGAAAGAGTGCCAACTATCGCATGGATTTCATTGCTGTGACAACAATCAATAACTTCTTGAAGAATTTGGGTCAGGCTTTTGGCGGTGTGCTTTGTAACACCGTCTTCACCACTTCTATCATGAACAAGCTGAACAAGAATGGTATCCAACTTGGGGAACACAATGACTCTGATACTTTAATTGCATACAGAGAATCTCATTTTGACGGGCCCAGGTCTTTGTTGGGTAACCTGATCAGTCAGTCCATCCAGAATGTTTTTTACATGTGTCTGGGCTGTGCAGCTGTTGCCTTCATCTTCGGTATTTTCTCTTCGACCAAGAAGAGCGAAGTTCAAAAGCCAAGCGCCAGTGCTGCGAAAGATGTCTCTGATAGTGAGCAATCAACAGAAAATTCACAGCAAGATTTGAAAGAATAAGACGTGAAAAAACTGTTTACGTATACACCCCATTATTCAAGATTAATCACAGCATTCCAAGGCCTTCCCAATGTTTTTGTACATTGTTATAATTCCAGCAGATTCCTATATAAATAATTAACCTTGTATTTTAGATTATTAAATGAACGAATGATTCGCCATTTAACTGTCGCTCAAATTCCTGGAGGGCCACCCACCGTATTGTAGTCTGCATCCAAGCTAGTGTCCTCGCTAAGCTGAGTCAGAAAGGTCGCTGGAACATTAACTAGAGACGGAACCCGCCTGTCCTCAGGATTAACTTCCCTCTTATATCTCATAAGTATGTTAGCATCCTTAACTCCAAACTTTTTAACCAGTTTCCTGTAGAACAGACCGCATGCGTTACATAAAGTTCTGTTCCCATAGGGACCGCGCCTCCATTCCGGGGTGCTAGCCTCGCCACAGTGAAGGCATGAAGTTGTGGCCTGTTCATTTTTGCGAATCGTTTCAGCTAGTAGAAGTCCTTGAGATAAAGAGCGACGATATTCTTGAGTGGACCCTTCTGCTATAGACTTTTTCCTCCTTTTGCTAAGCTTATTTTTTGTCTTGGCGATAGTGGTCGAGCTGGGGGTTTTGAATATGATCGGCATCTCGTTGACCGCAGTCTTCGAGGGTGCCTTTTGGGTTTGTTTACTAGTTTCAACACCAGTTTTGCCCTGAAATTCTGATGAACCGGGAACAGGAGCCTGGCGGCTTTGATTCATCGGAACTACGGGCCACGATGAACTGCCGCGCTGATGTGTAGAAGACAATGGTGTTCGAGTTTGCGAGGTGGTGAGATGTGCGAACGACCTAGTGCCGGTAGGCGTCGAGCGTCTCCGGGCACTGCGCTCCGGAAACCGATACTCGCTGGGGCTTTGTTGCTGGTCGCTGCGAATATTCATGGTCAAAGATTCAATAGGCGGTAAAGTTACTTTCCTTGGGTGATCTATGTGCAGTTGCTGTTGCAAACTAGCCGTAATCGACTCTTCTACGTAGCGGCTATGATTTTTCAGGTCGATCAGTTCACCTACAGTGTCTTTGAGGGCACCAGATAATTCATACAAGGAACCCAAATTCTCCATTGAGACTCGATCTATCAATATCTCCTCTTGTTTGCGAGGTCCCTCCAGATGACAATTGTCGGTAGCAACGTGGAGGCCCTGAGATACAGGCCAGCCTCTAATCCCATCAGAAATTCTATTTTTCTGCTCGATTATGGATGAGACTTTATCCTGATAAGCTTTGTTAAGATCACTGTTAGTCTCGATAGTAGCAGCAGCCCTCATCAATGAGTCTATGGAGTTTTTTCGAAGCAGATATGGCGTCGAAGTACTAGCCGCAGATAGAGGCGAGTATTCAGCCGCGTGCGTGTCACTGTTCCTCCACCCCGGAGTCTTGAACTGCACTTTAGTAGCAGACGGCGGTGGCGTGGTGGAGTTCCCACTTTCATCTCGTAGGAAGTACTCTGATGGAGCCGACCCCACCGTTAACGACAGTCCAGGTCTTGTATTCTTGGAGGCAGTCGTGTAATAGGGTGACGGTGGGTTTGCTTCTGCAGGTGAAGAGTTTCCATGGGATCCAGATCCCAGATTCAAAAGATTGGGCACCGACGGAGCTCGCGCACGGCTTTGGACCTGCAGCGACAGGACGTTGTTATCTGTGTTTCCAAGCAAAGAATACGGTCCGGCGCCAAATCTGGCTGCCGGGGGTGACTTACGCTTCGCATGGTCGCGCATATTCCTCTTGTAATACTGTTCTTCAGGAGGTGGTCTCATCATTGACATTTGCGTGGCACTCATCGGTAAAGTACGTGTTAGTGTAAACTAATCCGAATCAATCAAGGCGGTTAAACAAGGAATTTTCCAATCATTCGCAACTCCCAAAACCAACAGGGATTCCCGTCGACACTAGTGATTAATGCTCTCTCTTTTAAACTTGGAAAGTTGAAACTGTCTAAAATCAAAAAATAAACCGTCCCCCACCCCAACCGGAGTATAAGTGGCTAGAATCTGCGCAAAGGAGATCCCCTGTAAACTGGATAGTTGTACAAGACCTCAAATTTTTTGGATGGATGCTTTCAAGATACCTAGACTTGAAAAGTAGAAAGAGGGGACAAACGTCTCCGAAAGAGTCAGAGAATTATCCTGCAGAACCGTCAGTTCTGTCGTTATTTTTTGAAACCACTGGCTAACAAATATGCTCAGTATCCCAGTGTACAGTGGTAACAGGAAACAAATCCAATAGAAGTTGAGAAACTTATTATGCCGAGATACTACCGTAGTCGGCGTTATCAAATTGCCTTACATATACCCGCAATCCAGAACCAAAATACGCAGATCATTGCAGGTCGCACGAATTTTCCCTGTTGTGATACACCTTGATTGGCATGAACGTCTGACTATCAACCTGGCCAGTCGCTATGATTTTGCTTCTCGACGTAGCCGACGCTGACGCTGTGTGAAAACGCGCAGCGCCGAACAAGACGACGGAAAATCTAGGCTTAAAACATTAATAGAGGTTGAATTGTTTAATGCACCTGCAAGACAGCCCGGCTCGACGCCAGCTGGCTTATTTCTCGTCCCATTACTTGGATATTCTGGACGACAAAACCTTAAAATGAGAAGGAGCAATTGGCAGCCGGGGTGGGATGCTGTGGTGACCAATTCGAGGTCTCTGTGCAGCCAATGCGCACAACGTCTTGAACCTTTTTTTCTAATGGGGGAAAAGATGCAAGTTTTCTCAGCATCAGGGTTCATGCATCTATTCGTTGCCTCGATGATTTGAAGCCTGTTGATCGGTGGGTCGTACGATGGCACCGTTGATCTTTGAACTGCAGAGGGAGACTAGCAATGGGGTAGTATTGTCATTTGAAGGGTAGTTGAAAAACTGTGTAGTTCTTTCATAAGTTCTTGGAGTGATTCGTGATATTGCTGGAACATGAGTGCAAAGTTTTATGAAAAAAAGTCCTTCAGTAAGGAGGAATGGGCAGAACAGGTTGCAGCTTCGTCAGCTCCCATTCTTGGCGATCTGTCTGCCGGAGTTGGAGGAATACCTTCAGCTAAGGGTCAGGAGGATGCCAAAACTTCTGCTGAACCATCGATTCCGAAAGTATTGCTGAACTATTTCGTCTGCATGGCATATGAGGAGTCTAGTATCCGGATGGCCAGGGAACTGGGATATGTAAAGTCGAACAAAGATGCTCAGGAGTTCAATGATCTCTACAAGATCAGGGAGCGGGCGCATATCAGTGAACTGCTGAAAAGTGGGAAAGTGTCAGAAGCCATGGAAGAGATCAATAGGATCTTCGGGATAGAAGTGCTGGAATGCGGGATAGCCGGGTCGTGGAACTACAACGGTGGTGCAACGGACGGATCAGGGAACGGAAACTCGTCAAAGTCGAACGGGAAGGAGGATTTGCATTTCAAACTTCTGCTCCTGAACCTGATTGAGATGATAAGAACACATGATCAACAGAGCAGCGATGAGGGCGCCGATGACGACTTTGTTCTGAAGCTGATCGAATACTCGCAGGAGAAACTCGCATTAAAAGCGGCTTCCAATAAGAGCTATATGGCAGAATTGGAGCTCGTTATGACGCTTCTTCTTTTCCCAAAGAACGGGTCGTCCAAGGTGAAGCTACCAAAAAGCCTGAAGAATCTCTATTCCCTCTCGTTGAGGTCAAACATCGCGGATTTGGTGAACCGCAAGTTGCTGAGATGTTTGCATCCGCAGGTGTCCAACCATGCCAGCCAAGATCCCAAATTTCCAGATCTGATCGGCTTTGGGAATGGAATAATTGGCAAGCAGTACTCGCATTACAATGAAATGGTGGTCGTCAGGCCTAGAGAGGACATCGCGCAGAACTTGACCTCCGACAGAATGGCAGACCTCAAAGATTCCGTGGACAGTCGGCTAAGGTCATCGGTCACCTCGGCTAACGATGATTGGAGTCGCACCACGAATATGCTTAAAGAACAACAAGCCAATGAGTCTAAGAAATCCAATAATAACGCCGAGCGTTCCTTAGTTGATGATTTCAATTTGTCAGAATATCAGTACGAGGCCAAACTTGTCCAGATCATGAAACTGTGGGCTTGGTGTGAGAATCAGTTACATAACAATGATATAGGAGCCCCCCGAGTGGAGAGTAGCATATAGCGCAGCTTAGATTACAAAATTGCATTCAATAGTATCACCTGTTTCGATCTTAAGGAAACACAATTGAACCTCGTCAATTTCGCATGGTAGCGGTTCTTTCGAAGTGTTATAGATCTTAACACTTTGTGAGACAGTAAAGGTCTTGGGATCTTTCACCAATTCATGAAATAGTTCGGTATCTTTGAAAAAATGATAAAGTTTGGTTCTCAAAACCCTCAACCTGCAACCAAACTCCGGTCTTTTTTCGTCTTCGAAATCTTCAGGTGAAAATTCAATGTGGAATTGCAACGGCTTTGCTAGAAGCCGCTTCTCACCGTGCAAGACGTTGCACATTGCGTACAAATGAGCCACATGAACGGGCTTAGCGAAAAACTTGTCTCTGTCCTCAAATTCCTCTATCACAATCCCACTCTTTTTGTCGATGTACTCCCGGCTGTGGTATTTATCGTCCACAATCATTTTATGCAATTTCAAACTCTCATCAATGTAACCTTTATTCAACTCTTCATACGTGTCTTTCTGCAAGAAAGTCATCTCTATTGTGATGTAGAGCTCGTTGATAAGCGCCATTGTGCCTACCACAATTAGGAACAAGGTAATCCGGCCACTGATCTTGTCATGGACAAATTGGTGCACATAGGGCAAGGTCGCCAACCGGTCAATGATTCTAGCCTCCAGTTCAAAATACTTCTCTCTTAGACTCATAGCACCAGCCTACTTGATCTTATTCTTCGGAAGAGGCCTAGATTCTCTGCCGAATTTCATTATAGAAATTTTTGCCTCGAAGGCCAAAACGCGCCACGCGGGTCTCGAATGGCAGCCGCTAAATTAGGCCTAAGCTCTCATTCAGGTTCACCTCAACCACACCTTAAACGGAATACCACAACATCAAACATTTCGCGATCTCGGAAATTCTGTTGACATCATTGCCCTGGCCGTGGCAACAATGACTCTTGAAATCGTGGGGTCGACACCACCCTTGGTGTTCGAGAATCATTGAAACAAGCTGCTCGAGGGCCAGAACCGCTCTGCGGGCGGTCCGATTTTTCGTCATCCAGAATGTGTCGCTCAAAGCGGTAAAGCGATGCAGATCTGCCTCCTAAGAATGAAAAGTAAAAAATTTGAGTTCTAGGTCAGCTGGCTCAGTTCTTGGCGGAGAGGCTTCCGTAGGAACTTTAATGACTTCAGATGTGATCAAACTGGCTGAAGTGTCTTTGGAAAAACTTCGGAACCTATAAAGAGGTGGGGGTTTGTCAATCTGAGGACCACGTCGTAATTAAAATGACTGGACGAAAACAATAGTGAAGAGTAATGAAACTAAACTTGGGCTTGACTATTTTGGAGCTGGCTCTGATTGCCCAAGGTGCACCTTTAAACGAACAAAGTTCTTTTGCTTCTGAGAACGATTCAATCAGCACAGTGAATACGGAAACCACGCCTCCTGTCAGTTCACAGCTTTCCGCTTCCGGTGCAACATCTTCGCAAATTCCAACCACAGTATACTCGTTTCTAGGTGAATCAGATGGTTCTTCGGCCATCCTGCAGATGACCACCTCGAACACCCAAGGTCTTGCAGCCGCAACTTCAGAATCCCTAGACGAATCATCTGTTCTTTCGCAGTTTTTGAACGGTAGCAGCGACTTAACTTCCACACGTTCTCAGTCCGGAAAGGGATCAAGCGCCGTGGCTACGAGGTATACCAATTCCGGTTCTGCATCCAACTCTTCTTCTGAACTAACCTCATCCTCGCACTCGGGATCTCATAATTCTCCCGACACATCGTCGTCAACTGGAAACATCACAACATCCGCAGGCGCCAATAGAGTACACTTGCCTCTCGTGGCCGGTGGAATTGTAGCCGGGATGGTGGCATTACTATAGATGCACAACCCCGCCTACATCACAAGCAGCCCGGATCGGCCGCACCGTGGTGAAAAAGACCCCTGCCCATCATTGAACATATGCTAAGTATAGTGTTTAAGAGAAAATGAGGCTTATGAGTCTCAATCTAACACCCCTCAAGTTCGTTTATGGACTGAACAGGAAAAAAAATAGCAGCTAGTCTAGTATAAAAGCACTTCAGCGAACCTCCAGCTGCAGTGTTTATTCAGCGATCTTGGTAAAATTGATAGGGAAGATGAATTTTTGGTCGATTTTCCTTACGAGTTCCATCCTGGTTATCACGGCTTCTTCGCAAACAACAGCACAATCCGAAGACGGTCGACGAGCAGCTGCTGAGGCCAACTTACCTCTCCTTACAGAGTTTGTCAATGACATAAGCACTAACTTACCGGCGTATACCTCCTTCATGGATAGCAACAACATGGTACTGCCCCAAGAACTCGCCGATTATTACTTTCATGTGGCACAACTTCCCCAAACAGCTGACCTACAGGAAGATGTGGCTAGCAGTTTTCCGTTTACACACTTCAAAACCTTTGTTACAAAATTCCCGTGGTATGGGAGTCTCTTGGAAAGGGCATCTGCATCCACGGTGTATGTACCTCAGGACTTTGTAAGTGCTGCTACGCAAACTCAAACGGCACCATCACAATCAACAGCTTCGTCAGGAGCGGCAGTAGGGGCCAACGGGTCAGGTCGAGCGGGGTCCCTAGATGCTGCCGCCGTCAACAAATTCCATATTGCGCTTTTTGTGATTCTGTGTGGACTAATTCTTTGATCATTCTTGGTGCGTTAGGACACCATTTCTCGCAGAGTTTCCTCTACCTTTGATACCCACTTCATCAAATTTTCATCCTTCAGCTTCTTTTTTATGGTACGTCGAGAGAGCCTAATTTTCACAGGTGGACTGATCTCAATACTGGTGGTTGGATCAGATTTTGGCTCCTTGTCGACTTTAGTTTGGTTTTTTTGTATATTTATAGTTGTCTTGTTAATTTTCAAGTTCTTCTTTTCGCGAACTTCCTCTAAACCCAACAAAACATTATTTTCGATCGTCTTGCGATTTGATGGTTCTGTTAAACTCGGCGCTTCTTCACGAGGAAGCGCTATTGGGAGCAGAGACATCTTCGGCCCTCCCTCAGCTACCGGTTCTTGCCCGTGTTTCTTATCCTCTTGATTTTTTTTTGAGTTTTGATGAGTCGGTAAGCTTTTCTGTGCTTTCAGAATCTGTTCAATCGCTGCATTGCTAACCTCGTGTCGTAGAATATTTGCTTGGTAGTTACTCTGTTGAACGTCTTCCAATGTAACGTCTACCTCTTCATGCATAGATGTACGCGCTGTTGCTTCACATCGAATCTGCTCTTGCTGATGTACTGCCGGAGGGTTTATCACGGGAACAATCGATGCATCACTAGCTACCTGGAGCAAACCGTCGTTCAAAAAAGGGGAAAGAAATTCATTCCGGCTTGTCGAGTTGAAAACCACGGCAGGGTGTTGTTCCTGCACAGGCAAAGAGTGTGCAAACGGACCAGCAGGAGCCTGGGAGGTTAGTAAATAATTGGAATTTAGATCTTCGGCTTGAGTGAAGTACTTTTTGTCTAGTAACGGTTTACCAGTTAGTGAAACATTGGTTTTTTTTGTAGCCGCCGAAGTTCCTGGGGGATCTTTACTTCCAAGATATGGCGTTCCCATTTTCAGCCCTTGTGGTTGATTCTCCTGTGGCACTACTCCTCTGGCGGGTTTAACCACTAAACGAAGTTCTCTCAGGATGGTACAGAGCTTTACATAATCCTCGTCACCATTGAGAGTAATCTGAAACCTCCTTATAAAAGGTTCTGCTCCCTGACAAATAATATATTTGCATGAAATGGAGGGAGATTTGGCAGTAAACTGTACGAGTCGTTTTTTGTCCTCAAAGTTGATCTTCATCTTGTCAAGCACTCTCTCACTCCACCCAACTTGGATAAAATAGCTGCTCCCATTCTCTAGTCCAATTTTGAGTTCAATGGGGTAGTTTGGGGGTAGATGTTGCCACTTGTTCGGATCTAGCGGCGCAGTCGGCGTTTCGAATCCAGCAGGTGCAGGAATAGGTTCCAAGTAAGTTGAGTAGAATCTAACTGGCACGCAGAAACACTCCATAATTATCCCTATGTAGCCTGGATATAACGTGCTGACTCTTGTAGTGAGCGATGATTTGCTAGAAAGATGATTTATACCAAGGGTTTTTAGCCGCCCAAGTATTAGTTTGTCCGGTGTACCGGTGCGAGGCGGACAACTGTTTGCAAGGCTATACAATCTGAAGCTTACGAGACGCAACTCGACTAATACTTGGCGAAAGCACTAAAGCAGACGATATAGATCGGATTCCCCAATGGTGTATTTCTATGAATCAGACCCTTTAGGGGCAGTACGGAAGTACCAAATCGTCACCGGGAAGGACAGGTATGAAAACGATATGCTGATTAAGTATGGTTACAAAGAGTTGAATCTCGTGTGGTTTCACGCCGATAAGTATTCGAGCGGACACGTATACCTGAATTTGTATGAAGATGAAAAATCGCTCGAAGACGTACCGGCAGAGGTAATAAATGATTGCATACAGCTGTGTAAGTCGATGTCTATCCAAGGGAACAAGATGAGCCAATGTTGTATCATCCACACTCCATGGATAAACTTGAGGAAAAACAAAAGCATGAAGCCAGGCGAAGTATCTTTCAAGTCGTTACAGAGGGTGAAGAGAATTCAATGTTTTGCCAGAGATCAGCGGCTATTGACAAGGTTGACCAAGACTCGAGTGGAACTGGACGACAACGTAGAAGAGCTCCTTCATTCTGCTAAAAAGACCAAAGACGGTGATTTTTTCCTACGTTATGTTGTTGAGAACCGGGAAAGGCTGATCGAAGAAGCTAAGGCGAGAAAGCAGGCCAAAAAGCAGAAGAAAAGGCAGGAGCGCGAGGGAGAGCCTGAAGATGATGCAGGTAGCACTATCGCGTGAGTAGCTATAAGTTCAATCACCTTTTGTTTCCTGAGTATGATGGTGATCTTGCTTGGGCTTCAGCCCTTCGTATCAACAAGCTTGCTTTTCTTTTTCATCCTTACGATGGGCTTGAAAAATTTTCTATGGAAGCGATGAGGTCGAAATTCAAGAAAAGGTATATACAATACCATCCGCCAGGGAAGGTGAATTGTGCGTCCAACTGCTCAATCAGCCAGTGAATTAAGGATGTCAAAGAGAAACCTCGACTCCGAAGAGGAACAGAGAGTTGTTTCCGCCAAAGTAGGCAGCAGCGATGTGCCTAAAACAGGAGCTGTCGATGAGGAGGTCGATATCGCAATGGGAGAATTCGAGGACCAGTACAGCGATGAATTCGAGAGTGATGGCGAAATCATCGAGGTCGATGATGAAGAGGAGAAAATTGAAGAGGATGACGAGGTCGTCGATGATCAAGAGTTTGTCGAAAGAAAACAACAAAAGGCTCAAGAGCTAGTTGAAAAAGATCAAAAAGAAGGAGAGAATAAGCAGGAAATTTACTTGCCTCACATGTCCCGTCCGTTGGGGCCTGACGAAGTCTTAGAGGCGGACCCCACGGTCTACGAAATGCTGCACAACGTTAACATGCCATGGCCATGTTTGACGTTGGATATCATTCCCGATGGTTTGGGCACTGAGCGTCGTAACTACCCTCAATCGATTTTGATGGCTACCGCTACCCAGGCGTCAAAGAAAAGGGAGAATGAACTTATGGTGCTCAAGCTCGCTCAACTCAATAAGACTTTGGTGAAGGACGACGCTGATGAGGAGGAGGACGATGAGGAGGACGAGGACGACGACTGCGATCCAATTATCGAAAACGAGAATATCCCACTGAAGGATACCACAAACAGACTCAAAGTCTCTCCATTTGCCTCTAGTCGGGAAGTGTTGACAGCTACCATGAGCGAAAACGGTGAGGCGCACATTCACGACCTAGCTTCACAAACAAAAGCATTTGAAACGCCAGGCTACCAAATTCCTAAAGCTGCCAAGAGGCCTCTTCACACTATCAGAAATCATGGTAACGTGGAAGGTTACGGCCTCGATTGGTCTCCATTAATCAAGACTGGTGCTCTTCTAACTGGTGATTGTTCTGGTGAAGTATATCTAACACAACGTCATACATCGAAGTGGGTAACTGACAAGCAACCTTTCAACTGTTCAAACAACAAATCCATCGAAGACATCCAGTGGTCACGGACAGAATCCACCGTGTTTGCTACCAGCGGATGTGACGGCTACATAAGGATTTGGGATACGAGGTCTAAGAAGCACAAGCCCGCTATCTCAACTAAGGCGTCTGCCACAGATATTAACGTTATCAGTTGGAATGAGAAAATTGGCTACTTACTGGCTAGTGGTGACGATAACGGCAGATGGGGCGTTTGGGATTTGAGACAGTTTTCGCCGACCAACTCTCAAAACGTCCAACCAGTTGCACAATATGATTTCCATAAGGGTGCGATTACGTCAATAAGTTTCAACCCATTGGATGAATCTATCATTGCTGTTGCATCAGAAGACAACACAGTCACATTATGGGATCTATCTGTAGAAGCGGACGATGAAGAAATTAAACAACAAGCTGCCGAGACTAAAGAGCTCCAACAAATCCCACCTCAACTACTATTTGTTCACTGGCAAAAGGAAGTAAAAGACGTTAAATGGCATAGGCAGATTCCTGGCTGCCTCGTAAGTACAGGAACAGATGGTCTTAATGTCTGGAAGACAATTAGTGTTTAGCAACCATAACTTTGTAAATTACCAGTTCAACACGAAAGTCGCCTCATCGGAGTACCTTAGTAAATCAAGCGCGTAGTGATAAAATTCGTAAGTTCAAGAAGACGGAGGGAGAGGACAACGGTAATCCGTGAAAATTTACCGATGAGCAAGCACCTATGGCCACTGTGTCCGCCTCAAAAGGCTAAAATCAATGATTCTATTAATAAGCTGGCCGATTCACAAATAAACAACAATGATATACTCCAAACCATATCGCTACCTCAGATAAATGTGCTGATATTTATAACGCCAGCCAGGGTTTTGGTTTACAACATGAAACCGTTAGCTCTTGTAGCGAGTCATGAGAGGAGCTCCGAGTCACTTTCCGAATTTGGTTTGAACAAATCGGTCGCTCAGTCATCCGTATTAGACAGGGATGTCGATGGCTTGCTTTCCAAGGAACAATCCTACAGTCTGACCTGGAACCAAGGTAAAATGGTTTTTTATGTGGTGACAGAACGTAACTTCATTTTAGCGTACCAGATTTTAAAGAGTTCAACCAATCTGACAACGTTTAAAGAGTATGGGATTCCAGTCATCGATATGAGTAAAGTTCGGGGGGACATTGAACGTAATTTTGATGACACACTGGATAATGAAACGCTCACTGTGTTCGAAAAAAATAAGGCATCACGAATCATCCAGAATGGCTACCCAGTGTCAAAGGATAAGGGTTTTTTGCACTTTTTATCCGTCAACCAAGACAACGTAGAAGAATTACCGGTGAAAAAGCTTGAACTACGCTTAAAGGTTGTTCTCAAATTTGATTACGAGATTATAGATCTATTTGGCTTTAAGCGATTATTGGAAAGTAATAATGAAAAGGCCGAAGAGAGTTTGTTAGTTTTGTTCCCTCACGGATTGCAGGTATTAAGCCTTGAGGAATTCAAATTAAAGAAATCTTCCCTCATCGAACTGAAAAGTGGAAGAAAGATATGTCTGAGCGAAGGTCACGTCATTGTTATATCAGGAGAATCTCAAGAGGATAAGATCGTAGTAAACATCATAAACTTTAGCAAGCACAGCGTAGAAGTGAAGAAATTGGGAGCCGGAAGCAGATTTTTATCTTGCTATGAGATGAGGAAGGGTTTATTTCTTATCTTCGAGAATAAGGTTCTTTATTTCAATGTCAATACCAATGAAGTCGAATTCTCATTTGATGCTCCTTTCACGGTGAAATTTGGAGGCAAGTTGAATGAAGAAATGATATTTATGGTCTCTTCCACCAACATCCTACATTTCCTGACGCCTATGGGTCATTTACTGTTTTCATCTTCTGCCGATTTTGATGTCGAAAGAGCCGCAACGATTCCAGACTATTCTGATTTTGCGTACGTTGACAAATTTTTGGTGATAGTTTCTCATTCTGGGGAGTATCACATATGGAATTTATGGGAGGAAGCGAAGCAATCGTATTTTGATAGTCGCTTTCCCACCTCATACGTTTTGCATAACAACAATAATGATATCGCCATGTATTCGCCCTTGGGAAGCTCGCTTATACGAAATGATTCCATGCAAATGATAAAGCTGCCTACCAAAACTATCAATAATTGTGTGTCTCTTATCAAGGTAAACGCCAATTTGAAACTTATGGCTGTTTACGTGTCAAACAAAAATATTCTGTTGATCCAAAACTTAGAAACTAATGCATGGTTTACTTTTTTCGACCTAACAATCATAGATATGCATTGGTTGGGTAGTACCTACCTGTTGTGCCAGATAAAGAACGAAGACTGGACTACATCAGTGCAATGTTTCCGTATTCGTTTACAGGATTTAGACACCGCTGATATCTCCAAATACCGAGTCTGGCAGTATGAAATACCTGCAGTGTTTCAAGCCGTCAAAGTTCAGGTGAACATACTGAATAAATACAGGTTATTGAAGCTAACATCACGAGATAATTACGAGCTCGAGAAATATGCCGAGAAGTTTTACAAGACAGCTGAAATCGTCATTGTAATCGGGAAGTCCGTTTTAAGCTTTGCTGTCCTTTCTATTGTTCATCCCAGTGGCGTCAATATCATCAAAAAGTTTCACGAGCAAGGGAAGATTGAATTACCATCCAGCATTTCCACAGAGTCCATAGAGTGGATTTCTTGTTACAAAGAGGGGCTAGCGTGTTATCAAGATAAAAGCATGCTCAAGGTCACCAAAAGTGATACAGATGCTTGGACTGCAGAAGTATTGCTGAGAAACGTAGAAAGGATATTAGACATAGTAGATGACGAAATTTACTTTGTCTGCAGAGGCCAGAAAATCTTTTATAAACTAGAAGATCTCTGGGAAGGAAAGCCGCCAGTGCTTACGATACCACTAGAAGATGACTTCTTCCCTATTTCTATTTCCTCTGAGACCACGACAACTCATGGATTAAATTGTGTCTACCATGAAGGATACGTCAAGTTAGTTGTCAAACATAAGATCTACCTGGATGAGATCATCACTGCCAAGATGGACCAAAAAGTAAGTTCCGAAGAGATCATGGCAGAATTTGGGTCAATAAAATACTACAAATTCGCCTTGGAGAAAATTCTTTCGCTCAAAATACTGGCAAATAAGCCTTTGGATCAAATAGTAGAACTGGTCAAGCTTTGCGACAACGCGCCAGGTTCGGAACTGGGCCCCCATAGCTCGCAAAGTGGCGCGCTCGAGATTGTTAGCAATTGCTTGAGGAAGATCGAAGTAAAACACTGGAATCAGCTTTTTACTAGTCTCAAGATGACTCCCCGTGATTTACTCGCAAGATGTCTCGAAGGAAACGAGGCCAAGATCCTGGGTGTTTTACTGCTAGTATTTCTCAACTACGACGCTGAACTTGTGGACGATTTGAGAGACAATGAGCTTCCCGAGAAAGATGGAAAAGAAGCGGGACAAAGAGGTTCTGACTTCCAGGATTCATCCGTTGTCGATCTCATTAGAGATCAAGAGATGATGCTACGAGTGTTGAGATTACTTGTAAGTAGCGCGGCCAACGCAACCGATAAAGCCAAAGCATCAGACTCTTGGGACATGTGCTTCCAGCTCATGAGGCTGCTGAAGGAACTGGATAAAGAGAATAATACTCATTTAGTTCAGAAAGCACTAGACATGCTTCAGTAAATACAGGGAATGTCGAGGCGTCCTTGTGGGCACGTGACTAAACAGGCCTATATTGGTGTAGCTTGGCGGCAAACCGAAGTATGCAATACATAGTACCTCTAAAAGTAAGGCCCACTGGTACATCAAACAAAGTCAAAATCCTACGTTGGCATATGCTTCGGACCATGAACACTGCAGAAGCTACAAACACCTCATCAGTAATTAGCGATCTGCTTATGGCTCAAATATTTCCCAATGAATCTGCTTCATCAGAGATAAAACAGCATTCCAGCCAGCCTGACATACAATACAGCTCCGTCGGCCCCCAGACTAACCATACAGAGTATTAGACACATGATAGTGATCCTACAAGAGCTTCCAAGCTACAGCGATACGGCACGTGATACTCCACCAATGATGGTCCAAGAGAATTGCAGGATATCGATACTCGCCGATAAATGCATGGCAGAAACTACTGATTTGAAAAACCAGTTCGAAGATCGGTGAAAGGGCTTCTTTAAAGCTTTTCAATTGATACTTAAGTTGTTACAGGTTATTCCAGATTATTGGCTTACACAGCAACATACACTGAAGAAGAAGAATACAAGCAATATGACCACATTGGAAGCTGAGAAGAAAATTGGTGAGAAAGTTAGAAACGAAGTCGAGAACCGGCCAGAGAATCCTCTACATACTGTCGGGTTTGACGCCAGATTTCCAAACCAGAACCAAACTAAACATTGCTGGCAGTCGTATGTGGACTACCACAAGTGTGTCAACATCAAAGGAGAGGACTTTGCCCCATGCAAAGTCTTTTTCAGAACCTTCTCTTCTCTGTGCCCGGTCGACTGGGTTGAAAAGTGGGATGAACAGAGAAGCAAGGGTATTTTCCCAGGTGACATTAACCCATAAAATGGAATGATCAGGACATTTTTATAGATGGATTCTGTGCATCTTCACTTTATTTTTTTACCATATCATAGGTGCCTGTTCTAGTGGGCTCAATATTACGAAATTTTATCAAAACTATTCATTTCTCAATCACACGTCATCTGCAATGTTTAAGTGGACCTTCTCTCCGAGCTTTTTAGGAACACTTGTATGTTCGGAAAGCACGTATAGGCGGTAAATTCTAGGGAGGGCCAAAGATCGACTAATCGTTCAGTAAGTTAGACTATTTATGCAAGCGAATAAAAATATTCTTTAATCTGTATTGGCAGTTGCATTTCTCATCTTGATGATGTCTTGACAGCATGGCCGGAAGAGCTTGCCAGTTTACCTTGGTTACTGCTCACTAACTATGCACATATTACCGTTAAATATTTAAAAAAATTAACATCTGGGCACATGGCGCAGTTGGTAGCGCGCTTCCCTTGCAAGGAAGAGGTCATCGGTTCGATTCCGGTTGCGTCCAAAATTTTTAGTAGCATTATCAGTGCTTCCTTCATGAACGGTTAGCCGTCCTAATCCCACTTAGAAGATGTTCCTGGAACCCCATCCCAAAATTCAGTGATCAATTAAAATAGCATTGTTTCTACGGTCTTGAAGTTGGAGACTACATAAGCCCTTTCTTCTACAAGAACTGCATCCGTTTGCTCCAAACTAATTCTGTAGCTTGCATCGCAATTACTATCGATCTTGTCAATCGACAGCAAGTCGGCGCTCCGAGTAACATTTTGAAAAGAATCGGATAGATATCCGTACTTGTTAATTCTATCGATTAAAACCCCGTTCCAGCCTGCATCCACAGCACCATGTAGGTCGTTAATAGCCTCATCTCCACAATGCCAGCAACGCGCCTTCAGTTCTTGCAAAGTTGTATTCTCTAGAAGTTCAGGATACTTAGAGCAGATGTCTTGTAAGGCGTAATCAAAGATTTGCTTCGAGGGTTTCTTCGAGCCTATGTGGTACGACAGATAGATGTGCCCATCGAAGAACTCGTGAAGTCCGAGATTCCTTAGTAAAGTATCAACAATGGGATCCGTATTGCTAATAATTCCCAGAATCACATCAGGATGCTTCGATCTCACATCAAGCAAAAAGTTCAGGACATCAGGATACACCATATAAGCTGCTCGGCCCTCGAATCTTGTTAGGATGTCGTCTATCATGTCCTTGGAAGCCACTTCGGGGTGGAACACGTTTTTGATAAGCAGAGACCACCATTCGATTGCGCTAATATTTGTGTATTTGCCGTAATCGGGGTGCTGATTCTTCAATGCTTTAAATACAGCCGGGAACCTTTTTGTCAGCTGGTCTGGATCTACATTGATGTTGTACTTTTTGGCAACCAGCGAATACTGTTCCATTACCGGCAAAGTTGTGGCATACAGGGTATTATACGCATCAAAAGTTATAACTTTCGGTTTATCTGGCTTCAAAGGCTGCTTCCAACTTCCTATTGACAGGCGTTTGGGAAATGTCATGTTTAATAGGCTACTAAGATTCAGGAACACAACAACTTGTCATTACAGCTCTTTTTAAGGAGCGCTTCAACGAGAGAAAACAATTGAGACAACGGTAGCTTCCAATCAAGGATTTGGAGGGAGGCAAGCAGATGCTCCTTTTGTTGTTTGAGTTGTGATTTCTCGGAACTGTTTTACTGTCACTGTTTTACTGTCATAAGGTATACTGCTGCCCATATCAGTGAAGGACGAAGGACTTATCTAATCGCTGACTCTAAAAGTTGGAAGATCTCTGGGCTGGCCGCGAAAGTAGCAAGCAGAGTCGTTTGGTGAGCTCTCATTATCAAAACTTGGTCCTCGTGAGCAGTTTGTAAGACTTCGCTTTCCATTAAATGGCAATAAAGCATATTCCTGACGGCTCCAAATGGCGAATCGTGTCGAGTTCGGCCATATTAGACCCTAAGCATGCGGTCAAGGAACTCCTAGATAATGCGATAGATGCTGGGGCCGCCAATATTTATATTGACATCGATGCAAGGACAAGCGGTTGCCAGTATATCAGTGTTAGAGATGATGGTGCAGGTGTACCTGCGTCTGATAGGGCAACTATGTGTTTAAACTATTCGACAAGCAAGATAAGCTCAATCGACAACCTCTCACATTTGACTTCCTTGGGCTTCAGAGGGCAGGCTTTATTCGCCCTTGCAACGTTGGCGAACCAAAAAGGATCCATGCTAATAGCAACCAGAACGAACCTTGAGAAAGTTGGCGAAAAGTGGTTTGTCGACAAGAATGGTTTCATCAAAGAGAACTCTAGAAAGAAGACTTCGTGCCCTTCTGGTACAACCATAGTTCTGAGAAACTTGCTTCTGGGGTTGAGGGCCAGGTACTTACACGTGTCCGCAAGAGCTCCAAAGAATAATGAAGAAGTGCATCGACTAATTGACCACTATTCTTTAAACTTCCGGTCAATTCGCTTCCACTTTTGCCTCGTCAGCGTGGAGAAGACCGGAGTCGTTGCTAGGAGGCAGTTACAAGGATCACTAGATACCAAACTCTCAAGAGTACGAGCGCTTTGCGCCATTGCTCATTCTAAGACTGCAGTATCAGAGAGTTTTATGGTCAAAAATGATCTCTTTGTTACTGACCTTATTCGTTTGGATATAATACTTCCGAATCGACAGTTTCAAAGCGATATCATCAACCCAAGCAAAGCCAGAAGATTTCTTTCTGTAAATGGCAGACCGATGTCACTTCAACTGGCGTTCGGACGGTCTGTCAGGAAGATTGTCGACAAGGTATATCATAATTTGAGGCTGCCTGATCCCTTGGCATGGTATATCAATCTGAAGTGTGACGCGAAGATTATAGACGTAAGCTTGGAGCCAGGTAAAGATGACGTTATGATAAGGTATTTGGACTTTATATTTGATGAATTGGAGCTACGTTTGAATGCTTACATATCCAAAGCTGCGGGTCGCGAAGAGATAAATAATCATAATGGCCTCGAAGAGCAAACTTCAAGTCCCCCAACAGGCCTCGGAGTGAGGCGTGAATTGCACATGAGTGAAGGGAGTATTCTTCTGAGCAAACAAATGGAGAACGAGTCCAGCCTGAATGAAAGTGAGACACAGAATATTGAGGCTAGAGGTGCAGAGGAGAATTTTCTAAGGACAGTGGCCAGCTCATCATCTCAAAGGTTGAAGAAATGTGATGATAGCTCAACTGTGAACGCAATTGGTACGCTAGCTGATGACTCCGTAGGCCTTGATAGCAGGCGGAAACGAAGGCTCAATCTTTATGAATGCACTAGCAGTCAAGAACTTTGTCCATCCAATCTTTCGCCCTCACTGGCGCATAATGGTGAAGAGTCTCAAAATCTGGAGGAAGACGTGACTTTGGCAAAGGACCTGCCATTTTCAAAACGATTCATAGCAACAAAACTACGAAAAGTAGATGCATCCAAATGCCCAGATAATTCATGCAGCGGGCGCTCTGGCTCTATCCTCGAGGGCGAAAACGCAAGATCGTCACTTGGGTGTGAGGGTCAACTAAACGTGAGATCAGAAAACGAAGAGCGATTAACAGAGACAGCCTGTTCTCAAGCTGTGTCGCATAATACTGAATCTCCAAGAAACGACCTAGAAATTAGTAAATCTTCTTCCTTGAATGATAAACCCCATGTATATGAAGGAAGCGAGGAAGGTCAAGTTTTGGAACCAAGCAGGAATATCAGAATTTTATCAGAAAATACACACGGCTTGAGGATGACTGCGCAGTACGTTGCGGCCAGTGTTGATAAAGGCGCTTATAAGCAAGAGCTGAAATGGCTAGCTCGAGACGCTAACCCCACCCAGCGCCTTTCAAAGAGCCTTTCGCACTTTTCAGATGTTCTTAAAAGTAAGGAAATCGCGTTATCACGGTCCAGTGATGGATGGTTCATTATGTCGGTTTAAAGCTTGCTTCCAAAGGTCCACGGTCAAGAAACGGTTCCCAGGCGTAGTTAGTTGGCTGATGATCGCACGGTTATAACCAGCGATGTGACATCTTCCCCAGAGAATCCATAGATTAAGTGATTACTTTAGAAGTTCACATCGCTAGCTAATCTCATGTAAGTCAGGTTTACACGAGGTATGTCCGATGCTGGCCCGGAATGTGAGAGCTATTCTTTTATGATGTCAAGTGGCATTTACCATGATATATGTGATATGAAAGTAGGCACGTATCAAGGAGAGTATTGTCTAGAAGCCTTTAGGAGATTTATCGAGGTCATGAGTCAAGCTAGCTAGGAAGGCTGCCTGAATTCGTTGGAAGACTAATTGAGGTTTGCTGAAGAGCAGGAAAAGAAGTCTTGTAGGTGAATTGATCAGCTGTATGCGATCGCTTGACGATGAAGGCAGAGCAGTTGGATGGTGCAAGTGTTCATGAGGTTGAGGAGGATATCACGTCAAAGACCTGTTCAGGTTGTGGATATTTGACGACTCGGGCTCCGCCAAAGTATATAGCTCTATAAAGTGCTCCTTGGCTTTCGACAGGGACTTCAACGCAGCAAAGAACATCATGCTCAAGTATATCTGTGAGCATTTGATGGCAAGTGGTGGGTCTTCCACTTCCTCTGCTCCAAGTGGAGGAAATGGTCGACTCGCCACGATGGGTCCTGGCCCCTTCATGCGTTAGCACGATGTAAGTCCCTCCTGGATTCCCCCTGGCGTTCAAAGTTCAGCAGTCAATGATTGAAAAATGCATCATTCTTTGCAAAACAAAATGCGTCTGAAATCTCAATGGCCTCGTAAGTTCCTTGCAGGCTCGTAGCAACTCTGTATTCATATGAATAAATGTCGGTCACCTTATGAGTTTCCACAATCTGAGGTCTGCTCTTGCCAATTCGTCCCTCTGCCTCCTCAGTCCTCACGTAGGTTAGCGAGAACGGGGGAGTACCTTCGAAGGAAAATATAATCTCCGCCTGGTCTCCTTCATGAATGTCTTCGACAACGTAACGACCTTGAGAAACAGTAACAGATGGTATTGGATGAATCAAAAGAGATAATCTGTCAAATTCCTTTTTCATGCTTGGTTTGGTGAAGTCCACAACACACTGTGATGTCGAATCGCCGATGGAAAGGATAGAAATCGTGCCCGGCTCAGAGGCTAATCTGACGAACTGAGAAGTATGCTCCTTCAACTTCAATTGAGCTCCGTTGAATTCATATCTTATATTGAAAGGCGCATTACCACTTAGCTGATATGCGACATAGTCTCCCACACAATAATCAGCTGCAGAATCCAGCAAATGAATTTTGGGAACATCTGTGACGGAAATAGAGATGTGGTCGTTCCGTGAGGCTATCATCTCATTGGTGCATCCATTGGCATCCACGATTTTCTCAATAGCGACCAGATGAGTACCAAGTTTGAGGCCTTCAAAGAGCTTTCTGTAAGGGAATGAATTAGGATGGATATTGTCAAGTGTGATATGTTCCGATCTGCTTGTGCTCTCATGATATATGCTAAATGTGACTGAGAAAGGCGCTTTGCCGTGATGAAACTTAACTGCAATCGGCTCTAACGACGAAGTTTCTTCGTTCACAGCGGTTGAACAAGCCTTATAGATTTTTCCGGAGTCAGAGAATCTAATTTCTGGAAGAGGATTAACCTTTTGTTTGACAATCACTTCTGGGTTGGAATAGCCAGTCCTTGCAAAATCTTCTTCTCCATAATTCGAATCATATAAAGCGCCAATGATGATAACATATTCACCAGGATTTTCGTTTGGCAGATTAATGGTGGCATACTTTGTAGCAACTTGGATGTTATTTGTGTAAGACTTCCCACTTGGAGTTACTAAATCGAAATGCAATGAGAAAGGAGGGGAACCAGACAATGCCAAGTCCACAGTACCATCAACGCCTTGACAAACACCTTGTTTCAAGAAGGTTGTATACGTAAGCTTGGTTATTTTGGAATTATTCAAAACAGCAAATGTAGGTTTGTCCAAGAAAGACACCTGGAATTGCGCCTCCGGATTCTCAATTTCGCCTCTACAACTCGAATCCCTTACATCGACGAGTCTATAGCGTCCCGCTTTTCCAACTTTTAGAGTAGGTTTGTAACTTGAGTGAAATTGACTTTCGTAAGTACCAACAACTTGACCGGTAAAATCCAAATGTTCATACTTCAGAACAAAAGGCGCTTCACCAGCTAACTTTATGGGAATTTCAGCAAGCGAACTCTCCTTGATTTTTACGTCACTAGAAATTTCCGGCAGATTGAATGATGCAGATGGAATGTCTCTCCTTATTTTAATCCTAGCATCAGGTTCACTGAGACCAACGAGACAACCAGAGGAGTCTCTGACAGACACCAGAGATATGATATAATCACCGCCAACCTCGAACCGTGGGAACTCAATATCGTATTCATAGGATTGAAGCTTGTCCACCTGAAAAGAGCGCCTCTTATTAGAAGAAGTTTCTAGTATGTCGTAACTGAATGCGAACGGTGGTTCTCCGTGGAATATCACAGGAATTTTTGTTTGCTCGCCCAGGCATAATTTGACCTCCTTCATTTTTTTCAGTTTAGCACCTGGCTTAACTCTCATAGAAGTCTTAAAAGTGTACGTGCTTTTTGGCTCTAGAGTTATCGGGTCATTGAAAAGTTGATTAGTCAAATGATCGAACACAATCTCGTAGTTCCCTTCCGTAGATGGACTATAGCTGAACTGGCTCCTGGTTCCTTCAGAAGTGTATCTTTTTGTATCGTACAGTTTACGCTTTCCGTCTTTCTCCAGTTTGTATATCATAGCTTTGTAGTTGAAGGGGGGTGCACCAGTGAAAGTTAGGTCGAAGTTTAGACCAACTTGCCCAACACACTGATCGAGAATCGGGACACACTTGATGTCCAACTGAGGCGGCACTGGTTTAGTCACGAGAATACTTGACTTTCCCATTACGGCACCAGGACAATGTTTGGAGCTTACGCTTTCTAACCTGTACATACCAGGAAGCTCGGCCTCAAACTGGTGTGTAGGATGATTGATGAGAAAACTTTTTACTTGAGGTTTTTGGCTCTCATCAATAAAGGACACATTCGCTGAGTACGGTGCAGACGAACTCCAATCAGAAGAATGCTCAAACTTGATCACCATTGATCTCTTCGTTGAAGACTTGGGGTCAAACTTTTCTTCTAGGGAGGCTCTTGGAATGGCATGAGTGTTAAAGCTGTAAGAAAGCTGATAATCTTTCTGAAGCGCCTCCGGTATCTTAGTAAAATCCATAACGTTCCCTAAACCATCCACCAACTTGTCAATATTGTAAGTATAATGTCCATCTTGAGAAGCCGGGATATCGAGGTTAATAGTAACAGGGTAGCTTCGACCCCATTTTAAGTCCTGGAGGTCGCTAGCGGAGAAGAAATGTTTTGGTGATGACTGAAGTGGCGTTTCAAAAAACTCTGGAACTAGATTTGAATCCACGTAGGTTTGAGATTTACCGTTGATACTCTTTGTGTATGATAGCTTCATTGGTGGAACGCCATGGATATCAATGGACACCTTATCGGAGTCACCAACGCATCTATCAGGATTGCCAAAACCCGAAACTGCCGCCACGGGGCAATGGGAAACCACGAGGTGGGATGGATAAATCTTGAGACTAAAATTCTTGGAGTCAACAATTTTCTTAATTTGATAAAACCCTACTTCTTTTAGCGGCAACTCAACATAACGAATCGTTGAGGTATCCTGGTTCTTCTGCTTGATAAGCTTTTCCTTGGACAACAGGTGCGATAAGTCATTGACTATCCTGAATTGCTTGCTAGTCAGGTTTCTCAGCTCAGTTTCCTGAGTATACAGGTCTTTGAACTCAACTTGCACCAATGAGATGTCTGCCGTAGAATTGATTCTTATTGGAACCTTGATGTGGCCCTCGGGCAGTAGATTTGTATCCATCGGTAGACAATAAGCATCATGCAAAGGATTGAGCATGGCCGTATTTTCCGGCAAAATCTTGATGGTCAAAGCGCCTTTGAAGTTTGATGAGAAATCCGTTATTTTTCTCATATTCACCGAAGATCCCGTCAGACTCATTTCCTTTGTGTTGAACTTCCTCCACACAGAAGCAATGACAGATAAAATTACGAACTCTTGTTCGCCTGATATGAGAACAGTCACCATAGCCATGAGAAAGATCTGGGCAACCACCGTCCATATTTTGAAACGCAGCTTTGGAATCTTGAAACTTGGTAAGAAATATAGAAACGTGGAATCGATGACGAAATACTTCAAAAGAAAATTCACCCTTGACCCGCTGTACAGCAGTCCTAACATGGGCAGACCCTTCTTGAGTAAAACTAGATCATAACCTTTATACCCCTGAATTATTGCAAATATGAGAAGGGCTAACGCTCGCTGTCTTGATACATCGATCACTTCCGGAGAGATTAACGGTAACGGTTCAGGATCTCTAAAATATCTTCGCTGCCGGTCTGGGTTGACATTTATATTATCCGACTCTTCATCCCTTGAACTTTTTGTAACGAAGGGAATAGTACTGTCATAGCTTGGAGATGGCCGAAATCGCCGTTGTTGACTAGTCGACGATGCGCTGGATCGATATGCAGACGCCGTAGAAGTTCCCATCCAATGATTTCCTCGGGGAGTGGACCCGAGCATGTAGTCTCGATCCATTTGGCTGCTTTAAAATGGAATTATACGGTTCAATTGATATCCTGATGGCTCCAAAACTTCCTGTATACTTGCTTCAACTGCGACTTTCTATTTACTATTCAAAATTCGAATAGTCGTCAGGAGTGATATATCAGAGCCCTTCAAGCCGCCAGATGAGATTCCACCTATAAAACAACGAGCTTCGATACGAGCAGCCTTCCAATAAATTGTCAACCCTCTATACTGACCGATCCTTTCTGTTTTTTGACCACTAATGAACCTCACTGAACTAGTGTTCTCTCCAGCAACAACCTCGAGCCGCTTATGACCGCTGGCGTTTTCCCATTAACGCCCTCAGGACCAAATACCAACTGA
This sequence comes from Torulaspora franciscae, assembly GCA_003705175.3. Classification (NCBI taxonomy): domain Eukaryota; kingdom Fungi; phylum Ascomycota; class Saccharomycetes; order Saccharomycetales; family Saccharomycetaceae; genus Torulaspora; species Torulaspora franciscae. Next base: position 320,749 of record PPHX03000001.1, read on the forward strand.
ATACCTCTAACCCACAGGATAGCAGTTCTAGCCCATAGAAACACACTCAAATCAGAATGAACGCTCCTCTTCCTCTTCGAAGTAGTGTTTACAAGTGGGAAAGGTTAAGAAACGACGGCGGCTATTTGAGGGACGTGAACAGATCACGTGAAACCTAACAGTATAAACTCCACGAACATATACAAGCCAAAAGGCCTCTACTACGGTTGATTTAGCTCTTGCTGGTCCTTGCAGTCCCTGGAAGGCAGGCCTTAGCATTCGCTCGAGAATGTTACAACTGATGGCACATTTTGTTATTATCAGGCAGAGGTGATTTTTTTGGGTGCAATTCGCTAGAAAGCGACCATTGTTGATGCATAATGGCGCCATGTATGACGAGTTTTAGTGTTACGAGAACCATGAGCATTATAGAGGTCTCACAGGGTTGATCAACGATCACTGTTAAATAAGCGAGGGATCGTGGTTTACTGTCAGGTGTTAGGAAGGGCTGATATTTATTCGTGATCGGCGTTTTTTTCTAGAACTCGAGACAGACTTAGAAGGAAAGGCTCCAAAGATATAGAAAGGTTGGACTATTGTCTAAAGAGAGTATCTACCAGAGTTATAGAATTTGGCTCCATCCATCTTTATCGAGGAATGGTAGGTGTACTACAAGTGTTGCGGAAATTTGCGACCTTTATAGGTCCTGGTATTATGGTCAGTGTGGCATACATGGACCCCGGTAATTACTCAACAAGTGTTTCTGGGGGTGCGCAGTTCAAATATACACTGCTGTTCTCTGTATTCGTCTCGAATATCTTCGCTGTTCTTCTACAGTGTCTGTGTGTGAAGCTGGGTGTGGTAACTGGCTATGATTTGGCCGAAAACTGTCGTCGGCACCTGCCCAAAAAGATCAACCTGATGATCTATTTCTTCGCAGAGCTTGCCATCATCGCTACTGATCTCGCTGAGGTTGTTGGGACTGCAGTTGCGCTGAAAATCTTGTTTAAAATACCTCTGACGTACGGGATTGCGCTCACAGTGTTGGATGTTCTGATAATCTTGATGTTTTATCAACAGAACGGTGCATCGATGAAGAAAGTTAGAGCTTTTGAACTGTTTGTGAGTGTACTGGTTGCTGCCACAGTCGTATGCTTCCTCCTTGAGCTCTGTGAGATTTCTATCCCAGACAAACTTGAGCTGTTTAAGGGATTTCTTCCATCGAAGATTATTTTTAAGGACCAGCAAGCTCTTTACATTTCTTTGGGAATTCTGGGGGCCACAGTCATGCCTCACTCTCTATATCTGGGATCCTCGTTGGTGAAACCTCGGCTACAGGAGTACGACATCAAGACTTATGGCAATGTGGAATCCCGTCCAAGTTTGAAGGCCATCAAGTATAATTTGAACTACAGTTATGCGGAATTGATCATTTCTCTCCTCTTGATCGCTACTTTTGTCAACTCTGCTATCCTGATCGTCGCAGGAGCAACACTATACGGACAATCCGATGCAGAGGACGCCGATCTTCTGTCCATTTACAAGTTATTGGTTCACTACATATCTCCTGCTGCAGGGTTGATCTTCGCCCTCGCCATGATCTTTTCGGGCCAGTCTGCCGGTATAATATGCACTGTAGCTGGCCAGATAGTCTCTGAAGGGTTTCTAGAGTGGTCACTGCCTCCATGGGCCACGAGGCTTTGTACAAGATTAATTTCCATTGTTCCCTGTTTGTTTGTTACTTTGGGCATGGGTGAACGCGGTATTTCCGACGTCCTGAACTTATCGCAGGTTGTGCTTTCATTGATCTTACCCATTGTTTCAGCTCCTCTTATTTATTTCACTGCTAATAAGAAAATAATGACAGTTCACGACATTCACGGTGAGGCTGAACAAGGGGACGAGAATACGCCATTGACCATGGCAAGCAAAAAATGCGTGGACTACACCAACAGCATGTGGTTGACCGGAGCAGCCTTCGTAGTCTGGGCGCTGATCGGTGGACTAAACTGCTACCTGGTCGTGAGTTTTCTGTTGGGGGCACCTATCAAGTTCTAGTCAGGTCAGATTAATATACAAATATTTCATCAATTTTTCTTCTGCATTAAAAGCTACTTAGCTTACCAAATTGCATATGATCCTACATGCTGTAATGCTGATAAACTATTTCTTCGATTTCCTTTTTCTTGTGGGCTGTAGTCTCACAACAGGTATGCTACCATTGTAATTAGCCTGCAGCACAGGGAATGATCTGCAATGCTTCATGGGCAGCTTAGAGACCTGCTTGGCCAAAATAACTTCCTTCAGAAGCCTTTGAGCCTTGTTATAAAGCTTTGTCTCCTCCACTGAGGGCTTGTAGATTTTCTTCAAAACTCTCTCTTTTCTCAGTTTTTGCATCTTGACAAGTATCGACGTTACCGTTTGCGATTGCGTACCGTGTTTGAAATCCTCGATCTCATCGTCATCTATATAATTTGATGGTTTCCATCCCCAAAGATTCTCTAATTTGATGGGTAGAGCCTGCTCAGTTGTTTCCTTATTTGAAGCGTTGCTTACTTCATCTGCCTTTTCTTCCGATATCACATTTTCCCCATTTTGAATTGTGCTTTCAGGACCTACTTCTGCGTCCTTTGGACTTGCTGTCTTGCTATCTTCTACCTCTGCTGTCCCATTAGATTCATGGGACTGCTCCGTAGAGTCCTCTTTAACATCTGCTTCTTTTTCGAAGTCATTCGTTTTCTCTTGGTAGAGTTGTAGATATCCGATTCTTAGTAGCCATATGATACCCCTAGAAGTCGAATCAACGACAGTTCCGTTCTCGTTAAACGAAGGAGCCCATTGTTTATAATCACCGTACTGAAGCCAAACCGTAGTTGGCAAGGCATACCAATTTGGATGCAAAAACCTCGTCATCATCTCGGTAGGCGGTAACGTTGGATCAGGAATGTTACTTGTATTTGCTGCAATAAAACCAAATCTCGGAGCTTCTTCGCATATGTTGGTTTGTGGAATCACTTTGTTGATCTCGAAATTACTATTGGGAAGCTCTGGAGGCCTGTTGTCTAAAACCGACTTTGCAATCATAGAGGAAAAGAGGTCAGTGTCGCCGGTCTTGATATGGTATGTTTGTGCAATTGGTACTTTATAAGTGGTCGACATCTTGATGAAATCATGTGCTATTATACTATCAAGCTCCGTCTCAGTCTCTGCAGATTTCTTATCGTCAATTTGCTTGTTAGAAAGGAAAACTCCGACCTTGTAGCATTCCCTCAGTAAAAGCTCAGACGCAAATTTGTAAAACTTATCTACCATTTGATAGTTCCTAGTTCCCGGAGAGTAATAATGGATAAGCATTGTACAGACTAGCCGAAGGTCATGGTATAAACGGTAAAAGCCACCTTGATCGGCCGCATAGAATCCATCCTCAAATTTTTGTGAAATAGTTGTCAATTTCAACTTATCTTCATTCTTTATCATACCATTGGAGTCACTTCTCCTCTTAATATACGTACAGTAAGCACTGAAAATCTTATTTGGGTCTTTCTCATGAAAGCTAGAGGGAAAACTCTCATCCATCACTCTGCATTTTGAGGATGCATCTTTCAGGATAGACTGTATATCAGATAAGAGTTCGCTCAAATCCATCTGTTCCAATTATCGATGTATTCACAGGCAGATCGTCTTTATTTTGATGAACTTCCAAAGGAAGTAATATTATGAACAATGTAGTGCCCATCTTCAACAACTTTTCATGGCACGTTATTAGATTCTAATCACTATATACGCGGATATGAAGGGCCAATGTAACTAATCTTTGACCATGGTATAGCGGCTTGCCAGCCTATCTCTTTGTCCTTTCCTTCGAGTTCTTTTGAATGGCACTGTAACTCTTGTTCGTGACAATTTTATCTACTTTCCACTGCCCGTTGACCTTGTTTTGATGCACCGCGACGGGATTTAAATCCCAGCCGATCTTCAAGTCACTGTCGACTGTAGCACCATATCGGGGTACTACGTAGCAGTACCTTTCGGTAGGGGAGATATCGATGGGTTTCATCCCCTGGCCTACAAGTGGCTTGCTGTAGGAAAGAAGGGAACCTTTACCGGCAATGTTCGCTAATGGAGTACTTTTAATATCGCATAACGAGTTCATTCTTGTCTTTCCATTAGCCCCGAGATGCAGTGAATGGTATACCAAAAATTTTGGGGGCAACTCACCTATGTTGGTAAGAATGGAGGCAGGATGTATGTAAACAAAGCTCTCTAACAGCTCGGGACCCTTTGTGCTGAGCACTGGCACGTACGGTATGTTGATAATGGAAGTTCTGTTGACAATCGCGGCATCATCAGGGAATATGTAGTCAGCTCTTATGGCGACCTGGTCTATGAAGCCTGCGCAAATCATTTGTTTGAGAAGTTTCACTTGAATTTCCGATGGGATATCTGACTTCAAATCGCTTTCAGTGACGTTAGCGGCAACGTTTTCTTGACGAGTATTGGACTTAATGATGTACAATAGTTGCTTCCTCAATTTGAGGATCTCATCCATAACTTTCTCCCTCAGAAAATTGTCACGAAGAAACTGAGTCCTGCGCTCTCTTGGTATAAAATCAATCGCACTGACTGCACTGAGAAGTCTGAATACGTCACTGTACTTATCGAGACGATTGAAACGTGCTTTACTTTTGAAGAACTTTGACCTCAACATTTTATTCTTCTCTTCGTCAACGTTATTCTCTTCATCTGAGCCTGCTTTCTTCAGGCCAATTTCTTGTTCGCCAAGAAAAGGATCTCCCACTGAAAGGGCACTTACCACGCTTACTGCATACGGTAAACAGTGGCCCTCCTCTGAGATCAAAAGTATCTTAGAGAACCGAGGTGACAAAGGAAATAAACTCATCTTCTTACCATCTTCAGTGATTCTCTCTGCTGCATCGAGCGCTCCTAGATATTGAAGCAGCTGTATGGCTTTGGAAATAGCAAACCTCTCAGGTGGAGTGGGAAAAGGGAAGTTAAGCACATTTTGAATGGCCATGCTCTTCATCTGCAGAACAATACTTTCTACCGGCATTCTGAGAATCTCTGGAATTGAAAATTGCTCAAAATCACGCTCGAAAACAGCCGAAGAGTAAATCCTATAGCAGTGGCCTGGTCCTGTACGGCCTGCACGACCGCTTCTTTGCCCAGCACTAGCTTTGCTTATCCATCCGACTTCAAAACTTTGCACACCATTCGCCTCATTGTACTTACGCTCTTTGGACCTCCCACAATCAACCACATATTTGACACCCGGAATTGTCAAAGAGGTCTCGGCCACGTTAGTTGCCACAATACAAAGTCTTGACCCAGCTGGTGGCTGATTGAACACCTTCATCTGCTCTTTCGTTGGTAGCAAAGAATACAACGGTAAAACGTAGAGAGGGTCATTTTCGCTTTGACCTTCCTCGAGGGATTCTTCAAATCCCTCTTCTTCTTCTGAATTATCAGTGAGATCGTCATCAGAATTCAACCCGTCATCAATCTTCTCTTCATCTATAGGACGCACGCTCAAATCGATGTCCTCAGCCTCCAAATCAGCCGTTCTGCAATTAATTCTAACGTCAGCAATGGTGTTGCTCATTTCCTTTAGCGCACTGTGACCCTTCTTGAAGGGGAACTCCCGTTTGAGTCGTTTCACCATATGATGAATCTCTTGTTGGCCCGTTAGGAAGACCAGTATAGCACCTGGAGGTAGTCGTCTATGGATTTTGCATGTTTTCTTGAAGGCTTCTTCCTGATAATCGTAAGGCGTTCTACGATTGAAGTGAATGGCCACTGGGAACTGTCTGGCTTCGACTTTGAGAACAGGTGGTGGAGTTGAAAATAACCTTGGGTTCTCACTGAAGTCAGCTACTCTTAAGGTCGCAGACATGACAATGAGCTTGAGCTTCTTATTGTTTGATGGGTCTTTCGCATGCGCCTTTGCGCGAAGTCTGACGCAACGACTTAGCATGCCGATTAGTATGTCTGTATTAATGTTCCTCTCATGCGCTTCATCAATAATTATGGAGGAGTATTTTGTTAGCTTGAAGTCTTGCATCATTTCTCTCAACAACACACCGTCTGTCATAAACTTCACGCTGGTATCCGCTTTCACATTAGAGTCAAACCTAATCTGATAACCAACCTTATCATGATGATCACCTAATTCTGCTGAAACACGGTTGGCCATAGAAACAGCTGCCACCCTTCTCGGTTGAGTGATACCTATCATACCTGGAAAATCTGGCGAATTAGAATTGCCGAATCCAGACTCGTATAAAAACTGCGGTACTTGAGTGGTCTTACCTGAGCCGGTCTCACCGCATATTATCACGACGTCGTTGTGGTAAACGGCTTCCATTATCTCGTGTTCTTTGCCAAACACTGGAAGTTGCATCCTCACTTTCTGAATATCGTCAGATCTGCATACTTCGACGAAAAATGCCTTCCGCCGGGACGTCTCATCTACTGGCACATTACTAACCGGAAGATCGTCCTCCAAATCCTCTGGCCTTGAAATCGGTTTATAATCATGCTTGAGAATTGGCATTATCATTTCCGTATCTCTCCCTTCAATCTTCTTTATTTCTTGGTTTGCCCAGGATTTGAACTCCTCTGCAGCAGATGCCGTCGAAATCGCTTCTGTATCTATCGAAAGGTCATTTCCTTCGCTTTCGACTGAACTTTCATCCTCGCTGTGTGCTTGATCATCACCCAATTGAGGCTGCTGTTGTTGTACTTCTTCTTCCTCTTCTTCTTCTTCGTCATCCTCGGAACTGCCACCACCATCTTCAGAACTTGAAACAAAATCCATATCATCCTCTATTCCGTGCTTGCGACTTTCAGCAAGCTCCACCTGTTGCCTCCAGTTGTATTTTTTCTTGGAGGCTTTTTTATGAACTACTTTAGCATTAGCAAAGCCAAATCCTAGCCCCGATCCGCCGTACTTAGCAGGACGTAAATCGATAAAACGTGATTGTTTCTCTGGTACAGCTGCTGTGTCTGCATCATTTGTAACATCATCTTCTGAACTGTCCTGGCCCTGATCTTCCTCCCAGTCGCCTGTCTCGTGCACCTCATATAGAACCTCATTAGTATGCTCATTTCCTCTCCCCTGTCTCTCCAAGCTTAACGCCTCTCTGAATTCTTCTTTTCTAGTTTTTCTTCCTTGACCCAGAGTCTTCAGGCTGGTCATTAAAGTCGTATCCACTTTGTAATCTTGCAGCTTCTCGATAATAACTTTTTTTTCCTCCCGCTTCAGTTGATGCTCGATGAATTTATCAAGTCTTTTCTTCTTGAGTCTACTCACCTTTGATTCCTTTGGTGTGAAAAGCTCCTCCATTTTACGCTTCTTTAATTGTTCCTCCTCTTTGCTAAGAGGCTGTAAAATGTCGGCGTTTGTATCGGTAGTGTCTTCTAACGATTTACCATCAGTATCTGGTTCATTCTCGCGACCATCTTCCAAATGTCTCAGGAACTGCTTGTTTCTAACCCTCCTCAGCTCCTTTAACTTCGCCATCTGACCGGCTCTAGCCTTTTCATTGAACCTCTTCCTATAGGTACCCATATTTACAGTACTATTGGATACAAATGACACTCTCTAGCAGTTGTTGGGATAGTGTGAGAAGTAATTAGCTTTTTGATTATATGCGATGAGCTGCGATGAGCTGCGATGTTCTTAGAATCTTTCAAAATTTTTGAACAAACAAGCTTCACCATCGCGAGTCACGGTGTCTATAGAACCAAGAGATCCAGTAAGATCGGGTCAATATCAACCTCTATAGTCCTAAAAGTGGCCTATAGTGACTAAGAGTTGATCAGTATCTTTCCACCGATTTTCTCGTGGATTGGGCTCGGTGATCGTGAGGCTCTGGAGGCATGGACCATGATAGCAAGGATGACGACCTGTATGGTATCCTGAATGAGAGAAATATTAGGGAAGTGCAATTTGGTATTGACAAGAGGTTTCCCACTTGGTATGGAAGCAATGCCTATTTTACATTGAATAATAGACGGTTAGGGTATGAAGAGGATATCCACAGTCCAGCAAAGTCAGAATTGAATAACCAGTACTGGCTCGACACAATCTACATTTGCGAATATTGCTTCAAGTATACGGACAAAGAATACGACTTTGTAACACATCTTGCACATTGCAAGTACAAGGATAGAGCCCCAGGACGTATTAAGTACAAGAGCTCATCGTATACCATACGACGTGTCAAGGGTCAAAAACATCGCTTGTTCTGTCAGTGCCTGTGTCTGTTCACGAAACTCTTTTTGGATAACAAATCTATGTTCTTCAAAGTGGACCATTATGAGTTTTTCATCGTTTATAAGACTGGTCATACAAAACCAATGGCATTTTTCTCCAAAGATCTGGTTTCGTATCATCAAAACAACCTAGCATGTATACTGACGTTCCCTCCTTACCAGAGACTGCGATTGGGATCTCTCTTATTGGAGTTTTCGTATAAACTATCGAAACTTGAAGGCATAATATCCGGCCCAGAGTTACCGCTGTCACCCTTTGGCCTCATTAGCTATCTAAAATACTGGTCTAAGGTGATTTGTTGGGAGCTGGTAGAAGGCGAGTCAGCCAACGTTGAAGAAATAACAATTGAAGATATTGCGACAGCGACAGGCATTCGAATACCTGATATAATACTCACTCTGAAATACCTTGACTGTCTTGGCGATGAGAACGAAATTCTACTCTCTGTACTGCGAAGACGATTAAGAGAATTTGAGCAAAAGAACAAGAAACTTTTTTTACTGGAAGATGAGTGCTTACTTTTAGATGACTAGCTACTTAGTCGCAATCTGGAATGCTTGTTTCCAATGTACGATACTACTCAAAAAGCATCTTGATCTCCTCAATTCTTCTCTTTCTTCTCTCATCCTCATCGGCATCCATGGCCTCCCCTATTGTTCTTTTCCTCTCCTGTATGCGTAGCATCTTCTCCTCGATACTATTCTCCATTATAAATCGTGTGACTTTAACATTACTCGTTTGCCCTATTCTGTGTATTCTATCAATCGCCTGATCCTCCATACTGGGCGACCACCAGGGATCCATCATAAAAGCATACGATGCGCAGGTCAGGTTTAAGCCAACTCCACCGGCTTTTAGTGATAGAAGTAAAATCTTCTGCTTGTTGAAGTTTCTAGTTGAGAACTCTTGAAGTACGCCGGAACGCTCCTTCAAATTGAGACGACCGTCGAACTTGAAAATCTGGGCCACATCTCCAGAAAATGTTTCAGAAAGTTCACGCTCGAGGATATCTAGGTAGGAAGAAAATTGGGAAAACACCACAACTTGCTCGCCTGGAGATGTGTCCTGTAATTGTCTCAGGTGCTTTACAAGTGATTGTATTTTTGCTGGCTTAGAATTATGGTTATAAGGGACTAGGAGGGGCTCAGTTCCGTCTTTCATGTCGAGCGTTAATAAGCACTGAGGGTCAAATTCTTTACGGCAGTTCGGGCACTTGAGTTCAAGCTTCTTTTGCCTTTGGAAATCCATAAACTCCTCTAGGCAGGGCCCGCAGAAGCAGTGTCCACAGCCAATAAGGATGATAGATTGTAAATTGATTGGTTCCGTGGTACATATTGAACATTCCAAATTCTTGAAACTATCCTGTGAGGGATATTTTTCTCTCACGCTTGCGAGGACGAGTTTTAGGTCCAATGCCATCTTTGAAGGATTATTATTAGAGTTGCTGACGATGTCCGCAACATTTATCGTTTCATTAAATTGTTGGTTGCTATTCCTCAAGTCCTCATCATTCTCATCCTGGGTCCCAAGTAGAGCTGAATCGCAGCAGATTTGCCTCAGGCGCAAAATGTGGACCAATATTGTGGAGTACTTCTTCAATAGATCTCCTTGCGCAAGGCCGCTCTTGACAGAACTCTCGGCCCTGTCGAGGAAGTACTTGTACACTCTTTTCTGTTCTGTACTGAATGGTAGCTTTTCTACTAGTATTTCTTTGGGTGGTAACTCCACGAGTTTCTTACCATTCGCATCCCTCATCTGTTTAGTTCTTCTAAGTGACACTGGTCCAAGTATAGCATTAACGACATCAAAGGCCTGCTTGAAGTTCCTTTTCTCGAAAGGGTCTGAAATAAACATCTTCCAATAACCTATCTGGGACCATGGCTTGATTTGTAAGAATTTTACTAGGCTAAACAGGTCGTCCAGTCTATTGATGATTGGGGTCCCAGTCAGAACCCATCGGCAGTTAGCAGCTAATTGCATCACAGCTTTGGAGGTGGCAGTCATTCGATTCCTAATGGTATGACCCTCATCAATCACAATCCGATGGAAATCAATGGAGAAAAGGCCAGATGACCCTTCATTCTGGCTTGAAAGTTTTCCTTTATTCATCTTGCTCCATTCATTTTGCACAATACCGTACGTCGTCAAAACAACCGTAGGAGGGTTCTTTGTTCTTGTTAGCAAAGTCTTCAAACTGCTCACGTTGCCTCCGTAGTAAACTTCGCTACACAGCTGGGAAGATGCGTTAGCTTTTTCAAACTCAGAACTCCATTGGGCTATTAAAGACATTGGTACAACAATCAAGGTCGTCTTCGCAGCGTACGGCCTCTTTTTTAAAGCTAATTCATCTTTTTCCACTTGAGAGCCCTTGTTCAGCAGGTATTTCGAATCCTCTGGGGCTAACAAAATTAATGATAAGGTAGAGATTGTTTTGCCTAAGCCCATTTCATCCGAGAGTATACCACCTTTCATCGAATTCTCGAGTACTGGCTTCTCGGTAGAAAACTCGGCCGTATGCAGATTAGCATAGAAATATCTATTTGTATCATTTGATTCGTCTTCTGGCACCTCCTTAGATCTCTGCGCAGCCCATGACATATCTCTAGGCCATTCGTATTGATTCCAAAGTGGGTTCATCACACTCTCATCGGCGTCTTGGGATGGCTCTGAAGAAGGCAGCTTGTCAAACCTCTGTTCCCTTTTAAGCATCCAGGCAAGACCTTGCTTTTGATATCGCCGGAGACTCAGCTTGAAAACATCCTCTGGTGGCTCTATCTCAGGCAATCTTTCCAAAGATTCAACAGACTGAGTAGCTCGATAGAAAAGCTGCAGCTGATTCGAATTCATAGTGTTCTCCTGGTCATCAGACCCATTTCGCAGACAGTGATCACTATTCGTCGCTTTGAGTTCCGATGTCATTAGGTCATCATCCAGATCTATTACCTCAACTTCATTACTGCCGGGACTATCATTTGTGAAGGGTTTGATGCGCATTTTGTCAAACAATGCTATCAAACTCATCCTCCTGTACCGACTTTCGATCTCCTCTTCCGTTTCAACAATGGTTTGGCTTCCTTCCCAAGTTCTCGCACGAGTATTTTTCGCAAGACTATTATTTTGGTAAGAGGAAACTGATGTGTCAAAAAGTGCTGATGTGACAAAGCAATCCAGCTGCACCACAAAACTATCGCCTATGCTTAACCGCTTATCATCACAAAAAACCATTGTTGCCTCGAAGATGAAATCATCGATATCTAATATTGGATACAATATTCGTGCAATGTCCTCTGGCACTCTGCCAATTTCGCGATCCTGTTGCGAATCAAACACTCTGACGAAGCTAGCAAATGCTGCTTTTTTGGTACCTGAAGAGCCGTAGAGTTTTGATGCCCTCATGCTATTATTGACAGAAGCTATTTTCAGTTCGGTACCATATTTCAACGGTCTCACGGTAGGCCTCGTGGCCATGGCATTTACTTGCAAAGAACCAATAAACTTTTTCCATTTCACGGAAGGTTTAAGTCTCTTCGGCGATTGATAATCATTGTCTTTTCTCCTCACTCCGGGCGATAGGGAACGCTGAGTGGCTTCAACTGGCTGAATAAGCGGTGCAGAATCGTTGCTAGGGGTTGGATCTTCAAAATATTGGCTGACTGCGCGAGAGATCCCATCATGGAAACCAGAATATTTTTCAGATAGATTCTTCGCTATAAACATGGGAATATCAGGTATAATAGCACGAAGATCATCGATGCTTATCCTTTTTTGACCATTATCCGTCTGTTCATCAAGAGAGATGACTGGAGAGTCATCTATCGTATTGTTATCCCCACCGTTAAAGAGGAACGACGTGTTACTATCTAAGACCTGATTGAATTTCGGTAGACTTTCCTGTGAAGATTCGAGCTCATCCTTGAAAAATCTCTTTCTGCTCTGAGTTTCTTCCTTCGCCCCATCCTCGGGTGGTTCTGTATTATCCATCCATGCCATGCCTCACACACCTCTTCTACATTTCATGTAAGCGGACCGTTAACTCATCGCTTCTCTGTATGCAACATATTATCGGTCCCTTCGCCGCGCGTTTGAACAACGGGCGGGTAACAGCTGTGTCGGCGGCTATTCGCAAAGCTCACACGGCATTTGCTGATCGTCATCTCCTTAGGTCAGCCAAGATGCCCAATTCATCTCTCAATGTATTAGGAAATTGTTAAACTCAAAAGTTAGATCATAGTTTCCTCTCTTTTTCTCCAGATATTTCTCAGTTAATGCCCAGCTGAAAGAATATGAGAATGCATATTGAGCTAAAGACAACGATTAATAGTTGTATCTCAAAAGTCGACCTAGTACTTGGGACACAGAAAGAGGAGCCATCGTTTGTGTCTTTGTATGTTTGTTTGTTTGTTTGTTTGTCTGGTCTTAGTTCGCCTGTTTCGTATCCTTTAATCGACACAGGTGATACCCGGCTCGGACTGTTGAAGACATAATATAGGCAAGGCTCATCGATTGAAGTATCCATAAATGCATCGAACAATCAACAGTGTCCATATATATTGGCTGTTGGTTAGCTTTGAACAAGCAGGCATGGTATTCTGAGCATCTGGTTATGAATATCTTAGAAAAATGGAGAAGATGGTTGTACCGGGGTTCCCTCGTGTTCGCTATGCTGTTCCTCATTGGCTTCTCAATTGTCCTACCGATAGATTGTATTGCACAAGCAGCTCAATCTTCTAATAATGCTTTGAACACGTTTATCGTTGTTGGAGCTTTAGTTGCTTTTGGAGTAGCTTGTATTGCGATTGTCGTGGGTAGAATTATCTTCTACAAGAGTTGCAGGCGACATATACCGAGACGATATATCCCAATCTCCTCAGGAGACCTCCCGCATAGGGCCAGTAGGAAAATGGTCTTGGAAAATATGGGGAGGTCAAAAGATTTGGGTGCATTATTTGAGAGGCCTAAAGATCCCGTCATCCACGCTGGTTTGGAACCACCTGCTAGGTGTGATAGTACTAAGGAGGAGAAGGTTTTCCCTGAATATTTAGACTACCAGAGCTGTATCAAAAGTCTTGCAGATAGGTTGAAATATCAAGGGGTTTTTTTGAATAACATGGAGCTGGACATGAAATTGGACGAGACTTTTTCGGATGTGGTCAGAAACCAATTCATGAAAGATTCTGATAACGATACTCTTATTAAGAACGCCCAACGCTTTATTGATTTATACGAAACAGTGAGATTCTCAGGCCAAGAAGTTACCAGGGACCAGTTCGTTGAATTTGTTTCACTGGCGATCTATCTTGTTGATGTCTCTATGACGATGGACAATAAGGTGCATGCACAAAGGCTTGGCAGCAGGTTACAGGTTTCTGGGAATTTAGAGGATGAGACTTGGGAGAATGATTTCTCCAGGATTCCGAGTGAATATTCTACTTTTCCTAATCGCAACCTGGAACACGAAAGGAATGAAGAGTCTTCATATGCAGACACCTATTCTGTTTTAAGAAAGATTAACACTGGGAATTCAGTCAATAGGCCAAATTATAGTAGAAGGCTTTCGGGCTATTGAGATTCAAAACACTCATGAATGAAACATGTTGCCATTACATTTTACAAGTTTTTAAGTCACTCATTACCTATACAATAGCGTTAAATTTGATAGACTTCATCAAGCCAGGTCAACAGTTGGGCCCTCGTTTGCTCGTGAGGTAACGCGCCTTCCAAAGCAGTTTTGATCTCTGGTAGCATTGGCTTGAAATCTTCAGCATACTTTCTCAATATGCTCCTAATAAAACTAACTGTGGTCTCGTACTTCCAAAGTAAGTCTAATCTTGGCATTTCATCCACCACGCCAATTTCGGTTTCCTCCGAGATCGCCGGTATAGCAATTTCTTCGTGAGATTGAATTTGTAGTTGAGCAATCGTCTCATTGGTTATTATTAGAAGACGTTCGAAAACGAACTTTAAACAGTTGCTGTCTTCGGCTTCTTGAGATAAGCTTCTGAAAGTGGATTCGATTGATGTTCCGTCCACTAGACCGTAGTTTTTTCCGCTGTAATCTGTAAAAGAAAATGAAAGGATGGCCTGAGGTTTGACCAATCCTGAGTGTTTGAACGCATCCGCAATGAGGAAACCATTTTGGGAGTTGGAGTTCCAAAATCTCATGACAGCTTCCACGATTGTGAATTCCTTGATTTCATTATCAATGGGCAACTTCTCGAACACAGCACTCAAGTCATCTTTCAAATCGCCAATGTATTTGTTCGCGTGAGATAGGGACCTACTACCCGAATGGACAACAGTTTGAACTAGCAGTACAATGGTAAATCTGCCGAAATCAGATATTAGTGAGCCATATTTCTCCTTGATACTTCCTAAAATAGTCTCCAATTCAGAGATATCCCTTGAATCATCGGATTTGTGAATGTAATCCAAGATTGAGCGAACTTCCTCAGAGAAAGGTACAGACTCTTGGTTGAAATACAGTGTATTCTTTTTGATGTGGTCAGGTTGGATGATGTGAACATCGGTGAACAGTGATTGGTAGTACTCCTCGAGCTTCTCCTTTGGAATATAAGAGCTGTCCAAATACTGTTTGAATTCGTCTGGCAAACTATCTTCGACATCTAACGTATTAGATGTTAACCTCAGTTCCTTACGAATAAGGTTCTTAGCAAAGTTCAGTTTTGGATAGTAAAAACTTTTTCCGAACCTAATAGAATCGTTTTCCCATTCTTTCCACTTCCAGGAAAAGTTGAAATTACTCATTTGAATAGAGAACCAATCCAAATATCTTAATTTTAACTCAAGGTCCAGACTTTCTAAATTATTGTAGAAAAATCTGAAAGCCCTTCCGAAGACCGGCGCAATAGCTTTGGGCGAATTTTGACAAATCTCCACCAAAAGTGTGTAAAAATAGGCAAATGGTTGTGAGACATCTGGCAGCTTGAAAATCAAACTTAGAATTGTCTCTATCGCTAGATCTTCGATCTTGTAGGTAGATGCCAAGGGATTTTCTTCATATATGGCTGCCAGTTGAGCAATCGACTCTCCAGGTTCGGCGAAAATCCCTGGCTTGAAAAATAAATCTAGAGTCACCACTTGCTTTGCCACTTCTTTTCTGTTGAATTCCATACTCTCTGTAATGTCAATTATAATATCATTCAAAAGCTGACCTGCATACGTTGTAATGGGAATCACAGTTTCGAAGTTGCCTACTGGGTTAGTTAGATAAACGTGGAACGCATATCTTGGATTCTTCCACATGCTATCGACAGATCCCACCCCTCTGTTTAAGGCGCTGTATGGTTTTAATAAATCCGCAGTTGGTAATCCAAGCGCATCGTTGAAACCGTGCTCTCCTTTAGTATCGGGCAGCAAATGTAGAAAGTCGGGGAAAAAGTTGGAAAGTTGTTCCATATGGTTAGCCAGAGCTTTTTTGACGTTGGGTAGAACAGTGCTGACTAATTCCAAAGATGCGTATGGGCTATCTTTATTGAAAACTTTGAGTAAATCAATTTCTGTTTTTTTTACTTTGTAACCGTTTTCCACAAAGGATAATAGCTCTTCGACTCTATTTTGGAGGTCTTGATCATCTCTGTTGAACAAGAATAAGTATGGAATATTGAGTAAGGTGTTCGTGTAGATAGCCTCGGATAGAGCATTTCTCCCTTCTTCTTTTTCATGCAACTCAATACTCAACTCGAAGAAATTTTTGTAAACACCCATTAAATCATCCTTCAATAATATTGGAGATAGAATAGACAAAAACCTCAAAATCAGTTTTGCTCTGTTCCAAGGGCCCGTCTCGTTCGACTTGTTTTCGAAATTTTCATCAATACTGTCCTTGCAGCTAGCTTGCAACTGTTCAAAGAAGAAGTTGATGACGCTCTTAGCTGCGACTTCATTTCTCGCATTGACCACGATGGTTAGCAAAGCAATAGCGGGCTGCTTATGGGGCTGTTCAAGGACAACAGCGCGGAAAGTCTTCAGAAGCGCGTTGTTGAAATAATCCTCATGTCCATACTCATTACCAATGGCGTCGCTAAGAAATTTTATATCTTCTTCAAAAGCCTTGACTGATTCTCCAATTGTGCGGATATCGGGCATCATTTCCTTACATAACTGCACCACAGGAGGGAGTCTCTGCCTCTTTTGCACTCGAGGCCTGAAGTCACGATATCCTTCATCGTCATCGAAATCTATAGGTAAAATCATGTTTCGTTAGTCTCTGTCAATAGTACAGATAAATGTTAAAGGTATTACTAAAAACCATAGGCACCCGATGATAAATGAGAAATAACTGGAATATTGGAATGACTATTTGCATTTTTATGCGATTAAAGCTGCGCTTGCCACAAAAACGACCTTATAATCCAATTTATTCGGCGTCAATGTATTCTGTCGCTGTCGTTTGGTCAGAAACTGAAAAACAATAAGCTCGCTTGAAAAACCAGAATAAAAATCCGAATTTAAAAGATGTAATGACCCTTCATATGGATACTCAGTACATACCAGCTCTTCTCTTTTTGTTAAACATGACGTTCACCAATTGAGCAGTCTTTGAATTGAGTTATCTGCGTTTACTTCTCTACTTATGCTAATCGCCTATGAAGATAGCCTTCGAAGTGATCATTAATTTTCATGAATAGTGAGTATGCACGTATTTAGTGATCTACAGTTGTTGGTCTTTAAGCCTTTGGATTTCGTTATCCTTAGCCGCTACAAGGGCTTCCAAGGTCGTGATCCTGTTTACTAGCTGGAATGTGCTTGGCTTGACGCCATTCTCGCTCAGAAGAACCTGCTCCTCTGCAATGAATCTCTTCAATCTTTCGTTGTTCAATTCTTGTATTAATTCCACAATCTTGGACGATTTCTTCCGGAGTTCGATCTCGAAATCAGCCAGAGATAACTGAACTTCAGCCTGAGATGGGTCACTCATCGTTCTTATCTGCTCTTCTAACATGGTTTCTCTTTTGATCGATTCGGCTAGCTCTGAGGAGATTAGGGTTAGCTCACTCATTAATTCCTTATTTTCAGTGAGGATGTTGAGTTGCTCACCAGATATTGTGATCGTCTTGAACTTGTTACTTTGAACCACTTCTTCTTTGGTTGTGAAACTTGGAACGTAGGGCTTTCCTACGGTGTTGTCGAACACAAATGCATCGGGATCGTCGTTTATTTCCGTGGTTTTCGCAAGGTCGTCTTCGGCTTTGTTTTTCCTCAGAGTTACACTACTTGATTCTCTACTCGTCGATGGACGGTGCAAAGCCTCTGAGGCCGACGCAGTTGCTACACTTGCACGTGAAGAAATCCTGTTAAGGTCTACCTGCGAATCAGCGTCCTTACTTGAACCTTGGGATGACAGTTTCCTCAAAAAATCCTTAGCCTTGATGAAAGAGGATCTCTTTCTCGTTCTATCTCCGTCGGCTTCGGAAGCGTTCTTGTCTTCCGGCACGTCGAGGCTTGTTAACGTCGTGTCTTCCTCGGTGATGGTATCTTTCCGAGTTTCTGAAGATCTGCCCTCGGCGGCAGAAGGAAACTCTTGGGCCGTGACGTAGGCATTATCATCATGCTTTTCTAATTTATACAGGCCAGAGGAGTTCATATTCCTACGCCTTTCTGGTGATTCGCTGAATGCAGATACAAAAGTACCCATAGACACTCTGTTGTGCATTTCATCTAATGCAGAATCGTTCACCGACAAGGCTTTCAATCCATTTTCCAGCGTTGGAGATGGGTCCAGATTGACGTCATCAGCGTTAGCGTGTAGTAACTGAGGTTGTAGAGGTTGCTTCTGCTCTTTTTGATGTAATCTTTCACTAATCTGTGCCTCCTGCTCCTTGATCAATCGCTCTTTTTCCTTAAGTTCCCTTTCCCGTTCAGCTAACTGCCGTTCCTTCTCCCTTAACTCTTTCTGGTGTGGTGCAGATAGTTGTAGAACGTTCAGCTGGGCACCAGCGCCTGAATCCATTGGTGGAGCCGCAGGGGGATCCAGTAACCTGACCCGTGGATGATCGTCCGGCCGATGTGATGCAGGACGTCCCTGCAAGTTCTCCGATGAGCTAACCTGGGAGATTTCGTAAGGCCGCCGAAAAGACTCCACTGACCGGGTGGGTAAATCCTCGGCAGAACTACCCTGGGGCTGCTTGTATGTTTGTGGTGGAGGGTTTATCACCTCTGTTGAACCGCCATGCGGAGCCTCGGATGACAAACCCTGCTGCCTATGCATCTGGTATGAGGGATGAAGCGATTCGTTCTGCGGCCTCATATTTGGTGGTCTCGAGTAAGGCGACATGAGCGACATTGCGCGAGGCCCGCCGGGTCTTGGCTCGCGATTTGGTCCACCAACTGGCGGACCGCCTGCGGGACCATAAGGCTGAAGTCTGCCTCTCTGGAACTGAGGCGGCGGATGCATGAGGGAGTTGGTCCTTGGATTACCATATGGCCCTGGTGGTGCATTAGGACCCTTCACTTGCGGATACGCCATGTACGGGTTGCCGTAGCCTTGTAATGACATGGCTCTAGCATCCGATTTTTGTTGCCGGGCCATAGCATTCATTGCAAACTTTCTTTGTGCAGTCATATGCTTCCTGTATTCCACGTTATTCATGTTGTTGTGACTTTGCGTAACCAACGTAGGAATTATCGGTGCAGTGTCGCTACCGTGGCCGTATCTTTCGCCCCCTCTGTTCTGTGAGGTACGGATATCGTTAAAGGTCATCGTAGACATCCCATCATCAACCATAACTTCTTCATCATCGTCCTTTGAGCCCTCATGTCTTCCTTTCCGGTGGCCCAACATTCCGCCTCTATTCTTGAAAAATCCAGAAATCGATTTCTGGTTCATAGAGTAAGCCCTCCTTTCTGGTTCCTCGTAAGTATATCTATTCTGGCTGTATTGTTGTTGAACGGGGCGATTGGGCATCTGTGGATACTGTTGATGGGGGGGTCGTCCAGTCGGTACTTCATGCGCCAGGTCAATGTTACCTACATCACTCTGCAGCAGCTGATTTCTCATCTGTGCTTTCGAATTCATGGCAGACAGTCCGGCTTCCATACTCGCTAAGGCCCTCGGTTCCTTGTACTTCTATGATGATGTGCAGAGGAATCAGAGCTTGTTCTAATTCTTGGCGCATGGAAGGAATCTAGGCTGGAGAAAAAAAAAAAACTAGTCAGACGAGTTCAGTTTGAAGACTGCGAAAGAGCTTAAACTAGAGCTTGCACCACGATTCTTAATTAACGTACTACTACTTATACTTTCCGCGACCTTACGGTAGATGATCTGGGCTGCTCTTTGACCCTTTCTGCTGACTTTTCAGTCGAAGACTCTTTTTTTGCCGCGATTTCGTCGAGCTCTTTGTTGTCCTTGAGACTAACGCTCTTGAGCTCTTGGATAAACCATATTATAGCCATCCACAGACAGAATGCAATGGCGAACAGGGCATAGAAATGCACGTTCCCAGAAGTCGCGTAGATCAACCACGCCAACGTGCACAAAAGAGCGAAAAACGATACATGTGTCGCGATGATCAATTGCGGAGTGGTCCCCGGCTGGAAGACGCTCTCCCACAGGGCTACAAAGAAGTTAGCCATCGTATTCTATACCGCTCAACTCAAGCAAACCACTTAAATACAGCCACTGTTTAGAGTTGCACATCTTTTAGCAGATCGACATTAATTTACACTGAAAGCGTCCGGGTAACGAGCGCTCTATACACACTATAGTACTATAGAAGCACAGCTAAGGCATCCAAAGCTCTACCATCTAGAGACCAGCACCTAGAACGAAGGAACCAGCCATCAAGGCACCCAAAGCGGCACCGAACTTCCAGGAGATTGGGTGTGCAACCATACCCGAAGCACCGTTGCTGGAGCTGGAGGATGCACTGGACGCGCTGCTCTTGGATGCAGAAGAGATCGACGAGCTGATCGAAGACACTTTGGAAGAGGCCGAGGAAGCGACGGAAGAGCTAGCAGCGGAAACCGAAGAACCAGCGACGTTGGTAGCGGAGACCAAGTTAGACAAAGTACCGTAGGAAGAAGAAGAAGAGCTCATTTTTGTATTCAATTGTATTGCTTAGTGTTTCTGATTGTTTGCTTGTATGGAGAACAGCGGAACAATAGCTCTCCACTGGGCGGATCTGAATACCTCTTTATATATGAGTTATTCGTGTTTCGCGGAGCGATATGTTTTCCTGATCGGGTTAAACTAAGAGGGCTGGGATCATTTCGATCGCCAAGCCTTTTTTTTTCTCTTTCCCGATCTTGCTGTTTCATATCGAGCTGAGCGGAATTTTGTTTCAGCAAAGGGGCTTTGTTTGCTAAAAATAGCCGGCTGCTGTTTTGGGGCATGACGTAAAAGAATCGTGTGAAACGAAAAACAGCTCGGCGGCTAAATACGCGGGTTACCCTGCTCTGTGTTCAGGTTGATCACGTTTCATGTTACCCGGTTTGTCTTGGCGATACGAAATTCTGGGAACGGGGCACGCAACTTTTCTGCTGAAAAATTTTTTTCATTCGTCCTCGCGCAGCGATGAGTCTAGTTGATCGACGTATAGTATATATCCTGTTACTGTCTTATTTCACATTGTATGCTCTTCTTATCTCTTTCCTGCTTACAAGATAGTATCAACAACGATAATCGTATTCAGCAATGGGTGCCTACAAGTATTTGGAAGAATTGCAAAGAAAGAAGCAATCTGATGTTCTAAGATTCTTGCAAAGAGTCAGAGTCTGGGAATACAGACAAAAGAACGTCATCCACAGAGCTTCCAGACCTTCCAGACCAGACAAGGCTAGAAGATTGGGTTACAAGGCCAAGCAAGGTTTCGTCATCTACCGTGTCAGAGTTAGACGTGGTAACAGAAAGAGACCTGTGCCAAAGGGTGCCACCTACGGTAAGCCAACCAACCAAGGTGTCAACGAGTTGAAATACCAAAGAGCCTTGAGAGCCACTGCTGAGGAAAGAGTGGGCCGTCGTGCTGCTAACTTGAGAGTCCTGAACTCGTACTGGGTTAACCAAGACTCTACCTACAAGTACTTCGAAGTTATCCTTGTTGATCCATCTCACAAGGCCATCAGAAGAGATGCTCGTTACAACTGGATCTGCAACCCTGTCCACAAGCACCGTGAAGCTAGAGGTTTGACTGCCACTGGTAAGAAGTCCAGAGGTATCAACAAGGGCCACAGATTCACCAACACCAAGGCTGGCAGAAGAAAGACCTGGAAGAGAAACAACACCTTGTCTCTATGGAGATACAGAAAATAATCCGGTTGTTGATTGGCTTAACAGAATTTTTATACTATATATAATCATTCAATTAATCATTTAACTACCATTTTTTTTCATCAAGCATTGACTGGTCCTGCCTGACTCTTATGATTAATTAATGAGTAGCTTTCATTATATTTTCGGGTATAAAATTTTCAAGGATACTAGGAATGTGGAAGGAAAAAAGATAAAAGGTAGAGCTTGAACAACAGATTCCATTGAATATTGGCAATTTGATTCGAGACTCTTCCAAAATCATCAATTCACATCATGACTGATTTCAGAAAGACGGCTATCTTGTCCGTTTATGATAAAACCGGGCTGTTGGATCTGGCCAAAGGATTGTCCGAAAAGAATGTGCGTATCCTAGCTTCCGGTGGTACCGCACGTATGGTTCGTGAAGCTGGCTTCCCAGTAGATGATGTCTCTTCCATCACGCATGCCCCAGAAATGTTGGGTGGCAGGGTCAAAACCCTTCACCCGGCGGTCCACGGTGGTATTCTTGCAAGAAACTTGGAAAGCGATGAAGAAGACCTGAAGAAGCAGAATATCGACAAGGTGGACTACGTAGTTTGCAACCTGTATCCGTTCAAAGAAACGGTCGCAAAGGTTGGTGTCACAGTCGCTGAAGCGGTCGAAGAAATTGACATCGGTGGTGTTACTTTGTTGAGAGCAGCTGCAAAGAACCATGCGAGAGTTACCATCTTATCTGATCCAAACGACTACTCCACCTTCTTATCCGAGTTGTCCGCAGATGGTGAGGTTTCTCAGGAATTGAGAAACACTTTGGCCTTGAAAGCTTTTGAACACACGGCTGATTACGATGCTGCTATCTCTGACTTTTTCAGAAAGCAGTACTCCGAAGGTAAGGCTCAATTGCCATTGCGTTACGGTGCTAACCCTCACCAAAAACCAGCCCAGGCTTTTGTCGCCCAGCAAAATGAATTGCCTTTCAAGGTACTATCGGGCTCCCCAGGTTACATCAACTTGCTAGACGCCTTGAACTCGTGGCCTCTAGTCAAGGAGCTTTCCGCATCCTTGAACTTGCCGGCTGCTGCTTCTTTCAAGCACGTTTCTCCCGCTGGTGCTGCTGTGGGTATTCCCTTGACAGACGTTGAAAAGCAAGTTTACTTTGTTTCCGACATCGAAAACCTGTCTCCATTGGCCGCTGCCTACGCCAGAGCCCGTGGTGCTGACAGAATGTCCTCATTCGGGGACTGGATTGCGTTGTCCAACATCGTTGATATTCCAACTGCCAAGATCATTTCCAGAGAAGTTTCCGATGGTATCATCGCTCCAGGCTTTGAACCAGAAGCATTGGAAATCTTGAAGAAGAAGAAGGGTGGCAAGTACTGTGTCTTGCAAGTTGATCCAAATTACATTCCAGACTCTTTGGAGACCAGACAAGTTTATGGTGTTAGCTTACAACAAAAGAGAAACGATGCCATCATCAACAAATCTTCCTTCCGCGAGATAGTGTCAGAGAACAAGAACTTGACCGAACAGGCTGTCGTCGACTTGACCGTTGCTACCATTGCTCTGAAATACACTCAATCGAACTCTGTTTGCTATGCAAAGAGCGGTATGGTTATCGGTCTGGGTGCTGGTCAACAATCCAGGATTCACTGTACTAGACTAGCCGGTGACAAGGCTGATAACTGGTGGTTCAGACAACATCCAAAGGTTCTGGGTATCAAGTGGGCTAAGGGTGTCAAGAGACCTGAAAAATCCAACGCTATTGATTTGTTCGTTACTGGTCAAATCCCAACTGAAGAACCAGAGAAATCCGAGTACGAATCCAAGTTCGAAGAGATTCCAGCTCCATTTACCGAAGAAGAGAGAAAGGAGTGGTCTTCCAAGTTGACCAACGTTTCCTTGTCATCTGACGCGTTCTTCCCATTCCCAGACAACGTCTACAGAGCCGTGAGATCCGGTGTCAAGTACATTGCTGCTCCATCGGGTTCCGTTATGGACAAAGCTGTCTTTGGTGCTGCAGACTCATTCAATTTGGTCTACGTTGAAAACCCAATTCGTTTATTCCACCACTGAGCGTGGAAGCAAGATTTTATACTGAACTTTCTCAAGTTTTATAATATAATATGTTAAAGTCATTTCTACTGTACAAGATACTGCTTTGTAAGAGCGAAGCAGGTCATTTACAAAATTGTCAGCGGTATGGTTTTACCCAAGTGATAATCGACCAACTAGGATCTTCACAGTGTTCAGGAATATACCGCGGTAGAGCGACAACAAAGACGATCGAGCTCAATCCCAACCGTAAACGGCGGGAGAACTCAAAATCGTGCACTCTACTTGATCTAAGTGTCTGTCGGCGGGGCCACTTCTGTCTCATCCATCGAATAATGGCAACAACCAAAGATCATGTATGGCAAAATCGACTCAAACCCCGTTTCCGAAAAAACAGAGGAGAAGTAAATTGCCAAGACCTTAAGTTCCTTGAGACTCTGCCTCTCGAGCGCCGAACTGTAAGGCCAAATAGAGAGAAGTTAAGCAACAATAGCAAGGAACAGACGTACCGGTTTTGGCAGGACCAAAAGCAGTACAGCTCCTCTTCTCCATAGTATAGCCTTACACAGACCTATGGTCTTTCTAAGAAAAAGATAAATGAACGTAAGTAAAAGTTGAAGTTAACCTATGAATTCAATCTTGATACCTCTTTATACCTCTGGTATTGAAAATTTTTACTTACCCGGTTATATTTCAGAGGCATTCAGAGGCAGGGTTTGTATGAAAAGTTCTTGGATGAGATGACATGAAAGGGTCTTAGACGTTGTTGAGCCTGCTGTAGCCATGGATTTCAGTTCTGCAACAGACGCAGGAATTGAACCCTCGTAGTCCTAGTGATATTCTACAATCTTCACATAGAGCGAAACATGTACATGGCCATAAAACAACGTTTCTCGGGTTCATCTTACACACCACACAGTTGGAACGCAAGTCATCATCATCGTCCTCTAGTGTTGGTTGATCCCTGAATGTTCCTGTATTGGCATGTGTGGCAGCTCTTCTCTGTGATACAACATCGACCAATATCTCTCGCTCATTTGAGGCTGCATATTGTGATCTCGTCAGCCTAATATCCTTCTCAACGTGCAACTTGAGTATGGGCCACATGGACATAAACCAGTTCACGTCATTGGGGGCCATTGTGGTTAGCAGTTCGTCATCTATTTCATCATCGGTGTCGGCTAGATTCGACAGTTCACCCTCACTCTCGATGTCTATATCAGGGTGATAGTCCTCCGAGCAATCCTCTTCTGGAAGTAATGATGGCTCATTAGAATCGCTGTTATCATTATACGATTTCGTGAGGAACTTGACATAATTCTTTTCTGTGACAAATCTATTGAAATCTCTTAATGTCTTGCCTTTACCGGCGGCCGATGGGTCCTGATCCGTCAAATGCTTGACTTGCCATTTCCTTTTCACAAAAAATGTGAATCCTGCAGTTAAAAGACTCCAGGTGATCTTGAATTTCGAAACTAAGGCCGGGGTTCCAAACTTATGAGCCGTCTGGTTTATCTTCGCACTGTCCAAATCTTCTGGAATTGTCTTCACTTTGTTTAGGTAGCCACTGATCATGTAACTGTGATGAATGCTTGGAGGATGATTCAGAGGGGAAAATTCCCTATGAATGCCTTTGTTTAGCGACTCGTTACCATTGCACAGTAAAAGAGCCAATTTGTTGGCGACGTGGGAAAACTCTTCTTCGCCAGTACAGTTAAGATGATTCCACCAGTTGTGAATAAAGGAGTAAAACTGTAAATCCGTGGTGTCAGAGTGATGTGATCCGAAAGGATTCTTCCTTAATAGGCAGGCCAGAGCGTAACTCATAACTGACAGGACAATCAAGAATAGTGAAAAGATCGTTGGAAAATGCCTATATCTGGTAGAAACTGGAATACTCTCAAATCCGAGTTTGTTGATCTGATAAAACAGGTATGCAATGTTTAATAAGTTCAATACTGTACTGCCCGCCAGTCTATGCTTTCGAATGCTCAACATCTCAACAATATGAATCCAGACTCTACCCAATAGTGCCATCATGCAATCAGATAAGTATTCGGGCGCCATTGTCTTGTGATAATTTCTTTGAGAAAGATAGTAAAACTGAACGGAGAGCTCGAAAATGGTATAGTTTGATTCTTCCAGAGGTTTAGTGTTCGTAGTGGTGGTAACCAAAGTCTCTGCACAATGTGACCATGCAAATATCGTGAAAGTGCGTGCCAAATAGAGAGAAAAATCCACCGGAGGAAGCACGTTGATCAGTTGGGCCTGACTCAGAGTCTGGATGATGATATACAAAAGAGGCATTATCGCTGAAAGATGTAGAATAAGTCTTGACCACAAAGGCAGAGAAACTCTTGTCGTGTTAGATCTTAACGAAGCCATGGTCACGAACCTATTAAGGATCAGAGCGGTCACAAAACTGGCTATGGCATAACTGCTAAAAAAATAGCCAATCGTCTCCAGAAATGACTGTAAACTTGGGATCAAATTCTCAGAAGCAACTGCTTGCTCGTATTGGAGTTTTGTAGCATCTACCACTGATAATCCGATTCTATAGGGGTAATTTATCACTGAGCTTAATGCGGATCCATCTGCGACTAGGGAGTGAGCAGACTGGTTCAGGTAGGAGAATACCTTAGGAAAACCACCTAAGCTCACGGTTCTATTCATATCTCCAGTAGCTTATGTAAGTGTGCTTCCGCGACTCGCGCTGAGCGTTGTTCTTCCGCTTAGTATAGGAGCAAAGGGGATACGATGTAAAGAAGTAGAGACTGAGCTTCGGAAAAGCAGCCGCCAACCCTGCCGAGCAAAGATTGCACCCTAGAAGTGGTTTATCTAGGTTTAGTACAGCTAAAACTGATATTGTGATGTGAGGGCATCCAAAAAAGATGGTTGCTAAGAGATTCGAACTCTTGCATCTTACGATACCTGAGAATTCCGTGGTGCATAGTGTTGCTATGCACAAGAATCGAACTGAGGATTCTTGAATCAGGCGCCTTAGACCGCTCGGCCAAACAACCAATCGCATGATATTTACTCCTTCTTAGTTTGTGTCACAGTGTAGAAAAAGTCATGTGCATATTGCATGTTTGTACTATGGCAGACCCAATAGCACGAAGAGACTAGTTGCGATCAAAAAATGAGTGCATTGAGCCCTGATAAACAGGATAACCTTTTAATGCAATTCCTGTTGTCGAATATAAATCAAAACTGCAAATTCAAGGAATAGAGTATATTTCCTCATAGCATTTTTAGATCAAAATGGCAGCTCTCTATTGTGAACCGTTCCAATTAGTCTCATTCTTGAATTATACATCGGCAGAAAATGCTGCAAGTTTGCAACTCTTTTTTATGACGCCTTGTCGTATCTGTTCATTGACGCGGAATTAATTTATAAGGACTGCCTATCATCATGTCCGAAAGTTTTATCCAAAAGAACAAAACTATAAACGCCTACACAGCAAACCCGAACCAAAACTGTCCTACTGGCTCCAAACAACTCATAGTTGATGAAATCAAACCCTGAGAATAGGCGCATGCTGTTCTGCATACTAATTTTTTCACGGATGATGCTAGCCGCCGACCTCTAGAGAAACCGAGCACCTTCTCGCAAAGTTGACTAATTACTATAATTGATCTCAAGCTGTTTTTCATACGGTTCGAGGAGAAGCACTGACCCAATGTACCATCACAGGCAACTCTACATGCGCTAAGGAAATCACTTTTCTGCTAAAAATGCTCTCCCAATGAGTAAAGTCAGCACGCTTGCTCATGAGACACAACGACTGTGAGAGAGAGGTGAAACAACACACATTGATCCACCCTGGTAGCTTCCACAAGGAACCGATGAGGTTTCCCTCCGAATCACGTGATTTAAGGTAAGACATTATCTCCTTCGAAGGAGTCACCATCGCGATGACACACTATTGCCTTATAAAAGGTACTGCGTGCTGGTCAGAAATTTGGATGAGAAAGCCCATCATTGAACCCTGCAGTACATCATGTCATTAAATCTTTTGAACAATATCCAACAACTTCCACCAGATGCTTTGTTTGGGATTAAACAAAGGTACCTTCAGGACAACCGTCCGCAGAGGGTGGACTTAGGTATCGGTGCTTACAGAGACGATAAGGGTAAACCATGGGTTCTTCCTAGCGTGCGCTCAGCCGAGAAGTTGATTCACGAGGATCCTAACTACAATCATGAGTATTTGGGAATCAATGGGTTACCAGAATTAAGCTCTGGTGCTGCCAAGATTGTGTTCGGAGAGGATAGCAAGGCTTTGAAGGACGGCAGAGTGTTATCAAGCCAATCGCTCTCTGGTACCGGTGCTTTGCATATTGCTGCCAAGTTCATTTCTACTTTTCTGCCGGGCAGATCTGTGTATCTTTCGGAGCCAACTTGGGCCAACCACAAGGCCATTTTCAATACTCAGGGTGTTCAAACTGTTTCCTATCCATACTGGAAAGCTTCCAGTAAGAGTTTGGATTTGGATGGGTTGTTGAATGCTATTAAAGGTGCTCCAAACGGGTCTATTATCTTGTTGCATGCTTGCGCTCATAACCCAACGGGGTTAGATCCTACGCAGGAGCAATGGGTCAACATCATTGACGTCGTTGCTTCCAAAGATCATATTGTATTGTTCGATTCCGCATACCAGGGCTTTGCTTCCGGTGACCTTGACCGTGATGCTTACGCCATCCGCCTCGGAGTTGAAAAATTGGCTAAAGTAGCTCCCATCTTTGTCTGCCAGTCTTTTGCCAAAAACGTCGGTATGTATGGTGAACGTGCTGGATGTTTCCATCTTGTTCTACCTGAACAGGAGAACGTTGATCTGGCAAAAGTCAAGAGCGCGGTATTGTCTCAGGTTTCTTCCCTCATTAGAAGTGAGGTCTCCAATCCACCAGCCTATGGTGCCAAGATTGTTTCCAAAGTGCTAAACACCCCAGAACTCACAGAACAATGGCACAAAGATATGATCACCATGTCTTCCAGAATTACAGAAATGAGACAAGAGCTTAGAAGCAAGTTAATTGCGCAAGGTACTCCAGGAACTTGGGACCACATCGTCCAACAATGTGGTATGTTCTCTTACACCGGATTGTCCCCAGAAATGGTAGAAAGATTGGAGGCTAAACACGCTGTGTATATGGTCTCTTCTGGGAGAGCTTCCATAGCCGGTTTGAACCACGGCAATGTGGACCATGTTGCCAAGGCCATCGACGAAGTCGTCCGTCACTTCACAGGAAACTCCAAATTTTAGATTCTTTACTCGTTAAATAGCTTTAAGTCTAATGTTCGGCTCCGTTACCCTGCGCTTGGCCAACAAGAAAGATCTTGGCGAGGCTTAAACATATAACTACTGTCATTGTTGACAGAGTGGACCGTCGACTCCCATAAGGCGTCGAACAGGGGACTGGATCAGGATGGATATCAGAGATCGGTCTGCAGAGTTCCAAAAGAGCGTTCTTATTTACAAGAAGAGGAACAAGGTAAATTCTCGCCAACAAGAACCCCAAACCAATGGCGTACAAGCGAAATCATCTGAATTCCAGAAAAGAGCATCTGGTATAGCCCATGAGATCTCATCGACTGCCCAGTTACTATCGAAACTCGCGATATTAGCAAAGAGGAAGCCAATGTTGAATGACAACCCCGTGGAAATTGCAGAACTTTCCTTTCTAATTAAGCGGAAAATATACACGATTGAACAAAACTTAATAGAGTTGAGTAAGATCCAAAGGTCACGACAGCAGTCCCAGGACAAAGTCAGCGATACAACTCACTCCAAGAATGTGGTAACTCTACTGAATACAAAGGTC
Source organism: Torulaspora franciscae (assembly GCA_003705175.3). Lineage (NCBI taxonomy): Eukaryota > Fungi > Ascomycota > Saccharomycetes > Saccharomycetales > Saccharomycetaceae > Torulaspora > Torulaspora franciscae. Next base: position 350,148 of record PPHX03000001.1, read on the forward strand.
AGGAACATATCAGGCAATTTCAAAGATGTGCTGGAGGAAAGACAAAAACTGGAGATAAACAATCGAGACCGATGGAAGAAGATCTCCAGCAGCAAGACAAACGATGATGGCGACATCTCGACTGAAGCCAATTCTTCGATGTACAATAGTTCGAATCCTTTCATGTCATCTGTGATCCCCGATGAATCAAACGCAAGAGATAACGCTGACGGCGGCGAACTATCCATACCAAAGGACTCTCAATTGCTACTCATGGAAGAAGGCCAAATGTCATCGAATATGTATCTGCAGGAAAGGAACCGTGCTGTAGAAACGATCGAGTCGACTATTCAAGAGGTCGGGAATTTATTCCAACAGCTGGCGTCCATGGTCCAAGAACAGGGCGAAGTAATCCAGCGGATTGACGCCAACGTGGACGACATAGACATAAATATAACCGGTGCCCAGAGACAGCTGCTCAAGTATTTTGATAGAGTAAAGAGCAACAGGTGGTTGGCGGCAAAGATTTTTTTCGTCATATTCATCTTTTTCGTGATATGGGTATTAGTGAACTAGAAAAGACCAGATAATAAAGAAACTAACAGTATAAAGACGAAAGAAGGAAACAAGAAATTGTACATACTATAGTCCCATCTCCGCTTGTAACTCTCTTAATGCACGTTCATCTTCATCTTCCTCTTCGTCTTGCTGAGGAGTCTCCTCCTTCTTGGACGGCTGTATCGTATCCTGAGGCGCGCTGGGCAAGGACACCTTGTCCTCCTTGACAGATTGTCGGGGTCCGCTGAGGGTCGCTTCTTGTGCCAGCATATCCAGTTCTTCATCCAGCTCGTCTTCGTCCACCTCGTTTGCGCCCGTGTACATTGGCCTCGAGATCGCGTCGCTGATTTCCTCGCCGAGTTCGACCTGTTCTCTGATCTCGTCCATGGTTTCATCGACTTTGTCAATGTCAAGCCCGTTGTGCATCGATTTCATCGCCTTGGCACCCTGTTTCATGGCCCGCATGGTTTCCAAGTTCAGGTTCGCACTCTCTATTGAAAAGAGCTGCTGCTCGAGCGTGTCCATCTGGCCCTCCAGCTTACTCAACTGACCCTCATAAATCTTCTTCTTCTTGAGAGAGTTCTTGGCTAGATTTTTATTATTCTTTGCTAAGAAACCACGAGCATCGTTCTCTTGTTTAAGTATTTGTGTTTGCAAATGAGACTGTTTCTTAGTAAGAAGATTGATCTGTTCTCTGAGTTCCACAATAGCCACCTTGGGCAGCTCCTTTTTCTTCCCACTACCACCAGACGAGCCACCGAAGAAGTACGACAACATCTTTGTCATCCACTATCGACCGCTAAGTGACTACCTCTACTAAGATAAAGACTAGCCACTTTATAGAGCCGAGGGGTAGAAGAAAAGGTCACGTGACACTAACCACCTCCCATCTACCTCCCAACCATCTGCTTCTCGTCGGGGTAGTACTACGAAAACATTACAAATACATGTTAGACGAGTGGGTCGAATTACCTCTTTTCTAGAGCCTGAAAGAGTTCCCAGGTATCAAAGTAGCTCGCAACGCCTACTATAGCCGTTCTTCATCATCATCGCCTAAAAAGGTCTACGTGAAAAACAGACACCAGCTCCTTCTTATGTTACCCGGACCTTAGATCTCCGCACAGATCATTTTCCCCGCTCTTGACGGTTGCGTTATATAAGAGGCAAGGCCGGGAGAATGGTGGTTGTGAGTTTGTTGTTACTAGTGGACCGTAAAAACGGGCTGAGCAGGTGCTGTTTAAGTCTGGGAGTGTAGGGTTATAGGGAATGGAAGAGGTGGTCGTGTGAGGGTTTGTTGGAGTCCAGTGGCTAAGAGGGGACGTGGCGTAATCCGGATGAGATGGGCGGCTAAAGAGGCGTTGCGAGAGGGCGTTACCCGTCCGAGCAGTCATGTGACGCGACTTTTTTTCTTTCTTTTATCACGCACATCGGAAGACTTGCTCCGGGGATGCGCTGGTCAAGAGATAGATAGAGAAGATAGCTCCTCGGTATCTCGCTGTCTTGATGTGTGGTTCAAACTGGTGTCTTCACCGGAATGGACTAGAACCGGCGATGGGATCCATTACAGATGCTGCTACGCACATTGTACCGACGCACCAGCGAATAACTTCTTCAAAGCAATGGATCATGGACCGTAAGGAGCCTGCTAGACAGGTTAACATCCGGCCAAAGAGCCATTCGGTGTCTAGCGTTAGCGCAGCAGCGACGTCGACTGCGCACTCGGCCACGGCCGAGCGCGAGTCGCGCAGGAAGCTCAAGGAGCTCGAGACGGCTCGGTTGCAGATCGAGTACGACTCTGTCAAACAAGAAAACGATAAGCTGAAAAAAGTCATCCTGAAGCTGAAGCAGGAGATAGACGTGTACGCGGGCCTGATCGGCAAGGAGCAACGCCGACAGCCGGCGGGGGCGGTCCCAGAGGCGCGGGTGAAAGACCTGCTTATCAACACATCCAAGAGGAGGAAAAGATCCGGAGCCACTGGTGTGGTTCAACAGCAAGCAGCCTCTCCCGCACGCTCGGGGTCTGAACAGAGCGAGAGCGTCACTACCGATGATATCGTGCTCATGAACACGCTCTCCGACGTGCTGGCCCAGATGGAATAATGCTAACTAGACGTTTCTAAGTAGACTACGAATTGATGATTTTTATGCCACTATTTGATGCCATTATCTATGGCGGTATCTCCTTGTTCGGGTCCGAGCGCCCGGGGCGATTACGGGCAGCTAGGAAAAGTCGTATATAAGGCAAAAGAAGGTCCGATCAAGCAAACACTCAGCTTGTAGGACATCTTTGAAGAGAGAGTGCCAAATTATGTTGTTGCAGTTGGGATTGAACGGTTGCTACCGTAGTGCGTTGAGACCCAGTGTGGTCGCTAGAGCCTCCAGAACGCTTGGCAGGAGGTTCAACTCTCAGACGGTCAAGACTACCTTTGAAAAAGAACACGAGATCCTTGTTGCTCAGAGAGCCCACAGACCGGTGTCCCCACATTTGACGATCTACCAGCCACAGTTGACTTGGTACTTGTCTTCTCTACATCGTATCACCGGTGTGATGCTGGGAAGTGCGTTCTACGCTATCACCATCGCATTCGGGGTGTCCACGTTGTTCGGCCTAGGTCTTAACACAGAGAACTTGAAGAATTACTACAAGGAGAAGGTACCCTCGTGGGCCGATTGGACCGCTAAAGGTACTGCTGCTTACTTTTTCGTATTCCACTTCGGTAATGGAATAAGACATTTGATCTGGGATACCGGTAGAGAACTGACCATCAAGGGTGTGAACAGAACTGGTATCGCTGTGTTGACTATATCTGCCATCGGTGGAACTTTCCTACTTTTCAAATGATTCGCGTTATGTATTTATGCAATGACCGTCTATGTAGAGGTCCGATATTTAAGAGCTAACTCGCGCCTGGTTGAATTCACGAAGGACTAAGACCGTAGTTAATGTTCCATCTGAAACACTCTCCATTGTTCGTCATCTTGAAGAAGTTCGGATGAGGTCAAGATGAGATCACAGACGACAAGACACCACCAAATTGTAAGCAGCGTATCAACTATGCTAAAGCAACAGAAAGCAACATGACCGTTCTAGAAAGTCCATCTCTAGGAAAGCACTTACATTCAAATAGCGATACAGAGGAGAAAAAAGTTCGTTGCCGCTTACGACAGAGGGATGAACCAACAATTGGAAATGAACAGATGGGATCTTTGTGAGTGCAGTTTGCACAGTTCTCGTCATTGGTATTGATCCGGCATGGGCAGGGGAAGTCTAGTAACATTTATCTGGCATATTGTCGGCGGCTAAGATATTACGACCGCTAACAACCTTTGCGAGTCGTCATATTGTCTTCTGGTCAACTTCGTGAGCATTATGATCAATAATCATGGTACCAATAATAGTCTGATGTTATTTGTTTGGTGAACGATTGATTATTATGTACATGGTTGAAAAGACAACCGGGCGATAAGATATGCTTGCAGGGTTCATTAGTGCGAGGTGAAGGCGGGATTGAACAAAGTGAGAGAATGTTACAAATGCTAGAGCAAGCATGAGACTTGGCGGAAAGCCAAGCTGCTTGCTGAGAAGTTGCTTCTGGCCCGCGGTTGTAAGAGGTTATTTTTCAAAGACCTGGGGGAACCAGATCCCAGGTCCATTGAATACTCATTGAAGCAACTTCATGATAGGGAAAAAGAGCGGTCTCGTGCGTTCTAGTTGGTGTTCTTCCGCTTACCACGCAGAAGTTTGCTAGGAAACTTCCTTCGATTATCACCGTAAGAGCCTATGAGAAAATCAGACCCAATCAAGAACATAGGACAAAGCCATAGCGAGCCACGTGGAATGTATTTGTAAAGGGGAGTCATAAAGATGGGCATACCTTATTCTTAAAGAGCACTAAGCGAAAAAGGCCAGAAGAGAACTTTTTACGGTGGGGATCAGTGGTTAATATGAAGAAACAGGTTCAAAAGCTCAAATAGTACCGATTTGAATACCACGCGCACCTATTCAAATCAGGTTGTTTGGATTGTTTCTGCTTCGATTGTCTTCAATTTCTCTTAAACTCCTAAGGGATATAAAAATCTGCCGAGAAAAAAATGCTAATTAAAACTCAAGAGGTATTGTGCGATTAAAAGGCCATGGCTTTTCGCGGTAGGATATCGTTCACTGACTCAATAATCATCATACTGGTCTATATAGAGACGGTGTTGGCGTTGTCGCTGAGTCTGGTCCCGCGTTCCATCAGGAGTCTCTTCTCGTGGTTGATTAACATTGGCGCGGGTTATGATGAGTCTACCATCGAGCAAAGAATAAGGAAAGCTGCAACCATCCATGAGATGTGCGCAGTATTTGATGTCAAAGTTGAGGACCATCTGGTAAGAACAGAAGACGACTATATTCTCACTCTGCACCATATAAGGCCGAAGGTGGGCAAATTCAATGGCAAAGTGGTATATCTCCACCACGGTCTGTTGATGTGCTCCGACGTTTGGGTCTGCAACATCGAAAAACGCAAGAACTTGCCGTTTGTGCTTCACGAACTCGGGTTTGATGTGTGGCTCGGTAATAATAGAGGTAACAAATACTCCACCGCGCATTTGAACCTTTTACCCAAGGACAGGAAGTTCTGGGACTTTTCTATCGATGAATTTGCATTTTTCGATATACCTAACTCGATCCAATTCGTCCTCGATCGTACCGGAGTTGACCAATTGATTTGTATTGGTTTCTCACAGGGATCGGCACAGATGTTCGCTGCCTTTTCCATCAGTGAGGAGCTGAATAGGAAAGTGTCACAGTTTATTGCTATCTCGCCCGCTATGACTCCAAAGGGACTTCACAACCGCATTGCTGACACTCTGGCCAAGTCATCGCCCAGGTTCATGTATTTGTTTTTTGGTCATAGGATTGTATTACCGACCGCTGTCCTGTGGCAACGCACTTTGCACCCCAAACTGTTCGGGTTTTTGGTCGATTTTGGTAACCGGTTCCTGTTCAATTGGAAAGCTCTGAACATCACACCAAGGCAAAAGATCGCTTCTTACTCGAAACTTTACTCCACCACAAGTGTAAAATCAATCGTGCATTGGTTTCAAATATTGCAATATCAAAGATTTCAGGTCTTTGAGGCCTCAGACGATATCATCAACTCAATATACAGACCTTATCAGATCGCAACCTTTCCTACGAGAACCAATATCAAGATCCCCATCCTCTTAATCTACGGCGGCATTGACTCGCTGGTTGATATTAGTGTGATGAAGGAGAACTTACCGGAGAACACGGTGTTTGATATCAAAGTAGAGAACCACGAACATCTTGACTTGTTGTGGGGCCACGACGTCGATTCCTTAGTCATCGCAAGAGTTATAAAGTTTATTCAGTTCTTTGACGAGCCGTTCGAGCTGCCTTTAGTCGACTACGATAAGGAGATTATCCATCTTGATTCGCCATCAAATGCCGTGACATCGTCAGTAACTATGAATGAAGACGATCGAGTACTGCCGTCGTTCAAGAAGGATGCCTATTCGGACGGCGAGTCCATTTACATGGAGAGTAGCGAACAACTTCTGGATGAGAGGAATCACAGGAAGGATCGAAAATTGCTTGGCGAGCTTTTCCACAACGCCTTTCAGGCCTAATTGCGATAGCCAATGGTTAGTGACTAAAGGTTGCGCTGGTGCAGCCCAGTCTATCTTTATAGGTTTGGTAAAATCATGCTATACTTAATATTAATTTGCTTCTTAAGATACATTTCTTTCACCATTGAATGTTCTCTCGCTTTGACAAAAAAATTACACTAGTTGAATGAAATTTTAAGCAGGTCATACAGGCTAAAGATTAAAGTAAAAGCAGCGCCGGCAGTAGAAGAATTCATGCCTTTCAACAATAGTATGTGATATTCATTAGTTTGTGATAGCTTTCCAAAGATTCACTCAGACTAACAAAAAAATGATTATAGATCGTCCGAATTTCAAGAGGCGAGTAGGTAACCCACCGCCATCTAGGCCGGCTCCCAAGAGACTGCGGGCCAACAACCGTCCGCCAACACCACTTCCACATAGTCCAGGATCTGGCGCATCGCATACTCGTGATGGTCAGAGCTCACGTTATGATAGCGGGGGTCAATCGAGGTATGAGGGTTCTAGATACAACAGTTACAACGTAAAGCCTCCGGCCAGGCAATATAATAGAGGTCTCTCCAGTCGTAATAACAGTGATACACCTAGACAAAGAGCAGATGATGAAAAATCAAGGAACGGGTTCCTTTCGCAGTTGCCAAAGGGCCCTAAAGTGACGATGTCACGGTATAACGATGGAAAGGTTCCATCCGTCGCGAAACCAGTTTTAGCGAAGAAAAGGGTACCGCCTCCATCCCTTGTGACTCAGGTGAGGGACAGTTCAGTGTATGAAAGAATATTGCAAGTGGGGGAAGGCACATACGGTAAGGTCTACAAGGCAAAGAGCACAGTAACGGGCAAGGTAGTTGCTTTAAAAAGGCTGAGGTTGGAAGGAGAAAGGGAGGGGTTTCCTATTACCTCAATCCGTGAAATAAAGCTCTTACAAAGTTTTGATCATCCAAATGTTTCCACGCTGAATGAAATCATGGTCGAATCTCAAAAGACAGTGTACATGATATTCGAATATGCGGATAATGACCTGAGTGGTCTTTTGTTGAACAAGCAGATAGATATAAATGCCGCCCAATGCAAACACATTTTTGAGCAGCTCCTCCGAGGTATGGACTATTTGCATGGAAACGGGATTTTGCATCGTGATATCAAGGGTTCGAACATTCTTATAGATAACAAGGGTCAACTAAGGATCACAGATTTCGGGTTAGCGAGAAAAGTAAAAGCAGAGAGTGACTATACGAATAGAGTGATTACCCTGTGGTACAGACCTCCTGAGCTACTGCTGGGCACCACTAACTATGGCCCCGAAGTAGATATGTGGGGCTGTGGATGCGTCTTGGTTGAGCTCTTCAACAAGTCAGCTATTTTCCAAGGGCAAAATGAACTGGAGCAGCTAGACGCTATCTTCAAAATTATGGGGACCCCCAACACAGATACTTGGCCTAAGATATTTGAAATGCCCTGGTTCTTCATGGTCATGCCACAGCAACAGCAGAAATACCCAAATACGTTCAGAGATAAGTTCTCTTCGGTTATTCCATCCGAGGCGTGCTTTCGCTTATCAGAGGGTCTTTTGTCATACAATCAGGACACAAGATTGACAGCCTCCCAAGCCTTGGAAAGCGAATACTTCAAAGAGCTCCCAAAGTCCGAACCACTAATTCTAGAAGGTTACGAAGGCTGTCACGAATATGAAGTGAAATTAGCGAGAAAGCAAAAACGAGCTAAACTTCAAGAGGAGCAGGCGTCCAAGAGAGAGCCTTCGGAGACACAAGCATAACATCAATTTTCATTTTGTATTATCATTACTCGTAGTGCTATATAGTAATATGTACCACGTTTACATCATTTACGACCAACCTTCACTTCTTTTGTTTGCCCAGCATCTCTTCCTCAAAAAACCTATTACTTCCAATGAACCAACTAGCGTGAACCTTTCCCAGCTGACCTATTAAGTTCTTGTTACACTGTCGAGACATAATCTCGAGCTGCTCGCTCGTCTTTACCAGGTTAGCTTGAAGCAATTGTAACTGCTGTGCCATATGAGCGTACTGTCTATCCTTGCTGGGATTCGACATTGCTTCGCTGTTGTTGAAGTGAAGTACTTTGATTAATGTTAACGCCTCGCTACTTTACTGATTAGACGCGCCTTATAATAACAATGTGTTGAGGAACACAATATCAACAAAGCTGGTCTCAGTCCCAGTATGTCTAACAATGGTCTGCTGGAGAATCCTGCCGAGTTACTTCGAGAAGTTCGAGAGAGCTTCATAATTGAGCAGGATGTGGAATCGTTATTCACCATTGATATGAAGATGGAGCAGATCAGGACTAAATCTCAAGAAAAGCTTCGAGATAAGAAGTTGGAGATATCTCGGATGGAAGCCCAACTGAAGGACAGTGAATCCAGAGTTGAAGGCTTGAATAAAGATCTGAGTCAAATTAAAAAAGAGTCGCAGGACTTGGTAGGCAAAAACCACGTCGTGGATTTTGTCAAGGAACTTGATGATTTAGAACAATCGATCGTTGATATGCGGAGTGAGTTGAACGAAAAAGTGTCCAAGTTTGTTCAGGAAAGCCAATCTTCTTCAAGCGATAACATTCTGAGCACTGAACGGGTACGGGACGAGGAATTGCACTCCGAGTCATTGCTTGATCCACAGGTAAAGGCTGACCTGCTGAAGTTGAAGCTTTATAGGTCCCTGCAAGTATTCATCGACGATGTGAATGGTCAGGCCATGATCGAGGGAAAGAACAACGAGATTAACACTCTGCCTTTAAATGACGAGTTGAGCGATTATTTCAGAACAAAATATATATGGGAGAGAATGACGGCTAGCCGTTGATGTCCTTGGAGTCATTGGTCTACTCGCGAGTAGCCAGGTTGTAACAATATATACAAGGCAACAAGATCAAAGTGACTCGAGGTAACCTGTTTAAAAAAATTTGGGGTTCCTTCTGAGAGACAATTTGGTCCATTTGGGCACTTTATGAACCCCCTTTCTGTAATCTTTGGACTTTCGATTGAAAACAGTGTACTTGTCCTTCGATGACATTTGATTTTCCTTGGGGAATATGGATGGCTTGTTCAACAAACGCAAAGATTTTATTCTTGGTTTGAACATTTTCGGTGTTGACAACGCTTGCTGATACTGAATTCCCTTCTGTTCACATCTTTGGACGTGCAACCCCAGATTTACCCGCTTCAAAACTTCATCGACGTCCCTCAGTCTATGTCTAACTCTTTGTTTCTGATGTGAGGACATCCTCCATGGGATCTTCCATAATAGACCGCCCAATAGTGTGTTGGAAGCTTTAAATGGACCGAACATTGATCGACTTGGGCGAGTTTTTCCTTCTCTTCTTCATCATTTAAGAGTATGATTTCATTTTTTTTTCACTGAAATTAATCTGGCAGCGAACTTGGAAGCTTCAGGCTTGAATAGGACAATCGCTATGGGCAAACACTCAGAGGTTTAAGTCCAGATTATCAAGGTTTTGTAGTAATGAGTGAAGAATCTAGCGCTCCCAAGCGCAGCTCGAGGCTTCCCATCTGGGTGCTGGCACCAAGGGAAGAGAAGGAAGCTCGTCAAAATTTGAAGAAGTTTGCCTATAAGAAGTGCGACGAATACGTGCAAGCGATGGCGACCTGTGCCAAAAACCACGGCATCAAATTATTCCCTGCTTGTGACGGCGAACGTGATAAAATGGTCGAGTGTCTATTGTTCTATCAAGTCGATACCAGATACTTAGATAACCAAAGGGACCTTATTGTACAGAGGAAGATTGCTGCACTAGAGGAGCAGGTTCGTAAAAATAAGGAGAAGTAGGATATGATGCTCATTATTTGTTAGAGTTTTAGGTTATGTAAATACACATACAGCTTAGGTTGTATGTATGCCAGCACGAGTAAAAAGATACATGTGAGTTTTGATAATCGTAATAATTCAGAATAGATCGAGTAGATCTTGGGTATTAGATGACTTTTTGGCGGATTGTGACTGTATGTTTAGGGTTTTCATGCCCTCACTTACACCTGGCGAAGCAGTTGGCATACTTCCAAAATCGAACAGATCATCAAGATCGTTGAGGGCGCTATTACTGCCAGAAATTTGAAGGTTCGATTCGGCGTCGTTATCATCAAAATCGAGCAATACATCATCGTTCATGGTCTTCGCAATTTCAGTCTTGGCCATATTCTTCAACTCATCCATCCGTTTACCCCGCACAACATATTGTCTTTGCACGTAACTCGTACTTCTATCAGATTTTGGTTTAAAGACAATCGAGCTGATCGTGGATAACTCGGTCAAAAGTTTTTCTAGTACTTCAGGAGAAAACTTGTCCAAGGTGCTCTCAATTGGCGGGGATATCGTCGAACATAGTTCCTGTATTAACTTGTCCGAATCAGACATGGATAAACATCTCCAGTACAGTATGGCCATGTCTCTAACGTCAAGGTCGTGGATTGAGTTTGTAGCCAGCTCGAGTACGTTCTGCAGTAAGTTAGCTGAAATTTTGGAATGCAGCTTTACGGCTGTCATGAGGATCGACATCTGAGTCAAAGGCTCTTCTTGCGGGAACTCTTCTACAAAAGCTTCCAGTTTGCTCTCCAGTGAAGTAAACTTGTCAGGGAATTGTCCTAAGAGCCAGATGTAGTTACATTTGGCCGCATCGGAGGTCAGTGTCGATTCTGCGGACTCCCATGTATTTAGCACTGAACAGACATTGGTTGCCATTTCTTCGTTTCCAACGCTATGTCTTAGGAGATCACAAACAGCAATGCAACAGTCATCCTTTAGATTTTCGTGTCCATCCAACAATTCTAGCAAAACGTCCAGAGTCTTAGCTACGAACTTTTCCTCAGAATATTTTATTCCTAACTGAGCTAATCCTTGAATAGCGCGAGAGACAAATTCAGATTCAAATTCCATCGCATACTCCTTCAGTTCAGCGAGCAGCATACTGCATTGCTTAAAGTTTGTTGGATCTATTAGCCTAACGAGGATATCAATCTTTTCAACCTTCACATAAAGCGGATCATTAAACTTCACAAAAAATATTCTAAGTTCTTTCGTCAGCAACTCTGGGTACTTTTCTAGGATAATCCTTATGTTCCTCAAGGCCACATATTGCATCTCGGGTGAGGTGGTCATTATGGATACTAATGCTGAAGACAGTCGATTCATGAAAGCCTTTGGATTTTGTTGCTCAGTTCGAGGGTAATTTTTGATTACCACCTGTATCGTGGCCAACACAACAGCCGGGTTGACATGCTGTAAGTGAGCGGAAACACGATCTATGATATCTTGTGCTTCCAGAGAGTCCCTAGCATCGTACTCTGCGAGGGCCCCAAGGATAGTAATCCTCGCCCATTCTGTGCATTCATTCAAAGCAAGGAGAAACTGGGAGACGTGAGAGTTTATCAGTTCTGTCAGATTCACCACGGACGGATCCATCGCGTTGATTTCGGTAAGAGCTGCTGTGGCATTAGCGACCACTACCGGGTTTGCGTCATCGAGCGCGGAGATCAAGTCCTCCAAAACTCCGAGCTCGATACACAGCTCCTTGTTCAGCTGAAACAGTTTCGCCACACAGATCACAGCCGTTTTTCTCACGTATGGGTTATCATCCTGAAGCGTCCGGCGCAGAGGTGTTTCAACATACTCCAAAATCTTGTCCACCCTAATCATCGACATGGTCCTGATAGACATGCAGCGGATCAATGGGTTTGGATCCTGCGCATCGGTCACAAAGGTATTGACCGCCAGAATGCAGAGCTCCGGGTGTGTTTCGGCATAATTCATAACGTACAAGTAAACGAGCTTCTTTTGTTCCACGTCATTGGTAGCTATATTCTTCAAAACATCCGGAAACAAAGAAGAAACATCCTTTCCCAGGGTCATTTGTTGAATAGTCTTTTTGATAGCATCCTTCCGGGTCTGTGGATACTGTGACACCAGAGCAGCCCTCAGTTCAGCCAATTCTCCTTTGTTGGAGACTCTAGGGGCCACCCGGAGCGAGTTCTTGATGAACTTTTTGATTCGTTTATCTAACGGAGCCATAGATTGATGGTTTGATACCGATCGGGACACTTCAAGGGCCCACAATTCCTTGGTGAACTGCTTTTGTTAATGTGACATGGGTTTCAGGTTGATCAATGGACCCGGTAGACAGCCTACAATTGATCATTCCTTACGTTATATACAGACTCTCTCGATGCTCCATCTAAAGTAGCCAATCCGCTAGTTGTTAAGCTTCTAATAGGCTTCCTAAGATGCCCAAGTATGCTACGTAGTCCAAGAAGTAATTTTGGGGGTTCTCAAACCGAAAACTTGTGCAGTGTCAGCGTTTACTGCTTGAACGACGATAAAGTAGATCAGCTCGCTTTGTAGACAAACAAAAACACATATACTTAGGCGGTGAAACAGAGAGTTCCCTTTTGAAAACGAGCGAATGGAGGTCTATAAGATTGGGAAGGAGAGTGCGACAAACGTTTAGGATCGACCGTTAGCATAACGACAGAGCCTCATTTTGGTCGCCCATAACACATGCTTTGGCAGTCATATACTGATAACTTTATCCAGTCAGCTGATCATTTCATTTTGTTTTTCAACGCGCGTCGTCAACCGCGTCGTCGTGCGAGAGACTCTTTTGAAATCTGAAGCACGCAAAGGGGATTTGAAATTTTTCAAGGAGATGTACGGGTTTAAACTTGTAAAAGCAGTCCCGTTCCAATGGCTTCGCTACTAAAAGTGCTAAACCTCTACACCCTCTGGCGTAGCGCTGGGAACGGTTGGTGAAATTTTGCCAGAGGGCACGCAAACGGTCGAAGTTTGGCAAACTTATGCCAACTGAGCGATGTCGTCCTGAAGATTACACATAAGGTCTACTCCTTTCCCACTCCATTTTATTGAGTAGAAATCCAACAAAAGTAAGCAAACAATAGTAATGTCTAACGCTGAAGTTCTAGTTTTGAGAGGTACTTTGGAAGGCCACAACGGATGGGTCACTTCTTTGGCCACTTCCGCTGGTCAACCAAACTTGTTGTTGTCCGCCTCCCGTGACAAGACTTTGATCTCCTGGAAATTGACCGGCGACGACCAACAATACGGTGTCCCAGTCAGATCTTTCAAGGGTCACAGCCACATTGTCCAAGACTGTGCTTTGACTGCCGACGGTGCTTACGCTTTGTCCGCTTCTTGGGATAAGACCCTGAGATTGTGGGATGTCGCTACCGGTGAAACTTACCAAAGATTCGTCGGTCACAAGTCCGACGTCACCTCTGTTGCTATCGACAGAAAGGCCTCCATGATCATCTCTGGTTCCCGTGACAAGACCGTCAAGGTCTGGACCATCAAGGGTCAATGTTTGGCCACCATGTTGGGCCACAACGACTGGGTTTCCCAAGTCAGAATTGTTCCAACCGAAGACGTTAACGACGACACTGTCACCGTTATCTCTGCTGGTTCGGACAAAATGGTTAAGGTATGTTTATTTTCCGTTACGAGTTGAAAGAGTGCTATCCTTCCCAAATGATGTATTAAAAAATATTTGCTACTTCGGACAGGGCTTTAGGCCTTGAATGAGACATACCATTTTATCACCAAGATCTCTGATGGATAGGTTTAGCACTCAGATCGGGTTTTTTTTTTGTTTTGACTTTTTACTAACACATTGAACAGGCATGGAACGTTAACCAATTCCAGATTGAAGCTGACTTCATCGGCCACAACAACTACGTTAACACCGTTACCGCTTCCCCAGATGGTTCTTTGATTGCCTCTGCTGGTAAGGACGGTGAAATCATGTTGTGGAACTTGGCTGACAAGTCTGCTATGTACACCTTGAGTGCTCAAGACGAGGTCTTCGCTTTGGCTTTCTCTCCAAACAGATACTGGTTGAGTGCTGCTACCGCTTCTGGTATCAAGATCTTCTGCTTGGATCCAAAATCTTTGGTCGATGAATTGAAGCCAGAATTTGCTGGTTACACCAAGGCCGCTGAGCCACACGCTATTTCTTTGGCTTGGTCTGCTGACGGTCAAACTCTGTTCGCTGGTTACACCGACAACGTCATCAGAGTTTGGCAAGTCATGACCGCTAACTAAAGAGCTTAGATGTTTGCTTTTTTAGTTTCGGTCACTTCAGGAGGTTGCCACTTTTAAGTAAGTTTGAATAAAACCAAGTTTGCATGAACGTGCGTTTTTATCGAAAACTTTCTTGCCTTACTGATATACATGTATAATAGAAAAAATATAAGTTCAAATTAACGAGCATTTCTATTTACAGTCATTGTTTCGAGGATGCTTTATTATTTACAGATCTTCTAGTTTACCAATGTATCTCATCGCTTCGGTGTCTCCTGCGCTGAGTTCAGGCTTATCGAGTACGTCGGCTATGCATCTCCATGGGCTCCTCGAGCCGCCCCACTTCAACACACACTCCTTGAATTTCTCCCCATTACTTCGACTGTACGGATCGCTCGAGAAAAGTCTATCCCAGACCTTTGAAGCAATCGCACGATCGAAGAGGTAGCTATAATAAGTAGCACCGTAGCCAAATAAATGGCCGAATTTACCGCACCAATTGCTCTTGTCATCGACCAACACTTTCATATTACGCTCCAATTGATGGTACGCAGCGATAACGTCAAAATGATCGAAATTCGTGATTACGTCTTCCCCATGTAGATACTGGTCCAACATCGCCATCTTGGCTTGAGAAAAGATCTCGCAATGTTGCATGAACTTGGTCTCTTCTAAGTAATTAATCAAGAGCTTCTCTGAGACAGGAGCACCAGTGCGATAGTGTTTTCCTATTCTCTTTAGCACTCTTAGGTCACGAGCAAAATGTTCCATCAAGATGCTGGGCAGCTCCACGAAATCAGTGGCACAACGAGTACCACTTATGTTTTGTAGGCGTGTTCTGCCCAACATTGAGTGCATTGCGTGGCCCATTTCGTGAAATAATGTTTCGACCTCGTTCAGCTGCAGTAAACAGATCGATTTGCCCTCCGAATCAGTGGAAGAGGAGAAGTTGCAAACCAACGAAATAACTGGTAACTGGAATTTGACGCCTTCAGAGTTCTCAGTAGTTTGAATTGTAGATAAGTCGACCTCATCAGGATAAACCTGCCGGGAGCAGCAAACAGTGAAATGAGATGGATTTGATGTCTTGCCAGCTCTCTCGAAGAGATCACAGTAAACCACCCCAATGAGTCCTTCTTCTTCGCACACGACGTTTAATCTCCTTACTTCGGGTGAGAACGTTTCTCCTGTTTTTGGTATTACAGGTTCAAGCCGTATGCCATAAATGTTTTGGAATAGATCGGAGAGCCCCTGCATGACATTTCCTAGGGTGAAGTACGAGCTTATCTCTTCCTCTGAGCCAGAGACACGACGTTGTTGTATGGAATGCATGGAAGAGTAAAACTCGCGATCCCATGGTCGTACTGTAAACGCTATGTCATAATCAGTTGGATTTTGTGGTATTTCTTTATTTTCGTGTTTCATCTTCAAATTGTATATGAGCTTGAGTTCCTCGATCGTCTTCGGAAGCATGAATTTGACCAAAGATCCAAGAAAATCCCGTACCTGTTGTGGTTTCTTAGCCATTTTACCCTCTAGCTGGTACTGTGCAAAGCTATCTTTGCCCATCAATTTTGCCAGGATGGCCCTCATCCGAACTAGCTGGTCTAACCTGTTTATCTGCTTGTCAGAACAGCTGTGCATCGCAGCCCAGACTTTCATGCGTATAGATTCATCGGGACAGCTCCTCAAAATTGAGTAGGCAATATATCCATGAGTCGGAATCTTGTAATATTTGCCACGAACGTCCTTTGGGAGCTGGGTTAAAATTAGCTTATTCATTCCGCTCCTATTAACTTCTTCGCACTTGATTTTAATGTAGTTGGAGCCTACGTAGTCCGTGTTGTTAATGAATTCCTGCCCAACAAGGCTAATTTCTTGCGAGAGAGAAATAAATTGATCTCTTACTTCAGGTTCCATGTAAATCCCAGATTTTTCAAAGTCTTCGAGCAGAATTCTACCAACTTTAACTTCTTCTTGAGATAGTTTGCTCAGGATTTCTGGATCGTTCAATGCTTTTCTCAAAGTTTCACAGAGCTCAACATCCGTGTTGAGTATATTCATGAACTCGAACATCTCCTCATGACAGCTTTGAGCTGCTTCAACAAATGAATTATCAGGATGGGAAGATCTTATGAATTCACATAAATCTATGACTCGGCATAGTGTGTCACTAAGTCGGTCTAGTTTCATAACGTAAGATGTCAAACCTCTGACTGATTTGTCGCTTCTCATATCTTCCAGCAGGTCATTAGCTTGTGCAAGAGACTTTCGACTGAATTTTCTCAACCCTTCAGGAGAAGTCAGGTAAGGGTTTTGAAACAGACCTGTCTCCAGCTTGGATGGAGTGTTGAACCCTAAACTCCTAAAATTGCCTCCTGCACCCTTCGGTAGGCCGTAATTGCGTTTGTTAATATCATGCCAGTAATCAAGATCATCAAAGGATTGCTTGAGATGGATGGTTCCGCTGGCTTTCTGTGACGACTCTGTTGATGATAGCCTGATAGATCCAGTTTGCAATTGCCTAAATTTCACCCAGGAAGGACGGAATGTTGTCGCTGTTGAACCTCTCTGGAGCAGGACATTTCTCAACATTTATTGGAAACCTTGTAAGACCCTTTTCCAAATACTACCTTATGTAGGTCGCTTTATTCGAGCTTCCAGTTTTCTTAGTCTGTAATAGATGCAGAGGCGAGAAATACTACACAGCCAAAGAGAAAGCTATACTTCACTACTGCCAAATATTATGGTATTCCACTTTTGAGGATTCCATTTTATATGGATTATAGCCAAACTTACTGTGGTTTGGTCGTATATCGCTTGCGTAACAATGGGCACCTCAACTACGACTATATACAGCGTTCGAAATATATGAGATCCTCGATACAATCAGGCAGCAGTTTCCAATTTTTCCTGCTTGCCTTGCTTCTCTAGCCTCTCAGTCTCGGCCTTCTCAAGCTCATTCCTGGCCTCCTTAAGCAGCTCCTGAAAGTCGATTTCTCTTGCCATAGAGATAGAGTCCTTCAATAATTTCTCGGACTTGGCAAGAAGGCCTTGATGAAGATTCAACACGCCCATTCCGTACGTGGATAATGCAATGGCTTGTGGAACAGAAGGGTCCAACTGGTCTTTCATGTTGAACCTTAGTTTGCTGTTCTTCTTAGCGAACTGTATAACGCTGTCGTAACAGCGAGTGGCCATCTCCAAGCAGGTGTCGCGATTTCTGTGAAGATGTCTCAAGGTTTTTACTACATTCTCAGCATTTTGCATTGAAGGATCCTCTTCGCGCTTCTTCTCCATTTGATCAATTTCAGCTTCAAATTTTTCACCTTGCAAGTAAAGCAACGAGCCCAGATTAGCCTGCGAGAGCAGTATTTGGCCCGGTGGCATATCAGCCATTACCATCCACTCTACTGTAGTCATTTTGCAGCTTAGAGCTGCGGCTATATCTTTTGAAGACAGACAAAAGGCCGTATACAGATCCCTTGCAGTGAAAAATTCCTCCTTGAATGGCTCCCAAGCACTGCTGTTCTTCTGTAAATTGAGGATCATGTAGCCTTCGTCGTCCAGTTCAATTGTGTTTTCATTAACAAAGGTTTTGAAATCTGATGCCTCGAGCGCCTTGCCGGTAAATAGGTTCTTCGACTTTTCCTTTCTACGCTCGAAGAATTCCTTTAGTTCTTGCGACCTGCTTAGTACCTCTTCCTGAGCCATCAGCAAATGCGCCAAAAGGTTCCTCTTGCCCACGCTGACGTCTTTGTTGGTCTCTAAAGACTTTATTAGTACCCGCAGATCACGCCTTATCATCTCCGGTCTCTTGTCCTCAGGGACCCTGTCTGGCGTGTGTAACGCGTCAAAATAGCGGTAGAGTATTTCCAAATAGACGCCTGTAGCCTCTTCAAGCATGTTGAGTTTTTCATACATCTCTGCTACTTTCAGCTCAATTCCGGTGTACTCATCACTGATTGGATCAACTTTCAACTTTTGACACTCATTCAGCGCCTCAATGTAAAATTTGAGAGCTTTTTGGTAGTCGAACTGTTCCTTATCAGACTCTGCCCACAGACCTTTTCTTAATATTTGAGCTACCGGTCTTGGGAAAGTATGGTGGGGCCAATAATAATACCATAACCCATATGAAATCGCGGAGAGACCTGCTAAGGAAAGAATAATCCGCTGTGTTCTGTCATTTTTCTGCTGTTTTGACTGCTGTTCCTCGTAAGTGCTCCTAGTAACCAAACCATGGTGGAAGCTCTTCACGCACCGTCCAGTAACGCTGAAAAGGGGCCGCTTGGCGAGCACTAACCTCGAATAATTTCTCAGCATACTGGGATACCCGTTCCAATTGAATGAAAACCCTACTTTGATGTTCAGCTCTCTTGCTTTCTCTTGCTACGATAAGAAGTGATTGCTTTACTTTTGCAAGCGTAAAGAAGCGAAGGGATCCCATCCTTCATCGCAAACCCTTGAAGAACGTATATAAGGGAAGGTCTGAAAAGGGTTCCAGTTGATTTCAGGCAGATGTTAATGGTCATAAAGTCATAATCATGTGCGGCAGGTACGCAATTGCTTATAACAGTGACGAATTGCCCTCACATTTCAAGAGCTCTGGTCTCGAAGTGCATCCTAAGGTGAATAAGAATGATCACTTTGACAGGTCCTTCAACGTTGCTCCAACTACTAGTGGAGCTGTATTGCGTGCAAAAGATCGTGAATTAAGGTACATGAAATGGGGACTCGTTCCACACTGGACTAAAGATGTCAAGGGTTTCAATACTTACAGAACCTTTAATGCTAGAGTTGAAAATCTCCAGGAAAGTAAGATGTGGATGGCTTGTTGCAACAGAAAGAGGTGTGTCGTTCCTGTTAGTGGGTATTATGAGTGGGAGACCAAGGGCAAGCAAAAAACTCCCTATTATGTGGTTAGAAAGGATGGCAAGCTCCTCTTCTTAGCTGGTCTTTATGACTACCTTGAGAGTGAGGATCTCTGGACCTACACAATTATAACCGGTAGTGCACCCGAAGAACTTTCCTGGTTGCATTACCGTATGCCTGTGGTGCTATATCCTGGTACGGAGGCATGGGATACCTGGATGGACCCCGATAAGACTCAATGGACTCAGGAGGAGCTCAATGAACTCTTAGCTGCGCACTACGATGACCAAGTTTTGCAGGTTTACCAAGTTGGTACTGGGGTTAACAAGGTAACCAATAACAATCAAGATCTGGTCAAACCTATTCTCAAGCAGGATAAGAACAAATTCAATGTCGAGCTTAGTGCTACAGAGAAGCGGCACATGAAGCAAGAAGCCAAACACGACGAGGAAGCTAAGCCAGGACCAACGAGAAAACGTAAGACATCTTCAGCCGGTGTCAAAGATGAGGGGGGCAGAGGAGGTCAGCGCAGTAAGAGGCCAAAGAAAGAGAATGACGAAGACGAAGGGGTTTCCGAGAAGGATGACGAAGCAGTTGAAGAACAAATTGCAAAAGAAGAGGAGGGTTTCGATATTGAGGACGAGCCTTATGAGGAAGAAAATGATGAAGAGGTTGACGAAGCTGTGATGAAAGAGGAAGCTGGTGAGGCAGATGAGGAGTACATAAAGGAGGGCGACAATGATGTGGAAGGGTCTATGGATGAAATGGAAGGCGATACTATTATGGGCGAAAAGATGGTTAAGGAGGCTAAGTCGGCTGCTGGTAAGGACCGTAACCAATCTATCGGAGAAAGAGTCAGGAAGGAGTTGGGCGATGACGATGAAGAGGCCGCGCCCACACAGAAGGGCCGTGGAAAGGGCAAGAACACTTCACGTAGGGGTTCAAGTGGTGGCAGAAGGTCAAGCACGAAAAATAGTCAGCACAGATGAGCTGATCCCACGTTACTATTTATGTTTATTGATAAGTAAGGTTAGGTTTTAAAGTTCAAGGTTCTTCCAATGTGACCGAAGTAGTTCCCCACACAGATACAGCGAGCCGCATACGATAATTGGACGATGAGCAGCTTGCTTGTCCAAGCTAGAGAATATTTCCTTCAGGTCCGAAGTGGCCTCGACCTTGGGTGTATATTGTTTTTTGATTTTAGACGCCAATTCTTGCAGGCCCATCGCATGAACCCAGGGCATCCCCGCTACAGGACCATAAGCTGTCACTATAACTTGATCCTGGCTACGCAAGAGCGGTCCTAACAAAGGATCCAGGTTCTTACCGTTGGTTATGGCTATGATAAAAGTTAATGGCTGATCACCGTATTCAGCTCTGAGAAACTTAGCAAGCTCAATTGCTGCACTACCGTTGTGAGCCCCGTCTAGCAGTATAGGTAACGTATTCTTTGTAGAAGGATTGTAACAATAATCCAGTCTCTGCAATCTTCCAGGCCAGCTCACATTGCTAAGCCTCTCAAAAATCTCGTCACTGGAAATGTTGACCAGTGCACCCTCTTGCAGTCTATCAAGGATACCGAGGGCAACTCTTACATTGCAAATTTGATACTCACCATTAAGCGGCAAGCTGTTGAGCACTAGCCGGCCCCATGATTTTGTCTCGACTTCTGGATTTCCCACGTCTGGGCTTGTAATCTCAAGCGCGCATCCCATCTCGTTACATTTCTCTTTGATCACATCCAAGACAGATTGATCGTTGGAACCATCTACTACAGCAAAATTAACGCCTTTCGTTATTATCCCGGCTTTCTCACTGGCAATTTCCCTTAGAGAGTTTCCCAAAAAGGCTTCATGGTCAAGGCTTATCTTGGTAATTCCACATGCGGCTTTCAGTCGTCCAGCGATAACGTTAGTGGCATCCAATCTTCCTCCCAGCCCGACTTCTAGAACACACCAGTTGCAGTTCACATCGTGAAAGTACTTTAGAGCGGTACAAGTTAACAATTCAAACTCGGTGCAATCCAGCCGATGTGCTTTATTAAGTGAATCCAATTCGCCGCGTATCTTGTGGTATGCATCCAAAGGGATTGGGTTATTATTTATGGTAATCGAGTCTGTAATTTGTACCAGATGAGGTGTAGTAAATTTACCAATCTGGCTTGATTGGTCCTGAAGGAGTGACGATAAATAAGCACACACGGATCCTTTACCATTGGTACCTGCAATATGGAGAACTCGTAGCCTCTCATGGGGGTTCCCCATAAACCTTAGCAGCTTAATAACTCTCGATAGACCTAGGCTGATGCTCATTGCTGAAGTCCTGACGATTCCATTGAATTAAACTTCAGCTCATCGGTTCTATAGATCAACTTTTTCACTTCAATTAATTAAGATGCTAGAAGATAGTGTGAAAATACCACCAAACAAGCCTATAAATCCAAAATGCAGCCAAGTTACGTTCAGGAAAGGCTTGAATCGCTTGCCGAAATAGACCACAGACTCTGCAGTCTGCTTAAGACCGCCTCCCAAATTGTTTCCACTTTAAGCGAGCTCAAACGGGGAAATCAAGACCTCAAACCACAGTTCGAGCATCATACCAAACAATTCTACGCAGATCTGGAAGCTTCTACCGTTCAATTGAGGAAGGAGATCAAGTTATTGGATGAGAATGTCGGAACGCGCCTGCTGCCCATCAACGTAAATAAGAAGGCGACTGGACAGGATGACGACAAGATGCGAGAACAACTTGCGGTCCTCAGAGAACTTCTGACGGATAATGAGGAAACCACGATGATCAAAGATGAGTAGCCTGGAAGCAAAAGAATTTTATTTGACCCGTCAAGGTTACTGCAAGTGGGCCGGGAATGAAGGACGACGTATTTCTGGACGCTCTTCTGATCAAAATCGCCTGCCGTTGGTAACATACAACACTTTGTGTAGGCATGGAGGGCATTGAGGATTTAGGACTCACTGTAGATCCGAAAACTAGTAAAAAGTGCCAGAGAAATGGAACACAGATCAACACGCGCATCTACGAAATCAAAAGACTGGCTGAAATACAGTAGCAGCTAGCCAGCTGACATCGTTCACTTGAAATAGACCTCTTCGAGATGGAACAACTTGCCGAGAGACACTACAAATGGGCCGGTAGTTAAAACTCGGCGCTACTAGAACGTTACACTTGAGAAAAGTATCAAAGAAAGAACCAGACGGCACTCATTCATCCACAGTTGGCCTCTCAAGCAAATGCATGAATCGTATTCAACGTGGATGCGGTACATATTTTCTTGCCCTCACATGCCAATTAGGATGCACTAACAGGGCCAGGCGAAGCTCGGCTTATATACAATACCTAGTTCTGTACTTTTTCCTTCTTCTTGTCGAACTTCTCCTGCCAAGCATTCATTTCTATGTCGAAATTCTCTTTCAGAGCTTGCAACTTAATCTCCAAGACGGACGCCCATTTACTCGATAATTCCTCGTATTCAGCAGCATTCTCAACAGGCTCGACTTCTTGAAGAAGAATGTTACTGGTTTCCTCCAGATCCACATTGTCAGCTGCAGCGCATTTTCTTGCAAACTGGACTACCTCGATCTGCAGAAGAGGATCGTCGGTACTAAGGGACTCGATCATCCACTGTGTAAACTTGACAAAATGATTATGCGTATCATCAATTGCAACGATGCACTCACTAGAGAGACACAGATCCTCATTCAATGTCTTCGAGATAATCTCATTCTGCAGTGGTTTTGTTAAGTAAAAGTCCAGCATGTCAAAAAGCTCTATGCATTTCAAATAAAAAGATGCCAAGGGAATCACTGCCACACCATAGTTCTCTTCATCGAATCGAGCCAAGTAGCTGGTTATGTTATAACTCGACAGACACTCATTCAAAAACCTCAATTTCTTGACAAATTTGATTAGAGTGGTTCTTTCGAATCTCAATGAGGCCACTCGACGTAGGTGACCGATAAACTTGTTCAGAAAATGCACATAGTTGGAAATGTAGCTGGAAAATACTTCACTGGTAGCAGCTAAGTTCTCGCCAATTCCTTCAACAGCAGTCATAAGCTCGGTTTGTGTTCTAGAAGCATTCGTGGTAACTTAGGATTTATTTCATGTTGCTGCTAAAGGTAATATAAAGAGTTGGGAAAGAGAGAAGGAAGGAAAGTTGATTCCACGTAAGAACTCTGATATCAATTGGTTAGTGGCCTGGCTAAAGAGACCAGCCTAGAGGTGACATCAGAGAGTACGTCCGATTATAGGGATACTCTAAGGTAACCTTTGCTTTTCGATTTCTACCCTATATAATAAGGACTCGATTGCAGCAACCAAGGTGCTAACGGAATCACAGGCTGGATGACACTGAAATAGCAAGTGTGACAAATTACATTACGGAAGGAATCTAAATGGGCGCAGAAACTACTGGTTATACTCCGCTATCGGAGATTGATGCTACCATTGACCTATGCAACAAGTACTACTACGATAAGCAGTTGACTCTCTCCCTTGAAAAGTCTCCCAAGAAGGCAGATTTAAAAGCAAGAACAATTTATCTCAAGAAGTTATACTATGCCATTAAAGATAATTCGAAGGAGCTGACCGATGCCTTGCAGAAGGACTTTCATCGCTCGCAGCATGAATCCTTGACACTGGAAGTTGTTCAATTGCAGAATAATGTTTTACACATGATCGAGTGTTTGCCCAAGTGGATGACAGCTTCCAAGATCAAAGATCGTTCTGCTCCCTTTTTGTTTGGAAGCGCTGTCGTGGAACGTATTGCTAGAGGAAGTGTACTTGTCATTGGGCCTTTTAACTTCCCATTGTCTTCCTCGTTAGTACCAGCTGCAGCTGCCCTTGCTGCCGGTAACTCTGTCGTGGTGAAACCTAGTGAGCTAACACCTGCGACTGCTTCATGTATCGAAAGGCTCATAAGCGAGGCCAATTTCCCCAAAGGATTGATTGAAGTGGTTAAGGGCGGGAGAGAAGAGAGCCGAAAACTAGTCTCGTCAGGAAAGTTCGATATGATCTTTTTTACTGGTTCTACTAAAGTTGGGTCCGCCATCGCCCAGGAAGCAGCCAAAACTGTGACCCCATGCGTACTTGAGCTTGGTGGTAAGTCTCCAGTTTTTTTGACTGAGAACTTGGCTAAAAAGAATTTAAGAACCGCTTTGAAAAGGATCTTTTACTCGGCTTTTGGTAGCGCAGGACAGATTTGCGTTTCGCCAGATTACGTGTTGGTACATGAATCTCTCTATCCTTTGGTAATGAAAGAAGCCAAGAGTGTGCTAGCCGAGTTTTATTCAGATGTTGGCGAGGATTCGGATTATACTCATATGATTAACGAAAAAGCTTTCGACAACGTGTCTTCGAAGCTTGCAAGTAGCCGTGGCGAAACATTCACGGCCAACAAACAAGTTGCTGACAAAGACACACTGCTAATTCCTCCCACTTTGGTGTTTGACGTCGAGTGGGACGATCCGTTGATGGAAACAGAGAATTTTGGTCCTGTGTTACCTTTTTTGAAATATTCAGATTTAGGCCGTGCGCTTGATTTGGTGACTGCAAAGCACGACACTCCTCTAGTTCAATATATCTTCAGCCAGAAAGAGTCTGAAATTCAACAGATTCTTTACCGTTTGAGGTCCGGAGATTGCGTTGTAGGCGACACTCTTATTCACGTTGCCATCACAGATGCACCATTCGGTGGTATCGGAACTTCGGGTTATGGCAACTTTGGTGGCATCTGGGGATTTAATACTTTCACCCACCAACGAATAATCTATAAGCAACCTTATTGGAATGACTTGTTGCTACTTATGCGCTACCCTCCATTCTCATCCTGGAAGACAAACGCTTTTGGACTTGCCATGGAACAGAAACCGTGGTTTGACCGTGAAGGTAAGGACATGATATCATATTTCAAGTGGTTCACTGTTGCCGCCATTGTTTTTGTCATAGCAATGTTGGCCAGTTCATGCTGCACATGTTCACCTCATAAGTAATGATTACGGTTGGTTGTATCTATTGCAAATAACGTTAGCTCTGGTTGGAGAGAGATTTAGCTTTGTGTACTCCTTGTTTATTGGTTTCCTCATATACAAAGTAAATTAGTTACTACTTTGTTCATTTTCCAGCGTTCAAATTTTAAAATTACTTAGATTTATTCCTTACCAATCATCATCATCATCGGCATCGGCAATACCTTCTGGTTCGTCATCGCTTTCGACTCGCATCTTATTTGCTCTGGCGGCTAGTGCAGATGCAAGGCCGTCAGTGAAACTAGGCTGCTGTGTTGGTTCATTGTCAGCTTCACCAACGCTAGTTGTTGCCGCTGTAGCACTGACTATTGGGGTAGCAGAAGAGGATGGCGTTGCAGGAGTTGGCTGAGTTCCACGATACTCGGTCATGTAAGCGGTAGGAACCCAACCTTCTTTAGAACCATCTGATAACTTCCCCAATGACCAGCCACTAGGCTCATTCCTAGTAATGTACACTACGTCACCCTTCTTTAGTGGTAACTCAGATGGTGCGCCGGATCCTGGGAAATCATAAGCTGCCTCAAACATTGGTTCTGTACTTTTTGCCATCGGAGGAGGGGGAGGAGGTGGAGGTGGGATGCTCTTCGCCTGAGAAGATGCCACATTGGCCTGAGAGGATGCCGCATTGACCTGGAGTGGATGGCTCTGATCCTGAAGCTCGGTCTGTTGATTAACTGCTGGTTTGGGGATTGGTGTGACAGCATGATTCACAGAAGGTTTAGAAGATGAAGCAGAAGCATGGCTAGCAACACCGTTTGGATGATAGGCAGCTTGAGCGGCCGTGGCCGCTAGATTGTTAACGGGCTTTTTAGTGGCTGGGGGAGGAGGTGCCGGCTTTCTCGTAGTTCTTGAGATAGGTGCGACGGGCCTTTGCTGAGCAGGGACAGAGGTGAGTTTCTGGGCAGCTGCCGGCACGGGCCTCGAGACTGCACTTTTAGCTTCCCCACTAGAGTTTGATACGCCTGAGTATGCTCCTTTTCTTGGCTTCTTGTGGGATTCCGAGTTAGCAGGATGTCCACGGCGTACGAAAATGGTGCTGGACTTATAAATGTCACCGCGTTTTGGGGCGGTATCACTAATTTGACATTTGACTGCGTGCAACTTATTGACTTTCTTTTGATATTGAATAGTAGACCCAACTTTTACCTGAATACTGCTATTCAGTTTTTTGAGATGTGTAACTAACTCGGTCTTGAAATAAGTATTAATGAGAGGATCAGGCTGTGTAGAATTTAACACGTTAATAGCAATCCAGTCGTCCTGCAAATTTGTTAGACTTACAGATGAAATACTCTTCACGTCAATTTTGTACTCAGGTTTGTAAGAAAGTGTATTCTGGACCATAACTTGCCCGACAACGTAAAAATGAGTCGGTGTTAATAGGAAAGTCTTACGCATTCTTTGAGCAGATCTCCCGAATTTAGTGTGCAGGGACTCTCCGTGTATAGAAAAAACGACCTTCCCTGTAATCCCAACTTGTTTCGCAATGAATGCGCCTTTAGTTTTACGCTCATTGCACGACAAATAATCGCCCATGAACGCCCTATAACCAAGCAATGACATTGATCTCCTCTCTTTTCTGCTGCCGAGCAGCTTGGTTCCGTAGTCTCTTAACTGCTCATACTTATTACCTTCTTTCTTTTCCTTTATAGCACGCTGAATTCTGACAGCAGCGTCGATTCTCCTCTGTAAGAATCTTCTCCAAGCACGCTGTATTCTTGCAGCCATGTTGTACCAGTAGCGGTCTCTCATATGTTCGAGGGCAAATAATGTTTCGGGCGTTTTGATGAAAACTTGAGTTACACCCACTTGATATTCTTTTTGTGGAATAGAAGCATCAACGAGAATCATTTTCACAGCGTCCAACGTATCGCCTTGCCATGTGTAATCCCCTGCATAAGAGCAACGAGGGGACAGCAGATAGAACCTCTCAACGAACTTCTCAAAAAATTGCCTGTATGCAAACCCAGCTCTCCTGATACGCACATTCTCTTGAAGACCCAGGTATTTAACTTGATGCAACACTTGTGCGTCATCATAGTCGTTGGGGGACTTTGTTTGATTAGGTTTGATTGTTCTGATATAGGATGGCTGGGCCTTGGAGAGAGTTTCCACCAGCTCATTGGCGCTCTTTATGATCTTATCGCCTGCCGTGGGTGGCCTTTTCTTAGAGTCTCTATCAATAGTGTCAGGGAAAATGGTCGAAAGAAATTGGTTGGTCGTGGTTCCGATCAATTCCACTAAATCCTTTTGCAGCTGATCTTTATTTTTGTCCGTAATACCGTTGACATCATAAGTCACATCCCCGGCATAATGCTTTATGATAAACTTAGAAGACCGCAGCTCAAAGTGAGGGTTTGAAGTAAACAAATTTAAACGCTGTGCAAATGCCTGATCGGCAGCGCTAGAGTCTGCATGAGCAGTTGCAACTGAATCATTCATAGCGGCAAAAATACCAGGAGGTCTTTTCGCCTCGATCAGATCGCAAACAATCTTATTATCAAAATACTTGATGGGTGTCCATTGAATTTGCTCCTTGCTATATGTCTCTTGTTCCGATTTAAGGGTCAACTGTATGAATATTTGTTGTAGCTTTTCATTCACGTAATTAATGCAGATTTGTTCGAAAGAGTTGTGTTCAAATATTTCAAAGCCATAAATATCCAAGATACCAATTGACTTGCCGGCACCAGGGAATGCCTGTAAAGAAATGTTAACTCTTTCGACAATCCAGTCAAACAGATTGCTGTAGATTGCCTTTGCAAGGGCGTCTTTGACAGCAGTTGCTTGCACTGCATTCAAAGGAACGTGGTAAACAGAGCCCCTCCTCATACCATGATTGGTTTCTAAAACTCTCTCAACCAAGGATTTTATCAACATTTCCGACTCAACCTGCAGCAAGTATGCTACGAAATCTGTCACAGAGGTATCTCTAACCTTAGCGTTTCCTTCCTCATCTTCCACAAATGTTATATTACCGATCCACAAAATTGCCGCTAATAATCTGAAAATTTGATCTTGTTCTTCTTGTGATAAACCAATGACTTGCATAGCTTTCAACGTTGCCTCATAATCCTTCAAATCATCGATAGTGTCAACGGAGGTACATCCTGCAGCTGAAGTATAAATATACTGCTCCGGTTTCTGAACCCCAAAAGTTTGTCTATAGTTATCTGAAGCTCCCTTGGTGAATTGGTAAAAGATGTGAAAGTTCCTCTCATTTTTGATCTGACTAACAACTCTCTGTTTCTCTAACAAGTAGTTTGTAATGTTTCCTGCACAGGGTTCGAATTGAGCATTGAATCGAATTTCCAAATACTTTCCATGTCTCGAAGAGTTGTTATTCCTCAGTGTTTTGGCGCATCCGAAAGATTCAAGAAGAGGATTTGTGGCCAAGACCATGTCTTTAATTTTACCAATAGACTCAGAATGAGTGGTAGAAGCGGCTGCAATGTATTGCATAATTCTCTTAGCGGCTTCAGTCTTACCGGCACCAGATTCACCAGAGATAATAACACATTGATTCTCGTTGTAGGCCTTCATATTATAGTACATGCTTTCAGCAATGGCAAACACATGTGGTGGCACTTCCAATCTATTCTTCCCTTTATAAGACTCCAGTATAGCATCTGTATAAATACCTAGATCACGAAATGGGTTAACACTGATCAGCACATGTCCAATATATGTGTAGATAGTACCATTTAGAAATCTCTTCTTCAAATTTTCATTAATGGCTTGATCCGATATAGTAGTCAATAGCGTTAAATCTGATACACCCACTTCTTTTTTCTTGGATGAATCGTAAGTGGCTTTCTTGATCTGTGCCGATCTCTTAGCGGGTGCCGCTGTTGTCTTAGTTCGTGCGCCTCTTTTGATAATAGCCATGTCGTTCGGAGAAGAAGAAGACAATCAAAGCTGGCCTGCTTGGCTTACTACGACCTACTCAACTAGGTCGTCCTTTATAATTGGAGCTTTACATGAGTAGTCGAGAAATACCATTAACTTTGCCCCTTTTCAGCCTATTACTCCGTCACATACGACGACTGAGTCTAACTGTTCATACTTATAAGAACCATCAAGATGGTTTCTGACCATCATTGGACTTCGGGTATACCAGCAACCTTACCCTAGAGTAAACCCTAGGCGACCTAGCTCTTTTGGCGGCTACTTTCGAATATTTGTTCTAATCTCACTTCATCCCTAACCTTACCTCAAGTTTAAGTCCCTCTTTTGTAGATTGAACCCGGCGGCTATATTAGTGATATACGTAGACCCCACAAAACGCGAGCCGTTGTGGAATTAGTAGGATTTTGGAATGATTCCACGATAATACATCTGGAGATGTACGCCGTTAGTGAAGCTTACTGTCCACACTCTAATGTAAGTAGGAAGCCCAATCATGGATAACTTAATGTCATGGTAATGAAATCAACCTTTGCCTGTGCTTCCGGAGGAAAGATCTAGTAAATGGTGAGGACTCTACACTCTTTATTTTCTGTGTTTAAAGAAGTTATATTAGCCGCTGAGGTCACATGCACGCAACGCTAATCAGTCGGCTAATTTCAGTCATTTATAAGCTTAATCAATATAAAGTATACTACAGTATGACTTGGCCAAGTAACTCCTTGGCTGATCATAGGTTAGAGTGGTTAGTGTCTTTTAAATCTACATAAGTGAATGAACAAATTGGCTGCCGATTGGACCTCTGCTGCCGCACTCACTCACAATTAATATCATCACACAAAGTCGTTATATTGTCATCAATGCTTACCTCCGGTACGTTTGTGGCGAAGAGCTGTTTGTTCCATTTCGACTTTTGGATCATAATTTATAAATTCGTCCAAACCTTTACCGCCAGGAACCATTGGAAGGACTGGGACCTTTGGTTCGACTTTGACCTCTAGCAGGACTGGGCCTTCAGTCGCGATGAATTCCTTTAGAGTTGCATCGACATCCTCCTGCTTGGAAAGACGTAGAGCCTTCAATCCCATGGCCTCGGCAAGTTTCACAAAGTCAGGATTTAGCTGATGGGTGTGAGAATAACGATGTTCGTAGAATAACGATTGCCACTGGGTGACCATACCTTGTTCTTCGTTGTTCAATAACAGAATCTTAACGGGAGTCTTGGCTTGCACAGCAGAGCTTAGCTCCATCAAAGTCATATTGAAGGATGCATCACCGTCAATATCGATAACCAAAGCGTCTGGCTTGGCCACTTGAGCACCAATAGCGGAGGGTAGACCGTAGCCCATAGTTCCCAAACCACCTGATGTGATGAATGAGCGAGGAGTTTTCCAGGTCCAGTGTTGAGCTGCCCACATTTGGTGTTGACCGACACCCGTGGTGACAATGACTTCCTTATCACTTTTGTTTGCGAGATCCGACAGTTTGGCGATGACAGTTTGAGGCATTATCTTGGAGCCTGGGGTTTCTTTTCTGTAAGCATATGGGTACTTTTGTTTCCACTCATCGATCTGAGCAAACCATTCGAGCCTTTCTTTGACTGGAACAACCAATGGCAGCAACTTCTCAATATTCGAAGCAGCATCACCCTCAACCGCAACCTGAGTCTCGACGACCTTGCTGATGTTCTTTGGACAGATCTCAAAATGAACAATACCTCCTCTGTTTTCTAAAGCAGCACGACGTGCTTCGGGGGCAAATTTGGAGATGTTACCAGTCACACGGTCATCAAATCTGGAACCAACTGCAAGGATCAAATCGGCGTGTTGCATGGCCAAGTTTGCAGTGGCACAACCGTGCATACCTAACATATCCAAAGACTTAGGGTCTTGCTGGTCAAAAGCACCAAGAGCTTGAATAGTAGTAGTGACTGGAATCTGGGCGCGCTCACTCAATTCCTTTAGTAGTTTAGGACCTGCAGGGTTGTTCAAAATACCAGCACCAACGTAGAGCACTGGGGTCTTAGCTTTGTTTAGCAAATCTGCTGCCCTGACAACCTTTTCATTAGTGGATTCATCCAATGCACGTTTAGTTATTTGAGCAAGAGAGTTGGATGGTAAAGTTGTCTTTGTTGGTATTGGGTTTTTCAGGATGGCTGCGGTAACATCCTTTGGCAGATCGACCAAGACAGGTCCCGGCCTGCCGCTCACAGCAATTTCGAAAGCCTCGTTAATACGTAGAGGCAGTTCTTCCACAGATCTCACCATAACATTCCATTTGGTACAAGATCTGGAGATACCGACGACATCAGCTTCCTGGAATGCATCTGTACCAATAGCACTGGTTGGGACTTGTCCAGTGAAAACGACCATTGGAACACCGTCAGCCAAAGCGTCAGCCATTGGAGTAACGACGTTAGTTGCACCTGGGCCCGAAGTGACCAAGACGACACCGGGTTTACCAGAAGCCCTAGCGTAACCTTCGGCCATGTGACCAGCACCTTGTTCATGTCTTGGAAGAACGAAGTTGAACGATTTACTGTCATGAATAGCATCGTAAACTGGCAAAATAGCTCCACCTGGGTAACCGAAAACGGTATCCACATTATGCCTAATCATCATTTCATGGAATATCTGACCACCAGTCAATCCAATGAAAGAGCTGTCCATCTGAGGGTCATTGCGCAGTTTTTGACTTAGTTTAGATGGTTTTTCCACCAAAGGATCCACATTGAAACTTGGGGCTGGTTCTGGTCTTCCGCCAGAGACAGCACTGGCAGCGGTAGCACTATAACTGCGGGAGGCCGATCCATAGTAGCGAGCCGCACTGTACACAGCCGAACGCGAAGCGATTTCACAGAGACAGCGTTTAGCTGCAAACTGCCTGATAGTAGTTTGTCTTATCATTCTGAGCAATGTTCAGGTCGTCCTCGTTAAGTAAAGCTCGATAAATTCTTGGTTCTGAGATCTAATATACGGTGTGAAAATGCTCCGATGACACTTCAATAAATCACTAAAGAAAAAAGTAACGAAGAACCTTGTTAAAACTTACAGCACTAAACTGGATAGACTGACTAATCGATCAGATCCTTCAGTTATAAAGAGCTATGAGATGGCTTTCTCACTACGCATCTAGTTAGCTTGAAAATTTTTTTTTTTCAGAGGCAAGATGACTCAATTAAAAATAATGGGTAGTGAAAATCTACCAAGAAAATTGTGTGAGTAATAATAAGACTGTGTACATTAGTTGATCACCGACTTCACATGTAACAATGAACTGGTCTCGTGAGTATATAATATATTCATGTTACAGTGCTTCATCACGCTAGAGACGATCCATTTGCTTGTAGTTTTTGGACGTCTATCTTTACTACAGCGAATACGATACCGCCAGTGGGTAAATTCTGCACCGGGGGATGCTTGAGGTTACGAAGTACACTGCCTATGACCCCCGAATGGCATGTGATCGAGATAAATTTCTGATCAGAGTTCAGCTGGCGGAAGATCTGGGAAAGCCCCGTATGTAGTCGCGCGTCGAGTTCTGAAATAGTTTCTCGATGATCATCCCGCCAAAGTTGGTCTTCTTCAGGGTACTCAGGCTCGTACGACAAGGCAATCGAGTGACCTGCACGAGTTTTAAAGTCCTGGTACTGTTTGACCGCGATCGAGTGCGGAACCCTCTTATCGCAGGTATGCTCTCCAAGAGTTTCTCTTATATTCTCGAGAACTTGCACAGAGATCTTCTTTCCTGTTAAGTGCCGCTTATTTTCAGCAAATATGTCTTGCCATGATCCAATAAACGTCTCCAGACAGCGTCTCATAGGAGAGCTGAAAAACACATGAGGCAGCATCTGTAACTCCTTGACAATTGGCGACAGGACCTTACTACCGGTTTCTTGCACTTGACCCTGCCCTAAATCTGTCAACTTCGAATCGAGCCATTTGCCGTGTTCATCACCATCCAGAAAGGACCAATACGAGTCCCACGCTTCCTGGCCATATTTCAAGATAGCAGCGTTGTGGTAGCCTTGACCGTGCCTTGCCAGAATTACCAATTTATAATTTTCTGTATCAGTGTCCGTCGGAAGTTGTGCGTACAGGTCGGCCCATGAATCATGGCTCACCAATTGCAAATGGTCAACAATTGACGAGTCCACACCTCGAGAATCACTGTTTTCGAATGCGCGAAAATAACCTGGTAGAGCTGTAAATGTCATTCCAGCTTTGTCGAGATTATGATATCTCGTTGATAAACTGTCATATATGAATTTCATGCTACAAATTACCTACCTAACAGATCTCACTAAAAAAAAAAGATCACAGTAATACAAATGTTTAAAAGTTGACCCGGTTATCTGGCTCACCCTTCCTCATACCCTCATACAATCGTTTGAACTCGTTCTGAGACAACTTCGAGATGTCCACCATATGAGGATTTCCATCATCGCCCATAACCATCACATCTTTTCCTCCTGCAGGGTCAGACGACACTGAAGATTTTCTCGAGTCATTCCCTTCTTCAACCATTTGGCTGTTTATAGGCTTTGTCTTTCTTGAGGGTTCATAGTACTCATGTGAATACATGTACGAGGTTTTTCCCTCCCCCAAATTGGAGTGGTTTATCCCGAACATATCGGGGTTCTTTGAATGTTTGTTCCTATTGTAAACTTGAAATGCGTCCCAAAATCCCATAATATACTGTTTGTTGCGGCTGAGATCAAGTTACGAAGCACTGTTTAGAGACATGAACAAACCCTTTATGGGACATCTATATATACAACGGTTCCCCACATTTCACAAAAATCCCCTTACCCCTACAGATGACAAAACTCGAAAGCCTTCGAGATTCATCCCAAAGTCCAATCAATTTTGACCCCGTTACGTAGCAGATAAGACGGGTCAGTAAGTTCTCTCTGACGACTCCAAAAGAAAGCAGAGAGTGATGGTTTTTTAGGACTTAAGATAATATGCCCCGTAAGCAGTTAAGCATTAGCCCGAATTTCAAATGTCAGGGCAACCTTTGCTTTCTGTAGGAATCTATCTTTGAAAGAGTCTACAGCTATGTAACTTTGTGGTTCTTTCGTCTTAACTTGAATTAAGGGTGGGCAGCTTTCAAACTATAATCTTATCAGTAACCTTAAGTACACATCACATGACTGGATTGTTTCGATAGATTTGTTAGCAATTTTTTCCAAATTCAACAATTAAAAGCCTTGTTGGCGCAATCGGTAGCGCGTGTGACTCTTAATCACAAGGTTAGGGGTTCGAGCCCCCTACAGGGCTTATTTTTTTACACAATACGTAATGTGGATTGGTGTTTCCGATGAAAGCTAACTTCATCATCCAGTCTACGGATGGCTTCGCAATGCCAAATTGGCAGAGATGTCCGCTGAGTCTACATCATTCATTGTAGATGTTTCGCCTTCAATGGTCAATGAAGGACATCTGTCCAAAGTTATAGCATATCTGGAGTACACCCTGCTTGATAAATGTAAGCGAGGACGCAAGACAGATTCGGTAAGTCTTTACCTGGCCAACTGTTTACATACCAAGAATTCGCAAGAGATACCAAATGTGTATCAGATCCAGGATTTCCTAGCCCCAGTAACATCAGTCGAGGCGATTGAAAGCTTAAAAGAACTGCGTGTTTACGCTAAGAGCGTTGAGAACAATACACCCCTAGAAGAAGAGAATGGCGAAGTCAGTGTTGACCAAATACAATCGATGGTTCAATGCCTACTAGTAGCTTCATTAGATATTAGGGCTGAGTTCAAAAATCGTAAGATTCTGCGACAGATAGTCATTTTTACCGCCGACATAGAAGGACTGGATCTAAACGAAGAAGAGATCGCAGTACTCAAAGAGGAATTAAATTCAAGACTTATCCTCATCGACTGCAGGAGAAAGGCTGAAATAGCTACTGATGATGATGAGATCTACAGTACCAAATGGGGCATGCTACTGAAGGCAATCCCAGGATCAATGATCTACAATGTGGATGATCTTCTGATGGAAATAACTCTGCCTAAACCCAACCTTGTCAAGCCGGTGCGAGTTTTCTCTGGTGAACTAAGGTTAGGCGTCGACGTCGGGATTCTTGCACAGGGCCACGACGAGAAGTTGAAATCGCCGATGGACGATAAGAGTTGCTTGTGCATAAAAGTCGAGGGTTATCCCGCCACCAAACCGGTTTCGTCACTGAATAGGAAGCTTGTTCTAAAAAGTGAGATTAGTGGCACCACACAGTATGAACCGGTCAAGTCCCTGATAGAGTATGAAGTCGAGGACGAAAAAGCCAACAAAAGAATTAGTGTCTCATCCGATTCTATTGCGAAAGCTTATCGGTATGGTTCAGACTACGTTGTTTTGCCGTCAACATTAGACGAACAACGGTTTTATCGCACAACACCGGGAATAGATATCAGAGGGTTTCTAGACCGCAAACGGCTTCCAAGGTATTTTCTCAACTCAGAATCGAGGTTCATACTTGCAGATACACGATTAGGTTCTGTAGCTGACATTTTAAGTCTGAATGTGCTAGTTGACATCCTACTACAGCAAGACAAGGTAGCTATTGTCCGTTATGTGGCGAAGCCTGATGCCGAAGTGCAAATGTGCGTCTTGTGTCCACTGACTCTTGATGACATGCAAGGCGACAAGATAAGAACGTTCGTCCTGAATAGACTGCCCTTTGCAGAAGACGAAAGGGTGGCTAGTTTTCCCAGACTTACCGCCAAGACGACCACATCTGGGAAAGAAATCAAAGACGACAGAGAAAGCTCAGAGGTCGATACACTTATGTCGGATTACATCGATTCTTTGGACATGGATTCATCAGTCAAAAAAGAGGAAGAACAGACTGGACTTAATTACTATCGCTTACTAGGACAGAGCGCGAAGGATACAACATTACCACTCCCAGATGACGATGACGAAACCGTGCGCATGCAGGGTATTGATCCCCAAATGGTACCTGCAATACATCTACATAGGCAGAAGCATGTTCTTCTGGAGTGGGTCCATCAGAAGCTTATAAACGAGAGTGAAGAGTTTCAAGTTCCAGATATGCCTGATCTTCTAAAGGAGAAGATTTCCCCGCATTTCAACTTTCGTGATGATGGCAAGTTAGCCAAACTTGTGAGCCTTCTTGACATCAAAGAGAACGAAAGAAGTCCCATGATGAATGATGAGGAATTCGATGAAGCACTAGATGAAGAGGCTGCCCAAAATATTCCATCTTTAGAGTCAATTTTGGCGCGTGGTGAAAGAAACGCACCGCAGCATTAACTTCACCCCAACTCAATGAAAGTTTGACATAAACCTATACTCGAATCAGTTCCGCTTATTTTGGTGTCACTACGGTTGTCTGAATAACAAGAACACACCCAAAAGTCCACCATGAAATCTAAAGTATTTTCCAACAGTGTAAATTTTTCAATACTATTACACTACCTATAACAACCAAGAATGAGTAAGTTCATGCCAAGATATGAGCTCCCGAAGTATAATATCCCCAAGACGGACTTCAAAGTGCACAAGTTGAAAGCCCTGAAGAGGTTCAGAAAGGGTAGGCAATCCAGACAAATGACCGAAAGTTATCATAATTATGACGACAAATCTGTTATATCGCAGGAGATGCTTGACCAAATGAGCGACATATTTTGGAGTACTTACGAGCAAGAATCACAGGATCTGTGGTCTATGAAACCACAAGCTCTGTACGCTGAATCTCTTACTCCTACTGAATCGAGATCATATTTTAGGCTTGTTATCCAAGTTAAAGTGAATTTGACTGATTCTCCAGCAAAATCTTGAGAGCACGCACGACTGGCTTCGCGCATTTCGAAGAGTTCGCTTTCCGGTCACATCAAAAATGCGCACTTTAGCTCCCAAAAAAGATCTGCTGGTGCAATTACCTTAGACTCAGATACGATATTCGGTGCGAACTAGTTGAGACTCTTATGTAGTACTAGACATGTCTTCTTTTTCATCATCGGCATGATGCCCTAATTGCTTAGTTAGTCCCTCCGCCTCGGCTTGTTTTAATTAGGGCGCGATCCTTGTTCAGTGGAAAAAAGGCAATCTCCAAAGAGAATAACCCCTGGCAATAAAAATCACGTTCTCCCAAGTTAGAATCCCCTAGAGATACATCCCTCGAGGTTTGCTGTTTTCTGGTGACGATAGATAGTATTTAAGCATATCTCAATTGAGTGGATCTTTTACTGAGGAACCATTGTAGAATTTAGAAGGGTACCTCTAAACAACAAATCAAAATGTCTTTATCTGTGGAAACAGTCAGCACTAAACCCTATGACGATCAGAAACCAGGGACCTCTGGACTTCGTAAGAAGACCAAGGCTTTTATGGAAAAACCCCATTACACCGAAAATTTCATCCAATCTATCCTAGACGCTATTCCAGAAGGCTCGAAAGATGCCATTTTAGTCGTCGGTGGGGATGGCCGTTACTACAATGACTCTATCTTACAGATAATAGCTTCGATTTCAGCGGCCAATGGTGTGCGTAAGTTGGTCATTGGCCAAAATGGTCTTCTATCAACACCCGCAGCTTCTCACATCATCAGAACTTATCAAGACAAGAATGGAAAAAAGGTTACTGGAGGAATTATCTTGACAGCTTCTCACAACCCTGGTGGTCCAGAAAACGACATTGGTATCAAATACAATCTGTCCAATGGTGGCCCAGCACCAGAGAATGTAACGAACGCCATCTGGGAAGTTTCCAAAAAGCTGACTTCCTACAAAATAGTTAAAAACTTCCCAAAAATTGACTTGACAACCAAGGGCGAGAAGTCTTACGGTGATTTGGTTATCGATATCGTGGACACCACTCAGGCCTACGTTGATTTTTTGAAGCAGATTTTTGATTTTGACCTGATTAAGAAGTTCGTGGACACTCAGAGGAAGACAAAGAACTGGAAGTTGCTATTTGATGGGCTAAATGGCGTCACGGGTCCATATGGTAGGGCAATCTTTGTCGACGAGCTGGGTTTGCCTGAGAACGAAGTTTTGCAAAACTGCCATCCTAAGCCAGATTTCGGTGGCATTCATCCAGACCCTAATTTGACCTATGCCCGTACTTTAGTCGACAGGGTCGACAAGGACAAAATTGAGTTTGGTGCAGCTTCGGATGGTGACGGTGATAGGAACATGATCTACGGTTACGGCCCTGCATTCGTTTCCCCTGGTGACTCTGTCGCCATCATTGCAGAATATGCTGAGGAGATCCCATATTTTGCCAAGCAAGGTATTTACGGTCTTGCGCGCTCCTTCCCGACCTCAGGCGCTATCGATCGCGTTGCCGCAAAACATGGTCTGAATTGCTACGAAGTGCCCACGGGATGGAAGTTCTTTTGTGCTCTTTTCGACGCCAAGAAGCTGTCGATCTGCGGTGAGGAGTCCTTTGGAACAGGTTCCAACCACGTAAGAGAGAAGGACGGTGTTTGGGCTGTTATCGCATGGTTGAATATCCTGGCAATCTACAACAAACACCACCCAGAAAAGGAAGCCTCCATCAAGACAATCCAGGACGAATTCTGGCTAAAATATGGCCGCACTTTCTTTACGCGTTACGATTTTGAGCATGTCACCTCCGAGAAGGCTGCGGAGATTGTCAAACATCTGGATGCCTTTGTGAACACTCCCAACGTTGTCGGCTCAAAATTCCCCACAGATGAGTCAGTCAAAGTTGCCGAAGCCGGTGATTTCAGTTACACAGATTTAGATGGTTCTATTTCCTCGAATCAAGGTCTTTACGTCAAGCTATCTAGTGGAGCAAGATTCGTATTGAGGCTTTCGGGAACTGGTTCTTCAGGCGCTACTATCAGGTTGTACATCGAGAAATACACAGACGATAAATCGAAGTACGGTCTTACTGCTGAAGAATATCTGAGACCAATTATTGACTCAGTTGTGGAGTTTTTAAAGTTTAAGGAAGTTCTGGGAACTAACGAGCCA
Organism: Torulaspora franciscae; assembly: GCA_003705175.3. Lineage (NCBI taxonomy): Eukaryota > Fungi > Ascomycota > Saccharomycetes > Saccharomycetales > Saccharomycetaceae > Torulaspora > Torulaspora franciscae. The sequence continues at coordinate 389,204 of PPHX03000001.1, forward strand.
ACTGTCAAGACTTGATTCGAAGTATTTCGAGGATAAAGATAAATTTATTTGGCTTACCAAGCAGCTGAATAACGCAAGTAATCAATTCTAGCTTTCTACAGTGATATAAAATGATGAAGACGGAATAAAGCGTCTTGAATCTCGCGCTTTCCATTCCTTGCAACGTTCTAACATTGTTTCTGACGTAGATCTGATGGCCTTCAGTATGAAGCTATTTTCACGCGTTGTGCCAAAGCGGCTTTGGCCCATTTAAGTAGTTCAGAATAGGCTGTCTAAACTAGAAACACTACACTCAACTAGAGGACACAGGCTCTCTGGATAAAGTGGGCCAATAGTAGGCACTAGCTGCGGTTTGTTCGGAAGGGGAAGCATCAAAGATGAGTTATTGGAAGTTTGGAAAATTCAAGTTCGGGAGATCTAAGGAGGAAAAGGAGATGGAAAGGGAGAAGAGGGATAAGGGTAAAAATGGGACAGCAGGTAAGCTGTTTCACTTCGATCATGAACATGAATTCCCAAACTCGAGTGAGGATAGTCATTTGTCTATTAACGATTCGAGCGTAAGTCGGTCCTCCGTCGATAGAAAGGAAACAATTGTTCCATCATCAGCTTCCATAGCACCTGTTCGTCTTTCGCGTGATACAGCTTCGACGGCTTCGACAGTAAGAGAAGAGTTCGATAATGGGATTGCTGAGTTAAGCTCTCCCAGGGCTTCACGCTCGAGAGAACCAGAATCGGATTTTTTGACGGCTTCGGCTAATGATGATGCTGCCGCTGCTGCGCTACCAGTACATACTAATAACTCAACCTCAACCGCTGGTATGATGACTGTAAAGGTCTACAATGGTGAAGGATTCCACTTACCGTTTCCAATCACCTCGAATGAGCAGATTTTGGCAAAACTTTTGAGTTCGGGAATCACAGCAGGTCGCACCAGCCTGGCTTCCGAGATAGATTCGTTAAGTTCGCAACTGTCAAGACTACAGTTGGGACACCAGGGTCCAGCTGATGAGGACATCTTGCCCGGAGATCACTGCACTAAGTTTATTCCAGCCACCATTATGTTGCCGGGGCCTGAGACTCTAAATCCCCTGCTCTATTTCACTATTGAGTACGATAACACGGTTGCCACAATTGAGCCAGAATATGGTACCATGTCCAATCCCGTTTTCAACAAGATCTCGACTTTTGATGTAACAAGAAAATTGCCATATTTGAAGATCGATGTGTTTGCTAGAGTTCCATCAATTTTACTTCCTTCCAAAACCTGGCAACAAGAAATGGGCCCTCACGATGAAAATTTGCAGGCTATTTTGAACAAGATCAATTCCAATCAAGACATACACCTCGACTCGTTTCATCTACCAGTCAATCTAAAGATAGACTCAGCCGCCAACATAAGGTTGCTGAATCATCACTGGATTTCTTTGGACAATGGTTGGGGGAAGATTAATATGAGTATTGATTACAAACCTGCCAAGAACAAGCCCCTGTCGATAGATGATTTTGACCTGTTGAAGGTCATCGGTAAAGGTTCATTTGGAAAGGTCATGCAGGTCAGAAAGAAAGATACCCAGAAGATTTACGCACTGAAAGCGCTGAGAAAGTCTTATATTGTTTCAAAGTCTGAGGTCACACACACCCTCGCTGAAAGAACCGTTCTTGCCCGCGTCGATTGTCCATTTATCGTTCCCTTGAAGTTTTCTTTTCAATCTCCAGAAAAACTGTATCTGGTCCTTGCATTCATCAATGGTGGCGAGCTTTTCTATCACTTACAGAAAGAAGGAAGGTTTGATCTCTCCCGGTCAAGGTTCTACACTGCTGAATTGTTGTGCGCTTTAGAGACTCTACACAACCTCGATGTCATTTATCGTGATCTAAAACCAGAAAACATCCTGTTAGACTACCAAGGACACATTGCACTGTGTGACTTCGGCTTGTGTAAACTCAACATGAAGGACAAAGAAAAGACGGACACGTTTTGCGGTACCCCAGAGTATCTAGCTCCAGAACTATTGCTTGGTCAAGGTTATTCGAAGGTTGTCGACTGGTGGACTCTAGGTGTTCTTCTGTATGAGATGTTAACAGGTCTCCCTCCATACTACGACGAGGACGTTCCAAAAATGTACAAGAAGATTTTACAGGAGCCGCTTAGGTTCCCAGATGGTTTCGACAGAGACGCAAAAGACTTGTTGATTGGTCTCCTGAGTCGTGATCCAAAGAGAAGATTAGGATACAACGGAGCACATGAGATCAAGAAGCATCCATTCTTCAGCCAATTGTCGTGGAAACGTCTACTAATGAAAGGCTATATTCCACCTTACAAGCCTCCAGTCAATAGCGCGATGGATACCAGCAACTTCGATCAGGAGTTCACCAGAGAGAAACCTATTGATAGTGTCGTGGACGAGTTCTTGAGTGAAAGTGTGCAGAAACAGTTCGGGGGATGGACCTATGTTGGAAACGAGCAACTAGGCAGCTCCATGGTTCAGGGAAGAAGCATAAGATAAATAAGAATACCAAATCACTGCCTAAATTATTCATTATATACTAGTCAGTTATTCATATAGTCTGATCGTAACTGGCGATGTCTTCGGGGAAGGGGTCTTTATAAAGTCACTGGAAAAAAATTTTGAGATGCTCATCTCTTCCTGGATTATAAAGGATTCTTCATACCAAGCTAGAATAATCTGGTTTTGGCTACTTCGACAGTCGAGTAGTTCAAAATGATGGCTTTTGAGCATACGAGTAAGAGATCCGCACAGGATTTGGGTCTCAATCCAATTGAACCGAAAAAACGCAAGGTGAAATTCTCCGATCAAGTAATGATGCATACTGCAGAATCTCATGATGCTGCAAACCAAGATGGCTCTGATGTCTCTGCTGAGATGTACAAGAAATTTGTCAGATCCGCTTTGGATGAGCTAGAGAACGTATGTTTTTATCGTTTTATTTCCATCTTCCTTTTGCTTATAAGTTCGATTGACTAACAAATAAATACCCATTAGAAGTCCTGCACACAAATGAGCCTCATAGCTAACCAAGTTGCGCTTCCGAAGAAAAGTGAAAACCAAATTAGCATGAATAACTTTGGCATTCTGCTAGACGTGTTGTCCGACAACATTAATAGGATTGACACATCTCGCGCTTCGCCTCTGATCCAAGCAATCATAAACTTTGAGAAGTGGTGGGAACTGCCATCACAGACTCTAGGTAAATATATATTCTTCATTAGAGTGCTCTGCTCGAGTATACCTAAATGGTGGCAGGACGTATCAATGGTATTAATATCGGGGTTCCACTTGCCACTTGAGAAGACACTAAGTCATCATGACATGTTGAGATACCTCTTAAAGATGATTCCATCGTCGATGGGGTTTATTGACATATATATGCCCAAGCTATTTCCCAACAACAACGACTCCTGTAAAAGGCTGGTAAATTACATTTCAAATCTGCTCAAGTTTACTGAATATTGCAAGGGATTACAGTTTCAAGCATGGTCACTCATTATTGAGAGAGTCATTTCCTTAGATGTTGAATTACAAAATGAGTTGGATGAGCTAGACGACGACATTGACGATGAAGACCTGATTGACGATGAGGACGAGGAAGATGATGAGGAAGATGAGGAAGAAGGCGAAGAAGCAGACGCAAAATACGATTCAGATGCATCTGAAGACGATGAAATGATGGAAGGCCAAGAGGAGTACAACATCCAGCCATCGCAAAATATTAAAGGGTTGTCAACAAAACTTGATGCCATACTCACGCTCATCACGGACAGTCTAGGAGAGAAAGTTACTCCTGAAAGTCTCGAGTCGGGAGAAGGTGTTTCGATATTTAACACCATAACCACACTTTTCAAGACTCACATCCTCCCCACCTACTTCACAAAATCAATTCAATACATAATGTTCCATATCTCGCAACAGCAGATAGAACTCATGGATTCCTTTTTGGTCACACTGATTGATATATCGTTCTCACCTACCGAAACCGCCGAGACAAGGATCAAATCCCTCCAATACTTAGGCTCATTTATTGCAAGGGCAAAAAAACTTTCGAGAACGCAGATAATCTTTGTCGCCAGTTATTTGACCTCATGGCTGAACCGCTACGTACTGGAAAGAGAGGAAGAAGTTGACCAGCCGGGCGGAATGGAACGATTCAAGCATTTCTATGGGGCTTTCCAGTCATTATGCTACATTTTCTGCTTCAGATACCAATTGTTCAGAGATGGAGAGGGGAACTGGGAATGTGAGCTCGATAAATTCTTTCAAAGAATGGTAATATCCAAGTTCAATCCCCTCAAGTACTGTAATGAAAACGTAATGCTCATGTTTGCCCGTATATCTCAACATGAGGACGTTGCATACTGCTTCAGCATAATTGAAAACAACAACAATCAACGTCTAAGAGGAATTATCGGTAGGGGTGACTCTGACAGCAAGGGTGGTTATTCATCTGCTGTCACGACATGGTCTCTTGCGACAAGACAACAATTCATAGACTTGCAAAGTTATTTCCCCTACGATCCACTGATATTGGATCGCTACAAAAACATGATGAAGGAATACTACATTGAATGGAGTGAAGTCAGTGGGGAATACGAAAGTGACGAGTTCGAGGAGTAGAGAATAGATCTATAAACTGCATATTTACATCAATTATTTTTTTTCTTAGTCAAATGGTCACAGTACGAGCACAGGTAAGGACTGAAGAGGGACGATAAAAGAGTTACTAATTTATCCACCTTCTTGCTACCATTTAGCTTCTGGGTTGTTCCTTTAATTACGGACTATTGATTGCATTACTGAAGGTCAATCATGAATTCTATGTTTTGAATCAATTAGATGAGTTTTACAACATTACCCTTTTTATCTGCAACTTACGGAAGAAGCCATGTCAATTGTGGTTTAAGTCTGACAATCTAGTAAGTACAATTATTGAAGGGCATTCAACGAATTGTTCACTAAGGTGCGATACAGCAGTAGATCAGAAGGCGACTATTTCGTGCGTTATTACGTAGGAAAATATCAAGGATATACAAGCCTTCATTCTACTCCGACAGTCATTCTAGTCTGTCAACTACTAATCAAGGGCACCACATATGCGCATTCCTGATGGGTCTTATATCTCTTGGTAATAAGAAGGGTCAGGACTTTCTGAATAGCGCTGTGGGGGTTATCGAAGATCCTTATCCGGGCGCTCCAAATGTGGATGACTCCGGAACCATCAGTTTAGCGTTCCTCATCAGTTTATCAGTTACTTTTGCCTTGCTTATGGTGGTGCTAGTGGTTATAGCCATATATGTTACATTTTGTGGGGCAGATGAGGCGGAGTTTGATGAAGAAGCCGGGGTTGGGAGTGGACGAACGTTCCACTCTTTGTTCAATAAGAAGAGAAACAATATTCTCCTAGATTCTAGTTTCACTTCTCCAGGACAGTTTGACGATGAGGCACTATTGAGAGAGCAGGAATCGTTTGAGTTACCGAAAATGTCATCTTTTGAGCTTGATCTGTACAATAGAACTAAGGAATTCCAAAAAATGAATCAGCCCAATGTAAAAGAGTTTGGAACGTTTGTTAATGAAAGTGATGCGCAATTTATTAAGGATCGTGGGATTCAGAGTTACAGTTTTCTGCCGAGCATAAACGATAATACTGATGAGGAGGGAAATTTCTTGCCCAGTTTTCTAATTCAGGATAAACTCGATGTTACATTTACCAAGTATAATAGGAGCTCTTCCACGATCATGAATTACCCGCTGCCGTTCAATAAAAAAGATGCCGTTTACTTTGAGGTCAAGGTTTTCAGACACTCTCGAAATTCAAATGCGGTGTTTAGCATTGGATTGATGACCTTTCCCTATCCCTACTTCAGAATACCCGGTATGGCGCTATACTCCATAGCGTACGAATCCACAGGGAAGTTGCGTATAAACAATCCATTCATGGCTAGCACTTTACTCCCGAAATTGCAGGAAGGGGATGTCGTGGGGTTTGGCTATAGGTACAGGACAGGTACGATTTTCATCACGCATAATGGAAAAAAATTGATGGACGTCACTCAAAATGTTGGAATTGATTTGTTCATAGGCATTGGTTCGTTAAATGCAGCATTCACGAGAACGTACACAAAAGATGGTCTGCTTGAAGACCCGGATAATGTGGAATTGCGTGAGGGTCTCTCAGAAGGTTGGGAGGTTGATCTTCCCGCAGATTTATTAAATGTCCATGACATAGTAGCAGATAACGGCCTAGAGTCTGACGAAGTTGAGTTACACGTTAATCTGGGACAAGTCGGCTTTGTTTTCATCGAGGCCAATGTAAAAAAGTATGCGTTTGGTAGCGTATATGGCGAAATTGGCATACCTCCATCGTACACAGGGAATGAAATTAAGACGGATACTATACTACAAAAGGGCGAGGACATACCGCCCAAGTACTCAGATGAAGGGAATACCGATGATTTTTTTGGAAACATAAGCATTAACAGGGGGCACAGTGTTGAAGCAGGTGCGTCTAATTGGCATCCACGGTTAGCGCAAAGAGCCTTGTCTGTCATACCAGAAGCACCGGAAAGTGACATGGAAAGATACGAAAGGATATCATCTGGGTACGATAGAGAGAATAACCCTAGTGATACCGCATCAGAAAACGCAGACCCCAACCAGGATTCCCAACCGCTGCTAGTGGGAAATGAACATCCGAGTCCCAACCAACACCAGAACACCAAATCAAAGGTAAACCACGATGTTGATAATAAGCACAAGAAACGGAGAAAGAAGAAGAAGAAGAGATCCAAGAAACAGAGACAATTACAGTAGATATTCAGCAACTTTTGGGCAAAATATTAATGATAATTTTATGATTATAATTTACACACAAACTCCTTATTAGTTCAGCGTTTTTTCTTGCCTTTGTTCTTGTTCTGCTTCTTTTTCTTGGTAGATGTTGCTTCACCCTGTCCTGGAGCGGTTTCCACAACTGGCACGTACTCTTTGACATCCGTATTGACCATCAGAGTTCCAAGTCCCACCACATCCTTCACTTCGGCCTTCTTCCGGCTCTTCTTATCGAGTTTCTTCGTTGCAGACTTCAAAGCTCTCTTTTCAACTTTACCACGCGTTATAGAGACACCTCTGGGACCCAACGCACTCAAAAGCCTCGAAACATCTTTGCTCTTATTCGTTTTGAACTTGTAATGACTCGACAGATGTGCATTGTGGGTCTTGAACGATACAACTGGCTTCCTTGCGGCTCCCCCGTGTTTGCATTTGTAGGAGATTGAGAAGATCGTTTGCGAGGGATTTGCTTCGAACAATTGCACACTATTGGTGATAAAAGTATCAATGGGCTTGGCAGACATCTTGGCAGCTACTTGATAATCCTCTTAGCCTTCTTCAGTGGCTCATTCCCACTAAGCCTAGTTGCGAAGTGGTTTGCAGTGCAAAAGTTAGATGAAAAATGAACGCCTCTGCGCCTTAAATCCGAACCAGGGTTCAATGATAAACGAGTTCACAACACTAGCCTTAAAGAAGACTTCAAATATATAGCTGTAAAGGTTGTCATTGCCAATTATCTGAACGTTCCTTTGTTGCTTAAAGGAGTCCCGGTTAAAGGGATTATGGATTGATTAAGCGGACAGGTTTACTTTAATTGAGTTCGAGAAAATAGCTGAAAGGAAAGGAAGATTACTGTTAGACTGTAATGCCCCGAACCAACCATCATGAAGAAAACGAACCAAGGAGGAGAGAAAGTAAGAGCCAGTATGAGGTGGAGGAAGACGATTTGACGGCCAGTGAGGTTGGAAGCCAGGCGGAAAACTTTGATTCCACAGCCATTCCCGTCCCTGTCAGTAATTATGACCAGGGTAGCATATCGGGATCTTCAGGCCGAGAATCGTCTGATATCCAGCCTCTGACGTTCAACGTTAATATAAGTCGAGAAGAAGCTGAGGCAAGGGAGAACTCCCACCACTTACCGGACACGTTTTCGAAAGTTAAGGAAAAGCTATCCAGAGGGAGCGGACGCAATCGTGATTCTACACTACGGAACTTTCTGGGATCAATTGATAGGGACCAGTTCGAGAGCTACTTGAAGGAGCCGCGTTACATAAAAGTGGACAAGAGGGGAAAGCACCTGAGGCAGTTCAGAAGGCTTTTCTTGGCTCAACAGCTGAAATGTTACGATGAAGATGACGATGTGGTTGAAGAGAAAAAGAGCAAAAGTAAGTCTGGTTCTTCGAAAGAAGGGCCATCGTCAAGGGCAATATGGGTTACAAAATTTAGCCTGGACGGAATTTACATGGCAACTGGAAGCAAAGACGGGGCTGTCTGTGTTTGGAAGGTTATTGGGTCTCCAGCTGAAAGGTGGGAGCTTGATTTTTCGCAGGAATCTCAAAAAGCGTTCATTATGAGGTCCCTCAAGATCAAACAACAGCTACTAAACAGAAGTCCTAGTGGCTCTTTCAGAGGTGACTCAAAAAACAACTTGGCAAATGAAAAACCCAGCGCCAATATTAGTGCTTCCAGCTTGTATGCACCTGTGTTCCATACCAACCCTATAAGGAAGTTTAGAGAGCATACTTCTGATATCCTCGATATGGATTGGTCTAAGAACAACTTCTTAGTCACATCGTCCATGGACAAGTCAGTGCGTTTGTGGCATCTAGAGCGCACTTCTTCGCTAAAGGCATTTCAACATCCAGATTTCGTTACCTGCGTTCTTTTCCTTCCATCTGATGATCGATTTATAATCACAGGTTGTTTAGATCACAAGTGTAGACTGTGGTCGATTCTTGACAATGAGGTAACATTCGAATTTGATTGTCAGGATTTAGTTACGTCCATCACGGTGTCGCCAGGAGACGGGGAATACACCATAGTAGGGACGTTCAACGGATATGTTATTGTTCTTACAACTCGCGGTCTAGAGTTTGTTACTTCGTTTCATGTCACCGACAAGGAAACGCAAACAGAAAAGAGTGGCGACCTACTTGCGCCGGGGCTCAAAACTCATCACGGACCCCGCCTCACATGCCTGCAATGCTTTAAATCAAACTTTTGTGGAACTTTCAGACTAGTGGTTACTTCGAATGACTCAAGAATAAGGGTGTTTGATGTGACCACGAAAAAATGCTTGGAAGTTCTAAGAGGTTTCGAAAGTGGTGTTACACAGCATAGAGCTCAGCTAACGTACTGGAAGAACCAGCCTTTGGTCGTCTGTGGAAGTGACGATCATCGTGTCTACTCATGGAAACTCCAATCTTCAACTGAGCCTGAGCCTGCGAAGGAGCCGTCCAAGTCCAACAAAAATGGTAGGGGTTTGAGAAAATTGATTAGCAATTCATTGCATCATAATGGCGAAGCGAAGGGTCGACAACATAACCACCCTTCTTTGCATCTAAGTGATCTGTTTCCACGCTCTCATGGTGCTACATCTTTTCAACCTATCAAGAATAATCATACAGTCTCGTTCCATGCACATCATGCGCCAGTTACCACGGCAACGCTGGCCCCTCCAAATGCAAGCAAAACCTTGTCCTTGTCGGACGACCTAATTTGCGATATTTCTCTAGAATTCTACAAAGAAACCGATACGTTAGATGTCATTGGTGACAAGAAGGGAGACCAGTCGAATTCTGATCGCGAGTCGCTCCATAACGATAACGATACCCTGGCAAATACATTGTCTAGTGATCGCGAAACGGCACCGGGACCAGGAGTGGAAGAGGCTATTGGGTTTATCATGGTAACAACTGACACGAAGGGTCTCATTCGGGTTTTCCGGGCCGACATGCCCAGAAACATACGAAAGAGAGTGCTCGAGAGGTTGCGCGATGTCAAGCGCGGCAAACTGAACAGCTCAGATTCTTTGAACTCGTATTCCCAGTCGAGTATAGCAAGTCAGCTTCCCTCGAGCCGTAAGAACACTACAAGCCTTGCATATCCCGTCAAGCCAAACAGTACCCAGTCACCAGAAGAAGCACAGTACGGACGCCTGAGGGGCAGTTCGGTATTCAAAAACTCATTGTTCAACTACTCTAACGGTAGTCTCAACTCTTCCAACACTTCTACAAGAAGGTCGGCCTCATTTTACAAGAGCGGTCCTAATGCGGGACTGAAGTGCGACGTGTGCAATGGAACCAAATTTACTATCATACCTAACTCTGCCGGTGCAACAAGAGACCCAGGCTACTATTGTGTGGATTGTGGCACGATGCTGAACAACTTCAGATAGATCAGCCGCTCGTCCCATGTTCAGCTGGCCGGTACCGGCCCGCTTATTCAAAGAGACAGCGATAAACGTCTGACTGAGAAAAAAAAGTGAATTTAACAAAGTTGCAGTAACTCATTCTGAGTCATCAGTAACTTGTGGGTGATCTTTTTCCACTGTCAATTGAGTGCAAATTTTGTATATAGCATTCAGTTACCGTCTTATAATCATTTATCATTACACGGGCACTGATAAGGACCTGTAAGTTGTATAATGTCAGAAAAAGCTAGTAATGGAAAAGTGGTAGAGAAGACCGCTGCTCAGAAAGTGAGCAAGTTCGGTTCCTTTGTAGCAGGTGGACTGGCAGCATGTATTGCAGTGACTGTTACCAATCCGATCGAATTGGTCAAGATCAGAATGCAGCTACAAGGCGAATTATCCTCTACTGTGCAGAGGACTTACAAAAACCCGGTCCAGGGTATGGGGGTTATCTTCAAGAATGAAGGTATCAGAGGTCTACAGAAGGGTCTTGTGGCTGCTTACATTTACCAAATCTGCCTGAACGGATCAAGACTGGGATTTTACGAACCTATCAGAGGCGTCTTAAACAAGACATTCTACCCAGAGGAAGAACCACACAAGGTCCAAAATGTGTCCATCAACGTGATATCCGGTGCTACTTCGGGTATTATTGGTGCAATCTTTGGCTCTCCTCTGTTTCTGGTGAAGACTAGATTACAATCATACTCTGATTTCATCAAAATCGGCGAACAAACGCACTACACAGGTGTGTGGAACGGTCTCAAGACCATTTTCCAGAAGGAAGGGTTTAAAGGCCTGTTCCGCGGTGTAGACGCAGCCATCTTGAGAACTGGTGCTGGATCCTCGGTGCAGTTACCCATCTACAACACCGCCAAGCACTTTCTACTTAACAACAATCTAATGAAGGACGGTACAGGCTTACACTTGACGGCCAGTACAATCTCGGGTCTAGGTGTTGCCGTTGTCATGAACCCATGGGATGTCATCTTGACTAGAATTTACAATCAAAAAGGTGATCTTTACAAGGGCCCACTGGATTGTTTCATCAAGACTGTCAGAATTGAGGGTATATCTGCTCTCTACAAAGGTTTCGAGGCACAAGTTTTCAGAATTGCACCACATACCATTATATGCCTAACGATGATGGAGCAAACAATGAAACTGGTCTACTCCATAGAGAAACAAGTCTTGGGTCATTGATTACAGAAGTTCCAACGCCGGCAAGCATTCATATCAACAAATCATTATAGACAGTGTGTAGACAACTTCCATCATAGAATTTGACAGATAGACATCTCTTAAATAAGGACTTCCGAGTTCGGGCGGCTATTTCAGGGTTTAAAGATCTTGAGGTTCACCCCAAACAATGATTTAAAAGTAGACATACTACAAGATCAGATAGAACCGAAGGTTAACTAGGAACACAAGATGAAAGTTCCAAGCAGGATTAGAAAGCGTTTGACAGGTCCACCGAAGGAGAAAGGTGAGCCCTCCAAAGTGGGAGCATGTTTCATATATGTTAAGGGATACTTGATGGCTATAGTGGTCTGGGTCATGTCATTGAAGTTATCTGCGATCCTTTACAGACGTTTGGAAGCCTTATTGATCGGTGTGGTGAGTGTAGGCCCTGTTCCTCGACATGTGTCGTTTATCATGGATGGAAATAGACGTTACGCGAAGGGACGGGGTCTTTCAGTCAAAAAAGGGCATGAGGCCGGGGGAGTGGCTCTGCTGAATCTCTGTTACGGCTGTAAGAGGATTGGGGTTAAATGCGTGTCTGCTTATGCTTTTTCGATCGAGAATTTCAACAGACCTAAGGAGGAAGTGGACAATCTGTACAACATGTTTGCAGTAAAATTGGACGAGTTTGCCCAAAGGGCCAAAAGCTTCAAGGATCCACTATACGGATCCCGGATCCGGATTGTCGGAGACCATTCGCTGGTCACACAAGAAATGAGGGACAAGATAAAAACCGTGGAGGAAATGACAAAAGATGGTACCGACTTCACGTTGTATATCTGTTTTCCTTACACCTCAAGGAATGACATCTACCACACCGTTCACGACTCCATTGAAACTTTGGTGAGAAAACATGCATGCGCGGCAGAGATTACGGTCTCCTCTCTCACCAGAGACATGTATCTGGATGAATTTTCAGACAAATGCGACCTGCTCATAAGAACAAGTGGTCATATGAGGCTTTCTGATTACATGCTCTGGCAAGCGCACGAGAACTGCGACATTCAATTCACTTCGACTTTGTGGCCCGATTTCGGTTTCTTCAAATTCTATTTGATGCTGTTGCGTTGGTCATTTTTCGAAAGTATTCATAGGTATATTGACGCTGGCTTGTCACTGAGAACAACTGCCTATAATGCGATGCCATTTTTCAATAGCACGAAGGCAACTACCTGGGAATCCTTGCCCACGGCTCCGCTGGCGATTTCTATAACGGGGGAACACGAGTAGCCCATCACCAATCATATGATTATCTTCCTCACAACCTTCTTTTTCTCTATTTTCGCCCTTTCCTTCTCCTTTGCATCGCTGATCTTTCTCAAATAGCTATTATAAACAACGAGTTCTGCCACTAGAATTAATATTCCAAAGAATAAGCATAAGATCACCCGGTAGTGAAGCGGTAACCATGTTGAGCTGCCTGACCAGTACCAGGCAGCAAACACAACAGAGACAACACTAACTAGTATGTTAAACACCGTTGTCATCTGTTCTCTGATCTCCTTGGCCATCTGTGCTGGTGTGAGAGCGTCAGAGTCCTTTCCAGACACGCTACCGTTTAAGTTACTCTTTTTTATTAAATCTTGATATGAGCTTTCCTGCTGCTTATATTCCAACTTCTCCAATTGTCTTTTGAATTCGGGGCTGTACGTAGAGCCTGGAACATGCTTGCTCTTAAATGCAAACTCGAAGGGTGATAACAAGTCCTCCAAAGAAATCTTAGATTTCCAGTACTTTTCGTAATATTCAATCATGGCATCCACAGGTATGGAGCCCTTTTCGAGTATACCACCAATTTCTGCACATCTTTCCTGACTGGACTCAGTAGATTTTGCATTCTCTAGGCCAGATCTGATTGATTCATTGAGCTTGATTTCGAACATATCTCTCAAGAACATCCTAGTTAGTTTACCACATCAGTTGTTCATTCTTCAAGCAGCACTTCATTCAATTGAAGCATCGCGCATAGTGTAAAAACGAAAAATCTAAAACTCCTGCCTACAAACCTGAAAAAAAAAGCTACGTAACCGCTCATGTCAAGCTATCATTACCAGTTTCATCCGCGAGCATCATTTCATCTCTTTGCTCAATTGATCCGTTAAGCATACGCTGAGTTCTTTCAGTAACGTTGGCCCCTTCAATTATATTCAGTCTGTCAGTATTGTTGGCGCTCGCCATGGCAGCAGCTCTATTTGTTGTACCGACATCGAGGCCCGCCACGTCTGTACCATGTGTCCCAAGGCTGACACCGAGTCCAATTCTTTGAGCGTGTGTTTCTTCGTTAACAGCGGTACCATTAGCCGTTCCTGCTGGAATATGAGATGAATAGCCAGCGTTGGGCGTGTTAGCACCAGTATTAGTTGCTGTCGTGCTCATACTAGATCCAACTTCATGACACCAATATCTGTGATACGTCCACGCATTGAGTTGGCAATCTCTTGAGCAATATTTTGTACGCTTGCAACGACGACACTTGGCAAATTGCCGAGGATAGTCTTCCCACTTACCACAGGCAAAATTGGCGCATTGTCGAACCCCGGTTACCTCATTCTTTCTACATGAATTCCTCATTATAACGGAACTCCAATACACCATGTCATGTGGATTTTCATGGGTGACTGTACATCGTTCTACAAGTGGAAAGACGTCGAGGTGCTCTTTCTCACTAATAAAAGACCACGTAGCATCATCTAGATTAGTAGATAAATCGTTGTAATCCCAATTGTTCTTGAAGTTTGATACCAGTCGCCTCTCCTGGCCAATCCTTGAGTGTTCTTGCTCCTCTGAAATGCTAAAATTAAGATGTCTATAAGGACATTGACTGAGGCCCTGATTTGTAGATGATGAGTCACGATTAAATTGCTTGCAAACCTCCAATAAATCCCGTAGTTCTACCAAAAATGGATCATGTGATTGTTGTTGATAGGCGTCTTCCATAATGCTATCACTTATTGATGGAGACGGGCATGTGTACGGAACCGGTTTAGATGCTTTCGTTAGCCTTTCTCTTACTCTACCCAAGATCGACCTGAACGACAAAGAATCAACTAACTCCACATTTTGCAATTGTTGCTTCATATAGGTATATTTTGAAATGAAAGCAAGCAATTGCAAGGACCATATGACATCGTCCTGCTTTGGAATAATCTTTCCAAGAAAGAAATCACGGGGAATTGAGATGTTCAGTGTGTGATCGTCATCCCTTGCAAAACACTCGGCAATATTTTCGGTAGCATGATCCCTCTCTTCATCGGATGACCGCTCTGGGTCAAACTCATTTTTCCCATCTGTAGTGCTACTAGACCATATGGCAGCAAAATCGGACGGCAAGGTTACGTTTGATCTCAGCAGTTCTTCACTAGCAAAATTCTCGTCATCTGAGAGTCTCATTGGTGTTCTGCCTGTTATGAAGTCCAAATACTGTTCATAGGTCTCATGCTCATCCCTTCGCAGCAAAAGATAGTTCTCTTCACTATCCAGAGATTCCAAAGAGACCTCGATAGCGGTTCCTCTCATGTGATCGTACTTTTTGTGATAAATCAGATAGTTGTCAAGAACTGTAGCCAAAACAGGAATAACTCCGGATAGCACAACTTTTTTACGTATCTGCTCGGTACCTCTAGTACCTGTTAGAACCAGACACTGAAACGCCAAGGTCCACTTCCACGCACACATTGCCCTTTTCTTCTGCTTCCATATGGTTTGAGCTCTCTTGTGCTTACTGACATGCTTCAAATCCCGACCCAACAGTTCAAAAAGGGGTATATAACAGTCGTGCAGTATCGCAACGAGCCTCTCTAGGGCCCCATCTCCCGCAATTGTTTCTCTAACCTTCCCAGAATTCGACGTAAGATAGGTCAAATGGTTCAGCGAGTTTATCAGTGGTATACTGGAGTTGATATCTAACGCTCTTCGGTCATAAACGGTCGATGTGATCGTAACCACGGGCCTATTCGTAAGAATAGACTTGTGGTTCGAATCTCTCATATGCTCGCTCCTTTTTTATCAACCTGATAGTGTGAAACAGGACGTAAACAGCCTTAAATGTAATTAATGCTTAAAGTAGATCGCACTTTAAAATGGGAAACACTCAAATAATGAAACTCAAAAAAATTTCGAAATAGCTCTAAATTTGCCACCTGAAGTTTATCAATCCGTTGCCAGCACCCATTGAAACCCTTCAAGGTAACCAGAACCCAAATATCCAAACCACGATATGTGTATTCCTTAGCATTTGTTTGACTGTTTTGCCACCATCAGGCCCTACTTTCTCATCTCAATTCAGGCTACACCTCGTCCCTAATGATACCTACGAAGGTACTATCAAAAGATAAACTTCATCAACTAGGTAGTCTATCTAGTTGAGCCGGTGGAGGCCTTGTAAGACTTTTTCGACATGTCTTGGCCTTGGGCTTCTTCAGCTGGCTCAGGAGGTTCCAATGTATCTTGTTTGGTTTTACCAGGAACAAAGCTACTTTCTTTATAGTTAAGCTCCCTGGACTCGAGTTGTTCATCCTAGAAAGCCGCACGTAAAGAGTTGTATCGTTTAGGTTCACTCAAAAGGAACAAGGAATTGGATTGATCAGTTTAGTATATATCAAGTAATAAATACAACCCGTATTATTACATTTGGTATGTGTCTGGCCTCAAACCAGAGCTTAAGAGAATGGTTCGGTCCTTTCAACCTGAGTCCCTGGAAGAAGCAATGAATACGGCCACAAACATGACAGAAGCCCCCAACTCATACAAACAAGCAAGAAGTACCTCAACCTTACCATACGGTACGAGTTCATACGAACCAATGCATGTTGATTCCATAGAGACAGAATCCATCGAGGTCGATGCCATCCACAGAGAGCTCAAGAATACCCGCAGGCAGAAACTGTCCCCGCAAGAACGCCAACTTTTGATGAAACTCGGGGTCTGCTTCAGATGCAGAGCAGGACAACATAGGGCTAATCAATGTCCAAATGCGAGTTCTCCCTGAACCCCGTCAGGTCAAATGTACATTAGTTCAACCATTAAAATTCACAAAACCAAAAAAAAGTACAAAACATAAAAGCAACAGGGCACCACTAATCGGTAAACGTAAAGAAATTGACATCATGTACAATGGACCCCCATACGGTTGCTACCGTATGGTAAGGTTGAGGTACTTCTTGCTTGTTTGTATGAGTAGGGTGTTTCTGCCATGTTTGTAGCCGTGTTCATTGCTTCTTCCAGGGACTCAGGTTGAAAGGACCGGACCATTCACTTAAGCTCTGGCTTGAGACCATTCACATACTTATTCAATGTAACTCTTTCGTTGAATAATTCTGTCGGGAGTGCGGCTGCTAACTCTCCAAATTCCGCTTCGAGCTAGGTTGGTGAACCATTGGGCCGCTTCGCCTTCTAGGAAATCAGAGAAGTGGGTTATCTTGTCGAGATCTTCCTGGAAGTTGAAACGAATCATATGATTCTCCATCCTGGAGAGGAACGACGCAACTTTCAAGGCATCTCTTCCTCCGCAGAAGGGGTTTGCGCGGCTACCATTGGCTGGGAAGCGGCTAACGATGGGCGCGGTTCGAAGGCATCAGACATATCAGACATGGAGTGATGGTCAATGGGCTGTGGTAGCCAGGGCTATGGGTCGGTGGTGGATCGTATCAATGCGCTACCAAGTGTAATAATACGGGTGGTATTATACTTAATACTTAATCAGTCGCTGTGTTCCCTAAAGTGGCCTAGGAAAACTTCACTAGTTCTGTTCATACGTCTTTATATAGATAGACCTTCGGATCTATGGCGTAGCCTCAACTATGAAGGTCATTCCTACTCCAATGGTCATTCACACGTGGGGTTAGGTCACACAGGTATGCCTCACTTGTTCTAGCTGTTATTTCCTAGTTTGATAGTTGATTCGTCCATTGCTATGTTCCGATCATACTATTACACACAATGTAATAGTATGAATCAGACTTACCAAAGGATGAGTCAACTATTAGACATGGCTGGCCAAAGCCAAAGCTGAGTAAGCGCTAAAGAGATTTACCCAGCATTGGCAGTCCTAGAAGTTAGGGCTGGTCACAGTCGAAATGTATAAAAGGCGCCATTAGTTTTACAACTGAGACAAACTCATGTCCACTTCTAGAGAACAAGGATGATACGAATCAGTTTAGTTAGTATACAGTAATAAGTACAACCCGTATTATTACACACAACAATCACCGTATGGGCATGTGGCGTAGTTGGTAGCGCGCTCCCTTAGCATGGGAGAGGTCTTCGGTTCGACTCCGGACTTGTCCAATTTTTTTGAGTCCTCAATCCCTGGTAGAGGGCCATAGTACAAAGTGTTTACACGACAGGCTGCTGAACGGTCGCTAAAGCCCTTGATCAACATGCTACTGGTCTCATTGCGAATTGTCTTTAGACGTTTTCATCCAGTTCTAATGGTGTTCGCTCTTGTTCTGGAATATTCGATATAAGCGCCTCGGAAAAAGAAGGGGAGAGCCCTCAGTATATAAAAGTAATTGATTGATCAACCTTAAGAACCACTTATCTGGGTTAGGTTCAGCGGCGAGATCGATAGCATTCCAAGCATTACAGCATCCAATCATGTCTTCTGCAAAGATTCTTAATCCTGAAGTACTATGGGCCCAGAGATCCAGCGAAACTGATGCTGAAGAGAACTATCTGTTGATCACAATCTCTGTGCCAGATTGCGAAAATCCATCTGTCAAGATCGAACCAAGCTATTTGGAGTTCACGGCTAAATCCAAGGGCCACGTAGGTGACGAAGCCTCCCACCAGTACCATTTGCACATCGACTTTTACAAGGAAATTGTGCCTGACAAGACGTTGCACAAGATTGCTAACGGCCAGCACTACTTTTTGAAGGTCTTTAAGAAAGATCTGGGGTTGGAGTACTGGCCTCGTTTGACCAAGGAAAAGGTAAAAGTTCCATATATCAAGACAGACTTCAACAAGTGGGTCGACGAAGACGAACAGCAAGACGCTCCAGCACCAGCCGGTTTCGATATGAACGATATGTTGATGAACGGTAACCCTGATATGGAGGCCTTGAAACAACAGCTGGCACAGGGTAGTGGTGGTCTGGACTTGGGGGCTGAAGGATTTCCAGAAGACGACGACTCCGACGCAGAGGAGGTGTTGGAAGGAAAAGCTGAATCTGTTAAATAGACACGCTAATTTTTGCGCACTACATAACGACTGCGAAGTATAATGTACTTTACAAGCGGCTTATTCTATCGCTTGGTATTTCAACTCGTCTTTGTACAGTAGCTGATAGGCTTCCCACGATTCGCCTGGGCCTAAAGTGATTAGATCGTGGACGTAGCCGGGTTCAACACAGAGCATCTTTTCATAACCGTTCTTTGGCTCGAAATCAGCCATGGACTTGGACTTTTCAATCCACGGGTTCCACACGACGGTGTCTGGCAAGTTGTGTCTCTTAACGGTGTGAACAGGTTCACCACGGCGAACAACTTGAATCACACGTTCATCGTCAATGTTCTTGTAGACAAGGTCCTTCTCTTCATGGAACGTGACCACAGGGTGTTTATCAACGTACGTTTCCTGAAGCAATTGGTCGTAAAGCTTCATTCCAACTAGGTTGGAAACAAAAGTGTCCTCTATATCTTCGATCTTAAGGTAGGTGTGGAAGAGCCAATTGAACGTTAGTTCTTCAGTCTTGGATGGATTGTTCACCTCAATGGCAGTCTTTAAAGATTCAGTTCCTAGCTCGACGGTTAACACAAGAGAGAAATCAGAGGGCCACAACTTGGTCAACTCCTGGTTGGCGATTTCAGGACTTAGTCCAAATTGAACGGTTGGTGGGTTGCTCTTCGTTTGACCGAGAAATTCCCAGGTGGAGTTCCTGGCCAAACCATGCTGAGGCAATTTGCCCAACGCCCCTTCGGTCTTACTTTTACCAAAAATTGGGAAAACAAGTGGTATGCCACCTCTCACAGGCTTTGAACCGTCCAGCTTAGCTGCCTTTGAAAGCCATAGTTGTTCTTGCCCCTTGAGTTTCCAGCTAATCACAGTAGCACCATAGTTTAGAATTGTAACTTCGTTGCTCTTATCTTCTGGATGAGTCAACACGACTTTGTTTCCATCTGTTCTCACAGACATGATTGGAGGATTTAGATGCTTATATAAATGAGTCTGTCTTGTCCTGCGCTCAAGTTGTTCGTCTCTTTACCTTCTTTACGCGTGGCCAGATATAATATACGGATGCTATCGTGGTGTGATGCAACTAAAGGCTAATATTACAATCAGTATAAAACATGCAATGTGTTGGGTGTAAATAGGAGTTTAAATTGATTGGCGGGAGCTTAGAAAGGGAGAACATCAGCAATACTCTTGACAAAATCCGATTCCCTTACCTCCTTGATTGTCCATCTTTCGCTCTTCCTTGTCAGAGTGTGTCGCACAATCTCCTTGGCAGAGAGCGTTTGGTCAGCCAACCGAAACCATTTCCACTCGTATCGAGCAATTCTATGGGATGTAGCCCTATTTCTTTGTCTGGCAGAGGCATTAGGAGGTGGATCAAAAGGCAATCTGTCCTCTAGAAGACCATACAATATTACACCTAATGCCCATGTGTCACTTAAGCGACCATCATATGGTACACCCATGAGAATCTCTGGTGAAACGTAGTCCTCGGATCCACATCTGGCGGTACACAGCTCACCAGGCTCAATCTTCTTGCAAAGACCGAAATCTGCCAGCTCGATGAAATTCTGTTTCATAAAGACCGGAGAATCGCGCATATCGATTATGACATCTAGCGGAAACTTCAGTAATACGTTTTCCAATTTCAGGTCTCTGTGTATGACGCTGTTCTCGTGTAAATATTGAACAGCAATTACGATTTCAGTGAAAAGCCTCTGTATCAATGGCACTTGGATTTGGCCGTTACAGCTCGTAGCTGCCATTAAGAGGTCTCCGCCAGAACAATAGGACATGATCATATCGCAAAGTGGCAGCCTGTCATCGTGCAACATCAGGTCTCTTAGCGGCTTCTTGCTGCGGACGAAGACGGGGTTATTAACGCCGAACAACTTTACAACGCATGGATGGTCCAAGCTTCTTAAAATCGCAATCTCCCTGGTTAAAGAGCTCTCCAGCCTTGAAAGCAACTCCTTCGCCAGCTGCTCGTTTATTTTGTGTCTGTCGGTCAATTCTTCCGGGTATTTAACCCTTTTCACTGAAACTTGCCGTAACTCAGGGTTAGCCACTTTATCGATGGACCTGTATAGATAGACGTTGCTGAAGTTGCCCGAACCGATCTGTCTGATTTTCTGCCATCTTATTGGGACATCCAATCTGTCTAATGTATACCCAATCAATATTGTCTCACTTTCGTTGCCCTCTGGCTCTGTAGTTCCACTTTCAACAAATGAAGCATCGTTGCTGCCGCCCGATGCCGCTTCACTGACAGTTGGAAGAGAGCTCACTCTCTGTTGTGCGGCATCCGGGATAGGATAAAGCTCAGATACAATACGATTCTGGGTTTCCCCATTAGCCCTCTGAACCTGGCCTGAGGGACCTCTTTTCTTTGGTATCACAAACTGTTGTCTGGGAGATTGCGCCAAGTTTGCAGGTGGTGTGTATGTCATCGGAGTAGGCAACGCATGTACAGAGTCAAAAGTCGGAATAACTAACGATAAGGGTGTGACTTGACCACCTAAATTCATCCCTTCCTGCTCACTTTTTTCATTAGTACCCAAAATGCCATTTGTGAACTCTCCTTGGGCAATCCTCGGAGCCGGTGGATTATCCCGCTGGCTAGGACTCGCCATTGTGGTCCTATGAATTCAAAATAACTACTGCAGAAAGCCTAATATCCAGCTCTCCCTAACGATGTCGGACCTGAATTAATTGGTTCTCCTCTTACTTACCTATATTCCTCTTGAACAATGCGAGATAGCGATGGCCTTAAGAATCTTAAGAAAATGACGAAAATCCCGATGGCTCTTCGAAGAAAACCTTAAATGATACAAACAATTTAAATAGATCTGGGGAGACGAACTACAAAGATGGGAAGTATTACTCGTATAAGTTCAATCTTCATCCTCCTTGGTTCGCCTGGCTTTGTGTGGCTTATCGTCCACCTGTGCGACTTCTGCCTTCCGTTTCTTGACAGTAGCCTTTTTTTGTTTCGTGGAGAACTTCCGCTGGTGGTCCTCTCTCGATTTGGCACCCTTGGCCTGCAAATCTTGGTTCTTTTCGGTGAATTCTTTATCATCTTCTTCTGTCCTCTCCTCCAACCACTCTAGGAGCTTGATCTCTTGACCGTATCCGTCGTCTTTGGGTTGTGGGGTCTCAAGGATTATTGGAATGTTCTTTAGGCGTTCAGAATGTGCAATTAGCCGAAACACTTCAAGACCAAGGAAACCTTCGCCGAGCAGCTCGTGCAGGTCTCTGTTGGCCCCCAGGGGCGCCTTTGAGTCATTCAAATGAATGGCGCTCAAGTAGTTGAAGCCAACGGTCTCGTCAAACAGCTTCCAGAATTTGTCAAAGGACTCCTTCGTGGTGATGTCGTAGCCGGCGGCATAGGTGTGACACGTGTCTATGCACACGCCGATTCTGGTCTTGTCTTCGATCAATTCTATCACGTCGTGCAGATCCTGTAAGTTGCTGCCCACAAGGTTGCCGGTTCCGGCCATGTTTTCGAGCACGATCTTGACAAAACTGGTCTCGTTGAGGGCCTTGTTTAAGTAGTTGGCCAGCTGTTTTAATTGAGATTGGTGATCGGCCTTCAGACTGGATCCCGGATGCAGGTTGTACAGTCCGACTCCTAGCTGTTCACATCTTCTGAGGTCGTCTATCAACGAGTCGTAGGCCTTTTCAGCCTTTTCAATGTCAGGGTTGGCCAAATTGATAAAGTACTGGCCATGCGGCAGCACATCGGTCAATGGGTTGTAATTGTACTCCTTGCAGTTATCCTTGAATTTCTGAATCTCCTCCTCTGTGTACTGTGGTGAAACCCATTTCCTTGGAGACTTGAGGAACATTGCGAAAGAGTTGCATCCTATGGCGAAGGCATTGGTTACACTGTTGGATATACCACCTGCACCGGATATGTGGGCTCCGAATTTGAACTTGGAAGTAGTAGAACGCACAAATCTGGACATTGAGAAGTGATTCGCGGTCTTTACCTAACGTTTGAATTTTCTTGGAACGCCCGCAAGGGCTCTTTCTCTATATTAAATGAAAAATACATAGTCGCTTGTATACTTGGAGGCATAGAATCACTTTTTTTTGGTTACTCTGCCTTTGCCCTTGCCGTTAGCTTTTGCAGCCTTGGCTCTGGCAGCAGCAGCAGCCAACTGTTCCTTCGTCTTTGGAACCACCTGGAAAAAGCCGTCGAGTCTCACCTGCACACCGGATTTGAGGCCCTTCTTGAGCCTTGCGATCCCAGACCTGACTCTTTCCTCGCTGAACCTCTTCTGGTTGCAAAGGTAGTCGATCAGTTCGTCTTCTTTTGGCGGAGCCCACTTTAAACTCACCTCGCTTGCATCGATGACGTCCGGGTTCAAAAACAGTTCTCTTGCCTCCTTGTAGGGCCAATCCTGGGGCACTTTCCACTTGGTGTTAGCTCCACCAGACTCCAGATACTCGACAATTTTTTCGAGGGAGCCATGTTCTTTGATCAGCTTTAGCGCCGTTACGGGCCCCACGCCCCTGATGCTCTCGCAGTAGTCGCATCCGAGCATTATACCGAGGTCAACGAACTGCTCGATGGAGAGGCCCAGACCGTTCAGGACAGTTTCTGTGTCGATTTCGTGGATGGGCTCCTTCTTGGCCTCCGAGAAGGTCAGGTGCCTTAACAGATAGGGCGTTCTGTAACAAAGCGTATCCATATCCTCGCTTGCAGCCGCGTAGACCTTGCCCTTCTTGGCAAGCTCAGCACACTGGGCCTCAGCCTCTGTGGGAGCGGTCAGGTAGGGGATCCCCATGAGCTCGAGAAGGTGCTTGGCCTCGTCGTTGTGTTCCTTGGAGACCCTAACGAGCCTTCTCTCCTGTTTCATCTTTTCTGCCTGATCGATAGCCTCTGCCAGTTTGGTCTCGGTTTCTTCCCGCCTGGAAGTTCTCTTGCCCAGCTCATGCGCCTTGAGCACGGGAGGCTTACCGTCGAAGACGTAGCAGGGCTTGATGCCGTTATCGATCATTCTGAGGGTCCGGTAGAAGATGCCCATGAGATGCGAAGTTGTCTCACCGGTTTCGGTGGACAGCTGCGCGCCATCCTGCTGTCGCACAGCGATGAGGAACTGGTAAAGCGACATGGAGGCATCAATGGCGACTTTACGCCCAAAAAACGCCTTGATATCGCTCTTGCGCACCGCACTGGGCACATGCTCGGAAATGATGGCATTAAGTCCCTTGATACCCATCTTGGTCTGCTGCCCTTTCTCGCTTTTGATGCGATGCGTTCTCAGGTGAAGCGTCAAGGCGCGTTAAGCCGCGTTAAGCGAGAGCGGAGGAAGATCACACCCAGTAGATTACACGAGCTGAGGCCTGCCGAGCTTACAAGTGCGTACTTCAGTCGGCGTACCTCAGTCTACATCCACAGTCTACATCTCGAAGAACTAATCGAAGAACAGACATAAATCTATCACAATCGACCCCAAGCCAGACGACCTGTAATCAACCATCTCGCCTCTGTTCTACTTTGCTCTTGCAGCGGCTAAACTGATATCCCGACTGACACCCACTGACACCCACTTACCCTCTTGCCCTCCCCTCTTGCCCTGCCCTCCCACTGCCCCAGCAGAAAGGGTCCCAGCAGCCCAAAACGTTAAAAGACCGGGCCCAACACCCCTGCACCAGCCCGTGCACCACCACCACCACGTGACCTCCCTGTTACCCGGCTGCACACACACCCTCCCCTCTCAAACCTCACGAACCTTCACCTCGCCGTCGCCAACTAGAAAAGCCCAACTAGCCTCCCCCCAGCTCGCACCACCTCGATGGTTTCGTCACATAAGAGGTCTCGTCCAACGATAGCTACGTTGCTATACAGAGAACAGAGAGCAGAGCATCTAAACAGTGGTATGAAATGACAAGTTTGTACGAGTATAAACATCCCGTTATCAATAAGCAGCTTGCCTCTGGGCCCGATGAGCAGTCGGGGCGCAAGTTTCCCACGTTGAGTGCATGGTATAATGTGGTCAACGACTACGAGTTCCAGGCTAGGTGTCCGATCATCCTCAAGAACTCGCATCGGAACAAGCACTTCACGTTTGCATGCCATCTCAAGGACTGTCCGTTCAAGGTTCTGCTTAGCTACTGCGGGAACCAGCGGGGGCACGATGAGCTAAATCAGTCGCTGGGCGGGATCGAACGGAAGAACAAAGTGGAGGACGGGAAAGAGCCGCAGGACGACGACGACGTCAGCGCGGCTATCGCCGCTGCTGTGGCGGCCGTCCAGGACGTCCGCCATAAGGACGGGCAGTTTGGGGAGGAGTATTTGGGCACATCGGGTGCTACGGGAAGCCCACGATCTTCTAGCGACTCGGTGAGAGGCCCGTTTGTGGTCACCAAGATCGAGCCGTACCACAACCACCCGCTGGAGTCCAATCTGAGTCTGAGCAACTACGTTCTCACCAAGGTTCCCCGTATTCTGCAGCACGATCTCAACTTCGACCAGATCCTCGAGAGTCTGTGCAACGAGGACGATAACACGGTTTCCAAGTTCAGGGTGTCGCAGTATGTCGAGGAGTCTGGGCTGCTGGACATTCTGAAGGAGCGGTACGGGCTCACGGACGCAGAGATCGACAAGAAACTGCTGTCGCACATCTCCCGGCGTGTGACCACGTACAAGGCGCGGTTTGTGCTGAAGAAGAAGAGAAACGGCAACTACGGCACGCCGGTTAACAGGGACAACGGCGGTGGTCAGTCGTATTCGCGACACACGAGGAACGCTGCTATCGGCGCGGACGCTAACGGAGCCAGCCGCCATCTGCAGGCGCTCGAGGACCCACACCTTAACCCGGAGTTGAACGACTCGGAAGTGCAAGCTGCTCAAGCTGCTGCACAGGCGGCCATCGGCGAGGCTGTGGCCCTCAAGAGGTCCGTGCAGCAGATGGTCGACGAGGATGACACCGATGAGGACGGGTCGCGGAAGAGGCAGATGATGAAATTGTCCATGGGGAACAATTTGGTCAACGACGACGGGTCCTTGGTGGCCCTCGACGATACCCCAGACGATAAGCTGCCTCGTGATGTCGCAGAACAACTGAGACTCTTGTCGTCCCATTTCAAAGACGTTGAGGCGCATAATCTAAATAATCACAATGGCGAGCCCGACGAGGAAAGTAAACTGGTTGTCAAGGACGATATCCCTGACGAGAACATACAGCCAGAACTCAGAGGTCAATAGGCCAGGCCAGGATTTTGTTCTTAAACTTTGTATCTATGTATTCTTTAATTTTCAGTGTTAAACACAGCTCGGTATTTAATAGCGAAGTGATCTTCGAGAACCACTTCGATGACCAGAACAGCACAGGAAGCAATGCTAAGGCTCGTTACCAGGTACACACTTCCTAGAACGCTAGTAAGGATATCATGGCTGAGAAGATATTCCAGCAAGAAAAATTCTCCCGGCGTGCAGCCCTGGTACTTAACCATGGTTGATAGAGATGAAAACAAGAACGAGTCGATCTTTCAGAAACAACAAGTACTATTACCGCAGAAAAGTCCCCATTCACTGGCTAGGATCACAGATTACTTGAAGGACAGACTTGGTTTGTCAGATATCCTCGTCTTTGACCTGCGTGCATCAGATTTCACTACTGCTGTCGCCAAGATCAGCGATTTTATGATCATAGGAACAGCGAGATCTGCTAAGCACTGCCAAAAATGCTTTGTGGAGCTCAATGGGTTCATTAAACACGAGTACAACTCCGTTGCCTACGTGGAGGGGAATGTCAATGCTCGGGAGGAGAAGAAAAGGCTAAAGAGAATTGCTCGAAAATCCAACTTGGGTAAATCTTGGGGAGCCAACTCTTCTCCTTACTCACAGGGGTTTCAAAGCAACTCCGAGGCATGGTTCATGATCGACTGCCGTGTCGATAACATATTCATTAATATCCTGACGGAAGGTAGGCGTAAAGAACTTAACCTTGAGGAACTGTATGCACCAGAGCACGAGAGGCCCAAGTATCAGATTTCTAGGGAAGAGACAATTTTGGATGAGCGGCCTGGGGAGCACGACGACGACAACGTTCTAGCAGGTCTGAGGAAATTGGCTTACCAGCGGAGACGGTATTCGACAGTGAGCCCCACAACGGCATCTAGTGAAAAACTCGCTGATTTGCTGGACAAGAAAGATTTTAGCTCTGCTCGGGCGATGATCCAACCTTTGAGAAATGACCAGTCTTTGAACCTCTTGCAGACCGTGATAAACTCTTTTGCTAATCAGATGGTGCCTGTCGCACATGCATCCGAACTCGAACAATGGAAGGAGGTTTTTGATTCATGCTGGCCTCTAGTGCTGCCGCACGCCACCGCTTCACTGCACTGGTCCTCAAGGCTAAAATTCCTCAAGATGTTGAACATAGCCAACAAAAGTTTTTATCCAGTCAAAAGAATTGTTACAGATTACATGCTCGTCAAGAGATCATCGGGGTTCCCACTGGTTCAAGACGATTTTCTTCAATTTCTGCAGCTCGTTATTATAAACTTGAGTCTGAACCGTAAAGCCAACTATTGGGACTTAGTCCAGTACAACAGCGATATCGTAAAGGCACTGCAATTGTTTGATGAACTGAACGATGAGACATTGTTGAATGATGAACTAGTTGTTACGATGTTGCTCAGGACAATGGTGCTGAATGACGAGAAGAGAACGCATCTGCATGCACTTTATGAAGTGGTAGACTACATGATGAAAAATTGTGATCTGAGTCCGACAATGATGGCTAGCGTCCTCGAGATTCTAGGTGCCATTAAGGACTGGAATAAGTTTTTCCAGTTTTGGGAGCTTGGCGCCAGGGATCTGCTGCCGGGCCAGGACCACAGACCATGGGCCAAATTCTTGAACATAATTGTGAATTCGAACGACACAGCTCTGATGAACAAGATTGTGAATGAAGGACATCTGCTGTGGCTTAAGCGAAACGAAGTAGAGATGACAAAAGGTATAGGGACACAACTTGACAAGCTGTTCAACAGACTGGACCCACAAGAAATTGCATTTAAAACTCTGAGAGACTATCTATCTAGCTAATCATTCAAATTCTTATCCAGATAATCTGTAAATAGCGGCACAATCCTGGATTTATCCATATCCCTTAACTTGTTCAAGTTGACAAATTGTCTCTTCAGTCTTTGCAGGTGTGGCAAGGTGACACCCGATGAGGGAAGATCGATGAAGCAGCAGTCATCATCGTTGATATCACTATTTTCCGACACGATAATTCTCGCCGACGAAGACGATCCTCCAATAGATTGTTGAATCTTGATGTGCTCCATGATTTTCTTCACAACGATGCTGGTCTCGGAGTCCAGTATTTGTATAAAGTTCGATTGTGATGCAGGCTTCAGTATGGTAGCGCTGTTAGGTTTCTGTAACGCCTTGGAGAGCGGATCTCTATTACTCTTTACGTCTGTGTGGAATATCGCAGCACAAATATTGTCGAAACTGTCCTTAATAGAGTCTTGAGTAGTAAGAAGTTCGAACAGCGGCGAGTCCCATCGATTCTTCCCGTTAGGTTCTTCGTACCTCTGAACCAGCTGTGCTAGCAGCTCTTCATCCCATGCGTTGTGTCCCTCAGACTTGTTCCAGCTGTGAATCATATCCAGAGGACACATGGTGTGGATAAGACAGAAAGTCGTAGAGACATTTTTCACCTCACAATGCAGCTGGTATCGGAAGCCTTTGATGTAGTTGAGCGAGTCGACAACGACGATGTTGTTACGTGAAAGATCCCTCTTAACTGCAGAAATGATTTCTGAACGCAGTTTTCGCTCGTCCTTCGAGGTAATGTAGTCTGAATGTTCTATGCCCAGCGTCTGATCCGAATGGTATATTACCGAGTAGTTCTTCTTGGCCAAACTGTCATCCTTTTGGAGCTTTTCGTTCAGCAGAGACACCAATTCCTTCGCAACAGTGGTTTTACCACTGGAAGGATAGCCTGAAAACAATATGAGTGGCATTTCCGATGCTTTATTCTAGCCTCATCGCATCACTTATTTTCCAACAGTGTAAATTTTTCAATACTATTACACTACCTATAACAACCAAGAATGAGCAAGTTCATGCCAAGATATGAGTTCCCAAAGTATAATATCCCCAAGACGGACTTCAAAGGGCACCAGTTGAAAGCCCTGAAGAAATTCAACTCGCTGAGACCCCAGTTGAACTTGATCCTGGAACTGAGAGACATCCGGGCGCCACTTTCGACGCGCAATGTACTGATCGACCAGCTCATCGACCCGCGTATCCACCAAAGACTAGTGATATACACCAAGAAAGACCTGGTACAGCACAATGCCGAGTATCTCGAGAAACTGTCGCGCTGGCACCAGGAGATCAACGAAGATTTCATCCTGATCAACGGCAAGCAGCGCCAGACCGTCAGCAACGTCCTCAAGTGCATCAAATGGTACAAGAGACAGTTTGAGGCCCGCAACAACGGCCTGCCCCTTCCGACGGGCTACAAGGTGCTGATCACGGGGATGCCCAACGTCGGAAAGTCCACCCTGATCAACAGCCTCAAGGCGTCCCGCAAGAAGGTCGCACGCACAGGCGCGGAAGCGGGCGTCACTAGAAGCACCAGCGAGTGCATCAGGATCTCCGACGAGGACAACATATACCTCATAGACACCCCCGGAATCGGCCTTCCCGGCCGCCTCCACGGCGCAACCCACCGCATGCTCACCCTGTCCATCTGCGGATGCGTCAAGAGTAACCTGATCGACCCCGTGATCCAAGCGGACTATCTACTCTACCTCATGAACCTGCAGCCCGGTCGCCACTACCCGGGGCCCCCCACCAACAACATCTACACTTTACTCTCCAGAATCCGCACATCCCCCAGAGAACAAGAAACCTCCGCCGCAGTGAAATGGTTAAACAAATCACGCTCGGGCCTGATCTACGACCCTGAAATGCTCCTCGACAACGCTACTTTCTCGCTCAAGAACTACATCCGCACACAGCACTCCCTTCTGGGAAACTTTCAGCCCACCGCTACTACTTCGCCCACCTCCTACGACAAGATGCTGCAGAACGTCAACCAGCTTTTCCCGAAACCCAACCACTGATCAAGATTGACCCCCCGGCTGGCTCCCGAACTATTCCGGCGCTCGGCTACGAGACACCATAATACTGCATTGATGATTGCTCCTTCCTTGTGCATTTACAGGAGCGGGCTCGCAACACCGCGATGCAGCATCCTAGCCGGGGGAAAGAACTCCCCAAACTGCGCGCGTTTGGACTACGTTGTTTCTTAAGCTACATTCGAGGAACTGACTGGCAGGCCAACCTTGTTCGATTCGACTCCCACGGTTGTTTACAGGTTTATCCCACACTTTCTTTCTACCCGATAGAAGGTGTATTTTTTTCATCCAATTTTTGTCAAATTGTTGTCAAATTTTCACTCATTTCGAGAGTGTGTATAAAAAATTTGGTAAGAAAGTACTATCCCGATCTCATCCCACATCTATTGCGAAATATAGTTGTATATATTTCGTTTAGGTTTGCAAGGGTTAACCAAGAGGAAAAGGGGGATTCCCATTTCATCACAAGGAGAGGGAATAATTGTAAGAAAGAGCCAAAGAGTGAGCCATCCTATGGTCTTTACTACTATAAGGGTAACTGGTGAGCTGTATTAAAAGAAAAGGTTAGTTGTATTTATTAGTGTTGGTGTTTTATTTATTGTCCGATCTTTTCTGTTGTTCGGTTTGTTTTGATCTGTTCCCTGAGATTATAATAATATTCCTACGTTTTATGCATTGACCATGTCGAGTGCGAAACATTTGCCTATCCAACCATACCCCGCGGCCATCGCGCCCTCGGTTGGAACAGCGAGCCACGGCGGGGCTGCCGGGGCTCGGAAAAACTCTGCTGGACTCACGATCAGGACTTCAAGGCACTGGGTGCTTCCCCCCAGGCCCAAGCCTGGGCGGAAGCCCAACCACTGTGACCCGAAGCGCGGGAGCAAGTCTGCTTCGCCCCCACCTCCGAAGAAGATGGCGAGCCCTGCAGCAGCGGGTGGGGCCAAGAGGGAAGCGGCCAAGCTGCCCATCAGGAACATGAGCGTGCCGGCTGCCTGCACCAAGGCTGCCCAGCAGCAGCAGTCCCCTACGCCTGTGAAAAAGCAGACCAAGACGGCCCTGAAAAAGGAGATTCAGCACATCAGGTCTGAGAATTCCAAGTTGAAGCAGGAGCTGGGCCAGCTGGTGGGGAACTTGCAGGCTTTGAAGAGGCAGTACACCCCACCGGCAGATGCCGGCACGAGGAAAAGACACTATTTGGAAGATTCGACCTCAGCGTTCCTAAAATTCGAGGAAGATGAAGAAGAGTGCAGGACACAGGACGAATCCGTGTCTTTCCCTCCGCTGTTGGTCACGAATGCTAAGATGAACTTGACCTCGTCGATGTCATCTTGCAAGACCATCAATACGGACGATGAGGACATCTTGACGATGTCGTCTTCGACACCAAACTCCCTGGTGTCGTCAGATCTCCAGCGTTCCTCGTCACTGTCGGCAGCTTCTCTCGTTTCCGGCCATGCACAGCAGACGTCAATTGGCCAGTCGCCCAATGGGGATTCGCAGCTTAAGTTCCTGGATGACTACGAGCAAATGGAGTTTTACGACAAATATATGCGGATGGACTTGAACCTGTCCGCCCAGCAGCCTGACGACAACTATCTGGTAGCATTGGATTCTATCAAGGAGGAGGAGACAGAGTTCAAGTTCACAGAGCCCAACTCTGACAGTCACCTTTTGTCTTTTCTGGGGAACCAGGATGCTAAGCTGGACGAAGGTACTTCTCTGTTCTTTTCCGTGAAGCAGGAGCCAAACGATAACAATGACACCAAACTATTTCAGGAGTTTAGTGGCGAAAATCAACCCCCTACTGCTACAACTACAATCACGAATTCAACTTCAACAAACTTCTATATGCCTCCTTCTCTCGAAGAGCTGATGGATGAGCAGGACGGAGGTTTCAAGAACTTTTCTAACCTGTCTAGTACCTTGACGAACGGCGAGATTAACGACTATCAAGATGACTTTGATAAGTTACAGGTGGAAGTATTTGATATGATTTAACGCTTCTTAATGACCCACGCTGAAATGAAACGCTTTAACGACCATTCACAATAACGATTATTTATGTTGAATTATTGTTATTTACAATTATATATTCCATTGCAATGACTGAACTACCAACCAATTTCCGCCAATCTTTTGTCGGTTTGCTTGATTGACTCCACTGAGATACCGCCCATCATCTCACCGAGGTCACTGGAAACTTCCAACAACTTCTTTGGATCATCATAGTGGGTGGTGGCCTCCACAATGGCGCGTGCCAGCTTCTCTGGGTTAGAGGACTTGAAAATACCGGAGCCGACAAAGACACCTTCACAACCCAGCTGCATCAAAAGGGCTGCATCCGCTGGGGTAGCCACACCGCCTGCGGCGAAGTTAACAACTGGTAGCTTACCTAGTTCAAGAACTTCCTTCAGTAGTTCTTTAGGAACTCTTAGTTCCTTTGCCTTCTCTGCCACTTGATCGTCAGTCTTCAAAGTCTCCTTATAAAGTTCGATCTCTCCTCTGATCTTGTTGATATGCTTCACAGCTTCGGAGACATCACCAGTGCCAGCTTCACCCTTGGTACGGATCATAGCAGCGCCTTCGTTGACTCTTCTCAACGCCTCGCCGAGGTCCTTTGCACCACACACGTATGGGACTTTGAAGTCGTGCTTCTTGATGTGGTTTTGCCAGTCAGCCGGGGTCAACACTTCACTTTCGTCAATGTAGTCTACCTCCAGGGCCTCCAGAATCTGGGCCTCCACAAAGTGACCGATACGAACCTTGGCCATCACGGGAATACTAACAGCTGCCATAATTTCCTTGATCATCTTTGGATCAGACATACGACAGACTTGACCAGACTTGCGCATATCGGCTGGAATGCGTTCCAGCGCCATAACGGCGCAAGCACCGGCTCTCTCAGCAATGATAGCCTGCTCTGGCGTCACCACATCCATGATGACACCACCTTTCAACATTTGTGCTAAACCACTCTTGATCTTGAAATCCGACATTTTCCCTTACAAGTTTGACGATCTTTTGATTTACACCCAGAAAGTGCTGAGAATTAATTTCACTGTATCCCAAACCAAGTTGTTTATGTACAGGAGTTTGCCTTACGTTGGGCAGAATCCGCTTGTCATAGAGTGCTCGGCTGGACGACTGTTTTTGTGTGAGAACTTGCCATTAATGCCGTGCTGAAGAGAAGTCACGTCCGGTTACTGCAATGTAATTATTCACCCGCCTGCGTAATATCTTGGAGTTTCCTATGTTTCTTCAAAGGTAACTACTAACTCGCCGGCCACGAAAAAATGAACACTAGAAGACTCATTCAATGAGTCATTTGACCCATGCAGTTAGAGGGACCGGATAATCAATCGATCAGCAACATGAGGCTGAACCTGACTCTGGGAGGACGAAGAAAAGACGGTGGTTTCTAGTAGAAAAAGCAGAGATCGGGGAATCACTAGTAATTCGTCAACAACTTGTAGTAAGGAAGAAAGTCAGGATGGGAAAATGTGTAGGAGTTTTGGCATTGCAGGGGGCGTTCCTCGAGCATGTTCAGCATTTCGAGAGATGTGTTCGCGACAATGGGTACGATATCAGCATTACCACGGTGAAAACCCCGGAAGAATTGTCTAAATGCGACGCTCTTGTCATACCAGGCGGGGAGTCGACTTCTATGTCCTTGATCGCACAGAGGACAGGCATGGTCCCTCACTTGCGTAAGTTTGTGCATGATCCTAGCAAGGCGATTTGGGGTACCTGTGCGGGGCTGATCTATATTTCGAAGGAGCTGTCCAATGAGAAAGAGTTGGTCCAACCTCTGGAACTTTTGCAGGTTAGGGTTAAGAGAAACGCTTTTGGAAGACAAGCCCAGTCGTTCATTCAAAGCTGCGACTTTTCACAGTTTATTCCGGGTTGTCACGACTTCTCAGCGGTCTTCATCAGAGCGCCTGTTATTGAGGAAATCCTCGATGAGAAAGCTGTCAGGCCGCTCTTCACACTGGAAAACGGACTCATTGTCGCTGCCGCTCAAGGGTCGAATATCTTGGCTACTTCGTTTCACCCTGAGCTAGCTGAAGACGATAGCAGATTCCACAACTGGTTTTTGCAGCAGTTTGTCCTCACACTGTGATGATTTCATCGACAGCAGATGTTGTAGGGAAGATCTGGATTCTCATATTTTGATACAAAGCATTTGGGACCACGATTGTCCCGTTTGAGACTTTGATCACATCCTGTAGTCTTAAAAAGTTTAGATGTTTGAAGACCTGCCAAACGATGGCTCTGCATTGCACTATTTCATCGGGACTCATCGCTTTTTGGTCCAGGCTTCTTAGATTTGTAAAGCTGTTAAGTTGTGTAACTGTACTTTTATCTCCGACTAATTCCATTATTCTCTGCCTCAAGTCCCACCATTTCAGAACGGAGATCTGTCTAAGCACCAGGATCTGGCACTGTTCAGGAAGGACAAATCTGTTCAGATCAACTGACTCTATCTTTATTAATCGCAGATCTCTCAAGTTTTCCCATCGTGTGAAATCCGCAACTCCCGTTTTCGTGGGATTCGCCAGCTGCCAGAGGTCCAGCCGCATAATTCTTTTCTTAATCATGTAGCTTATTGTCTTTCCCGGATTATCTCTTACTCCATGGAAGTTGATCAAAGCTTCAAACAGAATCGCTCCTCTGACTGAGATCTTGTTGATATTTTTCATATCCTCCATGTTTTTTATCACTTCTGTTCCCTTCAAATCGTCCATCGGGTATGAGACCTCGTCGGCATCCACCTCGTCTTTGGTAATCGCATCTTCTTCCTCATCGGGATCAAAGAAGACCTCGCTCAGTAGTAAAAGATAATCATTGCACTTCATTGAACTGAGTAAATTCTTGAGATCATTTACAACTAGGAATTCCAAATTAAGTGTAAAAAAATGCAGCCTAACCATTTCCTCATCGCTAGCCTCCTCTTTCACTACCCACCGAGCGTATTCCCTTAATGTATACCAGACCATCAACATGCAATTTTTAAAGTAAGCCAATCGAGGTCTGTTGTCTAGACAGACCCAATTTAAATGCCCTATCAGGGATCCATCATAAGCAAGATTAACCCGTAAGCAGTCCAATACAATCGCATCGTATCTTAGCCAAATGGAATATTCCAGCCATTTGCCGTACAAGGAAGGAGTATACTCAAAAATACTGAGGTATGGAGAGAAAAGTTCATGGTATCTCTTATAAAGAAGCTTTTGCTTCTCAGTTGTCGTCTCATTTTCAGATTTCAGCTGTACAGAGACGTCGGAATATAGTTCTTGAACAGGCGCTGGGGCTATCTTACAGAAATGACCATCCAAGTGAAAGTAAACCTGTCGTCTTATATCAATTGGAAGGCTTAAAAACAATTCGACGTCCATTAATAAGGGTCCATTCTTTGAAGTCTTGGAAAGATTGTTAACAAGATCGATCTGCAATGATCATCAAGAGCGCGCGTCACTACTTAACGCGTTCCAATACACTGCTAATACAGAAGACCAATTGAGTGAGAATGTACCATGTTGAAAGATCAGTTGAAAGTAGAACTCAAACGTTGGGAGCATCAATTTATAGTTAAGCATGGAAGAGGTCCCGGAAAGGAGGACATCAAACGGCTTCCTGAGATCAAAGAGATGTACAAGAAGTATGCAGCGCTACGAAAGGAGACGACCAATGATGGAGAAGTTACAAAGAAGCCCAAATCACAAATAAGGAGTCCCGATCACGCATATAAGAGAGCTAAAGTGGAATTGGGTCCCACTCCACAGATTCATGGGAAGGCGATGAGCATCTTTGACATGATGATATCTCCAACTAAAACAGCAATGGTAGAAAACTATAAGTATCAGTTGCAAGATGCAGAAAAACTCAGCCAGGCTTCTCCGGCAAGCACAATACCGGAAGCTGAATCAGAGTCTTTATTTCCTGAGCACACGTCGGTAGTTAAGCGGCAATTGACGTTTGACTTATCAAGCCTCTCTCCTGCCAAGAACAATCGCTACTACGGACCAAATTCGCCTTTGAAGTGGGATAAGGAGAACTTGCAGATTAGCATAAAGCACCAGTCCCCATTAAAACAAACGCCAAGTAAATTGTCCAGTCAAACCTCTGCCATGGCGTCTTTCAGCCCTTCGCCCTTGATAAAGCGACCGCTAACGAGGTCTTTACTGGACCTCATGAAAGAGCATGAGGCAATAGTGGAAGAGTTTGAAAATGAGGCCAAGAATGAAGACGCATTTGTCATCTCACAGGAGCCTGATAACATCTTCACTCAGGATGATGATTCCATGATGGATGGAAAGAAGACAGTCAAGACAAGAAGAAGAAGGGTACTTCGAAGGCATGACGACTCGGTGGATGAAAGTTCAGTTAAGAAGGACATATCACAAGAGCTACTAAAACTGAAACGACAGCGCGTTAATGAATTTTTGGGTCTTGACCAGATTGTGGACGATCCAACGGTGGAGCCAAGTCCTAAGAAAGCTCAAGGAGAACCAGGGGAGGATGCAGCACCCCAGAAGTCAGTAAAGAAAAGGAAAAAGAAGTTCAATCTTGTCAGCAATAACTTCAGAAGACTCAAGCTTCCCAAAAAAAACGGCGCTAATCGTCGGTGGAACAATAGGCGAAGATGACGTCCCTGTTGGACTTTATATTACACGTCTATACATGAAACCTTTTGACTTTTCTGAATTGTTAATTGTGTTTGTTGCAATTAACTGGTCAAAAGCTGAAGCATACCTTCGATCTTTTGTGCTTCTTTGGCCTTATATACTTCTTGCCTCACCTTGTTTCTTAGATCCAGGATCATCTCTTGCAAAACAGGTGAACTGCTTAACAGATCACCGTATAGCTCTATAACGACAGCAATCCAATCCGCTATCACTGGAGCTGCTCTTACGTCCTCCAAGCCTTTCAGGCACCAGTTCAGTAGAGGTTCCAACGAAGATTCGTCTCTTCCATATAAAGCAACACGGATCTTTCCTCGTTTCCGCAGCTCCTGCAATGCGGTCAGGGTTAGTTCTTTGGCCATACCGGGCACAAAAGCGCTATCTAGCGCCTCATTCCACTTGAACTGATTGATGTTTCTCTCGAACGCACGCACTCGGCGTTGCTGTTTCATTTTGTCATTGTGAATTATATGCTCCTGATCGCCCTGGTATTCTGAACCGCGCATCATTCTTTCAAAGTTGTTGCTCTTCTTAGAGACCGCTTTTGAGGGTTCAAGTCTTTCAGTTTTCTTCTCCTTTGTTTTCGTCCTGATGGCCAGCAACCCAGATGAAAGTCCCGCTATCAAGTGCCTATTACCTTGTGCACCACCTGGAGATAGAGCACAGCTGAGGACTGCGCCCGAGAATTTCCAACCAAACTTGACCTTGTAATTATCAAGTGGATCAAAAACCTTGACGTGGCCGTCTAACGAAGATGCAAGTAGGGCAGATTCACTTGGACAGTCGAAATTCTCAACGTAGTCCAAACAAGTCACAGTTTTGTTGAAATTACCACGTTCATGTAGTTTTTTGTTGCTGGTAAGATCCCATACCTTGAAGTTAGGGCCACCACAGGAGACTACTTGAGTTGGTGAGATGGACGTGACATTTTCAATGGGCTGGTCGTGATTTAACGAGTAAACTGGAGCCGAACCTCCTGCTCTTGTATCATAAAGTCTAAGGAAACCGTCGTAAGAACCTGTCATTACTAAATGGGGAGCAGAAGGAATAAAACATGCGGTACGCACGTAATCAGAGGCTCCGCTTAGTTCTAGCTGCGGCTCGTAAGCCTGGGAAATATCCCAGACTCTGGTGATTCTGTCGTCGCTCGCAGTAATCAAAATCTTGCTGTCCTGGGTATGGAATTTCGTGACATGTGTGGGATGAGACGATGCATTTATGGAGAGCAGTAGTGTTCTAGGATTGTAGCTGTCATAAACAGAAACCAGCCCAGTTGCATCACCTGCACATAATAGTTTTCCATCATTGCGGAAAGATGCCGAATATACGATGTCCTTGAACCTTGAAAATGTTTTGATCACTTGCCTAGTACTCGAAGAAAAAAGCTGCACTCGGGTCGAAGAGGTAACTGCAAAGTCGTGTGGATGCTGGGGATTAAATGATATATGCGTAACACTGTTGTGCTCCTTAACTAACTGCGCAGACGAGTACTGGCGCCAGTATCTTTGCTCAGGAGTAGTCTGCTGGGGCAGGAGAGGGGCTTTGGATGTGACAATCCTTTGTCTTGACGATGACATTCCACTAGCTGGAATAAATATAGCCTAATGATCACCTAATGAGCCACCTGATGGGAGGTCTAACGATCTGATGAGCTACGATGAGCTTCAAATTGACTTAATTATTGAAAATTTTCAAGTCTGAAAAGCGGGTAACAACAACACTTAAAAGGACTTAAAGCCTTAGCTGATGGCTAGACTATATAAGACTTCATGAAAGAGGAACCAGTAGGTTTCGTCTTTGGACAGTCGAGCAGTATGTCATCCATTCAATTGAGGTCAATTCAGCCCCCACAGCCCAACACTTTGCGTAATTTCACTACGCACTTGTCGTACGACGAAGCGACCGACTCCATTGGTTATCCAAGTGGTAAATCAGCGTTTGTTCGTTACCTGGATGGTTCTGGCACGGTTGTGCAGTTTACAGGACATGGTACCGCAAATGTCACCGTGGTGAAGCATTCGCCCATAAAGGGCTCCCAGTACGTATGCTCTGGTGATGAATCTGGTAAAGTTATTGTATGGGGATGGACGGTTGATAAGGACACAAACGCTGCCGAGATCAACATGAAGTCTGAGTTTCAAGTGTTAGCTGGTCCAGTCACAGATATTTCTTGGGATTTTGAAGGAAGAAGACTCTGTGTCGTGGGTGAAGGCCGTGATAAGTTTGGTGTATTCATTTCATGGGACTCTGGTAACTCGTTAGGTGAAATATCGGGCCACTCCCAGCGTATTAATGCATGCCATTTCAAGCAGTCAAGACCTATGAGGTGTATAACCGTTGGGGACGATGGATCTGTTGTGTTCTACCAAGGACCACCATTCAAGTTCGCTGCTAGTGATAGAACACACCACGACCAGGGGAAATTTGTCAGAGATGTGCAGTTTTCACCTGGGGCTGGTGAATATGCCGTGACTGTCGGTTATGATAGGAGAATTGTCTGTTTTGATGGTAAGACTGGTGAGTTCGTGAAATACATAGAGGATGAGAGCGAAAAGGTCGAAGGAGGTATATTTGCCATCTCTTGGGTTGATGAAACGAAGTTTGTTACCGCTAGTGCGGATGCAACTATTAGATTATGGTGCGCAAAAGAGTCCAAACTATTGTCTAAATGGGTTGTTCCCGGAGACGCCATCGGGAGACAGCAAGTTGGTGTTGTTTCTGGTAAAGATGGGCAGATAATATCTCTATCATTGGATGGCTCCCTGACTTTCTTCCAAATCGGTGAGGAAAAGATCGTCAAATCGTTGAGGGGCCACAACAAGGGGATCACAGCATTAGCTGTCAATCCGCTAGTAAGTGGTTCTTACGATGGTAGAATAATGGAATGGGAAACAGTGCCGGAAACCATGCGCCAGGACCATTCAAACTTGATTATCGCAATTGACAACAGTGAGGCCCCTAAGTATGCCAGTGTTTCGTGGGATGACACCCTTAAAGTGTGCGACATCACCAAGTACAAGTTCGAAGGACAACCGAAGGTCGCAGCCTCCGCTAGCAAAGGAGGCATCATGGCTGTTGGCACGGACAATAACTTCTTATTGATATTGAACGGCTATACAGGTGAGATTCTTCAGAAGAAGGAATTGAGTGAACCAGCATCGGCTGTCGGTATAACGAACGAGATTGTTGCGGTGGGTCTAGAACAATCTAATGCTGTCGAAGTATTTCAAACATCCAACCTAAAAGTGAGCTACAAGTTGACAAGCCCGCTACGTGCAACGCCTTCTTGCGTCTCCATATCGCGCAGCGGCAACTACTTGGCAGCTGGAGACGTCATGGGTAAGATCCTGCTTTTCGACCTCGCCACAAAGGACGTTAAGACATCCAGATGGGCTTTCCACACCAGTAGAATTACTGCGATATCGTGGAGACCCACGGAAGGCGATAATGAGGACCTAGTGGCCACTTCATCGCTCGATACCAATGTCTTTATCTACTCTGTCCAGAGGCCTATGAAGACGATTAAACGTCTAAACGCACACAAGGATGGTGTCAGCGCTGTTTGTTGGCAGGACGCAAACACTATTGTGAGCAGTGGTTCGGACGCTTGTATCAAGACATGGACAGTTAATCTTGGCTAAGTGGACGGATGCGTTTGAGCAACATGTAAATCTTAAAGTTGGTCAAACAGCGATCGCCGTCCGGCGACAGAATGTGTCAATCACGTATAGAGGTAAGTAATGATCGTAAGAAGACAACAAATGGTGAACAGCGAGATTGGATGAACCACATCCGTTTACTATTTTTTTAAGTAAAGTTTAAGTTACCGAGTGGTTCATTCATGACTTCTCGTTAACAAACCACCCTCTGGTTGATCCTATCAAGGAGGAATAATGCTACATCAAGTAGCAACTTTGTAGGTCAAATTTTAGGGCTTTTTGAATGAAAAAAAAAATTTCGAACAGTGGGTGACTCCTAGCAGAAATGCCAGCATACAGTCGACTCACGAAATATCATTGAGAGCATACTTAATCATTCTAATACAGCCCTACACATACCATATAATTGTTAGTTCGAAGTGTCACAAGTAACGGTTGTAACGCCTTACAATGAAATTTCCGGTTCATTAGCGTCAATACTGGCACAACAACTACTTGGACGAAAGTGAACCACGAATATAAGACGTCAGTGATGTCAGAGGGATTGGAAGATACTTCCGAGGCAGGGTCTAGGCACTCCGGTCGCTCAGGGTCTGAGAGCGAACGTCCAAACTACGAAATTGATACTGAAGGACTGGATTTGAAAGAGGAAGAAGATGATGGTGATGAGTACCGTGAGGAAGATGATATGGACGATGGAGAAGAAGAAGAGGAGGAAAGAAACGAAGCTGAAAACGTAACCCGTGTGAACACTGAGGTAGTCAAAGTTGCCAAAAGAGGTAGACCAAGTAAAAGAAAGAACCGAGAAATGTACCAGGATGATAATAGATCAGAGACAGACGAGTCGAGAAGTGGATCTACAGCCCCGGGGTTCCCTAACCTGAAAAGACCCCGTCTTCCGTATCCTGTGGATGAGTCAGGAAATCCGCTTCCGGTTGTTAACGAGGAATACGCGCTACCGGATGACCCTGAGGGCGAAACTAAGATAACCAAAGATGGCGATTTGTTAGGCGGCCGCCAGTTCCTGGTGCGATCATTCACATTGTCGGACAAGGGAAAGCGCAAGTTTATGCTTTCAACTGAGCCTGCCAGGGCTGTTGGATTCAGAGACTCATACTTGTTTTTCCAGTACCATCCTAACCTTTACAAATACATTTTATCGCAGGAACAAAAGAACAATTTGATCGACCGCGGTGTTCTTCCCTACTCATATAGGAGCAGACAGATCGCCCTTGTTACCGCCAGGAGTGTTTTCAAAGAGTTTGGAGCCAAAATTATTATCGGAGGTAAAAACATCACAGACGACTACTATTCGACGAGACTACGTCAAGAAGGCCGTGTAGTCGAGGGAACGTATGCCAGAGAGCCTTTGAAGAAGAACAGCATGCGTGGTTACGAGGGAATCGAATACTCCGATCGGTCGGTAAACCCTGCCAAAAACGCCGTTGAGTTTTTCGACAGAAGGAACCCAAATTACATCAACGGAGCCACCGCCTCGGCCTCGGCCAGCAAGATGAGCGCCACCAATTGGCTATATCAACATGCTGCGGCTTGCAGTAGATTCAACAGCGACATGTACTACGACCGAGTGCGCATTCTTCTGATAGAGAAACAAGGCCTAAGAGATCCATACACCAACACTCTGCATATTCCTCAGTCGACGCAATCTACGAAAGTCGTTGGCCGCTACAGGAAACCGCTGACTGAAGCTGAGGCACGCAATGGTTGTGCGGTAGTTTACGAGACGAGAGTTACTGATCCGGATTTGACTAGGAATAAAACAGGTTTGTCAGATGTTTCGCCCGAAATATACGACGGTGTTGTCAGTGAAGAGATTAAGGAGGCAATCATCGAACAGCAAAAGTTTGAAGGAGAGACGACATCTTGACGGTCGAGTGAGTGGCATTCACGGGCCATAATGGCCTTGTATTGTACAAATAGTGAAGGGTTTCTAACTAGTTAAAGCTTATAAGCTTTATATAGTGATCACAAGAGACGAAGACACCATCACTGTAGAGAGCTTGGCCACTGGTTTGACTAGATAGACACTTACTAACAGATTGCAGTGGTTTAACCCCGATAGAAACTAGTATCAGAGCACCAGCTGGCTTGAATCTGTAAGTACCACGTCGTTCGCTCTTGATTAGTACGAGAACTAGTTGATTTGCAGGATTTTTACTAACAGGAGTCAAGATTATATTGTTAATGCTAAGCAGTTTCAGGTCTTGCACAAGGGTGCTGGCGAGAAGTCGGCCTGCGGCGACGCCGATGAGGCTTTTGGTAGCGAGCCCGCTGAAGTTCAGGAGTTTTCATTCATCTAGGTCGCTCTTTTTGAATAAAGGGAATCCAAACAACGAATATGACGACAAGAAAAACAGCAAGGACCAGAGCGAATCTGGGGATGCCACAGATCAGGATGTGGATGCCTTGAGAGAGGAGATCAAGAAATTCCTTGAAGAGGCTAAAAACAATAAACCTGGTGCTGGTTGGGAAGAACGGAAACTTAAAATTGATAAA
This sequence comes from Torulaspora franciscae, assembly GCA_003705175.3. Classification (NCBI taxonomy): domain Eukaryota; kingdom Fungi; phylum Ascomycota; class Saccharomycetes; order Saccharomycetales; family Saccharomycetaceae; genus Torulaspora; species Torulaspora franciscae. The sequence continues at coordinate 431,856 of PPHX03000001.1, forward strand.
GAGATCAAGCGCTTAGAGGATACAATTGCTAGACAGCAAGCTAGACAGGCCTCTGCTGATGAAAAGGAGGATCAAGATCCTTTTAACTTTCACTCGAGGCAGGCTGAAGAGCAGCATAAGAAAATGAACGAAGCAAGGAAGGCCCAGGAGGAGGAAATGAAAAAGAAGTTTAATAACCCCAATGCCTCTGCATCGGAAAATATAGGTCTATTTCAACTTGGATTGACATTTTTACTGCTATCTTTCGTCCTCAATGTTTTCAGCACTGCAGAGGAACAACGGGAAATAACGTGGCAGGAATTCCAGTCCAAGCTACTGGCGAGGGGATATGTATCAAAATTGATCGTTATCAACAAGTCCTTTGTAAAGGTGTTGCTGAACGAAGCAGGCAAGAACCAACCAGAGAACAACGGTCATGACTTCTATTTCTTCACCATCGGCTCCGTTGACAGCTTGGAACGCAAGTTGCAAAAAGCTCAAGATGAGCTGAAAATTGCTGATGATTTTAGAGTCCCAGTGGTATACGTACAAGAAGGAAACTGGGCTCGTGCTATGTTTCAAATCTTACCTACAGCACTTATGATCGCGGGTATCATCTGGCTGACACGTCGTTCTGCATCGGCCGCTGGTGGAGGCAGAGGCGGTATTTTCGGAATGGGCCGCTCTAAAGCCAAAAGGTTTAACACTGAAACTGATGTTAAAGTGAAATTCAGGGACGTCGCTGGCTGTGACGAAGCCAAGGAAGAGATCATGGAATTTGTTAGTTTTCTGAAAGAACCCAAAAGATACGAAAAGATGGGTGCTAAAATCCCAAGGGGTGCTATCCTTTCGGGACCTCCTGGTACAGGTAAAACCCTGTTGGCCAAGGCTACAGCGGGTGAGGCTGGTGTGCCATTTTTCTTCGTGTCGGGTTCGGAGTTTGTTGAAATGTTTGTTGGTGTCGGAGCTTCAAGAGTTCGTGACTTGTTCAAGACGGCCCGGGAGAACGCTCCCTCGATGGTTTTCATCGATGAAATTGATGCTATTGGTAAAGCCAGGCAAAAGGGTAATATCTCCGGTGCTAACGATGAGAGAGAAAACACTCTAAACCAACTTCTAGTCGAGATGGATGGGTTTACGCCCGCGGACCATGTTGTTGTCTTAGCTGGTACAAACAGGCCAGATGTTCTTGACAAGGCATTGTTGAGACCTGGGAGATTCGACAGACATGTCAACATAGACAGGCCGGAACTCTCCGGAAGACAAGCAATTTTTGAAGTGCACATGAAAAAGATCAAGCTGGCAAGCGATATCTACGATTTGAAGAACAGGCTGGCAGCTCTTACACCCGGTTTCTCTGGTGCTGATATTGCCAATGTTTGCAACGAGGCCGCATTGATTGCGGCCAGAAATGACGCCAAGTCTGTGAGATTGGAACACTTCGAACAGGCCGTCGAGAGAGTCATTGGCGGTGTTGAAAGGAAATCGAAACTGCTGTCTGCCGAGGAAAAACGAGTCGTAGCATACCACGAGGCTGGCCACGCCATCTGCGGCTGGTTCCTGGAGTTCGCAGATCCTTTGTTGAAGGTCAGCATCATTCCCCGAGGTCAAGGTGCTCTGGGGTACGCCCAGTACTTGCCTGGCGACATCTACCTCCTAAGTGAGCAACAGTTGAAAGACAGAATGACGATGTCGCTCGGTGGCAGAGTATCAGAAGAACTGCACTTCAGCAGTGTTACCAGCGGTGCATCCGATGACTTCAAGAAAGTAACGCGCATGGCCACAGCAATGGTTACAGAACTAGGGATGAGCCCGAAGATCGGATGGATCAATTTCAAGAAGCGCGACGACACAGATCTGACGAAGCCTTTTTCGGAGGAGACCGCAAGTGTCATCGACGAAGAAGTCTATCGTATTATTCAAGAGTGTCATGACAGATGCACGAAGCTATTGAAAGAAAAAGCCGACGAACTTGAAAAAGTCGCCCAACTACTACTCAAGAAAGAAGTGCTTACGAGGGAAGATATGATTCGTATGCTGGGCAAGCGTCCCTTCCCAGAAAGGAATGATGCGTTCGACAAATATCTGAACGAAAGCGAAACAGAGAAGATAAGGAAATCCGAGCAAGACAACGACAAGAAACACAGCGCAGATCAACCATCGTCCTGAGGTCCAATAAGCATTCCAAGACTAATCCCGCCAATGTGTACATATAGTAGCATTCAAGTCATGTAAATAAGTTTACCAGTATGATTGATTGAGTTATCAAGTCTTTCGTTTTTGGCCAATGATAGGGTTGACTTGTTGATGAAAAAATCGCTTATCACTAGCTGATAAAGAGAGTTATAAAAGGTAAAATGGACGCCAAAACAGAGTTCTCGAGCTAATTCGAGTTCTTCGAGATGAATACTCTAGACGAGACTGCCAGCTTACTGCCTATCCCTGAAGAAAATGATTTGGAGCAGGAGTATCATGAACATAACCTTTCGCTGCCAAAATTACCGATCCTAACGTCCCTATGGCTTGGAAGTTTTGTGAGTTCCCTAGATGGTACAATTGTGGCTAATATTATGAACCGAGTCGCTGAAGAGTTTTCGGAATCGGATAAGAAGCAATGGATTGCCACTAGTTTCCTGTTGACTAATACTGCTTTCCAGCCTTTGTACGGTAAACTGTCAGATGTCACTGGTCGGAAGTTTGCTCTGTTGACGGCGTACTCTTTTTTTGGTCTAGGCTGCTTGTTGACCTGCTTAGCACGGAATGTGACAGAGTTTGCCATCGCTAGAGCTATCTGCGGTGTGGGAGGTGGAGGCATAAACGCCTGTAGCAGTATTACCGTCAGCGACATCTGCACTGCGAAAGAACGTGGTGTCTACCAGGGTTATGCCAACATTGTGTTTGGAATGGGTCAGATGCTAGGTGCCCCGTTGGGTGGTCTCTTCATTGACAGTATTGGCTGGAGAGCAATTTTTGCAATCCAGGTGCCCGTGGTCGCCTTCAGTGCGCTTCTAGCCTACCGTAACATCAACATTAAGTTGAGTCATGTTCCACCAATCGCCGAGCGCTTCACCAGCAAGAACCTATCACGGATTGATTTCCTCGGATCTGTCACCTTGGCGTCAACCATTTGCGGCGTTCTAGTACTCTGTTCGACAAATCTAAACAAAGCGTTAGTATCTGTGCTCACGGCTGGCAGCTTTGTATCGTTCCTATGGGTGGAATTGTTCTACGCATCTGAGAGAATTTTGCCATTCGAACTACTCAAGGGTTCTTTCGGTCTTTCATCAGTGGCTACAGTCTGCTCTTCCTTTGTCATCTTTGGTGACATCTTCCGTTCTCCAATTTACCTGCAATTAGTCCATGACCTGAGCGTAACAAACACCGGTCTCTTCATGATTTTCCCCTCAGTATCGGTCGCTGTCGGTTCTCTTGTGACAGGTGCAGTTCTAAGACACACCGAGAAGAGCCTCGAGTTGTGCTCATATCTGTTCGTGCTTATCGGTGTTGTGCTGCAGTTGACGGGACTGGTGATAAGTTACTACCTTGTTGGTGCCATTGAACCGGCTCTTTCCACGCACGGTGCGACCTCGATGGCCATCCAGTTTGCTTCACAATCGATGTTGTGGAAAATCATATTTGTGAGCGCCAGTGTGATTGTGGGTTTCGGCTACGCCTGTTTGCTCGTTTCGACACTGGTAAGCATCGTCTTTTCGATTGACAAGTCCCAACAAGCCACCATGACGGGCATTTTCTACCTATGGAGATCCATAGGTAACGTTCTTGGTGCCTCGCTCACCCTGGTAGTATTCCAGAACAGCTTGGCCAAACTACTGCGTCGCTACATGCTGGAGTCACACCGTTCTTTCACAGAGAAGCAGTATTACAAGCTAATTGCGGACTCCAGCTACCTCAGAACCCGTTTCTCTGGTGAAACCCTACGGGGCCTGCTCGAAGTATACCGCAGTGCCTTTTTGGTCTCCTACCTCCCCAATCTGGCGCTAGCTGCTCTTGGAGTCGTTGTATCCGTCGCGCTCATCCGCACCTACAAGCTCGCTGAGAAATCTACTTAAGTTATACGTTATTTAGGTAAAATACTTTCGATAGAGTCGCTTGTGGCATCAAACCTCTTCAAAGCTTGCAGATCAATGCCCAGGGAAGCACACTCTTCTCTGCACTTTGCGCTGAAGAACCCATCATACCCACATCCCAAGTAGTACATAATAAGCACGTTACGCAGCTCGGCAGAAACCTGGAGCTCGCGCACGATCACTGCAAACGCCATACTCTTGCAACTGACAGCCACGGGTACTCCACCGTACCCAGTGGCCAGCCCCGGAACCACCACTACGTCCACATCCTCGGGGCACTTCTCCAGCACATTCCACATCCCGTCGAAAGCCAGTCTATAACCCTCCTTGAGCTGCATCATCGGGGTCACCATTGTCGGGACGTGCACGACGTACCTGACGTTTTGGTGCGCATATGGCCCTCCAGTGAGGTCCACGACACTGCACGACCCAATGGGCCGGTACGACCCGGAAAGCTGAGCCCGGAACCACGCCTCGAACGGCGCTCCCCCGAGCTCCCGGCAAATACCCAGGTCGAATCCTCCTCCCAGAAACCCAAATGAGTTCCCAGGGGACACCAGAGCGACTCGTACGCACGGCTGTAACCCTGCAAGCAAGCTCGCCAGAGGGCCACAGTGTGTCTCCACTAAATCGGAGAACTTTCCAAGGTGTTTCACAAGAGTTTTACAAACGTTTGAACTGGTGTCGCAGACTAAAATAGAGCGCATTGGGGGGAACGTCTCTGGTTTCATACTAAAACTCTATATAATAACCTCTTTTTCATCACCTTTAGTATTACCGGCGCCGCGATTTACTGACGCAGCCGCAGGTTGAAAAATTCACACGATGTTGAGAAGGCTGTTGCAAATCTACCGTGAACCAGAGGCTCTGTTCCAGTTTGATAAATACAATCTAAGGCTTACTTTGGTTGCTTGTGCCGTGGTTATTTTACACAGGACGATTGACGCAATTTTGGATATTCTAGGTACCTGAACAATGGTTGCGAGGTTGCATATAAAAAGGTCGCTGGTTACATCGCTGGAAAAAATTCCAAAAGCTGCTCCAGATAGGATCCTGGGGCTTACAGAACAGTTTACTCGGGATAAGAGACGTCAGAAGGTCAACTTGACTGTAGGTGTGTACAAGGACAACTGGGGTCAGGTGACCACGTTTCCGTCGGTGGCTAGGGCTCAGAAGCTCATTGACTCGGACTTTGAGCTCAACACTGATCTGTCGTATCTGCCGATCACCGGGTGCCCAGACTACAGTTCTGCTGTCCTGTCCTTTTTGTTCGGAGAGTCGTGCCCTGAAGCGGGTCCGAAACTACTTCAGGAGGGCCGTGTTAGTTTTGCACAGACTTTGAGTGGCACCGGGGCGCTGGCAGTAGCTTCTAAATTGTTGGCCTTATTTGTTTCGCGAACGGTGTGGATTTCGGAGCCCTCCTGGCCCAATCATCATAGTATATTTCGTAGTAACGGGTTCACCGACTTGAGATCCTATCCGTATTATAAAGATGGCGCACTGGTGGTTGATGAGTGGCTTGAAAAACTCAGGAATGAGGTGCGCAAAGATGAGGCGAAACGACATTCGATCATTCTGCATGCTTGTTGCCATAATCCTACAGGGCTGGATCCTACCCGTGAAGAGTGGGTCAAGATCCTCGACACAGTGCACGAGCTTGGTATGATCCCTATCTTGGATATCGCATATCAGGGTTTAGAGTCCGGTCATCCTCCTGCGGATGCGTACGTTCTGCGTATGGCGCTTGATGAGTCGCGTTACAAGTGCTGGCCCAACGGACTCTTTGTGTGCCAATCGTTTGCCAAAAATATGGGTCTTTACGGTGAGCGGGTAGGCTCTTTAAGTGTGGTTACACCTCCCGGTAAGCCACACGTAAGGGACCATGTCGACTCCCAGTTAAAACAAATTGTGCGCAGCATTTATTCTTCACCACCGGGGTACGGATCGCGAGTCGCTACCATGGTCCTTTCAAAAGCGTTCTTGCGAATGCAGTGGTACAAAGACGTAGCGTTCATGACTGATCGGTTATCTCAAGTACGCCGAAATATGCACGAACTACTTAAATGGCCGAATCTCATGAACTCTCAGCAACAACATGGAATGTTTTACTACACAGGACTGAGTCCTAGGCAGGTCGACCTTCTGAGAGAAAAGTATTCTGTTTACATGACCATGGATGGCAGGTTGTCATTGAGTGGGGTGAATGATATTAACATTGATTATGTTTGCGAAGCTCTGGAAGCAGTGTCCAAAAGTCCCCGTTGAAGACATTACTTGATTGTATAATTACTAACTTCTTCCAAACAATTTCTTAAGCTTTTTGCCTAGCTTGTTCTTCTTTTTCCCTGTTTGTAGTTCACCACCCGCTGGCGGCTGGTTCTTCCTCATAGTTTCGTGGCTAAATCCCTCCAGTTTGGAATTGCTGTGATACCTCTTTTCTGGGGTGGCGGTCTCAGTTTTACGGGTATCGCTTGTGCTTGACGATCGTAGTGATAGCTTGCTCCATTTCTTGTTTACTTTGCTTGGAGTCGAATTAGCGGAAACGGCTTCTTGCTCCGCAAATGATGGTTGAGGTGGTCCCAGGTTAACTGCAGAGTCATTCTGTTTATTCTTACCTTTGAAAATTCCAAATCCGCCTCCTGTACTGTCCCCACTTGCACCAATGCTAGTGAGCTGTGTAGATCGACTGCCGCCAGTGCTGAAAGGAGCACTCTCCTCCTCTGAGTCTGAGTCATGGAATCTTGACTTCCACCCACTGTTATGCAAAAAGGTCTGGCCCGAATCGTAAGAGGATGCTTGACGAAGGCCTACAGACTCATTTTGCGTTCCAATGCGCTCATCTCTCAAAGACATCTTCTTAAATCCCAAGTTCGAATCTTGGTTCCTAATTTTCTCGAAGCTAGATCTTTTCTGGGGCGGTTCCTTAGGGTATAGGACGCTCTCAGGTACTTGCTTTGGTCCTGTGTTGGATTTCATGACAGTCTTGACTTGCTCCTGTGCTTTCCTTTTGGTAGAGTCCTGTCTCGACATATTTACTGTGTTCGAGCTCCTGGCGGCTGCAATAGCCGGGGTCTGTTCGTTTGGCGGTTTGTATTGAGAATTTCTATTTGGCGGAACTTGTGAAGGGACATCAGACCTGCGCTTCACCCTGGTGTTCTCGCGCGCCGACGGCGAGATCGATGTGGGATTAGCTGTAGAAGTTGGTCGGGTCAGGTGCTTTGAATTCTGCCTGTGCACTGAGGTATCAGAGCCGGACAACTGAGCATTTAGCCTCGTGTTCTCTGCGGTCGTCAAAGACAAATATGCCTGGTTTGCCGGTGATTTCTCTGAATACATCGAAGATGAAGTACTTGATTGCGTTGTCGTTTTCTTAAGCGCAGACTTCATGGGCGAAGGGACTTTGAACAGTCTTGGATCTTCGGGGTTCGAATCCAGTCGACCGTCGGACACATCGGTGTCCCGTCGGTTTAGATAAGGGTTGATAGCACGTAGGTGTTGGGCCAAAGAGGGCGCAGGCGATTCTTTAGCCTTGGCTGGTGTTCCAGAATCTTCTGGTTCAATAATGTCGGATGCGTCTACCATTTCTTCCTCAGAAGGCTCGTTAGTCTCCTGCTTTACGATCTTGGGAATATCTACAGATTGTTTCAGAAGTCCGGTAGTCTCTTCAACTATAGCTCCAGAGCCTTCAGTACCTTTCTGGACTATGTATTCCCGCTCTATGGAGCTAACCTCTCCGTCCTTTGTGTTTAACTCATCTTCCACAACTCTCTCACCCTCCTCTGAAGGCTCGCTTACTGTAGGTTCGGCTTTGTTAGAGGCCAGAATCTTCAATGGTTCATTGACGTCAATTTCAACCTCGATTTCAGCTAGAGCAGTGGTCGGCAGTTTAGCGCCTTCTTCGGTATGAACAGCTGGTACTGGTGCTGGCTCCTCTGCCGCTGCATCAGCTTCTTCCTCGGTTTCGGGTAGGGTGTTCTCCTTCTCGCTTGGAGGAACTTGTTCATCCTGAGGAATTGTGAAGGGTCGCACAATGTCCTGGTTTAATTCTTGCTCGGTTTCTTCTTCGACGTAAGTTTGGATCAAAGGATGATTATTCACCTGCCTTGACCTAGAGGACGCTTTAGAGCCACCACTTGAATGACTCGTTAAAGAAGAGTGTCTTCTATGCGCATTATTCGACTGAGGAGCCGCCCTCCTCGTCAGTGAGTTGTTACGGGAAGACGTCAAAGAGTTCGTGGACGAAGAACGTCTCAGCGAAGATGCTTTTCTCTTCTGCTGTTCGACCGCCTCAACGGGGACTTCGACGGCTACCAGACCGCGAGATGTTGGAACATATTTCTTTATCGTCTTGGGACTGTCGTCTGATGGTCTATGGATAATACCGGGCGTTTGCTGACCACCAAACTCCTGAAAAGCGGTTTTCGGATCAGCGGGCTGCCTATAGCCTTTATTTGTGAGAGAGTTGCTTCTGCTTGAACCTCCCTGCCCATTACTCGTTAAAACGTAGCTTCCAACTGAAGTTCTCTTTCTAATTTCTTCTATGGCTGTGTTAGTTGGACTTGTTCCTCTAGTTAAGCTTCCATGTCTACTTCCGGGGGATCTATTGGACAAAATCGAACTCCTTCTAGAAACTACAACAGAAGAGGGACGGCTTCCCGGTGTGTGAGCCTTATTGTATTCTGGCAGTCTGGATCTATCAATTGTCTTTCCATTGGAATCCATAGCCTTTCCTATAGCTGAAGCTGCTGCCAAGGCACTTGAACTAGTCGGCTGCTCGGGACCTCGAGAAACTCTATGTCTGGAGAACATTTTCGGTGCAAATCACAACTAGTTTTCAGTCAAGTAACTGTTCTTCCAGAATAAAAAACAACTCTAATTGACTACCCTGTTATGGCCTTTACGTTGCTCAGTTCCCTTGCTGGTGCCCCTGTTCCTGTTGATAAAATTTGTTTCTCGAAAAGGCTGAAAAATGTGTACAACGCAAGCCAACAAACTTTCAAGCGTGGATTGAAATTGTGCCCAGCTATCGGAACTATATAAAACTATCCTGGTGCCGAATACTTATTATTACTTCTGGTCATAATTTTTATTTTTAATCAGTGGCCAATTGATATGTTAACCTTCTACTCAACAGTAACAGACTTAGCCAGGTTTCTAGGAAAATCGACATCAATACCTTTATTCACTGCCAGCCAGTAAGATATTAGCTGTAGTGGAATGATGTTTAATAGACCTTGCAAACAATCGACCGTTTGAGGGACTTCCAAAGTGGCCATCTTGGTTGTGGCTGCTTTCTTCTCCCACACCTCATCATTCTTGTTGCAAATGACAATAGGATGGCCTTTTCTTGCGGTCACTTGCTCGATAGAAGAGACGACTTTAGGAAACAAAGAGTCTCTGGTGCCAAAGGCGATAATTGGTAGATCCTCATCGACTAGGGCCAATACACCGTGCTTCAATTCACCAGCAAGAACACCTTCGGAGTGCATGTACGAGATCTCTTTAATCTTCAAAGCACCTTCCAGAGCGGAGGCAAACTGGTAGCCTCTTCCCAGTAGCAGTAGGGATTTTTGATCCTTCAATTCGTTGGCACAGAGTAGCTTGATTCTCTGCTCCAACTCCAAAACTTCCTTGATCTGCTCAGGTATTTTCTTGAGGGCCTGGATAATGTCTCTCCTTCTTTCCACCTTGGATACTCTATCGTCCGACAGAGACAGGGCAACCATTACTAGGGCGATGTACTGCGAGGTGTAGGCCTTTGTCGAAGCAACACCAATTTCTGGACCTGCATTGATGTGAACACCACAGTGGGTAATACGGGAGATCGAAGAACCGACACTGTTGACAATACCGACGGTGAGAGCACCTCTTTCCAGACAATAGTTCAATGCTAACATTGTGTCAGCAGTCTCACCACTTTGGGAGACAAAAACACAGATGTCATCTCTAAAGACAGGGGATTTCCTGTCGAGGAAATCTGATGCCAGTTCGACGCTAACGGGAATCTCTGATAACTCCTCGAAGATAGCACGAGTGGCTAAACACGAATGGTAAGAGGTACCACAAGCAATCATGATCAGCCTACGGGCCCTTCTAATGGCTGGTAACCAGGCTTGAAGACCACCAAGCATGACGCTATTGTTCTCAAAATCAATTCTACCTCTCATGGTATTCAGAGTGGACTCTGGCTGCTCGAAGATTTCCTTCTGCATGAAGTGCTTATATGGGCCCTTCATGATCTGAGCCAGTTCCATCTCCAAAGTTTGGATGGATCTGGTCATGGACGCACCAACTTCCCTTCTGGATCTGTGAATATGAATCTCACCGTCGTAAATATGTGCGATATCGTTGTCTTCCAAGAACAACACTTTCTTTGTGTGCTTTATAACCGAAGAAGCGTCAGAAGACAGGAAGAACTCAACTGGATTTGGTGTACCATCTTCGGACAGAAAAGCTCTTGACTGGGAGTGTCTCAAGTTAAACTCATTGGCAGCGATTGGCAGGAGATTGTTGTTGCTTCTGTCCCCATCGAAAGGACGAGTTCTTCTACCGCCATTGACGGTCAGGCTTCTGCTTGAAGCTGTACCATTGGGCTTGTCGGAAACCAAGGGTGTTTCCGGTTGGGCATTATCGTCTGGAAACTCGACATCAACGAAATCAACCTTCAGCTTTTTCTCAGATTTCACACCGATCAACAGTGGAGAACCCTTTCTGGTAGCGATCACCTCGTCTGGGTAGTGAGCAGATCTACAAAGCAAACCATACGAACCTTCGAGCTCCAACAGAACAAGCTTCGTCAGCTCGTGGAAATCCAACTCATTACCATTTTTCAAATTGGTATCGTACAAGTGCTTAAATAGTTTAGCGATACACTCGGTATCAGTATCACTCTCAAACCGGTAACCTTTGTTTAGTAACAGGGTTTTTAGTTCTCTGAAGTTCGTAATGATACCGTTGTGCACAATAACAAACTCCCCGCTGGGATCGGACAGTTGAGGGTGACAGTTGATCTGTTTTGGCTCACCATGTGTAGCCCATCTGGTATGCGCTATACCGCAGTGAGACACAAAGGTCACGTCTCTTTTTGGCTGACGTTCAGCGATCTCCTGTTTCAAAGCACTGACTTTACCGATCTGCTTGTACACAAGGGTAGAATCTGGCTCATCACCATCTATCGCAATACCGGTCGAATCGTACCCTCTGTATTCCAATCTCTGAAGACCATCCACCAGAGTGTCGATGATTTCGCCTCGAGATTTTTCTACCAGGTAGTTACAGTAACCAAAAATACCACACATCTTGATGGTCCTTCTTGATTGCCAGTAGTTGTAAAATGAATATTTTATCCAATTGACACCTGGCCACTGATTGTATACTTTTGATCTTAAAAGGGCTTAGAAGAGTTTCTCAGGTTTTCTTTATTTTTGTCTCACCTAAGCTTACACAGGAACGTCTTGAAAAGATCTCGAAAAGGAGAGCTAAAAAGTGACTAATTTCAGGACTCTGAAATGGCAATGAATTCTTGCTGAGGCTTTGGGATTTTATCTATAACGTCTACGTTAAAAACGCACTTTTGTTTTACTCTAGCGCTTTAGATCAATGGAAGTATGTAGGCCTGTTATTGTAAAATTTGTTACGAGGCTTCCAGATGCCTCTTGTTTTGATAAAGAGTCAAATAGGCAATGTAAGAAGACTTTTAAAAATAGAAGTGCGTAACAGGTCTTACAAGTCGCCAAACTTATCGTAGACAGGTCTCCAGTTTTGTAGAAAGTTTTTGAAAAGCTTGACACCCAAACCGATGTCGCGGGATCCTGTAGTGGCTCGGATGCTATGCATGGCTAATTGCGGGATGCCGAGATCGACAGTGCGCGCACCGGTTTGGGCCGAGAGAGAGGGTCCGATTGTTCCTCCAGATCTCGAGTTGTTCTTGATTTGGAAATACTGCACCTTGTCGCCATTTAGACGTGCCAGCTCTTCGATGAAAGCCGTTCCGACAACATCTGTAGACATGTGAACGTTAGGGTCGAGGGAAAGTGTTACACCTACGTTTGGCTTGGGCGAGTGGTTTTTCATGTAGACACTGGGGAAATTTGGGTTGAACATGTGGTTGACGTCTGCAGATAGGATGATAGAGTTGGCATATAGCGTGCGTAGATCAGCAGACCCATCCTTGGATAGTGCTGTGGAGACGCGGGTCACCACAGATTCCAGTAAACCACCTTTGGCACCTTGTCTTGAGAGCGAGCCAATTTCCTCATTGTCGAAGAGCGTGACATTAATGAAAGTATCCAACGAACTGGTGTCCAAGTTGCGCGTGGCCTCGAGTAGGGCAGTTACAGACGCGTAGCTGCACAAACGGTCGTCCAAACGTGGTGCAAACAGGAAATCGTTCTTGATACCTCCGATGACACCCTTTTGCACGTCAAACAAGTCCAAGTCGAGCTGTACCAGCTGCGAGACTTTGACGCCTGCCAGCTGCGCAATGTACCTCAAGAAGCCGATACTGTGTTTACCGTAGAGCGGAGACTTCTTCTCGTCGTCGTCCGCTGGCTTGTCGTCCTCGCCTACGTATCCGACCACAGGGACCGCTTGATCTTCCTTGTCAAAGGGCCCGACCGCTGGCGCGCCAAAGTGGGGAGCCAGCGTAGGGATCTTGGCAATAGGATGGGGTGTCGAGTTCACCAGCTTGCTGCCGATTTCGCGGTCATTTTCTCTGTAGAGGACACGTCCGCCGACCCCCAGGTCACGGTCGAACCACAGTTCGTTCAAAGTCCCACCGTAGGGTGCAACTCCCAACAATTCGAACCCCTCAACCTTGTCTTTCAACGAGGAAGGTTTCAGCTTAGCGGCCAAAGCGTCTGCGTGAGCGCCAATGACACCCACACCCTTAGAAAGCTCCCACTTCTTACCTACAACAAAGGCAGAAATATTGGTCCCGTTTCTGACAGTATAAAACCTTCTGTTCGACGAATCTCTGATTCTTTCATCCCAACTCTCCTTCTCACTCAAGTACTCAAACCCAGCTTCGTCCAGCAATTTCGAGAAATAGTTCACCACATGGTACGTGGTCGGGTTTTCGTACGTAAATTTGATGTAGTCCTCAGAGTATTCCTCGAGTTTCTTCTCAATTGAAGCACGGGCATCTTTCTTCACTGGTTCATCAATCTCGGACTTCTTTGGCTTTTCAATGTCCAGAAGTGCCAGGGTTTTCTTCAGGTGTTCAATAATCTCACGTTGGTCAGTCATATTGTTCTGTATGACTCACCTGGTTCAATTGATGTTTCTGCCTCAACCATGACGACCTTCTACTTATATACACACACTTACCACCGGTTGCATAAGAAGGCTGGTTACCGCTGGCCCCTGTCCGTGTGATGTGAGCCGTCTTATCTATGTCAAGTTTACGAGTACTTGCAAGTCACTATGACTCATTTCAGCCTGTGTCTACGAGTTACCTTGGTTACAGGGGATCCTACAACGACCTTTAACGTAACTTCGCTTTACTTCACCACCTCGAACTTCAACAACCCGAAGCATCAAGAACGTCAAACTTTTGACCAGGAACGAAGAAACAAACTCAAGCCGAATCTCACCCAGACATGTTATGCAAGACACGAAAATTGAAGAACCGCGTTTCTCGCGTTGTAGACGGTGGGATCGGACTCGAACTCTTCGAAGTGTCAATAGGAATTGTAAGCTGTAGGATGTTTTTATCTCACTCCTGGTAACTCGTTGTCTTCGAACGTTGTTCTCTTTTATATCTTTACGGGAGCTGAACTGGTCGAGGTCTCTCGAAGCGTGCTGTGGTACCTATCCAACTGACATTCATTCATTTTACATCAATTGACCATAAGATGCCCGTTTCAGTAGCGCATAAGAGGACGACCGGGTCATCTGTAGCGAAGAAAGCGGCCAGGAACGCGATGTTGAGGGTCGCTGGTACCACTAAAGTCTCCCCTACGCAGCTAGAGCGTGTTGTGCAGTCGGTCAATGACGCTACAAAGAGACTTTCGCAGCCAGACTCTATCCTGAGCACCAGTACTACGACAAAATCTTCTAAGAGGAGATCCCGGGATACCGTTGGGCCCTGGAAACTGGGAAAAACACTTGGGAAGGGCTCCTCCGGCCGAGTTCGGTTGGCCAAAAATATGGAGACTGGCCAGTTGGCTGCCATTAAGATTGTGCCCAAGAAAAATAACGTGCTAGGAAAGAATGATGCTTGCTCGACCTCGTCTGCTTCTTGCGCGTCCAACTCTTCGCAGACATCCGCGGTGATGAACACCACGGCGAACAACTACACTACTGCGGGTCATAGTAATGTTGCTTCGAATCCCTATGGGATAGAACGTGAGATCGTCATCATGAAGCTGATATCGCACGCAAACGTGCTGGGTTTGTACGAAGTGTGGGAGAACAAGTCGGAGCTATACCTGGTGTTGGAGTATGTTGACGGAGGCGAGCTTTTCGACTATCTGGTCTCTAGAGGCAGATTGAGTGAGCGGGAAGCTGTGCATTATTTCAAGCAAATAATCCAGGGTGTTTCTTACTGTCACGCTTTCAATATTTGCCATAGAGATCTGAAGCCAGAGAATCTGTTGCTCGATAAGAAGAACAGTACCATCAAGATTGCTGATTTTGGAATGGCTGCTTTGGAAGTCTCCAATAAGCTCTTGCAGACTTCATGCGGCTCACCCCACTATGCCTCGCCCGAAATAGTCATGGGAATTCCTTACCACGGTGGACCCAGCGATGTTTGGTCTTGTGGTATCATCCTGTTTGCACTGCTGACAGGTCATCTGCCTTTCAATGACGATAGCATCAAAAAGCTTCTGCTCAAAGTTCAGTCAGGTAAGTATCAAATGCCACAAAACCTATCGAAGGAGGCTCGAGACCTAATATCCAAGGTTCTGGTTGTCGATCCAGCGAAAAGACTGACGACCGAGGAGATCTTGAAGCATCCTCTCATTACCAAGTATGATTCCTTGATGAAAACAAAGAAATACAGGGCGTTGTACAAGAACATGGGGCAGGGAAAATCAAACTCTGATTTGCATCTACTCAACAGTTATGATGCAACCATGATCTCGCTCAACTCTAGAAATGATATCGATGACACGATTCTCAGTAATTTGCAAATATTGTGGCATGGAGCTTCTCGCGAACTAATCACGGCCAGGTTATTGCAGCCAAAAATGACGGAAGAGAAGATCTTCTATTCCCTGCTTCTTAAGTATAAGGAGAATCACTCGGGGCAATCGTTGGCTGGGGCACAGCCGGAAGGCGACACTGGAGTTAAAAACCAGCCGAATGAGCCGAATGAGCCGAATGACGGCCAAGAATTGAAGGACGGTATAAATAATGAAACCGCTGCTCCAAAACTTTTACAAAAATCACAATTTAGTATCCCGGCTCTCAAAGAAAAAGAATCCGATGTGCCGCCGCTACCTTCAGATTCCATCCCTCCTGCTATTCCAGTATTTGCAGCCTCCTCTTCAAGGGTATTTAAGAAGAGTGGTTCCACGCTTTCTTTGCAAACACAGAAGTCTCAGAGAACAACTTTACGGGAATCCGCCTCGGGTAAATCATTGAGCCGTTGTAACTCTAAGAGAACACTCCAAAACTCGGCCTCTAAGCGATCCTTGTATTCGCTAAATTCCATCTCCAAAAGATCTTTGAACTTGAATGAATATGTATCTACTGGGGTAGGGAACGAGGAGTTCAATCAAGTATCTCCCCTACCATCTTTGGAGTCCATGAACGGGTTTGAAAACTTATGTGAGCAGATTTTGTTTGGTAACGCTCTAGATAAGATCTTAGAGGAAGAAGAGGAGGAGGATAAGCGCGTTGATTTTAGCTCCTCTAAGGCAACAAGCAGCTCTTCAAATGCCACCTTAACTAAAGCACCCTCAATCGAAGGAACTAAAACTAGTAATAAGAGTGCCGAAGCAGTTTCTGAGTTTGGCAAGGCAGAGTCGCATGCGATTACTGGTGTGAGTTCCAATCGTAGCCCCGCTATAAACCTTCCACTTCGAGATATCACCAATAGTCATACGCCTTTAAGAAAACGTCATAGCCAACTCAAGAGAGATACTTCACAAAAATCAAACTTAAGTGGCATTCTGGATCTTCAATCTACAAAGAAAGAGTATCCGGCTCCATCTAGACATGGAATGCGTTGCTCGTCAGCTGTACAGCAGCAAGAAAGGGTGCCGTCGCTAGATCCACGTCGCAATGCTTCACAGCCTGCCAATGCAACTGTGGTGGAGTCGTTCCTGAAAAGCTTTCAGTCAAGAACTGCTTCAGTGAAAAGAGAAAAGAGCCGAAACTGGGACTACTCTCATGGGTCAATTTTCCCAAATAATGCCAACAACACTAGATCATCTGAGAACGAGTCTACCGTCAACGAGCGGTCAGGAGAGTCTTTACCTTCCAAAAATGGATTGGACCCTGAAAGTTCTGCTCTGGATATTTTAGCTCACTCGAGTACAGTTCAAAACGAAAAGCAAGCTTTGCCTAACATAGCCTTTGATGCTACGACTACGTTCAAAGATCTAAATGAGTTTTTACGTGATGATAATGAGAGTTACGTTCTTAGCGCAAAGAAAACGTCAAGGACTGTTACAAGGAATAATACACAGAGAAAACCCTCCATCAAAATCAACCTAACCCCAAGGAGTGCACTCACTGCAGGGTTAGGTAATAAAAACGCTCATAGTCATAACTGCTCCGTAACGAGCAACGATTTTGACTTAATGTCTGACATGAGCTTTGCCATGGAGATTCCGACTAACACTTTCATGGCTCAAGCAATACCTGTCTCCAACCGAGCTCCTGTCGATCATGTCTCCAATCGCGACGATTACAATAAGGCAAACTCGCAGGACGAACCGACCAATGCATCAAGCTACACTCCAATAACGATCCATGAGGAAAATAAAGTGAACATATTCGAAGATCTACCAGCAGACTCTGAGTCAATGGAAGTCACCTCATCAGAAAGCGATTCTTCACCGAATGTTCATAGGAAAGCCGTCTCCATTGACACGCTGAATACCACCAACGTTCTGCCTCCAACAACGAATGTAAGAGTAAGCTTGTACAATAATCAAAATTCAACTGCGGCTTTACCTCGTGAAACAACAGAGCAAATCATCTCCAAGTTCAACTTGACGCCAGAGAAAAGCACGGTGACAACAGTTCAAAAACGATTCTCTGCGTTGACAAGTAGTAAAAATAACGAGGCTCTCGGTAAATCGCAGAGTATGTTAGCCATGTTCAAAGATGTCGAGGACGATGACGAAGACGATGAAGCTTCCGAAAGTAAGCCACAGGTGTCATCGACCAGTGACGTTGGGGAGAAACAAAGTGAATCTCGATTGAATAGAGTAACTATGCTATTTGATGGTGAGGAGGTGGAACATGAACCTAATGTTGTCGGGGAGGCCCCAGTGGATGACGAAGAGGTTGTGCTGACTCATAAGAAGGAAATTTTACCAAGTAGCAAGTCTCCGAAGAAAAACGCCAAGACCAAACCAGCCGTAAGAGTTAGAACAGCTAATCCAGAGTTATCGATTAATAATAATAAGCCCAAAAGCAATTGGTTCAGTAGACTGTTTAGTGGGTTCAAAACCAAATCAGCGAGCGAAAAGTTGGTGGAATATCACAAGACTTTTATACCTTTTGATGATGTTCATATTTTGGCGTTGCACGAGTTTGACAAAAATGCAGTAGATTATCAGCTAAAGGCATCTGAGAAAAGAGGAGGTAGGGAACGGGTCGAATACGATTGTAGGTTTGTCAAAGGTAATTTCAAGTTCAAGATAAAGATCGAAAGTGGACCAGAAACATTACTCACAGTTCGAAGGAAGGTCTTTAGTAGCGGGGTTGCAGCACAGGAGGCATTCGAAAACTTCAATGGCAATGTGGCCCGCGTCATCAGACAAGCAGAAGGCACCAGACGCACAGAATAAAAATTGTCCGATTTCTTTCAACTTACAGATGTTATAATTTAAATACACCATAATTTTCATAACTCATAACTACGTATCGCAAAAAGTTGTACGAAATCAGCGAGAAGTATCCACGACATATCTGCCCAATATCTTGCCTGCTTCCATCAATTCATAAACTTTTGGTAGCTCGGACAATCCAATGATTTTGATTGGAGACCTAACCAAGTTCCTTGCAAAGAAATCGATGGCCTCTCTCGTGTCAGCTCTGTTTCCGACGTAGGAGCCCTTGATGTTGATAGACTTGACAACGTGGGAGAAAATCTCAGACTTCACATAAGCGTTAGCTGGTAGACCCACCAAGACGACGGTACCGGCTGGTCTAACGTACTCCGTTGATTGTTGGATTGCTGCCTCGGATACAGAAACGTTAATAACCGCATGAGGGCCTCCCTTTGTAGCCTCCTGAATTGCTCCAACCATGTCTTTGGTCTTCGTAAAGTCAATAAACACCTCACCACCGAGTGACTTGAACAACTCCTCCTTGCCAGCTCCACCGTCGATACCGAGGACTCTCAGACCCATGGCTCTGGCGTACTGCACAGCCAAAGAACCTAATCCACCGGCAGCACCAGAAATGGCAACCCACTGGCCAGGCTTAGCACCCGAAGTTTTTAGTGCCTTGTAAACGGTGACACCAGCACATAAAATGGGCGCCACCTCAGCCAGGTCAGTACCCTTTGGAATAGGAGCTGCCTGAATGGCATCTGCAGTAGCAAACTGCTGGAATGACCCATCGTGCGTATACCCCGAAAGATCAGCATGGGCGCAGTTGGACTCATGACCCAGTTCGCACAGCTCACAGGCCATACAAGAGCTGTTTAGCCATTTGATACCTGCAAGGTCACCAATTTCAAAATTCTTGACATCCTTACCCTTGGCAACGACCACACCAGCACCTTCGTGCCCACCAACAAGGGGCAACTTTGTTTCTAGAGGCCAATCACCCTTCCAGGCGTGCAAATCGGTGTGACAAACACCAGAGTACTTGACATTGATCAGAATTTCGTTGGGCTTTGGCTTGGGGACTGCAATGTCCTTGTAGTGTAGCTTCCCACCATTCTCATAGAAAATCACAGCCTTCTGGGTTTCAGGGATAGTGAAAGTGGAATTCAATCTGCTTAGCCGACCGAAGAGAAATCCAGACTTAGGTAAGCGTGCGGTAGTAGTGGTTCTCAACATAATGAAGATATTGTGATAATTACGATTGGTTGCGTTTCTGTTGACGGGAAACTGCCTCCAGAAAGAAGGATGCATCCAAAAACGAGACACCTTCGAGGTTCCCAGACAATCATTTAAATACGACCTTAACCAACAGAGAAACCAACTAGGAACACCCCAACCCACTTCGCCAACATACTTGACAAATCAAGAGCCATCCCCCGCAACGCTAAGGGTGAAGGGAAACTGATAATAACTAACTACGACTGTTGTAATGTCCTAACAAGAGTTTATGCACCTCGTTCAGTCAAACAACAGCTTCTCGTTGGTCAGTTGATGTCAGCAACAGCTCACCGCGTTCTCCTTTGTCCCGAAGGATTGAGCGACGGGATCCAGCCAGTGGGACGACGAACGAGAACGCAGGGAAGCGAAGTGGAGATGGAAGTCATTTGTCCAAGACGACTCCGCTAACGAAGGGCTGTGTTACTCTCAATATGCAAGTTCTCTGTTGGACGAAGCTTTACTCTACTTCGTCCGCGAGAACTATGGTGCTGGAATCGCTGGCTTCGTCATCCTCTTCGAGCACGAAATCTTGATCTTCGTCTTCTGAAGCTTTGGTGGCCTCATCCAATAGTGCCATGATGTCTGTGGGTGTGTATGCGACTGCTTCTTCTTGTGTGACTGTGTCCGCGTCATATCCGTCGTCGTCATCATCATCACTCTCGTAGTCGATAATTGCATCCTGTCTGGTGTACTCTTCGTTGTCATCATTATCGGTTTCGAGGAAATCGGACTTCAGGTAGTCGGAATAGGTTATGGGAGCTTCTTCTCCCCTCCCGCCGTCTCTATCTATCTTGTTCTCGCCGAGCTCGATAGTATCATATTGAAAGGTCCAGAATTGGGCCAAATCACCGCTTAACCAAGCGACAGAAAGTGTGGATACTAGCAAAAGGGGAACGATGTACAAAAGAGCGGGCTGGGCTGCCTTGAAAGTTGTCACAGCAAACATGCATGCAGTTAAAGCGAGGGCGTAGCTTAGAACACCAGTGATAAAATATCTGCCGACATAGCACCAGTTCAACAAATGGAATTCTGTGTCAGTGTTCACGTAGTGCCATTTCCAGATATCATACTTGTAACACAAGGCAATAAAAAGACTGGGCAGCACTATGTCGCCCAGCCCCAGCACGGAGAATTCGAACCTGTTGAGTACATTGTCAAACTTGGATGGCATCGAAAGTTTTATAGGCAAGTCCAAACTGACTGCCACGGTTGTCATCACTTTGGTTCCGAATACGAAGTAAATATCGTAAAAGAACAGGGCCATCAGGATTAGGACTCCTGATTTCAAGTTTTTAAGTTTCAACTGGGATATAGCCCACACGGCAAAGTTGATGCTTACAATATTCCTGATGAGCCAATCACTAGGAAAGTACAAGTAGCAGACAGTAGTGAACAGTGATAGGATGGAGGCAACTATCATTCCGTTTGTGAGGTACATGTTAGCGAATTGTCTGTTCGATCTAACATCCTTGGGCTTGCTGAACTCTCTCAGGTAGAACTGCCTCTCCGATGAGTCATTCTTGACCTTCTGTATGACGTCTTTGTATCCAAGTTCGTTGGTTAGGGCATCGCGGTAATGAAAGTTGTGAACGAACCAGCCGGCGCCGTGCAGTTCCTCATTATCATCGGAAATGGTCACCCTGTAGCGAGGTGAAACGAGCAAAGGGTTCCATGAGCCCCAATGGGCAAGGTTTCTCGCCAAAGAACTTGCGAAATAATGATATACCAGGACACCTGCTGGGAATGTCAGGAGAATAAAGTTCAAGTTCAAAATTCTTAATAAATAAGTCTTCCATTGGATTTTCAACTTAGTGATAACGAAATACAGGGTCACTAAGGTAATTCCACTAGTTAATGGTAATATAATAGCCTGTCTCTCATCCAAACAGTCTCTAAATTTCTTCTTCTTTTCATTGGAATAAACAATACGACAATCCTGGTTCAGGTCAAGGTCTGAAGGGTCAAAAAGCGGGTGTACTTGAGTTGGTGGTAAAGCAGTGTACGGGATCGAACTTATGGATGCAAAACATCCAATCACAACCAGGAAAGTTGCAAGTACAATCAGCGCAGCATAGTCTATAACCTTGGGCCGATGCTCAAAAAAAGTCACCAAGGCATGGGCAGTGGAGGTAGAGAACCTGTCTAACCTGTTAGACACCTGAGACTGGTTGGACTTGACCATGGTGGAAATATGTTCGAAAACGTGTTGCAAATCATCATAACCCGTAAGATCTGTAGCGCTGGCCGAGCTCTTCAGGAACTTCGAGGAGATTTTGGAAACTTGCTGAGTCACTGCTCTGAACAAGTTATGATCCATTGGAATTGGTTGGCGGGAGCTTACTAAGTGCTAGTTTAGGTCTTGGCCTTTTTTGAAAGCGCCCTTCCCTGTCATTTTTCGCTACCAATATACAAAAGACTGAAAAATAAGATACAGTATATAACACCACTTCACTACCTTTTACGTTGTTTTTTCCATTTAAACGATAGTTTACCATTGGCGTCTTTCACCTTCTTCTTCGACCCCTTCTTCATTACCTCCCTCTGTAAGTCCATTCTATATTGCACAGCACTTAATTGGTTTTCTCTTTCAAGATGGCTCTTCACTGCTTTGTATTTTTTGAGCTTCTTTTTATTCAGAGAATCAGCGGGCATGATAACTGAAGGCTCGGAAACGGGCCCGCTATTCGACATCAATTGATCCTTCGTTAGTCTATTCTCTCGCCTGCTGATCAAATCTGTAGTGGTATTAAAAAACTTCTCTGGTGTGAAATCTTCCATCTTCTGCCTGTCATCGACAAAGATTGTGTGTTTCCCGCTAGACTCGAACAAAAGATCACTGGATTTCTTCTCCATCTTCTTCTTTTCCATCTGCCTCAAGGTCCGCACATAATTGCTGTCCTGGGTCTTGAGTAATTTGACTTGATCCATATTTAGCGATGGATCATCTTCCCCATGACGTGAAGTGTGTAGAAGGCCATCGGAATCAACCTTCTTCGAGGTCATCGCATGATAGTACTCATCTGGGTTCCTCTCTTTGGCCTTACCTCTCAGGATCTTGAGAGTATTTTGCTTCTTATGGTAATCCTGTGCACGCTTGGTGTAATCCTTGTGCTTCTCAAGGAAGCCGAGCTTTGAGCGGCTGGCTAGTTGAGATCTCTCCCTATGCTGTTTCTTCTGAACATTATGGACTAACTTGGCCATATTGGGTAGCCTTCAAATACCCTCGGTCGATGCAGAGTGTTTCTTTGATAGTATTCGATGCGATGAGCTTGATTTTTTTCAGAAGGGCTATAGTTAAACTAGCACGTCAGAAACGACTGTTACGCCCATTATAGCCATAGCCTCGTAACCATAACTCCACACATTGCTTCACCTTCCGGGATAAGCGACTTGGTGCATTACCATGATCCTCAATGAGCCACCAGATCTTCTCACCTGCCTTCAGTTCTGTCTGAGTGTCGGGAAAAGTCTACTATACTTTTACGAACAAGAGTCCCAAGACACACACGAAATCGATCTCGAGCGCCGAGTGAGCGCTCTTAAAAGCACAATCGAGCACAACTTCTCCAACACATCGGTAACCTGCCACGTAATCAAACAGCCAAACCTACCCGAACCCCCAGCGTCTGCTCAGAATGAAATTTTCATTGTCCCCAACATAGACTCGCTGGACAAACCGCATCAGTTCCAGCTGGTCAACAACATGGCTGCCCACCCAAACAGAATCTACATTGGCATGATATCCTGGCAAGCCATCCCACAGACAGACGCGTCACGTGACCTCGACCATCGGGACGCACTTTCCAGCAGTGTCAAGCTGCAAGACTGGCTCAAACGCAGGTTCTGGCTATCCTTCTACGAGCGTCCCGAACCCACCCCGCCATCCCCCATTCACCACGAATCCAAAGTAAAACCCTACAGCTCCATCGACGCCCTGGTCACGTGCAAACCATCCATACGGCGCTACATCCTCGACATAATGGTCCATGTACGTATGCACAGGATGCTGAACATCACCAAAGGAGGTGGAGTACACACAAATTCGCTCAGCGATCTGGTACAGCTTGCTAAATTAATCAGCTACAACAAGGCTAACAAGGAATTCGTGACCCCGGAACACATCAAACTCGCATGCCAATGGTATCTACCAGTACATCTCGAGCTGGTCAGGGACTCCTCCATGGACGTTTCTGTTCTGTATGGTAGCAGACCGGATATGGTCGACGGGTTCCTCGAAAGAATCGCCCAGCTTAAGCTAGCACAGTCCAGCATGGCCCATAACCCGCTCTTCCTCGAGACCCTAATTGTCAGGGATGTTCTTAAACGAGTAATTCCTCCGGTATAGACAAAGGATTCTCATCCGCATCCGCGGATATCTTAAAGGGATAAGATTCGAATATTCCTAGTTCGGAGAGATTTGCCAAGAATAATTAAATATGTCATGAGAACCTCAGGTTTTCCTTTTTAGGACAAGGAACGTATATGACGAATTTAATTATAGAAACGACCACCTAGTTTAGCTCAGTCTATTCTAAATTCTTGGCTGGCATCCCACGCTTGCATAGAATTATGACGTGGTTATGCTGTTGCTATGTTGTGATTTTGTTGTGGTTGTGCCGTGTTAACGTAATGCTTGCCTTTTATGTCTTCAGGTCTCGGAGGTAGATCCCCGAGGTCCATGAAAGATCTTTGAAGCAGTGTAACGTATAAATAGGCGTATAATTATCGTTGTAAACTCGATTTATTTACCAGGAAGTTTTCGTAAGATCTGTAAAGAATATTAAATCAAGAATGAAATTTTCTACCGCTTTCTCTGTTGCTTTGCTAGCTTTTGCTAAAGTAATTGTTGCTGATTCTGAGCAGTTCGGACTAATTACTATCCGTTCTGGTAGTAATCTGCAGTACGCTTCTGTGTATTTAGATGACAACAAGTTGTACCTAGGGTCCGGTGGCCAGTCGTTGGGCGGCACTGTTACCGATGCAGGTAAATTGAAGCTGACCGATGGCAAATACGCTGTTGTTAACTCAGATGGTTCTATCGGGGAAGGTTCCGAAGAAGAGGGAACTGGTAAATTCTCGATCAAGGACGGATACTTGGCTTACGACAACATTAATGGGTTCAATGCTATTTCCCAGGACTCCAAGTACTTGCTATCGGTCTCTAATGCTGACGGTTCCACTGGTGTTGCCCTAAAGGCTATCGGAAGTGGTAGCCAATCAGTTCCAGACTTCACCCCATCCGGTGGTTCTAATAGCGCTACTACTACTCTGTCTTCTGCGGGGTCTAGTACGACCGCTGCATCTTCTACATCTGTTGAGTCTGCCAGTTCTGCTCAATCTACTGGAATCAGCACTGGGGCTGCTACCACGACCGTTGAGCCAATCTCGCAAATCGACGATGGCCAGATCCAGGCTACTACTTCCGCCACTGACGCAGTTTCCCAGATCAGTGACGGTCAAGTTCAGGCAGTCTCCAGTGCTAGCGCAGCCTCCCAGATCAGCGATGGCCAGATTCAAGTTGTTGAAAGTAATGGCGCTCCAAAGGTTGCTATTGGCCTAGGTGCTGGTGCCTTCGCTGCCGCTGCTTTCCTGCTATGATAACATAATTTGCATCTAATTCCTTTATAACTTTAATCGTTAATGAATGGTTCTCACTCCTGGTTAAATCGAAGGCCAGTTAGCCCACAATCCTTGGCTTAGTCCATGTCAAAGTGACTATTATTTGTGTTGATATTGTTTCTCCATCTCGCGGTAGGACATCGGTGAAATTAACTGTGTCGCACAAACAAAAATGCAATATAAATTGACGATAATACAGAGAATTAATGAGTTTGTGTCAGTATCCTAGAAAACGTATAAATATGGGCCTAATTTCCAGTCTTTCGAAAATTGATCATCTCCTCTTCTATTACTTTCATTCCGTTTCTTGATCTTAAAAGATCAGAAGGAAAAGGTTCACCAATCAAGACTCT
Organism: Torulaspora franciscae; assembly: GCA_003705175.3. NCBI lineage: Eukaryota > Fungi > Ascomycota > Saccharomycetes > Saccharomycetales > Saccharomycetaceae > Torulaspora > Torulaspora franciscae. The sequence goes on from PPHX03000001.1 coordinate 457,128, forward strand.
TTCTACTATCACCGAAGAATTTTATCTTTTGAATTCAGCAAGTTATGAAATTTACTTCGGCTTATTTGGCATCTTTGTTTGCCCTGGCTCAAATTGTTGTCGCCAAATCTGAGGAATTCGGGTTGGTTGCTATCAAGCCAGGGACAGATCTCCACTATTCCACAATTCACGAGAAGGATGGAGCATTGTACTTTGGCCATGACAAGCAAAAACCTCTAACCGCTTGGATCACTGATTGCGGTTATCTGAAATTCTCTGACGAAAGCTATGCTGGCTTAACCAAATATGGGACTTTGGAGGAAACTACCAAATGTTATGCTACAGCTGGCTTTTACGTCAAAGACGGTAAGTTGTATCACAACAACAAAAAAGAATTCAGGGCTTTACCAAAGGAGTACAAGTATTATGTCTCCGTAAAAGATGGTGAAGACTCCGTCGGTGTCTTCATCAGAGCTCAAGGTTCCAGCGGCTATCCTATAAAGGACTTCTACCCAGACAAGGAGAAATGTTATGAGCAGGAGAAGAAGAAGAAGGAAGAGTGCAAGAAGGAATACGAAAAGAATGATAAGGAATATAAGGATGGCAAGGACTACAAGAAAGGTAAGGACTACAAGAAAGGTAAGGACCACAGGAAGGGAAAGAAGTACGACAAGGATGGTGACGACAAGGATGATAAATACGATGATGACAAGTACGATGATGACAAGTACGACGATGAAAAGGATGGTGATTACAAAAAGAAGTATGAGAAAGAATACAAAAAGGGAAAGAAGTATGACAAGGACGATGACAAGGACGAGAAAGACTACGAAAAGAAGTATGAAAAGGAGTACAAGAAGGGAAAGAAGTATGACAAGGATGAGAAAGACTACGAAAAGAAGTATGAGAAAGAATACAAAAACGGAAAGAAGTATGACAAGGACGATGACAAGGATGAGAAAGACTACGACAAGAAGTATGAGAAGGAATACAAAAACGGAAAGAAGTATGACAAGGACGATGACAAGGATGAGAAAGACTACGACAAGAAGTATGAGAAAGAATACAAAAACGGAAAGAAGTATGACAAGGACGATGACAAGGACGAGAAAGACTACGACAAGAAGTATGAGAAAGAATACAAAAACGGAAAGAACTACAAGAAAGAAAAGGAGTACAAGAAGGAAAAGCATTATAAAGATCATGATGAGAATGATTACGATGACGAAGACTACGACGAGTATAAGAAGCATAAAGAGTACAAAAAGCACAAATACTACAACGACGACAAGGGTCACAAGAAACATAAGGATTATAAAGATGATGAAAAGGATGATGAAAAGGATGACTACAAGAATGATTACGATAAAGATGATGAAGAGAAGTATTACAGAGAAGATAAGTGGGATCACAAAAAAGGAAAGGACTATGAGTACGAATACGAGGAAAAATCAAAAGTGCACAAAGCCCCAGAAAAGAATGATGCCATGGCAATCAGCTACGGAAACACTTTTGGCGTTGGTGCATTTGCCGCCCTTGCTGCATTAATTATGTGAGAGCTTGTCTTCATCATTTTTACACTCGCTTTTTTATTTTTTTATGTTTTGTTGATCCAATCTGTCATTCACTTGTAAAAGATTGGATAGAACTAGGCTATTTAGATGTAGTTCTAAATATATGTCTTGATAAAGCTAGTCTAGACTCTCAACAACGGTTTCAATTGCTCTTAATTGAACAATTTTTCCCGCACCTACCGCAGTGACAGTTCAACTCGGTACGTTTTGTAGTATTCAACTTCTAGAAACCAGGTCTCAATGGCTTCGGAGCCCACCCGCGTGCAAGACACGTCGGCCACTTAAAGACGATACTCAAAAAATAATGATTTCGCCCAGGATCGAACTGGGGACGTTCTGCGTGTTAAGCAGATGCCATAACCAACTAGACCACGAAACCAATCTTTAAAAGATCCATTCTCTTTTCCATTATATTCCAAACGAGCTGTCAGCATTGAAATTGCTATTAATGTAATGTCTTGCCGAATATCACTATTAGTAGTTAGACCAACCGTGAAGCAGTGGCTGTACATGCCCCAGTTCATTCAAAACATCAATAAAAGTAGACTCTTTTTGTCTCAATCGGATGCTGGGCTGAAGCTCCATTAAGAATGGGTAGAATATGTTGGGCTCTTTATAATACAGAATTATTTGTATTCGCATGAAAAGCCTTTTTACTTTGTCCTTTTCCCAGCCAAAATATATCTCTCTCTCTCGCTAAGCAAAAATGAGGTCTTTTCATCCATCTCGATCCTGCTTTTTGGTTCTTCATCGTAGCTTTCTGTTGTCGACCACCCCTAGTGGCCGATCAAGCCTATTGAACTGTTTAATCTAGGTAAAAGGCTTATGAGCTAAGCTTACAGTGAGAGGTTTGAGACTAAAAATGTTGCAACCATTTCTGAGCGATTCTGAAGCTCATCTGTCTGTCCTTCCTAATATTTCTCTTCTATTATGAAATCGCTACATTCTTTCAAATAAGCGCAGGCACGATGAGAAGGGCAGGGATTACAGAGTAGAGTTCGACCGGGGCACTTGTCTTGAAAAATGCCGTTACGGTTCATAGAAATTTTGTGTTCGTTGTCTTGAAACATGGGGTTGCCAGTAAAAAATTTGAAAGAATTTGGTTGAATCTTAGTAATCCAACCTTACTTGACCAGTTAGAGACGAGATTGCTCTTATGGTGCTAGTGTATTCGCGGGCGCTGTTATTCCGTAATTACAGCTGACGTAATACCGTGGTGAAATATGTCAAGCAGCCATGGTACTAACACACAGATACTTTCGATGCTGGGCACTCTTAGTGTTCTAAGAGCATCCACTGATGCTCTTTTATTACATGGCAAGTTGCACAGTCCCCACCTCTTCTAAATCGTTGGTCGATGCTGAGAGCAGGCAGGGGTCTGTTGCACAACTCACACAGGACATTTGAGAACTGTCAGTTCCGGCCAACAAACTACCTGCTGCCCGCACATCAGGATTCAACTGCTGTGTAAAAACGATAGCGGCCCAACGATTCACCTGGATTACACCTCCTTGACTCCGGCTTTGTAGAGAGTCCTAACGAAGTTATGAGAAAGCGCGTGCATCATCTTTCCAACCAGTATATTATGTAATGCGTGGAGACTCTAGTTTTAGTCAGCTAAAATAGGCTCTTCGACAGTTTCTTTGCTGTTCTCCACCTTGCCAAAAGAACGTCCGGCAGTTTGGGCAGGTTCGACATCCTGGAAAGGTTCAGTTTTCAGCTCGGGCAAGTTGTCAGTCGATGGCATATGTACCGCTGTCTGAGGGTTAACTTCCTTATCCATCTGTTCCAATTCTTTGTCTAACTCAGCTTCAAAATCATCTACTCCCACCACACTATGCGCCAGCACATTATCGATCTCATTCTGATACGATATTTGATCCTGAACGTTATCCATCAAATCTTCCACGTTCTTGAATTCCTTGTTAAGTTTTGTTAAGATCTCGTTCCCCCTTTCTAATCCTTTAACGAATTGAATCTCCACTAGCTTGAATTCCAAGGTGGAAACGAGGTTTTCAAGATTGATAAGCTGTTCTAATGCCTGTTGCAATAAATGATCTTGGTAATGAATCCGTTTCAATAAAAAACGTACTTTTGCATCATTTTTGTATTTCTCAGGGTTCTCCTTTATCATTTGCTTCAGCTTCGCCCTTTCTACTGCGATTAACTGGTCAGTCCTTCTAGTAAACTTGTGAATTTCATCTTTAGACCTCTTCAGTTGCAATATAGCTCTGTCATTATCTGTAATCTGAACTTTGCTAGTTCTTTGACCCATTGCGTGGTGAGATGCCTTTGAATAGCCTCTCTTTACTCTGGTTAGTTGTCGAAAGAACTCATCGTTATCACCTCTAACCAATGTCTCGCTGAGTCACCCACGAAAAGGAAAACAAGACTAAGACTAAAGGCAACAGTTGACTCTCTGGCAGGGTCTGATCAAGACGACAGAGTTGGTTGCCATCGCCTGGCAATCTTTTTACTATAGCAACAATATAAAGAGAATCTTTTAAGTCTATAAGTGTTCAGTACTATTTGATGAGATGACTCCTAGCTCCACAAATCGTTCCATGCTACGTTCTTCCGCACAGCATCCGAGAATCCCTCTTTGTATTTTACCCATATACGCACCTTACTATCACTTCTGAATTGTTTGGAATCTACATTGGGCTCCGATTGTTTTTTGCCCTTACAACCGTACTGACTTTTGAAAAAGTCTGCCATATTAACAGTTCCCTTGATAGACTTAGCTCTCTTTTCCCTAATTTCTTCATTTTTCTCTCTGTTTTCAATTACCTGTTTAATATGTCTCTTCCTAGCCTTATTCTCCTCTGCCTTCGCAAGTAGCTGATTGAGAATCGCTGGTCGTTTAACAAGGACTTCTTTCTGCCGCTGTGGCTCTAGGACTACAAGCTTATCGATTGGTGGATCAATGCATAACAACTTTTGGCTACCAACTTGTTCATGATACTTTTCCGCTATATCCAAACTGAACCCTTTGAGTAACCGTGTCAAAGAGTCAAAAATGTATTGTTTCACTTTAGGATCTCTACACTTGCCCAAGTCCGAAGAGAGCATGTAATCCAGATGAGGAAGAATTTCCAAAGCCAATGTTTCATAACTTGTGAAGGGAACGAGACCAGGGGCCTCGATCGACAGTCTATGCAGCACGAGTTTTAAGACATCCTGATTGACTTTGTGCAGCTCTCTTACTTCAAAATCTGTGTCTCTAATCCTTATATCTTCTCGATTGGCCACATCACCAAACAGGTTGAAGAAGGCCAGGGGAACAATGGAAGAATAGCGCAGGAGCTCACCATTGTGCTCGTACAATGACTTATTCCACAAATCATGGAAGAAAAGCCAATCGGCGATTGCTGCTGGCTTTCGGACACCATTATCGGAGTACTTCACATGTGGATACAGCAAATGACAACCTTGTACGACTCTCTCATAACCCCCACTCGACTCGACTTGTTGCGTCTTTTCACGAATCTGCTCTGTCAGATCTCTATGAGGATCTCGTCTAAACATCTCATTACGGATCCTGAACCACGATTGTGAAAAGTCCTTGGATATCGACTCCAGAGGGCTAATATTGGGATCCTGCGAAGGTTTTTGATGGGCTGCCAGAAATTGTAAATTGGTAATACAGTTCCGGACGTCTCCCTGAGCCACATCCATCAGCTCTTTCAGGAAGTTGACGGGTACGTCGAGACCTTCCACTTGGCATATGTGTTTCAGACGCTCTAACAAAGAGCTGTCTGACGGTCTTTTGAAGGCTACTATCTCACAGTGTGGTTTAAGTTTCTCCAGTGCGGGGGCGTATAGGTTGTTACAGATGGCAATAATAGGTCGCACCAGAAATTTGGCGCTCTTCTTTTGCTTTTTGTTCCTTGACTTCACATTGGTTCCTAGAATATGCCTTTGAGTTGCCTGCGCATCTTTGCCTATCAGATCGGTAAGGACTCTTATGAATCCGCTCTCGATACTGCCATCAATCTCATCGGCAACAAGGCATACAGGCCGATCGTTGAACGTATGATTGAACAACGTGTTGTGAACCTTTTCTCGCACCAGTGGTCCCGCTCTTTCGTCACTGGCGTTTATTTCAGCAACTGAATACCCCGCCTGCTTCGCAGCAACATGAGCAACAGAAGTTTTACCGATCCCTGGTGGCCCATGCACCAAAAGAATCCGTTTTGCTGGCCGCTGCAAAGGATCAAAAGCTCCCGGTTCGCTCTTCTGGGAATCGAGTGCAGGCAAACGCTCGTTAAACACGCAAGGCGACCACTGTCGGAGCCAACGTAGAACACGTCTATTTGTCTTTTCATTCCCAACTAGGTCCAGGAAGTTTCGAGGACACCATTTTTCCACCCATAAGCCGCTAGTACCAGCACTATCATCAGCTTTTATACTTTGATTTTCAGTTGTATTTTCAGCTTTCTGACTCTCAATGCTCTCCAGCAGGTTATTTATGTTAATTCCGTAACTCTCATCCTCTTTCCATGCCGCTTTACTGGCGTCCAATCCAAATAGTTGATGCTCTATTGGGTTCAATGGTTTGCGCAAGCGTTTTCTCCTTAGTTTGACAACTTTTCCCCTACTTGTAGTGAAAGACAGATCTCTAGAGTCCCCCTCAGCATCACCAGTATCCTCCCTTGTTCGATTCACTTCTTCATCACCGTTGTCAAACAGCGAACTCTTCCCTAGAAAGCCCCCAAACTCCGGAACACCGTCCATTATCAGCTGGCACTCCAACACCTCACCAGATAACACTCAGGTAAGCCCAATGATGGCAGTTCTTGGTGTCTTTAATCGCCAAGCCCATCGTGATGGTGGTTGGATCTACACGTTAAAAGTGACGCCCTTAGTTTCGCATCTTTTTGCGGAATTCGCCTCGTATTGACAAGTTATAAGCTGGTCGACGACGGTTGAAGATAGCTCAAAGGTTCGAATCGACTTAAGTCCCTCCTAAAAACCTGCCAACAAGTTATAGAATATTATGGCAACCGTATGTTTGTTTTTGTCGCAAGATTTTAGGATTTCCAGAATTTTTTTTCACATCATGAATGGTATACTAACGAGTAATGGGACGATGTTAATAGCCTGAAGAACAAAAAATCTTAGATACATACCCCCAGGTTTGTGAACCAGGATCCGTATCAGGATCGCCTGGTAATGTTGATGAGACACAGAAAAAAGCGCTGGTTGAATTGAGGGAACAGCTAAAGCAAGCTGGGTACGTTCATCGCCTGGACGATTCAACGCTTTTGCGTTTTCTACGGGCTAGAAAGTTTGATGTTGCGCTATCGAAGGAGATGTTTGAAGCTTGCGAGAAGTGGAGAAAGGAATACGGCACTGACACCATCTTGGAAGACTTTCATTACGAGGAAAAGCCTTTGGTTGCTAAATACTACCCTCAGTACTACCACAAGACCGACAAGGAGGGGCGTCCGGTTTATTTCGAAGAGTTGGGTGCTGTTAACCTGACTGAAATGTACAAAATTACTACCCAGGAGCGTATGTTGAAGAACCTAGTCTGGGAGTATGAGTCTTTTGTGAAATACAGATTACCAGCATGTTCCAGATACTCCGGCCACTTGGTCGAGACTTCATGTACTATCATGGACCTGAAGGGCATTTCGATCTCCAGCGCTTACCAGGTGCTGTCCTACGTCAGGGAAGCCTCGTACATTGGCCAGAACTACTACCCAGAACGTATGGGTAAGTTTTACTTGATAAATGCACCATTTGGTTTTTCGACAGCGTTCAAGTTGTTCAAGCCTTTCTTAGATCCAGTCACTGTTTCTAAGATTTTCATCTTGGGTTCTTCTTATAAGAAGGATCTTTTGAAGCAGATCCCCGCTGAAAACTTACCAGCCAAGTATGGTGGTGAGTCCGAAGTAAGCGAAGCTGAAGGTGGATTGTATCTATCTGATATTGGTCCCTGGAGAGACCCTAAATACATCGGTCCGGAGGGTGAAGCTCCACAGGTCTTTTCCATGAAGAAATAGTTTAGCTGATTTTTTCTGATTCATTTCTGTGCATGAGTCTGTTAAGTCGCACCTGTGGTGCAATCAGATACCACTACATTTATACTACGTAAACCTTCTAAACCTGCGCCTGGGAGAATCCACGAGGGACTTACAACGTGCTAACGCACGAAGGGGCCAGGACTCATCGTGGCGAGTGGACCAGTTCCTCCACTTGGAGCGGAGGAAACGGAAGACCTACCACTTGCCATCAAATGGTCACAGATGTACTTGAGCATGATGTTCTTTGCCACGTTGAAAACCGAGGAGCACTTTTTAGCCATATACTTTGGCGAAGCTCAAGCCGTCCTTCAAGTTTCCACAAGTTGAACAAGTCTTTGACATAAAATCCTCCTCAATCTCATGAACACTTGCACCATCGAACTGCTCTGTCTTCATCGTCAAGCGATCGTGGAAGGAGCAGTGAGCGAGAGTTGCCATGCTGGACCTTGATTTTCAGGCCAGCTTGCCGCAGTTGTGATAGTTTGATTTAGGAAGGAAGATACAGTCATAAGACTTGCACAGGAAGAGGCCGATTTCTTGTGCATATCCTGAACGACATGCGAAATCTTTTCGTCCAGCCTGTTTAAGGCCTTTCGGTGGTTCTGCCTCTTCTTGTGCTTCCTGAGCTTCGCCAGTTTCAACTGCAACCGCCGTCGTCGCGCCTCACCAGCCGTAGGAACAACCAGGTAATATTCGTTGTTCCTAGTCCTTAGAAGCCTCGAATCTCCTGGCAGCTGCTCTGAAAGCGGCTCTGCAAATAGCCCTCCTTTCATACCTTTCATACCTTTCAAGATGTCAAATCCAACCTTTACAGCCGCCAGATCTGAAACATACTCATAGCTAACACTGAGTGCGGAGTATTATGCACCCTCCATAATAAGTGTTTCATGTTGTTTCAAGACCCAAGGAAGTTGTGTAAAAGAGCAAGTTCAAAACTTTGTTTCATCTCAAACGCTCTCCATTACTAGTCATCTTGAGGATGCTCCTCGATGTCTTTTTAGTATCCCACCTCATTTATGAATGTGTTTCAGCTTGATACAAGTAGGTTAAAATAGACCCTCAACGGCGGCTAAAGGTAAAACCCAAATATGAGCCATATATCCCATCCACAGTGTCATGAACTGGAGGTGTATCTTTGCACTCGACACGATTCAAAATACCAAAGTGATTATGCATGGCTCCTTATGCGGTTCTGAGTTTTGCAGTCTACCAGCAGTTGAAAGTATGGACCCCGCAGAACAACAAGAAGGCTTTGCAACCAGTTCGACACCAATAGACAGTTTTTTTCCTTTGTTCGACATTTAGACCTCTACCAGTTTTACCCACTAGAGGTTCAGCGTAGTTTGCATTCCCAGTAGTGTTATATTCGTCGATTCGTCGACTCGATTCGTCGCAGCTCGGCGAAGTTCGACTTCGATCTTAAGAAATAAACTGTTCTCGAGAATAAAGAACAAATGGAAATACATGGGCGCATGTTATCTTTCTGTAAGGCCGAGAACCACTAGAAGAGAGAAATTCATTATCAAAGATCTCCGGGATGGAAAGTGGGCAGCTTTCTTCCTCATCTTCTAGTACAATCTCGAGACCTCCGCAGTCTTTCGACGTTTCAAAGTTTCTTCTGAGAATGCGAGAATTGGAGGGCACATTCAGCGGTAAGGTTCGATGGTCCAGCAGCTTGAGCCCTCCTGACTGGAAGCGTTATCTATTGGTCATTACTAGCGAAGGTTCTCTAGAACGTGTCGAAAGTTCAGCTGAAATACCAGACGCGGCTGATAACATTATGATAAAGCATCTACAAAATTGTGAGCTAAGGTTGGTTGAAGAGCCCAACTTTGGTAGACCTGTTATTCAAGTTACTACAGGTGGCAGAAAGGATTACCTTGGCTCAAGCAATAGAGATAGATTCGAAAGTTTATTATGCTCGCTTATATGGTGGAGTGGCCTGAAACCCAAGGGCATTTTCAACAAGATGTCATTTGAAGCGCCAGACGTTACACAAATTGACGAAGAGCCCACCAATTTGTTGGTTTCACAGCTTATGGTCTTTGGTCCTCTTCCAACAAGGAAGCGAATACCTATTGTCAAAGAATTAACAAGGCCAAACTTCCTGAAGAAGTCAGATACGGAAGAAGGATGGTTTCCGGCTATGGGTGTTTTAAGGTCGAATGGGACTTTAGATCTTCTTCTACAAAGTGACGGCTCCTTAATTTACACCCTTGATGTAACAGTCTTAATAAGATCAGAAATCCGTCTTATCGACCCATCTTTACAGAATGATAACTACCTGTTCTTGGGAGAGCTGCCACTACTAAGGCAGGAACTAAATTTGTCCGGCAAAAAGAAGCTAGTCCCAAATGGACCGTCAGTGAAGTGCTTACCGAGGATCGTCCTAAAGTTCCCTCTTCCGATCGATGTAGAGGACTGGCTAGTCTCTCTCAAATCTTTCGCCCTTGCCGAGAACCTGTCTCTTACAGGCGCACACAACTCCAATAAATTGCGCATCTCCAACAGGTTTAAAATCTCCATTGTCGAGGGTGATTTCCCTGGTTTGGAAGAAAAGTTAAGTGGGAGTGCTTTGAATTTGTATGTCGAGTTGTCCTTATGGGATAATGCTGTCGGGAGAACGGCGATAGTTCGAGATACAGAAACACCATTTTGGAGGGAGGAGTTTACGTTCAATGAAAGCGTCAGGGTTAGCAACATACGGATCATATTGAAGCGAAGGAAAGCAACTACTGATAAAGGGGACGAAACTATAGGATTTTTGAATATCACGCAAGATATGATTAACGATCCCAGCCTGGACAAAGAAACAAGGCTGCCACTGATAGATGCAAAAAATGGGCGTTTCAAAATTGGTACGATCTGCGTACGAATTATATCGAGCCTGAAATTCATTCTTCCTGCTTCAAATTTTGGCAACTTTGAGTCAGCTCTCGCGCAAGTTTATCCATCTCAGGTTTTATCATTTATTAATGACCTCCCACTTGGTGCGGATATGAATTTCGAAGACTTTTCAAGCATATTCCTGGATGTATTTCAAATCCTTGGGCGAGAAGATGACTGGTTTGCTGCTTTAATAGACAAAGAGCTAGCAGATGTTGATGGCTCCATCACAAGGAACACGAAAAATAATAAGAGTTCGACTCACATATACGGGACCTTATTTAGAGGTAACTCCGTCTTGACAAGATCAATGGAGTCTTATTTTATTCGTCTCGGGAAGGAGTACCTCGATAAATCAATAGGACCAGCTTTGAGAGAAATCATAGGAAGTGGTCAGGATTGCGAGGTTGATCCAAACCGTATAAAGGAAAAGGATCCAGATAAGAAAAGGGCAATACTTGAAGAAAACCATACAAAGTTATTATTTTGGGCAAACAAAATATGGAGTGTCATATACACCACGAGTAACGATGTACCAATGCCGATAAAGGACCAGATGAAGGCACTTAGGAAGAAATTGGAGCTTATGTGCATTGAAGATGACATTACCAGGATTCTCAACTGCGTATCAGGAATGCTGTTTCTCAGATTCTTTTGCCCTGTGATACTGAATCCTAAACTTTTTGACTTTGTCAAGAGCCATTTGAACGAGCGGTCAAGGCGTACTGTTACATTGATTAGCAAAGTGCTGCTAAATCTTTCCAACTTGACGCCGTTTGCCAATAAGGAACCTTTCATGGTAGGATTGAATTGTTTTATTGAGGACCATAGCGAGGAGATGCTCGATTATATTGATAAAATCACGCAGAAAAAACTGGACTTCTCTTCCAAGAAACTCAAGCTTACTGGTTCTGTCGCAAGACCAAAATTGCCAATGAACGAAAAAGTTTTGGCGGAATTGCCAACTAATCCTTATTTGATAGACCGGTATCTACGAGAAACACAAATATTCACTGCATTTGCAAACTACACTATCAGTAAGCGAGGAGATAAGCAACAGATGACACTAAGTTCCAGTTTAGAGCATATTTCGAAAAACATTTCGAGCATTGAGATCTCGCTTGAGGAGAAAAAGGCTGAGATTGGGGAACTAGAGTTCGAAAACATCACAACAGACAACGTTGAAGTGTTCGGCAATGATTTATACAAATTTCTAGAAAAAGATGGTGATCAAATGAGTGGAGTCGAGACTCCACCGTTGCAGTCAAATAGTCCAGTTGATGTGATAGACCAGCTAGAAAGGGAGTCTATACTCCTGCTACACAAAGTTGAGCGTCTGAAACGCTCCCTTGTGGATTATGAGTATCCTGCAGAAAATGAAGAGGACAAGCTGAGATATGGTCAGTTTTTAGCTGATCACACCTATTTTACCAAAACAATGGAGATCGTTGTGGATAAACAGCAACAATTTGGAGAATGTGATGGAATGGTCAAACTTTTCAAGTCGAATGATGGTTGTTCACATCTCTTGGACACAGTTATACCACGACTAGGCTCACAATCTAGTGGTTCCACTACTCTGTCACTTTCTGAAGGATCATCTGGCTTTCGAAGAAAACTAAGCATATTTAGATCTGCTAAGACAACCCGAGTCTCTATTAGAGAGGGCGAGATAAAAGAGACCAGGACTGGCTTCACGAAATGGTTTCGACGCGTCAAATAGTACATACATTGCATTTATGATACATAACAAAAGTGATAGGATCGCTAAATATTCAGGGAGGTTATACCCTTACTTAATCTGTCAGCGTCAGTCTCCTGGTTTGAGAGACGACGCTCCAGACCAGGAGCAGAATTCCACATTTGGTTATTGAAAAACGCTGAAAGCTCATTTCCTGGCGCAAATCCGGATCCCTTGAAAGGATCGACATCACCACCAAAGGACATCAAACTTTGGGTATCAAAATCTTGAATGCTCGAAAAACCCGCTGTATCAACTGTGAAGGAAAATTTATTGGTATTGTTCTTGTTCGGTCTATTCCTGGTTAGTTGCACAGTGCACAACTGCAAATTGTTCAGCGACCCTTCAACCAGACAACCCTTTTCACGGAAATGAATCAAAAGGTTATTCCAGAGAACGTTAGTGGATAAGGCTCTAGGGTTACCAAGGATCACCAATCCATACTTGGCACGGGTCAGACCGACATTCAACCGACGGGGGTCACTCAGGAACCCGATAATTTGTTGTTCATTTGCACGCACACATGACAAAATAATGTAATCTTTCTCTCTGCCCTGGAAAGCATCGACAGATGCGACTTCAACGTTCACGTATAAATCTCTGTCCAGCGAACCGTTCATCTGCATGTATTGTAAGATGAAAGCTCTCTGGCCCTCATATGGAGTGATAACACCTATCTGTTCCGGCTTGACTCCGTCCTTGAACAGTCTCGTTATGATACGTTCGCAGTTCATGGCTTCAATTCTATTCAAGTACGAGGTACCATTAGCAGAAATTTCTTCCCTACCGTAGTTGGCCCAGAACATCATAGGCACCCCGTGGATAGGCCAAGGGAAAGTGCTGTTCGCGACGGTACGTTGTTCTATGGTCACACCGTTTTGCAAACTACCCTCATAAAACATGTTGCTAGGGAAGTCACTCAAGTACGGATTCATACGATACTGGACTTCTAGTCGTAAGGGCACATGACCAAGGGCGATGAGCCTTTCGAACAGTGACTGTTTCAGGCCTGCGTCAGCGGCTTTACGCTCCAATATAACTGGTCCCAACTGCTGGTGATCACCAACAAGGATGATTTGCTTGGCGCCCTTGACGATGGGGATCAAACACTCGGGCTCAGACGCCTGGGTACTCTCATCGATCAGTACTGTTCTAAACCGCGTATCGAGTCGCTTGTCGCCAGCGCCTACGCAGGTGCAGCACACGACATCAGCCTTCTTAAGGATTTCCGACTCCGTCTTTCTGACAAGTTTGACAAATTTCTTCGTATCGCTGATGGAGAGTTCACCAACTTCTTCCTTCAGTCTGAGCAACTTCTTCAACTCGCCCTTGGATGATCTTGCGACCAAATTATGGAGTGCCAGGTTAGACACGGAACTCTCGACGTCTTCACGGCTCTTAGCGGTCAGTCTTACAACCTTGAGCCCCAAATCACGCAGTTTGGCTGCCAAGTGGTCGACGGCGACGTTGGAAGGCGCACACACCAGAATGCGTTCGTTGTGCATCTTGGACAAATGGTAAACCACGGTTGCGGACGTTACAGTCTTACCGGTGCCCGGAGGGCCCTGAATAAGGGACAGAGGTCTTTGCAACGCATGTTCCACTGCATGCGACTGAGAAGCGTTCAACCGCGTAAAATGCTTGATAGAGAATTCCTTGGGCAGATTAACCTCGAACTGAATATCGACGATCTGGTGGCCCAGGATCTTGTAGTACAGAAACCCGGAGATCGACTTCTTGTCCAGCGCGAACTTTTTCAGAGCGTCCTGCATCCTGTCATAGGAAGTCCCCTTCCAAATGAACTCTGCGGTAAAACCTGTCCCCAAATGCGTAGGAGGTGGCTGTTTACTGGGCTTCAGCTCCAAAGTAAACTCGTCCTGCATGCTGTTTGGCAGGCGCACGATGTATCCCCTACCTTCCCACTCGGGATGCTGCAACCCGGAGTAACGCAGCACCATTTCGTCGCCGACGGCCACTTTAAGCTCGTTGGACTCAAAGGTTGAAAGTGCAAAAGAAGCCAGGTGTCTGTTGTTGAGCGCCAGCGACCACGACACAGAAATGTGCTCCAGCGCCTGAGATTCCTTCAACTGCTTGTCGTAGTCTGCTTCCAGCTTGACCAGCGGTCCGTAGGACCGCTGATACTCGTAGGCGTCCTGGTACTTGAGCAAAACGGGCGGGATTTCCTCCTGCTCCTCGGGCGCATCGATATCGTTGATCGTAGCGTCCTTGTTGGACTTCCACTTGGCCTCCAGCCTTGACATCTGCGACGGCGTGATGAGCCGCGCGCTCAGCCGCTGTTCTTCGCTGGGCTCTTCTGCGACCCAGTTCAGGAACTGACGGTCCTCTATCAGTGGCTGCCATTGGTCCGTATCCCAGTTAGCGTTCTTGTTTTGGGCACATGGGACCCTACACAACAGCACGACTACAGCTTCTGCTCTCGCAGAGACAAACCCGAGAAGAAACACGTTTCTGCAACCGCAGTTATAGCACTCTAGGATCGTATCGCCCAGATCGGAGTCTGCATGCAGGGAGACAACATTATGGTGCGACAGCACCAGATGGTTAACAATATGCGAGCTAGCGGTTCCGTGCTTCGAATTGCAGAACCATCGGGAACACGTATTACACAGTACCACACTCACGGGTGAGTCAATTCCACAATACGCACACGCATGGTCCGAAGCAGGTGGTACAACAACCTCACTGTCCAACAGCTCTTCCTCTGCGTTCATCGCTCGACTGAACGTGTGGCCGGTTGCTTGGTATCGCTGATACACCACATCTCAATTTTCTCCGTTTTTGTGGCAGGTGGCGAGAAAAAAAACGCCCGTCACTCAATACGTATACTTAGCGACTATTTAGGGGTACCTACTTTGTACTATTTCTCTTGGCCGGTTAGCCGCCCATCTAGCCACTCCACGAGGAACGTGACCTCGGGCGCAAAGAACTCTTCCTTCTCCAGCGACAGAACGCTATGACGGGCCCCCTTGGCTACCCGGAGACTCTTGTCTCGGGCGGGGCACACGTTGTCGACGAACTCGCGGGACGCGTCCGGGTCGTTGATCGTGTCGTGGTCGCCGTGAATCAGCAGCACGGGCCGGTCCCGGACGAACCCGCGCGTCACGGCGCCGTCCGGGTCATCCAGAAGCACCCGGCCGCGCTCCAGGAAGTCGTGGATCTGTCGGAACGAGCCGACAAGCGGCGAGCTGAGCGGGCGGTCTTGCTGCAGGAAGCTCCGGGCCGCAGGATCAGAGGTGACGCCCTCGAGGTCCAGCTTCGTGTCGATGGCAAACCTGGGTAACGCGCGTGCCAGCAGCGGCGCCATCTTCTGCACGATCCACGACGGCCTGGAGTGGCGGTGCAGCCGCAGCAGCGGTGCTGACGCGATGTAGGCGGCGAGCGCCTCGCGGCGCTCGCCGCGGAACGCGTACGTCAGCGTGATCGCACCGCCCATGGAATGGCCGAACATCACCAGAGGCAACGGGCCGCCGGGGGCGGCGCGGCAGTAGTCAAGGTTCAGGGATACGAAGTGCTCAAGGTCGCGGAACACGTGCGCGTCGTCGGTCTGTCCACGCAGTTTGCCGGGCGATGTGCGCCCGGAGCCGCGCTGGTCGAACATGAAGGACTCGTAGCCGTGCTGGGCCAGGAAGTCCATGAGCCGGTGGTTGGTCTGGGTGTACTCGCAGAACCCGTGTACAATCAGCACCCGCGCCTTGGGCGGCGTGGTGGCAGAGCGCCACGTGACGTGGGCGAACTTGGCGCCTTCGAACTCGGTGTACTCGAGGGGCGGTTGCGGGGTCGTGCACTTGTAGGGGTAGGCCATCCTGGGTTCTGTGTGTGCTTGTGGTGTGGTGTATTGCGCAGCTGTGAAGCGAGCGGTGCGGTTGCATTTTAGCTTGGACGGACCGGCCGTGCAGAGCGATCATCTCCGTGGGCGCACGACCACGCCCAGCGGGTTCTTCCGCGGCTTCTTCCGAGGAACGACGACCGCGGCCTTGGCCGCGGTCTTCTCCGCGGGCGCTGCTGGGCGCCCAGAGAAGGCGGCAGAGGCCGCAACTTCCAGGTCCTCTTCGTCGTCCTCGCTCGCCGCGGCAGACTCCGGCGCCTCGAGCCCTGAGCGCCGCCGCTTCCGCAGCAGCTCCTCCAGCTCCTGCTCCTGCAGCTGCTCCCGCTGCGTCTGCGCCAGCCGCGCCTCCAGCCGCGCCTGCCGGTCTGCCCCGTCGCCGCCTACCGCCGCGTGCTCCGCCACCTTGCGCTCCCGCACAAGCCGTTCGAGCGTCTGTTCCGCGGTCTCGAGCTCCGCGGGTCGCCCGTCCCGGTCGCCGCCATCGTTGCGCGAACCGCCGCTCTCCATCACATAGTCGCTCGTCTTGGGGTCGGTCCGGAAGGAGATCACGTGGTTGCACCTGGGGCATCGGATACTCAACCTGAACATCTTGATGGAGTTCAGGTACCTTTCGGGTAACAGCTGTTTTTTGCCGTTAAACTTTCTGCTCTGTGGGATGTACTCTTCGCAGTTCAGACATTTCATGCTGAAGGGTGTCATCAGACGGATTGTCACTACATCTCGTTGTCGTGTCTTCAGTTGCTTTGAACTCTTTTTCAGAGCCTTTTCGGCTTTGGAAGGATCGTAATCGGGTGGGTAGTACTTGTTTATCGCTTTCCTCTCAGACATCTCGGATCTCGACGTTCGTGTGTTGGGCTGGTTAATTAGGTGAGCGAGCGAGCGAGCTGGCTTCAAAAGCTCTTGGAGAAAGAAAGTTAAGAAAAAAAAAAAGTTCCTCCGTTCATCACCTCAATAGGGCCATATCAGCCGATGCACCAGACAAGGGAGAAACGCAAAAGACGGAAAGCTATCAAATCGTGTGCATTCTGTCGAAGACGTAAGTTGCGTTGTGACCAAAAGAGACCTCGTTGTTCTACTTGTATAAAACGTAAACTTCCCGTATGCGTCTACTCGGACGGATTGAACCACAATGATGACGAGTCGGGCCGCGAAATGGTGCCCGTACGGGCGTATGGCGAATCTAGCACGAGGTATAATATTGTGGTGGAACCGTCGGTGGCTCGCTCCAAGAATCTACTAGACGACTTCTTCACCCTGCAATGTAAAGACTCCGGAAGGAAAATATACTACGGGCCTACTTCCATGCGAACAATGATGGCAAAATTTGATTGGCAATTAAACGAAAGGTTCCGTCAGGCAACAGCTAAGGTTAAGAAGGCCAGGATCGCCTGGAAGAAGAGGAGCAACTTCACCATGCTGAGCGAACTGCAGTCAATCGAAACTTCCCTGGATACTCTTAAGGTTGTCGTCGATTTACCGAGCTACGAAACCATCGTCCAGTGCGTTGAGGAGTTCTTCGACCGGCCGCTCATCTTCCCACAAGGTGACGCGCTAGATCGGGAAAAAGTGATGAGGGACTTACAAGAAGGGCTGGTCGTCGGTACGCCAGTCGTTCCAGGCGGCGAGAGACCAGTGGTTGGGCTACAACCGGCTCCCAAATCCAACTACTACCGCTTGGGAGTCGTTTTCTCTATACTGGCTATCAACCACTACCGTGAACATCTACCGTCATCGTTGGAAGGGTTTTTCATTTATCTCACCGGTTGCAGCACGGCAAAGACCATGTACGTTGAAAGGTGTCAGACTTTCCTACTCTTCTGCGTTTACCGTCTCGCTCACGGCTACAATGGTGGTGACAACAGCCATCTGATGGTTCTGGTGGACAATATGATTATCACTGCGATATATTTGGGACTCAATAACGATATCCAAACCTTATATCATGGACATGAACGGACCGTAGGCTCCCTGGCATCATTGCAAGCCCTATGGTACTGGATTTTGCTCGCTGATTTTAATATAGCCCTTGATATCGGCAGACCACTAAAGATTTCACCGTACGATTACGATGGACCGTTCGCTGACTATAGTAACACAGTTTACGGGGTCATGGTCCGGTTTCTTAAAATTGGCAGAACCATAATATGCGAGCTATATAACAAGAAGCGTACTCCAGACTTTTTCGTCCATTGTGAAACTCTGACGGCTTTCATCGAGAACGAATTTTCACCGCTCGAGCTGTACACTGCCGATAACTTATTGCAGGAACAGAGGCTCCCTCACATGCATATATTGTGTAGCGCACTCTCGTTACTCCTCGCCTGCTATGGCTTGCGTGTGTTATTATTCAAGGATTCTAGCACCAATGTTCGGAATGGCGCTACAAAAGCGCTTCTCGTATCGTTCTCGGTCATCAGTAGTTTAACTCAGCTCTGCTTCAAGTTAGATAAATCAAGATACTCGCACATGATGGCGCCCGACTGCAAGCATCTTCCCCCACACTTGACCGGCTCAATTTCAACATGGTGCACTTTGTTCATCAGGTCGATGATGATGTTTTACGCTTTCGCATACGCGGAGATGACTTTATTCGACAGCGGGCTGTTGTTTGTGCAGCCCGCAGACACTACAGATGAATGCGATCTAAGCATGCTCAGGAGCACCAATGACCGGGAAATTACACTGCACTCTTATATCAAGATAGCGTGCCAAAAGTTAGACATCCTAGCCGCATCCGACAATCCCACTATGAAGATGATCCTGCGACGCTCTAGATTTTACGTCCTGCTGATGGGTAAGGATAAAGTCCTCAGAACATTAACACAAATGGCTTTGGATTGTAGGACCAATGCAGAATCGTCATGGCTTTCAAATTCGAAAGGCCAGCTGAACTTTCCCATCGCGAACCTGCAATCACCAGAGTCAAGTATTGAGCCTATACAGGAAACAAACAAATCGATCACGCAACCTGTAGAAGGCAATGATAGTTTAACAGGTAATGCAACTGCCAATGAAGCGCAAGATAACTTGATGGCAAGTCCTCCAGCAGAGCCCGAAATGGCCCAGATGATTGCAGATGAGTTCTGGCAAAGCTATAACTTGAGTTGGCAAGAGATTCTGGATAGTGCAGAGGCAATTGATCTTATATCTGATTTTATGACTTGATCACAAGAACAACGGTAATTAGGATGGGTAATGAAAAGCTACATAGTTTTCTATATTAAAGCTTTTAATGATTTTTTTTTCGTAGCGGGCACTCATTTGATAGCTTCGTAGCTCAAGTTACCTAAGGACTTAACGCAACTAAGAATATATAAAATGACTAACGATAATGGAACAAATATGCCAGGCTACTGTAGACAGTCCCAAGTTAAATGAACTGCAAATAATTTTTCCTGATAAAACGAAAACAGAACTATCTAATGCTCTTGAGAGCGCCGATGGTGATCTGCAACATGCCTGCACGTTACTACTCTCAGAATCCAGCTCAGAGGAAGAATCACGGGGTGAAACTCCAAATGCTCTAGAAAGTTTGAAAGCCATGTTCCCGGACGTTAATTCTGAAATCATTGACGAGGTGTATAAGCGCTCGGATTCTGTTGAAAGTGCAACATCTGAGCTCCTAAGTTTACCCATGCTTTCACTGGTGGATGGTGAGGAGCAGAAAAATACTGAGAAACGACTCAGGAGTGCAAATTCAAGGACAACTCTCAATTCTCTGGAAACAGGGCAAGAAGCTTCTTGGAAATCGATTCCTGAAAAAATTAAAGCAATACAACTGTACACAGGGGCCTCTGATTCTGTCGCTAGGCGTGCGTTCCATGGAAATTCCTTCAATATGGTGAAAGCCGTTATTCATCTTGTATGGGACCAAGAGTATTATGAAGATAACAACGATGAAGTAAAAATAGTCCACACTAAGACATCTAGACCGAAGGCAAAAAAGGGAAGAGTTCAAGGAGCCACAGGATTTGCTCATGCTACTAAACAGAACCCTTTTGGGAGTCTTTCGAACAATGCCACGGGCGGTGACGGAAAAGATCTTACAGTAATGGACGCGCAAGAGCACTATATTTATTCTGATGAATCCCGCGAAGCCCAGGAATTGCAAGATATACTTCGGAGTAACACAGGTTTGAGAACCATCAGCTTGCCCTTCGTAAAACGGGCGCTGTGCTTCTATCGCGGTGACTTACAACGGACAATATCTTTGGCTCTCTTCATAATAGAGTCTGGTGGTGCCAAAGCGACTTACAGGTCAACTGTACCAACATTGAATTCTAAAGAGCTTCTCAATTTCACGAGTGCCGAACCTACATTACCCAAGGCTAAAGTAACGACAATTGAATCCGCGAACATAGTTAAACTAAACTCTCGAGATTTTCAAAACGAAGAGCATTACTTGGAAGGGCGCCGTATGATTGAAAATATCTTTACAATCACTAGGCTCGATTTTCATGGATTTGTACCGCAAGACGCCATACAGGTGCTTAAATCTTGTTTGAACGAGTGGTGGAGCCAAGAGTTGAAAGACCGCGAGATGAACTCGCAGAACTTATACGTCAGCAAGGCGTTAAACGTAACGCCGCTTGAAGTTGTCACTGGAAGAGGTATACATAGCGCGGGAGGCGTTTCAACTCTCAAGATTAGAGTACGCAAGTTCCTTGACAGGGAAAATTACTTGTACTGGGAAGAACCTGCGTATTTCGTCATCCAAGGCAAAAAATTCAGAAAGTTAATAAATGGTGTCAGCTGAATTTCTGGATACACAAATATCCTCGAAGTGTTTTTGAGAGAGAAGCGTTCGGCCTACGGCAGCTTTTTGACCAGGAAATGAATCAGAAAACTATAATCCTTTGAGCTTGGTCGTCTATAAGCTTTGGGGGTTTCAGTGAAACGCAAGGCTGAATTGGGGGCATCCGTCATATAAGCTTGAGTAGGTTGATGTAGTTTTCCAACAGTGAAATACAGATCCTTAATGGCTCTCCGATTATCAGAGCTTGATTGCGGTTCGGACTCCTAGTCTTTATGCCAGTCCTGCCAAGTTTCCTTGAAGCTTGTGGTTTGGGGTGGGAAGGTACCAGGTTTATTAGCCTCTAATGCATCCATTCCTAATCGTTGCCCAAGCTTGAGTTAACAATCAAAAACCATGAATTGAGTTCAATCTTTTTACTTTGTGTTACAGCCACCGTTGTATCAAGGAGCAAGTATTGAAAATTGTGGAAGTTCCCTGTTCTGAATGGTTTGGAAGATTTTCTTCTGACATCTTTCGTTCCAGGCATGATTTGACCGGCTTTGATTGAACTTTGATAAACGCCGGCGTGTCGACCAATGGAAAGGATCAAGCTCTTTGAAGATGGCTCTACGCAATATCGTTTCATATTTGACAATTGCCAGATCGAAGATACCAGGAAACTCTCTGGTGACGCCGGAGGTGGTTTTCAGCAGTTGTGATTCGTACACCATACCCTCGCAGAAGCGGAAACTATAAGGCAGTAGACAAGATGCTTGGAGCTAAGATTTAAGGCCAAACATATTATTTTGGTTGTGCTCAAACTCTCATAAAACTCAGAACCGACGACATTCAAATTCTTTCTCGGATTGTTGAACGAGAAGCGCTCGAAACATTGTACCTCTCGCGAATCTACTATACCTTTATAGACAGAAGTTACTTGGAGCTCACAGTCAGCTGCTCTGATAGCTGACTTGGCACTGGCGATTGAGCCTGGGGGCCTATATCGCGACGCTATATCAATTAGCCTTCACAGCAGCGCTAATGAATAGTTACCCGGTATTTATCGAGAAGACTTACGCTAATCAAATGTAAACATCGCCAAACTACTGAAGAAGCGCCTTCGAAGAATGGGTGCTGTCCAACCGTCCGACCTGGTAGAGGGTATAACCGATTCCAATCATGGATTATATGAATTTAGGTGTTCGGTCGAGAAAAACCGGCCTCAATGCTAAGGAGAATATTAGGAAAGATGAATACAGTATGGAGAGTATAGATGACTTCTTTAAAGATGACGAATCGAGTGTGGTTAGTTCACGGGCAAGGAAACGAAGGTCTACTATACTATCTCTAATGTCGAATAATGAAAAAATGACGTCCGAGAGCCGACGTGAGTCTTCAGTAGGCGATACAAGGGGCTTTAAAGTACCGAGTGCCGTAGCAAACTCATCAAGACGTTCCACCAGGCTTCCGCAGCAGTATCAAGATGATTTTGCATCTTTTCCATTGGAAAATGGCGCCCTAGATTCTATCCAGGAGAGTGATGCGCAGTTCAATGACTTCGAAGCCGGACAAAGAACCCCATCTCCCGGACCGCAGCATTCGTATGCCGCAGACGCTGAGCAAAATTCACTGTATGAAAGCCCTTCCATTAGATTGACCCCGAGATCGAAACGAAATGCACCATACAAGCAGGTTCCAGATCTTATCGAGGATGACGAAGACACCAGGGACTACACATCACTGAACACATCGGAGAATGCCTTGTTAGAGGACGAGCTGGATGACGACTATATCATGGAGAGTGAAGAGGACCGTGACTACGTCGAAGGAGCCTCGTCTCTGGAGGATGAACATAGCGATGAATCAGCTGGATCTGACGAAAGTAACGAAAGCGGAGCAAGCGACGGCGGTAGCAACGAGAGTGAAGATGGGAGAAAAGCCAAAAAACTTTCGCATGAGCGCAGTAATTATTCTATCGGGCCTAATTCCCCGACAGAAGTTTACGATTCTGATGAAGAGTATATCCAGAGCCAGGCCGTCAAATTGATCGGATACGAGGCTCCTCATCTTTCTGGCGGCGTAAGACGATCTTCAAGGGTGAAGATTGCACCACTGGAATATTGGAGGAATGAAAAGGTGGTCTATAAGAAGAAATCCGACAAACCTGTGCTTGAAATTGATAAAATTATAACTTATGATCATAATGATGACGACGAGGAAGAGGAAGAAGAACTTGGGCGCCGAAAAAAGCGTAACAAGTCCACTGTTCGAACAAGGCCGTACAACTACATCCCTACTGGGAAGCCTAGGGGCCGACCCCGCAAGTCGAAGGCTTCATTGATCAACGATGCCAACCCGAATCACGATCTTTTGGAAGAGATTAAATCTGGGAATGTACCGAATGCGGAGTGGCTCAAGTTTGGAATTTTAGAGACAAAGGTCAATGTTACTGAAGACAGAGCCTCCGATGAGATTATTGCTTTCGCACCAAACTTGGCGCAGTCCGAACAGACGAAAGAGTCTGAAGACGAATCATTCTCTCTGGAAATAATGTTTGATAAGTACAAAGACCAATTTGCCAGTGGGATACTAAAGTTACCTAATAAAGGAATAAAAAAATTGAGCGACTCATATAACGCTTTCATCACATTCTATATGATTCAAGGGATCGTCGAAGTTACAATTAGAGGCAGGTCCTTTATTATAACCGAAGGTTCGACATTTCAGGTGCCGGCATTCAATAACTATTCCTTCGAGAATAAAGGAAATAATGACGCTAAGATGTTCTTCGTACAAGTGACAGTGTCCAGAAGAAGGCTCGAGGGGAATTCAACTGAAAACGACCACCTTACTGACGATGGAGATTCCGAGAAAGAAGATGCCTCTGGAGACAAGAAAGTTGCCTCTGGCAACCCTTTGCTTGAGAGTACATCATCAAGTAATATGAGCCTTTCGGAGATATAAAGTTTATAATCAGACAGTCATCATAGTGTTTTCGTTTTTTAGTACATGAGGTAGCCGTAGAAACACATTGACAGCATGTTTAACTAACTTAATATATTACAATTGCGACCTTTTTCTGTTTGTATCCAATTTTGTATGTTAGTTTCTTCGACCATTTACTCGAACAGTAGGAGAGGACGTCAAAGCCTGGAATGTTTATATCTCATCAATCCTCCTTTGACCCATTGCCGCCGCTCTCTTCATCCCCACTATCCATCTTTTCAGCGATTTTCTTCATGCGAGCGAGCTTGACCAATGGAGCTAGAGATTCATTGGAGTCAGCGCATTGGGTAATAAACACATCCCGTAATAGCTCAGTAGCACTAGCTCTTGTGTCAGGATTTACGTTCAGACACCATGCCAAAAAGCTTTTGAGCTCGGGACTTAGAACATCGGGGTCCTTTAGTTTAGGTGTACCGTTGGTGGCAATGAGGTAAAGTGCCCTTAGAGGTGTCTCATTGAGATAAGGAGGCTCTCCCTCTATCATTTCGATTATCATTATACCGAGGGACCATATATCGACCTTTGGACCATACTCCTTTCTAGAGACGACTTCTGGAGCCATCCAATATGGGGTCCCCACCATCGTCGTTCTTTTAAGATTTATTTCATTTATCTGCGCGCAGAAACCAAAATCAGTGAGCTTTATCTCCCCAGTCATGGATAGTAGTATATTATCAGATTTGATATCACGGTGAATAACGCCCTTTGAATGCAAAAATTGTAGGCCCGCGAGAGTTTCCCTGCAGACGGCGCCAATCTGTGCCTCAGTGAGGATGCAATGAGTAACAACGTCAGTCAAAGAACCACCTTCCATATACTCCATGACAACCCATAGATCTCCCTTCAGCACGTAAGAATCAATAAAATTTACAATATTTTGGTGCTTGCTTCCTTTCATCACGAGAATCTCATTAATTATCAGGTCCTTTTTAGGTTGCTTTTCGAGGTTCATTTGCTTAATGGCCACAGAGGCATTAGTGCCTACTTCGTACGCAGTATAAACACCACCCGAGGCACCTTGGCCGATCTTCGTTAGATTGAGATACATCTTACTGGGGTCACCATCTGTACATATCTCCGAGAGTTTGGCATAGAGCTGCTTGGTTCGTCTTTCCCTCTCTTCAGCCTTTTTCTCCGCTAACGCTGTATGAGCCTTCTTCGCGACTTCTCTAGAGGATGTTGTCAGATTACCGCTTGATTTTGAAGATGGCGGTATCGGCCTTTCTTCTTTATTATCATCCTGGACATTGTTTCTTGTACCCTCCACCTGTGGCAGCGGAGGAAGAGGCTGCTCATCCTTCTTCAGTGTGGCCTTGCGTGACGGAAATGATGATGTGACACTGGGGCTCTTCTGGACTGATGATGCTGAAGTCATAGACTTCCCAGAAGCAGCTAACGGCAGTACCGCATTTTTTGGAGTAGCCTGACCCGGAGGCTTTGGGGCCGGCCTACTGGGAATAAACTTACCATTAGAGGTCGTATTCAGCGTCTCCTGGATTCCACGCCCTATCGGTGAATCTTTAGTGCTATCCGTATGGGCAGAGGCGTTCAGCTGTGGAAATTTGGAAGTATGTCTACCCAGATCTGGTGTCGAGGAGCCGCTTTTTCCCTCGAACCTACTTGTAGAGGAGTTTGAAGGTGTCTTGAGAGAAGGTGAAGAAATGTTATTGGCTGAGCCACCAACGCTAAAAGTTTTGAATACTTTGTCTTCACCGCTGGATTCAGCAACATCCTGATAAAACTTGACGATATCTACCACTGCCTGTATATTCTGTTGTTGCTCTTTCTTGGATATACCACTAGAAGTAAGCATCCTTTCCCACTCTTCTGGCAACCCAGTGTACTCGCCTGTTTTCGCGTCTACACCCACATGATGAACATGTTTGGCATTATAAGGTGTCGATATTTTGACATTACTTCCAGGTCTACTTTTTTCAGTTTGAGAATTTCTCTTAATATTCTGAACAAACGAGCTGAATACTCCTTTCATTCGACTTCCTCCGCTACTTTTCCTTTTCCCTGACTCACCTTTGTTACCAATATATGATGGTGATGATTGATTGCTTTTTGGACTACTGGCTGCGGCAGCTTTATTTGTAAATGATTTGAAGGGCGAATTGGTTCCCTTAGTGGCCGAAACTGGTTCAGATATTGTAGAAGAAGGCTCCTGGGGAATCACAGGTGTACTTATTGGTGTGCTTGATTGTTGTCTCGGCTCTGTAGTAAACATTGATGGTAAAATGGATTTCGTAATGCCGCCTAGGTTTCCGGAAGAGGCGTCAAAGACACTTTCGCTGGCTGTGAAGGTATCGTTGGGAGTCCCGCCGGCTGGATGATCGAGTTCAGAGCCACGTATCGTCGAATTAGTCTTATCCCCAACAGTGGAAGTGTCGTTCGCCGGTACCTTGCTTACTGATATCCTGCCATCTCCGTTCTTTGATTCGAATCTATTTGGACCTTTGTTATCACTTTCATCTATCGTCTGGGCCTTATCTTCCCCTGTCAGGGAGACTTCAGGTTGAATATTCCTCTCGTAATCGAAAGATGAGATACCGCTTATCGCAGAAGAAGACGAGACTCTTGTAAATTGTATGGGATCATCTAGAGTAGCAGAATTAGTTGGTCCGCTATCACTGTTTGATTGAGCCTTTTTTGGATCCATTGATCTGTAACCAGCAATGCCCTTCTCTGAGTCATCTTCCTCGTGATAGGCACTTACGTTCAGTATACCTGGCGTTCTTGGCAGATCAAATGTGTTCGAAAGATGCACGGGGCTATTTAACGAGCTGAGAGGGCGTTCTTCTATCTTCTTGTAACTGTCCTCATTGGTAGGACCACCTGTCTCATCCCTTTGATGTGACATCCTTGAAGGAAATGCTGAAATCTTCTGTGGTTTTAATGTTTCGCCTTCGCTTACAGCTCAAAGGACTTGGATCTGTCAAAACAGGACTATCCGGTCTAATGCAGCGAATGAAGAGAATGGACGCTCCTTGACGTACTTTCCGAACTGATGTCTATAAACTTGAATAGATCTCCTTGGGGTGTTTCGACCTTCGAACTCGAGAATATAAAGCGGCGAGTCGTATTATTGTCTCGCTTTGACAAAATTCCTCCTCCCAGGAAATGATCGACAAAGGTCTTCAAGAATTTAAAAGTGTCAAAGGTTACAAAAATTGGTAAACACAGAGATGGTTTTGACACTTCATAGTCACCTCCAGTATAAACTGCCATCATTCGAGACAAGTTGCGCGGTTGAATTCTCTCGCTCACGGTCAGTACCATCGAAAACTACATACTTTAGTCCCGCAATTCGTAATATCCCTATGACAACAGAAATGCTTGGGAGCCTTCATTCATGGCTTGCAGTATCCTAGACCTCATAATATCTTTACTGCTATACTTTGGAAGCTTAAAGTAGTTGGCGCAGGTCATAACGCTGGGCAGGTATGCATCCGGGGCCATACCATCTTCTGGATGCTTCATCACGACTGTTAGCTTAGGCTTCAAACATTTGAATCCGCCGATGGGTAGCTTTGGGGATCCGGTCAAAAACTGAAGGAAAAGTCTTCTATCATGTCTTTCAAATGATGACATGATGGAAACTAGCTCGTGAATGGATTCCGATCCCATTGAGTAACCATGATCAGCATTAATCGAAGAGTACAAGGTAGAAGAGGACCAATCCTCTTCAACTCTTCCGTGCATTTCGACGAGCTCCTCGGGAGTAAGGATCAAAAGTGATGAATATGGGAATACAGTTGAAAAGCCCTCAATGAAACTATCCAACTGCTTCTCAACCCCAACGTTCAATGAGTAGTCAAGAACCATCCTGATGTATTCCTCAACATTGGTTGAAGTTACGTTGATATTTTCTCCGTTTTCAACCAGCTCGACGCCATGACCCGGTAAAGTGAAAGTCAAGGTCATTTGCTCAAGTTCAGAAGCGTCCTCTTTGTTGTCATACAAATAACGTAACGAAGCTGCTAAGCGAGAATCGACTTTTCCCAACAAATCGAGCTCACCTTCTAAATCATCTAGTCGAGCGTTATTTCCCTTGGTTTTGCATCTTCTATGCGCTAGTTCAAAGAAAACGACATTGAAGCAAAAATCAAGAATTCTGTTGTCCAGCATAGATCTCGCAACAAAAATGCCCAGATATCGAAATAATTCAATAACCTTCTTATTGTCTTTGGAAAGGTCTAAAGGGGCAGGAAACAACGGAACCTCGATGTAATCAGAGAGCTCGACATCAACTGAGCTCTTAAAGTTCTCACAACGCCACATATTCAAGCCTCTTTTAGTGAACTCTCGAGAAATACAAGCATAAAACTCTAAAGTGGGGCCTAGACCTGTTCCAACTTCTCCTTGATATTCAATCTCAATCACACTGGGCGTTGACCCGTATTTGTCGAGAATCTTCAATCCACTCAAAAACAGTGTGTCTCGCGATACACGCAACTTATGCCTCCTGATTCGTCCCAAATGTTGCAGTGGGTCATCAGAGCTAGACTCTTTTGTATCCCCGACTTTATTCTTCCACAGCTGCACTAGCCTTCCATAGCCAAATGAAGTGCTTTGTAGGAAAAACAGTCTTGTCTCCAACGGAAACAGGAAGTAGTAATCCTTAGTTAACTGCAAGGACCATGTCGGCAAGATGCCGCTGGCAACGACTAGAGGTTCCTCTAGTTGTCTTGAAAGCTTAGCGCTCAGCTTAGGATTGATAAACAACTCCTGTGAAACTCCTTCAGTTTTTACGAACTTCATCAGCGTTAAAATATCACCCGCTGATTTGTAGCACCTATCTTCATTATCCTCATTATGAGTGTATATGCTGGTTAAAGCAGCAGGTTTTTCAGCTTCCCGATCATCGACTCGCTTGAAGTTGACCACTTGCGGCGTATGCCAGGCTTCGGTCAAAGGTTTGCCACTGGCTTTTGACACTTTATACACGGCTGCAAAAATGGTGTCAGTAAGTTTGAAAACCTCATCTTCAGCGGAAAATTCAAAAGACCAGTTTTTCACATCCTCTATAGCCTGATCACCGTTCTCGTTTCCAGCCGAAGCTCCTAAGCTTGGGAAAAGTGAATGCAAAAATCTCGTTTGGGCTATTCTGTGCTTCAAAAAATCATTCAACGCACTAAAGGACGAAATACAATGTATTGACAGGGTTATGGTTGTCCACTGCTCGGAAATCTTGTCCTTTTGCGCATCGCCGTTGTAAATAAGCTTCAACTTGACTTGTTTTCCTAAAGAAGCCACTCGACCCTCATCGCCTGGCAGGCCACAGTCAACAATCTTGAAGGATTCAAGTCTCGTTAATGCTGACTGCAATATCTCAATCAAATTGATGACTTTGTTTCCGAAAGCCTCTCTAAAAGTCCTTTTAGCAACATTGTCGGATGGTCCACATATTTTAGCGAGCTGACAAAGAGCTGCAGCAAGGCCTGTGGAAACAAATTCAAAACTGGAAATCTCGAAGGCTCCACTAAAGATACACGTCTTGACGGTAGTCCACAGTTGTAACCAGTTATTCGATGAGAACTCTTCGTTCACGACGTTATTCAAATACTCGACAAGCTCTTCGATATTCCTTAGCTCCTCGATGACAGCTTGGTCGTCCTCTACCAGCACTGCCAACAAGGCTTTGCACATTTCGGAAATTTTACTATAGGTGTATTCCAAGGTCAATCGCTTCAAGACATTGAATTTGATTTTCTTAGGCAAAACCTGGTCCGGCACATCCAGCAAACCAAATTGGAGTTCCGTTTCTTCCTCTTCGTCCTCCTCGATACTCTCCGCGTCTGCGCTTGAGACCAGTTCGCCACTTTTCTCTAATTTCCAGGCATCAAATTTGTCGCTATCGTTATTGTGCATTCGCGATAAAGCGGACTGTAAATTTTGAAGTAGACTAAAGACTCCTTCCCTTTTTAATTGAGGCAAGACGTCTGGTGCAAACCTCGCTGTCAGAATGTCTATTAGAGCTAAAACACCTACTACCAATCCTCTAGTAACCACCGACTGATCCTCTTCCATATCAATAATGCTCCCATTTTGAGCCAAAGTTGAGCCAATTAATTTAATAATGCTAATCTCGGCAGTTTTAATTGACTGACTGGTCAAGCACGTTGATATTCTTGCCAGAGCAATTAAAACATACCTACGGACTTCAAAATCCACCGCGTTTGTGTAAATCTCAACTACAAGAGGAGTCAAATCCTTCAGTAGTTTATCGAGTTTGTCCTGATCATACTTAAGATGTGCATCTTTCGGGGTATCGTTGGAGAGAATTTGCTCATATTCTGTAGGAAACATTAACGCAATCGTACGAGCTATGGAATGCAATAAGGCCTTCGGTACAAACATCAAAGTTTCATGCAAAGCAGCTCCCGGTGACTTGCTATAACAATTGAAGCAGGCGGAAAGCGTACTGGTTACCTCGCACATCTCAATCAGCTCCTTAGAAACCTTGCCACTGACATTTACTAGTACAGAGATGATATCAAGGCACTTGAGCTTCAAGTCTAATTGAGTATCCGGACTGCCTATGACTTGCAAAAGACGCTTTATGACATCTGTTGTGAAAAGCGCTTCTAACATGTAATCCTGTTTGAACGCTCCACATATACCGTAGAGGGCATTCACTAATTTGGACAAAATAGGTTGATCTTCAGCATTAATGAATACCGGCTTCAGAATGGTGAAAAGCTCTTTGATGGTGTTGAAATCCCCTACTTGTACTCGACAACAAGCGTTCGAAACAATTCCAACCGCTTTTCGCTGAGCATGGATAGTGAAAAAGTCTAAGTACTGTAGAGGTGTCGATAATCCTCCAGATCTCAAGATATCCTTAGGATGGACCCTAGAGATAAGTTCAAGTGTTTCAAGCACTTGCTCAGCCAAGTCAATGTAACTGATCTCCTGGAGTATTTCTTGTAATACCGGTATCATGCCGTGATCGACAGCAAACGAAATACTCTCCGGGCTCGTCTCAAACAGATTGTACATGCAGCGGCACGAAAGCAGCTGCAGCTCTAGCTCAGCTTTAAGGGTAGGATTAGAGAGCAAATCCACTATGCTCGCAAGCAGCTTCTCAATTGGCAGAATTCTTTCAATAACAACCTGATCCATCATCAGCAAATGTTCTGAGAGCTCTTTCAAACTCTCCATGGCGATATAGGGATCGTCCACTGCATTTGCAACATTACTGACTAAACGATTGATTCTTTCACCTCTGCCACCACGAGCAACTCCTATCCCATGACCACCATCATTAAGTATAGACAAAATTTCCGGGAATACTTCTGACAAACTCATGTCTCCTTGCCGTCCAGGCATGCGGTTAACGGTCTCGCCATTACTCCCACCCAAGCTTTGGGCCAAACTACCTAGTATACCGTGCGCTATATTTGACCTTTCTGATCTCCTGTTCCTCTCGCGCATGCCACTAACGAATCCCTCTAGATCATTATCTTCCTCCCCATCGATGTACCCTTCTTCATCCCCGTCACCCTCATCTTCTTCGTCCTGCTCGTCATCATCATAGTAACGACTGCTTGAATTTTCATAAAACTCATCTGACGTACCATACTGGTTCCCACCAGAGCTACGATCCTCCATCATATAGTCACTGTTCTCGCTGTGGCGATCATCTTGATCATGCGGGTTTCTATCCATGGTAGCCACTATTCCTGTCTGCCCCCGTCAAAGCTGAGCCTTTAAGCTAAGTGCTCAGATATAATAGGCAAGGATAGGCGTTTAGGAAATCCGGATGAATAACAGGCTGCAACTGCTTTGATATGGAGCTTCCTTGGAGGGATCCTCACTGCTTATGCCTTTTTACAGGGTAACGCTGTTTCTCTTAGCGCAGCTGGAAAATTTTCAAGCTCATCTCGGTGAAATTTCACCTCATCGCAGCTGAATATTGAAGAAACTTTCGAAGATTACAATCGTTGAAGTCATTTATTGGGCCAATCAACCGTTATAATGCCCAAATCAAAGCGTTCGAAGCTAGTCACTCTAGCAAGTACCGAGAAAAAGGGAAGAGAGAATAAGGAGAGGATATTCGATGAAGTTAGAGAGGCTTTGGACACATACAGATATGTTTGGATACTGCATTTGGACGATGTTAGAACGCCTGTCTTGCAAGAAATCAGGAATTCCTGGGCTGGCTCAAAATTGATTCTCGGTAAACGTAAGGTATTGGAGAAAGCGCTAGGTCTGAACCGTGAAAATGAGTACAGTGAGAATCTGCATAAGTTGACCAAGCATTGTGGCGGTGTAACAGGTCTGTTGTTCACCGATGAAGAAGTTAGTACCGTTAAGGAGTACTTTCAGTCGTACAGCAGATCCGACTACTCAAGACCTAATTCGAGGGCTCCTTTGACGTTCACTATTCCGGCCGGCATCATCTATTCACGTGGTGGCCAGATCCCAGCTGAAGAAGACGTTCCAATGGTGCACTCACTGGAGCCTACGTTGAGGAACAAGTTTCAGATACCAACGAAGATCAAGGCGGGGAAGATTACAATTGACTCACCTTACACCGTCTGCGAGAAAGGTGAAAAGCTGGACGTCCGTAAGGCATTAATCTTAAAACAGTTTGGTATTGCCGAAGCTCAATTCAGAGTCAAGGTTGCTGCATACTACGACAAGGAGTCGTCTGCTGTGGAAAAGGTCGGCATCAACATGAGCGAAGCTTGATCTAGCCCACTGATTGCGGACGAACATTATCTGTACCATATAGATCATTAACATATATACACTACAAACTAGCAAATGTGTCTCCAGTAGTTGTTGATCTGCGCCAATTCCTTGGATATGCCACTTTCCTCAGCCCAGGGAACAAGCACAACGTCTAACAACTCGTGCTTTCTTTTGATCCTGAACGCTGCGTTACAGATTAGATTCGCCAGTCGGAGCCACTTAATACGTTCCATTTTGTCCAGTCCTTCATCCAGACCATATATCACGAAATTGTTATATTTGATCGTAGTAGCTTCTTCCTCTGCCTCGAATTTCATCAAGTACATAAAGAGGTACTGTAATCGATTCAAAAAAAGTACATCGATATCTTGACGGCTTTTTGCAACGGCTGTGACAGAGGATAGCTTGCCGGGCTCGCTGGGTAGTCCCTTTTCAATGTGACTTCTGGCATTTTCGCCTATCACAAATATCAATGTTCTTTTCCGCGGTTCACCGCATCTTTCTCGTGACAGCAGTTGTAATATATGTTGATCAATGCTCATCGGGAAGCCCTCATGAAGCCCACAGAGGCCAAGTTATTCACCAGACGACCTTCAGAGTTAGAGATGGGAACTTGGTTATCCATTCTTACCCGCTTTGATTCGCTTGAGTATACTTGAAAAATTTTAGTAGATATTAGCACAATAAGACTGGTTCAATAGAGCATTCAATTGGGCTAGCGAGTCAGATGAGTGCTCTTATCCCAACAAGGGGACTGGTATCTGCACGTACAGCGAGAAATCTTTGGGTTCGTTTCCAATCGACCGCCGCAAATGGATCATCGGTCTCTGAGAACCCTGCAGTGTCTACAGATGCTCAGAAGCACATTACAGATGAAGTCTTCTCATTACGCCAGAAACAATTCAATGATAAGATTGTGGAACAACTAAAAACACTTTCCGAGACCCCGCTCGACGAAGTCAGTTCTTTGGGGGTTGATGTCAATGCACCTTTAACGCCAAAGGAAAAACAGCTGGATGAAGAGCTGACAGACTTTTTGAGGAAATACTCTCAGCTGAATAGACTAATAAACACTGAGGAAAATACCGAGGGTCAAGCTCAAAGGTCGTTTCAGGTTGCAGCTGCACAGAACAAAAAATATCCATACTTGGTTCCCTCCGCTCGTGACAAACCTTATACTACTCAAGAACTATTCCTACGTCAGATGAAACACGCATCACATACAGCCAAACTCGGTGCAAATATTGAAAAGGTCTATTTCCCTCACAAGGACATACAAGCTCCACCTTCAGCTGAAAAAGTGTCGATAAATAAACTTCTTGCTGCCGGTGTTCATCTGGGACAATCTACGTCCTTGTGGAGGCCATCTACACAACCTTTCATTTACGGTGAGTACCAGGGCATTCACATCATTGACCTGAACAAGACACTTGCCTACTTGAAAAGAGCGGCAAAAGTTGTAGAAGGTGTCGTTGAAAGAGGTGGTATTATACTTTTCCTCGGTACCAGGGAGGGACAAAAGCGAGGTCTAGAAGAAGCTGCAAAGAAGACGCATGGATTTTACATTTGCACTCGGTGGATTCCGGGCACTTTGACCAACTCAACGGAGATTTCTGGGGTCTGGGAAAGGCATGAAGTTGATTTTGCAGATCGGCCGACCGGAAGGGTTTTGAGCCCCGATGAAACAGCGGCCATTGTAAAACCTGATTTGCTGGTCATATTGAATCCAACTGAAAACAGAAATGCCTTGAATGAGGCCATGCAGGTTAGAATACCTACGATTGGTATCATAGATACGGATTCAGAGCCATCCATTGTCACATATCCGATCCCAGGTAACGATGATTCGCCGCGTTCGGTGAATTTGCTTCTGGGGGTGCTAGCTAAAGCAGGTGAAAGAGGTTTGCAAAATAGATTGCAAAAGGTCCAGCAATCCCAATGAACCGACTTTATAACAAAGAAATTTTGACACGCGTTAAATAGGCTTCATTCCTTGTACATATGACTGAAAATAGAAATTGGATATGAATAAAGATACATATCAATCAATGCTATGGCTGCTCCTTACTAATGCTTGTGATCACTTGAATTCCTAAATAGGCGGTTTTCTAAGTCGAGGGATTCAGTTTGCCTTCTCGTGCTTGACATCTTCAGGAACATCAGTCGCCTTGACGATGTCAACTTCTTCGTCATCCGACTCGCTGTCACTTCTTTCATCCTTCTGAATTCCCTTCCAGAGTAATCTGTATAGAATTCTTATAATACACCCCAGCCAATACATGTTAACCAGTTGTAAGGCTGTGATCAATACAAACACAATCGGTAGCGAAATCCAACATTTGTACTGTTGCGTGGCAAAATTTAGAACGTAGTTCCCTTCAGTGCGGAACTCTGTCAGCACAGACCAGAGGATTCTCACGTTGATGAAGTGGCGCAAGTAGACCCAACTTGTAACAAAAATCATGAAAACAGGTGCTGTCAAGGAAGAATCCAAATAGTTACAGGTCTTCGACAAAGAGAGAAAGAAATCAGAGACATCCATAGTGATGTAGACCTCCAATCCAATCTTTGTGAAGTGGAAAACGTATGAAGACCAAATCAAAAGCAACGTAATAATGTGATGGAATACCAGCTCCTTGTAATCCTTTCTTGGCTTCTCCAACTGCAAAACAAGGACGCAAGCTTGTTGAGCCCAAAAAGCGGCCTGTGCCAAATAGAAGACCTTGAAGTGGAAGTGATTCGTTAAGTCGGGATAAGTCCTGTACATTGGAGCAGTTTTGAAAAACCACAAGTCCGAATGATACATAATGTAAAGTCCCGCAGGGCCTGAGACACCATAATAGAGTATCGCGTAAACCTGTTCCATCATTCTCTTGATCTTATGTTGCGATCTCACACCAAGCCAAATAGTGACCGGACGGATGACACACTCCATGAGGAATTCACGCAGAAACGTGAAGAAGATCATATGAAAGAAAACGAAGCAGAGATCTTTGATACCCTTGCTGTACATGTCAGTTTCACCGATCCTGTAGGAAACGGCCACGAACATATGTAACGGATTCTTTTCAGTTGTGTTCCCTGAAGTAAAGTAGGCGGTGTAAACAACGGCCATTATGATCAGCGGGGTCAACCATGCATGGCGATAGCTCAGTTCTCTGTAGGTGAGCCAAAATTTCTGGAGAAGATCCATGTCATTTTCTTTCGCTTCAGCTAAGGACTTCATCCGCTTGTTGGACGCATCTCTGGATTCTTTAGTCTCACTCATGGTACCGATACCGGGAACAGTATCACCAAGGTCTATCTTACCGACGGACGACGTCCGCCTACTCCTAGCTCTTACTGTCAATTTGTTAGCTGACGTCATTGGCTTCAACGGTGGTGCCGACATATTACCTCAAGGCTGTGTTAGATAACCAAAATTCTTCAAGTGCTTCGTCTTCCTGTGCAAGTACCCTTCTTTAAGTTTCCAAAGTTCTGATTCCTATGACGGCAACTTCCTGAGGGGCACAGCTTATTTTCTGAAGTTGAATTATGTTGGAACCTCCTTTCAAGAAGTGGGTCGTTTAGATAGTTGAGATGGTGGGCCCATCTCGCACTTTCCTTGAGACGCACTATCCAACTTTTTTATGGCCTAGTAGCGAAGAACGGGTGTTGGAAGGAGTGGGATCCCCTTCAAACTCGTGCACTTATGTCTGCATAAAAGAAAAAAATGAATAATTTCGCGTTTCTCTATGGCCGTCGGTTTCATCGCGATCGGTGTTCATCAAATTCTCGTCATGGTTCGGTGGAATTTCAGCATTATGCATTTCGTCTGTGCAACGAGAGGCGAGGGTCGCTCCGGAATAGCGTGGCGTGTAATCCATTAAAGCTTACTGTTTGTCCAACTGGCTTCAATGTTCTCCCTAGCCGTAGAGATCGATAGACTCTCGTCTGAGCCCGCAGGGCGGCCTGGGACCATTTCGAAGTTGCAGAAATAACCGTTCCCGTTAAAGTGGAACTCCTTGTGGCTTATGACCTCTAGGCTCGTCATTTCGTACCGGTCATATCGTGCCAGCGTCGGCGGCTACTCAAATGACGAAACACCAAAACACCACTAATATTACAACTTGCCTGTACTGTACTAGTGAGCATGTGGTTCGGAAGTTGCACATAGTTGAATCACTGACCTGTCTCAAATATATTCTTGCGTTATAAGAAACTCCTGTCGTCGCTGGGACGCAAAAAGGCGGACAATTATACGACCTGTAAATTTCACCAGCTTCTGCTTTTACTAAACGGCGATTGAAGCACAACTATAGTCGCCAGAGTAGCATTATAAAACATGAATATCGTTGTGATTCAGGATGTTTTGAGGAAGGCGGCTCTTGAAGGGCTTACTAGACTTCCGTTTGTGATGATCTTGAATAGCGTGTTAGAATGTAAGATCAGAGGCTTAAACCCAGGATAAAGAAGGGTTTATTATATTAAACCATTGAGTTCTCGATCCTAGGTCGTGTGTGTCTATAATGAGTATAACCAGATCAATTCTGAAAGCTACTGATGGTAGTTTGCGAACGGACAATTGGCAATATGTATTGGATGTCTGTGATAGGGTCCGGGAAGATCCGGAAGACGGAGGCGAAGAGGCTATTGAAGTGATTGAGGAAAGACTGGAACAAAAAGATGCAAATGTTATTTTAAGGACTCTTACATTAATAATCTCTCTCGCAGAGAATTGTGGATCACGTCTCAAGCAGCTTATTAGCTCAAAGCATTTCACTCGGAAGTTGTATTCTTTAATAGAGAGCAAATCAGTTCATATCATTGTGAAACGAGAAATCGCTAAAACGGTTAAACAACTCTCATCATCATTCAAAGATGACCCATCCTTACGGTATATGGGGGATCTGTTATCACAGATCTTGGTCAGCAATCCTAATCTCCTAGAGGGTGACCAGCCTAACGTGCCTTCGAAGCAGAAGATGAGTACTGAATCCAAGTTAAGAGAGGACCAAGAGTTCGAGGAAGCTCTTAAGTTATCTTTAGCCGAATATGAACAACAGCAACAACAAAAACAAAAACAACAACAAGTTCAGCCTCAAGAACATGGTTTGAACACAGCAAATGTCCTAGAGCAGCCAACACAGACTACTCTGGGTCAAGACGATCCAGAACCTCCTGCACCTGCGGTAATTAAGAAAGTGCGTGCCATGTATGACCTTTCTAGCACTGAGCCGGAT
Source organism: Torulaspora franciscae (assembly GCA_003705175.3). Taxonomy (NCBI): domain Eukaryota; kingdom Fungi; phylum Ascomycota; class Saccharomycetes; order Saccharomycetales; family Saccharomycetaceae; genus Torulaspora; species Torulaspora franciscae. Next base: position 494,853 of record PPHX03000001.1, read on the forward strand.
GAGCTGTCATTTAGGAAAGGTGATGTAATAGTCGTCTTAGAACAGGTTTACAGAGATTGGTGGAGAGGTACACTATGTGGCAAGGTGGGAATTTTTCCACTTAACTACGTTACCCCTATAGAAGAGGCTTCCCCACAAGAACGAGAAGCTGAGAAGAAAAAAGAAGAGACTCTCTTTGCACAAAAGCCCAACATCGATCAGCTCTATCACATCCTGGAAAACTCAAAGGCCACGGGAAATGGTGACTTGACTCAGAACCCCGCCATCAATGATCTGTATGGTTCCGTTACCCCATTGAGACCACAAGTTGCTAAATCGATCGGCAAGTATGCTCGAAAGAGGGAAGATCTTGCATCCCTTCGCCAAGTGCTGGCCACTGCAGAAGCTACGTACAACCAGTTGCTCGATCGCGCTACTAACGCATACACGTCACCAGTCTCACCCCAGTATGGGCCTTTGCCAACCAATGGACATGGTCACGCTCCCTACGGTAGGGAGGCACCAAATTCCGAGTACTATAATAGGACATCTTCTCAGCCCGCAGTACGATCATCGTTTTCCCAACCTAATTACGCCCAACCTCAGCCTCAGCCTCAGCAAACTACTTATTTTCCACAAGATCGGTACCAAGGCCAGTACACGCAACAGAACTGAGTTGTTAGAACGGAATCAGGTTTACTTTAATTCTCAATATTGGTAGGTTTTGTTTTTTCTATAAACGCTTCCTAATGTTTCTAGCATGTATATTTTTATTACGTGGGACATTATATCAAGTGCCCCTATGAGGACTACTTAATATCCGATTCTCCTACAATCCAACCACCAATTCAGTTCAGTATGTCATCAGAAGCCTTCGAAACAATCATTGAGCAGATCGTTTCGGATAGCCCCAGTGGTGAAATTCAGGAAGTTTACAATGATCTGCTTGCAATCGCTGGTGAGCCTGCTAAAGAGTCGATAATCGACGCAATCGAACAGTACAACGTCCGTAACAACGTGCCGGTGGATGTTGAAGGCCAATTAGTCCTTTTGTCGGAATACAATAAAGAAGGTACAAAGTTTTATGATCCAGTTCAAGGTATTTCTTTCTCAGTAGACCATCTGACCCGAAAGGGACTGGATGTTGAGCCACATACGGTTGCATTGGCGGATGAGCAGCGAGATATATTGAAAAAGCTGCAACAATATGCTTCAAAGAATTTCTCCGGGGAAGTGACACTTGCATTTTATCCAATTACGGGAACAAGCAAAATCGTAATCATTATTGTCAGTACCAGAAACAATTCATCGAACTTTTATAACGGAAATTGGAGGTCAGAGTACATTTATGATATGCAGTCCTCTAATGTTATTGGGACGATTGAAGTTCATGTACATTATTATGAGGATGGGAACGTAAGTTTCAAGTCCAACAAAAGGCTAGAATCCCTTACGACCCAGGATGTGGTCAAGACCATCCAGGAAACTGAAAAGGAGTTTGAAGATCATCTAGACACTTCGTTTGCCGAATTAAATGAGAAGAAGTTTAAATCCTTGAGAAGAAGGCTGCCCATCACAAGGTCAAAAGTAAACTGGGGTAAGGCAATCGGAACATACAGACTCGGCAAGGATGCTGCCCATGGGAACTGATGAAATATTACTAAAACAGCTTATATAGAGTATAAATGATGAAAAAGAGTAACAAGGCTAGCCCCACCATCCTCCACACGTTGTTCCCGACATTCATCGATCTCGTAAGCCTGTGGGAAGAATTGCGTACGTTATTAAGCATTGAATCGAAAGAATTAGAGATTTGGTTCATCACTGAACTATCGGCTTGGGATTCATCCGAGATCTCTTGATTTATACCCCTGAAGGTTGCCAATTTACTGGCAAGGCTCTCTAGTTTTTGATCATTCTACTGGAGTTAGTATTTCATGAGAGAATCGACAAACCATGCGGCAGCGTATAGGCATACCCTATTTTCCACCTGTGTGTATCTTGAATTTGACATTGAAAGCCTCCAATGTTCTTTCAACCTCTCTTCAATTCCTCAGCACTCTCTTACTTTACAGAACTGCTCTCTTGCAGGGGAAGCGATGTCGCGCGTGACTCCAAAGACAAGGAACTAAGCTACTAATCAAGAATGAAGAGGTTGTAGATCAACAATCAGAGTAGATCTTGGTGTTTAAATAACGTTTGAGTTTCATATTAACTAAAATCAATAACTTGGCGAAATCTTTTCATCATATCAGACCTCCAACCCTTCCAAAGTTCTACGTTTATCGGCAGAAAATGGGACAAGTTATAACAAATAGCAGACTCCTCTGAGTCTAAACATGGTGATTCCAAACTGCATCTTTCAGAGTAATAAATTTTTCGCATTCCATAGGGTCCCTATAACGGAACTAGGCATGTCCCAGGAACACCTACCCTAGATCGCAAATTATATCATCATTGAGTGGACAACACACATGTGTGACAGTTTGTTGTAACTTGTGCCAGTTTCTTCTGATATTTATCTTTTCAAGTCGTAAGGAAGTAAGTGTAAATATCAGTCTTTGACGGGTTATATAGTAAGTGTAAATATTCACTAGGCTCATCGCCCAGAATTATAGGAAAAACGAAAGTTTCGTGGGACTGTTCAAAACATCCTTACATCCATCATGATTTCTATTTTTACACCTTTGCACCGCGTTGTAAATAATTCATTAGTTCGCGTACTATTTCTTCGCCGCGGCCGAGCGGGCCGGAGTTGGGATCTCATAGGCAGGGAGCATCTCCATGCTAGGCAGAACCTCAGTGGAGGGACGAACCTTCTCCTTCCAGCGTAGTACACTCAGTGGCACCAGCCTAAGCCTGTGAGCCGACGCAAAGAGGGAACGCCGTCGTAGGCAGGCTCGCTCGGCTGGGCTACCAATACCAGGCGCCAGGCGACCAGAAGCTTGATTGTTCAAGACTGCAAAGGCATCAACCTCATATATTGATTCGTCGTTGAAGGGCTCTTCACCATCACAGTCCAAGAGAACCGCGCAATAATACGAGAAATGTCCACCGATTCTACTGTCAAGGCTTCCAACTGGAGATTAGTCGAGGTCGGCCGTGTTGTCTTGGTCAACAAGGGCCAAGCAGCTGGAAAGTTGGCTGCCATTGTCGAAATTATCGACCAAAAGAAGGTATGTGATACAACGCATATGAAGCAAATACTATTACAACGCATGAGCATGATCTGGATAACAAACCGTTGTGGCATGCGCTGTTGCTGTTCGACTACAGGGAGGATAAATTACTAACGATTTTTTAAAAACAGGTTTTGATCGACGGTCCACAATCTGGTGTTCCACGTCAAGCCATCGGCTTGGGTCAAGTTGTCTTGACTCCATTGACCTTTGCCCTTCCAAGAGGTGCCAGAACTTCCACTGTCTCTAAGAAGTGGGTTTCTGCTAATGTTACCGAGAAATGGAACGCTACGTCTTGGGCTAAGAAGATCGCTCAACGTGAGAGACGTTCCACTTTGACTGACTTTGAAAGATTCCAAGTTATGGTCTTGAGAAAGCAAAAGAGATACAACGTTAAGAAGGCTCTAGCTAAGGCTTAAATGGAAAAATTCAGGTACTTGGAAAAACTGTGGCATATAAATAATGTATCTCATATGTAACTTGCTTTTAAGTGTTTCTTTAGTTAAACACTTTTAATAAGATTTTACTTTCACACTCGTAACTCCAGGACTCTATTAAACAGATTACAAATGGGATGATGAATATACAGATGCAAAGATTCTTACCCAAATCAATTAGCAGTTGAACGTCATTTTTCCCTAAGTCACAAGCTCCGGTTTGATGACAACTAATAAGAATAGTTTTTTTTCATTAGAAGTGAGGGAACTTCTCGTTTGATTTCTCTCTAGAATAGATTCGATTGCAAAACAACTACTACGTCCTTCTGCTGGTATCAAGTAAATGTTCTTTTCATATCTTTGTTTATTCTTAATACCAATGATTTTCTCATTGTTGATCAAGAAACTATGCATCTTTTGAAAATTAGCCGCCGATTCATATTGTTCCATACTCCAGTCATCCTTCGGTACAATTTCGTAGAGCAGAAACGCTCTGATGGTTTGCATCTCATGTAAATAGCTGAGTACCTTTCCCCTTGAAAGACGTCCTTCCACAAGCAACTGTGCATCACCGAATGCGGTTTCGTATGGGTTTTTGACCAGTTCCTTAGAGGAACCCAGATATTTGGGAGTACCCCAAAACTCATTTCCAATTTCAGCATATGAGATCTTTACTACACTACCGCCGGTCTGGGCAGTTTTGCTGGGGATTTCCTTCGGCGCTGCTTCCGATTTGTTTTGCTCAGATGGCACCGCGCTATCCTTATCCAATACCGCAAAATTCTTTGTACTAGAAGCAGGTTCATCATGATGCGAAACGGCATGTTTCGCGTACACTGTGTCATCTTCTTGAAACTCGCTGTCGTTTTCGATCAACTCCTCGCCTTTATGTGTCTTAACCCAACGTGGTTTGTCTGGCTGTTCTATGATGAATTGATCTAAGGACCGCGAGTCGACTTTTTCCTTAAATGCTTGCAAATCAGGATTTGCCAACTCTTGGGCACTCATGGTGGCTAACTTGGACAAAGGAAGGCTTCCGTTGATTACGTGAGTCTTCAACGTTAGATTTTTCTTATCTTTCAGATTAGAATATATGCTTCGCACCTTCTCAGGATAAAATTTACCTAGACGATCGGCTTCTTTGTCTAGGCAGGCTTGATACAGTTCGGACTCCAGAGTCTTTGACATTTGATCGGCCAACTCCTGAACATCATCCACATCGCTTGGCAGCTTATATGCCTTTGCTTCAATGGTGTCAGGTATGATATATTTGTTGAAGAGGTCATTGAACATCTTCAGCGCGTTTTGTCGTAATCTAGAATCACCTTCTTTATCGTGAGACGATAGTGATGATTTCCTTCTTTTCATGGACAGATTTTCCCCGACGTCTACTCCTCGACGGTTATGCTGGCGACTGCGCCGTCTTTTCCCTCCTATTGGCTCATCATCGTCATCCTCACCGGCCTGATTGTCGAAATTATCATCAAACCTGATGTCCTCATCGTTCAACTCGAATTCCCCATCATCGTGCTCTGCAAGCTGCGAATACCGAGAGGGATCGCATTGGTCACAGTAGTATTTCCCATCTTTATCAAGAAGACTGTTCACATTGTCCTGCCCGTTGGTCATGCATTTAATATGCTGCCATGAATTACAACCATCACACTGCACCATATCTCCGTAAGGATCATTCTCTGGATCGTAGTTCTCATCCGTTGTACCACAAATTGGACATCTTACCACACCCTCGCCATCTTCATCATTTTCACCACCCTCATCGGCACTATCGTGCAGACTCTTATGATACGGCTCTTGCTCTTCCATTAACACCTGTTCCAGGTATTTATTCTGACCCTTCGTAGATCTCGAAGACATCCGAATCGACATATTTTTAATTGTGTAATCAGTTTAAGACTTCAAGACAGATCCTAGCAGACGGAGTACAAGAGGTTCACTTGCCCTTGACACAGGAGATGACAGCCAAAAAAATAAACCCAAATTACGCTCAGAGAACTTGAGACTTTGTGCGAACTGCGTTGGAAATGCAAATACTACACTGCAGAACCCTAAACTTCCTCTGAACGGTCAACAGTTTAATCTCATAGACTAAGTGTAGCTTGCGATGAGTAGATTAAGGCAGCCTTGCTCTTATCCGTTGTTTGCAGACTAATTTTTTGAGAAATGGCCGGGTAGTTATTTCTCTTCGTTCAACTTTAAGGAAAGGCACATAGTGATTGCTGAGGCTTTTCACAAAAGCTTAACGCATAGTAGTAGCGGTAATCCAAAGAAAGAGACGAGCGTTTACCGTAGTCTTCATTGTATTGGTGTGTTCTCGAAATTCTTGACACTTGAACTATACGGACTACTTGCAGTTGAGTTGGTCACATCCTTGTTCCGCCGGTCGTTTCTTTTTCCAACTTGTTTTTTGTTGTTTAAACCGGCAACTCTTCTCTTCTCTTCTCTACTCCTTTAGCTAGTCTTACAAATAACAGGTGAGAGAAAGTCAAGTCATTTGTTACTTGTTGAGCAATAGGAAGTTTAGGCAGGTCCGCGGAACGAGATACAATCCACTTTTTCTACAGGAACAAACGGTAGGAAACGAAGTTTTCATTAAAACAGTATCGCCCTCAAGTTTCTTTCATACACATCGCTATTATTCGGACTCACAGGTTCTCAGTCAATACTAATAGTGTCCCGTTCCATCATCATCTGTTGTGCATTCGTTGAGTTTGGCTTCAGTGATTGTATATATCGTTCAAGAGGTTTAGGAGCTTTAGAATGGCAGATGCTTTGAGGAGGTTTTTCCTCTCTGATAGGCCCTCTTACTCACATGTGGCGGATCTGGAAACGAGATTCAATCCAAAGGTGACATTTACGAAGTTACAAAGATACCAGCCAACCGTAAAGGATATTTTCCACTATTCATTTTTGGGCTCAGTGTTCCTGTTCGTTTTTGTTGCTAACCCTGCTCCTTGGCTTTACAAGATTTTGTTCTACTCTTTCCTAGGGGTCTTATTCATTGTTCCAATTACGTCGCAATTTTTCTTCAATGCTCTACCAATTTTAACGTGGTTGGCTCTGTATTTTACATCATCCTACTTTTCTGCAAGCCATAGACCAAAAATCACGGTGAAAGTGCTACCTGCAGTGGAAACTATTCTTTATGGAGATAATTTGAGTGATATCCTGGCCACGTCGACCAATACGTTTCTCGATATCCTTGCCTGGATACCATACGGCCTGTTCCACTTTGGCGCTCCTTTCGTTGTAGCCGCTATACTCTTTCTTTTTGGTCCTCCTACCGTTTTAAGAGGATACGCTTTTGCTTTTGGTTACATGAACTTGATTGGTGTCATAATTCAGAACGCTTTTCCTGCAGCTCCACCTTGGTATAAGATACTTTATGGTTTGGAGTCTGCGCACTACGGTATGCATGGCTCCCCAGGCGGGCTTGCTAGAATTGACAAATTGTTGGGAATAAACTTGTACACAAACGGGTTTTCCAATTCGTCAGTCATATTCGGTGCATTTCCCTCCCTTCACTCTGGGTGCGCTACCATGGAAGCTTTGTTTTTCTCCTACTGTTTCCCAAAACTCAGGCCAATTTTTATTGGGTACGTTTGTTGGCTATGGTGGTCCACCATGTATCTAACCCATCATTACTTCATCGACTTGGTTGCCGGATCTGTTCTTTCTTTCGTTATTTTCCAATATACAAAGTACACTCATTTGCCGGTAGACACTAGCCTATTTTCGAGATGGTCGTACGCGTCAGTGGAAACCTATGACATGGATAAAATGAATCCCTTGCGTGCTGATGCAAATGACGTAGAGAATGTTCCGCTCTCAAATTTAGAGCTCGATTTTGAACTGAACTCAATGGAAGAGACGAGCCGCACCCCTTCGATATTTGATGGACCAACCTCAACTTCCAGGTCGTCAGCAACGTCCAATACATCGCTCGCTGAGTACCAAGATTACGCAAGTGCGTCGCCGAGGGTCAATAAGCCGAGATTTGAATGAAAGAGTAATCCCTGAGGATTTTTTCATGACGAAATGACCAACCACGTAATATAATGACATGCTATACCCATAAGATAGATTGATACTTTATTGTCTACGAGCGTTTGATAGAAGAGGGGTCATTGCTCCTCATTATCGCTCCATATATGTTTTGAAGGGCGTCAAATTCAATCGAAATTTGCCCAACATAACTATTTCGGAGGGTGTACTTTCATGGCTCACCGCTTGCCATATTTCCAAGGTCACTTATTTTGGTAGATGACTCGTCTCGCAGTGTTTTGTAATAATTTTTGATCTTCTCGTTAAACATCTTATGCTGTACAGGCCAACTAGGCCAACTATATACAGAAATAATTTTTGCATCTATGCCCATCTGGCACAACTATACAAAGTCTCGACTTACTTTCTCCAAAATAGAACTATAACCCGAGGACCTTTCAACAGAGGACGCAACATCCAACTGTTTTCCATTGTCAACTCTGACAATTGATGACCTTATCACCCTGGGATCATTTTTTAAAGTTCTTAAGATTTCAGTCTGCACAGCTGCCGATGAATCAAATAGCATCAGAAAATGATAACCCTGAAAATGCTGCTCATGGTCTTTGCGCATTATTTTAGGTAGCAATTTGCTTCCCATAGGCAAGATTTTTCTCACAACACCTCTGTTCTGAATGACCAATTTCCCAATCGTCGTAGCTAGCTCTTTAGCTTCCTTGTTAACCGCAGACGGATTGACAACCCGCACTATCCCCACTAGCTCATACAACATGATGATCTGGATTCAGGTCCTCGGAGTTCACAGTAGCCAATGCGGTGGAGAGTAGATACTTCAAAGCTGATTCATTTCAGAGGCATCATCAGACTAGGCCAGATTATCAACTTCAACATTTTCATTTCAGTCGGGTAACCAACAGCCTTTCATCGAATCCACAGGGGAGCTGAAGTTTGAAGAACTTTACTTGACGATAGGAACCATTACGCTAATCGGCTGGTGGTGCCTGCTCTGTAGCTTCATTTTAAGTTTAATTCAATTAATAATGAACCTATTCGAATGGGCCTTCGGTAGAACTATAACCCCTCAAGAAAGGTTGAAAAAGGTACGTCTAAGGACTTAAATGTGATGGAAGCGCTAAACGTATAGGTTACTAACATTGATACTTTAATAGAATCAAAGAGCTTTAGAGAGAACACAAAGAGAGCTGGATCGAGAGAAAAGAAAACTAGAAACACAAGAGAAGAAACTAATTTCCGATATCAAAAGATCAGCCAAGAATGGGCAAGTGACAGCAGCGAAGGTTCAGGCCAAAGACCTAGTTCGAACCAAAAATTATATTCAAAAGTTTGATAACATGAAAACTCAGTTGCAAGCAATATCTTTACGAATTCAGGCCGTAAGAAGCAGCGATCAAATGACCAGATCAATGAGAGAGGCCACGGTTCTGCTAGCAGGGATGAATAGGTCGATGAATCTACCACAATTACAGCGTATTTCTATGGAGTTTGAAAAGCAAAACGACTTAATGGATCAGAGACAGGAATTTATGGATGAGTCGATTGACAACGTTATGGGAGATGAATTGGAGGAGGACGACGAGGCTGAAGAAATTGTAAACAAAGTTTTAGATGAGATTGGTGTTGACCTGAACAATCAACTACAGAATACCCCAAAAAATGTGGTTATGAGTGGCGTTATCCCTGAATCGGGGCAACAAGTTGCAGAGCCAGTTGAAGCTATCGGGGCGAGTCAAGCAAATAATCCAGATGACGATCTGCAGGCGCGTTTGAATAGCCTTAAGAGGTGACATCTTTTTGAAAACGTGAACTAGATGGGGTGCGGCTCAAGGCCAATATTATTTGTTGTATACTATAAACACGATACTGAGAATATATCGCTTGGTTAAGCATCACCCGAAACAAGATTTTCTCTAGCAAGATACTCGTAAATTATAGCGGCACATTCTTCAACGGATTGCAAATCTGTTCTGAGATGAATTTCAGGATTTGAAGGGGCTTCATAAGGTGCTGTAATACCCGTGAACTCCTTGATAACGCCTTCCCTTGCTTTCTTGTACAAACCCTTTGGATCTCTCTTTTCGGCTACCTCCAATGGAACGTCAACGAAAACTTCAATAAACTTCAAACCGCTGTCCTTGTGCAATTCACGAGCTCTTTCACGATCGACCCTGTAGGGAGAAATAAAGGAAGTAATGCTTATGGTGCAGGAATCTGCGAACAGCTTGGAAACTTCGCTAATTCTCCTGATGTTCTCATTTCTATCCTTCTCGGAAAATCCTAGATCTTTGTTCAAGCCAAATCTGATGTTATCACCATCCAATCTGTATGCCGCGATGTTGCGCTGTAACAATAACTGTTCCAATGCACAGGCAATTGTGCTTTTCCCTGACGCACTAAGACCAGTAAGCCAGATGGTACATCCTTCTTGCTTCCTCAAAGCCTTGCGTTCATCATAAACCAAGTTGTGGTGCCAGGTAATATTGGTAGCCATATCAATCTCAATTGCAGTTTACGAGAACTCTAATATACCGTGAACAAGCCCAGGATGGTGATCGGAATCTAAGATCAACCTAACACGACCACTTAGAGCATATGTGTAGCACTATATATGGTGACGAGAACTGCAAGCAATAAACTTTATAACCGTCGGACGACCATTGATCAATATCCACCACACCTCCATTAACAGTGGCTGGCTCGCTAACAGTCACGTGTAATTTCTTAACCACTAGACTAATGAACTAACTCAATACTTCTCAGCCCGTCTAGCTAGTTCAACTAGTTCTGAGAGGCGGCGGGGTGAGCTTTGATTCGAAATAAAGAAAAAAATTCTAGTATTCGAATCACTGTTGCATTGGACATTTCATGAATGACATTTAGTTAACACATTTTGCCCCAATTCTGGGGACGTGGATCTGTATGCGTATATACTATTCGTACAATACAACTCAAAAATTCTGAAAAATAATAATTGGCTTAAACTATTTTCACGGTTCGGAAGACCTAATTTTTATTAAATCATATTATATTTTAACTGCGCTTATATAAGATATTGCTTGGAAACATTATTTAATTTAAAAATCCTAAGCTGACGTTGAAAGAAATAAGTATTATCATAATAGCTGTAATCTTTTTTATTCAAAATCATGTGATTAGTACTTCTATTTCGAAGATGGCTACAATTGAGCAAAGGTTGATGCACGTCGAAGTGGTCAGCCACCCCTGTACAAGCTTATATGCCATCTGCTATACATTATTTGCATTGTTATATCTACTCTTTATTAATTTGTATGTGTTGCAACGTCACCTTATCATACTGAGGAGACGATGTCACTGGCATGCCTCAAAATTTCTACCATCCTCTTGCATTCCTTCCTTCTCTGAATAGTAATGTCATTTTCTTTCGTCAGTTCACTGAGATCTTGATTACCGTAAAGTTTCTCCAACAACACCTTCTGGATGTCACGTTTACTCTTGACGATTAGCTTTAACATCAAGGCCTTTGGGATCACATCAGCGACGGTCCTCTTGACAATACCAAAGTAACTGCTTATCAGCAGCTTGATGACTTCAGTTTCAAGAGTTTCCCTCTCAGTCATTTGCCCAGTGGCCTTCAAAACAGGTGGAGGGGGCTCCAAAGCAGCCAATTTCTTCTTATTCTTAGTCGAAAAGAATCCCCCAAAGAACCCCGACTTTTCTTCGACGACTGGGGGCTTTGTCGTAGTTGGTTGTCCTGGGATTGGCTTGCCGGTCTTTGGATCAACAGCAACCTGCCGAGGATGCAGCTTTTCTTCCACCATAGCCATGGCCTGGGAACCCTTCAAAAGGTCAGGGTGAGCCGTATTGATATAAGTTTGCTCCGCGCTGATGATGTCAATGACGAAAGAGTTTGTATCCGCGATGGCTTCTTTTAAAAACTCGATGAATTGGTTTGAAATGGCCTCCCTTAAAGCAGGATATCTGCCATACTTAGTCTGGGATATAATTTGTTTCAGCATGCGGACCAGTTCATCAAATATCAAACTAACTAGCCGTAATGAAGGTTCTTCGAACCTTCTTATTTGTTGCTTGACCAACACTTCGAATGCCTCGGTTCCAACGAAAAGTGAGGGCGCCGAACCAGAACTATTGTACATAATAGTTCTAATATCCGAGTCTTTAATCTGATCAAAAGGATCAAGAGCATCTACCCCATTTTTAAAGACTTCGTGGAACACAAATGAAACTCTGGCACCACCGGAAAGCTCCTGACTGGATAATTCTTTGGCCTGACCATCTAGAATGCCTGCGTACTCATTGGAGAAGTCGGTAATCATGCTCAAGACAACAGAGTTTGGAGAGTCCATATTCTCAGGGCCAAGGTTATAAAGCTCGTTCTGGTATTTTTTCAGAGTTGCTTCAATTTTTGCCTTTATGTCAGGTAGAGTTTGTCTGATATGATGTAATAAGATCGAGTTCAACTTCTTAGCCAGATAAGGAGTCCCACAATAATGAGCTTTGGAACTGTATGAAGGATGGTCTTCAAAAAACTTCTTTTCATCTTGTAGGGCTTCTCTGATCGTCTTCTTTCTCTCGATGTCCTTTTGGCCTCTGTTAATCACCGGAATATAACCATATCTCAAGGGAATCACCCTTCCGGCCAAAATATCAATCACGTCTGTACCTTGGTCCATTAGATCCACTTTGGTCAAAACACCGATTGTCCTAGTTCCTTCTGGATCGACCTCTCTTGCCAACTTTAGACCATCACTGTTGGCCAAATCTGTATTAGCAGCATTCACAGAGAGTATAATAGAATTTGGCTTTGAAATATACTTCAAAAGCATATCTTTGATTTGTTTCTCAATATCTGGAGGCTGGTCACCAACAGGCACCTTGGTGAGCCCTGGCAAATCAACCAATGTCAAAGTCAATATATGTGGAGAATAAATTCTTAGGTTAATGGGGATGGAGGATATACCAGAGTTTGCTCCAGTAACCTTGTCAGTTTCCCTAACAATTTCTTGCCTGATCTCATCAAAATTGAAAAACTTCTTTCCTGGGACATGTAAAAATTCACCCCATTCTTCCTTATTGTCCTCCGATTGACCCTTGTGATTTTCTCGTTTCTTATCATTACTAACATGAAGATCGATGAGTTCATTGGCCGCAGAGTTAACAGTGTGGTCGTCCTTCTTGACTCTACGGTTAATCAATTGCAGCACTAAAGGCCTTCTGGTGACAATACCGGTCCCCCTGGGTAAGAAGTCTCTGCCAACGATGTTCTCTAGCACCGATGATTTCCCCGAAGACTGAGAACCTACAACCGTGATTTGAGGTAAATCGATTGGGGACTGTGAGCCTCCTCCTAAAGGAGCCAACGCATCCTGTAGTTTGTTGATGGTAGCAATCAAGTGCTCATCCATGATGTCTCTGTTAATCTGCTCCTTAGTTCAAAAAAGGGAAAACACTACTTCTAGAAAGGTTGATTACACTGTTTATCTTGAACCAAATTTCATTAGCTTGATGCCGAACCGCCACTGTCAAGCCCCTTTGTATACAGTTACCCGCCTTATAATATACATCCGCGTCGAGGGACAAAGACCTGTCGATCCATTGCACATTCAAGAAGGGCCCGGGAAGGACGACAATTCATAGTGCAGCGAATTAGAAACGTAATTCGCCTAAGCTGCTAAGAGATCCAGGAATTTTTAGTGCGCTACGTCTTGTCGCTGATTGAAATCTTCGTGTTTTATATTAGTGTACATCTCTTGGCAACAGAACGTTGGTACACTCAAGATTCCACATTATTCAACGATCAATCCTGCAGCTGATTCTTTGAACAGTGCGTTCTGGAATCTAAGAGTAACTAGTTCGGACGACGGGCAATCTGGTGAGCGCTACCAAGAGTCGGTGGTTTCGGCTAGGTATAAAAGAACCTCATCACCTCATAAAGTTGATCAGCGGTTACATCGTAAAGCCAAAGGGCATATCCAAACTCCTAGAATTAATAAGTTTCCAATGAATTATCAGAAAGTGTATGGTATTACAGGGCCTGTTTCTACCGCTGGCTCGACCGCTGCCGAGAACAAGTTAAACGATGAACTCATTCAAGAACTCAAAAAGGAAGGATCTTTTGAGAGCGAACAAGAGTCTGAAAATAGGGTGAAAGTTTTAAAGATCTTACAGCAGCTTACTCAGGAGTTCGTTTATCAAGTGTCGAAGAAAAAGAACATGTCTGATGGCATGGCAAGAGACGCCGGTGGCAAAGTTTTCACATTCGGCTCCTACAGGCTTGGCGTTCATGGACCAGGGAGTGATATTGACACATTGGTAGTGGTTCCAAAGCATGTCACAAGAGAGGACTTTTTCAGCGTCTTCGATGAACTGCTTAGAGCACGATCTGAACTGGAAGAAATAGCACCAGTACCGGACGCCTTTGTTCCCATTATTAAAATTAAATTTAGTGGGATATCGATTGATCTTATATGTGCACGGTTGGATCTTGCCCAGATCCCCTCGACCTTGACATTAGGTGACAAGAACCTCCTGAGGAACTTAGATGAGAAAGATTTGAGAGCACTGAACGGTACCAGAGTTACAGATGAGATATTGGAGCTGGTTCCCAAGCCCATCGTTTTTAGAATAGCGTTGCGTGCCATAAAGCTCTGGGCGCAGCGCAGAGCAATTTATGCGAACGTTTTTGGTTTCCCTGGTGGGGTTGCTTGGGCAATGCTAGTGGCGAGAATTTGTCAACTCTATCCCAATGCTTGTAGCGCAGTCATCTTAAATAGGTTCTTCAAGATTTTGTCAGAATGGAAGTGGCCCCAACCAGTTGTATTGAAGCCGATAGAAGATGGTCCTCTACAAGTACGTGTATGGAATCCTAAAATATATTCCCAAGACAGGTCACACAGAATGCCCGTTATAACTCCTGCATATCCATCGATGTGTGCGACTCACAACATAACAGAGTCGACCAAAAGAGTAATATTAGGTGAGCTGGAGAAAGGGATTCAGATAACGAACGATATTTTCACTAGCAAAAAGACTTGGGCGGACCTCTTTCAAAGGCACACGTTCTTTCACAAGTACAAGTTTTATTTGACCGTTATGGCGGCTACTAATGGTGAAAGCGAGCAACATTTGAAATGGAGTGGAATGGTGGAGAGTAAAGTAAGGCTTTTGGTACTAAAACTGGAGGCCGTTACGGGTATCAAAATTGCTCATCCATACACGAAACCTTTTGAGGCAGCTTATTATTATCATAGTGACGAGGAACGCAAGAGAATTGTCGATAATTATGGAACCTACAAGACCGAGCATACTTTGAAAGAGTTTAAAAAGGTGTCAGATGGGGATAAAGACGATCCAGAAACCAAGGATTTGTCGAAGGTCCACATCACCACCATGTACATTGGTTTGGATGTCAATGTTGAGGACAAGAAAGAAAAGATTGACATTCATGTCCCTTGTAATGAGTTTTTCAACCTTTGTCGCAATTTTAATGAAGAATATCAAGATTCCAATACTTATTTGCTGGTGATCAAGTACGTTAAGCAATATGATTTGCCAAGTTATTGTTATGAAGAAGGTGAGCAGAGGCCGGTGAGGAAGAGTAAGAGGAAGAAGCTCGAAAAAGCTACCACAACAAACTCAAAAAGACCCAAGTCAGAACTCTCAGAATCTAACGAGCCTAGTAACAATGCAGCTCAAAACGAGCGCGAGGCATCCGATGCCAATCAGAATTCCTCTGTTGCCGAGGCGACGAAAGCATAATAAAATTACTTACTGACTAACATTTAAAATCATGTATAACTTTCTTCTGCAGAGATTAGGCGGCAGAAGAAGAGTAGTTAGTAAATCTACGGAACGATTAAACAACTTTTCGCCTCAAGATTTTTCTCTTCATTTTGGAGACTTTGTTGGCTTGGCTTATTTTTTTATTTGATACGCCAGGACCAGGCGGGTCTTCAATAATTGCATTTCCATATAGGGTCCAAAATATAGTCATTGAACAGAACTAAACACCAGCGGCTCCTAGGCTAGTTGTGCGACAATTAATAGAAGCGCAGAGTTTAACCCTGATAGTCCGCTTGGAATACATCTCTGAACTTTTATTGAAACCGAGGAATGCCCCTTAACAAATTGAGACCTAAATCCCTGTATGACAGCTCGGTAAGCTCAGTCAGCGAAAACAGTCATACAGAACATCCTGAACCTGTCGACACAGATGACCTTGATGAGAATGATGAGTCAGGCCAGAACATATTGCTCAACATTATCTCTCAGTTGAAACCCGGTTGCGATCTCTCTCGAATCACACTTCCAACTTTCATCCTCGAGAAGAAATCCATGCTGGAAAGAATAACTAATCAACTACAATTCCCAGATCTGATTTTAGACGCACATCAGGAAAAGGACGAACTGCAAAGGTTTGTCAAGGTCGTTAGGTGGTATCTTGCTGGTTGGCACATAGCGCCAAAGGCAGTAAAGAAACCACTAAATCCAGTCTTAGGAGAGCACTTCACCTGTTACTGGGACTTACCTAATAAGCAACAGGCATTTTATATCTCGGAACAAACCAGCCATCATCCTCCGGAATCGGCGTATTTTTACATGATACCAGAGTCCAGCATCAGGGTTGACGGTGTTTGCGTACCAAAATCAAGATTTCTGGGTAACTCGACTGCTGCTATGATGGCAGGTCTGACCGTTGTTCAGTTCTTGGATATAAAGGATTCTAAAGGGCAACCGGAAAAATACACTCTCTCTCAGCCCAACATGTATGCAAGAGGTATCTTATTTGGAAAGATGAGATTAGAGTTGGGAGACCACATGATTATAAAAGGACCAAAATATAAGATAGACATTGACTTCAAGACTAAAGGGTTTATCTCTGGGACTTATGACGCCATTGCTGGTACAATCAAGGATTACGATGGTAAGGAATATTATGAAATTACTGGGAAGTGGAATGACATCATGTATATCAAAAATCTGAGGGATAAACATTCTAAAAAGATCGTTTTGTTCGATACTCATAAAAGCGAGGTTAGCGAGCCCAAGGTCCGTCCTTTGGAAGAACAGGGAGACTTCGAATCGCGAAAGCTATGGAAAAAGGTCACAGATGCCCTTGCAGCTCGTGATCATGAAGTAGCTACAGATGAGAAATTCAAGATCGAAAACTATCAAAGAGAACTCGCAAAGAAGCGCGTTGAAGATGGAGTTGAATTCCATCCAAAGCTGTTCAGGCGAGCTAAACCTGGTGAGGATCTGGATTATTATATTTACAAACACATTCCAGAAGGCAATGATTATGAAAATCAGATCAAAAGTATCCTAGAAATTGCGCCCATCCTACCTGGCCAGCAATTTACTGAAAAGTTCGCTATCCCCGCGTATAGGAAGAGCGAAACTCAGGAAAGAGAACTCTCTCAAACACCATGAGATGAAAAGAGATGTTCCAGACGCATTATGAGGCTCAAGGGAGTAAACTATGTAGCGTAGTACCAACCTAGGCTGAAAATGTGAGTTTTAGGTCAATTTGATTTTATCAACTTTTTGCATAAAAAGCTTCTTGTAACCGAGATGTCGTATATTGGATGACATCAAAAGATCGTCAGCCTGTGCCTCCGGAATCAAGGGATTATTTCGCAGCAAGCAAATAGCACCACGTTCACTCTGAAAGGCATCTATGTCTTCAAACCAATTTTTCGGTATTAGTGGGGCCGCTATTTCAGGAAAATGATAATAAATAGTGAATAAACTTTGAAAGGGAGGCCATTCAGAAATGAAAGCTGTATCAATAATTTCTATTATTTTTGTGACAACTGCTGCCACATCCAACTGAAGCCATGCCTCAAACTCAATCTGACCATGCTCCAGTCCCAAGTGTTTTATCAAACGCTTGTAGTCTTCAAAATTGAAGCGATTCATTGACTTTTGCTGGCAAACCATGTATGCAAGCGCACTCCACGATGAAGAATCCTTGAAATTTCTGAAGCAGAAAGACCGAGTTACTTCTAGTAAGTTCCTCTTGTCTGCTAATGGCACTACATCGAAAAACCACCTCACGGTACTCCAGCAATAGTAGTTAGAAAAGTGCCTGGTCGCCGAAAGAATGAATGTCGATTCAAATTTCAGAAGGCGGGGACTTAGTTCCCTTGCTACAATCAGAAATTTTCGATAGATGCGCCAAAGCGAGGAAGACTTGTTCAAGCGATTATAGGTTGACATCAAAAGTCGTTCAACAATAAGAATCTCATTTTGCAAAAGCTTAAGGGACACGCACTTGTCCGCACTACGCAGAAGTCCGTAAAATGCCTCCTCGTGTAAATTCAAAGCCGATCTGTTCTCAGGAGTAGTAAGAAGGAAACCCAATGTGAAAAGATAAATTTCATTCGGGCTTATTTTGTTAAAAACTGTAATGGTTGATGTTAGTTAGAAGTACATGATGGGATTCTTTAGTTGAAGCAAAATTTACTTACGAGAATCACTCTGTATCAGGGCTAGAAGACTGTGACTTTCCTCAAATATTGCTAGTAAAGTGGTCTTGAAACATATGGCCTCTAACTCCTCTCCCTCCTTGTGTAGTATAAATCTTTCAGAGCCCTCACATCTGCGAGAAGTAATAGTTAACCTGTAGTTTGAGACTTCAGGGTTAAGGAGAAGTACCTTGAAGAGTTCTTCACAAAGTGGAGTTTCATATTTCATTATTGCCGCCTCTCTTTGTACATGATGTGTACTGCTAAAGCTCATGTTCTGTCCGCGAAATAACGATAGTGAGAGAGAAACATAAATTTGATCCCTAAACATATGCCCAACAGGTAGGGGAACGAATCATCGCCAACCACCTGATATCACATCATAGCTCAAAACAATAGTGTGTGGTGAAATGTACATATGCTAGTGTTTTTTCTTATATATACAAGTATTGCTACGTAATTACGCGGCAACATAAATTCATCAATCTTGCTTCGCCTGTTCAATTGCTTTCCTTGCGCTTTCAGCCTCAAGCAGATTCACTTCCTTAACTATCTTACGATATGCTTCTTTCTGGGACTTGAGCTTCACGTCGGGAATAATGTATATGTTGGGAGAGGTGAATTTATCTGGAGTGAGATGAATGGCGTTCGGCTCAGATTCTTTAAATCTTGACTGCTTACCGGATAGAATTTCTTGGCAGAAATACTGTCTGAATTGGAAAGGGGTATTCAGTATTGTTATCTGGTAATCGGGGATCAAAAAACCGCTGCTAGCCTGCAACAACTTTGTAAAATTGAATTTTGTAACTAAATCCGGGAACGATTCATCAAGCTTCGAATCGGATGCCGAGGTAACCGTACTTCCAGTCCACGAGTCGTTGTAACATTTTATCAGAAGATTGTCAAGCTGCGCTTCATTAGACATCTTTTCTGCCGACAACCACCTGTTGAATGGAATTTTCTCGATTAGCTTTGCACGGGCTTTCTCCGCCAGTTCTCCTTCTTCTATACCAATAAAGTTTTCAGGTATCAGCTCCAGCTTCTGCTTATCAGAAATTTTGGATTTTTTTCCAGCTTCGATGTCGCTGATCAACTCCTTGGTGTCTTTGGTTGGAGGAATCACCTCTTGCTGCTCCTGTTTCTTCTTGTTTTTGAACCATGAAAAGAAGTCGTATGTCACTTTTGTTGTATGCAGTTGTCTGGGCCGTGACAGCACGCTCTCGGCCTCCAAGTAAGCGCAACTTGCTAGTCTACCGAAGCGAATCATTGAACTCCTTCAGAGGGACCAATTGGGTGATCTCAGCTATTATATTAGCTTGCTTACCTTCTAAACCAGCTTAAAATTTTCTAATCGCCTACCTAAAACTCTTATTACCCGACCAGA
Organism: Torulaspora franciscae; assembly: GCA_003705175.3. NCBI lineage: Eukaryota > Fungi > Ascomycota > Saccharomycetes > Saccharomycetales > Saccharomycetaceae > Torulaspora > Torulaspora franciscae. The sequence goes on from PPHX03000001.1 coordinate 514,339, forward strand.
ACCGCTTATTAGTTTCGAATGATCATGGGGAAAGTTCATTAATGGATAGTCACAAAGGATAGTTACACGATGCTAATGCCGTAGAACGCCGTTAAAAAGAGGGCTTGTGATGGGTATCATTGCAAGTTGCTGCAGGGATGGTGATGCTGACGAAAATGAAGCTCTTTTAGCAAGCCAGAGCGGCCATGGAGCCGAAAACAATGAGGGCTACAGTACCGTACAAATGAGGGAGGATGAAGAAAGGTTGCGTGTAAGAGAAAACATGCTGAAGGAGATTGTCGCGAATACTAATGACAAACTCATTGATATATCGATGATTAGCAATAGTGGCATTGTGATAGAGGGCACGGATTCAAAAACTTCGGATGGCGAAGAGCTCAATGGGCGCCCGACTGGACCCGCAGCCGAAGATGGGAACTTGCAACGTAATGAGGAAGTTCAGAAGCCTCATGCGGAACCAAGGTTTGTCATTCTTGATACAGACACGGCAATGTCTGACGAGATGAAGAAGCAACTTAAACTACTGCATGAAACAATATTCAGGACGCTAGATGAACAGCTGAGGGTGGAGCCGACCGGGAAGCTCACTGCAACGTTGAAGTAGGACTTAAAGACTGTATAGAAGCATATAAGACATAAGGGTCGCTTTAAACGAGGAAGCGATAGTCAATAAATACTGGAAAAAACTGTTGATCTATTAGCTAAACAAAGACTGAGCTACAGTTAACCGCGATTAAGAGCCACCGGCGAATACAGAACTCTGTACAGTGGTTTAGCAATATGGCAGTAAAGGTGAAAAGAAAAGCTCCAGAAGAAGATGAGTCAGGAAGGCCAGTAAAATTAGCAGCTGGCAAGCAACCTAGAAATGGTGATTTACCTAATGTCGACTACAACATTCCATTGTTCCCAGAGTCGGAGCTACACCAGGATGAATGGTCCATTCCAAAATTTAATCTTTTTATCAGTTTCACGATTAATTACCTGCTCGAATCGTATAAGTCAGTTTTTAAGGATTTCATCAAACTTCCTAGTAGGAAATTTCATCCACAATATTACTACAGGGTTCAACAACCAATCTCAATCAATGAAATCAAATCCAGAGACTACGAATTTCCAGATGGCCCTCATACATTCTTGTTGGACGTGGAATTGCTCGCGAAGAACTGTGCTTCCTACAACGAAAGTGACAGCTTGATCGTTAAAAACTCGTTACAAATGGTTCAGTACATCGAGTACGAAGTATTGAAGGCCAAAAATGTTACTAGAAACTACCTTGTCTCCGATGACGTGAAACCACGTCTACTGCACTATTTAAAAAGGGTGATAGACGCAACTGATAGGGAGATCGAGATAGAATACGGCGCGACCAAGACAGATGCAGATGATACGATGAAGGTCAGTGAACCGTTTATGGAGCTCGTTTCAAGAGATGAACTTCCCGAGTACTACGAGGTGATTCACAGACCTTCTGCACTAGGTATTGTCAAACAAAATTTGGAAGTCGGGTACTACTCCAAAATATATGATTTCATCATTGATACTCAATGTGTTTTCCAAAATGCTTTGGTTTTCAACGACAGTAGCACTCTAATCTATCAGGATGCTCAGAAACTGTTAAACTATTTCAATCATTTGATACAGGATAAGTTCTTTCCCGAACTACGGGATGCTAGTGAACGAGGAGAAATTAAACTAGAGTATGACAAAGTCGAGTATGAACAATACCTAGCCGATGGAGGCAATGATAACACAGAGGATGTGCCTGACGAGGACGAGGAAGAGGACTATGATTTTAATCATTTTGAGGGGCTGGGCAATGGTTATAACCGTGCCGTATTGCCTGAGGACTATTTACTTGGACCAAGCAGGGCCGAACCGGCGAACAAAAATCAACGACTCGCGACTCCCATTGAAGAACCTCCCCGGGTTCCTAAATACAACATTATTACATCCATGCAGAAGGAGTTCATCTCTGAAGAGCACACAATGGAAAAAGTTCCTTATCATCTGATAGATCAGGTATGCATATTCTCATCAAAGAGCCTTTACCGGCAAGCCACCACCCCGGTTGTCGGCGGGAAGCCCTCTTGCAATCAGAATTGGGTAGAGTACATTTTTAATGGTGAACAGCTAAGTCAGAACGAGAATATGTTCTCCTTGACGTTACAGCCTGTTCAAACATTTTTGACTCTGACAGTTAAAGTTCTTGACAAGAAGGCTGACGTTTCCTTAACGTTTAACAAAGATGATATCAAATCACTCAGGGCGGCATCGGCCGGATCGAAACAGCAACAAGATAGCACACCCGACAAAGTCGAACAAGAGAGGGATCTTGCTGAACCGGAAAAGTTTGAGATTCGCCTGAACGAAGGCCTCAATTATGTTGAGTTGAAGTGCCAAAATTCTGCGAATGGGAAGAAAGAAATAATGAGATTCTGGATTAATGTCATACCGTGATTCTGTAGCATTGTGTATAAAGAAAAATTGGCAATACTGATCGTCTAATGCTCTCCTGTGCTTCCTAATTTTTAGACCTCGGTTCAACAGATTATGCTACGTAGTTTCTAGTATAGTCGGATTTCGCGAGCAGACAGTTCGAAAGCGCATCACCGCCTAAGCATCCGAACAACCTGAAAAGGCCAGTGGCTTCTGATGAGGCTATTGCCCAAGCTAAGAAGGTTGCTTCACCGAAGGCACACTCAGGCGGTAGTGTGTCTGTTAATTGTGGCTTCAACTGTGCTCCTTTGTATTCACAGTTCAAATCTGACGATCCTCAGCACGAAGCAACATGGCAGTGATTCCTTTAACCTTGGTGAGTACGGGACGCTTGCTGGTGCTCATGATAAAGGCTCTGATATTTTGCTGACGCTCGTTAGAAATTCGGAACTAGACGATATGACTGATACGATAGAACGTTTTGAGAAGAGCTTCAATTCTAAGTATCAGTACCCCTGGTGGTTTTTGAACGACGAAGAATTCACTGACGAATTTAAAGAAGCTGTAGAATCAAGAGTTTCAGGCGGGGCCCGTTTCATCAAAATACCGACAGACTTGTGGAGCTATCCGTCCAACATAGATCGAGAAAGGGCAGCTAGCTGTCGAGAAAAATACGCAAAACAGAAAATCATGTATGGTTCTAGTGAGTCATACCGGTTCATGTGCAGATTCAACTCAGGTCTTTTTTACAAGCTGCCGGAGCTTTTAGATGTGAATTACTACTGGAGAATTGAGCCCAGCGTCCATTTTGACTGTGAAATAACATATGATGTCTTCAAGTACATGAGAGCCAATAATAAGCTTTATGCTTTTAATATGGCGTTACAAGAAGACATCAGAACGATACCTTCACTTTGGAACGCATCCATGTCTTTCTTCTCTCAAAACCCTCAGTATGTCGCTTCCGACAATAATGCAAACTTTATTACTGACGACGATGGGTTAACTTACAACCTCTGTCACTTCTGGTCGAACTTCGAGATTGCAAGTTTAGACTTCTTTCGTTCCAAGGATTACGAAGACTATTTCAAATTCCTGGACGACCAAGGTGGTTTCTTCTATGAGAGATGGGGCGACGCACCTGTGCACACAATAGCTGCCAGTTACATGCTTCCAGCTAGTAGTTTGCATTTCGTAGCGAATACAGGATATATGCATTATCCTAATCAAGATTGCCCGCCGGATGAGGAGATTCGAAATGCCTTACATTGCGATTGCAACCCAAAAAAGGACTTTACATGGCATCAGTGGAGCTGCGTAAATAAGTTTTTCGATGTGCATCAGTATGTCAAGCCCAACACGATGTCCAACCTGAGGAGCGCTTACCCATACATTTTTTAAGCGTCCTCCTCTCTAACGGTAAAGTCAGTGTACACCTTGGTCCATATAATCATGATCACCGCAAGTACAGAAACCATCTAGAGGGCATCAGACCAAGTGTACCAGAAGATACGAAGGATCTTAAAGCCCTTCTATTGTAGACCCTGCTTAGCACGTGATCCCAGGCCAATAGAACTTGCATTTTTTTTCTTCGCCGGTAAATTTCAGTTAACTAGTCCAATCCGATAGACAACAGCTATTACACTTCCTTGAGCTCCCTGGTAGAACGGACAATATCAAAAAGCTTTTAAGACGTCGCCTAAGTCTGACTTATAGGTCTAGTACAGTTTGCCTGATTTAGGATAGTAACCACAATAATAAGTGATAATGGTATCAGTATGTTGAGCAAACGTAACGAACTAGAGTTCTTTATAGAGATACGGCATATATGTGGCAATTGACTAACGTTTCTTAATTTTGCAGTACATTTCTAAATTAGCTACCAAGACGGCTCCATATGCCGGTAAAGTCAACACCAGCAATTTCATCAGTTACCTACCAAATCTTGCCATTTGGGGTGCGGCATCCACTGCCGGTACCTTTGTATTCACAGCTGGTTGGCCAAAGTTCCAGGATACTTTTTACAAGAAGATTCCACTATTAGGTTTATACTGGGAGAAGGAAATTCCACCAGAGGACAGAATCAACTAGATGAGAATGACAGCACGCACTAAGGAAGGGCAAACGGCTTGCGTTCATCAGATATTCAAGCTACCCTTTATGTTTATATACATGGTCATGGCAGCACAATCAACCATACTCGTGCAGATATTATTTATTCAGCTTTTTTGACGTCGTAACATTTACAATCATATTAAAATCAAAAGATAAATAAGAATTGCTGACGTTCATAAACATTAAAAAGTAGACAATAAACTGGTCACAACTTGGACGTTGACCCACTTAATTTGATAGCACAATTGTCCAGAACTATGATGCCTCTATCGACGTCAACTGTCTGGAAAATCACGATACCGTCAGGCTGTTTCCAAGCTTTGATCCTCAGCTTGTCTCCCGGAAAGACCACGTTAGTGAATCTTACCTTAAGCTCTGAGTATGGCCCAAATTTTTCAAGAAGAGCTTTGGCACTAATCCCAAGCGTACACAATCCATGTAGAATTGGACGTGGGAACTTTACGGCTTTCGCAAGGTTTGGATCAATATGCAAAGGATTGTAGTCTCCCGAAAGCCTGTATAACGCCGCTTGATCTTTGTTTGTCAGGACATCCGTTTCGAAATCGACGTTTCGGTCTGATGGCGCTGTAAATTTCTGCGTTGCAAATTTGGCTCTTTGACCCTTGTTAATCTGTTTACCACCCGGAGTGCGAGCGCCTCGGATGAAGAATGTCCCCTCGTTGTAGGCCAGAAGCTTTTTAGTCTTAGTATCGTACGTCTCAAACCCTCCGACAATGACGGCTGCTTTGCCATTCTTGTCCAGTACTTGCAATGGCTTGGCTATTGTCTTCAGGCTCCCTTTGGTTGGCAAAGGGTATTGACCCAGTCTGAAGTATTGCTCACCATGTAGTAGCATGGCGTAGTTGAAGTTATCGACTAATTTGTTCATGTTTAACGAAGTAATACTTGTCATGAAGGGTATTACCGCGAATGATGGCAAAACATGGAAGTCAGGATCGTTCTCATACGTGAGCGATAGCTCCTGGCTTGAAGCCCCCAAACCCAAGTTGTAGAGAATACAATCCCTTTCCGTGTAGTTGAAAATATCTTTGGAGGACTTTGAAGACTGAGCCAGTTGGACAGCTTGCAGAATAGCCATAGAGGACTCCTCAGCGGTGCTGGGATTGATAGTTCCGGAGTTGAAATTGGTAATCTGTTTCCAGTTGTCTTTGATTTCTTCTGGCTCTATTGGGTCTGCAATTGAAGTGAAACCCTCACTTCTTTGCCACCTCGTTTGACCACACCAACCTCCACCAACTTCAAACAATTGGCCACTGACGCCCTTGCGTCCACCATTTTGCTGCAGTTCCTCACTAGCTAGAAGGACAACGAACGGGGACACTTGGGATGGCTCGAAATGGTTCACTAATTCTTTCTCGGTGAAAATTGTCTTCGTCATAGCAGTTTCGGCATGAGGAGCGATGATGTTAACCTTAATACCTTTGCGAGCACCTTCTAGAGCTAGCGTCTTGGAAAATCCTAGTATGGCAGCCTTGGCTGCGGCATAGTTGGCTTGACCAAAATTACCATATATGCCTGACGTTGAGGTTGTATTAATGATATAGCCTGATTTCTGCTTTAAAAAGACAGGCCAGACAGCCTTGGACATTGCAAAAATGGCATAAAGGTGTACTCTAAGAACAGCGAACCACTCATCATCAGTCATTTTCTTGAATGACCTGTCACGCAAGATTCCCGCATTGTTGACTAGGACATCGATCCGACCGAATCTCTCCAAGGCATTCTTCACTATCTGAGGTGCCTGAGTTACAATATCATGTCCATCGGCAATTGCTGCATCATCTCCAAACTTCTGATTCAGTTCAGTCACTACGGTGTCTGCGTTCCTTATATCGTTGACAACAACTTTGGCACCATACCTTGCAAACCACAGTGCATGAGACTTTCCCAAACCTCCCCCTGCTCCGGTAATGATAACCACTTTACCGCGCAAGGATTCAACTTTGACTTGACCCTGATCATTCCGCGCAGGCAATTTTTTCGCCTTTGTGATGAGGTCATTATAGTCGGACAGTTGTATTGGGTGCTGCACCTTGTTGAACGGCTTGTCCTTGAAATCCACAATAGAATTCCATTTGTTGAGGATGGCCTCCGGAGTGAAGGTCTCAGGATTAGGGTTGAAGATTTGCCCTGCAGATCTCTCCCATCTCAGTTGTGCATAAAACCCTGCAGCCAGCTCGAAAATACAATTGGTCACCTGAGTCGACTCATGTGTTAGATAAAGAAGTAAGGGAACAATTTTTTCCGGACCGAGCTGTTTTAGAATATGGGGTGGCAAAACGTTTTCTGTCATTCTAGATCTCGCCAAAGGTGCAATAGAGTTTACTTTGATGTTATACTTGAAACCTTCTTTAGCCAACGTTTCCGCCAACCCAACAAGTCCTAACTTGGCTGCCGAGTAGTTCGCCTGGCCAAAATTCCCAAATAGACCAGCGGGAGACGCGGTATTGATGATTCTGCCGAACTTCTGCGATAGCATGTAGGGCCAAGCAGCCTTACAAAGCTTGTAACCACCGTTCAAATGGACGTCCACAACAGAACTGAATTCCTTCTCTGACATCCTAGCGAACGATACATCCCTCAAAATACCAGCATTGTTAATCAAAACATCCACACGCCCGTAATTGTCGATCGCCGTCTTGATAATCTTCTCACCATGATCATTAACTGAGTCATAATTAGCTACTGCTTCTCCCCCAGCTGCCTTGATTTCGTTTACAACCACATCTGCAGCTCGACTATTGCTACCGGATCCACCCAAAGTGCCTCCCAGATCATTGACCACCACCTTGGCCCCTCTCTTGGCATACTCCAAAGCGTAAACCTTTCCAAGGCCCCCCCCAGCCCCTGTAATAACTACTACCCTATCTTTGAAAAGCAACTTCCCGTCCGACATTCTTAGTTGTAGCGGTGTATTCTGTTCTTCTTTCTCTTGTTTAATGATCTAGGGATCAGAAGAGAAAGACAAAACTCCGAATGAGAATGGCAAGAATCCTTTTATATATGGCAGTTTCATATTTTAACCGCCGTCACATTTTCCCCCGCCCTAATTCGACTCCTCATCCCTAAAACCAATGAGGTCCGGCTTTAGCAACTTATCCGCGAAGTGCTTCAACTTATCGAGAAATATACAAGGACTATGTAGCTGCCTATGATGTGCTTTAGAATCTTACCTCGAAGTCTTCGGTTGTCGTAGTGTACTTTACTCCCTTGAAGGGTTTGCTATTCTTGATGGCTTGTGGGCCGATGTCAATACCAGTAACACGAATACCGCTCGCCAGTTGGCCTCTGTGTGTATAAGAAACAGTCAAACGTTGTACTTTCAGTAAACGAGATTGCTCAGCTCCTTCAACACAACCTCTGAGAACGGGAAGTGTGCCCGTCGGGGTATCCTTGTCAAAAATCCAGGCTCCCTTGCCTGGAATGACGCTGTTCTCAAACCTACCATGGGTGTTACGTAAAACTTTGATCTTGAAATCACTCTCGCCCAAATTTTCGCTGTTGTAAGCGCTGGAACTCTGAAGCTGCAAGTCGATACGTAGATCTTCGATGTTCGAGACTTCTCGACAATTGCTAATGCTGACTGTAATCTCAAATTCGTCTTTGTTGTTCCCCAGCTGATCAGCGTAGTCCACCGTCAGTAAGCCGACTCCGTGGTTATACCTACGAGACTGCTGTATCCGAGGGCTGTCGAGATCAATGCTGTATTGCATGAGAGAGAACCTGCCATCTGGCGGGATGAACCTAAGATTACAGTTTGATAGTTTTTCTTGATTATCGAGTTCGACACATTCGTGGAAAGAGGGGATGCCTAGATCATTTCCAGAAAGGTCCAGTTGTAGATCTACGGTCGGGTTCCCACTCAGGTAGCATTTGACGTTTACCTGGCCGTTAATGGTGCCGCATACCATTTCCGTCCTGAGCGAGCCACGTCGCGGATTGTGTGCAGACCGTTTGCTGGCCCTTTGGTACACGACATGTATCTTCTCTGTCATGTCGACGTATATTTCATTGTTACTGTATTTCAAGCGGGCACTTCTCCAGGGGACCACCTCATCTTGTTTGGCGCTCGCATCACTTTCGAATCTGTATTGCGAATCGTTCAAAAACTTCTGACCATGCGGCATTCCCTGTCTTTGCACGGCAACCTGGAGTCCATGCGCTGTTGAATTGATAATCTTAGACAAATCTGATCTTGCTGGAACGATCTTTTTAATCCTGTTCCCATACAACCTGCCAGCGGCAGGTTCGCCGCCATCGACACAGACGTAGAAAATCATTGTTATGCGATCGTAGTTGTTGGTTATCTTATCAACAGTCAATTGGTCCTTATCAAAATACTCCAGTAGGGTTTTATCCATGTTCTCCAGGAAGATAAACGGTGAAATGCTAGACGCAGAACTCGAGCCCGACGTAAGACAGAAATAATAAAGCCTATTAATCGGAGAATAGTATTTGTATATCTCCAAGTTCTTGCTCACCGACCCAAAGACTAAATTCAAATTACTTATCGGCCCACTGGATTCATTGATTTTATTTGAAGGGTCATCGCTCGCCAGTTCAGGGCAAACATCTTGCACTTTGGCCCACAGGTGAGCAAACGACGGCGAATTTGAGCTCAGAAGGTATTGAAAGACCAAAGAGTATTTGGAATCAGTGATGTAGAAGGAAATGAACATAATGCTGTCGCCTTCGACCAGGACTACCGACTCTTTCTATGTTATCGATGAATTCAACTTTTTCAGGTCAAGCTGGAAGGCAGGAAATGCTAAGATATAATAAACAGATAGAGAACCCTCGAAGACAAGATTAATCGACCATTAGGTGGCAGAAATGCGAAGGCGTTAAGCTCGTTGTTCATCTGCTTAACACTTGTTGATAATATATACTGTTTGTACATAGTTCGACGTCACACCAGGCCAACCTGTCAGCCTGTTCCAAGCTTCTCTACCCCGGCTAGACCTTCGATCACACGTAGAACTTAACTGGAGATGGGTAATCCAATTAAAGCAGGAATGGTCAAGCCAGAGGTTCAACTCCGTGCTTAGCTTTTCACCATGTCAGCCTTTTAGTGAACGAAATTTTTCACCCATCGCTATAGTAAGAAACACGGACGGCAATGCAAGTTCACCGAATAAACATATCAGTAAAAAGGTAAAGAATTTCTGGGCCAATTAAGAGCAGCGAGTGAGCCAGAGAACGATGAATGGCGGAAATGGTGGTAGTGGACAGAATTCACCTTCCTTTGATAATTCCAGTGGAAGTGCAAACTCCAATCCATTCAGTAACATAGGAACACCATCCTTTAACTTATCGCATATACCGCGGAATGTATTGCAAAATCTAACACCAGCGCAAGTCCAAATGATTCAGCAACGACACAGGCAGCTACTGATGAGCCGATTTCAGCAACAACAGGTGCAAAACAGACAGCAATCACTCAATGCACAAGGACAACAGCAGCCTCTACAGCAGGCGCAGATGCAGGAGCAAGCGAGAGCACAAGCTCAGGCAAGGGCTATGGCACAAGCTCAGGCCAGCCGCCAGTCCGCATCCCAGCAAAGGCGGATGCAATCGCCTGGAATGACTGTAAATCAACAGCTGGATTCTGGGGCAAGTGGTATGCCTTCCGGACCCATGGAGCAGGCACCTTCTAATGCAGCTGTACAACAGCCAGGAATACAGCCGCAGGCGGTGCGTAATGTGCCACCTTCACAGGCCCCCATCAACCTGCCGCCTCAAATAGCTCGTCTACCTCCACCGATGCAGCAACAAGTACTCAATACACTAAAACAACAGGCAATAGCGAGGAACAACCCATCGGTAGTTGCAGCCATAACTATGGCCCAACAACATTTACAGCAGCAGTTACAGCAACAAGAACAATCTCGGGGAACACCGATGCCACCTTCAGGGGAATCTCCAATGAATGCACAAATTCCGGTTTCCCAGAACGTACCAATTCAAAGTGGAGCCAGTCCTCAAATACCACATCAGCACGTTGCAGTACCGCCCCAGCACATTCATCCTTCTCAACCCTCACCTCAACAGCAGGCAATGGGAGTTCCCAATAACTTAACGTCGGTGCCTCGCATGCCCAAATTTGATCTTCCGAAGTATCAAACCATAAATTTCGATCCACCCGAGACGAAACTACCGTATCCTACATATTGGTCAGACCAAAGAAAGACAACCGACACCTTACTGTATGAGCAGATTATTCAACGAGATAAGGCAAACAAGTCGGACTTGATAAAGGAAACCAATGGCTATGAACCCTTCAGTATATACGGGTTCAGCAACAAAGAGTATCTGGGCAAGCTGTGGCATACACTAAAGTACTATCAAGAGTTGAAGGCAACGAGAATGAAATCTATTACAAACACTTCACAGAATATTCCATCGGCTAGCATATGGGGAAACGGCTACTCTGGTTACGGTAACGGTGTAACAAACTCCGTTAGACAAGTAATTCCAGAGAATCCAATCGATGGCCGCAAACATGTCTACCTGGACAGATTAAAAGTATACGAGCAAGCGATGAATGAAAAGAATGAAGAGTTAGTCCCCATACGGCTCGAGTTCGATTACGAGCGCGACAGGTTCTTTCTGCGAGATACGCTCTTATGGAACAAGAATGACACTCTTCTTAGAATAGAGGATTTTGTGGACGATATGATGAAAGACTACCGATACGCACCACCCTTGAGGGATCAGCTCAATGAGACTATATGCCAATCTATGAAAGAGCAAATTTCCGAGTTTCAGCCTAATCCGTACCTTGATCTGGATGAAGAGCGTACAGGAGGAGATGATATGAGAATAATGATTAAGATCGACATAGTCGTTGGACAGCATCAATTGCTGGATAATTTCGAGTGGGACATTTCCAATCCCGAAAATTGTCCTGAAGAATTCGCTGAAAGCTTGTGCAGAGAGCTATCACTACCGGGCGAGTTTGTTACAGCTGTGGCTCACTCCATAAGAGAGCAAGTCCACATGTACCATAGAACTTTAGCGCTTCTGGGCCACAACTTTGATGGATCTGTGATTGATGACGACGAGGTCCGGAGCAGAATGCTGCCGGTAATAACGGTGGACGACGTGTACAGACCACCCTCAGATGCCAAAGCGTACACGCCAAACTTGTTCCAAATTTCAGCTGCGGAATTGGAAAGGTTGGACAAGGATAAGGACAGAGACACGAGGCGTAAAAGGAGGCAAGGGCGCCTGGGCAGACGCGGGGTTGCTGTGCTGAACGGAAACAACAATAATCTGGCCAATACTCAGGCATCTACGGGAGGCTCTAACGTAGGAGCAACCTCGGGTCAGAGCGCCGCAGTGGAGGTTTCACTTCCCGATATTGCTGATGTCCCCCGAACTTTCCGGACGCCTATCCCGAGCACCGTTCTTCCCGGCGGTATAGATTTGGGACCGCCGGTTGGATCCTACGACTTAAAGACGACGACCGAACGAAAACCTAGGCCAGTATTACCGATTGGCAACGCCGCACCATGCCAGGTTATTGATCACATACCAGGAAGCTCACTCCTACTCTGCATAAAGCTAAGCAAGAAGGAAGAAGTGCAAACGGGAGAAGAAGAGAAAGATGTAGCTCACCAGCATATCAATGATCCACAGGTTAACATATGATCCACCGAATCCTAGAGCTACATATTATAGTGTGTTACGTATGCCAATGCTTGTATCTAATATAATAGTACAACTTCAGTTGATCTTCTCACTATAGCAACGATGAATCATCTTCAAAGAGGACGTGGACTTACCGAAGTCAACATCCATCATTGCATCATATTGCTGCTTGACGAGCTCATCGCCTACAAGTTAACTGTTGTCTTTGTCAGATGAAGTCGGGTAACCAACGGTCTGTGGTGGCTCATATAGGCTCATATTCTGCTAGCGATAATAAGGAAAACTTGCGAAGGCTTATTATACACCTCAGTAAGGACGAATTTCGGGTTGGTTGGGTCAAAGCAGTGCCGTGAAGTTATTATGACTATTGGAAGCTCAAGCCACAATCAGATTGTGAGGAATCCACGAAATACGACCCTTACGAATAATAATAATAATATAGCCCTCACGGACGATGATAATATTTCAGCGGTGGCAACGTCGGGCGAAGATGATAGCATACAACAAGGAATTGGTGATAGATTTTTTCCCGCTTCTCTGAGGGAGAGAGCCTCTAGACAGATCCAAACAGCAGGTAGACATTTCAACATCCTGGACAGACTGTTTCAGAGAAGCACACAAGATGCAGCACATTTACAACATGGGGCTAATTATGATGGAGTTTTCAGTAATCTAAGTGCAAAGCCCGATGGTGAGGAGAGGCCGGCCGCGGACAGTGACAATCCGCCCTCTTATGACGAGGCAGCAGTGGATATGGCACCATCATATTATGGAGTGGACGATGGCGGCTCGGGGATGTATTACAATGAAATTTGCATAGAAGGTTTACCCGTTGGGAATATCGCTAATCTGATATGGAACGTTCTCGTAAGTTCCAGTTTCCAGTTCGTAGGATTTCTGGTGACCTATATTCTTCACACGTCACATGCGGCAAGGCAAGGCTCGAGGCTCGGTTTGGGAATTACTTTTCTAGGTTACGCTTATTCCATGATCCCCAACGATGTGCAATCGAAGGTCGGAAAAGACAAAGGCGTCGATAGGGTCCAGTTGTCTGACCCCAATGAGCACGACGATCTACATCTGTATTCGTCACCCGCTACACAGGATGAATTTACGTCACAGCTGTCCTCTGGGCTAAAGGAGGAAAAGCACGGCATACCTGCCGTTGCTGTTCTCACAGGGTTATTTGGGTTTTTTATAGTAGTCAAGAGTCTTTACGACTATGTTCAGATCAAAAGGATGGAACGAAAGTACATGTCACAGGACCAGGCATCTCCATGATCGCTTTGATATTCTATCAACGTCACTCGAGCATTGTATACAGTTTATGATTTTTGCAAAAGGTAAAGCGCTACTTCTAGGAACTAACCTGGTGAACTCAGCCTAACACGGCCAGCACCTTCTCATAGATGGTGAACACTATACCACCACTCAGAATCAATCTCCCCAGTCTAGGGGTTGTACCCTTCCAGAATGTCTTCAGACCCTCCTCCTTCAAAATTCTGGTAAAACAGTTAAGAGTGGAAGTGTACTGCGAGGCGTTCAGACTTTGCATTCTTGTCTTAACAGTATCTATAGGCATGGTTGTGTAAACGGTGACAACTCCGCTGAATGCTCCGACAACGAACGTCAAACCGGATGACAAAGGCTTGTCCTTTGGAGAATTTGTATACTCCTGTACCATGACTTTTATCTTATTGTAACATCCAAGTCTAACTGCCTGGTTGGCAGCCTGTCTCAGCGAGACAGGCACAACACCGTTGTAAAGCCCTCGAAAACCCTTGTCACCGATCAAGGCACCATAATTCCTGATCATCCCGCGACCGTTGTTATGATACTTTGGGCTAGCACTCTGTTTATCATCAATCAAACCAGTCTTGATGGCCTCGAACGGCGTTACCGCGACAACGCTTTCCAGCAGACCCGCCCCTAAACCGGCGATAATACCTCTGGGACCACTCAATTCACCTGTACGGGGATCCTTGAGAAGGTTTCTAATTGTATCGTAACCCAAGAACCTGACTCCGGCCTTTGCCGTGTTTCCAACGATGAAGGCTGGACACCCCACATAAATCGAGCCCACGCCCTGTAATTTGGCGGTGTTATATATTAAAACCAAAGGATTGCGAGAAGCTTTCGAAGACTTATCCACTAGTTGCAGTCTGGTTTTGGCAAATTCAAATGGATAGGTAACACAGGCCTCGACAGCACCAGCCAGGGCGCCGGCTACGAAAGATTTAGCTGGATCGACTTTCTTCTTTTGTTGCGACATAACTTTGAACTACCCTTTGGCAATATTTCGAACGACTCAAACGACTCAAACGGCCATCTATGGATGTCTTCAGCCATTCTTTTATATCTTTCGAGCATCGGTGAAAAATTATTACGCCGCTCTTAGAAAGCGCGGAATTTTTCAACTAATACCTGTAAGATGACTGCAAAGTTCACATGAAAGTGGTCAGTTTTGCCTTTCGTGCATCAATTATTCCACCTCTTCATTCACACAATTAGTCCTACTATGATTCTAGGTCTCTAGGTCCCTATCTTGCACCCTGTCACAGAAAAAAGAGGTCTACTCTGTTGCGGTAGCCGTTCAGGAGTTCGGTTATCCCAGTGAATCCTGATTCTCCATCACACTAGCAGCCTTGTATAAAGCAACAATCGAGTACTTTGCATTCATAAGTGGCTGATCTTACTGTTTGGTCATCCAATTTTCTTCCAGTAATCCGGGCGATGGGAAGCGAGATCGGGGTTTCCTACTTTTAAAGCTTCTCGACACATTTAAGCACACAAGAACAGCAGTTCAACAAGAACAATCATACCGGGTGATCAATTTGTGTACGTTAACACATCAGATGGGAGGTGCTGAACAGACGTCTCATGATTCGAGACCGCTGATCTCTGGGAGGCCCAAGACTCGACAGAAACATGTTGTGGCTATTGACAAGAATACTATGGACTACGTTGTACGTTCGGCAATAGCAGGAGGAATCTCTGGATCGTGTGCGAAAACGCTAATAGCTCCTTTGGACCGAATAAAAATTCTTTTCCAGACTTCAAATCCACATTATACCAAGTACGCTGGCTCTCTCGTGGGACTGGTTGAAGCTGCCAAGCATATAAGGATCAATGACGGTTTCAGAGGTTTTTTCCAGGGTCATTCAGTGACTTTAATTAGAATTTTCCCTTATGCCGCCGTTAAATTCGTTGCATACGAACAGATCCGGAGCTTACTGATTCCCACGAAGGATTTTGAAACACATTGGAGGAGAATGATGAGTGGTTCGCTTGCTGGACTCTGCAGTGTGTTCCTGACGTATCCTTTGGATCTCATACGTGTCCGTCTAGCGTACGTGACGGACCATCATAGAGTCAACCTCAGCACAGTTGTGCGAAATATCTGGTCAGAGCCAGTGTCAACAGCGCTATCCAGCAAGTGGTATATACCGACATGGTTTGGCCATTGGAGTAACTTTTATCGGGGATACCTACCTACTGTTCTAGGAATGATACCGTACGCTGGTGTCTCATTCTTTGCGCACGATCTCATGTGTGACCTACTTAGAATACCCCTCTTGGCACCATATTCGGTTGTCGAGCTTTCCGAGGAGGAAGAAGCAATACGCTCAAAAAAGCATCAGAGGACACCTTTGAAAACATGGGCCGAGTTGGCCTCTGGCGGCCTGGCCGGTATGGCTTCTCAAACAGCAGCGTATCCATTCGAGATCATAAGGAGAAGATTGCAAGTCAGCTCTCTCACGCTAGAAGGCTCTCAAGAACGACATTTTCAATCAATCAGTGGCATAGCCAAGATCATTTACCAAGAGCGTGGTTTGCGCGGGTTCTTTGTTGGTTTAAGCATAGGCTACATCAAGGTGATTCCAATGGTTGCATGTAGCTTTTACGTTTACGAACGGATGAAATGGCATTTGGGCATATAAGACATTGATTCCGTTTCAGCGATTTACGGGTCTACCCGCCCCATGTATTTATTGTTTCGACGAGCGGTTTTGACTTTTCATGCATTAATATTAACGTGTTATTTATTCTTGTAATTTCAATCTACCTATATTGCGAATAGTACTCTTCTTCCTTGAACCTCTTGTTCACTAGGTCCAACACGTCCTTCGAGTAAACCTCCTCCAGAGGCTTACCACCGTTCAACACTTGCTCCTCGTGCTCTCTTTGCTCCTCCTTGGTCAACACCACGACGTTCTGTATGGATACGGTTTTGTTTGGATCCCATTTAGATAACGTTAGCCTAGTGGAGTATCCGCTGACTGGGGATTTGCCTCTGAAGACTTCCTCTACGATGTAGCTGACTTCCTTGACGGCAATGGGAACGCGTTGATCCGGCATTCCGATGCGACTCATCTGACCAGCCAATGATTGATATATCCCATCATATATTTTGATCCTGTTCTTGCCCTCAATCGGGTCCATGGGATATCCGGAGACCTTTGTCAAAATCCAAGTTGCTAAGGTCAGACCAAAAATACCTGGCATAGTTCCCAAAACTGGAAGGATTCTAACACGGAAATCTCTCAAAGCACTTAATTCTCCAACTTGGCCCTTTTCGTATTCCTCGTCAGGTAACGGCAATAACTTAGCCTTACGAGGGTCAGGTTTCTCAGCGCTGAAAACCACAGGAATTCCTCCAGTAATGCCTCTCTTTTTTAATCTTCTCCGGACTGAACGAGCCAATGGATCCTCCTCCGTCGTTGTCAAGTCTCCAACATTAATACGCGTTGGATCACTTTTAGTTGAAGCGCCCATTGATGAAATAACTTCTATACCACGCTTGTAGGCAAACTCCAGCAGGTCAACTTTCGTGTCAATGTTGTCTATACAATCCACAACAAAAGTGGGGTTTCCAGCATCAAACAAAAGTCTTTCCGCATTTTCCTTATCCCAAAGCTCATTAACAGCTTCGATTTGGCACCATGGTGCTATCTTGAGCAAATGATTTTTCAAGCACTGGACCTTGGGAGTTCCCACATCAGAAAGTTGCGCGCAACTGTGCCTATTCAATGAGCTAAGTGAAACTTGGTCGAAGTCAATCACCCTAATTCGACAACAGCCAGAGCGCACTAGCATTGTGACCACCCAGGATCCGACACCTCCGGCGCCCACGACGACAATGTATTGCTCCTTCAGTTTTTTCATCCCCTCTTCACCCAGGAAGGCATAGTTGCGGGCAAGCTGTTCACGAAAAAGATTGTCATCATATTCATGAGAATCTAAAGCCCTGCTAATTGTAGATTTCTGCTCTTTTTCATTTCGTGATTGAGCGTCTAGCGCTAGCTCAATACACCTAGTTGCCGCCACAGTACAGACAACGGTGCCAGCGATCAACCTCCAGTGGTCTGTTATGGAACCCATCAAGAAATTGTAATCTAGCTTACCGTACCACTTGCTAGTTCTCTATATTATGTATATGATTACTTATTAGATGCGCGAGCTCATCGGCGAACGGCTTGTAGGATCAAATCTTAAAAATTTTCAATTGGGTATTAACCCGCTTACGAATAGATCGAACGCCGATGGGTTAAACGTCCTCAAACTCGATATCCATATCGTCGTCGTCATCATCATTAGTTGGTCTTGTAGAATCGTCAACTGTATTATTATTACCTATAGTTTCGTCCTCAACAGCAGCCTCTTTGTTGTCGTTTTCTTCCTTCTTGACAGGCTCTTCGACGTCCTCGAAGTCTCCATCAAATGCACCGTCATCATCATCGAGGAAACCGCCTTCCTCGTCTTCCTCTTCTTCGTCTTCTTCGTCCTTAGCTTCTGCCTGTTTCTTGGCAAGAGAAGCGTAGTATTCGTTCAAAGTTCTTTCATTTTCTCTCTCTTCGAGTTCTCTATCAGTCAATGGACGCTGCTTGTGGTAGAATTCGTCCATATCTGTCTCTTGGTTATTTGTGGCACCTGTCTCTTCCAAGGACATGTTGGCCTGTGCAGTTGTTCTTGGATCAAACTCTTCATCCTCATCGAGTCTCCCAAGAGCTGATTTACCGATTGTACTTTGCTTATGCCATTCTGGCACAGCATTCTGTTTCCTCTTTTCTTCGGCTTGGCGTTCTTGTAGAGCACGCTGCGCTATCTCGTCACTCTGAGTAGTAATGTTAACATGCAATGTTGCTTGGGAATTGGCACCTGCACGCCTGCTGCTATCGTTACCAAGAGAACCATCTTCTCCTGGCCTGAACATGGTGCTTCCTTTCTTTGGATTGTAAGTGTATGCTGCACGAGATTGGTTCTGAGGGGGGATCAATCTAGCCAATGCTATTTCGAATGTATTTTCTTCTATTCTTGAATCATCTATTTTCTTCAAGTAATCAATTATCGGCTGAACTTGGTCCATAAGTCTGTTTAATCTATCCTGTTTTTCCTTGTTTTTCTTGCCCGAGTCGTCTTCCACCAAGGGCTCATCGCACAACGAACATAAAAATTCTGTTCTATCAAAGTTCAGCAGTTGAACCGCTTCCAGCTGAGTATATTTCGTCGAGCAAATGGGACACATATAGCCGTTTGGCGCTGAATTTTTATCGAGATCATCCTTCAGTCTCTGAACGACCTGATGCACTTTCCATTTGATGGCATCAATGGCGTGCGGGAACTTGATGTAGAAATACGCCCTTTCTACACTTTTTGAGTTTGGTGGGTATTCTCTTTGCTTGTGCATTGACAAGAGGCCGTCCGACCTTAACCTTGCCACTAGCGGGCCCAAGTCGGTCTTATTTATCCCCAGCAGCTGCTTCAAATCTTCTTCAGCTAGCACTGAGTGGAACAAAATAGCATCGAGTACCAATACGTACGATCCACCATAGAACCCTCGGACGACAAACTTTAGCAAATTTTTGACAATCTCATCGATAGGTCTATCCATAGTGAAAGGCCTATATGCTATCCCCTAAAGATCAACAGTGGTCTAGATGCTTGCAGAAAGGGCCCGAGAACGATAGCAGTCGCTAAGCTGTTAATTCGAACGCCCTTAGAGGCGCTCTTACCTCTACATGAGTGACCATTGATCAGTTCAGTTGCCGATGTTCGTATATGGTGATATACTTTTTTTCACACCAAGAATCGATTCAACTGCTCTGATTCCAGCGGTTTAAAACGTTTCAGAGCTGGCAATCGAGCAATCCGACCAATATGGCGTATCTTCACTCTGTGCTCGATCACGTGTATATCGCGTGCCATTTACGCTATTGCTTTTTTCGGAGAAACTTCAGATCCGTTTTGCGCGCGATTCCGAGATTTCCCGACGTATTTTTTGTTTCTTCTATTTTTTCTTCGCCCTCCGGCCCGTTACCGCCGTTCCGGTGAACCATTACGGATCAACCTTAATGATTGTAAGTTATATAGGATTATCCGACAGGGCTTACTGGTAAGAGAACGAGCGAGCTAGCTTTGTCGCATTAGTATTTACAGTCTTGTTCTCCTCTTAAGTGCGCTACTGTAACAAGGTTTGGATCGATAATCTGCTCTTTTCATCAGTGACACTTTAGTGACTCATTCTCGGCCACTTTCGTTACTATGCAGTAACTTTTTCTTTGTATTTTTTTTTCTCTTCGTTTTGGTGGTCCGAACAGTTGCCTGCACAATTTATCGTGCAGTTTTGGGAAACACGCAGTGTTGTTTTGCACATTTTGGACTGCAATTGGCTGCTGGCAAGACTTCTGGAGTCTTGAGAGCAGCAGATCAATATACATCTCGCAACTAATTTACTGGTTACGTTAATTCGCTTTTTTTCATCTTCTGCGGCGCCCTCTTCCTGTGGTACTTTTGTCGATTTTTTTTTCAGATTGTTAGCTTGTAATGCCACATATAAAAGTGATTGGAAGACTCCATAGTCACAGTAGTTTGATCTTGGGTATTCCGAGAGCCAATCTTTAATGGTCTTTTAGTGGAAAGATAGTAAGCTATAGTTTTGTACATTAAGTCTTCGATTCTTCGACTATTAGTTTGCTGGGGCATCCACCGATCACGAAGCAATCAAAATGATGATGATGAGATCTAAAGCATCCGTGAGAGCTGTACAATGTGCTGCACGCTCGTCTTATGGTCGCCTGTACTCCTCTGTTACCAAACCTAACATGGCTACTACTACTAGGGATACCACTTTCAACCAACAGACGTACAGCGATGCTAACGTCCAGAAAACTCCCGTTGGTTCGAGTGCGAAGAAACTCTTCGGTAAGCCAAAGAAGACCCGTTTGTCTGTTGATGGACCTATCGAGTGTCCCTTGGAGAGTTTCCAATTGTTAAACTCGCCTTTGTTTAACAAGGGTTCTGCATTTACTCAGGAGGAGAGACAGGCTTTCAACCTGGACGCACTTCTACCACCTCAGGTTAACA
The DNA here is from genome assembly GCA_003705175.3 of Torulaspora franciscae. Taxonomy (NCBI): domain Eukaryota; kingdom Fungi; phylum Ascomycota; class Saccharomycetes; order Saccharomycetales; family Saccharomycetaceae; genus Torulaspora; species Torulaspora franciscae. The sequence goes on from PPHX03000001.1 coordinate 534,928, forward strand.
CCTTGGACGAGCAAGTTGAGAGGGCTTACAAGCAGCTCTGCTATTTGAAGACACCTTTGGCCAAGAACGATTTCATGACCTCTATGCGTGTTCAGAACAAAGTGCTGTATTTCGCCCTGGTCAGGGAACATATCAGAGAACTGGTTCCCATCATCTACACGCCTACGGAGGGTGATGCCATTGCCGCCTACTCGCACAGATTCAGAAGACCTGAGGGTATTTTCCTAGACATCACCGAACCGGAATCTGTGGAGCGCAGAATGGCAGTCTACGGTAGTGACAAGGACGTGGACTACATTGTCGTTACAGACTCTGAGGGTATTCTTGGTATCGGTGATCAAGGTATCGGTGGTATTCGTATTGCAATCTCAAAGTTGGCGTTGATGACGCTATGTGCAGGTATTCACCCCGGTCGTGTGATGCCCGTCTGTCTGGACGTCGGTACTAACAACAAGAAGCTCGCACGTGATGAACTCTACATGGGTAACAGATTCGCTAGAATCAGAGGTAAGCAGTACGATTACCTGGTTGAGAAGTTCATTCAGGCGTGCAAGAAGAGATTCCCCAATGCAGTGCTCCATTTTGAAGATTTTGGTGTGAAAAACGCTAGAAGACTTCTGGACAAGTACCGTAACGAGTTGGCCTGCTTTAACGATGACATTCAAGGTACTGGTGCCGTCGTTATGGCCTCATTGATTGCAGCTTTGAAGCACACGAAGAGAGATTTGAAGGACATTACCGTCTTGGTTTATGGAGCTGGTTCTGCAGGTCTTGGTATTGCAGATCAGATCGTCAACCATATGGTCACCCATGGGCTTTCGAAAGAAGACGCTCGCAGCAAGATCTACCTGATGGATAGACGTGGTTTGATTCTGCAATCAATGGAATCCGGTTCCACCCAGGCGCAGCACGTTTATGCCAAATCCGACGGCGAGTGGTCCGATGTGAACTGCAAATCATTGCTTGACGTTGTCTCCCGTGTGCAGCCTACCTGCTTGATCGGCTGCTCGACCCAGGCAGGTGCTTTCAACAAATCCATTGTAAAGGAAATGTACAAGCACAACCCAAGGCCTATCATCTTCCCTCTCTCGAACCCTACCAGATTACATGAAGCCGTTCCCGAGGATCTGTTGAACTGGACTGACAACAACGCTTTGGTGGCTACTGGTTCTCCATTCCCTCCAGTGAATGGTTACCGTATCTCGGAGAACAACAACTGTTTCTCTTTCCCTGGTATTGGTCTTGGAGCCGTGCTTTCGCGCGCCAAGGTCATTTCAGACACGATGATCAGTGCCGCTGTGGACCAACTGGCCGCGCTATCGCCATTAGAGGAAGGAAACTCTAAACCCGGTCTACTGCCACCTCTAGAGGTCATTCAGGACACTTCAGCCAAGGTCGCTACCGCGGTTATCCTCCAGGCCTTGAAAGAGGGCTCCGCGCGTATCGAAGAGGAGGACGTTCCTGGTGAACCAGGCAAGAAGGTTAGAGTGCCGCGTGACTTCGACCAGTGTCTAGCCTGGGTTAGAAACCAAGTGTGGGAACCCGTTTATAGACCAATGATCAAAGTCGATCATGACCCTACTGTTCATTCGCATCAAATTTAGTGTACTATAAGGAATTTAATAAATATGATGAAATATATTCAGAAATATGCAAGATCATGAGAGGAACGCCTGCTCGCTATTCTTTAATGCCAAAATGTCCCTAACGTCAGTCGTGTACCTTAAGGCCTCCAGGAACGGTAAGAGTGTGAGAAGGTCTGTGTCCGAAGGATCGCTGATCCAACCTTCTACTTGAATAGCGTTATCGACGTTCATGGCGTAACTCACGGGGCTGTTGTCGACAAGAATGACTTCTGCCAACGTGACTGCAGGCCCACACACTATTGAAAGGTCCTTGATGTAGCCCACACCATCTCTGAGAATGCAATTGTTTCGATAAAGTCTCTTGGAAAACCGGCCGGAGAAAGAGCCCTCGAGCCAGTCGATCACCGGATCCGCGTACTCGCGCATCGAAGCGGTAAATACCACCAGGTCGTACCATTTGCTAACCTTGGAGAGAAACAGATCACAGTGTGGGCGCTTGTGAACGTAGTAAAGCGTCGATACACCGCTGATGGCGAACCGCACCTCGACCATGTGACCCTGGGCGGAGTTGCTGTGAGAGGTCGATCTCGAAGCGGAATGGATCAGGGTCTCGTCAAGATCCACGACCAGCCGCTTACGCCTTTCTGCCTGCAGTATGGACCGCGGTATCAGTTTCTTTGGGAACAGAAACCTGCCCATACGTTTTGTGCCAAATACCACCGTGGACGTTCGCGAGCCGCTGTATGATCGTTTGTGGTTTTTCGCCGACGCGTTCGCCAAAGAGCCCTTGACGGCGTCCCGCTGGAGAATTATTTCGTCGCCCCCGGCCAGGTCGTCCTCTTCGAGCTCGCTAATAGACTTCAGATTCGACCCGCCTACTTTTGCTCGCGCGGTCACAGAACTCTTGCGCTGTAGACGCGACTTGAGGCCGTATTCTACCAAAAGCAAGGGCAAAGAGACGACCCACCACACCCACTGTGTGGGCTTTACAATCAAGTAGTGTGGAAGGAAAAGAACAACTGCCCAGACGTACGAGGCAACCTTTGATCTAGCATCCTCCAAGTCTTTCTTCTTGCGCACCTGAACAGCCACCCCGTCTTCAACTTCCTCGGTCCTGGTACCAGCCTCCCTCCGGGACAGCTGGTCGCTGATAAAAGACACAGCGTTCATTGAGACAGCTATCGATCTATATACAAGCCTGTGGCTCCCGGCCAGCATTGTTTCCCTTGTGCCGGGTCGATACCAAGGTAGATTAAGGCGGTGTTGAAAACTGCGGGTCACGTGACATCATCTTCCTGCTTTTTTCCTCACCACCTTCGCCTAGAAACCCAACAAAAGCCAGGCTGGTTATGCCAGGTCGTCGAGCCGCTTGCAGCCCATGGAACAAGAATCACTGAACGACGTAGTCAAGAGCGCAATTGCGCAATTTCCGACGATGATCGAAGTCGCGGGCATAAAACTGACCCGGCAAATTCTCGCCATAGACACCGAGCAGCATCCGCTGTTCGAAACCAACGACTGTATCTCGTACACGCGGTCCACATGGGAAGCAGAGCAGCTGCTTTGGCAGCTACTCGAGATCCTCGACCACAACCTGGGCGCGAAGTACGCCCGTTCGAGCCGCGCACTGTACCACAATTCGCGTCCCTGGCGCGCCAACAAATGGCGTGAAATGCTAAGCGCAGGGCTCGTGTATGTGGTGTACCACCAGCAGGTCTCTTCACCGGTGACCGCTCGACCAGCAGCGCGAGCGCTTCGACGAACCAACCACGCGACTCAAACCCCGCTCCTGTTCCTGTCATTCATGCTGACCGAGGAATCCGGCGTGTGCGAGGACAATGACGTCGGCTCTGATTCCCGTGGAGACGTGTGGATCGTTCTGTACCTGTACGAGTTACAACTGCTGCCCCTAGTGCGTCGCCACGGCTTAGCCGCGCGGCTGGTGGGCGAGCATCTAACCACGTGCTGCCGAGCGCTAAGACGGACGTGCGAGAATGGCGGCCGAGCCCGGCGGCCGAGCCGGCCGCGGGTGTTTGGGCTGGAGCTCACAGTATTCTCCGACAACGCGCCAGCGATCGAGTTGTACGAGCGACGGCTCGGCATGCAGCTGGCAGCCGATTCGCCTTCGCTCCATGACAGTAATTCTCTGTACCGGCTCTACATTCTTCGAGTATGAAACACAGTTGCCACAGCAGGCTCTCGAATATGTTGGTTTTTTTCCGCATGTGGAAGCGGCAGAACAGCTTGGAGAAAAATGGAAGCTTTTTTTATCCCTGAATAGGATAGCGTTAGAATTCTCGCACAATGAACAGTTAAGATCTTTTTTTTTACTTTCCTCATTCTTTCACTCAGTGCATGTTCCTTGCTTCTCCTTCCCTGCTGCTATAGGAAGGAGAGGGAGGAAAAAAAAACAAAATATACATATAATAAGGTTTCTTCTTCGATTGGAGGAGACTTGTAAGTTTGGCTTCCTTCCATGGATCTTGTACATTTACAATTTTTTTTCGTTGTTTCTCTCTTGTAGAACCAACTCCCCAGCCACCTCACCTCTTTTGGTTGTATGACAAGATATACGCCCTTCTCTACTAGTGGCTCCCCTCTCAAACTTTAGTACTACTTACTGGGCGGGCGTTCAGGGTCCCTCTGAAGTTATTTTTTTTGTTTTCTTTTTCCTTTTTTTTGTTCTCAATGAACGTTTGGTCCCATCAACAGGGTCCATCCGAGGAAGAGGATGAACGTGATCAAAAGCTTCATCATCATCATCACCAACAAGAACAACCTCAGCAACACAGCTTACCTTCAAACCAGGGATATCACCACCATCACCAACAAGAACAACCTCACCAACGCAGCTTACCTTCAAGCAGAGGATATCATCATGACCACCCCCATTTTTCTTTTCCCCACCGGTATAGTTACCCGTACGCTCGGTACCCTCACCATGCCAATACATTCCCTGTAATGTACCACCAAAACAATAGTTTTGCGGCCCCGCAGGACGCCCTCCCGCAACAGTACATCTATTTTCCCGGGCCCGGACCGGGTCCGGGCCCGGGGCCAGCGCTGCCGCCAGCGCCCGCGGCCCATGTGCCGCAGTACCCAATATACCAATACTACGCTCCGCAGCCGGCGGCCCAGCAGCCGCTCGCGCCGCCCCGGATGCAGATGAAGCCGGTACCGCACCAACCGCCTCCGCCGGCGGCACAGGAGCAGAACGCGCCCGCAGAGACACAGGGTCACTTGCACAAATGCCACCTGTGCAGCAAGTCGTTCAAGCGAAGGTCATGGCTCAAAAGACATCTCCTCTCGCATTCGCTGGCGCGACATTTCGCATGCCCGTGGTGCCTAAGTAAACACAAGCGCAAGGATAATCTCTTACAGCATATGAAGCTAAAACATACCGATCAAGTCTTGCGAGAGCTGCGGCTCAACGACGTCCAAGTGAGCTTTGAAAATCCGTCCAACAGCGCCAACAACAACATCCGAACCCTGTTATACGAGGGAAGGTTGAACAAGGATGACGTTAAGAAGGTTCTCAACTCATTGATCGACAGGCATAACCAGTGATCTTTTTCTTGTATCGAATTTTGGATAATAATTATACATACGTAATTACATTACAGCATTTCTCTCACTACAGCCTCGTGCGGGAAGTCATCGCTTGTAGGATCTTTGAGTATGTGGGTGTTTTGGAACTCCTGGTGCTTGGTCAGGGCAACCGCGTAGGAGCACGCGCTGATAGTCAGGCCGACGGCTACCACAATCAGCGAAGTCGCCTGCAGGGCAATTGAACACCACTGGATGATAGCCATAACTACGTAGAAAAGCGTACGGTACCCATTGGTCTCGAACCGTTTGATGAACTCGATAAAATTGTCGCTTAGGGGACAGATCTTAAGCAGGAAGGGGATCTCGACAAACAGGATGATCAGACCCTGCACTATAGCTATAATGCCAAACACTATCACTGCATTCACGTGGAACAGGTTGGCGATACCGAGTGCAATGCACAGAAGAATGTTGATGTAACCGAACCACCGGCCGTAGAGACTGAAGTTAAAACTTTTCAGGTCGTTGACAATACCAGCAAAATTGATGAATTGTTTTACATTCAATGCCATTATATCGGTAAAGTATGGGTTGGGCGTTTGCAGTCCTTGGGTGTGATTTGGGTCTATCCGAAGCGATGCTTTTAAAAAGGGCCAGTTTGGTTTCCCCTCGTTTAGCTCGTGCTGGGCGATGAGCGGTGCGTACAGCATACGAAGAAAGGTCCTTACTCATCTCTTTCCACTTCAACGAAGTGCTCGACCACACCCAGGTGCACACTAATGAGCAGTATAGACGATCCTGGCTACCACACGGCGAGCGAGCACGACGGGGAAGACCTGGGCCATATCTCGCGCATACTGCAAAGCAGTGCTTTTATAAACGATTTACAACATGGACTGAGTCTCAGTAACGCACTCACGCGACTGCAAACGATGAAAGCGCTTATGGAACAAGTGGTGTCTGAGGCCATAGAGACCAATGTCGATAGTGACGACGAGTACCACGATTGTGCGGCTAGCGCTGATGTTGAAGAACCAAAAGGCGTTACATTGGTGGCTACTCCAAAGATGATCCCGACCTATAACGACGTGGTTATTCCACAGGATAAGTTCCCGAACGGGCCTAATACAGAAGCCCTGACAACCATAGCCACTTGGGAAAAGAACGACCATGGAGTACTGAGAAAACGAATAAGGCAGATAAACGAGCTGGACCTGGAGCCCAAACAAAAGGCTCTTATGATCCAGAAGCTCATGATGGGGGGCTACAACCCCAGCGATCGGGAAGAGACACTGGATACCCATGATGATTACTCAAGTGTGATGGCTGTTCTTACAAACGAGGATTTGAAGCCCGTGTATCAGAGGCCCGGAGTGTTAGGATGCCCCCACTACCAGAGAGCCTGTAAACTGCGCTGTGATGTATGTCGCAAATGGATCCCGTGCCGATTGTGCCACGATGAGTCGCACCAGGACAAGTCGCACATGTTTGACAAGGACAAGGCCCAGTGGATCATGTGCATGAGGTGTCAGAACGTTCAGCGGCCCTCTCGCACATGCGAGAACTGCCTCGAGGAATTCGCGGCTTACTGCTGCGAGATCTGCAAACTGTACGACAATGACGAAGCCAAGGACATCTATCACTGCGACAAATGTGGAATTTGCCGGCTAGGCCTGGGCCTGGGCATAGACTTTTTCCACTGCGATGGCTGTCACGCGTGCCTTTCGATCGAGCTACAAGATAACCACAAATGCATTGAGCGGGCTACTATGTCGAACTGCCCTATATGCGGCGACTACATGTTCACTTCGGTCAAACCAGTGGTTTACATGTCGCCGTGCGGGCATGCCATCCACCAGCACTGCTTCGACGAGTACACGAGACACTCCTACAAATGTCCCCACTGTCAAGTGACCGTTCTGAACATGGACGCTCAATTTAGGGTACTGGATAAAGAGATAGAAGAGCAGCCATTACCGGAGCCGTACTGCAACTGGATGTGCATCGTCTCGTGCAACGACTGTAAAGGTAGAAGCAAGTGCAATTACCACATCATGGGGCTCAAGTGTGGCCACTGTCTCAGCTACAACACCAGCCAGGTCAAACTCATTAAACCCGAGAACGATGACTCCACCGGAGATAACATTGATCTTAATGCCTTAGCGGAGTTTAGCCACTCCATGAACCATTCTGTAAGCGAAAACCTACTCCGCGATCATTTCCAAACCGAAGACGTCTCACCACTGATCAACATGGATAACTCGATGCTGTCGAACATCGACCAATACATGAACGAGTATTTCAAAGACGCGCATGGCGACAAAACCAAGGAAAGTCACCACGTTAACGATTTCATAAATACCAAGAATCTATTCCGGAAGGGCACTACGCAGCAGGAACCAGAATCCCAGTCGATGAGCAGAGCCACATCCCTTACAGAGAAGTTCAAACAGCTTATCGGGGACTCCTTGCCCGTTCAAAGGTCGCTCAGCGAAGTCTTTCAGAGCTGGAGACAAGATTCTACAGAGGATGAACTCTCCAGCAACAACCGTAAATAGCTCCAAGTATAATTTGGCCGCCAAGATTTGTTTATGTTTTTCTTGCCTCTGCCCCATATCCTCGTACTCGTTGCCGCGCGAACAAAACGTAAAAGAGACAGCCCGAGTGTAAACAAAGCCACTCAGTAAAACCTCAACGACTACACATGCCACCTATTTCCTCTAACAACACAACCCGCCATTAAACTTCTCATCAACCAGAGTAAGTGCCTACGGCGCCTTCGTTCTTTTACCACCACGTGACCTTCAACCCAGCCAACCCCCACCCGTCCGGAGGGTCGCGATCCGGTGTCATCGGCAACGAGCGAGGCTTAGGAGGCCACCCAGCTCGCACTGTATGTCTCTCGCCCGCTCTCTGTGTCGTCGGGTGCCAGCAGAGACGCGTACCACGGAGCAGCTGGAGGGATGTGAGGCCTTTGGTGGGAGGAATTCGACGCACTACATGGTCTAGTCTCGTCCCGGCAAAGTTTTTCCCCTACCCGGCACTCTTCGAGAGTTTCTGTTCGCACATCACCAGACACCTGGATCATACGCTGTCCGTCTAAGCTCACACGCACAGCACAGAACAGCACTGTACAGTTTGCCCGCATACGTCAGTTCCACCGATTAAGCATACGAACGATCCTAGAAGCCTCAAAGTGGTTCTCTCATTGTTCGTCATTGACAGCTTTCTACCGAAGTCCTGCCTACTACTAGCTACTAAGCCGCTCTGTGTGTTTATTTTTTTGCTTTCTGAGAACCTTTTTTTCCTCTACTAGGTTTGTTGGCTGCTTTCCCGAAATAGTATCACAGACATTGGAAGGTATCACTACACTAGGTCGTTATCCCTATAGTGCCTCGAACAGTACCTTTGGTTTCGACGTCAATTCTTTCTTTTTAAAAATGTCATCTACAATACAGGTTCCTGGGCTGAATCCCGGAAATTCCCCCAGACAGGAAGACTCGGCTACTACTACTAACAGTCTACTTGGCTTGGCTTCTGAAAACCTGCAGTATCAGCCGATAGATAACCCTGATACGCAGTACAGAGACGTACACCATTCTCAGAACTTGAGTCATTACCCCTCGCAGGTTTTTCAACCGCACTATCCACGATCCCAAACACAACAACAACCACAACAACAACAGGTACAGCAACAGCAACAGTCTGGGCAACAACAACAGCAGGCTATATATCAGCAGCCGTACCAGCAACAGTATCAGCAACCGTACACTAGTCAACCTAATCAGCATCTGCAACAGAATCAGCAGAGGCCGCTCCAGTACACTAGTCAACAGAATCAGTCACTGCCGCAACAACAGCAGCAACAACAGCTCAATTCTAATCTACCCCCGGAATACGCGTATCTTCAGGGAAACTCAGGGCTTCAAGCTTTCAATCAACAGCAGCTATCGGAACTAATGTACAGCTCTTTCCTATCCCACTTGGCGCAGAAACAGGTCCCAGGCGCCTTAAGCAGTGCTCTAGGTACTGCTTCACACTTTAACCCTGCAGCTGCTGCAGCAGCTGCAGGTAGTTCGTTTCTCACGCAGCCTACCCAGCGGTTCTTTCACAGCAACCTGAATACCACCCCAACGATGATGGAAGCAACTCATCCTGCTATGATGCAACCATCCCAGCAAATTCAGTTGCAAAGCGCGCAGCCAGTGGCTAAAAAACTGTCTTCTACTCAGAGCAGGATAGAGAAGAGGAAGCAGTTGAAAAAGCAAGGTCCAAAAAGACCTTCTTCGGCTTATTTTCTGTTCTCAATGTCGATCAGAAACTCGTTGCTGCAACAGTACCCTGAGGCCAAAGTACCAGAGTTGTCAAAGTTGGCTTCTGCTAAATGGAAAGAACTATCAGACGAGGACAAGAAACCTTACTACGAAGAGTTCAGAACCAATTGGGAAAAGTACAGAGTCCTCAGGGATGAGTATGAAAAGACGTTGCCACCAAAGAGACCTTCTGGTCCTTTCATTCAGTTTACACAGGAGATCAGGCCCGTTGTTGTCAAGGAGAATCCCGACAAGAACTTGATCGAGATTACTAAGATGATCGGTGAAAAATGGCGTAACCTGGACCCTCTGAAGAAAGCTGAGTACACCGAGACCTACAAGAAGAGATTAAAGGAGTGGGAAAGCTGCTACCCCGAAGAAGCTGAGGTCAAGAATGAAAAACGATAATGTTTTGTTATTATTCATCAATCGCGGTGAAAGTGCCAATTGTATTATTCTATCTCCCCATCGCAGAAAGCTCCATGTCCTAAGGAGACCATCAGTTTAGATTTTTTATTTTTTGCTCAGTATAAAAGGGGCAGTCCTCCCTTTATAATTAAATATTACAGGACTGACCTTAATCCGTTTGTTCAACCCGCGTAAACGCCAATTAGACACGTCTCAAGTAACTTTTCAAAACTAACCCACCGATGATACTTGTTGAACATCTCAGTACCGTCCTTACCAGCACAATTCTTGAATAAGATGTCAACACCCCCGGGGTGAAAGTCAAAATATCGTGTCAGGCAGTACACCCTTCCCTTAATTACACACCAACAATCCTCGAGCGTAATGTGCTTTTGCAAGAGCTTCTTATCAATATTCAACGGGGGTCTTATCAGATACGGCGGGACTCCTCTTTGCAATTGCATCAAAGTGTGAGGGTGGTTCAACTGACGAACTTTCTCCAAATCTTCCTTGAGCAGTCTATCTATCCCGACTACCAAGCCCTTCTGTCTCCCCTCACCTGCCGATAGTGCATGCCAGTCCAACGCACTGTGGCCAGGTTTTAGTCTTACCTTATTTCGGTAGCCACCAGCTCCGAGTGTACTGCAGCCAGCCTGAGTTGGAACCTCATCCTTCGACGATTGTCCCAGTCTCGGGTTCGATCGGATCGATGGTGGAGCAAGCGATGATCTTGGTTTTTTGAGGGAGTATTTCGCAGTTTCAGGCCTCTGAGCTAGTGGATGATCCCCCATACCGGTGGCCTTAGAAACTTCTTCTTGTGAGTTTTGTCTATGACCGATGCTCATCTCTTCTATTTCCATTTTTTTCACTATGCATCTAGAGTATACTGGGGCACTATACAAATACAAACGAAGCCGAACCATTGGTTACGAGTTCACTACATACTATTAAGCGTCTATTAGGTATCGAGCGACCCCAGGGGCATCCAAAGCCATTATTGACTAGTCGAAAAAGTCATCATCGTCGTCCTCTTTGCCACTGTCGGGTAGTTGATCGTTCGCAGCCATTTCGCGTCTATCAAAGATGATCTTGGTCTCATTCTTTTTGTTCTGCTCCCTAGCAATTCCATGCAGGATTTGCACAATCTCATCCTCCGTCACCTTGTGTGATAGAGCACCCTGGCTCACCATCCTCGCAAGATACTGTTCCACCGCCTGAGCGCGATCGGGTCTGACCAAAGAAACTCTCGAGAGCCTTTCTAATGCCTGTGGTTGCAAATAAGCTGCAATTATAGCTCCCACACCGCCCTCTCCACCGCCGGATTTCCCATTTTCACCAGCACGACCGGACCCCTGCGTCCCGCGCTTTAAGTCAGCTAACCTGGCTTCTCTCAATGCTTGCAATTCAGGATCCATACTCCAGCACAGCGCCCACTCCCTCCTTAAGCCATTGAACAGATCATACCTATGGCCATCTCCCACCTGTATTATGGCGATTCGCAGTGAAAAAACCTATGGTGATCAGAGTGTCCGGATGTACCGGGTACTACCGGACACGCGCAAATTTGGACAGTATTAACAGGTAACGAAGTCTACAACTAGTCGTCACTTGCCAAGATTTCCACAGGTATAGAGGTGCTTGAACGTCTCGGTAGATTTGACTCCTCCCTGTAACTGTTCGAATTTGGTCTGGTAGGGATTCCTGATTGTCAGCAGCAGGTGTTGATTTTTTTCTTTGGATTCGATTTAGAGTTGGTCCTTCCGTCATCGAATAACATCGACTATGAGACGCAAAACCACATCAGGAGGTTCAAGTAGAGTTATGGATGATGAGAAAATAGAAGATTTCGTTCCTACAAATTTGCCGCACGATCCGAGTGACGTCAGCATTAGTGTTAGTGAAAGTCGTAATGAAAGCAGTCGATCGAATTCTCCCAGCTCAACAGGCATAAGAAGACCTAGAAGGGCTACATCACAAAATGTGGACTACGATTTGAAAAGGAGAAGAATAATACCGTCTGATGACTATTCTCGTAAGGAGAGGGCTAAGAGAATTGGCGCGGGGAAGAGTAACGATAGTCTGGATAGTAGAGAGGATTCGGCGCAAGAAGAGGGAGAAAGGCCGCACCAAAGGGTAATAGAACATGACAAATACGGGGAGACGGTCATTATCAATGAACCAGAAGAGATTAATGATGCAATTAATGGTGCAACAGGCTTGCCACTCAGTCAAGGCCCCCCAGAAAAGGTCAAGAAGGACTCTTTATGGAATTACAGGAGAAATCTGTCTTCCCCAGACTCATACATGTCTCTCTCGACTTCTGAGGATAAGAAGAATCTGGAACTAAAAATATACAGGCCCTCTTTGAAAACTGGGAGATCTGAGTCAATTACTAAACCAAGTAGTCTCCGGGGAAGATTACGCCCTAAAGATATTCACTATAACGAACGGGACGAATACATTGAGCCAGAGCATAAACTTTCGTTGAAGAAGGAACAGGATCATCATGGAAACAGCCACATCAAAATTAAAGCCACCGTTTCGAAGGAACCGAAAAGCAAACTGTTTGGACAGAATTCGCTGGCACACCTCACAAATACAACAGCTAGGAGCAGTCCGAGGAACCTGACACCCGCTCAGGAAGTGGAAAATGAGGATTTTTGCTCATCCTGCTTGCAGAGTGGCTCTTTTCTCTGTTGCGACACATGCCCCAAATCGTTCCACTTCCTATGCCTGAATCCACCTCTAGATGCAGATAATTTACCAGAAGGTGATTGGTCGTGTCCCCAATGTACGTTTAGGCAAAAACACCCAAACTTAAGTCAAGTGAAGAAAAGCGAGAAAGAGTACTTCAGAACGGAACTTCCTCCGAGTGCACGGCTGTTCGGGAAGTTACTGTTTCAGCTGGAAGCAACCAATCCGAAGCAGTTCAGCCTGCCGCAGTCCATTAAGGATACTTTCCAACGCGTGAGGAGTGGATCCAGAGGTCAGTATTGTGACGAGAGGGAAAAGGAGCCCTTATCGGAAAAGCAGCTCTTTGGATCCGCATACGGTCAATCTATTACCAAACTAGATACTTATAATCCTGACTCACATTTCGACCAGGATACAGGAAAGCTACTACATTGTTACAAGTGTGGTACTACCAGAATGGGCACTTGGGACGATCCTGACTCATCACGGCTAATTATGAGGTGCGATTATTGCAAGACGCCGTGGCACTTAGATTGCATACCGAATGTTCCTCGAGCTTCACTCAAAAATCTAGGTACTAACTGGAAATGTCCATTGCATGCACCGACCAAGAAAGGGGAACACCCACAACGAAGACTGGCAAAACACCAGAAGTTTATAGAGCCCTTCCAAAGTTGTGGTTTCAAAAATGGCGGAGATGTGGATATTATCTTAGATGAGATTACCGCTCCCGCCTCGAGAGGAATGATCGAGTCTTACAAGAAAAGTGGAGATTTCCCACCTGTCTCCATACTTAGAGAGAAATCAGTCAAACTTGACTTCCTGGACAAGGTTTTTCAAGCTAAAAAGGTACAAAGGGAAAATGACTTTAGGTGTCAAGAACGTCTGATAGACAAACTCGTACTGTCATCGAATCCGGGATTAAACGACAAATCCAATCTGCAGGAGATCATATCGTTCGTTTATTTCACAATGAGTGCCGGTAACCCATTATCTAAAAAGCTTTGGGATTTCAAGGAGTTATGTTGCGTAGCCCAACAAGAATTAGGCATGCAGGATCCTCCAAAGGAAAAGATGAGTGATGAAGAGTTGAAACAACTCTCATTTCTCAAAAAGCTCCTAGAGTCAAGGCCTAAGGAAGATATTTTCAAGCTCTTGAACATTAATCAATAAACTTACAAAAAGCCGTGCAAGGAGTGATATTCGATGTAAATATCTAAACGTATATGTGCTCAACATTAACATGCAATAGCGTAAGAGCGAGATACAATCCCAAGCGACTAGGCGAACAACTCATCGTCGTCATCGTCGTCATCCTCATCGTCATCATCGTCTCTGTAATCAACCTTCTTTCTCTCTCTCAGGCTCTTCTTCAAGGGTCGAGTTGTCTTTACATTCATTTCAGAGCGTGAAACGTAAGCTTCCTCATCCTCAGAATCCTCATCACTACTTTCACTCTCTACTTTCTTGCTCTGTTTTCGTTTTTTGTTCGCAACTTCTTGATTCTCGTTAGCCAACATTCTTTTCTGGACTTTCTGCTTTTGAGTTTGTGAAGAATGCAAAATGCGAGCCACTTTGGCTTTGATATTCATTTGTAGCCGCTCAGTATAGATATCAGGTAAGTAGGTCCTGAAAGAAGCCTGTGCCTCCTCAATCGTACTGAAAGGTGTGAATAAATCAGCAGGCAAATTGAGCTTTCCCGGATACGCTGAATGCTGCCATCCCTTCTTTTCTTTAATGGCAAGAAGCACCATTTGTGCTAACTCTCCTATGATGTACATCCTCTCGGAAGGTTCGGCGTTTTGATGCAGCTCCTCAGCATCGTCGTATTCATCAACTGTCAAGTCTCGATAGTTCTTGACTCGCTCTGCTAGGTAGTACAGCAAGCTGAAGTTTTCTTGAACGGCTATTGAGTCGAAGTAGAACACAAGGTAGTCGACAGCTGTCGTCAGCGCCTCCAGATAAGAATCTCCTTCTCCTGATAGTCGCTCGATGATATCAGGGTGATGAGCGATGGCGTAAATTAGCCTCGGTAAGGCTCTCTCAAAAGTTGTGTTTTTCCTGAAAGAAGTTTTCCCAAAAGTATAGTTTATCCATGTCTTGGAATTAGCCTTGAGTTCTGCATCGGGCTCATACGCTGTAAAGAAGATCAGTGGTAAAAACTTTATGGAAATAGACTCCTGGGAAATGTAGTTCTTCAAACGATCTAAAAATTCTTTCCGAACTGGTAGCGACTCATCTTCCACTATGTTGATAAGTGTTATGACCCCAGATGGCTTAATAAAGTCGTTGAAAAAAGGTATGCAGGAGAGTTTGAGCACTTGAAGACTTGCGCAACATCTTAGCTTCGTTTGATAGTTGTTTGGAGTAGGGAAATATTCTTTCTTATGTTCTGATATTAACTCACCACCACTTGCGATAAGATAAAAAAATAGCTTTACTGTTTTCTCAGTGAAAACGTTGGCCAGCTCATCGTCAGATTGTTCAGCGGATATTGCCTTCAGCTTGTTGGTGAAAAGTTTTAAAGCAAACAGCTTACAGCTTAGCGCATAATACTTGCTCTCATTTAGCGCAGAGTCCGGAATCCAGTTGAGGTCTTCCTCAGAATTCCCGACCACCTGGTTTGCCAGGAGCACCTCTTGAATGAGAAAGCTCACAATTTCTGTAGAGTCTTTATCAAGGATATGGGGGCAGTATTTGTATATTTCGGCCAATATCAGTATGTGCGGTGTGAAATTTTTATCATGTTTCAAATCTAAAGGTAGAACGCTTTCTTTAATATCTTTCAGGCTATCTTGAGCAAATGGTGAAAGTGCTATCGACTTGACAGCATACTTTGCTGTAGTTGGGTCACCTTCTAAAGCTAGCTTCTTTAGTTTCGAGAAAAATATGCTGTCTTCCAGGTTGACTTGATCTGTCAGTGTTTTGGAGATTTTGTAGACGGTTTTCAGAGCCTCCCCTAACGTCAGGGCCTCACTGTGACGCTCAATGCAGTTGTCATCTTCAATGATGTTCTTCAGCGTCTTTACATGATCCTTAAACAGTGAAGGGTTCACCATTGAAATATCGTCCAGAAGCTTACGCTTCCATGCTGTCGTTTCTTGTGAACTACTCGTGGTATTAAGCAGGACCGGAACACTGGAAAAGTTGTAAATGAACGGCGATGACCGGTAAAGCAGTAGCTCAACTTGCGCTGCGATATCCTTTGGCATTATGTTGGAAATTGATTTAACTTTATGTCGCCTGAAGAGTGCAGGATCTCGTAGCTTTTTAATTAACTCCTCCATACTATTCTTCAGGCTCATGAATGACACGTCATTGGTAATACATGTTTTAATGAGATAGAATATTCTCTTATCGTTTATTTCTTTCACAGCTTCTAATGCTGCGGTGGCCTTCATCTGATCGGCAAAACTGGCGCCTAACCAAGCAACGGTCTTCTGAAGTTTAATCGCGACAGAATCATCCTGCAGCTCACCTTGGTCGTTTTGCAGCTCACAAAACTCAATAAACTTGGATAGTGCCCCTGCCATTTGGATTTGACGCCGATTAAAGGCAAAAAAGGAGGAAAGGGCCTTCTTGTCTAGCTGAGACACAATTTCGAGTAACCTCTCAACTCTCTTCTTGTCGTCAGTTTCCAATGGAAGAAGGTATCTGAAGATAGTCAAATCCACCTGTTCGTTGATATGGAGATCATTGATATAGTAGAGATTGAACAGAACTGTAGGAATGGTGTCGACAATGTCCCAAATATCTGAGTTTAAAGCAGTCCTTGTGATCTTTGTCCGAGATTCAGCATAAAAATATGCAACAGTTGATATACATAACTCCCTCACCTCCCTTGACTTCTCTCTTGTTAGAGGCAGCAAGCATTCATAAACAGAAGTACTTGTTATATTTTTCCAGATATCCGCAACTGATAGTTTGTCGAAAATCAATACCGAAGCTTTTCTCACTTTATAGTCCGAGTCAATCAGCGTCTTTGCAATACCCTTATTTATCTCTTGCGCTAGGTCATCCCTCACTGAGAATATCGCAGGGATAGCTTCTGTCCATTGTAATCTCACTTCAGCAACGGGATCAGCTATCTTGGAGAGCCATGCATTGTAAGATTCTTGATGAGTTACAACAAAATTCAATGTTGATTCTGTAGCCAGTAGATGTCCAATAAGCTTTGTGGCCTGCTTTCTTAGCATGTCATCTTCTGATTGCAGTTCGTGATAGACAAACCCAATCACGGCCGATACTAGATCGGGAACGGTCTCCCAAAGCCTGATGACTAGCTTATGCAATTTTTCGGTAGTTCTGCTAGCACTGTATCTCGATTCATAGACACCGCTACGTTCTTCACTCGTTATGTGATATAGTACCTCAGAATAATATTTAGTGAGATGCCTGCTCATTCTACTTGAGTATGCATCACACAGAATGAGACTCACCTGGTAACCACAATTAGACGCCATTTCCAGACCTTGCGGGATATTTTCAGGATTGTACGTCAGGAACTTGTTGAATATTAGCTTCAGCACGGGTGTTGGTACGCTATCAAATTCAGACATGACTTCACCTAGTATTCCAGCAATGACTTTGTATAACTTCAGCGGAAATTTCTTACTATCGTCATAAAAAATCAGGAACAGCTCTTCAAGCAATCTGTTAGAACTAGGCAAATCGGTCAACAACACTATTGACCTATACTCGAGCATCTTTGTTATGAGGTATGTCTGCTGTATAAAGTACCCATTATCAGGATCACCCAGCAGCTCGAATTGAGAAAGAACTAACCTGAAAATATCCGTCAACTGATTCTCAGTGTATGGCGCATCAGGTGCATAAAGCCTTAATATGTCACTCAAACAACAAGCAACAAACGCTCTCACACCATTGTCCTTGTGCTTCAGAACCTTTTTGTTGTTGAGATCGGTTTGGTACCTGTCCAGCGTCCGTAAGTCGACTTGGCCTTGTTCGAGAGTGGACAGCTCTTCGTGGAGTGACACGAGGCGCTTCAGAAGTTCATCTGTAGGAATTAGGCTCTCAGCTGTCGAAATAATAGATTTGTTGAACTTCAGTTTCACCTTAGCCATTGTTACTGGCGACTATCGACCCAGATATCACCTCTGTTTGAGTTTACCGATGTTTTAAGTGTCAATTGAAGTGAAGCGTTTACGCGTTAAGCGCGCCACGCGTTAATAGCATTGAAATTGCTGGCTTATGGCTAAATCATGTTGGCATGAACATAATGCACTGAAGTACCAGGGGAGGACAGTCGAAACCGGTTAGATACTCAACAGTTGAAGAAACCATGATTGACAAAGTCAGAATACATACCTCGAGTAAGAAAGCAAAAAGACAGCTATGTCAAACAGAAGTGAGTACAGATAGTTACTCTATTTTTTGTGAGTTGTGGGTAATACGCGGTTATATAAGTGAACCGTCCCACTGGTGATACAACAGGGCATTTAAAATCGGTATATTCTCTTAAAAACACTTGATGATTACGTATGTTGCGTTAAAGGCATCCGGTCCCTTATAATGTACATGCGGTCAATTCAATTGACTTTGAAAAGCGGATAATGACGCTTAGTTGTTCTCTGGTCTCAACTTTCTGACCTCCTTGCCGACCCTCCAGATCTCCATGTTTCTGATGGTCTCCAATTCGCTCTCCAACTTGGCTCTGTAGTCTGGTTGAGAGTTGAACTCCAAGGATCTCTTGGTCTCAGATGAAACATATTGATAATTGAGTTGGGATGCTAAAAAGATCTGGAGGAACACCCTCAAGATGACAAGTAGTGGAGAGTGTTTGAGATGTTACACAACTTCTTTGGGTCTTGAAACAACATGAAACACTTATTATGGAGGGTGCATAATATTCCGCACTCAGTGTTAGCTATTGAGTATGTTTCAGATCTAGTGTCTCTGGAGGTTGGATTTGGCATCTTGAAAGGTATGAAAGGTATGAAAGGAGGGCTATTTGCAGAGCTGCTTTCAGAGCAGCTGCCAGGAGATTCGAGGCTTCAGAGGACAAGGAACAACAAATATTACCTAGTTGTTCCTATGGCTGGTGAAGCGCGACGACAGCAATCGCAGTCGAAATTGGCGAA
This sequence comes from Torulaspora franciscae, assembly GCA_003705175.3. Classification (NCBI taxonomy): domain Eukaryota; kingdom Fungi; phylum Ascomycota; class Saccharomycetes; order Saccharomycetales; family Saccharomycetaceae; genus Torulaspora; species Torulaspora franciscae. The sequence continues at coordinate 553,579 of PPHX03000001.1, forward strand.
GCTCAGGAAGCACAGGAAGAGGCAGAACCATCGTAAAGCCTTGCATGGCTGGACGAAAGGATTTCGCATACTCATTCAGGATATGCACAAGAAATCGGCCCTCTTCCTGTGCAAGTCTTTTGACTGTATTTCCTTCCTAAATCAAACTATCACCACTGCACCAAGCTGGCCCGAAAATCAAGGTCCAGCATGGCGACTTTCGCTCCCTGCTCCTTCCACGATCGCTTGACGATGAAGGCAGAGCAGTTCGATGGTGCAAGTGTTCATGAGGTTGAGGAGGATATCACGTCAAAGAGCTGTTCAGGTTGTGGATATTTGACGACTTGGGCTCCGCCAAAGTATATAGCTGTATAAAGTGCTCCTCGGTTTTCGACAGGGACTTCAACGCAGCAAAGAACATCATGCTCAAGTACATCTGTGACCATTTGATGGCAAGTGGTAGGTCTTCCGTTTCCTCCGCTCCAAGTGGAGGAAATGGTCGACTCGCCACGATAGGTCCTGGCCCCTTCGTGCGTTAGCACGTTGTAAGTCCCTCGTGGATTCTCCCAGGCGGAGTGGAAATGCAGTGATTTGAATATCTAGTAGTATATGTAAATGAATGCTGTAAGAACAGATACTTTGAAGTAGCACTTTCTTAAGATACAGCCTGGTCGATGCTCCCGTCAGTACCTTCATCGCGTTTGGGCCCTTTGTCGATGGCATCAGGTTTTAAATCCGTTTTCTTGTGAGATATGATACCCACTGAAGCAGTTTTTGACCTTTTCAACGAATGCGGGTCTTCATCTTGCCGTATCTCGGATTGGGCCTGATTTCTATCAAAGTTCGCTGTTTGGGCCGTCGTTAGATCTAAATTGTCATAAGACACACCGGCGACGGTATTAGCCGCAAGGGCCGCCCTATTACTGATTCCTGCGTCATGCAGTCGCCTTTGCAGATCCTCATAGTTGAGCGGCGGTTCTGTGTGCGTGAACTCTTTGCTCAGCGACCCAAGCCAGCTATTGGCTCTACGCTTCATGACATCGGAGTCACCTTGACTATATGTCGGATTTAAGCTAGGTCTGTTGTGAGGAAACGTGTCCTGAGTGGTTCTAGGTAAATTCCCCAGCGTTCTGGACTTGTTCTTGTGTTCCATGAGCTTCGTAACGACCTTCTCAAGCTTTGCTCCCGGCCTTTCTTCCAAGACGGTGTATGCATCGTCACCTGGTTGGTCTATATGGGTAAATCGGCCCTCTAACTTCTCTGGTGTGCTCGTTCCACGTCGGCTGAGCGTGCGGCCGACGGGGTTGCTTGCTTCATAAGCACGAGACGATTCTTCTCCACTGCCATATGGGAGCTCGTTCAAGGCATGCTTTGGGTTTTCTATAGTTCTTTCTCTTATGAGGGGCTCTCCCATGCCCCTAACGGGGAAGACGCCGGGCGGCGAGCGAACTAGACGACGGACACTCGAATGTGTTGACCGCCTACTAGAAACAGATCTCAAGGTATTAATTCTGGACAAATTTGGAGCATAATCCTCAGTATTAGTTTTATACAACTGCGGCTGCGAATCGTCGAAAGCGTAAGGAGACTGCTCTCCCACCGACGACAAAGTGGGCGGTCTAGCAGTGGAATTTGCGCCCCCGCTTGCATGACTGTTAGTGCTGTTAGAATCATCTAGTTCTGCCTTTTCAGAGGGTTCCCTGCCATAATCATGCGTCTCAGCGGCTTCCAGCTCCTCTTCTCTTTCCTGGCGGGGGGATACGCGGACAACTCTTGAATCTGTATTCAACTCAGGCTGTTCATCCCTGGCATCGTACTCTGGTAGAGAAAGCCTTTTTCTATCCTGCTCTACAACAATCAAATGCAAGTAGAATGGTATCACCAGACTAAAGGCGAACCCACCAATAATATTTCCCACGCACGCTGGAATGAGTAACTTCCAGATATACTCTCCAATCGAGACACGGGCTCCATTTAACATTCCAATATAACAGTAACACATATCGGCAACTGCGTGTGTAAAACCAGACGACACGAACGTGAATATTGGCAGAACGATAACGAATAACCTCACGTGTAATGGTTTTGCCATCAACTGCAGATAAATGGCCAGACAGACGTAAAAATTGCCCGCGATAGCTTTCAACATGGTGCGTACGAAGGAGAAGTTTGCCTTATGCTCGACCAACTCGCGAGAAACAGCTGCCCATAATTCCGAGGTACCGATACCTGATAGATGGACAAAGAGGTAAGCAACAAATATGGCTCCGCCCAGATTTCCGATCAGGCTAATGATCCACGAGATCAACAAATCATACACCGTAACTGCCCGTCGCAGAACTCCGACAGAAAAGAATAAAATGTTTGAATTGAACAAATCGGCACCCATTATAACAACGTAGAATAGACTAATACCGTAGACGAGACCCGAATAGGCGCTCAGAATCCCTGGGTTATTTTGCCACAGACCAGGATTTTCGGCACTCGCGGCCATAGTCATGATAGAACCTGAACTGAACAGAATCCCGCCTACTATAGAATTTATCATCAAAGTAGATATCTGAAGTCTTGCTTTCTTCATAGCAGTCGCTACGACAGCCAGAGCGGTCTCATGTGGCGTATTATAGAGCGTATCATCTGCAACCATCAATAATAACTCTTCAAGCCGTTCTTTCCGATGAAGATTTGAGGCAAAAGACAGGTGAATCGGACTGGAGCACAGCGATCTTTAATGACTAAGAGGGCTTTCTTTCAACTCGTTGAACCACACCTATGCCCAGTTCGAGGCTCCTATACCATCAACTAGCTAGCCACTAGATTCTGAAAAATTTACCCGAAAATGTACCGACGCAATGGGGACTCAATGATTCAGTAAATGGATCTTCATTAACAGCTACTGAAGGCTGTGACGGTCCTCAATGGGCGCCAGACTCACAGTTATCTATACTTCGTGGGAGATGGCGTAAACGATATCACCCAGCATGAGTGACCTTGAGGACAACAATTCTGCTGGGAGAACTTGTAGACAACAAGCAACCATTTCTCTTGTCGTAACATCGGGGAGGGTTAGACCCGCCATTTGTATACCTGCCAGCAACACTTGGCTCAAAGATGTGAGCGCAATTTGCGTTATGGTGGGGAATTTCTTGTGTGGCACCAGAGAACTGAAACCATCCGGACCCTTCAAAGTATCAAGCTTTACTTCCTTGAGCAGTCCCGATTTATCCTTCCACGTTTTCCAGAGCTCCAAAAAGCGTGTAGTTACAAAGTCGCCAGCACATCTTATTGTTTCCTGGAGGCAGTCGCAGGCGGGCTTCACGATTGAATAGTCCGTGTCTAGTGAACAAAGTACTAGGGCGTTCCACAACTGAGCGACCTGGGGCAGGAGAGAGTCATATTGTGTGGCTAGCATGGGCAGTACGAGCTTTACAGAGTGGAGGATTTGCACTCTCAATGGTTTTGACCTGTGCGTCAAGAGACGGTCACCGTAACCAAGGATTTGCAACAATATTCTGTAGGAACTGGGTGGGATGGGAGAGACCCATTTATTTCCCTCAGCATTTTCAGGTTCTGCTGCTGGTGCACTGTCGTACGCTTTGTCAAGTTCCTGTTGCTCCTCATCGTCGCTGTCTATCTCTCTCAGCCTCGAATCAAAGTACTCTTGAAAATTCTTGGGTTGATTAATTTCTCGAGCTGCATCGGCCTCCTCTTTGTCGTCGAAGCGCTGTTTATCCATTGACGCCAGCACTTGATCAAAACTTGTCATGCCCCAGGAAACGTCATCATGGCTTTCGGAGATTTGCAACGTTGGCGCTTCCTGACTTTGGCCGTCAGGAAGGTATGTTTTCCTTATTTCCAAAACGATTACTTCAAATAACTGGAAGAATTGAAGACACATGTCGTCATAACCATGGTAGTAGTCCAAAAGCTTGAATATTGTCTCGATGATGTCCTTGAAACCCTCGATCGTTCCATAGCCGGCTATCTTACAAATGACCATGAACACAGTGCTTACCCGTTCCGTCATTCCGGAGTTTAATCTTGACGAGATGGAATCTGCGAGATAATCAACATTCTCCAAGATCAGTCGCTTTAGTGAATCGTTGTACAAATGGTGAGATATGGTTAAAGCACATGATTGAGCCATAAAGCGGACCTTGGGAGATGGTGAGCCTAGATTCTCCACAACAATGTACAGGTAGTCCATAAGTTCCGAAGAAAAATCATCTTTCAGGATATTGCACATAGACTCGATAGATTGAAGCACAACAAGCATGGTCCTCTCCGATTGGGGTGTTAGTCCAACCCCTTCAGTTGAAAGTGTCGTTTCTTGAGCTAGATCGTTACTAAATTCCAAGATGTCGTAGCATCCTTCCGAATCTAACGTTGTCTCCGCATTGATGTTCAAGTATTCTGTTTCCAATATCAGGCTTGACTCTCTTAGGCCAACGGCTAGCCAGGAGGTTAGCCATAAAGCGATGGTCTTCCCAGTGCCGCTCTCGCAGGTTTGGGAAGAAAGTATTCCCTTGACTAGAGAGGTTAATCGATTATACTTGCATGCAAGGGAGCCAAGAGTCACTAATATCCGACCCAGAGATAGCTCAATGGTTTTGGACATACCGGGAAAGAATTCTGGAACATCTTGTTCACGAATGCGCTCTTTGTTAAATGAATCTTTTAGAAGCACCTGGCTGCTTTGCTCGAGTATACGCCTCTGGCGTTGATTCAACCCTTTAACCTCCAGTAAAGTCTGCAAACTTCCTTGAAAAGCCAAACACGCCTCTTCAATGAGAGACACATCATCCTTTGATGCCATGTCCCGTAACGACATCAGGGCGAAATTTAAAGATTCGAGTGCATCCTGGTCCTCAAACTGAATGCTATGTTGCAACCTATCGAATCCTCTCGCCACGGTGTCTCTTAGACAAGTAACATGAGATGCCAACTGATATTTTGGGTCCGACTTTGCCATGATTAAGACATTGACGAGAAGACCTTCACAACTGTGAAGAGAATTGCTGCATCGTCCTAATATCGTTGAGGAAAAATCAACCAAAGCCTCCAGTATCTCTCGATTATTCCTTTTGCACAATTTTGGCGTTATTTTCTGTAAAGCCAAGTTAACTTGTGCTGAAGTTGCACGTAACCAACTCGTTGAACGATGTAGATTAGGCTCATCTGCGCCCACATCATCAACTTCAACCAAACCAAAAGATGAGTTTCCGTCTAAATCTGTCAAAGTTTCCAACTGTTTCAGGTCTTTTAGTAGGTGTTGGGAAGCATTCAAGCTTGCGTCCTCATATATGAGCAGCAGCAAGTCTTTCATAACCTCGAGAGTTTTCACTACAACTTTGTAATTTGTATGTACTCCCGGTAATGTTAGAACTTTGCAAAATGAGGAGATGTTGCCCGGTAGAATGTAAGATAGCATTTCGCCATCACCTATAACCTCTTGGTAGAGAATTCGAAGCGTATCTAACGCGACCAACTGAGCCTCGATATCTTGTGAGCTTTGTTCGAAAATTGCAAGCAAAATAGATATACTGTGGGCCAAAATGTTGAGCCTGACAACGTCCTTTGCTGAGAAGATCTCATTCCGATATGACTGTCGACTTAAGGATGTTACGAATTCAAAAAGGACAAGACTGCCTGCCTTCCTGTCGAAATCTGAACTTCCCTCCAACAATCCGTCTTGCTTGTTTGGGCTGATAAGGAATGTTATCAGTGGCAGCAGCTGTTGAGCCTGTGCTTTCTCGAATGTGCCCTTATCTCTCCAAGCTAGCCGCAGCAGATGAGCAATGATCAATAAAACATAATTCGTCTGCGATTTGCCCAAAGAATCGTGCTTCAGCAGACTTGAAAACGGAACGAAAACGTAGTCGGCCAGCCTTGTACTTATACCTTCTCTGTAGGATGCCAGTCTCTTTTCGAGTCTTTTCAAGGCATCTTTTAACGCTATAGATTCTGGATCAAATATCTCCTTTGGCTGGAAAGAAAGGCGGGAAATGTCAATGCATAATGGTCTCAATTCATTAAACACGGTGGAGTCTCGGGACATTTACTTTTCTATAGTTTTCTTTAGTCTATATTGTTGATATACAAGAGCCATCGCGTGGAGCTTCAATCACTCTAATAAGCGAAATGCGATCTTCTAAGAGACGAATTGATAAACTTGATTTGTAATCGATCGTGAAAATGCCTTCAAAAAGCAGCTGAGTTCTGCGCTGATTGCTTTCGAACCAGCCCATGATTATTTGCTGGCACAAACCACCGGTACAAAGCTGCACACGGAAAGATAGTACGAATTTTAAAATAGCAGAAATCTTCAAGGACAGGTCTTGAGTCAAATCCTTGAAATTTCGTCCTTTGAATCTATTTACATGAACGGAAGATTACTTCTTTCATCAAGAACTTACAATTCACCAGCTTCTTCAATGACAATCTTGGCCTTTGGCTTACCAGACATAGTGCCGTAGCCTTCAATTTGCTTAACCAAGTCCATACCCTTGGTAACCTCACCGAAAACAACGTGCTTACCATCTAGCCATGGGCATTCAACTGTGGTAATGAAAAACTGAGAACCATTGGTGTTTGGACCTGCATTAGCCATAGAGAGCAAACCTGGCTTATCGTGCTTCTTGGTGAAGTTTTCGTCAGCAAACCTAGAACCGTAGATGGATTTTCCTCCAAAACCATCGGTCAAATCAGTGTCACCACCTTGAAGCATAAATTGAGGAATGATTCTGTGGAAAGGCACACCTTTGTAACCGAAGCCTTTCTCTCCGGTACACAAGGCTCTGAAGTTTTCAGCAGTTTTTGGAACAACGTCATCGTAGAGTTCAAATTCGATTCTACCAATCTTGCTGCCGTTAACTGTAGGCTCGAAATAAACTTTTTTGCCAAGGATGGAACGGGTGCTAGAGAACAATCTAGATTGACTAATTACTGAGCGTCTGAACATGTTTGCGTGCTGCGATCGCAGTTAACAGGGTTGATAGTTCCTTCAAGGTAGCTTCATTTAATAGCAGAAAAGTACTAGGTAACAACCGTTGCGAATGATGGCCATGACAACCAGTATAAGGTCTCATCTCATCTCTGATAATCATTACCTGCTAGTGAGAGTAACCTCTATCAGCTAATCAAGCTGCTGGTCATGTACTTTGAGGCATATGGGATTCAAATACATCATTGTATTAGAGTTCGGGGCTGAGGAACAAGTCAATCTAGCGTACAGATCATTCACAGAAAACCTTCCCGTTCAAGATCGTCTATCGGTGGAAAACAGGTGGTTTACTGACGATTGGCGGGCGTGTGAGCTATCAATAGATACATTGCAAGGTATGGAGTCATCCATAGATGCACAGGATAAGGATCTACTGCTCTCACAGTACTTGGGACATGGAATCATCAGACTGTTCAAACTGGACGATCAGGATATAGAGACCACTTCTAGCAGTGAACTGTTAACGGTTCCTGGCGATGATACCATGGTTTCCATTCTATTTGTGCCTACGTATTTCACGGTGCACGATTTGCTGCATTTCTACATTGGTGATGACATAGTCAACAATCAGGTATCCAACTTTCGTATACTGAGGAACAGAAAAGGAGAGCTAGGATTTAACTTTATGGTCCTGATCAAGTTCAAGGAATCTTTGCAGGCGAAAAAGTTCAAAGATGAGTTTAACGGAAAGCGGTTCAGCAAAATGGATCCCGAGACATGCCATGTTGTCTCTATCAAAGAGGTCGTGTTTAACAAAGCAGTGTTTGAAGGAAACGAACCAGCAAAGCTTCCTTATCTGCTGACGGATCCCTTCACGAGGCGAAATGAGGAACGTCAACCAATGGAAGTAGAGCTACCTACGTGTCCAGTCTGCCTTGAAAGGATGGACTCTGACACCACAGGTCTTATCACCATCCCTTGCCAGCACACATTCCACTGCCAATGTCTGGAAAAATGGAAGAATTCGAGATGTCCGGTGTGCAGATACTCAAGCATCAGGCTGAGTAGGAACTCGGCATTACGACACACCGGGGAGACCAGCGGTTGCAGCGCATGTGGCTGCCACGACAATCTTTGGATATGCCTGGTGTGTGGTAACATCGGGTGTGGAAGATACAATTCCAAGCATGCAATCAAGCATTATGAGGATACATCACATTGTTTTGCCATGGATATGCATACCCAACGCGTATGGGATTATGCTGGTGATAACTACGTTCATCGCTTGGTCCAAAACGAAGTGGATGGGAAGTTGGTGGAAGTGGAGGCCGATCGACTTGCTTCAGACGGCCCAAACATCTCAAGCAGCCAAGGTGGGTCCAGCACTTTCGACAAAGATAACAACACGGCAGCAAATTTCATGAGAAACAAGGAGTACCATCTAGAGTATGTTCAGGTTTTAATCTCACAGCTAGAGTCTCAGCGAGAATACTTCGAAATGAAACTTGAGCAGGCTCACAACGCAGAAAACCGCTCAGCAGAAATTGACCCGCTGCGAAGGGAGATCGATGAACTCAGAAAATCTTTCAAGGATTGTCGCCTAGGCTTTCAGCGAGAGAGGGAAGCTGCCCGCAAACAGCTTGATGAGGATAAGCTCCTAATAACGGGTCTACAGGAGAACGTAGACCACCTCATGGAAGAAAAGGCCAAAATACTCCGTGAAAAGGAAGACTTGCTGCAAGATAAACAAGAACTACAGGAGCAAGTTCAAGATTTGATGTTCTACCTCCAATCCCAGGAGAAATTCAAAGATGCGGACGAAAGTGTCAAGGAGGGTACGATCATCATTCAAGACCCCAATCAAAACACACAAAAGCCAACAACGACTAGCTCAAAAAAGAAGAAAGCCAAGAAGAAGTCCAAATGAACATTACTAGTAGGCTGCTGGGCCCATCAACATCTCCATTGTGAATCTTGGCTTACCACTTATTGTTACCCGTCGGAGCTAAGAAAAATCGTCTCTTACATTTGAAAATTTTCTACACCGCTCAGTTAAAGTCATCGCATCTTATCAAGAGCTCTAGTTGTTTAATCAGTTTAGAATAGTTTAACTTCTTCAGTAATTTCATTTATTGCAGCAGTTTTATGGGAATATAGTGAAAATTCTTGGACGATCTTGAGCGTCTTAAGTGTTTACACAATTACAAGGTAATCACAATAATAATCAAAAGATGGCTACCAACTCTATAAAGCTATTAGCTCCAGATGTTCACAGAGGTTTGGCAGAGCTTGTGTCCAAGAGACTGGGAATACCGCTCATTGATACTGTGCTGAAGAGAGATCCAACTGGTGAAGTGTCATTTTCCATAGGAGAGTCTGTTAGAGACCAGGACATTTTCATTATCACGCAGATCGGATCCGGAGTTGTCAACGATAGAGTATTAGAGCTGCTGATCATGATCAATGCCTCGAAAACTGCATCAGCCAGAAGAATCACCGCAGTGATTCCAAACTTTCCATATGCCAGACAAGATAGAAAAGACAAGTCCCGTGCTCCCATTACTGCGAAGCTAATGGCTGATATGCTCACAACCGCAGGATGTAACCACGTTATTACCATGGACCTACACGCCTCTCAAATACAGGGTTTCTTTGACTCCCCTGTTGATAATCTTTATGCAGAGCCAAGCGTGGTGAGATACATCAAAGAAAACGTCAATTATAAGGAGGCCATCATCGTTTCCCCTGATGCTGGGGGTGCCAAGCGTGCAGCCACGCTAGCAGACCGTTTGGATTTGAACTTTGCTTTGATTCACAAGGAGAGGGCGCGTGCTAACGAGGTCTCCCGTATGGTTCTTGTCGGTGATGTCACCGATAAGATCTGTATTATCGTCGACGACATGGCTGACACATGTGGTACTTTGGCGAAAGCAGCTGACGTGCTTTTGGATAACAACGCCAAATCTGTCATTGCCATTGTGACCCACGGTGTGTTATCTGGTAAAGCGATCCAGAATATCAATAGTTCAAGACTTGATAGAGTGGTATGCACGAACACTGTGCCTTTCGAAGAAAAGATGAAAGTGTGTCCTAAACTGGACGTTATCGATATCAGCAGCGTCTTAGCCGAGAGTATCCGCAGATTGCACAATGGTGAAAGCATATCTTACCTGTTCAAACACTCTCCGCTGTGATCAAAGGACTCTCAAGACATAATTGCTCGTCATAAGTATGTAAGTCGAGTCGCTTATATATCAAAACCTCGTAAATTTTACATGGGAACTTGGCTCAAAGACCGAACTTGGATAAGTCCAGGTCCTCGAGAGATTTCAAGACCTCACCATTCCCGTTCAACAGGCCGCCTGTATCACCCAGGAAGTCAATAGCACCGGGATGAGGAACCCAAATGACAAAGCCGCCAAAAGCCAAACCTGCTTTGACACCCGAGAGGCCATCCTCAAAAACGAGGCACTCCTCTGGCCTGATATCGGTACCATCAGCGTCGTTCAGCTGTTTTAAACCTACCTGCCAGATATCTGGAAAGGGCTTGCCTCTGCCCTCCGGAATCCTCTCGTCATCCCCTGTGACAATTGCATCAAACACCTCGAAACCATGCTGCAGATGTTTAGTCTTGCTTTCAAACTTGAATTTGCCAGAAGAGGTACAGAGGGCAATTGGAACGTTCTTGGATTTCAAATACTTGATTAGCTCGAGAGCGCCGGGCAGAAATGCGCATTCGCCCCACTTGTTCGATTGGACCTCAATGTTGAGTTTCTCGAACTCCTCTGGAGTCAATGGCAATTCATATGTCTTGATGACTCTTTCTGCTGCTTTTGGACCCGGCAAACCTTGCAGATGCACTTTTACATCCCAAGTTAGGGGACCTTTATTATGGTGGGCGAGTATTTCGTTCAAAGTTGCAGTATATATGTCCTCAGTGTTGATGAGCAACCCATCCATGTCGAAAAGACATGCTCTTATCCTTTTGATATGGTGTTAGTATAATTGAAAAACGGAAACCGTTCACATCACCAACCATACTTCTTTGTAACTGTCATTTCGTAGTCAATACCTCACCCTATCTGGAGACAATTCTCTATAGTTTATTCATGGTTCCTTAAGAATTCGTAAAGGTTATTTGTCTAGAAGAGACGAAGCTCGCTACTTGTTAATTAGCCTCGACTGCCTAAAACAAAGCACTTCATCAGATCTTTATCCTTACGAATTCTCTTATCAGTTGCAAGTAGTGTCAACTGGCAGAGAATTCTATATAACGTCAAGAAGCAGTCAGGTCGATTCATATGATGGATTTGCAGATCATTTAGCGAAAGAAAGGCAGTGAGATCAGGCGGTTGAAGACGTCAAGATCCAGGTAAACACGAATCAGGCAACAGTTCAACATTCCAGCAAGAACATCATTTATGTTTCTGCCCGATAACAGATTTTTGGTACGGCTCCACATTATGAAGGACTATTGTTAGCCATATTACCAGTCATTGGACGAGTACCTGAAATGATTTTGGACTGTATTGGCAGTCGCAAAAGATCCAGAAAGGCAATTAATTAAGATCACGTACTAAGAGGGTATTCCATAGTTGTTCCAATAAAGGCACTATGGATCTTTACTTCTCTAGACAAAGCGAACCCATGGCAGGATAGTCGATCAAAACTACATCAGATCACAGAAAAAAAGCCCCGTTGTGCAAATTAACCCACTATGGATTAACTTAGCCATCTGGTGGCTACGCTACTCTGTAAAATAAGGGCTTTTTTGGGCATCGGGAGCCGGCTCGGTTTAGTGACAACAACCGTAATCAAAACGTTACCAAGCACTTTATTATGTATATCTTCTGCTTTCAACAGAGTGCTCGAGATTGGATGTTACCCATTGTGCCGCACTGCATTGTGACCCACCCACCGACGACCCATGCATTACCAAACCATATATTAGCTACAGGGGTACAGTTTGACCATCGATTAATTGTAAATGAACGATCCATTGTGCATCACCGGTCATCTGCATATTTAGGTTTGACGTGCATGCAAACCTAAAACTCTTGGACGAGAGCCTTTACGAGTGAGGAGAATCAGGGTGCGGCTTTAATATGTGTGCAAGCTTAACTTATTAGATGGGATCTTCCGGGCCAAGCTTTCCAGGGTGCCATTTCGAAGTCGTTGCGAAGGAGGTTTGAGAGGTTGATACTTAAATGGCGACTTTGGGCCGGATCAAGTTCCCAAGAATAATTTCTACTTGGACAAGTGTCATTTGGAACTGAACTTCGAAGTCGGCCGAAAGCAACAGGGACATGCTACGAGAATACTGTCAGCACTGATGGAGAAGAGAGATTTGATGAGAAGGGCGAGGAGGCTATAACCGAGGAATTCCAAAGAGGTGTTCAGAGGTGCTCGGGTAGCAAACCAGCTTTGGAAAAGGAGGGACTTGGTTGCCATATATATAGTAATCTGGTTGATCATGTTCATTCTTGCCTTCCCTTCTGGTATTGTCAATACCTTGACGCCCTATGTTACTCTTCGTTCCAAGAACACTCTCTAAATGCTTTGACAAGAGTGATTTCTTCTCTAAATGCTGGTCCAATTAAACTTCCACACGCAGAATTTATTGATATTTGGGGAAGAGCTCAGTGGTTCGCCTTTATGGGTTTTCCCATCCCGTTGGTGTTATCATGATGGCAGGATGTAGCAACATCAAGAAAATACTATGCCGCTCAAGTTTTCTACTGGGTTGCTCAGTATCACTTTATTCATCGCTGACACTACTAAGTTGGAAAAACGCTTTCATGCTCGGTTATTCATAGTCTTGCTACATTACTACTGTGTGAGCCTATGGACCAGCAGCACAAAGCATTTTGGAAACCATTAGTTTCAGATGGGGCTTTGGTATCTGGGCTATCATCATTCCCATCGTATGCTCGCCAATGTTGGTATGCTCTAGTACTATCAACATAAGGCCATTAAGGAGGGTTTCGTAACCTGGAAGAACTTTTACGCCGAAGAGTTTGACGTTGTTGGAACACTCATTGTTGCACTGAGTCTGGCCTTTTTCTTTGCTTGCCTTTACACTTATCAGGCGAACGAATGGAAGTCCCCTCTCATTATCTGCTTCCTCGTTTACGGTGGCCCGCTGATAATTTCGTCTGTATTCTGGGACAGTATTTTGCACCTGTCACCTTTATTCCTTGGGGGCTTCTCGCCAACCAAACTGTCATTTTCAGATATTCCATGGCTGCCGCGCTCTACCGTTCCTTCTATATCTGGGACTCTTATTTCTTCTCGTTCATCATCGTTGTGTTCAACCTCTCGACCGCCAAGGCTACCTACATTACTAACATTTACAGTATCCGCTCATGTTTCTGGGCGCTGGTTGTTGGTGTCTTTTCACTGCATAACCAGCGAGAATTATCCGTCTGTGAAACGTTATCCAGCCTAGAAGAAGCTTTCCGATGAAGATATCGCTTTTTAGGTCTGTTCTGACCGGTAATGAGATCTTGCAAGCATCTGCTGCTGAAGATTTGGCTTTCCATAACGAGGACTGGATGCGGAAGTACAAGGGCCAGTCGAAGATTGTGTTGAAACCAAAGTCCTGTCGAGAAAATCATCAAGATTATCAAATATTGGAACAAAATAGAAACTGGCCGTCGTTCCTCAGGGTGATAACACACTGGCCTTGTTGGCGGTTCTGTGCCTGTATTTGACGAGATCATTCTGTCGGTGTCCAACTTAAACCAGATTAGACATTTCGATCCAGTTAGCGGTATCCTGAAATGTGATGCGAGTGTGATCTTGGAAGATTCAGACAACTTTCTACCAGAAGACGGCTACATTTTCCCATTGGACTTGGGTGCCAAGGAAACCTGTCATGTGGGAGGCGTTGTGGCCACGAATGCCGGAGTCTAAGACTACTGCGTTATGGTTCCCTTCGCGGTAGCGTGCTTGGTTTAGAAGTTGCCATGCCAAATGGTGACATTGTGAATAGGATGGACGCCTTGAGAAAGGACAACACCGGTTACGACTTGAAGGAACAGTTCATCGGATCTGTGGGAACCGTCGGTGTGATCACTGCGGTCTCAATCATGACTCCCACGAGACCAAAGGCTTTCAATGTGAGTTTTCTAGCAGTTGACAGTTATGAGGCTGTTTAGAAGGTGCTCGTTAAGGCCAAAAAGGATTTGTCTGAGATTTTATCAGCTTTCGAGTCAAGAACTGACTAAATAGCATTGGCCAGATGCACCACATCCTTTTGAGGATGGCTATCCTTTTTACGTCTTCAAAGGGACCTCTGGTGCTAACAAGGAGCACGATTATGCTAAGTTGGAGGCCTTTTTAGAGGGTGCAATTGAAGATGAACTTGATGGCGTCGTTGCACAGGATGAAAGCGAATTGAAAAACCTATGGGATGGAGAAAAAGGATTCCTAGTCTTCTCAAGCGGGAGGCGATGTCTACAAGCACCACGTATCCTTGCCCTTGAAGGTTCTCTCGAGGCTGCCATTTCCAAGCTAACGGAAACTGGACTGGCCGATAAAGCCGCCAAACCTGTCATTCAGGCTGTTGGCTATGGACACGTCGGCGATGGTAACTTGCATCTGGACGTTGCTGTAAGAGAATACAACAAAGAAGGCGAAAAAGCTCTTGAACCATTTGTCTATGACTATGTCCATAGCACCTTGTTACGATAAGTACGGTTACCACATCGGCCTGCTCCAATAAAGTCAGTAATCGCTGTCCAGCACCGCTATCGCCATCATCTGAGAAGCCCTGCTCTATATCGGTAAATTTTGTATCAGATGAATGAGTTTTCTTTCCCTTCTTCGATAGCTGTCTCGAAAGTTGCTAATTAATTCCCAACACATGCGGATGGCCAGCTTTTGCAATTTGTCACTTTGCATTAACTTCTCTAGTAAGTCACTGATCTCTGTCATTACTATGGAGGACAATGAGGCAAAGGTGCGGCCCTCGAACCTTCCAATACGGGTGTCCGAGTGCCAGTGGCAGCCAGGTCATCTACTAATGATATTCATCCGAGACAGGCATAATGGAGAACGTTTCAGTGGTCTTACTCTTCCACACATCTTCCTAGGGTTTTGAGACAACACGAAACACTAACATGGAGGGTTTATATTGCCCCGCACCTAGCGGTCCGGTGGCCGTTTTCGACAGGGACTTCAACGCAGCAAAGAACATCATGCTCAAGTATATCTGCGAGCATAGCAAGTAGTGGTCAGCTCACTACGATTCGTTGGTACCTTGTAAGTCCATCGTGGATACTCCCAGACATGAGCGGTTATTCTATAGGTGTCAGCCCTTCTTATATTACCCGCCTTTGTTGAAGCTTTCTTGGGTGGCAAAGTATATAAAGCAAACGAACTTGAAAGATTTTTCCTCCTATCCCTCTCTTTCAAACACAACTACAGCGAACTAGCAACTGGTTTGTTACAGCTACGGTCAAGAGATTTGTCTGTTTGTTTTGTTCAGTTAGGATAACGAAGCAGAATCGAGGTATTTCACGTCAAGTTTTTTGTTCTCCCCACCCGTTCTTCTCATTCTACATCAGAATAAATACACAGGATGTCTGCAAATTTGGACAAATCTTTAGATGAAATCATTGGCGCTAACAAGAAGCCTGTAAGAGCACGGATCACCAAGCGTGGTCAAGCACCTAAAAAGGCTTCAAAACAAGTCCGTCGTTCAGCAATGAGCGGTGGTAAGAATGTTAGAGCGCCTGTTGCTGGAGCTGCTTCCAGAGTCGCAAGACTTTTGGATTCTGCTAGGGAAGCCAAGGTGAACGTTGAAGGTTTGCCTAGGGATATCAAGCAAGATGCTGTTAAAGTATGTGATTTATACTTTGCCCGTGTGGATACGGGTAGTATAAACTTGGATTATCTTTGAGAAGGGCAGATGCACATGAGAGTGACATTCTAGTTCTGCAAGATCGATAAGGCACGGTGCCGAAATCTGGCTGTACATGCGATACGCACGTTTTGTTGGTTCGTCTATCAAAGCCTAAATGGTGCGGGGTTGGACTAGTTCGATATAGGGATGCTCAAGAGGGTCAGGTGGAATCAGCGCGGATCAATTAATTTTGTCGTCTTCGTTTAGGGGAGAAGGCTCTCTGTAGCAATTTGGCACCAAGTGTCAAGTCCTAGCTCGAACACCAACCGTCTCAACCGCCAGCCAGTGCAAGATCCCATTCAACATGAGTTCTCTGCCTGAAGCATCTTTGCGACGATGGTGTGGAGATAAGGCACCGTAAAGAAGCTGAAATTGATCTGTGAATGCTGAGTAGTATCATGGGAAGTCGGTGATACGAAAGGTGGCATCTCATTTTTCTCGTTCTCAAGTATAACGGCTTGAACAATCACTAACGGATTTTTTGTTTTATTTTATTAGGAATTCTTTGCATCTCAAGTCGGTGGTGTGACCAGGGTGTTGCTAAGTTACAATGAAAGAGGCCAATCTACTGGTATGGCAAACATTACGTTCAAGAATGGTGAAATGGCTAAGAAAGCTGTTGCCAAGTTCAACGGCGCCCCAATCGATGGTGGTAGGTCCAGATTGAGGTTGAACCTAATTATCGATCCAACTCAGGCTCCAGCAAGGTCGCTGTCGGAGAGAATTAGAGCGATACCCGCCAAGAACGTGAAGCAAGGCCCAGCCGTTCCTAGGGGTCCAAACAAGAAGGCCGCACTCGCCAAGAAGTCAAAGGCCCAAAGACCACCAAAACAGCCAAAGAAGAGTTTGGAAGACTTGGACAAGGAAATGGCCGACTATTTCGAGGAGAAACAGTAAACAGTTCCACTTCATTTTTGTTAAAATTAATTTGTATAGTTTGTACGCTTTACTTTATTGTATCAATATTGGAATCATCATCTTTGAAGAGGTTCGTTTATTTATCTACAAGCGTGAGAACATCGAATGTATGCTCATTTGTCGTTTCCCCAGTTTCCCCAGTTGAAGAGCCCTAGTTTGTCTCCCCGTCTCCTGCTGAGGACACTCATACCCGGGCCTTCAAACTCACTTTTCCTTTGTACTGAGTCTTCTCCTTGGTGATCCTTGGGAAGTGGAAATCCCGGCTTGACATAAGCCAGATTACTGTAATAGTCATGCTGCTCACCAGAGCTGCTCGAAGAGGCCAGCCCTGTAGGTGAGTATTGAGCCTCCCTTCGAGCTCTCACCACGGCCTTCACTACCAACACTGACGCAACGGCACCGATCGACGCATACACTATGTTCTTCCTTTGCACAACGGGACAACAGTTAGTAGTCAATTTCGCTACAGGATTCAAATCGAAGACAACATACCCTACGTTCTGGAATGGACTTGGTGGCATAAGTATTAGATCTTTGACTTGAATATTCACTTTTTGGTTGGTTATGTTACAGCGATAAAAGTAAGCGGCATCGCAATTTTAAAGGTCGTCTTTGCTCATCACTCTTAAGAACTAACAAAACACAGCCTATTCGAAATGTCAGCTAATTTGGACGAGGAAGTTAATGTACTGGAAGCAGAAGAGCTGGCTCATGCGCTTGCAGGTGCTGGGGGTGGAGCCTTGTCTATGGCACTAACCTACCCTTTGGTCACTATATCAACAAAACTTCAGGCTGAAGCGAAGAGTAAGAAGGAGGAAAAGAGGACTCCTTGGCAGGTTATTGAAGACGTTTTGCAAAAAGAGGGGTTCACCGGCTTGTACTCCGGTTTGGAGAGCGCTGTCTATGGGATGGCTGTTGCTAATTTCATTTATTACTATTTCTACGAATCGGCTGCCAAATCGATCCAAAAACTCCGTCGTAGGACTCAGCTAAATGCTGTGGAGTCGATGATTACAGGGGCAATTGCGGGATCTGCTACAGCTATTGCGTCGAATCCAATATGGGTCGCTAATACTAGAATGACCGTAACGAAATCTGAAAAGAGCACATTCACGATGATGATGCACATTATCCGAGACGACGGTGTGCTAGCACTGTTCAAAGGGTTGAAACCTGCTTTAATCCTTGTCACAAATCCGATCATCCAATATACCGTCTATGAGCAGTTGAAGAATTTGATCTTAGGATTCCAAGGTGGCCAATCGGCTATCCTAGCCCCTGGTTGGGCTTTTGTCCTAGGCGCTGTTGGTAAACTGATCGCCACTAGCGTTACTTATCCATACATTACTGTAAAGACAAGAAAGCATATTGAAGGAGATAAGAATGTGGAAAAGACGACGGCAACAGGTACCGACAAAAAGAGTTCAGTGAGTGCGCTGGAAATCATCAAAACGGAAGGCATCTCGGGACTTTACAGTGGTATTGGATACAAACTTGTCCAAAGCATCTTAACTGCGGCATTCTTGTTCTACTTCAAGGAAGGGCTGATGTTGTGGGCCATCAAAGCTCTAAAGCTTCTACGCCAATTCAATCGGAGTGCTTCGAAAGAGCCCGGGATCGTTGTTTCAAGGCTCAGGTCATCTATTAGCTAAAAATTTCTATCTAAATTAGTTGCGTTGCTCTAGCCGTTGGCTAAAATAGCTTTGTAAGGCTCTCATAGGTGTAGAACACGACTGCATTTGCCGGGACGGCTCTAACCAACGTGATACCCAGCCCACGGTAGAACCCAGCTATGCCGGATTTGGCCATCACTTTTTTCGCACTTTGTAGAAGAGTGATATGCTCTGTTTGCATCATTGACTTCAAGGTGTCAGCAGGGAAGATGCTAGCATTATACGCCAGGCCAGCGCTTGCACCACTAAAAAGTAATTCCCAGGTGTCGCTATCTCTACCGTCCTTGTGCCTGTCCTTCAGGTAGTTTTTCAGAAGCTCGTAGGTTGCGAACCACGCTACGCCGCCGAAAGTTTCTCTGATAAAGGTGCCCGATTGGCCCTGCCATAGACCTAATAATCCTCTCTCTTGAAGGACACTTCTAATTGTCGGTATGATCTTCGTTGGCTTCTTCACTTGAGATTCGAGGTTTTGCAAATTTGAGATTTGTAATTTACACTTGATCAACTCTACCGGTGTGAGTACCAAACTGGCACAGGAGCCGGCAAACGCACCAGATATGATTATTTGTTGCAGCGGGCTCACATTGCAACTTCTCTCTAGCAGCCGAGAACATTGGTTATACGAAACAAAAAGCACAGCGTTTTCTAAAGAGGCACCAAAAACGGGAGATCCTATGCCCTGAAAGAAGCCTCTCAGTATACCTTCGTTTCTGTAAGTGTACCTGATGCACGACCAAGTAGTGGGGAAAACTTTAGCATCTTGCGTTTGCAATCTAACTTTCACTGTGTCAAATGGATACTCAATTAATTTTCCAAAAGCACCAGCAATCGACCCATTGACGATATCTCTCAATGCCTTGCTTTTAAGGCCTCTATCCTTCTGCTCCGCTATAACGACACTGTCAGATTCCATCGAGGATATTTAGCGAAAAAACTCAGATTTTTTATCCGTAAAGCAGATCTTTCGAAAGCAAGTTAAAGCAACTTAATATACAAAGCTAATAACCAAACTGAGGAGCACAATACGACTCAATGGTTAATCTTGGACATCTCTCTTATCGTAGCGGTAGTCATAGTAAAATTTCTGGTCCAATATCACGTGAAGCTCATCGCATGTCTAAATTTTTCAATTTTACGCATCTTGAATTGAGCCACAGAATAGTGTGAAGTAGAGCCACTTTCTGCCCGAACGGGATGGTGTCGCTGAGGCCACATGCATGATGTTGATTGGGGACTTGTCCAAGTCGTGTCGGAATTTATTCTCACGTGACTGTTCCCATAGTTTCTTTGGAGTCTGCGAAACTCTCAGCACTAGTCGTACGATGTTATGCAAGCGGGCTTGGAAAATTTTTGCCAGAGCGATGAGCGTTGAAAAAAAAAATCAAGCTTGTACCGATTCAAGAGTTAGTAACAGGAACTCTTTTGTAAATCTTGGGTCTTCTTTGTTTAAAGCCTTCAAGGAATAGTCTGCGTTGTTTAGTTCGCTTAAATTGATTATTTCATTAACCCGTCGAAACTAAGATTCAGAAGAAATGAAGTACTTGGCTGCTTACTTGCTATTGGTTCAAGGTGGTAACGAATCTCCTTCTGCTGCTGACATCAAGTCCGTCATCGAATCTGTCGGTGTCGAGGCTGAAGAAGCCAGAATCAACGAGTTGTTGTCCTCTTTGGAAGGTAAGGGCTCTTTGGACGAAATCATCGCTGAGGGCCAGAAGAAGTTCGCCAGTGTCCCGGCTGGTGGTGCTGCTGTCTCCGGTGGTGCTTCTGCTGGTGCCGCTGCTGGTGGTGAAGAAGCTGCTGAAGAAGAGAAGGAAGAAGAAAAGGAAGAATCCGACGACGACATGGGTTTCGGTTTGTTCGATTAAGGTTGATTACTTGTATTAATATATTTTTACTACGTCAGCTTGTATAGCATCGAATAAATTACTCTTTCTTAGAGATTATCCATAACTTTGCGCAATTCGGTCTTTTTCTCTGGATGGAGATCTGACGTTTTGATTGCCTCTTCCAACAGCCGCGTAAGTTCTTGCAAACCGGTTGAGACTTTCCCGTTGTAGCTGTTAAAATAATCAGGATTATTTTCAATCGTAGTATGTAGCAGGGAAGTTATCATACGCGCCTGGCAGTCCAGCTCTTGTGCGGCTTGAGTGCCGAGCCTGATTGCTTGGCACTTATCCCTTAGGTCTGCTCGGAGATTTGTGTACTCACTGAGCACTTTAAAACTCTTGCCGTTTTCGCCTAAGTCGGAATCAGCCATTCCCATGTTTGGTAAACCCATCACATCTTCGATGAGCTTGTCTATTGATATGCCGGAATCAGTATCTTGGATATCGGCGCCAATTGAGTGTTTAGGTACATCACCCACCAGCTCGATGATCGCTTTGACCTGACCTCTTCTCCATTCTGACTCTTTTTCGTACACTCTCCGGCAGATAATGTCCTGCTGCGCAATAGTAGGTTTGTCAAAGAGTCTTGCTCTGAGTGCTTCTACGACAGAAGGCGGAACCTCACCCTGAAGGTCGTCTAACTGAGACTGCTTGGCGCATTCACTTCTGACAAATTCGACGATTTCTTCATACATCGAGGGGCTGTTACTGGGTATAGTCAAAGTGAGGAGCTGGCACGCTTTAAGGCTTACGATCACAACGTGCCACTTCTTTATCCTCAGGTTCCGTCGATGATCTATTGAGGTATCTTATTTGCTAATCCGCGATAGTTTAATGGTTAGAATGGGCGCTTGTCGCGTGCCAGATCGGGGTTCAATTCCCCGTCGCGGAGAGATTAATTTTTTTGAGTTTACGTTGTGGGTCGCTTTCAATGTTTAGAGTGGTGAAATAAACGTTAATTTTTAACATGCGCTACCACAGCGTGGTTCAGGTGCGCGAATAGCTCTTCGAAGCGCTTTTTTTGGCCCGCAGAAAGAGACCTGAATACATCAGCATCCATAAAAGCATCAAATCTCGAGTCCAGCTCGAGCATTGGATTTAGTGGACTACAGGCCACGTGATCGCATCGCACACGTAACCACCAGCACTTGTACCCCTAAATTCAAGATCCGCGATAGTTTAATGGTCAGAATGGGCGCTTGTCGCGCGCCAGATCGGGGTTCAATTCCCCGTCGCGGAGGTTAATTTTTTTGGTCCCTGTCCCGACTCACCCCGACACCGTTCGCCCGCAACCTCCACGCACAGAAGCTGTCATCGCATATTATTACTCTCGTACCTACTTCATTACACAGTGGCCGCATTGGGCATGGCGTATGCCCTCAGAGGCAGGTACCCGTTGTCCTGGTTTGAGATCCCGCAGTACAACGAGTACCAGCCACAACAAGAGCTCAATATTCCAAAATACCCGCCGGCCATCAACACGTTGTCGTTGTCGATGAACGTGCCGATACACAACATCAAGAAAGTTAGATCCAAAAACCCAAGCAACAGGAACATTCCCCATGTACTCTTCATGGAACATAACCATACCAAAAACGTAAACACCACCCATCCGGCTAAAAAGAACCCTTCAATGTTCGACAACATAGTTGGGTCATCGGCGTAAGCAGCTGCAACCCCGAACGACTCCTGGTTGATACAACCCCAGCTGATCCAAAACCCGCCGAACGCGCTAAACACCGTCATCGCAAATGTGTCCCCTGTGACGAAACACAGCAGCCCAGCAAACAGCTCAATGGCCCCACCAAGGAACAAAAAGGGCGGCACCAGCAGAGTGTTGATAGTGACGCCGCGTACACTTGCGTTCACCAGCGACAGAGTCAGGCAGCAGAACGAAAAAGACGCGAGCCCAAGCGGGACAGGGTTCGCCAAGCGTTGCAGTTTCGGACGACGCCGGAACGTCTCCGAGTCCAGGTCATTCACGAAGATGTTCGCCAAGTCTTGCCGCCTGAACGTCTGTGCGCCCATTGTAATGTAGTCGCCATCACGGGTGACTTGGTGTACCAAGCGGGGCTCCGGGCCCACGGGCTCGGACCCCGCGGTCTTGTGAGGGGCTGCAGCCTCGTGCGCGGACATAGAAGACGAATTGGACGGAGATGAGGGGTTAGACATCGGTATACTATTCCAGAACGACCAGACACTTCTCACAGGGTACATCTTGCCGCCTGGAATAGGTCGCTTTTTATGTACGAGCCGCGGCCGCGCGGCTGAAACGGGCAGCGCCGTCGCGTGGTGGCCGTGATCAGGCCATTTCCGTTGGGCCGACAGCGAGCAGGGCAGCCAACTCGCCTAGGTCTCGCACCGCGCAGTCGACAAAATCGGAGTGCGATTCTAGGAGCCACCGGTTATGGTCGTTGACTACCAGCACAGTGGGGCAACCCGCCGAGCGCGCGCTGAGGAGATCGTCGAGCGAGTCGCCTACCATCAGCACGTTGCAGGGGTCTAGCCGGAGTTGTTCGGCTATGTGCAGAAGGGGGTCCGGGCACGGTTTCGTTGGGCGAAACTCGCGGGTCAGTACGTAGTCGAAGTGGCTGTCCTGAGCGGGGACGAAAGACTTCAGTAGATGGTCGAATGGTGCACGCAAATTACGTGTGCATACGCTCTTGCTGATCTCAGCAAGGGTGAGGTAGTGTAGGAGGTCCTGAAGGCCGGGCTGCGGTTGCATTTGGGCCATGGCGCGGTGCTCAACCTCTTGCACTGCGCGCAGCGCCTGCGGCTGCTGCGCTGGTGCCAGGGAGTCGATGTACTCCAGAATGTCCCTCGAGCGGTCGTGTAGTCCGACTGCCTGGCGCATTGCGGGGAACATCCAGGGTTGCGGAAGGCACAGTGTCCCGTCCATGTCGAATACGACAGCCCTAATTTTTTTTAACATCTCGGAAGCCCTGGCTGGTTTACGGAGAGCGTTCCTCGGTCGATATGTTTGTTGGAGGCCAATGGCTCGAGTACTTATTGTAACGTGCTCTTGAGCGGTGGTTACCCTCCTTGAAGCTGGAGGGCAGGTTCACCGATCTCTATGTGGGTATGTATTGAACGAATAAGAATACTATGAAGGCGCCAGCTTTGTTCGAGCAGTCTCGAGGATAACGTGCTTTAAGCAAGCTCCGAGTGGGAGCGAAGGATGCATTCAATGCATGCTTTATTTGAAGTTAGTCTCAAGTAGCACTGGATGGGCGTCCAGGCTTTAAAAAAAATGCTCCTGCATCCGTCAGGTGGGCCTCGTAGTTGCCCTTTTTTCAGCAGGTGTCTGGGGCCTTTTTTTTGTATGTAGTTATAGATCGCTCTTGTATTGATTCACATCGTCCGTCACTTGAGAACAGCCAAAATTACGGTCACACTCATACACACCCTGAAATAGAGTCAATGGACCGGAAGTATAGGCTGGTCGTTAAGGTCACTGGGATCGAGCGGGTGGGGCCCCTCGGGAACAAGCGTGACAACCCGACGGTGGTCTTTGACGTCTCCTGCAACGTACCCACCTTTCGCAAATCGCACCATACAAAGGTCAAAAAGTCTGCAGACGAGTTCCGGCAGCTATTCAAGTACCTGAATGGAGCTCTCCAGGAAAGTTTTATCCCCTCTCTACCCGCTACGTACACCAATTACGGAATCAACAGTAATGACGACTATACAAAGACAGTGGCAAATTTCCAGCAGTGGTTCGATAGAATAGCAGAGGATCCGCTCATTGTGCGGAACGAAGAGGTGGCCTTCTTTATAGAGAGTGACTTCAACAGTTATTCGCCTACCAACAGCTTCAAGCTGCCCGCCTCGGGGCTTATGCGGAAGACGCTGAAGCAGCTGGCGCCACCGTACGACGAAGTGGTTGAGCTGGCAGAGTTCAGACCGCAGGTCAAGTCGCTCCACTGGGGCGCGCAGGAAGTACAGCATAAGCTGACCAAGGTTTGTCGGGGCCGCAAGATCCTGGCGCAGGAACAGAACACGTTTGGTCAGCGGTTTGCGACCCTGGTGGAAAACCAGCCGCTCTACAAGAAGTTTGGCAGGATCATCACTACAACAGGCGATATCAACAGTGTAATGGCCACTTTGGACTTTGCTACGCTGTACGACGGGCTCGAATGGATCGTCAAGGACACCTACGTGGTCAAGGAAGCACTGACCAACAGGCATCTCGTCATGCGTGAACTAGCACAGGCACAACAGCTTTCCAAGTCCAGGCAGGAGAACGCCCGCAAGCTCCGGGCCAAACGCGATATCAGCCCTCTGAAAGTAGACGAGGCTCTACGTCAACTGAAAGCGGCCGCCCAGGACGAGAACCAGCTCACCGAAAAACTGCAGAGAATCACCACCAACATGACCCACGAGAGAAACCAATGGCTCCAGTGGTACGAGGACTTTCTATGCCACACTATAAAAGAGTGCACCAAGCTCAAGATCGAATACGAAAGAAAGAAACTGACGCTACTCGAGCGCGTTCGCTCGGACGTGCGCCGTGCAGACTCCAACGGAGGATTATCGCGTCTGGGACGCAAGTCTACCACCCCGTTAGCGTCTAACGTCTCGCAGAGTGTAGAGGGCGACACCTGGACCGGTGAGGCCCGGCAACGTACTCAGTTACAGGTAGACAAAGTGTCACGCACAGAATTCGACACAGCTCTGGCAGTCACAGAAGAGGCAAGAAAGCATAACGAAAGCATCGACTCCACATCACTAGATGCCCGCCAGGCGGCCCGTATGCTAGGTCTACCAACCTTCTAAGGCCTTGTGTATAGTAGTAGTAAAGCACACGTGACGGATAATTGGCCCCAGCGAAATTTTCAGCACGCGGTGCGTTCAGATTTTTTCGCAGTACGCGGTTGAACGAGCAGAAAAAAAATTAATGCATGCTGGTTGTTGCAACGGGGTCTCTCTCGTGGGCCCATCAACGAACAGCTGCTGCTTACTGTTACTGTTTCTATTACCTTTCCACTTCCCATTGGGAGAAAATTTTTCATTCTCATCGATAGTAATAGGTTTACTTTTAAGAGATCCTTCTCTTTCTTATAGCTTTCACTCTCTTCTTGGGTCCCTCTTTTAGAACAGTGCGGAAAGCTAATCATACAAGCTAAACAACTCATTCAAAGGAATTAAACAGAGATGGTTGCTTTCACTGTTGACCAAATGCGTTCCTTGATGGACAAGGTTACCAATGTGCGTAACATGTCCGTTATTGCCCACGTCGATCACGGTAAGTCTACGTTGACCGACTCTTTGGTGCAAAAGGCCGGTATTATCTCCGCAGCCAAGGCTGGTGAGGCCCGTTTCATGGACACCAGAAAGGATGAGCAAGAAAGAGGTATCACTATCAAGTCTACTGCTATCTCGTTGTTCGCCGAGATTGCCGACGAAGACGTCAAGGACATGAAGCAAAAGACCGACGGTAACTCTTTCTTGATCAACTTGATCGACTCCCCAGGTCACGTTGACTTCTCTTCTGAAGTTACTGCTGCTTTGCGTGTGACCGATGGTGCTCTAGTTGTTGTCGACACCGTTGAGGGTGTCTGTGTGCAAACCGAGACTGTGTTGAGACAAGCTTTGGGTGAAAGAATCAAGCCTGTTGTCGTGATCAACAAGGTCGACAGAGCTTTGTTGGAATTGCAAGTTTCTAAGGAAGACTTGTACCAATCTTTCTCCAGAACCGTCGAATCCGTCAACGTTATCATCTCCACTTACGCTGATGAAGTCTTGGGTGACGTTCAAGTGTACCCATCCCAGGGTACCGTTGCCTTCGGTTCCGGTCTTCACGGTTGGGCTTTCACCATCCGTCAATTCGCCAACAGATACGGTAAGAAGTTCGGTGTTGACAAGACCAAGATGATGGAGAGATTGTGGGGTGACTCTTACTTCAACCCAAAGACCAAGAAGTGGACTAACAAGGACACTGACGCCGATGGTAAGCCATTGGAGAGAGCTTTCAACATGTTTGTGTTGGACCCTATCTTCAGATTGTTTGCTGCCATCATGAACTTCAAGAAGGATGAGATTCCAGTTCTTTTGGAGAAATTGGACATCACTTTGAAGGGTGACGAAAAGGATCTAGAGGGTAAGGCTTTGTTGAAGGTCGTCATGAAGAAGTTCTTGCCAGCTGCTGACGCTCTGTTGGAAATGATCGTCATGCACTTGCCATCTCCAGTTACTGCTCAATTCTACAGAGCTGAGCAACTATACGAAGGTCCATCTGACGATGCCTCTTGTCTAGCCATCAAGAACTGTGATCCAAAGGCAGACTTGATGTTGTACGTTTCCAAGATGGTTCCAACCTCTGACAAGGGTAGATTCTACGCTTTCGGTAGAGTTTTCGCCGGTACTGTTAAGTCCGGTCAAAAGGTCAGAATTCAAGGTCCAAACTACGTCCCAGGTAAGAAGGACGATTTGTTCTTGAAGGCTATCCAAAGAGTTGTTCTGATGATGGGTTCCAGAACTGAGCCAATCGATGACTGTCCAGCTGGTAACATTGTCGGTTTGGTCGGTATCGATCAATTCTTGTTGAAGAGTGGTACCTTGACCACCAACGAAGCTTCCCACAACATGAAGGTCATGAAGTTCTCTGTCTCTCCAGTTGTCCAAGTCGCTGTTGAAGTCAAGAACGCTAACGACTTGCCAAAATTGGTCGAAGGTTTGAAGAGATTGTCCAAGTCTGACCCATGTGTCTTGACCACCATGAACGAATCTGGTGAACACATTGTCGCTGGTACCGGTGAATTGCATTTGGAAATCTGTTTGCAAGATTTGGAAAACGACCACGCTGGTATTCCATTGAAGATCTCCCCACCTGTCGTTTCTTACAGAGAAACTGTTGAAGGTGAATCTTCTCAAGTTGCTTTGTCCAAGTCTCCAAACAAGCATAACAGAATCTACCTAAAGGCTCAACCAATTGACGAAGAAGTCTCTTTGGCCATTGAGACCGGTAAGATCAACCCAAGAGATGATATCAAGGCTAGGGCTAGAATCATGGCTGATGAGTTCGGCTGGGATGTCACTGACGCTAGAAAGATCTGGTGTTTCGGTCCTGACGGTAACGGTCCAAACTTGGTCGTTGACCAAACCAAGGCTGTCCAATACTTGCACGAAATCAAGGACTCCGTCGTCGCTGCCTTCCAATGGGCTACCAAGGAAGGTCCAATTTTCGGTGAACAAATGAGATCCGTCAGAGTCAACATCTTGGATGTTACTTTGCACGCCGATGCTATCCACAGAGGTGGTGGTCAAATCATCCCAACCATGAGAAGAGCCACTTACGCTGGTGTCTTGTTGGCTGAGCCAAAGATTCAAGAACCAGTCTTCTTGGTCGAAATTCAATGTCCAGAACAAGCTGTCGGTGGTATTTACTCCGTCTTGAACAAGAAGAGAGGTCAAGTTGTTTCCGAAGAACAAAGACCAGGTACTCCATTGTTCACCGTCAAGGCTTACTTGCCAGTTAACGAATCCTTCGGTTTCACTGGTGAATTGAGACAAGCCACTGGTGGTCAAGCTTTCCCACAAATGGTGTTCGACCACTGGGCTACTCTAAATAGTGATCCATTGGACCCAACCACCAAGGCTGGTGAAATCGTTCTTGCTGCTCGTAAGAGACACGGTATGAAGGAAGAAGTTCCAGGCTGGCAAGAATACTACGACAAATTGTAAGCACAGTAACAGGAAGGACATATTCTCTGTATTCTCATTCCTCGCCGTTATTATGTATAGTTTTCGCCAATTTGTTTGTAGTTTAACACACATTAGTATTCAATAGTCTTCACTATCTCACCGTAGTCTTTCGCTCTACTAGTGATCGCCTGGGAGAATCCACAAGGGACCTGCAACGTGCTAACGCGCGAAGGGGCCAGGACCCATCGTGGCGAGTCGACCATTTCCTCCGCTTGCACTCCACTATTGATCATCTCGAAGTAGTCCGAAATCAATGGTGACACCTTACATAAATAGCGAACTCCGCGCCGCAATGAGTCGAATCTCGCTGAGCCCTGCAAACTACAGCAGACGGGCGAGCGATAGTATGGCAATTTCTGGCAACACTAGTTGCACTACATTGTCTTAACATCCTGTAACATCCCGAACGGTACGCTCTATAAGCTTTATATCTTCAATTGACCTCAAGCCACCAAAACCTCGCCTATGGCTGGCTAGTCTTGCGAATCGTATCGGTCGAAAAGGTTCCTTGACAAATACTCGGAAGAAATAATGCAAACTGCTGCCTCAATAGTGAAATTTTGTCAGGAGCCAACATTATTACTGAATATTTTCTCGAATACTGGACTTCTTCAAGGAGAGCATCTTCTACAGTAAAGACTGCCAGTATATTATCACAAATCATGAACGCTGAAAGCCGATTTTTCAGTAGTAAGAAAAACTAAACCCAAACTCAAGTATGCGAGCCCCAACCTTCATTGCAGACAAGGCACATCGGACTTGTATCTATTCATCACGCTTTTGTGTGCAGAAATATAAAAGACAAATAAACAGGTGAAAACACTTAGGAAAACTTGAATATCTTGCATTGTTGTCTTAGTTGTTGTTAGTCTTCGAGAGGGTGTGTTGTAGACTACTGACGCACAACATATCGCTACAACAAGAGAAACAATGGGTCATCTTGAGCACACTTTATACACCTCCTGAATTAATAAAGCTATATGACAGATTAAGTCACCGCTTTGAGCGGGCAAAATTCTGAGCGACTACTTTGTCTCCCGGAGACCTATTCTCTGAACTTCGATCTAAGCGGGCTCTTCCTGAGGGGAAACCACTTTATATCGGATAGAAGAGCTATAAAGCGCGCATAATTGCAGCGAAACCATAACAATGACAAACAACAAAGTTCACAGCTTCTGGTCGTTATGTGCACGTAAGGAGAGCATTAGTAACTGTCTCGTGATCGGCGGGCATCGCTTCTTAGAAAACTGACCAAAGAACGTTGATAGCTACCAGGATTCAAGGAAAGACTCCCAGGAAGAATAAATGTCACTACCTCCCGACTTGAAAGAGCTATATGCACAATGGTTGGGGGAGTTTATCAATGTGCTCAATCCGCGTCAGGATCAGCTAGCTTCAACCTATGAAAAGGCAAGAAGGAACTTGTTAGATACAGAGTCTGTGATATACTATCCTCAGGACCTGAAAAAGATTAAAGGCATCGGTAATACGATTATGAGCAGATTAGAAAAGAGACTGCATCAACACTGTAGCGAAATTGGGGTTCCAGTCCCAGTACGACCAGCGGCTACTGACCTACAAACTGGACTGAAAAGAACCACAACAGCACTACGTTCGAAAAGCGTCGAAGGTGCTGCACAAAATGCCAATGAAGGAGAACCTGTAAGAAAGAAGCAACGGAAATACATCCCAAAGAAGCGATCAGGAGGGTATGCTATCCTTTTGGCTCTATTACAGGCTAATGCGATGAGCAGAGGAGTCGGGAAAAGCAGCATCATTGAACTCGCACAGAGATATTGTGACAGCAGTATGGGTCCAAACTTCATGACCAAGGAGCTAAGGGGCGCCTGGTCCGCAGTCAAGTCTCTGATGAAACATGAATTAGTTGTAGAACAAGGTCGCCCAAAGATTTACTTCCTAACAGAAGAAGGCCACAACTTGGCGACGACGCTAAAGGTAGCTGATAATATTAAATTTGAGAACGAAGAGGATGTACGCTGCAAGGGGAATGAAGCAGAGGGAGAGTCTGAAATTACAGCCAACTTACAAGAATTATTCGGGGAGAAGGAGCGCGATGCCTTCAGCAGGCCTGAAGAGCATAGTTCGTCTCTTCTCAATATAACTTTTCAAGACTCTAGCACAACACCAGTTAACAGACAGTCCAAGATTTCTAGATCGCGAACACTCGCTATCTCGACGCCGATATCGAGAAGATACACCGGGGGAAAGCAACAAACAAGCTTCTCAAGAGCATTATTAGACGAGGGGAATATATTGAGAAGGAGATTTGAAGGTACCAGCTACGAGCTATGGAAAACGGGAAGTTACGAAGTATACCCGATCATTGATCATCGCGAAGTGAAATCTCAACAAAACAGAGATTTCTTCGCGAAGGCTCTAGAGTTGAAAGGCACCAAGTGCGAAATTCGACAGCTATCGCTAGGAGATATCATATGGATTGCAAAGAACAAGAAGACTGGCGCTGAATGCATTCTCAACACAATAATTGAGCGTAAGAGGTTGGATGATTTGGCTATCAGTATTCGCGATAATAGATTTATGGAGCAGAAGAATCGACTTGAAAAGTCGGGGTGTAAAAACAAGTACTACTTGATTGAAGAAACTATGGCTCGAACAATGGAGGGTATGACTGAAGCCTTGAAGACAGCTTTATGGGTTATACTTGTCTACTACCGATTTTCAATGATGAGAACTATGAATGCAGATGAGACTGTAGAGAAATTGCATGCTCTTCATACTGTTATCAGCAAAGAGTACTCAGATAAAAACTTGATAGTAATATACCCAAACGACCTACGAAGTCAGGATGATTTCCTCAAAGTACTGGATAAGTTTCGATTAGAATTTGAAAAGGAAAATGACATTGAATGCTGTCACACTTATCACTGCTTTCAAGAGATCATGGGGAAAGGCGAAATGAGCACAGTCGGTGAACTGACAATCCGTATTCTGATGTTTATCAACGGAATTTCCATTGAGAAAGCTGTTGCAATACAATCACACTTCCCAACGCTCAATCACATACTAACGGCTTATAGAGAGTGCGAGTCAGAGGAGGAAGCCAAGCTACTAATGTTTAACAAGTTGGGGAATGCTCCGGGAACAAAGAAAATAACCAAAGGGCTATCGGAGAAAATTGCCGATGTCTTTGGTAAGTATTGATTGATGATAATTCTTTTATGCACTTCAGCACCAGCACTCGTGGAGGGTGCTAGTGATAGTTTCTATAGACGTAGTCAACATCAATGCCTTGATCAAACACCTTCCCAATTTCTTCCAAACTTAAGCCTTTAACTTCAGGATACCAAAGGTAGACAAACACCCAATTCAAAACAGTAGAGAGGGCCAATGTCAGCAAAATCTTTTGGTTTCCGAAACGATTGACCAGCGATAGAAAAGACATTGATACAGCAGTGTTGGCGAGCCAGTTGGTACATGAAATACATGATGCTCCGAAGGCCCTCCTGTTTAAAGGTAAAAACTCAACACTACTCCAGGGAATGTTTCCCATTCCCGATGCAAACGCTGCCACGAAAATCAAAAGCGAGGAAAATATCAGTGAAGTGTTGCCACTGTCAAACCCTATGACGCTTATGAGCAGCCCGATTGTCATCACCCAAATAGTGTAAAGCAGTATCTTCCTCTTGCCTATAATGTCGATCAGGCCAAAGGCAACGAAGGTAAATATGAAATTGGTCAATGCAATAGCTGCTGCTGGCAGCAGAGGGTTGTTGACGTTCAAATCTTGGAAAACTACACCAGCATAGTACATGAATGCGTTAAATCCAGAAGCCTGCTGGAAAAACATCAAGACACACCCTATTATCAGAGCTCTCTTAGCCCTCGCCTCCATCCGGTGCTTCTTCTTCCGAGAGTGCTGCGGCGATTGAGGAGATGAAGACAATTGCGTATTGCTTGAGTTGCCTGTGCTGCCATCAGAAGCCGCTTTGAATGTTACCGCCTTAAAGTTTGGAGAAAGAAGCTTGGAGCGGTTGAACAAAAGAGGTTCCTCGATATCCTCATACCTCCGGAGCTTGCAAATTTCTTGAACAAGCTTTCGCAGCTTCAAACCAAGCTGCTGTGGAGTTGCAGCGGGATAGATCAATCTCAAAGTCGCATGGGCTTTTGTAAGCTCGTTTTTGGAAATGAGCCATCTTGGCGACTCTGGGACAAACTCCATAGAGACCAGGAAAACTACCGCTGGGACCACAGAAATACCGAACAGATATCTCCACGAGTGTTTCGAATCACCGATCGAAAGCGCTGCTACGTATGACAGTAATTGGCCGCCCGTTATTGCCACCGAATTGAGTGTGAGCACCGTACCTCTGATATTCGCAGGGGACACTTCGCTCAAGTAAACTGGAACGCACTGCGCTGCAACCCCAATAGCCAGACCCACAACTAGCCGCCCCATCACAAGCAGACACAAAGTTCTCGAAAGCGCCATCCAAAGACCACCGACGATAAAGACGGCGCTGCAAAACGTGAGCGTCTTCCTCCTACCATACGTGTCGGATAGTGGGAAACCCAATACAGATCCAAAAAATGAACCCAAGCACGTTACAGACGTAATCAGTTCCTTGTCAAAACTCGTAATGATTTCTCTCGAGATATCCTCCGGTTCGATCTTTAACAAAACGCCCGATATCACTCCTGTATCGTACCCAAACAGTAAACCTCCCAAACACGCCCCCAAATATGTAGTCACACTCCTGAGACTAAGCCGGTACGGCAGTTGGTCGATATCATTGACCGTTAATGATGTAACCTGCGAAAACGTCGAGTACAAATCAGAATAAACATCTTCCACCTCTGAGCCAGGTGATGCCAGGGACGTCCTTACATGATGACCATTCTCCATAACTAAGTCATCCAATGCCAACCTCCAGATGCCTTGATTCGACACTTTGTCTGGTACTATTTAGTGTTTTTTGCAAGCCCGCAGTACTTAATAATCCTCGAGGCCAAAGGATAACACTAAAACTAACAAAAGACAGCCTATAAGAGGTCCAAAAGAGACCCATAAGGCCATTGGTAGACCACCTAGAGCTGTTCTTGAAGCTTAGCTGCTTAGATAAGTTGTCACGTGACTGGTGAAGGTATTACCTTTACTAAGGCTATATAGAAAAGGAGTATACTTAAACAGCCTCAGCATCACGGCACTTCATAAGATAGGCACTTGAGGGCTCGCAATGAGTTTCAAAGGGTTCACAAAGGCTGTGGCGAGAGCGCCCCAGTCGTTTCGTCAGAAGTTCAACATGGGTGAGCAAGTGGAGGATCCTGTTTACGAGGACGCAGAGCGTCGGTTTAAGGAGCTGGAAATCGAGGTGAAGAAACTGAGTGAGGAGTCAAAGAGGTATTCCGGTGCTGTGAATGGGATGCTGACGCATCAAATTGGGTTTGCCAGGGCGATGGAGGAGATTTTCAAGCCTATCAGTGGTAAGATGAGTGACCCTAACGCCACTGTCCCTGAGGATAATCCAGAGGGTATCGAAGCTTGTGAGCAGTATAGGGCTATTGTTGCGGACTTACAAGAGGTATTGAAGCCGGATCTGAAATTGATTGACGAGAAGATCATGGAGCCATGTTCTGACCTGCTGAAGACCATCGGGTGTATTCGTAAGATGGCTACCAAGAGAAACCACAAGAAACTGGATCTCGACAGACGTTGCAACACTTACAAGAAGTTCGAGAAGAAGGACAAGCCCACTCCTAAAGATGAGGAAAGGATGTTCAAAGCGCAGGCAGAGATGGAGGTCGCTCAGCAGGAGTATGATTACTACAACGAGATGCTGAAGACACAGTTGCCTGTGCTGTTCGGGCTGGAAGCTCAGTTCGTGCAACCGCTGTTTGTCTCCTTCTATTTTATGCAGCTGAACATCTTTTACACACTGTACAACAGGTTCCAGGAGATGAAGATACCCTACTTTGACTTGACCACAGACATCACGGAGGCTTTTCAGTTCAAGAGAGGTAATGTGGAAGAACAATGTGACGCCTTGACTATCACACACTTCAAGGTCGGCTATAGCAAGGCCAAACTGGAGATGACCAGAAAGCGCTATGGGTCCCAGTCCCCCACATCCACCGGGGGCGCAGGGTATCCTGGCAGCCCAACATCGCCAACAGCCTATGGGGCTGCTCCAGGCGTCGGAGCCATGGGTGCAACAGGAGCTTATGCTGCTGCCGCACCCAACGCCGGTGCATACGGCGCTTACGGCGTTCAGTCGCCAACCAGCCCTGCTGTGCCCGCCTACCAACAGACCCCGGCCCCAACAGGAGCCTACCAAGCGCAGACCCCACCTCCACCAACATATGCAATGTCGGGTGCGGCAGCCGCGCCTTCAGCAGCGAACACTGTGACAGCACTTTACGACTACCAGGCCCAAGCTCCGGGCGACCTTTCCTTCACAGCTGGCGCTGTTATCGAGGTCATCCAGCGCACAGACGACCCTAATGAGTGGTGGACCGGCCGCTACAACGGGCAGCAGGGCGTCTTTCCAGGGAATTACGTCCAGGTAAACAAGAACTGATATCTTACATAGTCTCAATATATTATGCCACTACTGTAAATCCTCTAGCAATCCCGACATCGAGCCCATCGTGGACTTCCCTCTTCGGGTTAAATTATTGTCTTGAGTCCATGATAAGTAGAAGAAGCGTAAAAAAACGCCAACCTTAACGAACTATAGAACACAAGTACAAAGTAGTTACCTCTCATCTAGGCCAAGGGACTAGAAAACAGATCGTTTCGAAAGTAATTGTTCAACTTGTGTTATTGTCAATTACACTTCAAAGCCTTTCCCCTCATACGCCTGAACTAAAAGAGAATTTTTCGTTACGTGTCCCTCTCATTGAACGCAACATAGCAAGTAGATAGATCCGGGACTTTTTGGTCGTTCATCCAGCTGAGCTAAGAGTATCTTCACCTCGACTGCTCCATTTTTCTAACTTTAGAGCGCTTTTGTGAGTTTCTCCTTAGGGCCTTTCTTTTCAAGGGCATCCTTTGAGAGATAAACGGTATCATAGGATTAACGTTTAAGCCCAATCGGCTCTCAACATCGACCCTTTTAGCCCTTTGAGTCTAGGTCTGACTTTTGGCAGAGTTGCCTGGATCCAGAATCGTAAAGTTCTGGCTCCCTAATTTGGGAAGTTGTTGTTTCAAGTGGGTTTAATCAGTGTTCGAGAATAACAAGCAAGGATCGTCTTCCCAAATGACGAATGGTGGGATTGGGGGAGTATCTCCTACAAAATCACCCATTTCTCTGCTATGGAAACAGATAAGTGGTAACCCAAAGAGTATGTCGACAGACTCCTTGAACTTGCCTTCACCTATATCACCTGGTCCACATCCTGACAGCGAAACGAGTGGTATACGAATGCCCGTGCTCTCATCTAGGGAGAATCGACTTGAGTCTAGCGTGTCTGGTAGGAGGTCGCCCAAGGGTCGGGCAGGCCCAACGTCCAAGTGCGACGAATATAAGAGCTTTCGGGATGATTTCTTGGCAAACAGGCATGGATTTACAGGTAGAGTGTTTGGAGTTTCTCTGTCGGAGTCTCTAAGTATTGCCAGCGCAGAGGTCATAGTGCAAAGTGGACTGATTAGTTTCGGAAGGATACCCATTGTTGTGGCAAAATGCGGGGCATATCTGAAAGCTCATGGATTGGAGACATCTGGAGTTTTCCGTATAGCTGGCAACAGCAAACGTGTCAAGGAACTGCAGTATATATTCTCTTCTGCTCCGGATTATGGTGCAAAGTTTAATGACTGGGATGCATACACTGTACATGATGCGGCTTCGTTGCTAAGAAGATTTCTGAATAACCTCGAGGAACCGTTGGTTCCACTTGATCTTTACGAAGCTTTCAGGAAACCCTTAAAGGAAAGACCGAGAATCCTGAAGCATATGGCTTATCCAGCCGCTTCTGGAACAACCGCAGATAGAGAGAACTCAGATGTACTGAAAGCGTCACACAACGAGGTAGACAAGGATGATAGAGGCAATGATGGTGACGAGGAAAAAGAAGAAGACGATCCCTTAATAGCAGAGGAGAAGAGGAAGAAGAAGCAGCGGCATAGGAAACGGTTGGTTCGAGATATTCGGGCTGCCATCAAAGAATATGAGGGCCTTTTTGTTTCGCTTTCTAGTGACACAAAACAGCTAACTATTTATCTCCTGGATTTGTTGAGTTTGTTCGCCAGGCAGTCTCAATTCAACCTCATGACCGGCAAAAACTTGGCTGCCATATTTCAGCCTTCAATCCTCTCTCACCCGCAGCACGACATGGACCCAAGAGAGTACGAATTATCAAGATATGTGACTGAGTTCCTGATAGAGTATTCTTATAAGTTGCTGCCACACCTTTTGAAACTCATTACAGATGAGCAGCAACAAGCTCAGCCTCACCAACAAGATTGCGAAATCGAAGCGCCTAAAGCCGATAAGCTAGTAGTTACAAATGAAAAGAACGAAAGCGTCACATTTGGTTCATCTGCCGCCATAAATACTTCAAGAGAGATTGGCGAAGAGGCACCAGAAAGTAAGGAAGCTCATAGTACGCCGTCCGCGATTGGTTTTGCCTCTCCCAACAAGAATACCTCATCAAAGCAGCCACTTAAGGTTCCAAAGCAGCGGAGACCGCATTCTAAATCCATAGGTTCAGTACCGACACCACCGGATGTTATCGCCAGCAATAAAAGGCGATCACGACTGTTTCCGTGGTCGCCTAAACCTGGCATACTAAGTGACAACGGAGGTGATCTTACAGCAACAGAAGAGGAGGGCGAAGAGTCGTACTTTGATGATGAACATCGTGTACATTCTCCGTTGAGTATAAATTCAAGTTCAGTTCCAAGGCAGCAATTCCTGCCAATACCGCATATGCATCGAAGTATGAGCGGTAATAGTACAAATTCGTCCCTTGCCAGGCGTCCCGTGTCTGCTATCCTCAGCGAAAGCAGAAATGGTTCAGCTGATGCATTTGACTTCAATTCCAGTAAGGGAAGCGAGACAGCAACTGTAAAGAATATGCTGTCTGATGAAACCGAGCTTGAAGAACGCAGTACAAGATCACGCAAGAGAGATACATGGTTTCAGAGATTACGGAGTAGGTCAAGATCTAACACAAGATCATGAAATGGGTCGAACGCGCTATCGGTGCACTTAGTCTTCAATCTGTTTGTATTATATAGAGTTAAAGAGATGATTTACGACTTCCGAGTACAAATCGAACCCACTAAGCTCTGCCCCAAGTATGGCCTTGTTCTACAAGCGCTTTCTAATCGATTTCAATAGGCACCTCTTTCCCCTGGTCCAATTTCGCCCTTTTTACATCATTCTCCGTGCTTGCATCGACATTTGGGCGTTTTTTGTTTGCTCTAGAAGTTTCATCATCTGAGCCTAGCTCAATGATACCTTGGTCATTTTCGAGTTTCGACTGATCCGGTTCTTCTTCTTCCGTGTCACTTATTGTTGGCTGCTTTGGTACCGTAATTAGCGGCACTTCAACATCAGGTAGTTCAATTTCTTTCTCTAGTGGGCCCTCTACTGATTCGATGTAAAGCTCTATTGGTTTTCTGAAGCTCCCACTATCTATCCCCTCTTCATCCGAGAATAGCAATACTGACCCACTATGAAGTTTACAGCCTGCTAAAGTGTAACCCTCTAGATCGTCAAAATCGTAATCCGCAAGTAATCTTTGATTGCTAGTGTCTATGATAGACGTCTCCTCAGGATAATTATACTTTTGCCGGATAAGCTCAACCAGTTCACTCAGCCTAATTTCTTCAAGGCCCTTCTTCGTGATCCTGAGGATACCTCGACACACTTTACCGCTAACTGGACACGAGGGATTTGGGGGCGCCAAATTTGGATTTGAAATATAGCGATCGTTGGAGAGGTTGCTTGCCTTCGCAGTAAAAGCCATGCGGAGATCGCTAGCCTTGTTCGATGAAGCGTAAGGTAGCAGATTCAACACACGTAAAGCGGCCAAGGTTGACAAGCCCGCGATAACGGCATTCGTTGTAGCTATGGCCGGTATGATATTTCCTGCGATTTGTTTGATGTCAAATACAGTATTTATTGGAATGTCGAAAATATGCGAACGGATATTAGCAGCGGTTGCGACAAATCTTAAGGTATCTTCATCATCCTTGTCAAACTCTATACTAGTTTCTCCGTCACGAATTCTCCGCATCAGTATGCTCGTGGCACGAATAAACTCAGCCAGCTGTTGTTGGATGCTCCAAACAGAGCTTAAGGCTAGCTTTGAAGACTCTGAATCAGCCGACGCAGCCGCTTCTTCAATTAGCTGTGGACTGAGTGGGGATGGCCTTGCCCTTGTCTTCCAGAGGTTGTCAATCTCCAGCAGTTTTTCGATATCCATTACAAAAAGCTTAACCAGAATATCCTTTATACGCGATCTGTCATCTGAAAGGATAATCTTCTGGAGATCGTGCAGCTCGTTGGTTTCCTGCTTGATCCTGGCGATTTCTGTCTGATCATCCGTGCCCCAATCGTTAGTATTTTCGGTCGTGGATGCAGCCTCCGCGTTGAATAGCTGGTTGAACAGAAAGTTCTTCGCCCACACGACACAATGCACAGGCTGTGAAGGGGTTGACCTAATGGTGCAAACGGGGAAAGTCTTTGGAGTTTCCTTAGCCGTGCAATCAAAGCACTCCGTTTCCCCCGGAATTATGGGCTGGATGTAACCGTCAAACCCAGAAGTGCCTGACTCCAGGAGGGGCCTCGAAAGGAACTGGGCCATCTTGTTCACGTACCTCCGGGCAGCCAGATTATCCAAACCATTGAAGATAATATCGAATTGATCGAACCAAGCTAAGGGAAACTGCGTCTCATCCATGATATTGCCTTGATAGGGTACTAATTTTGAGTTGTTAAAATGCTGAACCGCTTTCACAGCCGTGGTAGACTTGGGCTGCTTAATATCACGCTGCCTGAAGAGGAACTGCCTATTCAAATTTGACAAATCGATGGTATCCAAGTCCACAATGTGAATTTCACCGAAATCCATAAGGATCACATCCTTCAGAAGCTCGGACCCAATACCTCCCGAGCCCACAATCAAACACTTGTAGGATCTCAGCTTCCGGTAGTTTTCCGGACCAACAATCTTCACAATACCACTTTCCCTTGCCATAATCGCAGAATACAGCTTCTGGATGCCTGATGCCTGGAATTGATCTAGTGTACACCTGTCGCATTCAAAGAAGTACGACCCATGAAGAGGTCTCGTCTATATAACCATGGTCACGTGAAACACCTTCTACTAGACCAACCTCTATTCAAGCCCAGGGACTTGTTGAATAGCCAACTAGACAGGGTCAACCTTCCTCCTGCTGTAGCGCCATGTTCAAGATTCCTTTATTCATTGTTCTCGATTGCAAATGGTTCAGCCGCACGCTCCGATGAAGACAAAACGAATCCCGCCCAAACTTGTCAACTACTATCACAAGGACCAATCCCACCAGTTACAGTTGCCGGCAAGAGATATTGAATCTCAATCCACTCCTAAACAACAGCTGCTCATAGTGCTCGCTCTTCATCAAACCTGGTAACGGAAGGTTACCCTCTCTCTTTCCTTTCTCCGAAGTCGGCTTTCCAACGTCGAAGAGCCGATCTCGGCTGCGACCCCACTACTATTTGGACGGGACCTGTTTCGATTTTCTCGAGGACTTCCTCACCAAATTGACTTGCCGAATCACGGAATTCCCATAGTAAGTGGTATGTAAGCTACTATGGTTGCGTATATAAGGATTTTGCGCAGTCAGTTGGACGTAGCTGGATCTGATTCTTATGCTGTGTGAATCCCTTTCTCCCTCTCGCTTTTACTCTAGTTGTTATTCCGTAATTTATATATCCTTGTTCTCGGTTCTTGCGTTTTTCTTTTGTACATCAGGTTGTGGTTGATATATCTACATTATATATAACACTTCGGTCGGTTCGTGCGAGTTGGTTGTTTCCTTACTTTATCATTAGTCGGGTGTGTTCGTTATAGAAGAAAGATAGATTTATCAACAAACACTTGGAAACACAGAAGTCGAGGTCTAGGACTGACAGACAGATAGAGGTGTTTAATTGAAGAATGTTGAGATCACAAATTTGCAGACGCGCTGTTAACAGAATGTTGGCTTCGACCACTCACAAGCAACCTACCATCGGTAAGTTCACCGGGAAACCGGATCCAAATACTGGCAAGTACACTGTATCGTTCATCGAAGGTGATGGTGTGGGTCCAGAGATTTCGAAGTCCGTGAAGGATATTTTTGCAGCTGCCAAAGTTCCTATTGTTTGGGAAAGTTGTCCCGTGAAGCCATTGTTGGTCAATGGTGTCACTGCGATCCCCGAACAGGCCCAGGAGTCTATTAACAGAAACTTGGTCGCCTTGAAGGGTCCTTTGGCAACCCCTATCGGTAAGGGTCACAGATCGATGAACTTGACTTTGAGAAAAACTTTTGGCCTATTCGCCAATGTTCGTCCAGCAAAGTCGGTAGAGGGCTTCAAAACCACCTACGAGAACGTAGACTTGGTTCTAATCAGAGAGAATACTGAAGGTGAGTACGCAGGTATCGAACACGTGATTGTCCCTGGTGTTGTCCAGTCTATCAAGCTCATCACCAGAGAAGCCTCCGAGAGAGTCATCAGATATGCATATGAGTACGCTAGAGCCGTTGGCAGACCAAAACTTGTCGTGGTCCACAAATCCACCATACAAAGATTGGCCGATGGGTTGTTTGTCACTGTGGCCAAGGAATTGGCACAGGAATTCCCAGATGTGCAATTGCAAACTGAACTGATCGACAATACCGTCCTGAACGTGGTTTCCAACCCTTCTAAGTACAGCGATGCCGTTTACGTGTGTCCAAACTTGTACGGTGACATCTTGTCCGACTTGAACTCCGGTTTGAGTGCAGGTTCTCTTGGTTTGACACCGTCCGGTAACATTGGCCACAAGGTATCCA
This sequence comes from Torulaspora franciscae, assembly GCA_003705175.3. Classification (NCBI taxonomy): domain Eukaryota; kingdom Fungi; phylum Ascomycota; class Saccharomycetes; order Saccharomycetales; family Saccharomycetaceae; genus Torulaspora; species Torulaspora franciscae. The sequence continues at coordinate 594,596 of PPHX03000001.1, forward strand.
TCTTTGAAGCCGTTCACGGTTCCGCTCCAGACATTGCAGGCCAAAACAAGGCTAATCCAACTGCCTTGTTGTTGTCTTCTGTGATGATGTTGAACCACATGGGTCTATACGAGCACGCCAACAAGATTGAAAAGGCTGTTCTAACTACCATTGCAGCTGGTCCAGAATCTAGAACCGGTGACTTGGGTGGTTCCGCTTCGACATCTTCCTTCACTGAGGCTGTTATTAAAAGATTATAAAGCTAGATCAACTGTTTTATTCATTCTATTAGGTATAGGTAAACGCGCTTTATGTACATAACCGATTGTAAGTCACTTTCCTTGAAAGATGTACTGGTAGTCGTACACCGATTCGATCAAACGGAAATTTCTTTTCCACGACGTTATCTCATCGAGATCTCCGTCGATCTTGAACAGCCGTACGCTAGGTTCCATCCCGTTAGCCCTCTCGAGGCCAACTCCAGCGCTGCCGCCGTAACACAACCACATGTCACCTTTTGATTGCAAGCAGCAATCATTACTGTGCTCGTGTCCACTGCTTATACTCTTGACGTTAAAGGAGTACAGGATCTTTTGGATAGTCTTCTCGTCTTTTGCCTTTGTGCTCACAGATGACTGTTCGTTGTATTGCCCAATGATGGGGAAAAGTCCTTCAGGTCTGTACTCGGGAATCGGTAAGTGTCTAAACGCTAGGGCGTACCTATAGTTTTGGTAGGTCTGATGCTTGGAGAAAAAGTTCCTGACGGGACGGAAAGAGTCTAATATGTATATGGCTGCTTTGGTCCCTTTAGAGAAATGACTAGTCACTGCCAAATGACCTTCCTTTGAAGCATACCTGTTCAGGCAAAAGGGCAAGCGGGAGAGAAAGTCCCGAATTTGTGAATTGGCGGCGAAACGTGAATAATCCGAGAGGCCAAAACTTATCGCGTACGGGGTTTTTGATTTGATCATTGGCTGGACGAGTTTCATGATGCAGGCCTGATAATCCAGTGACTCATCACCGTCAAGGAAGTCGCCAGTAACAACGACAAGATCAGGCCGTTCTCTCAATATAACGTTGGAGATGAAGCTCTTGGTTTGGAATTCGCTCAAAACAGCAATAGTATCCTCAGAACATCGGAAGTGAACATCGCTTATTTGCAAGATTTTAAGAGATTTGCCGTAGTTGGGAGATATTGAGAGAGGAGCGGCTTCTCCATCGTTCACTGAATGCAATTTTTTCGTTCGTTCTTGAGCGCTGGTGACCTCTCTTGTGACCGAAATTGGTACTGATCTGTGTCCCCTGTCCTCGGAGTATTCATGAATAACCTCTCTCCAGTGGGGCCGATACTCATGAAAACCTGAGCCAAGATAAAGCTCAATGTTAGTGACTGGATCTCGATCAAGCTGATGTTTGCACCAAATTCCACCACCTTTGTATTTCCAATCTTCTCCCAGGGAATGAAACACATCAAGGTCCGAGTGATCCCGACTAAAAAAGTCAATAATGGGCCTTCTTTCGCGATGCGCATGGTTGTGAAACACCGAGCTGTCACCAACCTTGATCAGTTTTTGAACGTCCCGTGTTACCAGTGTAGGAATAATGGAGGGATCTCTTGAAATGGCGAGTTCTGAGATCGGACCCAGCCCGCCAGTTCCATCCCATTCATGCACGTACAAGAAAGTCTTGTAAAAGAAGCTGCTTTCAATTGAGTACAAGGAATCGTCCGTGAGGTTCTTGGAGATCCTGCTCCAAGAGACTACTCTATTACCCGATGATCTTTGGCGGGCAACAAGCGATCGGCATTGTACAAACCAGCGGTAGCAACGAATGCTTTGCACATCATCAATGAGCCCTCCGTTATACTCTGTTCGTGCAGGCTCATTGAATGTGTTTTGTAGATGATCTATAATCAGTCCTCTTGTCACATAAAGGAAAAGCAATAGCAATAGAATTGTGAGCCTCCTTATAATCGCTATGATCCTCCTGTGTCGTAGTCGCAGATGCATGGTATGCCTCTTGAAACACTTGGGCCAAGATGTTTCTTGGACGTGTCCTAATTCCCAAGAGATTGCACAGGTATCTTTGAAGGGAAAGCTGGCAGCACCAAATCTTAATCGTTGGGATTAGGAATCTAGTAGATTATACCCGATCTATAGATGGATCAAATCTTGTTTACTATGGGGCCCTGCATCAGAGCACCTGATGGCCCCCGAGCCTTTTTCACCCATACGCGCAACTCTTTCCCTGAGTAACTCAAGATCACATACAACAGCAGTCATTCAGCCCGGAGAACCGTTGAATGTGTTTCAGATGTGTTCCATAAGACGTTCAATGCGCCTGCGACTACTTAGAAGGCTTCTTGACTTGATTACTTATGCCTGTATCTAAAGATCAGTTGGAACGAAAGCATTGGCAGAAGACTGAGCCGAGGACGAGAGGTCCTGCAGATCGTTGAGATGCAGTTGATCATCCCTGGCAAACTTCTGACATCCTTGGTTGTCTTCCAGTGCCTTCCATACCGTGTCGTCGTCCGGTATGAAGCCCTCTCTGCAGTATATGAACATCAATGGCGCTTCGCTTGGTTGTCTCGTGTATTGTTTGATGGCATCTTGGACCTCGAGAGGTGAAGAAGATGCTCGTACGTTGTAGCCAGCCCCGTAGGGGTTGGATTGGACTAAGAACCATCTTCCGTCACGAGTTCTTGTGTAGTACAGATATGGTGATATTACTGCCATTGTGAGGATGTAAGGTTCATCAATAAGTCCCATTTCTCTGGCCGTCTTGACGATTTGAAGCTCGGGGAGCGACAAGTTCCATTCTCCCTGTAAACGGTGGGCAATCTCTTTGTACTCGTTCATTTTCTCAGTCTTTTTGTTCGTAACCTGGACTTTCAGGTCGAGGAGACCTTTCACGACGTCTGGAGACTTGCCGTCTTTTTGCAGATAGTCCAAGGAACTGTTGATAAACTTTAGGAGATCTTTGCCCTGGAAGCTCTTCAAATTGGTAATGTCCTGCAGGATAGCTCTCGAATCGACTTGACTTTGTCTTCTCTTGGCGATGATATGCTTGATGAGCTGGTCCTTGCACTGCTTTGTATAAAGCTGAGGATAGAACTGCAGGGGCACCTCGACCCCCTCGGCCAGCGGAACAGCCTCTGTGGTTTCCTCCATTTCATCGAATACAATTGTGAACACAGGCGCGATTTCGCTCAGCGAGTTTTCACCTTCTGCCTCGGCGGACTCCGCCTGGTCCGAGTCCGTGCTATCGTCTGCAAACAGCAGAGCGTTGAACATCCGGTACAGATTGCTTTCGTATTCCTCGGGCAGAAAGTGGAAGAGCGACAGCCACGTCTTGACCGTGGACTCCGACCGCGAAACAGAGCCCGAAGGCGTGTGAAACGCAGAAGAAATAAAGCACTGCTTGATCTCGTTTTCACTGAAATTCGGGCACAGTTCCAGGTCTACCGCAAGAGACTTGATGAAGCTGGGCAGAATCTCGTGCAGGTGCTCTGCGTCCGCCATGTTCCGCTGCACCTGCGGCTCCAGCACGATCGCAAACATCTTGGCCTTGACATACGCCCTATCGGAGATCCTCGAGTTGGCCACGGACGCCAACCGCTGCAACTGCCACAGCAGCTCCGACTGCTGGATGTAGTCTCTGTCCTCCTGGGTCAGCTCCTCCTTGGGGACGATTTCCAGCCTCTCGTCCTCCGAGCCGTCCTGGCGCGCGTACTTGAGCCTGTACGCCGCGCTCGAGTGGAAGTCCCCCCGGTACCACCTGCTATCATAGTTCAAGTCTCTAAAATCGGGCCGTGCGACCAACTGCGGCATGTAGTTCGCTACAAACAGGCAGAACAGCGCAAAGTAGCCCTCGAAAAGAAAGTTCGGCGGCAGCGGAAGAACCACCGTCGGATCGCTTATCTGAGCCTTCTGGCGCGAGCCCTCCGAAACGGCTGCTTCCTCTTCCACCTCCATCTCCTCGTACTCTTCCGACTCTGTCTCTGGGACGTTTTCCATCAGCCCGTCGAGGTCTCCTGGCCTGAACCCGCCGGCTGAACCCGCCGGCAACTCCACATGCGCACGCTCATCCACATTCTCCATGATCTGCGGACCAGCTTCATTGGAAAAGATCAGATTCCCGGCCGCCTCTATGTCGCCGTTCGCTCTCCTCAGGGCGTCCTCTGCAACGTCTCTCGAGATACCCAGCTCCACTAGCGACCGAACCGCATCAGTGTCGTTCATTCCCAGTCCAGTACTCACGCCTACACAGAGCTGTTGCAGCAGGGCCTGCTCACCCATAATGCCACCACCGTCCTTATACGCCTGCCTACACCACCAGCCCTAACGACCAGCGCCAAGCCCTAAATTCATCAGTCAACCCAGACACCACCACTTCCGCAATTGTTCCGGCTTCCGGCGCCGACCGGCACATTGTTCCGCCCGCTCCCCTGCCACACCCGGAAAAACCTTGTTTCTGGAAGGCAAGCAGGACCTCCCATCGACCAAACCAGCGGCCTGTCGAAGCTGAACATGTTAGTCTTACACCATGCAAACATAGCGACTCTGCAGCACAGAATACCAGCGAGAAAAAACGGGCGTCCAGTTTGTTGCCTTTCTGAGGCCGTTGGCTAGCAAAGTTATGTAAAGTTATGTAATACCGTAATCTTCTTAGAGGAGTGTGCTCAATTTTTCTTTTTGGGTCGTCGGTTTAGGGCAAACCAGTATGTAGTGTGATATGTAGTGTGAATATGTAGTGTGTATATGAGTTTTTCCCATGATTGTAAAGTGGAGGAATCGAGTTTTCCGGCTTGTAGTAAGCATGGAATACAAAGCAAGTTGGACCTTAAAGAGGGAAAGTTAGTAGAAATTGGATTTTTATATTCCTTGCGCTTCCAGCATACATTAAGGTTGGAATTATCTCGAATTATCAGAAACTCAGTCGGAGAGTGTCGATGGTGGTGCAGCAACTGCAGGATGAGAGTGACGGTGGTGGGCGGAAGGCTTCGATTTTGGCCGGGAACGGAGGGGCTGGTGGGTCGACAGGTGGAGCGCAGACTGCAGTTTCTGGGAGCTCCGGGTCGCATGGGCCTTTGCAGAACACGGTATTTATCCACAAGTTGTACAATATTCTGGAGGACGATGATTTGAAAGATCTTATTTGGTGGTCGGCGTCCGGAACATCGTTTCTGATCAGGCCGACTGAGAGGTTCAGCCGGGCGCTGGCTACGTATTTCAAGCACACCAATATCGCCAGCTTTGTGCGGCAGCTGAACATGTACGGGTTCCACAAGGTGTCGAACGACCACAGCCGGGGCGTGCAGGTGCAGCAGGCGCAGCAGCAGAGCTACGAGGGCGGGCAAGACGGGGTCAAGATCTGGGAGTTCAGACACAGCACTGGGATCTTCAAGAGAGGCGACATCGAGGGTCTCAAGTTCATCAAGCGCAGGTCTTCGAGGAATATCGCCACCTTGAACGTCAGGAAAAACTCGAACCCGTTGTTGACGAGCGCCCAAGCACAGGCACACTCGGAAGAGGCAGACGCAGCCAAGCAGCAGCAGGCTTCGCAGCAGGTACCGCAGCCGGCCACACAGCAGCAACAGCAGCCTCTACCGCAGTACCATCCGCAAATGCAGCAGTGGCAGAGACCGCAGTTCATCATCAACACAGAGAACGAGCCACAGCAGGCCGCGCAGCCGCAGGTTGGGCTGACGTCGTATCCTTCGTCGGAGTCGATGTTCAACCAGCAGCTGCAGTCACAGCAACTGGAAGCGAAGCTCAGCGAGCTAAGCCAAAGCTTCAACGGGCTTCGATACGATTACGTCAATCTACAGTTCAAGCACGACGAGCTGTTGGAACAGTTGAGAGTGCTCAACATGGACATGGTCAAGCTGCTGGAGTTTCTACAGAGTTTCGTCACTTTACAAAAGATGAGTTCCGAGTTTTACAACGAGGCTTCGTTAAAGGACAGCCCTACCAAGATTCAGCAGTTCCAAAAACATCAGCAGGAATTGGAGTTTTTAGAACAGGAAATGTTGAGATTCAAGACAAATCTCACCCAGCGACTGCAAAGAAATCTCGAGGCAATCCAGCAACAACATCAGCAACAGCAACAGCAGCAGCAACAGCAACAGGCTCCACAGTCAACCCAACAGTTTTACTCATACGCACCTAGTGTTTTCCCTAGAAGCTCTTCCGTGGCAAAGGACACCAGGTCGGTCTCAAGATCTTCAGTTCCAACAGCTGCACAGGCTTTCGCTCCACACCTATTCGCCGTACCTGCCGCCCCATCCGGAACAAACGTTCCACCGACAGGTACTTTTGCTCCTCAACCAGATTTTGCCGGTCAGCGAATGATGTTGAATCCATTTGAAACTACCGGACAAACCACATCGGTGAAGCGTAACATGAGTATCCTATTGGATCCGTTATCTTCCACTCCAGTTTATCCCGGGCCTCAAAGCTCTTCTCCTTCCAGGCACACTACCTTGGGCTCGCAGATTCCACGGAACTCTTCTCCGCTCGTCAACTCTCATAAGGCTCCAAAGCAAGAGAGTGTCTCCCCAGTCAGCGATACCGCCCCGCCTATTCAACCTAACACTCAACAAACTCAGCAAAATACTCATCCTAGTCAGGCCGGTCAGCAAAGTGCTCAGCAAAGTACGCAACAAAATCCTGCCGCAAAACGTACCACTTTGAAAGATGGCATTTTTGTACTCAAACCAGATAAGAACAATTCATTGACTGCAAACAGAAACAGTGTTTCCAACGATGGCGGTAATGGGCACATTAATACACTTACGGAGAACAATGTGGCCTCGGGAAATGAGCCAAGCGGGTCAAAGGATGGCCCAGCTATTGGCTTGTCTTTCAGAACCTTTTACAGCAATGATAGCGAGGGGCCTTTGGACGATCAATCGAAGGGGGATCCAAGTCCAACAAGAACATTAGCCCAAAATGCACAGGATGCAACGGTTCAAAATCTGGGCAAAATCCCAATATTTAAGACTTCACAGCCTTCTTTGAAGCAGCCAGAGCCTCTCAGGGTAAATTCGGAGGCCTCTGCATCGAGAGAAGCTTCTCAACAGGCAATAATAAGCCCGGTGCCATCAAGAACAGATATCGGATCTCGCAGGTGCAGCAGTGGAGTGTATTCCTTGCTTAACAGGGAAGCATCAGCACCCGTATCTCCAATAGAGGAAGAGTCTAATTCTACCAAAAAGATCAAACTTTAATTGTAACTTTATGAAAAGACATAATTTCTAATTATTATGCTTAGCATCTGTGCTGAATTCGATACCTTGAGATATCAAGGCCTTCTTTTTAGAAGTTAGGCGCTTTTTACCTGTAATTTCTCAGTGCATCAAATTTTAATACGTAAATAAACATTTGTACTGTAGAATTCTGCTTCCGTGAATGTCCCAGTCTGTACTTGTAAGATAGAGCTCTTCGACAAGCTTTATTTGTGCCAGAACGGATGCTCCCTTCCAAACCAGTTCTGCTGCATCCATTTCACGAGGCGGTGGAAGAACATTAACCGGTAACAAGTGCTCGCTACCATTTTGAGCATCTATACTTTCCCAGTAATCTTGCAGCTCGGCGTCTATCATTTCACTAATCTTCTTTGATGACTGGTCCTCTTCTTCAGATTCTCCTGTCTTCATTGCGGCTTTAATATCCTTTGCCTGTTTCGCCAGCTTTTTGTAGAAGTTGGGAAACGAGGTCAAACTCAATAGTCTTGGTCTCCAAATGTTGATCCTGTCTGTTAGGATGAAGTCTAAGGCTGGTATTTTTGAACCTCCTCCAACAACCAAAATATTCTGATAAAATGAAGACATCTTAGCGATATCTATTGGAATGCTTGCGTTCGTTATGCTTTGTATGATAGCTTTTTCCAGGGGAGTGAAGTTCTTTCTGATATCGGCATCCATGGGTGGTTTGCTCTGGAAATCATCGAGAGTCGTTTGCAATTCCAGTAACTTAAACATCATCGTTTGGATATCGTTATTGCCTGAATAAAGATCTCCATCAAGACACTCGTTTTGAGATAAAGATCTCCAATCGTTAACAGTGTTAGTAAAAATATCACGAGAGGCAGGAAGTTCGCATTCAAGCTTAGAATTTTTGCACCTTCGAGAAGTAGATGACTGCAATTGTGAGATAATATCTGGATAAAATAGAGCCAGAGGCGCCAGTATTACTTCATCAAAAACCTTAAACTCGTATAGCTCAGAATTTTTTTCCGGTACACGTTTGATGAAATTGTACAGCTGCACAGTGACATTTGCATCCTGAAAAGTAGTGTATTTTTTCTTTAGCTCCTCTGCTAGAAGCCAACCATGGGAAGAATTTACGTCCCAATCTTGATAAGGAAATTCACTTTGAAGCAGAAACAGAGCAAACAATTCTGTAAGATCATCGCCACCGTAGTCCAGGGAGATCAAACTGTTTTCAAGTACTGTACCTTCATCAATACAGGCTATGCTGGTATGAGTAGCTCCAATGTTGACCACGCAGGTGGAAGAACTCTGGCCAGATCCATAGCATGTGGCCAGAGATTCCTGAATAATAGCCACGGCTTGGAACTGCATTTCAGTGAGTAGAAGACGTATGAAGGTCTCGACATGACTCTTATGAAACAGGTCAGGAACCGCTAGGACTATTTTGAATTGAGAAAATTGGGAACGTTTCAAATTCAAGCTGCCAGAGGATAATGCATACTCAAGTAGATTAATTACGTCATTGATCAGCTCTTGTAAAGACTCGTAGTCCGGAGACGAGACATTGAATGAACCACCTTTTGTGAACGGGTATCTGATTATAAAGTTTTCCTTCGAGCATCTCAAAGCGTCAGAACCGTAGTATCTCTTCTCAGGGTTATGGATCCATTTGACAGGTTGAGGGTCATTCTGGTCTTCCACTATCTGAGGTTTGGAGTTTTTGTTAAAGGTAACGACTTGTTCATGTGCATTGAATGGAACTTTTCTTTTATAGTACCGCATTCGCTCCTTGAAACTCTGCTGTATGGTCGATTTCAACTCTTCAAACTCCTCAGGTTGTTCTCTACGGATTGGCTCCTTTGGGGATCTGGGGGGTAGTTCCTTTTTGGGAATGGCTATACAACCTGGCACTACCAGGGGCACTTCATCTTTCGCGAATCCAATCCTAAGGTGCCGAGACCCTGGATGAATCACCAGAGTCGTATTTGCGTCGCCCAGGTCGATGTCTTCGTCTGCTGTAGCAGTATAATCTGCAGCCTCGGAGCTCACGCCTTTGATATCTGTGACATCCGGTGTGTTTGCTATTGAAGAAGTTTGAGTGTTGTTTCTCAGACTTTTTCTTTCCCGTAGGGCAAATATTTGTTCATCTTTCTTTAGGTAGTCGGAAGAGTAATTTTTCTGATTGATAAGCATTACGGGCTGGAATAGACCTGTTGCCGGTAAGGTAGTGCTTTCGATCTTTTCTATACCAATTTGCTTCAGTTTCTTGGCAAACTCTTCTGCAGCCTTGATCCTACCTAATTTCCTCTTCTCCAAAAGATGTAAGGGAACTTTTTTGCCTGGCGGCGCCTTAGCCGGGTCGACTCTAGGGTGCTTCTTAGCCCTATCATTGGTTTTTGAGTCCTCCTCGTCAATATCATCATCCTCATCATCCTCAGCTGTATTTCTCTGGCCAATTGGGGTTGCGGTCGCGCTTCTCGATATCTCAGGAACACGCAAATTTCCATCTTCGTCTTCCTCTTCGTCGTCTTGTTTCACATCATGCTCGTGATCGTGCTCTTCAACCTCGACTTCATCATCATCATCCTCCTCGTCCTCATCATCATCATCCTCTTCCAAAGGAATGTCAATAGGTTCCTCGTAAATCACTCCACTTTCAGAAGTTTCTTTGCTCATCGTAAGATTTACGTGCTATCCAATGGACACACTAGCTGGTGATCTGACTGTTTCATTTCCAGCAGTCGCGTCTTTCACTCGCATTACCATGATCAAATGGGACCCAGATACATCTCCGTCTATGATGATATAACATGCCTTTGAGAAAAACGGGTAAAATAGGCTGGGCGGCTAATAGGCCTGCCCTGTCCAAAGACATCCACTACTACAAAGTGTTCAAAGTAGCCCCATTTTGAGCAGCTTAGTCTTGGTTATGCTCAGAATACCACATAGTTTGACGATTCCCAAGCTCGAGGAATAATAGCGCCTGTTCTATCACTTCTGCACTTGACCATGAGATTCATGTCGCCTTTCGATGCGACTGGCCAGAATCCGCGGCTGATTATAATTCCATTCTTCCCTACCCAGGAATTCCGAAGAAGTTATCGCGCTCGATCGTAATCATGTATCTCCCATAGAAACCCTCAGATCTAAGGAAAGCAACCTGAATCAACAACGTCTATTGGGTGCTATGAAGTTTAAAGGAGTGTTGATGTTCTCATCAATCACTGGGCGGCTGCCAGTCATAGATCCCATGCCTTCCCTATATGGCTCCGACATAATATGATGGGCCGGGTAAAGAAAAACACTTCTCCACTCCTCCGCCTATAAGGATTAGGCTCTCCCCGGACGAACTAAACGGTGAAACCCGTGAACATATGGTGAACAGTTTGAAGTCAATTGAACAGTCTTTTGGTGTCAAAGGAGCGGTGTTAAGCGATTTTCTGGTACCATTTGAACGTTATAGCCTTTTAATAAGTCCATAACCGTTGAAAACTTGTGTTTTTCTATTCTGGAGTCAGCCCCATTTGAAACATGCTAAGATCAACTTTTATTAAGAACCCAGCCTTCCGGCGCTTTTTCTCTCGCGAGAGTACTCCTTATGATAAGACTATCAAGAACTTGGTTTTGCCTCAGGATACTAAGGTGATCATTCAGGGTTTCACGGGTAAACAAGCCACGTTTCATGCCAAGGTCTCTCAGGAGTACGGTACCAATATCGTCGGTGGTACAAACCCCAAGAAGGCGGGTCAGACCCATTTGGGCCAGCCCGTTTTTGCCAGCGTGAAGGATGCCATCAAAGAGGTTGGTGCTACTGCCACTGGCATATTTGTGCCTCCCCCTATTGCAGCCGGCGCTATCAAGGAAGCCATTGAAGCTGAGATCCCGCTAGCTGTGTGTATAACAGAAGGTATTCCTCAGCATGACATGCTGTACGTTGCAGAAATGTTGCAATCCCAGGACAAGACCAGATTAGTTGGTCCCAACTGCCCCGGTATTATCAATCCTCGCACAAAGGTGAGAATTGGTATCCAGCCTCCAAAGATCTTCAAGCCAGGAAAAATCGGTATCATCTCAAAGTCCGGTACTTTGACCTACGAAGCTGTGCAACAGACTACTCTGGCCGGCTTGGGCCAAACAATGGTCGTCGGAATGGGTGGTGACGCTTTCCCAGGTACAGATTTTATCGATGCTTTGGAGTTCTTCATGAAGGACGGAGAAACTGAAGGTATTATCATGCTGGGTGAGATTGGTGGTCAGGCCGAGATTGAGGCCGCTCAATTTTTGAAGGAGTACAACTTCTCGAGAGCTAACCCAATGCCTGTGGCTTCTTTCATTGCTGGTAAAGTGGCAGGACAAATGAAGGGTGTTAGAATGGGCCATTCCGGTGCTATTGTTGAGGGCTCCGGTACGGATGCTGAATCGAAGAAGAAAGCTCTGACAGAAGTCGGTGTGACCGTTGTTGAGTCTCCTGGTCATCTGGGTAAGGCTCTTCTGGATGGATTTGCCAAGTTGAATTGACTGACGCACGGAGCATCATGTTCATATTCTAATTTATAAACCATTAATTAAAGCCGCTGATTGAGAACTAGTATTCTCATTTGCGACCTTAGCTAATATGTGCTCCAGTAAATAGTAACTGATCTATTAGCTCACTTTGAAGTAATCTTAGATCTTAGTCCAAGTTGGGTTTTCCTGAAAATTTTGATGAATATAGGTTTGTTTTTACAAGTATTTTTTCAAGAACAACGCAAGTGGTTCAGTGGTTAGAATTCATGCTTCCCAAGCATGGGACCCGGGTTCGATTCCCGGCTTGCGTATTTTATTTTTGCCCAGTTCTTTGAGCACTATGATTTCAAGTCATGAGATTGGCGGCTGCCAAAAGATCCATTAGCTATATACACTCATCTATTTTATCTATGAATACTTCGACGTTCATCACAATACCCTCTTTTACACTAATGAAGCATTTGTCGGTACCAACGAACCGATTACTGCTGCTCACTTTGCCTTCAGCCACGCTAGTGTGCCAATTCTTGACATCCCACTTCAGACCTACGGTTTCTATTATGTCTGTAGGACCATTAAGAGGAAGCAAGCCACAATTGCCAATACATTTATCTCTGAACTCTTGCGTGTACTCTAGTAAGAAGCCACCAGCTGGCACAAAAAAAATGAGATCTGTAGCACTCAGGTAACACAGCTTAAACTGACTTTCAGGCGATGCCAGCATGTACAGATGGGTAATCGAATGAATGGTTTGGTCAAAACGGCCGTCTATTCCGCCAAGTGCGAGCAACGATATCCTTTCCAGACCGCTGGAACTGTTTTCCTTCAACGTCTTATCGTACCACTCATGAATGCCCGAATACAGCTCAATCGAATGGTTAGCCTCAGTGGATTTAGAAACAATATCCTTAAAATCGGGAGAATTAAAATGAACTGATATCAGATATAGGGCCTTGGTAAAGTCTGTCGAATATTGGGTCTTCTGCCTTATTACCACAACTCCTGCTTTTCCATAATAATCCTCAACTTCAGGCTTAAGGGAGTCAAAATCGCCAATGATGTAGTCTGGCAGGTACTTAGCTCTATCCGATTCGTTATCTTTGAAAAAATCATACAGGCGGTTGGCACCTCCATCAGCACAGACCCGTATCTTGAAGGTATCCCATAATTTGAGAAAGATCGAAGACACATTAATTTCTTGATTCAGGACCAGAAGAGCAGATTTCGCAGATTTTACTGGTTTAAGACAGTCTTCTAAACAGAGAGCGTAAGCATACTTAGATTGATCAATGCTGACTGCGATTCGTTCGTCATTTTCGATGCAGCATTCCGACATTGAAGCTTGCTGAACTCTGGTCAATTGACAACCAGGCTGAAGGAATAGTCCCTTCTTGAAGTTTTTTTTTTACTTGTTGGTCTTTATCCTCGCTCTCCATTTGCCAAGAAACTGGAAATCCGAAGAGCCATCTCTCACCTTGACAGAAGATCTTGGCGGATAAGAGACTCAAGTGGCAATTGTTAGCCATACAGCCTTCAGTCAGTCGGTATAACGTATCGAAATGGATAAGCATAAGTATCGTGTGGAGATCCAGCAGATGATGTTCGTTTTTGGGGAGACGAACGACCCACCAGTCGAGACAACATCCTTGATAGAAGATATTGTTAGAGGTCAAGTCATGGAGATTTTGTTACAGGCTACCAAAACTGCCCAAACAAGAAACAGTAAGAGCATTTTGTCGGAAGATGTCATATTTATCATCAGACATGACAAGGCCAAAGTAAACCGTCTAAGAACCTATTTGTTATGGAAGGACTTGCGGAAAAACGCTAAAGACCAAGATGCAGCAGCGGCTCCAGGAGCAGGAGGCGACGAAGACGAGAAAAAAGCGCCTCAAGAGAAGGATGATAAGGATCCTAATAACGCTATGAAAGTCCGAAAGTCACAGATAAAGTTACCATGGGACTTGCAGTTCATGTTCAATGAGCAGCCACTGGAGAACAATGATGACGATGACGAGCTTGATGAAGATGAGAGGGAAGCCAACCTAGCAACTTTGAAAAAGCTGAAAATGGCTGACGATCGGACAAAAAACATGACTAAGGAGGAGTACGTGCACTGGTCTGATTGTCGTCAGGCTAGTTTCACTTTCAGGAAAGCCAAAAGATTTAGAGATTGGTCTGGGATTTCACAATTAACTGACAGCAAACCTCATGACGACGTTATTGATATATTGGGATTTCTTACTTTCGAAATTGTTTGTTCTCTCACAGAGACTGCATTGAAAATAAAGAAGCATGAGCAAAGGCTTCAGTTTCAGAAAGATAAGTCACAGCAGAATAATCAAGACTTCGAGGTCACTGAGATCCGTAGAAAGAAAAGGCTTTTTGACGGCCCTGACAATGTCGTGAACCCTCTTAAGCGAAGACATGTTGAAGAGGCATGGCGTACACTCCAGACCATTGACATGAGACATCGTGCACTTACGAACTTCAGAGGCGGGAAGTTTAGATCACGGCCGATAATTATGTAATTGTGATAATTAGGCTTATTGAAAAGAATGCAGGTCTATCTTTTTAATTTCCAAGCGTCAATCACTATATTTGGGTCTGCTTTGAACCAGATGGGTTTTAACAAGCGTTGCTGAGAAAGTCGCCAAGCCACTTCACTGTAGTCTTCTTTATCAACGCCCTTGCACTGTTCGGAAAATATTTCTCTGTTCCCCTCTTTAGTCGCCAACTCGGCTTTGGCAATCTCAAGTACATACGGGTTTACTTGCTCCTTAATGTTCTTACTGCCATTTACCTCGAAATCAAAACCAACAGATTCATCGAGCTCATCAAAAGATGAATTACCCTCGAAGCGGTCTAAAATCTCACGCAGTTTCCGACAATTTCTTGTCTTCCTAGTGTTTCCGTCTCCCTGATAACTCTTTTTAATCCTAGTCCGCAGATAATCTATGCTTGCATTCTTCATTTTAACATATTGGCTGCTGTCTAGTTTAATATTTTCTGTCAGTTTCCCTTTAGAAAGTTGCTGCTCTAAATAAAGACCAATGTTCAGCTCATAGGGCATTTGAGGGTGATTAATTTTGTCCACTAGGTGAACTCTGTAGTCGAGCATGTAATCGTGTGTGAGACGTTCCTGATCTTCGGACATACTATTCAGCGCTGCTTGCGCATGAGGCGTCATTAATGTATGATCAACGTCTTGTAAAATAGAGGACTTCCAGAACACTTCATTGTCAAAAATATTACCAAGTGATAGCAGATCGATATGCTGGGAAACCTCTTTCAAACTGGCATCGCGCAAACTACCTTTGAGGTCGATGGGCGGCTCCTTCAAGTTACCAGGCGGGGTACAGCAGAATTGCAGATCCATTAGGCATTTTCTAATGTCTCTCTTGCTGCATGATACCAGCAGCTGTAAAATGGCTCGATCAATCTTGAGATTTATCTTCCGGCAATATCTCTCCAAAAATGCAGTAACTGTCTGGTGAGAAACCCTCTTGCAATGGAATAGAGAGTTTTCTTCTATGGCAAGCTGACACATATTAGTAGGTATGAAATTAACGTCCCTGCAAAGTAAAACAACAGGCCGTCTGCTTGTCAAAAGAATCTTTTCAACAGTTTGCCAAAAGAATTTATCATGTTCCCTGAACAATACGTCCACATCGTCAAGTAATATGATGCCTTTAGAACCAGGGCCTTTAACGTAATGATTCGTAGAGAAATCGATGAGGGTATCCAGGATCTCTTTTTTCGATCTATTGCTAGAGGTGTTGACCTCATAGATTTGCCCGTTGTGCTGCTGCATTAAAACCTCGAGAAGTGTATTTTTACCTATTCCTTCGCCATGCAGAATCATTAGTGGAACAAACTCTTCTATAGCGTCCTCGCTAGCGGCGCTTTCGTCAACGATGAAATCATCAAGTGGGTCGTACTCCAGTTTTTGACGTTTGTACATTTTGGTTCTTGTGGTCGGTTTTTTGAGTTTGTAAAAGGCGACCTCTATCCATTCTGCCACTTTGTTCTTGATTGATGGCTCCAGTATAACGTCATCCAATGATTTCGGTTGAAATAACTTGCTCCACAGATCATTATACTTGGTCGTTGGGCTGGCGATTTTAACACGCCCCGTTTTCTCTTTCAGCCCTTCCGAATCATTCAGCGACTTGTAATCGCTAACATCAAAAGATAATGGTGCAGTTACCCAATCATCTTCCTTAGTCAGCGGGAGATCTAATTTCCTCGCAACATATTCATTTTCAGAGGGCTCCACCATTTGTTGGGTCGGGAAAGGCGCCTCTGCCATGGCCGAATGAGCCTTTGCCTTTCTCTTCCTTTTCGTTATAGGAACTCTAGCAACGACAGATGCTTTCAGTTTCAATGGCTCTGGCTCTGGTCTGAAATTTTCGAATAAGTCCTTCA
This sequence comes from Torulaspora franciscae, assembly GCA_003705175.3. Lineage (NCBI taxonomy): Eukaryota > Fungi > Ascomycota > Saccharomycetes > Saccharomycetales > Saccharomycetaceae > Torulaspora > Torulaspora franciscae. Next base: position 610,728 of record PPHX03000001.1, read on the forward strand.
GGGTTGTGGTTTTGGAGCTCTGAGGAGGTTCCACTCGGCTGAGTGTCGGGAGTCTTCCTCCTGTTTTGTGTCCGTCTTCTAAATGTGTCTCGTCATTGAAATCATCATCTAATGCAATTATTTCTGGTTCTTCCAAAGGATTTTTCGGAAGTGGGCTATCAGTTTTCTTCTGACGACTGCTCATCAGGAATCTTTGTACCGATGGTCCAACCTTTTCTTTGGGGCCCAATTGGCTTGTTTTCAAAGGCGAAGAGGAACGTAATTCAGCTGACATATCCATCGATCCAACAGACTCATTCTCGTTGTGTTCTATCTCATTTCCTTCGTTTGTGTTCAATTCAGCTTTCCTCGTCCTCGTATTCCCATTGAGTAACTCTGATAATGAAACAGCTGCTTTCATCTCAGCGAGCCATGCCCAATCAATCTTATTACACTGGCCAGCAATATACAATCAGTTTGACCTAGAAGAACGGAAGGGTTCTTTTCTTGAACGCATCTTCATTGAGATGAGACTATTCTTTCGCGACTTTTAAAGCTGCTGCTAAGGACGAACTCTACAAACCATGCTTAGTGAAGCACAGAACAAAAAAAAGCAGGATTCTAAAAGCTCTGTATAGTATCTTTGACTCTAAATGAGTACTAACCTTTGATTATATTCCACAATATTTCTACATAATGTCTACTCCACTCTTAATAGCGTTCTTTTAGTCTAGAGGCCACGGTTCGTAAGTTACCGTAAACTTTGCCTGGCGGAGAACCCAAAATCAAACTTACCACTGCTTCTCTAGCCATTCTGATGTGCGTGAAACCACCGAGAATATGAATCTTGGAGTCAGCCAACACAATCCTCGTTCTCGTAGCATTTTCAATGGCAAACTTAGTCTTACCATCTTTACCGGCAATACGACCGATGGCTCTGGAGAGATGATCTCCAGTCAACGTTTTAACGTCCTTTATTTCAAAAGTTTCGATGTAAAGATCGTCCAGCCTCAGCAGAGCAATAGAGTCATCAAGGTCAAACCCTAATGTGAACGCTTTTATGAAATCGGCTCCCTTCTGCAAGGCTCCTGGATCGGTAGTGTGCTTTGGGTTTGTCCTTAGTTCCACCGATTTCGTCTTCAAATTCATTCTGACCTGGAGTTTCAAGTGTTCCACTAAAGGTGGGTATATCTTAGTCCAATTGTTCCTCAAAGGAGTCATTCTGTGTGGAGGAACGGCCACTTTCCTGCTTTCTAACTTCACCTTGCCCTCTTTGGCCAGATTCGCCGATCCAAAACGTGGTTTCCCTTGTTCATCCAATATGACACCTTTAGATTCGTGCGGTTTTTTTTTCTCATCATGATTTATGTTTGCATCATCTTGTACTTCAGCTTCCTGACCCAACATGACGTCGTCGTCGTCGTCCTCATCGATACTGGCCCTGTTATCGACACCGATGATCCTACTCACATCATTATTATCTCTCTTTCCTTCCACCACTTCGGTTTTCTTCAAAGCAGTTGGTGCCACCATTCTGATTAAACCTTTATGATGGTGTAATTCGAGCTAGGTCAAAATTGCAAGAACCTAGTATCCACTTTAGCAGTAACCGTCAATATACATAGTTTTTTCCGATGAGATGAGGTGTGAAAAATTTCAACTAAAATTGAGAAGTTGCCAATCACGTGATAGAGCCGCTATATAAACCTCGATGAGGTAGAGCTGAGAAGGGTGAGATCGAGAAGAACTGGTTATGTTGGACTATCCAGTTTACCTTGCTCTATCGAACCTTTCTTTCTTTCTGATACCCTACCATTGGTTGTAATACTGCTCCGGGCTGCCATTTTTGAGAGCTGAAGGATTTTGTTGGGACTGCTGATTGGGCAACCTGTCGTGGACAAGCTGGGGAAACTAAATGAATGGATTAGTACTGTAGGCTTTCTACTGCTGTACGCATACGTTTTATGAGTCCCTTTTATGCACTGATCAAATTTTTTGGACTTGGGCGGCTAATTCCAGTAGGGACATATTACGCGCGTTGTAACTAGAGAGTGAGATAATCTTGATTTTGTCAATGTGAGCAATCCTTAACCACTCGATAACATATACACGTCTGTGTGATATGCGGTTCAAGCTGGTTACTTTGTGCACTGTGTATTGAAGAGGCTGCTGAGGAAAGATGGAACTGCAAGGGAAAAAGTTAAAATCTGTGCAAGTCGAATTCTAACAAGAGAGCTCGAGTACGAGAATCCTATCTTTTTTACTCTTTGATGAGCCAGACAAGTCGTGTCTTTCTTGGACACATCCTTGATGGCCAACGATCGATACCTCCAGCAAGGAATTAAGTGCCTAGAGAGGGACGGAAGCAAACCGGTAACACTTGTCAAGTTTTTGTCATAAGCACGACCAGTTCCTGGGATTGGTCACGACAAATACTACTGCGAAAGCTTTGTCCTGCCTACGCCTTTTTTGCCAGACTCGCTGTTCAGTGTTTTTCACAGCCCTGAGATGGGACGGCCTTTCCAGCCTTCCAGGGTTAAACTGCATTTGAAAAATCACAAATCAAGTGCATCGCTGAACCCCAACAGGTTAGGTTACTCCAAGCTAGCTACTTATATGAAAGCCTTCACCAGTAAGAGCCTGGTACGAACGCCAATAAAGTCACTTTTTGCTCAGGGTATCTGGCGTACCCAGCCCGCTCTCAAGAATCAATACATCTTTTCAGCGTTACGATGCTTACACAATGGGAAAACCTCCCTGAACCAACCCAAACATGAAGACCTAATGTCAAAGAATACAGATTACCTGCATATTCAAAATATTTTACTTCGAAAGAACCAGGAGAGGATGAACAAAGAACAAATACTGTCTGAGGCAACAAATTTTTACGAAAGATTCAAGATAAACACCAAATGGTTGCTGATTCGAGGCAATAGGCCCTTTTCTGCCAATGAAATAAGTACCATGTTTTCCTGGTTGCTCATCTCCCAAATAGTCTGGGTGATCTTGGGCACTACTACTTTTGTGTCAATCCTGTTACTCATATTTAACACGGTCTTTGCGAAGGAAATGGTTGGTAAATGTGTTGGGAAGCTTCTAAATGCATTTCTCGATGACGTTGATATCAAATTCGAAGATGCCCTCGTGCCGGAGTGGAAAAAGGGTTGCATTCGTTTCAACAAGGTAGAACTGAGAACACACCGTAGAAACGACAGTGCGGTTGATCAGATTGTTGACGATGCTGAACCTAATTTAGAATTCAACCTTAAGCTCCACCAGGTCGATTTGACTTTGTCACTGAAAAAATGGCTCTTCGGAAATGGACCAATCAACGATTTATCAGTTCACGGTATGAGGGGAGATGTGAGCGTGAACTATGCTTACAAGCAAATGCCTGAAGATTTGTTTCTCGACTGGTTCTCTAACAAGGAGTATCGTCTCGGGAGAGTGCAGTTGACAGACTCATGCATCAACATATATGACAAACAGCTTGACATGAAATATAGAGTATCGATTTACAATTTGATTATGCCCCAATTAAGATTCGAGTGGATGATTCCGGATTTCTTTAATGCTGATATTGCGACAGGCTCCATCAATCATTCACTATTCACCATCCATAAAAGACAACACAAGTTGGTTTTTTCCAATGAGCTCGAGAATGATCTCTCTCCATGGAAAAGGATTACTAGACTCAAACTAGATTCAATAAATGTCAAGGATTTGGGTCTGAACAAGAGTAACGTATTTAACTGGGTTGAAGACGGTACACTGGAGATTACCGCCGACATCATGTTACCCCATGAGGAGGAAGAAAACAAGGAGAATAAATACATGGTTTTTGATTTTCGTTTTAAATTCAAAGATTTGAGAGGCAGATTTCCTGAAAATGCACCCCGCCTATCCACCTCCGAAGAACTCATTTCTCTAGAGGAATTGAAGCCTTTGATTTCATTCATCAATACGCAAAATGGATATTTCCGATCGATGACAAATATAGAAAATACAAACTCTGTTTGGAACGTTCCAAATGTTTCAGTGAACAAGGTTGTCTCATACCCCAATGTTACAAAAATACCCTCGTCTTCCGTTCAATGGAGCAATGGTGAGGACGAGGTAGGCTCGAAAGGGCAAGAAATCATCAAGTTCCATGATGAAACGTCCCATAACAATAACGAAATCATTCTTCGTTGTCGAATAGCAAAGAATATTCAAGAGCTGAAGGATAAGGTGATGTTCCAGGAAACCGGAGTATATGACACTCTGAGCATGGAGTTGTATGTAGATCTTATTCGGATGGTCGAAGAATGGGAGTACAAGAAAAAGAACGATTTTATGAAACTATGGGGTACCACTGTTGCCTCGCAACTTCTCTTGTTCGGTATTGGCGCGATGGTCTGATAACCACATCCAAAACAACGTGTATATATCATATAATAACAATTAGTCGCATTTTCCGTGGGGTTTGTCAAGAGTTAATCTGCTCGCCATTACTTCTTTCAACTCTGATAACTGGGAGAAAGGAGTCGTCAGTCAATTGACCGGGGGCCTGATCTTTTGTGCGTGTCTTAGCACCAATCCCTATGTAAAGCGGTCTAGCCATCTCGTGCGGGAGTTTGATTTTCTTGGTGTCACTTGAGCTATCTTCTTCCTCACTACTGTCCCATCCCATTCCTCGTAACATCGCTTCACCAAAACCTTCAACTGGGACTGCCTCATATTCTTCCTCAGTTGTTATATCACGAATTTTGTCTGGCAATCGACTTTTAGAGTTTAATAGCTTACTCTCATTAGGCGGCAGCTTTTGGCCAGCATCAGTCGACGATTCAATTAAACCAAACTTAACCCCATTTTCTTCTCTTATATTTTGTACTTCAGCCAATGTCGATACCAATCTCTCTGGTTTGATTACGGGTTTCTCCGGCTTCTCCCCCTCTTCAACATGTCTCAGTCTGATTTTGGTCTTCACTAGCGCTTCCTCAGCTCCACCAAAAACGTTCTGCCTTTTACGTTTCTTACTATCGCTTTTACCATCTCTCTTACCTGATTTTGGTTTCTTATTAAGGTTGAGGGAAAATCCTCGATTCATACCCTTCTAGCTGGTATTCTGTTTAGCACATGTGCGAGGCCTTATCTTTCCTTTGATCATGTTCCGAGAAGTTCTTTAAAGTTTGAATTAACTATTCAACAGAGAACCTACAATAGAAAATCAAGATCCAGTCGAGCTATGACACCGAGAAGGTATGTTCCCCTCAATATCTCCCGAAAAAACTTGACATTTTACCAGGCCTGCTCAATCCAGAAAGCGCACTTCTCTTTGAGCAGATCTTCATTTCAGGTCCCTAAAGGGCTTCCAAAAACAGAGGCCACTAAACGTACTAGAACTCTTTGGGACTTATGGGAACCAGGTTGGAAGAAAATCCAGATCCAATTGAATGACACACGCTCGCTTATAAAAAGATACACAACACAGTTGTCGTATCATGCATCCAAAGCGAAGTTATCCATACAAGAAGCCAATAAGAAGTTCGCAGAACAAGAACGAGAGAACTCAGACCAAAGACTTAACTATAACAAGGATGTTCAAACGAGTGAACGAATAAAGGATCTGCCCTCTCAGCGAGAACAACATCGCCAAAAATGGGCGAGGAAACTGGAATTTTACCTCGACTCGCTGCAGGAGACCATATTTACAGCTACACGGGCCCTTAACGACGTGACAGGCTATTCAAGCATTCAGAGACTTAGGAACAGTATAGAATTGATGGAGAAGAGCACGGAGGAGAACCGTATTAAACTAAAGGACTTGAAAAACAGATATGCCGACGCTATTGAGCGGAGAGCTGAGTCCCAACGAAACCTTAACGAATTGTTGCAGAGAAAGAGCTCCTGGTCTCCACAAGATCTCGAGAGGTTCACACAGATCTACAAAGATGATGCAACCAACCTCAAGAGAGAGCAGGAATTGAAGGCGGAAGTCTCCGCGAAAGAAAGCAAACAGGAGGAGCTGGGGGATGATTTGTACCGGGCAATACTTACTCGTTACCACGAGGAGCAGATCTGGTCCGACAAGATAAGAAGAACATCCACTTGGGGAACATTCATTCTGATGGGGGTAAATATCATTTTATTCCTGGTTTTCCAGCTGCTACTTGAACCATGGAAGCGCAGGAGACTCACCAGATCATTTGAAGATAAAGTAAAGAAAGCTCTCGAAGATTATTCTGCCGAGCAAAACCTAAGGCTTGAGGCAATGTCCGCCACTATGAGCTCAAAAGCTCCGGGAACTATCGACGAGCCACAGGAAATGCCAACAGAAGATGTCGACGCAGAGGAATCTTTAATAAAAACATCAACCGAAGAGGGCGTGCCATCTGGGGAGGTCCTGCCTAGTGCAGATGCAAGTAAGCCACCCGTGGTAAGAATCTGGCTGTGGATTAAGAACCTGGCCAGAAAGATCCAGCCATCTACAATTTTTCAATGGGACTCGCAGATCACCTTTTCTAATCTCGAGCTTTATACATACTCGACTTTAATGCTTGTTCTTGGAGCATTTACGACAGCATTGATAAGCTAATTGATACTTGTATATAATCTAGAAGGCATTACTCTCATCTCATCAGTATGCTTCCTGTGGCTACCTTCTTAACTATGCTGAGACGTATTCAGCGACTTTAAGATTAAGCGCGGGTGGCAAAATCCTTTAAGGCTTACAGTGTAATCAACCTGAACCTACTTACAACTTGGCAACTAGCCGGTATTTGGCGAATCACTACATTGGAATCATGGATGAACTAGGAATTGTGAACGCAGTAGAACCTGCAGTCGAGGAAAGGCAAGCTGTTAAGTCTTACGGGGCGTTAGTGTCTCAGCTAAACAACAACAATTCAAACTTAGGATCCAACGGCAATTCTGACGTATATTTGAAACTTAAGAAACTAGAGAAGGAGTACGAACTCTTGACTTTACAAGGAGACTATATTAAAGATGAACAGCGCCATTTGAAGCGTGAATTGCTAAGGGCACAAGAGGAAGTCAAAAGAATTCAGTCCGTTCCTTTAGTAATTGGGCAATTCTTGGAGCCAATAGATCAGAATACCGGCATTGTATCGAGTACGACCGGTATGAGTTATGTGGTCCGAATTCTTTCGACTTTGGATCGTGAGTTGTTGAAGCCTTCGATGTCAGTAGCCTTGCACCGTCATTCTAATGCATTGGTAGACATCCTACCACCAGACTCGGACTCCAGCATATCGATTATGAGTGAAAATGAGAAACCTGATGTTACATACGCTGATGTGGGCGGGTTGGATATGCAAAAACAGGAAATTAGGGAGGCAGTGGAACTTCCCCTGACCCAGGCAGACCTATACCAGCAAATTGGTATTGATCCCCCAAGAGGTGTTCTATTATATGGTCCACCAGGAACTGGTAAAACTATGCTTGTCAAAGCAGTAGCTAATAGCACGAATGCAGCATTCATCAGGGTGAATGGTTCCGAGTTTGTACACAAATACCTCGGTGAGGGACCAAGAATGGTGCGTGATGTCTTTAGACTAGCAAGAGAAAATGCGCCCTCGATTATTTTCATTGACGAAGTTGACTCTATCGCAACCAAGCGGTTTGACGCCCAGACAGGCTCTGACCGTGAAGTTCAGCGTATTTTGATTGAACTTCTGACACAAATGGATGGCTTCGACCAGTCTACAAATGTTAAAGTGATTATGGCTACTAATAGAGCAGATACTTTGGATCCTGCACTACTGAGACCTGGTAGATTAGATAGAAAGATTGAGTTCCCATCTCTCCGTGACAGGCGTGAGCGTCGTCTGATTTTTGGTACAATTGCTGCCAAAATGTCTTTAGCACCGGAGGCAGACCTTGATTCGTTGATCATCAGAAATGACTCTTTATCGGGTGCCACAATCGCCGCTATTATGCAAGAAGCAGGATTGCGTGCTGTGAGAAAGAACAGATACGTTATTCTACAAAGCGATCTGGAAGAAGCGTACGCTGCACAAGTGAAGACCGATAGCGATGTCGATAAATTCGACTTCTACAAGTAATGGAATAATGTCATCCGTGTATAGTAAGTAAGAACGTAGAGTGGAAGCATGCATTTGAGAATGAAAAGCAAGTCAAAGTTTCATTACGCCTACAAATGAGGTACATCATAAACAGTGATCCCTGGCGCAAATGTGGAGAGGTCTCTAAAATCAAAGTGATCAAGATCGACATGAAGTCTTTCTGTAGTTGCCGCTTCGAACCTGAAAGACCTTTCCCCCGAAAGAGGCTCAAGATGTCTTTTTACAGAGTTCGGAGCTATGAGGTTGACAGCAGCTCCACGCTGCAGGAAACGGAGTAAGACCGTATTCAAAAGATCAACATCACAGCCTTTAAGGTCCACTATGTGATTCTCGACAATTTCAAATGATATACTGTCAACCGACTCGATGTTATCCCGGATATCTGTGGTGGAGATAGTCAGATTATCATTCATGTACATCCAGGTTGGTGGGGAATAGGTCTTCCACCAGACGTGAACTCCTATTGGTGAGCTTTCGCGTTGAAAGCCGTAAATTACTTTTAAGATCCCGCCCTGATGAGCAACGCCCATAAGAATGGCAAGCATCAGGTTGAAAGCCAGCCACAGCCTCTTTACTTGAATTGCTGAGACTCTTTTGGATATAGTTTGATCGTTCAGAATGGAAAATAGCTGCGGAGCTAGAGGTAGTAAGAATCTTAACTCCTGGTGCCTAAACATCGATAGCAAGAGTAGGCCAGAAATGATCGACAGCAGTGAGAGATTCTTCGTGAAGTTATTCATGCAACTGGGATTCAGAAAGAGAACCGCTGGTCCCAAGATCTGTGGCACGTTTAATAGGATGTGATTGTACCTAGCATGCAGGCCATGTATTTGGAGGTTGGACTCGTCGAAGTTGTAGAGTAAATTATTCAGCGGAGCAATGACAAGGACACTACTTCCGTACATTGCGGTGTCGATATGAACAAATGTGGTAAAACAGAGCAATGATACCGATATCAGAAGCGCAAGGTTCCTTTTATGATGTCTGAAGTAATACCAGAAAACCGCCAATGAAGGAAGCAAAACGAAAGCGGGAAAAGTAACGCGATTGAAGAGACCTAGCATTAGTAGAACCCCAAGAATAGCCGAGGCCCAGCTGCCACTTACCACCCGTTTTTTTTCCTCCAGAATCAATTCATTGAACAGTGTCAGCACCAAAAGCAGAAGAACTGTCTCTAGTGAGTTGGAAAACGAGTGGCTCTGAAAGCTACAGGTAAGGTAAGAAGTTGCAATAAAAAAAAAAGGTCTCTTGCCATCAACGGCCCCGGTATCATTTAATCTTTTCAAAGCCAGTCGACAGGCTGCGATGTACATCAGGAAATTTTGGATTCGAACCAGACCTATAATCGTCATAGGATCTCTAAGTTTCAAAACTGCGGCTATTAAGTAATACAGGGGTCCATAATTGAACAATAAAGGTACGAAGCTTCTAGCTGCATTTGCTGGTTCAAATTCCCAGGGAATCGAACCACTAATTCCTAGATATCTTACAGCAAGCACTTCAAGACTTTGAAAATGTTCATCCGGATGGAGATAGGAGGACTGTAATGCGATGAACCCGCTTAAGGCCAGTATAGTAATTTCCCATGAGCCTATCATCTAGTCCATCTCGACCGTTTAGTTGTAGTGGTGGCACACAGTTCGCGTCTTCTAATTGAATATGCTATCACTATAACTTTTAACGAGGTGCAAAATTTTCCCTTGAGTATGGTAAATCTACACCCATACTGAAGGTGATAATGAGTATAACAGCCATTCCCGGCATTAGATTGTGGACAAAAAGGGTTCATTATTGTAGCATTCCAAAGAGTATTTGATCGACATTAGCATTCTGAACACTTAATATTGAGCATGCTAGATGAGCAGGCGATTTTGAACTGCGTCGAGCAAACTATGATTGCCGATGCTAAGGTCATCAAAGAAGCTGAGTTGAGACTCTTTGAATACCAAAAAGAGCCCGGTTTTACAACATTTTTATTGCAAGTGCTGTCTAACGAGGAAATTCCCATACACATCCGCTTATCTTCGGCCATATACTTCAAGAACAAAATTCTAAGATCGTGGAATGCGAATAACCGCGAGGATGGAATCAAACCAGATGAGCAACAGGTAATCAAGGAGAATCTGATCCAAACTCTGGTTAAAAATTCCGAGAACAATCATATAAGACCGCATCTGACGGAATCCGTCAGGGGGATACTTGGGAATAACGACAAATGGGATCTCACGGGGGTCATAAATGATTTAATCACGAGCGGTAAGCAAGAATACGTGTACAGTGGCTTGTTGCTTCTTTTCGAGGTGTGTATCGCTCATCGATGGAGTATGGCTGACCACCGTCAAGAGATCGATAGAGTGATTCAGGTGGTTTTTCCTAACATCGAAGTTATTGCATCACAATTGGCAGATCGTATGGATTATAGATCGAACGAGCTAATGTACCTAATAATAAAGTGTTTCAAGTATGCCTGCTTGAACACTTTCCCGCAGTATTTCCTCAACCCCAAAAAATTAAATGAGTGGATCCAACTGCATTTGTACCTTTGTGCCAGACCACTTCCTAAAGAAGTGTTTTCCTTGGAACCTTCGGACAGGTGCCTGGATAAGAGAGTCAAAGTCAACAAGTGGGGTTTTGGTAACTTGAACCGATTCATTCATAAGTTCTCCAGGGTGACTAAGTCTGTGTCACAGGAGTTTGTCTCAAATGTTTTCAATAACATCATTCCAGCTATTTTGCAGGAGTATTTCAAAGTCATTGAAGCATGGAGGGACAAATCACTTTGGTTGGGAGAGCCCTCGCTGCACTATATGATCCAGTTTTTGGAGAAATGTCTTGTGACAGATGAGGTCTATCCTTTGATTCAACCTCATCTTGAGACTATCATTGAAAAAGTCATCTTCCCATGTTTGTGCGCCAATGAAGAGAGCGTCCAGTTGCTTGAGGAGGATCCCGAAGAGTACACAAGAAGATATTTCGACATGAATAAGGAAAGTTCGACAGCTGATGTCGCTTCTTGTGATTTTGTCTTCGTGGTTGGACACAAGCGCGCCTCACAGCTGGACAAGGTTCTTCCATTTGCTAATCGAGTGTTTATCAGTTATACTGAAAACCCCGATGACCTATCAACTGCATTCAAACAAGAAGGTGCCATGAGAATGGTCTCTACTTTGTTTACATTATTGGATTCACCAAGTGATTTAGAGGCTATCTTTTCGCATTATATTGTGCCGCTCTTATCACAAAACAGATACATGTTTTTGGTCGCAAGAGCTCTGGAGACAATATCAGTCTATCCTAACGAATTTAAGGACATGGAGACATTATCAAGACTATTTCAGTTAGCGTACGATCACTTCATGACCAGTGACACCGTACCCATTCAAGTGGAAGCAGCAGACGCATTGAAATCATTGGTTATCAGCAACCCGGGCATCCATTCGCATATTTCAGCACAAGTTCCCGGAATCATGGAAAAATTACTAAAGCTGTCCAAGGAGTTTCAAATTGATACTTTATCAGAAGTTATGGAGGTATTCGTGGAGAGATTTGCCGATGAACTGATGGTGTTTGCCGGGGACTTGGCCGCAAACTTGGTTGACCAGTTTTTGCAGCTGGGTTGTTCCTTGTTGGACAATTCCGGAAACTCCTACTCTACTGGTGATCAGGATACTGAGATTCAGGCCAGCTCCCTCCTACAAACAATGACCACGATGGTTATGTCAATGAGCAAGGTTTCGCTCGTCGATAAGTTCCTGCCGGTTGTGAAGTTTGTCATAGTGAATGCACAAATATCTTTCCTCACAGAGATAGTGGATCTGATGGACTCGCTTGCACTGTCCTCCCAAGCACTTTTCAACCAGTTTACGCCGGAGATCTGGGAAATGGTTCACGATGTTCTCGATTCTTTCCAAACATACGCGATGAGTTATTTCGAAGGATACCTCATCTTTTTTGAGACTTTGGTTACCCATGGTTTTCCACAGGACCAAACTTTCCTAGCGCCATTCCTAGAGATTTTGAGTTTGAAATTGGACAGCGACATCGACTATGATGTGGAAAGTGTACTGGATATTCTTGTTTTTTACGCGTTGTCAATGAGGGACATACCTCTATTCGACAAGGCCTTGAGGGCCGCTTCAAATGATGAACTCGAACTGGATGACGGCTATATTATAAAGCTCTTTCTGGCCAATGTGTTTGTGAAGCCGATGGAAACATTACAGGTGAGCGAGGAGGAGGGTGCGACGTTGGTCTTATTGTCTAAGTGGTTCTCATGCAAATTCTCCAGTGTTTTTTCGATCAAACTGCAGATTATGGCCATTCTATCTCTCTTCAAGCTACCTGAACTCCCTGGTGCTTTGAAAGGATTCACCAGGCAATTCTCAGACAAGTTAGTTTCATTAACGGAGAAGCTACCAGAATCCATTCGTAAAAGGGACGCCATGTCCAAGGGAGAAGACGGTATTGAAGACGTGTTCGGAGAAGATGCAAACCCCGAGGAGGATGGATACTTCGAAGAGTACGAGGAAGATTTAAAAGAAACAGTTTTAGACCAAATCAACGTTTTCCAAGAGGTTCACACGTTCTTCTCCCAGATTCAGCAGCACGACCCGAAGAAATACAACTCAATCATCAACTCTCTGGACGACGAGAAAAAGCACTCCCTACAAGTTATCCTCGAATTCGTCTCCCAGAGCTAGATAAACTAACCATATATTCTGTTCTCCACGTCACTAAATACTATACACCTTCATCACAATAGAATTACAACAACAAACTCGTTCACCCATGACCCCTTCAACGGTCATCTTCCTCGCCCTTTACTCCATCGCTACTTGCACCACTGACGCTCGACTGATGCAATCGCGAACGGGACTGTCTGAACAGTTCTTCCTGTTGTCGTAGCAACTCTTCCTCTGAAAGCCCCGATTTCTTGAACTTGGCGTCCCGTTTCTCTTTGATTCTCTGCGATCCCTTGTATTCTGCCAACTGCTGCTCCAAGAACGGCACAAACTCGTTGTACTCCAGCTCTTCTAACGCCTTTATCACATGTTCGGGAGCTATGGTCTTCTTGGCATCGCTTTCCGCCATTTCGGAAGCCATTGACGACAAAATCATGATAAACTCGATACCGGATTTAATGATTATTTCGCGGGCCTCCTTACTGAACGTGAGATCGGGTTCCAGGACTTCCGAGATGATCTTCTGGACGGTCGCCTTGGGCAACGACACGTCTTCCAGTTCGTTAGCCATTGGTGCACGGATACTACGCCATTCCCTGCTAAAGCCTGGGCTGTTCCTGGATAAAATTCAAGGCCCTTTTATATATCTTTTACACGCGCGATGAGCAGAGAATTGGTGACGAACAGGCAAAAAAAAGGCATGAGAGGGCGTTTTGAGAGCGGAAAAGAGCCAGGGTCAGAAGAACTTTGAGAAATGGTGTTATTAGTACTTCCCAGATGCTCTATCAGACCTGATCGAAAGCTTTTATCTGATCTTTGTTGTGTATTATCAACTTCAGTTTGATTGTCGGTCGTATTAGACGGAGGTGAAAAATTTTTGAAGAATTAGCCAGGTTTTGGTGAAAAATAAAGGCCCATCGATGAGATGAGATGCGATGAGCTGTATGAACAGGATAGATATACCGAGGTCTTAGATGTCAGATTTAGATGTTCCTGTGGTGTGCTCCGAGTATGATGCAGAAGGGAGGTTTTTGTGTGAAATAACAGTCGCTCTGAACCGTCAGAGAGTGGGAGTTCAGAGCACGGATCCTGGGGCTCCAGTTAATGATAATGTGCTGTTGCTGGAGGAATCGGGTTTGAATGTGAATGTGGTTCGTTGGGGGTTTTTGGAAAGTACAGGGTCCCGGTGTGTCTTTCTCGGGATGAACAATGGTGAAATATGGATATACGCTCCAGCGGCGAACGAGGTCGTGTACAAGATTTCTACGGGCAATTTGTCTCAGATCAACGATATAGCCATCCAAGGGGACAGTCTGTGGTGTCTGGACTCGCAGGACTGGATTTACGAGTTTGACTTGGGGAGTTTTGCTGAGAAGCAGCGGTTTCAGGTGGAATCGTGCGTTTCCCTTGGCAGACTGTGCCTACTGCATGGAGAGCCGAACACGCTGCTGGTGGCCTCACATTGCATCTATTGGATAGACATTGCGACAAGGAAAGTACTACAGACGTACCCGGGCCACACTACACCCGTCACACACTTGAAGCCCTTGAACAATGAGTATTTTGTTTCCGGGGCCTCTGGTGACCGTTTTTTGAACGTTTACGATCTGCATACAGGTGCCACAAAGACAGTTCTGGTCCTACAATCGAATGTTCAGAAGCTTTCGCACTCGGGCGAGCACTCAATCGCTGTCACCACTGAGGATGGTGACGTGGAGATATTTGCCGATCCTGTGGTGGCCAACGTGACTAATAAAAGGCGTGGCAACAAGTCAAAGCAATCCAGCAAGACTATTCGCGGCTGCTTCGAACTCAACGGCAAGGAGACAAAGAAACCTTTCCTAAACGTCTCGATAAACCGCGATGTGGTTAACTTGGCCTGGCTGCAAAACGCAACAATACCAAGCTTTGTCCAATTAAGATGGCAGGATCTGCCTATCGACCACACCGTCCAGCTGGTCAGTAAATTGACCCACACATCGAACCACTCTCTGTATGGCACGGAACCTGCCGCAGTGGCTAACTACCAAGAAGGAAACGCCAGGATTACTCACGGTGATAATTTCAAGCACGTAAACGAAGTGATCAAGGAGTGGGAATTGGAACTCGCTCAACAAGAACGTGAGGATGATGACAAGGTCACAGAATCGCTGGCTGACAAATTGGAACTCACATCTCTAAACGCCAACAAGAAGAAGGCATCTGCCACCACTACGGCTGGTACTGTGACCGTAATATTATCCCAGGCATTACAGTCTAACGATCATTCCCTCCTGGAGACAGTTCTCAATAACCGTGATGAAAGGGTCATCAGAGACACCATATTCAAATTGAAACCTCCGCTAGCCGTAATTCTGCTCGAGAGACTTGCCGAGCGTATCGCCAGACAGACTCATCGTCAAGGGCCTTTGAACGTGTGGGTCAAATGGTGTCTAATCATCCACGGTGGCTATCTGGTAGCCATTCCCAACCTCATGTCCTCATTGTCCTCTTTGCATTCCACTTTGAAAAGGCGCTCGGCTTTGCTGCCCAGGCTGATGACACTAGAAGTCAAACTTGAGTCCACGCTGAACAGAATATACCCAAGTGAGGATATTGATGAGGCCATACTGGAGTCGTCTGGGACTCTATACGAGTCACAACATGAGGACGAGGAAGACGTCGAATACAACGAAGAGTTGGATGACGCAGGCTTAATAGAAGATGGCCAGGAAGATTACGAAGACGACGAGGATGATGAAGAGGACGAAAGTATTGGCGAGCTCCCGGATGGTCCACAAGACAGCAAACTGAAACAAGATTCGGCGCCCTCGGAAGATGAAGAGGCAGGTTACAGCGATGTAGAGATGTCATGAACATGTCCAGCAATAAGTCATATAAACTCAATCTAGATAGAAGGCATCTTTCTGTACTGAAAGTGCCCAGCTTATATACTATGGTCAAGCCACACGAAAGCTCATCGACTTCAATTGGTGAAAAATTTGAAGATTCGGTGAAGAGATAATCGATATTTTGGTATCTCATGTCGATTTATATTCATCTTTCTTTCGCTGAAATCTTCCACCATCGATATCTGCCATCAAGCAACCATGTCAGACGACAAGCAATATATCTCGTACAATAACGTCCATCAGTTGTGTCAAGAAGCCGCTCCAAAAATCAAGAGCTTCAAGCCTGATATCATTATTGCCATTGGGGGTGGTGGTTTCATCCCAGCAAGGATCCTTCGTACTTTCTTGAAAGAACCAAACACTCCAAACATCAGAATATTTGCAATCATCTTATCGCTCTATGAAAACGTCCTCACTGCCAATGGTGGTGAGGTCGAGCAAATCGGCGTTAAGGTCCAGAGAACGCAGTGGATCGATTACGAGCAATGCAAGCTTGATTTGGTCGGTAAGAACGTTTTGATTGTGGACGAAGTTGATGACACCCGTACTACTCTGCACTATGCTTTAAGCGAATTGCAGAAGGATGCCGATGAGCAAGCCAAAGCTAAGGGTATCGATGTGGAAAAGAGCCCAGAGCACAAAACCACATTTAGTATTTTTGTCCTCCATGACAAGGTAAAGCCAAAGAAGGCTGATCTGCCTCCAGAGATCTTAAACGACAACAATCGTTATTTTGCGGCCAGAACAGTTCCAGACTCGTGGTTGGCCTACCCATGGGAATCTACTGACATTGTGTACCATACAAAGATGGCTATCGAGCAAGGAAACGATGTATTTCTGCCATCAGACCGCAAGTAAAGCGCCCGACTGTTGCCAAACGTTCACTTGTAAAGCTCTATAAAGATGTAAACTAATTCAAGTACATCCCAGGAGGCTAGTAGCCTCTTGATTGATACTTACAGAGAAGTGTCGTCTCCACGTGGATACCGTCTAACAGTAGGCTGAAATCTCACTTATATGCCATGCTTGCCACAAAGGACAGAACCTCGAGACATTATGACAATAGATCCTATCCCAATATGGCTTGACTGTGATCCTGGGCATGACGATGCTATTGCGATGCTCATAAGCTGTTTTCATCCGGCTTTCGACTTACTAGGGCTTGGAGCGTCCTATGGAAACGCACCTCCAGAGAATACCTCATACAACGCTAGGTCTCTCGTAACGGCATTTGGCAAGGCTCACAAGATCCCGGTCTACCCCAGTGCCCAGAGACCCTGGATATTTGAACCTGAATACGCACCCGACGTGCATGGCTCAACAGGGCTGGACGGCACTACTTTGCTACCTGTGCCTGAATGCGAACTAGTCCTCGATAAAAGCTACCTGGATGCAATGGAAGAGGCTATTGTGGCTCATAGTGGGGATATTTCACTCGTATGTACGGGGGCTCTGACCTCTGTCGCAACTCTGATGCGGGATCGACCTCATCTAAAGAAAATGGTCAGGTACATCAGCGTAATGGGCGGAGGCATTGGCGTTGGAAACCGCAATCCTGAGCATTCAGCGGAATTTAACATTTGGATAGATCCACACGCAGCGAATTTCCTCTTCTGTGATCCTGAGCTCAAGGATAAATGTGTCCTCTTGCCTCTCAATGTGACCCATAAAGCTATCGCTGATGAGCAAATACAGAAACGCATTCGTGGAGATAACCATTGTAAATTGCGCGAGCTTTTCTATGAACTGTTCAAGTTCTTCGAACACTGCTATAAGAATGCCCAGGGTTTTGATTATCCGCCGACACACGACCCATTAACACTTATGCCACTACTTCAGTTTTACGGTTGGGCGTCTCCTTCCACTCTGCAGCTGAGCTACAAGAGGCTTGATCTTCATGCAGTTGAGGAAAGGGAACGACCAGATTTAGGTAAGACGTGCATTTTGAAAGAGTACAGTACCAAGGAGAATCGCGGTACAATTGTATGTTTTGATATGAATATTAGCTTCTTCTGGTTGCAGACATTCCAATGTCTTGATCGAGCAGTCAAGTTTTCGACCATCGAGCATGTCGAGCAACAGCCTTTAAGTTTGACGGAGAAAGGGCCAGAGTAATCCCCATACAAGCACCTTCTAGAAATGGAAAATATAGTTAATAATGTACTAAGTACTATTTACTTGAAGTCAGAACATCTTTTGAAACGTAGTTTCAAATTAGAGGGACTCAATGGTCCTGCCAGCGTCATCCGCTCTTCCCAGTCAGAAGCTAACGTCCATTCATACCTCCGTAAAACTTCAGCGATAGTGACTCTCATTTGTGTAAGTGCCAGCTTTTCGCCTAAGCAAGCGCGACGCCCACCATGGAATGCAGTCATCTTATAGGCATTTTTGGCATGTTTCCAGTTTTTGAGAATAGTCTCGTTATCTTCCCCCCATCTAGCAGGATCGAACTGATCTGCATTGGACCCCCAAGCTTTTGGGTCATGACTCGTACCAAAATTGTTGTAACCCACATAAGTGTCTTTTGGAATTACAATCTCAGGGCCAAGCCGACAGGCCTTCGTTGTTTTCCTGTTAATTATGATGTTTAATGGAGGAAATAGTCTGATAGCCTCGAAGATGAACGAATTCAATAGAGGTAATTCTGACAGTTCCTTGGAGTTGTTAACATCTTTGACTTCTGCTCTAATTTTGTCTTGAATCGACTTGTGCTTGCCAAGTAGGTACAATGACGTGGTCAATAAGACTTGGGGGTTTTCATGGCCGGCCACTAGTATGATGACTATGTTATCGGTCAACTGCTGATAATTGATGACTTCGTTATTATGTGCACGAATGAGATCGCTTGAAGCAAAAGAGGTTTGTTCAAACTTGTAGTTTGTGACCAGATTATCCTGAATCTTGGAAACAAGCTGCTCTCTGAAGCTAGCAACATCTCTAAAAGCCTTCCTTCTTGCCGGTATAGGAAGTAAATCCAAGAAGGGAAAGGTCAAGTACATTGGATGAAATATTTGCTTTTTGATGTCCATCAAATGTTTGTGCAGTTGATTATCTTCCTGGGTAAGAGCTCCAAAATCAAAGCCTAGGGCAACTTCGGATATGTTGTCCAAGCAGAGGCGCTGAATCAGTGGACCCATATTGGCACTTTCAGCGTTTTGCTTTCTAAGCTTTTCGATGCCGCTGCAAAACAGATCAGCATTTTTGAAAAAGGGCTTATCATCAAAATGTTGTAGCCCATTCGTCACTATCGACCGGTAGGTTCTCCAAACTTGTCCATGAGCACTGATGACGTTGTCCCCCGTATATGCCGCAATGACAGCGTAAGGGATTTTCTTCTGGTTCCCACTCTTAGCAAATGTGTCCTCTTCTTTAAATATCTGAGCCATCAGCTCTGGTCTACTGACAATAATGTTCCACCTTGACCCAAAAAATAGCTTTGCAGCACCGTATTTCTCCAGCGGTTCTCGGAGGTACATGTCATATAATTTGGTCTGGTCGATCTTGAGAATTGTCGGCAAGAATATGACATAAAAAGGTATAGTAGGAATATTTTTGGGGAACTTGAGAGGTGGAACAACAATCTTGAAGGCCAAATGACCCGCAAGGATGAGGAAGATGGAGATTAGAATTGCAGCAAAAGCCATTATGATATCGTCTATTTTCACTGATCAAATCAATTTTAATCTTAACCAATCCTTTAACTCCTGTGATGATATTGAATTTATAACACTGATAGGCGACTTTTTTATATTACTCTCGCCCGAAATGTCTGTCGCGAAGGTGACAGCTCTCCTTGGAGTTTCTCAAAAACTAACAAATATAAGCGGTCCTCATGTTAAAGGGCCTAGAGCTCATTTTTGCACTGCGAAATATCAATCGGAGGCTCAATTTACGAGAGTATCTTGCAAGGCTAGACCATTTGAGAAAGTTTTTTTTTGCGTCTTGTATCAAAGAGCTCGAGGTTTGACCACAATTAAAAAATAGCGAAACCATTGAGAGTTGAACCACACCAGTTTGCTATACAGAGAAACATTCATTCTAAAATTATCATTGTTCTTTTATTTTTCGACAAACAACGAAGCCTGGAGCCATTTGAGTCCTAGTAATGAATTTGCTTGACAGAATGTTTCTCAGTATATTTTTGGGCACCTCTCCCGACGAACACCCCTAACCGCAGCTGCTCTTAGCAAGACCTTGTCCAGATGTTTCCGGCGCACGCAGTATTTCTGTAATAGACCTTCCCTTGGTTTATGCTTCAATAAAGGAATAGAGGATATAAATTGCAAGGACGTATACCTGCGGTTCAGTTGGGTTTCAATCAATCTCTTCTCATAATATTGTGCAATTGAGCGATCTTTCAGTAGAAAAATACTAATCGATCAAAGTTAAAATGATCTATGGTGAGAAAATCAACTCAGCCTCTAAGGTGGGCAAGATTAATGATCGTTTGAAGAAACCAGTTTTGAACTCGAAAGAAAAAGAGGACATTGCAATCCCACATAAGCTCAGCGATCTTTCCACGTATAGCAAATTCTTGGCACTTTATACCAGGGACCCTGAAGACGCTGGGTACTACTCCATAGAGGAAAAGCAAGGCTCCGAAATTAAAAATCATTGGACTGAGCTCATCAAGTTTATTAGGGAATCGGAGCCAAATGTAGCTTCCATTGACGAGAATGTTGTTGAGTTCAATATTCCAGCAAATATTGCGGATCAATTTACCAATTCTATGGGTCTACCAATCAAGGTATCGGAGTATACCAAACAGAACGAGACTCAGATAAGAGGATGCGTCACGACTGTCGAAAATGAGAATGAGTTTAACGATTGGTTCATCTTCCATATTCTTGACCAATCCCGTTTGGGTCTTAGTGACGTACCAACGAAGATATGTGAGGCCAGGTATCATGAGCTTTTTGCAGATTTTTTTGAGAAAACTTTGAAGAACACTATTGTAGAAGATCAGTGGGAATCCGGAGGAAGGGATTACTTCATTGAACGCGTTAGATATTTCACCGACAGAAACCTGAAGATTGAGTGTGTGTTGCCAGCGTTTCCCTGCAAATCTTCAAACTATAACAAGGTGGGAGGCGAAGTGCCAGATAAAGGGGAGGAGTTAGCTCTCAGAAGGTTAATCAAGGCCACGCAAGACGCGGCCAAGGTATATCCTCCGGGAATGAAAATTTGGATTGTTAGTGACGGTCATGTTTTTTCAGACTGTATTGGAGTAGATGACGACATTGTGAACAGCTATACGTCTCAGCTTCATCAGCTGTATGAAAAAGTCAGAATACCTGGTGTTGAGGCCATTGGTTTTTGCGGGCTTAACGACTTGTTGTTTGAAGGAGCTGCCGCATCCAAGTTCAGCTTCAAATTCATAGACGAAGTTAAGCTCAATCATTACACTGGGACACAAATCTGTCCAGTTTCCGATGTTTCCCGTGCCATCATGATGAAAGGCTGTGACACAGATGACGGTAGGTTAAGAAAACAAATAAGTATTGACGGACACCCTCGACTTCATCTCTATAGAGGCTTCTCGCGTTTTATGATGGAGGATCTCTCTCGTTTACCATTTTTCAAAGACACTTCAAGAAAACAGTTCAAAAAAATCATCTCAAAGATTGCCTTCAACATGATCAGAAGGAATGACGCCTACTCGAATCTCGTTGAGCTGATCTTCCCTCATCATCTGAGGTTATCAATTCATGCACACACCAACAGCGGCCCAAAATTTGGCATTAAAGTCATCGCGCCAGATCAATGTCATACTGTTAAATCTCTCGAGGACATCGCAGAACCCAAGTTCGAGGATTTGCTGCACATACCAACGCCTTGGCACAACTGCGTGGTGAAGATCAATGGCGAGCGATATGTCCTTACGAAAGCTAGTATCGTCAAAGAGGCTCTTGATAACGGTTCTTATGAAGGTACATGGGTCGAAACACGTCTCGAAAGTGGTGAAGGCGGCTATTTTGCAATTAACAAGGTTAAGTGAAAGTTCTTTTATGCCTATGACTCTCTGTCGCTCTTCGTTCAACTTCTGCTCTTATATCAGCGTTATTCAACCTGTGCTTTTGACGGTTCATTCATTGATTGAAACCTAATTTGCGTCCATAATTTTAGCAGCTTACCACAATTATTAGAACCTACGTAGATTCACTAATCGTCGGCAAAACTCTATCATGGACAAAAGGGGGTACAACATGGGGCACGGTTCGTCTTTCTGCTCCACCCTAACCCTGTAGCGAGCTCTTCTCCCCACCAGGTTCTCAGTTCCTGATCTGCGCCTTCCACTACTGATATTCTCATATAGCACCCAAATAATCTTCCTTGATACTTCCAATTGCATGGATGGAGCTCACTTGGCTGATACAACCTTCGATCTTGACCCTAATTCTACTCTTGATAGTGATCACGTCCTCAGAACTCTGATAAGATGGAGGATTCGAGCCCGCATTAAAGATCAAATCCTGTGGCATCAAATGCTTGGTCACAAAAACCTTCATTGGCCCAACCTGCACTTCAAATCCGTGCTGCGAACAAGAAACAACAGTTCCATCCACAACCTCACCTCTAAATGGTTTAAAGACCACAGCTCTGTACCTGACGATAAAATCCGCTGAACCATCTGTGGGGAGGATTCTGCCACGTTCAATGTCAATCTTGTCATAATCCAGAACACAAAGAATGTAGCCAAACTTACCGGTACAGGAACCTTCCACTTCTTGTAGAAGTTTGGTTTTCAGATAATCCTTCATACGCGGGCCAAAAAACGATGGATGTAAGGTGATATTGAGTGATAGATCCTTGATGAAAAACATGCTGTACACGTAGAATTATCCTGAGATGGCAACTAACCGACTATGAGACCTTAAACGCAGGTATTCAGGTCAATTGCTGTGTTTTCAACTCTTGAATTTTCACTACTTCGTCGAGTTTTTTAAGCTGAGCTTACTTTTAGCAGTGCCCGTTAGCTGTGAGATTTTTTTCACCAACTAGTTGAAGTTGTAGTCAAGCCATCATACTAGAAAGTAGGATCAACTGGTAGTCAACTGGTAGTCAACTGGTAGTCAACTGGTAGGATCAGTAAGGATTTGTCAAGATGTCTCAGAAGGTTGG
This sequence comes from Torulaspora franciscae, assembly GCA_003705175.3. Taxonomy (NCBI): domain Eukaryota; kingdom Fungi; phylum Ascomycota; class Saccharomycetes; order Saccharomycetales; family Saccharomycetaceae; genus Torulaspora; species Torulaspora franciscae. The sequence goes on from PPHX03000001.1 coordinate 633,489, forward strand.
TCATACATCTCTCGCATTTGCTCGTCTGTGGCACCATGTTGATTTGGCACAGGACAAGAGAACGCTGGGTAGATTGGCATCGGCAATTGCAATAACGCTGATTGGGAAACACAAGCCAGTGTACCATCAAAGTCAGGACTGTGGTGACTATGTGGTAGTGAGCAATTGTCAAAGATTGCGTGTTACAGGGAAAAAATTTGAACAAAAAACATACTGGTCTCATTCGAGCAAGCCTGGCCATCTGAAGTTGAGGACGATGGAGAAAGTTGTTGCTGATAAGGGCTATGGAGAGATTTTGAGGAAAGCTGTGAGTGGCATGTTGCCTAAAAATAAACTACGTAAACCTAGGTTGGAGAGATTGAAGGTGTTTGACGGCGCGGACCATCCATATAAGCAGAACATCACTGCGTTTGCATACGACCAGCCATACGTGCAGTCCAAGCTGGCGCAGCTTCAGACCAGCGAGGAAGCCAAATAGCTGCCCTTGTCTTTTATCCTGTGTATAGGTTATGTGAAAGTGGAAAACGGATCTCGAAACGATTCTGTTTCTTGACTGTATATATATTACATGTTTTTGAATGAGCTTTCGTTGAACTGCCATCCTCTCTTGCAGGTTCGCCGGGGAGCTAGAGGTGTAGGCAGTTTTTTAACCATTCTATAGTCATTATCGTCCGTGGACTTTTCCTTCATAGTCTCGTGTGATGGCTTAAAAATCTCTGGATCTATCAGTGTATAGACGAGGGGTAATGTTCATTGCCATCAGCTCTTGAAATAGCAACTTGGCGGCATAAGGTATGTTGATTTGATAGATATCTATCTTGTTGTCACATCCTTTACATTCAAATTGGTTGTGGTTCAATTTGGCAATAACAGTCATCAACCCACAAATACCACAGATGTGTACTCTGAAAGCATCTGAAGCCTCCATCAGCCTTTCCTTTAAAAATGCAGCAGCACCGTGTGCGATCATACAGTCACGTTCCATTTCACCGAATCTCAAACCACCATCTCTGGACCTACCTTCGACAGGCTGTCTAGTCAAAACTTGCATAGGACCACGGGCTCTAGCGTGAATCTTGTCGTCAACCATATGCCTTAGACGTTGGTAGTAAGTAGGGCCAAAGAAAATTTGCGCCATCAACTTCTTACCAGTGTGACCGTTGTACATAACTTCGAAACCACGAGATTGGTAACCGTGTTCACGTAACAGTTTCGAAATACCCTCCACGGTGATGTCGGTGAATGGAGAGGCATCACCTTCATTACCGGACAACGCAGCCACTTTACTCAGTAGACATTCAATTAAATGCGCGACAGTCATACGAGATGGAATGGCGTGTGGGTTAATGATCAAATCTGGCACGATACCTTCAGCTGTGAACGGCATATCCTCTCTGCCGTAAGTGATACCAATAGTACCTTTTTGACCGTGACGAGATGCAAACTTGTCACCAATCTGCGGAACTTTGGTGGTCCTGACACGTACCTTGACGAATTTCAAACCATCTTGGTTTGTCGTTATCAAAACCTGGTCAACGATACCATTCTCCGTACTTCTTAATGGCGTAGAAGCATCACGCTTAGAATGGTATGCAGTCCTCTGACCTAACTCTTCTTCATCAGGCGATATTGGAGTGGTTTTACCGATGATGATATCTTCACCTGATACTCTCACACCAGGCGCGATCAACCCATCATCGTCCAGCTTATCGTAAGTACCATGCTTCATTCTCAGTGTGTTTGTACGTTGTGGCTTTTCGAATGTTTCGGTAATAGACATACCGTACTTCTTTTCTTGGTCCATATAAGATCTGAAAAAAAGTGACCTGAATAATCCTCGATCAATTGAAGATTGATTCATAATCATAGAATCTTCCTGGTTATAACCAGAGTAACAGGCAATGGCGACGATGGCATTTTGACCTGCTGGTAGCTCTCTAAACTTCAGATATTCCATAGCACGTGTTGTACCTAGCGGCTTCTGAGGATAGTACAAAATGTTTGCCATTGTGTCCATACGGACATTGTAGTTGGTTAAAAAGACACCCATAGCCTGCTTACCCATGGCAGACTGGTAGGTGTTACGTGGAGATTGATTGTGATCAGGGAATGGAATAATTGATGCAGCAACACCGAGAATCATGGAGGGGTGAATTTCACAGTGGGTGAAAGTCGTTGCATGCTGAGTTGCTCTGATACGTTTTGCCAAGTCGTCATCTTCATTAAACTCAGGAGCTTCCTGGACTGGCTCCAAATCCTCTGGTTGCATAGAAATTAAAATGGTTTCCTCTTCTTCGGCATCGATGTATTCTACCAACCCTTCGTTGAGCAGCGAGGACCAAGTGTAATCCTCTGAATCCTCGAAACCACCTTCGATGTCTTGATACTCGGTGGCCATCAATTTCCCAATATGTCCCTTCCTCACCTTTAACTCCTTATGACCAAGTGCTTCATCCTCCTCTACAATGAACAGTGGTCTGTATACTCTACCAGCATCAGTGAATATTTTCAATTCTTTCTCACGAATATCTCTGACCATCGAGACCTCTGGATTGATATCACCTTTCCTTCTCAGGGTTCTTAGAGTCTCCATGAGTCTTGCAGGGTTTCTGTGAACACCATGCCAGACACCGTTCACGAAGACTCTCGTAGCATCCGGAGACTGATGAGGAACATAATCCTCCAGTGGTTCCATACCCCATTCGCTTAAGAATGTGATGATCGGCATTGGGTCAGTACCGACGGATATACATGACATCAGAGACAAGTTTTTGACCAGACCACAAGCTTGGCCTTCGGGAGTCTCGGCAGGGCAAACCAGCCCCCAGTGAGTGTTATGCAATTGACGTGGTTTAGCCAACTTACCGTCACGTCCAATAGGGGTATTTGTTCTTCTTAAATGAGACAGTGTTGAAGAGTAAGTATAACGGTTCAACACTTGAGAGACACCAGCTCTGGAAGACATTGCTTTCTTTTGTTCACCCCAGTTACCTGTGGCCAATGCATACTTCAAACCCGATGTTATAGTTTTTGCATTGATGGCTAATTTCATGTTGAAATCCTTTGCCTCTTCGACAGTTCTTTGCATGTAACGGAAAATATCCTTAGTCAATTTCCTAAACAAAGTCTTGAAAAGTTGGGCTAACAATGGACCAGCCAGATCCAATCTTTTCTTACCGAAATGGTCACGATCATCTTGATCCTTACGATCCAATGCACAAAGTAATAATCTGTTGATCATGTAACCGAGGAAAAATGCTTTTCTGCTTTCGAAACCTTCGAGTTGCGTAATGTGTGGTAGGAATTCCTTTTGTAGAATATCTCTTGCGTACTGTATTCTCTTTTCTTTCTTGATACCCAGAGCAGTACCACGACGACCTATGAAATCCAATGCAGTTTCACGATCCTGGATGACAAACCCATCTTCGACACATGGCTTTAGCATTTCTAACATTTGCCAGTCATTCACGTCGTAACAGATATGTTCCAAGATTTCTCCGTCGGGAATAATACCGAGAGCTCTGAAAATAATGACAATTGGAATATCCTGCTTGATATAAGGTAGCGTGGCCTTAATGGTACGGGCAGAGCTACCTTCACGCCCATAAAGCTTAACCTGTAGTGTGCTAATGAAACGAGAACCTTTCTCTAGAGCTGATCTGATCTCTGCAACGTGTGAGATGGGCGACGGAGCGGCCTTCTTGAAGACCTGCACAATGTTACCCGCAGAACGTTCCTGTGCAATCAGGACCTTTTCAGAACCGTTGATGATGAAGTATCCACCCATGTCGAAAGGACATTCCTTCAACTTGTACAGGTCCAGTTCGGTGGCATCGCTCAGGTAACAGTTCTTGGATCTCAACATGATGGGCAGACGTCCAATAAACACTTTACCGCTCTCACTATCGTCCTCAGATTCCTCTGCGATCAGCTCGTATTTCAATTCTCTCCCTGGCACATCCACAGCTTCATACGTTCTCTTTTTCACATCCACAAACAAACCCGAAGAGTAAGTCAAATTACGCAGACGGGCCTCCTGTGGGTAAAGGGCGTGGGTAACACCATCCGACTCGTTTACCATGGGCTTTGTAACGTAGATCTTGCCAAAACTGATCTCATATTTCCTACTGATGTTATCCGACTCAGTGGTATGTTGTGCCAGCTGCTCTAGGATAAGCGTAGAGTCCTCCGATATGATATCCTGCAAAGTATAATCCACGAATTGATTGAAAGAGTCCAGCTGCTGAGACACTAGACCCTTCTCCCGAAAGAATGCAGATATAACGGCCCATGAGTCCTCCGCAGTGATTGGAGAGTTTTCATCCTCGTAACCATAGGGATCCTCATTATAGTAATCATCTTCTACCCCAGACATGGTCGTATAACAAAATCACTCCTTCGAATCCCTACCACTCCCTAAGGTCCTCCTGGTAGCCTATAGGTAGAGACCTCTTATGCTCATCATAACTGTGTTATTGTTCGTGATTTTGCCACCTTTGAAGGTGATAGAAAAAATTTCACCATCGGCCAGCAACAATCGCTGTCCACGGTGAAATATACCAAGCTCTCTCAGTATTGAATATGAAATCTAGATAGGCTCCATCGAACAGCCTCTATTAGAAGAGCACTGGAAACGCTGTTAGTAAGGGTTCATGACTCGTGTGGTTGGTGGTAAAGCACTCTCCCTTGTGGGACTTGGCAAAACGCGATCTCTGGCGACCGTTGTGGAGCCGAAAGTGAGGGTCAGCGACCGAATTCTGAACTTGAGTCGTCAGGCCATTGAGAGGGGCGAAGCACATTTCAAAGTCGGTGGAACCAAGCACTATTTTCCAAAAGCCCGTGTGATCCTTTTGAGGCCGAATGCAAAGCACACGCCTTACCAGGCCAAATTCATCGTCCCAAAATCGTTCAACAAGCTCGATTTGAGAGACTACTTGTTTCACATCTACGGTTTGCGGGCGATGAACGTGACGACGCAACTGCTGCATGGCAGGTACACGCGTGCGTCTATCGCGTCCCCGCGTTACAGGGCTCCGCAGATCAAGAAGATGACTATCGACATGGCCGAGCCGTTTATCTGGCCTGAGGAACCCAAGCCCGACGAAAACAGTTTGTGGGATACTCAGTTCAACAAGGACCGCGTCCAGTACCGGGAGGACATGTACCGTCTCGGATCAGACCGTTTTAGACCCTCAAAGGCGTTCGGCGGGGCGGTCGGGCCCTTCGAGCCCGTGGCCCAGCCTTTTATTCCCAAATTCCTTGGTAGGGAGTTGAGAAACAGAAAGCAAAGATACCAAGACAAGCTGACCAAAATGAACCAGTTGGTCAAGCTAGATAAGCACGCTAGTGCACCATGAGATCCTGTACATATATTTTTCATCGATTCTGAATGTTCTAGTTGACGATCAATACATAAAAAAATTACCTACCCAAGGTGCTCCTTGTGGGTGTCCAACAAGACATCCTCAAGCATGTCGTAGCCCTCTGTGACCTTGGCGTACTCCTGACGAGCGGCGCCCGCGCCTCGAGAGTGAAGATAGCTCCCCAAAGCGCGGGCCACGGTGAGCAGTTTCTCTCGTAACTCATCGAAACATCTCTCCAAGTAATGCGTTTCCGCCAAGGGCAACCGACTTGCCAACGAAACCCAAAACCGAGTAAACTCCCCAAACAAAAACACATCCTCACCGGAGCCATTCCCAGTGGCTGCATTTCGCAGCCACTGCATCCAGGATACGTTCGAATCGTTAGGTTTATTGATCAAGAACACATATCTGCCGTCCTGACGCTGCAGAAACTTTGTAAAGTTTCGAACAACCTCAGCTGTGAGCACACTACTACCCACGACAGCCAAAAGCCCAGAGAAAGGCAAGTTGTTCAACAGCCCGCGCACAACAAACCCGGGAACCAGTCCAAACACTATACCATACAACGACCAATACTTCAGCTGAAGGATCAAAGTGGGTGAGCTCTGCAACTTCTCGTGCCGACCAGACTGCACGATAGCGAGAGTTTCCAAAGTCACTACTAGCGGAACCACAACAGACACCAGATACAGCAGCACACTCCAAACCATCATACCTTGCTTGCTCTGGCTAACTTCCGTTTCCCTATTGCACAGGTCCAATACTTGCTTGCTCATCCACGATGACTACGGTAAGAAAGTTGGCAAGGAAAAGGGAAAGTGATTACGCCTCTGTGTTCCGCGGAGAGAGCGCCCTATCGGTGTCTCGCTCTGTCTGCTGGGGTAATCCGTGGAAGAGACCCGCTGGATGCACCGCCATAGTGAAGGTGCCTCAGAGAAGGCAACAAGGTAAGCTGCAAGATTGTGATCATCCTGTGCGTTCTTGATCCGTTCGTTTATATTTGAGATTAGTGGCTTACGATTGTTTTGTTTTTTTCATTATTTTTGGGTTCCGCGGAAGAGTCCTGCTACTTGCAATAAACCTGATAGCTATGATTCCCATCGTTGGCCTTATGGAAGTATATTTAATGAGAAGAGTTAAAGGCGTTATAAAACAAATGTTTACATCGTCCTTTCGGTAAGAAGCAAGATAGTATCGAGCCATGAGTTCAGAGGCAGTTGAAGATTCGTCCTCTTCTGCGTGTTCGAGTGCCGCTGCGTACCGGGGATTCGACTCGAAGGCGCAGGACAGGGTAAAGCAGCTTGCCCGTACCTTGAGTCAACAGAGTGGACTAGAAGTTAATGTAGCTGGTGCAGATGAGGCTAAATTTGGTGACAGAATGGCAGACAGATACTCTGTTTTTACCAACTTATCGAGATCTGGTGTGAATCCTGTGCATGAAGAACAGGATGGGCATTACGACGAGCGGTTGGATCCTAACTCTGACAATTTTGTCAGTGCGGCTTGGATCAAAAATATGTCTTATTTGTCGATGGCGGATCCTGACTACTACAAGCCGTACTCGCTTGACTGTTGCTGGAGAAATTTGAGTGCTTCCGGCGCTTCGGCGGATGTGGCGTACCAGACTACGTTTCTGAACCTGCCCCGTAAGGTGCTCTCGTCGGCTAGAAGAACTGTGATGCCTGAAAAGGAAAATAACACGTTCCAAATTTTGAAGCCTATGGACGGGATTGTCAATCCGGGAGAGCTGCTTGTTGTCCTGGGCAGGCCGGGATCCGGTTGCACTACGCTTTTGAAGTCGATCTCCGCCAACACGCACGGTTTCAAGCTCGGCAAGGACTCGCACATTTCTTACAAAGGTCTTTCGCCGGCAGACATCAGCAAACACTTTCGTGGTGAAGTGGTCTACAATGCAGAGGCCGATATCCATTTGCCACATTTGACAGTCTATCAGACGCTACTTACCGTGGCCCGCCTAAGGACTCCCCAGAACCGTATTAAAGGTGTCTCTAGAGAGGCTTGGGCTAACCACGTGACGGAAGTAGCTATGGCTACCTACGGTCTCTCTCATACCAGGAACACCAAAGTCGGGAATGAGCTGGTCAGAGGTGTTTCCGGTGGTGAGCGTAAGCGTGTTTCCATTGCTGAAGTGACCATCTGTGGGGCAAAGTTTCAATGCTGGGATAACGCTACCAGAGGTTTGGATTCTGCAACTGCACTTGAGTTCATTCGCGCTTTGAGGACCCAAGCAGACATCACAAACACCTCGGGTACTGTGGCCATTTATCAGTGTTCTCAGGATGCCTACGATCTTTTCGACAAGGTGAGCGTGCTAAGTGAAGGTTATCAGATTTACTTTGGGCCTGCTAACGAGGCAAAGAAATATTTCCAAGACATGGGCTACTACTGTCCCGACAGACAAACTACTGCAGATTTCCTGACGGCAATTACAAGTCCCGCTGAGAGAATCATCAATGAGGAGTTTACTAGGAAGGGTATTGCAGTTCCACAGACAGCCAAAGAAATGTCCGATTATTGGAGGAACTCACCCGATTATAAACGTCTGATCGGTCAGATCGAAAACAAGATGGCTGAAAATGATGAAACTGAACGTCAGCGCATCAAGGACGCACATGTTGCTAGGCAAGCCAACAAGGCCAGAGCTTCGTCACCCTACACTGTGAACTACATGATGCAAGTCAAATACTTGTTAATCCGCAACCTGTGGAGAATAAGAAACAGTTCATCCATTGCGCTGTTCCAAGTGATTGGTAATTCTGTGATGGCTTTTATATTGGGTTCCATGTTTTACAAGGTTATGCTGCATGATACCACGTCAACTTTCTATTTCCGTGGTGCATCCATGTTTTTCGCTATCCTTTTCAATGCATTCTCTTCTCTATTGGAAATTTTCTCACTTTATGAGGCTAGGCCTATTACCGAGAAGCATAGAACTTATTCCTTATATCATCCAAGTGCCGATGCTTTTGCATCTGTTCTATCAGAAGTCCCTACTAAGTTGTTAACTTCCGTTTGTTTCAACATCATCTTCTACTTCATGGTGAATTTCAGAAGAGATGCTGGTAGATTCTTCTTTTACTTTTTGATTAACATTGTTGCTACTTTCACCATGTCTCATCTTTTCAGATGTGTTGGTTCTTTAGTAAAGACCCTAACTGAAGCCATGGTGCCAGCCGCTGTTCTGCTGCTTGCCTTGGCCATGTACACTGGTTTTGCTATACCGGAGACTAAGATGCTGGGTTGGTCCAAATGGATCTGGTACCTAAATCCACTATCCTACCTTTTCCAATCTTTGATGGTAAATGAGTTTCATGATCGCAGGTTTTCCTGTTCTCAGTTCGTTCCCAGCGGTCCGATGTATCAGAATGCCACTGGTACAGAACGAGTCTGTAATGCTGTCGGGGCTGAACCAGGTGCTGACTATGTCCTTGGAGACGCATTCTTGAAGCTCAGCTACAACTATGTGAATAAACACAAGTGGCGTGGGTTCGGTATTGGTCTCGCCTATGTTATATTTTTCCTAGGTGTCTACCTGTTTTTATGTGAGGTGAACCAGGGCGCCAAGCAAAGGGGTGAAATTTTAGTGTATCCTTTAAACGTGGTTCATAGGATGCAGAAGAAACGTCTATTGCAGAAAGATCTCAAAGGAGGAGACATTGAAAAGGGTGTCGATGAGGACGGAAATATGACCGATAGAAAAATGTTACAGGAATCCTCAGAATCGAGCTCTACTGAGGGTGAAAGCGGTTTGAATAAGTCGCAAGCCGTTTTTCATTGGAAGAACTTGTGTTACGACATCAAGATCAAGAAAGAAGACAGACGTATTTTGAATAATGTTGATGGTTGGGTTAAACCTGGCACTTTGACTGCTCTCATGGGGGCATCAGGCGCTGGTAAAACAACTTTGCTTGATTGTTTAGCTGACAGAACTACGATGGGTGTCATTAGCGGCCAAATTTTTGTTAATGGTAGACTTCGTGATGAATCGTTCCCCAGGTCCATTGGTTACTGTCAACAGCAGGATCTGCATCTGAAAACGGCAACTGTTAGGGAATCTCTTAGATTCTCTGCTTACCTACGTCAACCTGCTCACGTCTCCATTGAGGAGAAGAACAAGTACGTTGAAGAAGTCATCAAAATTCTTGAAATGGAGCTTTATGCCGATGCTGTTGTCGGTGTTGCGGGTGAAGGCCTGAATGTCGAACAGAGGAAGAGATTAACTATTGGTGTTGAACTTGTTGCTAAACCTGCCCTTTTGGTGTTTTTAGATGAGCCTACTTCGGGGTTGGACTCCCAGACTGCTTGGTCTATTTGTCAGTTGATGAGGAAACTGGCTAATCACGGTCAAGCTATCTTGTGTACTATCCACCAACCTTCTGCAATGCTGATGCAGGAATTTGATCGTCTGCTATTCATGCGCCGTGGTGGTGAAACTGTCTACTTCGGTGACTTGGGTGAAGGATGTCAAACTATGATTGACTACTTTGAAAGGCACGGATCTGGCAAGTGTCCACCAAATGCCAATCCCGCCGAATGGATGTTGGAAGTTGTGGGTGCAGCTCCTGGTAGTCATGCCAATCAGGACTACCATGAGGTTTGGAGAAATTCGGAAGAATACAAGGCAGTGCAGCAAGAATTGGATCACATGGAACAAGAGCTGCCAAAGACGACCAACCAGGTGATGGACGATAAAGAAAGGCACAAATCTTATGCTGCTTCAATTCCATATCAGATTAAAATGGTTAGTATTCGTTTGTTCCAACAGTATTACAGGTCACCAGAGTATTTGTGGCCCAAGTTTTTCTTAACTGTCTTCAACAATTTGTTCATTGGATTCACATTCTTCAAGGCTGACAGATCATTGCAGGGATTGCAGAACCAAATGTTGTCCATTTTCATGTTCACGGTTATTTTCAACAATTTGCTGCAGCAATACCTGCCTTCATTTGTTCAGCAAAGAGAGCTGTACGAAGCAAGGGAGCGTCCCTCAAGGGTTTTCTCCTGGAAAGCTTTCATTGTTTCGCAAATTTTCGTCGAGGTTCCTTGGAATATATTAGCCGGTACAATCGCGTACTTCATCTACTACTATGCGGTAGGATTCTACTCGAACGCTTCGGCAGCCGGCCAATTGCATGAGAGAGGTGCTTTGTTTTGGTTATTTTCCACTGCTTTCTACGTTTACATTGGATCGATGGCTCTACTCTGTATCTCGTTCATGGATTTGGATGCATCAGCGGCCAACTTGGCTTCCTTGCTATTCACTATGTCGTTGTCTTTCTGTGGTGTTTTAGCCACTTCGGATGTCATGCCTCGTTTCTGGATCTTCATGTACCGTGTTTCTCCTCTTACTTACCTGATTGATGCCTTATTATCGGTAGGTATTGCAAACGTTGATGTTAAATGTTCCAATTATGAATATTCTAGATTCACGCCTGCAAATGGTTTAAGCTGTGGTGAATATATGGCCCCATACATCAAGATGGTAGGTACTGGTTACTTGGCAGATCCATCAGCTACTGACGAATGCCTTTTCTGTCCATTTTCTAAGACCAACGATTTCCTGACCACCGTTAGCTCCTCTTACAGCAGAAGGTGGAGAAATTATGGTATCTTTATCTGCTACATTTTCTTTGATTACGCCGCCGCCGTTTTCTTCCATTGGCTCACCAGAGAACCAAAGAAGAATAAACTTGGTAAGAAGAAGCAAGAGTAGACTTGTAGAAGTTAACCACTACTCATGAGCGATACCCAATACCCTATTGATATTTTTCATTTCAGCCGCGTCTTTAATAATAGGTTTTTCTCTGAGTTTTTGTATGTAGTTATATAGAAGCATATAAAATGAGATTTTATCCTTTCATTCAGATGGTCTATCTAGTCCGCCAAAAGCCTATGTAAATTTGTTACAGTCTCTGCTGGTGAGGCAATCCAAAGGGTGCAACCAGCCAAACGAGCTTTGAAGTCATTTGCTGATCCAACCGGAGCAAACTGGTCGCCCACGTGTAATGTCTCGGAAGGTTTTATTGGATTCGACGGGCAATAATAGTTTTGCAACACACGCAACCCTAGATCTTTACCACCAATATCGCACCAAACGTCGCTACCACCATCGAAGCAACTGAATTTTATGCGCCTGGCAGGCGGGAAAGTCTCTAGAGTCGTTTGAAGAGTGAGAACAACTTCCTCCAATTGTTCCCTTTCGAGTTTAACTCTAACTTGCCTTTGACTTACGGGATCGAATCGCTCGCCTGGCACTATACCAACAGCTCTCTTCTTTCTCACGATGATGGTCTCTGCTGGCAAATGCAATCTATCTCCTAGGCTTTTAAGTGTCTTCTCTGCAAAATCGAGCGTCTGATCCATATCTGATATCTCCCACTCGGTCATATGGGGCAGCAGCCATTCTCCTTGGTCAACAGTCTGGAATCCGAAATCGCTGTCACTGCTTTCATAGTACCGAAACAAGTAGTTTGACTCACCGCCCATGACAGTCAAGTTATGCTTCTGTTCGATTGTTAACGAAGATGCATCGTGAACCGCTACAATAAGGCCCTTCAGCCTATGTTCGTATTGCGCGGGCTCATCATACCCAGCCGCAGTTACAATCCCCACTCGAACGTCCGCGGCCAACAGCTTCACAATGTAAGGAATAACTGGACTCGTGTACTCAAGTGAACCTCCGTCTTCGTAAAGCGTAACATCACCATCAAAAGTGACTAGTTTCAGCTGGTTGTAATGGTACTTTCTTCTCTTGTCGACGAAATAAAAAATCTGCGCGGTATTAAGAATCCTCCTGACGTCGTTGAAGCTTGGGGCCACCATCCTGCGCTCCGAAATGCCCCTCTGTGAGTCTTCCCACAAGAACGCTTTTTCCAGAGGCAGCTCAGTAAAGAAACTCCCGATAGTTGGAACCAGCTGGTTCAACCGCGACTTGCCCATAAGGTCGTACCTGACTTCCGAGTCGTCGTTTTCTCTTAATTGCCCATTTCGTGAGTCGAAATCGATCTTGTTGGCCACCAGATTTTGAATATCCTTGAAGATCTCGGCATATTGTGACCTAACCCGCTGTGTTGTCGTCAAGTCGTCCACGTCGTGCGACACAGCATGTAGAACAAACGGTGTGGCCAACAAGCCTTTAATCCAGTCAACAAACCCGTCCTTCCTATGACTTTTCAAGTGGTATTCCACCCTGTACCTCGAGGACATATTCAAAAACCTGACACAGGGCTTATAAACTAGCTTCGACCGCTCATAAGCTGATTCAGAGGTGATTCCAATAGTAATAACTAGTCACTCCTAGTAGCAGTCGAGAGACCTCGTTACCCGGATTGTACATCCTGGGCGGTAAACCACCTAAAAGCACCATTTGAACCAATTTAAGCACCCACAGCTACTTTTGAATGGTTCCAGTGCTCCTTATCCCCTCAGACTGCCTCAATCATCCTTCAAACTCCAACAAATCAACCAAATACACCAAAAGTCGTACAGTTCCCGAGGATTTTCCGCCAAAAAGGGTACCACACATTTCAGGTATCGTTACAACGGTTTACATACCTTCCAGGATCCAATATCGACTGCTTTTAGTCGTTTTTCTCGACTAAACTTCTCTTTGTTGTTGTTTGTTCAGCCTTATAAGACGTTATGCAGAGAAAAAAACGCCCTTTTAATCGCAAAAGGCTGGATGCAAAGGAGCAAAAGCCGGAAGCATCGGTCGAAGAGGATAATACTACATAAGCAGTTCAACAATCCATCCCACGGGAGAGTAAGCTCGACAATTCGTATCTGAGTAATAGATAGAAGCAGCAGACGTTACACAATGAGCGAAAAATACGAACCTCCCAGTAGACCACCTCCCAGCTACGGTAACGAGCAGACCGGACAGGAGCCCTTTAATGACAATTTTGCAGAGTACCACAAGCAGCAGCAGCACCCTGGGGACCAGGGACAAGGTAATCAGTACAACTTCAGACAGGACCAGTACTATAATTTGAACGCTTCGGGCGAAGGTGCTCCAATTGGCAGTTTTGAAGAGGCTTTTCCCACTGACGACAAGCCCAAATGGAATGATTGGCCCTTTACAATTTTTTTTCTGATTTGTGTGGGTGCATTTATCGTTATTGCTGGTATTACATTGAGAGCGTGGTCGCAGACTTACTCGCAAACCGGTTCTGGGATTTACGATGGAGCCAATACGGGTACTTTGAATACTAATTCTGCGATCCTGATGGTTTTTGCAGTCGTGGTTGCGCTTGTGTTTTCGACTGTAGGTGTCTTCCTATGCCGCATGTTTCCTAAGTTCTTTATCTACTGTGGTATGATCGTCAACGTCGTGGCAGGTTTGGGTACTGCCATTATGTACTTGGCTCTCAGATACTGGTCGGCTGGTATCGTGTTCCTGGTGTTTACCGTTTTGACCGCTTTTTTCTACTGGCAGATGAGATCGAGAATTCCATTCAGTGTTGCAGTCCTGAAAACCGTCATTGATTCGATGAAAAAATGCCCACAAACTTTGTTGGTCTCCCTATTTGGCACGATATTTGGAGGGGCTTTTGCCATGCTATTTTCCGCCGTGATAGTCGCTACTTATATGAAGTACGACCCCAATAGTAACAACGAAGGTTGCAACGTTAGCGGAGGCGGCTGTTCCAATTCTAAAAAGATCGGTTTACTTGTTGTGGTTTTCTTTTGCGGATACTACATTAGCGAAGTAATCAGAAACGTTATTCACGTTACAGTGTCGGGTATCTTCGGTTGTTGGTATTATATGTCCAAGTCTGACCAAGGCATGCCAAAGTGGCCTGCACTCGGCGCTTTGAAGAGAGCTATGACATATTCCTTCGGATCTATCTGCTTTGGTTCTCTTATTGTTTCCATAATTGAGACTTTGAAGCAGGTAATCAATCTCCTCAGGCAAAGCGTTCTAGGTGACAGTGGAAATGGCGCTCTTGCACAAATCGGATTTATGATCTTGGGATGGATCATCAATTTCCTTCAATGGTTGGCGACTTACTTCAATCACTATGCTTATTCCTTCGTTGCTCTGTATGGTAGATCCTATTTGAAGTCTGCCAAGCAGACGTGGTACATGTTGAGAGAGAAGGGAATGGACGCCCTCATCAACGATAACCTGATTAACGTGGCGCTCGGCCTCTACGCCTTGTTCGCCAGCTATATGTCGGCCTTACTTGCATTTTTGTACTTGAGGTTCACCAGGCCAGCTTACAACTCGTCAGGTAGCTTCAACGCTCCCCTCATTGCTTTCTCATTTGTTATCGCCCTGCAGCTCTGCAACATTGCCAACGAAACGATAAGATCCGGTACCGCTACGTTCTTTGTCGCATTAGGCAACGATCCAGAGGTGTTCCGCGCATCTTACCCTGAGAGGTTTGATGAGATCTTCAGAGCATATCCCGACGTCTTAAGAAAACTGAGCCACCAAAACGTTTAAAGTGCCTTATCTTTTCTATTCAAATAATAATATTTACCACATGTTCACGCTTTGAAAGCTCCTTCATAGAATATCCATTGCGGACCCAGTGAGAAGCCTATTCGTGCGGAAGATCTATAACAAGGATTTCAGTAACACCTGGGATTCACATTTTTTCTCAGATACCATGCAACAAAAGTTCTTATCCCCTCTCTCACCTTACGATAATCTTTTTGGTTCAGACCATGAATGACCGTTTCACTTAAATTGTCTCTTTCCTTGGATGTCACTGATCCGAGTTGTTCTAAAGCTTGGAAGCACCATTGCGCACAAATCTTAGGATTCCCAGCGTCTAATTCGCAAGTCAATCTGAAGCACTTGACAATGCAGCTAACAGCATCTGAATGAGCTGTGGACTCGAAGTTAGTGACTAGTCCGATAAAAAGAGCATTGACTAAGGTGGCGCCTCGTGTCACAACAACCGCTTTGAATATCTGCTGTCTCCAGACCTCAGGGACCTCACTTATAGCAACAGTCGAAATCGGAGGTGTTTTGAAGCCCCATGATAGCAGGTCGTCCAAAAAACGTAGTATCAAGATGTAAGCGTCATAATTTTCCACTCTTGTCACACTCTTCAATGCTATATCCGTGGTACTACCCAACAATTCACTTGAGAGGATAAACTCCTTTGGATAAAACATAATGAGATCGGATATCATCGAGAAGAAATCCATGATCGACTCGTAGTAATCATTTAAACGATCTGCCTGGAATTTGTTGAAATTTTGAATGAATGTGTTACTCTGAGAGATTGCAAAATGCCAAACCGCATCCTTAAGTTGCGGTGGAACGGGCAATGCCTCATCATCACCGTATACAACAATGATTGAGCCCGAACACCATAGGTATGAACCCAAGCCCGTTGCGGCATATCCTTGAGCTAGAAACTCTGCAACAGAAATTAAAATTGGCTCGCAGAAAAGATGGAACTTCTCAAAAAGTCGCCTCAAGAGCTTGGTAGTACGTTCGACGATAATATTGTCAGATGATGCTCCACAATTGACCAATAGTGTGCTCAGTGAGTTCCAGATAAATTCGATCTGTGGAAGCAAGGGTTCGGGTCCCTGTTGAGGATACTGATTTCGAGGCTTCAGGTCTTCAAAAAGTGCGTAAATTAGGTCAATTTTGTCAGCAATAAGGCCGCTGAATGCAGATGGGTCAGTTTTCCATTGAGGAATGAGGTTGTTGATTTTCGAGAAACAGTCGTCTAATATCTTCTGAAAGACAGCGGATATTTTCTCAGAAGATTGTTTGTCTATCACGGCGCTTAATCCTTGACATAGCTCGAACTGCGACTCAATATCCAGTAAGCCTTCAACGTTGAAGTAAAAGTCGTAAAGCTGGTCGATGTATTCGCAAAGAAGACTAGAGCAATCAGTGCAAAGAAACATCAAGGCATGAGAAGACGCCGTTATAATTTCGGAGTTCTTCTGATTCTCACTGAATCCATTGAATATGTAATCCAACTGCATTTTGAGCATTTCTGGATGTTTAGCAGTCCACTCTGTGTATCTCCCCAATACCAACGTTGACGCATATCTGATCTTGGGATGCTCCGGTAGACTGCATAGTATCTGAAAGATTTGGGGTAACTGAGTATTTTCAGTAAGTGAAATTTCTTGGGCCATTGTCCTCAGGGAAAACAGAGGAGCCTCTAATGATTGCCAGGATCCATTGTTGCCGACAGCTTCCTTTATCCTAGTCAAAGGTTGGTTCAATGCACGGGTAGTTCCAACAACAGCTGCGCAATCCTTTAGAACACTCCCCATGTGATATCTGAAGTCCTTGAATTTGTCTTCACTTTCACTCGAATCAAATTGATCTGTGGGGTATTGTAAGTGATTGATTATACCGTTAATCAAACTTTCAAAAATTGGAATATATTGCTGCTTTGACTGTTGATACCTAGATAAGACTAGGTTTTGCTTAAGGCTAAACCAAAATGGGAAAGTGTAGGCAGCTAAGTCAAGATCAGAGTTTTTGCACGTAAACATCAGTAGGGCTGTAACAATTGGCTTGTAAACTTCTGGGGATTTCGATATGAAAACACTCCATGCCTCACCAGCTTCCACGAACAAACGCGTGAGACCTTCCATAGTCTCGTAGTCGAGATCGTCCCCTTGAGCCACCAAAAGATCGGGAAGAAGTTTGGATTGCAGCCCCATGAGCTGCTCGTAGAGAGCCAAAATAAGCTGTTCATTAGGAGCATCCCTACTTTCTCTCAAAATTACCGATAAACATTCGACGGCCGCGTCAAAGGTTTCAGAGGAGTCATCTGGGCCATGAAGCAATGCTTCGAAAACTAGGGACATCAGCGGACTCACAGATAAGAACTTCTCAACGGGAAATTCGAATGACCACGAGGTCAGACAATGCATAATTTGCTCCAAGGTTATATCAGCGTCATTGTGACCTTGTGATTTCAGGATGCTAACACAAGAGATCAGAAAGTTCAAAACATCTTCTGCGATGGTATTTATAAGCTCATGGGTCCTGGAATTGAACTCGTCCTCACTCAAAGGCGTCGAGCCAATGTCCAGCGTCTCTTCTGGTAAAATCCTCAGGAAGCCCAATAGCTTGGCGGGGTATGGATTCAAGTATCGGATAATTTCTATCATAGGGTCCCTCCATTCGATGAACTGTATTGCCAAACGTGCCAATGCAACACTCAGCTGTGTAATGACCAATTTTTGGTTATGCAAAATCAGAAGTTTCAGTAACGAATCTTTAAACTCTATAAGGTTGCCTTCCAGCTGCGATAGATCATAGGTCACCTTATTTCTCAGCGTCTGGGCCATAAATATGTGCAACTCAAGGAATGAGGGGTCAACAGTGGTCAGGACATCGTGACATAAGGTCCATGCTTCAGTTGATTTTTGGAAATCTTCTAGAAAGTGTAAAGCTTCGTTCTTCTCACTCTGCGCAGCATTAGAAGAAACACATTGTAGTGCTTTCTGAACGCCAGCAACCTGATATGGCATTAGAGCTCCCGAATTCCTCTACCTTGTATATTTTGGCAACCTGTGAATGAAATTTCAATAAGAAGCCTCTTCATTTTTTTTTTATTATGACGACTGAAAATCATACAGTAGCAGATGAACAGTTGATCTTTAGAAATAACCTCTATATAGCACTTTGATCGCCAGTTGGGTCTCAAGGGCGATCACAATGTCTTCCAAAGCTATGGTTCCTCCAATAAATTGCATCTTTGATTTTCTTCAGCAGCAGACTGAAGTAACGTTCTGGCTGTTCGAACAAGTTGGGATAAGAATAAGAGGCAGAATAAGTGGCTTCGATGAATTTATGAATGTGGTTATTGAAGACGCTCTGGAAATACCTGTAGATGTCAAGACCGGTGTGGAAGATACCGATAAAGGCAAGAAACTCGGAAGGATACTTCTGAAAGGCGATAATATTACTCTAATAACTTCCGCAGAAGATTGAACGGCGTTTGTGGGTTGTGTATATACAAGAAGGATACTATATACCTATCTTACTAGGGTTCATTTAATTTTGTATGATAGTGTCGATGTCACTCTTCTTCTTTTCTATCACTTCAGAACTCTTCAATTCAACTTCTTCGGCGAACTTCCTCATCTCGCCGTTCAGATGTTCTTTGACAAGAGGCAATCCAACGTGTGAACCGCCACCGATGGTACCAAAGAGTGCGTCCTCGATGCTCTTTTCGTTTCTGGTTCTTATCCTGGATGCGCCCATACTTAGTCGCGTCCTTAGCACGTCAGAGCCCTCGTTGGCAAATGCCTCGTCTATCCTTTTCAAGAGCTGTTTCTCAGTC
Source organism: Torulaspora franciscae (assembly GCA_003705175.3). Classification (NCBI taxonomy): domain Eukaryota; kingdom Fungi; phylum Ascomycota; class Saccharomycetes; order Saccharomycetales; family Saccharomycetaceae; genus Torulaspora; species Torulaspora franciscae. Next base: position 652,156 of record PPHX03000001.1, read on the forward strand.
ACGATGAACTCGTTGGATACGTGGTACAGGTTCAACAGGTCTTCTAGTTTTCTTTCCTTTGCTTTGAATTCCATCAACTCCCTGTTGTACGTCCGTTTCATTTGATGCAGTTTTGTCTCCTCAGGTGTTCGCTGTCTCATTAAAGGGCCCTCAACTATATGCTCCAACGTTGGAATGGTTAGGTCGGATGTCTTGCTTTCGTTCAAGGATGCTAGTTCTGCGCGTCTCTCCTCTTCTAGAGCAGCTTCTTTCTGCTTCATCCACTTTTCCACTGCTAGAAGCCTGTTTTCCTCTTTGCGGAAGGATTCCGACAAGTATTTCCTTCTTAACTCAGCTTTTCGTAACTTGATCTCCTGTTGTGGTGTTTTGGCCAGCTTAAGGTTTGATGGTTCCGCTGCAGTTTGCTGGATTAATTCTTCTACGTCCAGAAATTTGACCGGACTAGGCTCTCTGTGCGAGTTTTTTGGATGAGCCACACCATCAGCATATCCTATACCATGAGGGCCTTTAGGTTTTGGCGCATTGACTTGAGCTATGATGGTTTCCTGCTTGGTTGTCGGATTTTTCAAAATAGATCTAGTGATAGGTAAGACACCGCTCTTGAACCCATGTCTAGCAATACCTTTCCCCATCTTCCTCGAAGTCTAATTGGCGCTCCAGATACGCTAATAAACCTCCAATTGCTGATTTGTGGGTCGTTAAAGAGCTAGTTCTTGGTCAATATTAGCTGGAAAATTTTATGGTAATACTATTCGTCAATATATCACGTGAATTGACTATACAATCCTAGATAAATGCTACTAGTTGACCTGGAAAGTTACTGGCTCTGAATTGAGCTGTATCGTTGATTCATCACCGTCTACACTTGAAATGCTGACAAGCACTTCGTAGTTTCCAGGTTCTATGGGCCAAAGTTCCAGCGAAGTTGTCACTTTTTTCGTTGCCATGATGTGATGAGATAAAGTCCCATTGTATAAAATTCTTCTATTAGACCTTGGAAGTAGTTTAGAAGTCTGATGGTCGAATATCATGAAACTTAGCAGCAACATGCCATTTTTATTTGGATGGTGCGAATGGGTGGGTGTGACGCCTGCTCTGGCGCGTACGCATTTGCCCTTCGAAATGGTACTGTGGTCAAGCTCGAGGTCCACATGATAGGGAAGCTTGTTGGCGTACATGATTGCGACCATCCTTTCGTCGAATTTGTCGAGAAATTGTCTAAAGTCTACCAGTCCAGTTTTTGTATGATCATTAGTCAGTTGCCATTCGCAATGTAACTTTGAAAGAACGTGTTCTTTGCACCAGAATGCCTCTCTCATTTCATGTTCCTGTTCTTCCCGGAGACCGCTTTGGAGATATTGTCTTCCTGTGAACACCCGTGGAACGGCCTTGATTTTAAAGTTTGCAGTTTGGAGACCAAGTCTCTTGAATGGAACTATGACCCTTGTGGTATGATCCGCTTCTATCAGGTAGGAATGGCTGCGGAAACCTTCAAAACTAATCTGCACGTTGATTCCGTCAATCCATGAATTTCTGACATCGATCAACAAAAGCGCGTAGTCATCAACATGGAAGGTCCTATCGGATTGTGCCTTTTTCATTATGAACTCAATCCAGTCGACAGATTGCATTTTCGAAGAAAAAAGTTCATTGAGGGGTATGACTTCAAGACCCGGAACTTCAATGGTCCTCTTCAGGAACACTTCATATGGGAGTCGCAGCTTCCTCATGTAGATGCATGAATTATCTCCGGCACGCATCCCGTAGTTCGCAACAAGATCAAAACCGTTGAATTGGAATGGCACAGACGTGGCATCTACCTCGAAATCGATAGTGACGATCTCGTTCGGCGCAATTTGTGCGGGCGCATTGAGGATTTTGACGAAGGAATTTTTCAGCCATTCTAATTGCTTCTCAACACTGAACAGATCATCTGGAGGAAGCTTCTTCCAGTAGTCAGGCTTCATGGCCTTTTCAATATTAGTGATGGAAGAAAATTGGAGATACTCGATCGGACAGCTTAGGGACTTGTTCCTGAGAGTTATGGAAACCTTTTTCTTTGTGCCATGAAGCATCATCCAGGAATTATCACTTATATTCTCAGTCCGCAATAGTTGTAACTCAGGTTGCTCAGGGAGTATCTTAATGCTAACTTTCTCGTAGTTACACCTATCATTAGAGTCAGTAGAGGCAGCGTCTTTATTTTGTGTTGCTACAATTTTAAAGGCTCTGGGCGACATTCCCATGACAGAGATTTTCAACGAATCTATCGTCAACCACTTATTATAGGATGGTGACTTAAATGTCAATGATAGGTTGATTAATCGCATGGATTCTGCAGAAACGAAAACAGGATGTTTCAAACTGATATCTTTCTCGTCGAGTTCACAGAATTTCTTCGTGTTGTCATCAAACTGCAATCCAGTGATACCGATTTCAAACTTGAATGGGTTTTGAACCATGCAAGAAACCATGGCCCTATCTCCTACTATGAAGATACCTTGAACGTCAACAGATTCATCGTTCTTAGGCGTGGAAGTTGCTTGAAGAACTTTAAATGGATTGAATACCTGCGGAGCCCCAATATCTGAGACCACGACATTCCGATTTGTGCCCATAGTCATTTCTGTTTCAATAGGAATTTCCTCACCTTCTATTGCTGAGCTGTTGGATTCAAGTCTAACGAACTTAACTTCCCGCAGCAAGCAAGGGTCCCAATACGATTTGATATAACCTTCCAGGATGAGTGGCTGGATGTGAGATTTGAAAAGAGCCTGCTGCTCCGACTGTGATAAAAGATGCGTGTATAGGCTGACTAGCATTAAAGTGTAATGGGCTGCCGCTTCTTTATCGCCAATCTTAGCGGACACCGTCAAGCACAGCTGTACGCACTTTTTCTGCAGAGTTATCCAAGAAACGTCTCGCGACCTGCAGTTAGTATGGGGTGAAGCATAATGGTTGATCCCATACAGCTCGACCATGTCTTGTAAACGATTTTTATACTCGGGATGCCATTGTACGTGGTCGGTGTTCGATACAGTGGCAACGAGCAGCAGCCGCAAGACAAAAGCCTTCTTCCTCTCAAAACCTAAGGAGCCATATACTTGTGCCAAATTAGCGTAAATCTCACATTGAGAATTGACGTCCATCTTCTTCAATTGCAAATCAAAGACTCTGTTGGCAAATAAGTAGATCTCCTCTCTGGAAAACAGAGTCTCTGTTATCGAGTCATTGGCACATGCAACTTCAGGTATAGTGCCTGCAATGATCATTTTCAGTGTATCTCTGGATAACTCAGCGGCAGATCGACACACGACCATAAATGAAAGAGTCTTCATTAGAATCTCAGAATAAACGACTTGCGGAGCATAGTCGCATGTGTGAGATAAGCTTAATTCGTAGTAATACATTATCTTTTCAGAGACGGATTTTATGACCTTTGGCAAATTGACACATTCTGCGTCAATGGCTGCCACCGAAGACAAAGAGCTTGTTGAATCTCGGGGAGACTTCATTGGAGTATATTGAACGCTATTTCTCGGCGATTGGCTTTCGGAATTGGTGCTGGTTGGTTCTATTGGACACAGGACACTCACCAGAGGCGGTATCTGAAATGGTATTTGCAAGTATGATAAAAGAACGAAGCAAATAGCAATCCCATCAAGCGCTGATCCAAGCCAAAGATGGTCTCGTATCTTGTGAAGTGGAGTGATGGCCTCACTGAAGCTGTTGAGAGCGTCCGTATACCGGCCTGCTAGCAGCTGGAAGTTCCCGAGGATCTTGAGCTGCCTCCCTCGCGAGCGGCTATGAGATCTATTTTCGGATGTCGACAAGGATTTCGCGAGCTTTAAGGAAGCAGATCTTTTGATGTTGTTGGTGGTGATTTCGATCGATGAAAGCCTCTTGGAAGCGTTAGTCGAAGAAGGAGATACCACTGCAGTAAGGGCCGCAATCTGTCTCGTTAGACTAGTCTTCAGCACGGCGTTCCCGCCAATGGCGCCTGGTGATCGAAGCGTGACATGCTTGTAAGACGAATAATACTGGTTCAAGGCCTGCAGGAAATTCCTTCCCACGTCACACAGTATAGTTTCCAACTTATCTTCAAATTCGCGCCCACAATAGAATACTTTCCTACTCGCGGTGTCGGTATGACTTCTGCTATTACTGACAATGACATTGTGCGATATAATCGTTGGGTACCGTTCTTCCAGTGTATGCAAGCTTTTCTCAGGGTCGCTTTCATCATTTATCAGCCCGATCACAACAAAAGTCTTTCTGAAGGGCTCGAAATCATATAGAAACAAATCCAGCGAATCGTTGTAACCATATGGAGTAAAATCGAATAAGAGCCTTCCATTTGGAAAACCCTGTGGCGTGAACAAAGAGCTGTCGATTGGGGTTATGTCCAAAAGCCTAATCTCGCTATAGTTATGCAACTTCTCTACAGCCTCAGTAAACGCTCGTCTCTTCCAGTTTCCCACAGGGACCACTAATACTCGTATTTTCGATGGCCCTACAAAACTTGCCCCATGAACCAAACTTTTCATCGGAAAAAACCCTCCCACAAGCAGTCAACGTTTGGAACCTTAAAGTGTCAGCTAATTGATCTAGGAGCGGTCGATACGACGGTCTCCAAGAGCCTTATTGATCTCTTCAACTGTTCATTCTTATACAGAGGCTAGCTGATTCGAGTCACAGGCAACGAAGGATTATTCAAGTCCTTGAAGTCAAAAGATCAACAAGTTACCAGATTTGCCACCCTTTAAGAGGTCCAATAGACTATAGTTATCAAGACTAATTGAATTGCACGAGTGAAAAATGGCGGGTTTGTCGTTTGATAACTACCAGAGGAACAATTTTCTGACTTCAAAGTCGTATGCGCAACCCAAGGCGACTTCTACGGGTACTACGATTGTGGGTGTGAAATTCAACAATGGGGTGGTTATTGCAGCTGATACGAGGTCCACACAGGGCCCTATTGTAGCAGATAAAAATTGTGCCAAGTTGCATCGTATTTCACCCCGGATTTGGTGTGCTGGTGCCGGTACCGCAGCGGATACAGAGGCCGTGACACAGCTGATCTCGTCTAATTTGGAACTGCATTCACTGTATGCTGATAGAGCGCCTCGTGTGGTTTCGGCTTTGCAGATGTTGAAGCAACATCTTTTTAAATACCAGGGTCATATTGGTGCGTATTTGATTGTAGCAGGTGTGGATCCTACCGGGGCGCATCTGTTTTCGATCCACGCGCACGGTTCTACGGACGTTGGTTACTACCAATCGCTGGGGTCTGGTTCTCTAGCTGCTATGGCTGTGCTGGAATCCCACTGGAAGCAGGATCTGACGAAGGAAGAGGCTGTAAAGTTGGCTTCAGACGCGATCGAGGCAGGTATATGGAACGACTTGGGGTCCGGTTCCAACGTGGACGTTTGTGTGATGGAAATAGGAAAGGATGCCGAGTATTTGAGGAATTACAGGACTCCAAATGTGAGGGAGCCAAAACAACAGAACTACAAATTCACGCGTGGTACAACAGCTGTGCTCAGGGAAAGTATCGTGGACATCTGTGACGTTCAGGAGGAAACAGTAGATATCGTAGGGTAGTCTTCACTACATAATTATTTCAGCATACAGATTGATGGTAAGAGTTACATTAGAGCTTAGCCAATGCAGCCACAACGGCCTCAACAATGGCCACATGTTCAGCTTCATGGACTCTCGCCTCGTACTCTTCTAAGGTCTCCTTACCGGGCACTATTTCTAGTTCTTTTACCAACAGCGGTTCACCGCGGTCTACTTCCTCAATCACATAATGTACCATACAACCGGCGGTAAAGGGCTTGTCATCTTCCTGTGCTTTCTTCCACGCCATTTCAATTGCATGAGTAGTGCCGTCAAATGCACCGGGCAATGCCGGGTGGAGGTTGATGATAGGAACAGTCTTGGTACGGGACAGAAACTCTGGCCCGAGAATTAGTAGCCATCCTGCGCAAACAACCAAGTCAGGTTTGTCTGCAAGCACCAGTTCTGCCAAGTCCTTCTCGAATTGAACTCTAGCCGCAGCACGCTTATCCTTGTTGTCTTTAGCAATATTTCTTGTGTATGGATAAAGTGCGTGCACTTTAGTTGAGATACCAGCCTGAGATGCCCTAGTCAGACCGTACGCCTTCTTGCTGGAAGATATCACTGATACTATCTCGGCTTCACCCAGCTTACCCTCGGCCTGTGCATCGATCAGCGCCTGCAAATTCGATCCAGAGCCTGAGATGAGGACTGAGATTCTTGATTTGGTCATGAGCTGATGGAATTGGGAGCCTTTTCAAGTTAAATCCTTGATGACTCGCGATGGGTCTTTTTCACTTTCCAGCTCATCGATTGATATTTTTCAAGAGCTGCAGAACAGGCTTGATCAGACACCGTGGTGGACTAAGGTCGTGAGCCAACTTGGCTCTTCTCTACATATTGGAAACCACCTGAGTGGTATCCATCAACAGTGAGGGCCGGCCATTCTCTTTTTTTATTTTTAGTTCGAACTTATAAGAGTATAGCACAGCAGGAAGGCAACAGATACGCTTCTTGCACAATACTAGGTAAAGTGGCCTTGGAAATTCGATCTACGAGGTAATTGACCACATCAGACAGCTTAAACGACCACTTATAGCTCTATCTATGAGGTGTTCAAATCTTCACCAGATCCGGGTAATGATAGACTTAAGTATTTACCGCTAGACCACCTCTACTACGCTGATTAACTAGCAATCAGACTGTTTTACTGGAGGCCCAGGCCGCTTTATCGTCTGTTGAACTCTCAAACATCTGTGGGAAGTTCCCAGTGGACAGTAGTGAGCATTTAAAAGTGAAAACCAAGAGTTATGACGGCAAATGCAACAGCTGGCACAGGAAGAGGTCTGCATCATGAAATACAGGAAGTCATTGTACAGATGGAGACTTTGAGGGTCCCCGAGCTCAAAGCTGTCTGTCGATCACTGGGTCAGACGATTACTGGGCGCAAAGCAGATTTGCAGGAACGCATAAGAGGCTATGTGAGAAATTCATGCACTATCGGAAATGTGGATCCATGGAGGCCTAAAACCGTGCGAATATTAATAGATAAAGTGAAACTTGGTGAGACCCTACCCAGTTATGAGGATATATGGATGAGTTTACGAACTGGAGCATTTAATCATCCCGTGGCTACAGGTCATCAGCCAGTGAGCACATTGCCGCAACAGAGCACGGCGGCAGGTTCGCAGGTCTATGTCGGCTATAGCAGTCCAGCGTGGTCCAATGAGGCAACTAAACCACAACCTTCGAGGCCAAAAGCTCCTAAACAACCTTGCATATACTTTAAACCTACTCCATTCTACAAGATGAAGAAGATGATACCGGAGACTGCACAGAAGATAAACATAACAAATGTTAGAGGCGCTTGCGTAGCAAAGTTCAAACTCTCAAAGACTGATTGGGCTTTGCTAGAGTCCAACAAGAAATGCAAACTATATCTACTATGTGGTGAGTACACCGGGAAACCAACTTCGACCGGTGAGCCAGTTCAGTTTCCGCATCCCAATGAAATACGATTCAATAACGTTCAAGTGAAAGATAATGTCAGGGGTTTGAAGAACAAGCCAGGAACCGCAAAACCCGCAGATTTGACTCCCTACGTGCGACCCTCGCCTCAGTTGAATGTGCTAGAGATCATTTACGCCTTTACAAAGAGCGAGTTTTACATTTACTGCTATATCGTAGAGCAGGTTACGCCGGAAGAGCTGCTTGCCGAGGTGCTGGCACGTCCGAAGATTATAAAAGCTGCTACTCTCAGCTACATCAAACGGTGCCTGAGTGAGGAGGAAGATGACCTCATAACGACTTCCACAATAATGACCCTTCAATGCCCCGTTTCATATACTCGAATGAAGTATCCCGTTAAGTCCGTCATGTGTAAGCATCTTCAATGCTTCGATGCTCTCTGGTACATTTATTCACAAATGCAAATCCCCACATGGCAGTGTCCCGTTTGCCAAATAAGTATTGCGCTAAAGGATCTAGCAATCTGTGAATATGTCGATGAAATTCTAAAGAGCTCTGATGAGGACGTCGAACAAGTGGATATTTCTCCTGACGGCTCCTGGAAAGCGCTCGCGGAAGATAAGCCTGGCCAAAAAGAGGCCCATAAGTCCGCAGAAACCACTGTGAAAAAAGAATATAATGATGGCGATGAAGATAACGACCTGCCGTTATCGCACCTTCTCCAGGGGAGCTCGAGATCAGGGACACCTGCGAACGAACCGGTTGTTATTTCTCTTGATAGCGACGCAGAAGAAGAAGAACCTGCTGTTGGCGGTGCCGAAGAAACACGCAACCAGAACCGCTCAGATTCTGCACCATCCAATGGATCATACATGGACAATAGTCCCAGCGACTCGGGTCAAACACTCGACCCAAAGATACGAGACGCCAACACGCCGACCGCACCAGATAGTTCTGTGACGCATGAGAATAGCATAAGTTACGTGGATCGTCATCAAGACGTGCCGAACATATTGGGGAAAACACCCTTAAATAACAATCAGTCGCATCAAGACATGTCTTTACGTGATGCAGATCCCGCTTCACCCTCCCCGATGCCAAATGCTAGACTTCCTTACTACCCACGAGCGAGCGAAAGCCTTGATACTAATAGCGTACAGCCGTCAGGAGCTTCAGATTCGAACGAGCCGCCGGGATTCGATACATCGACAATTTTACGACGACCTACCGGAAACGCTGCGCATTCATTATTGGGCCTAACCGGGCAAGTTGTCGTCCCACCAACCTCGGACAACTCCTTACCGCCACTATACCATACTAACAGTTACAGCGGAAGTGAAAATAATGTGACTGACTTGCCCTATGGAGGAGCTCCAAGCCTTCCACCGTTACCACAATTTGCACCACCACCACCACAACAGACCAATCATAATAGGCCCAGTTTTGACGGCTCCACCGGCACGAGCCCAAACATACTTCATATCCCTCCGATGCACTCAAGAAACAAGAGACCTATAGTGTCGCCTTTCATACCCAAGAAACCGTACATCAATCACTTACCACAAAAGAGACAACTTTCGAGTAATTCACAGCATACGCTCAACAGCAACGGCCACGGCGTCGATAGTGGCAACACCATGGATAGTGGGAGCAGAAGTGATGCCCAAAGGTATGGTGTTTCGTTGTCAAGTGCTCCTCCCACGAATCACACGCATTCTGATGAATTTATAGATTTGACATCGGATTGAAAAATGTTCAACCAGCTCATGTATTACAGCTCATGTATTAAAGAATTTAATATCTAATGAAAGGGATTCTCACAGGAACTTTGTCTCTATACATAATGTATTCTTCCCCAAAAAACTTGATCAGGTAGGCTTCCTCAACCTTTATTCTACGATTGAAAAACCTCCACAATATCACAATAAACATTACGAAGGAGACTGGATTTAGTAAAATCATCTGGGTACCAATAGCCCAGTAAAAAAACCCAAAATAGCTAGGGTGTCTCGACCAACTGTATATCCCGTGTTTGACTAGAACATGATTGGAGTGTCTTTCCTGTTGCAGTATATGGGAGAACGAACTGCCTGCAGTGGCCATAGCCCAAGATCTCGCAAACTGGCCCACAAAAATGCACAGATACCCGAATCTGATAACATATTTCGCTGCGGTAGAGTCGCTACCCGTTTTGAGATTTGGTGCTAAAATGTACTCTATCAGGGTCTCTGAGATTGCAAATATATGGCATATCAAGTATGCTGCACCGTTGTTGAGAAGAAATGAGTCCACGCTCACTTTGGCTGGATCATACTTGGCTGTTATATAGTATTCCAGGAAGTGAAAAATGCACAAGCAGATGATGTAAAGATTGAAATTCTTCAGTTTGACTATGACTAAAGTCCCCAGAAAAGTTCCCAGCACTACTCCAAGGCCAAGAGATGTCATTGAAATCTGGTCCAAAGGGTTTTTCTTAACATCAGCATAAACTTTGTTCAATTGTCCTACATCATTATCAGGATTACGACCTTCCATCTCACTGTGGTTGTGCAACTTATTGGCTTCATCATGGTTGTGATTAATGAACTGCCTTTGTCTTAGCACCCCAGCACATTAAAAAAATGAAAAAAAAAAAAACTAAACCTCAATACCTACAAGCACCTAACGATGTAGGCATCTGGTCTCATTGTGTAGGTTGAAGCATCTTAAAGAGCAGATCTTACTGCCACATTGAACACAACTAGAAATGCTGTCGTATCCGCCACAGACAGAGCAAATTGTTATCACAGGAAGCACTTTGAAATATTTCTTGTTAGCCACATTATGGTATATTATGCTCTTGTTCACTTGGTCTAGAGTCTCCAAATAACTTTGTAGAGGCCTTCTTGAGGAAAGGGTCTTTTTCAGTGCCACTATCCTGTTCGTGTTTTTCCTCTTGGGCACTGGAGGCTTTGTCGACCTGTAGGAAAGATGGATGGTCTTTGGAATTTCGATTTTGTTCTTCTGCCTGGCCGACGAGGGATTGCTGTTGGCCGTGTCGATCTTGTTTCTGTTAATACCAGTTATGGCACTCAGCAGAGATGGCACATCCACGAGCTCGTTCTGGTTTTCGGTGTCTAGTTCCATGTAACGCTTTTTGGACTGAATAATCTCCTGCTGAGTGAATTTGTCAGGTATGCTTGTCTCGCTAGACTGGCCAGAATTGTCGGTTGCATCCTGCTTCTGTGTGTAGAGCTTGTTTTCTAAATCGGCCAGCGAATAGTTGACTCTCTTGCTAGAACGAGAAGACGCTAGCGATTTATTCGCCCTGCTCTTTGAATGAGATGGAGCATTTGAATCTAAAGAGGTGTAGTAGACACTTGGATCGTAGGATTTCTTGTTGATTTCTTCAACCAACATCGCGGCAAGGTACTTGTAAAGTGTAATGTTTTTTCCATCAATAATAAGCTGCGAACAGATATATAGCAGTAAAGAGGCTACTTATCAGAGCTTGGCTCTGCTTGTCTCTTCTGCGATCAACGCATCGTGGATCTCATCGGCTGCCACACTCAAGTAGTAGTGGAGTTTGTGCACGCTTAGTCCACTAGGTAGTGGCTTGTTTACGATGTTGATGTGTAACCAGTCATTATTCAACATGTAGGCAAGACCAAACCCGTTATCGTTGACTTGAGACCAACCGTACCCGTCAAACATTTCAGAGGAAAGCTGTGACGTCGATATTAGCCAGGTTGATGAATAGGTGAAAAGTGAATCTGCGAACAAAGGTGGGACGGGATCGGAGGACGTCATCATATTCTTCATACCAAAAAAATGACGGTCAACGCCGAGCCCCGCTGTGGCGGCTTTCAGGTAGTCTGAATGAAATTTGGCCGATTTCTTCAAGAGCGAGACCTTCTCACTCACTGAGGTTGCGGGATTCTCCCATGCCGTGACAAGTTCGTGGGACGGTTCGGAAACAGATCGACCGGCCTCTGTACGCCCTTTGAAGAATCTCCTGGTGGAAGCGGCCTCGTAAGTTGGCAGTTGTTTGCCCAGGTACTTGTAGACTGCCAATTGGATGACTTGATGAATAAACGCGTCCGGTGACATGCCGTTCTTCTTGATAAACTTCTTGCCAAACCTGTTGTAATGCCACACCCTCAGATCATGTTGACCGATCTCAGCTGCAAAGGACTCGCGCCCCACATCAATCCATTTCTTCACTGCAGGCGTTAGTAAGAAGGGCAAGTGAGCAACTTGGTGCCCTTTTGCACTTCTGTGCACCGCTTTAACAAACGTTTCGGGATTCAGCCTGGACATCTGCTGGCACACGTAGTGGTTCAAAAAACATGTAGGTGTACCATCCATTTTGGAGTGTTCATTCAAGCATCCGGAGGTTCCGTTTCGAGTAACGATAAATTGCAGAGACTTGTCGAAAAATCTGTTGAGCCCATTGCCGTGCCAGCAGTTTCTGGACTTTTCCTCATAGGTAGCGGGCACAGAGTCATCCAGCGCGACTAGATAAGCAGCCTTGTGAATAATCTCCAGAGACTCTTTCGACAAGGGGTTTTTCACAAGTTCCTGGTAAGCTAAACGCCACTTATCACGAGGGAGAGCGGTTAGAAGGCCAATTCCCGAGTTTGTTTCGATTTGCAAATGAGGACTCCTGTCGTTGACGATCGAGTAGAATTGGGTCCAGATTGCACTTGGTTCCAGCGGCTCGAGCGTTTTGGGGTCGTGGGTTACCAGTTTGTAGAAATTTCCCTTGTACGCGACAACAATGTAGTTATTCTCATAGATCGAGTAGAAGACGTTCGTGTCGCGATTGTCCTCCGGCAAGCCGGGCAAACGACTAGTGTTGAACATCAGATGAAAGCTGTTCATACAGAAAGGGGCGTCCTTGACAATTTCTGCGGGAAGAGACTCATCCTTCAACGACTCGATAAACCGCGATACGGTGGCCACGATAGCGGTAGCCTTCAGTAACGGATCCGAATCGATCTTCTTATGGCTCGTGGGGAGTGGTTTGTGCGAATAAAAATAAGAAACGTAGGGTATAACGGGATCGTTATACTCCAAGTACGACTGGTTGTCCCAGAACTCCGACATCCAGTTCCTTCTACTTTTCGCGAACTCTAGCAGTCGTTTGTGCAGGACAGGCCCCATATTGTGGGCAAAATCCTTGCACAGCAGCTCCTGCTTAGCAAACTTCGACGGCTCATCACAGTACGGCTTGATAGATTGCAGATATTTGCCCAAAGTCTGCTCCAAATCGGGAACCACCAGAGAGGGCAATTTCGACTGTTGACTAAAGGTCTCGCCCTTGTAGGACGACCTTGCACTTCTGTAAGCCTCATTATCCTTGTACGCCCAATAGTGCTCACCGTTCTGTGTTTCAAACGGAAATCTCTGCAAGACAGGCATTTTCTGTGAACTGGACGACATACTCCTGGAGAATGGTAGGTGCATGGGAGTTCGACGATAGATCTTCATCACAAATCCACCGGAGATATGACACCAATCCCAACAACCAATCCACAGACCACGATACCACAATATCCCACGTATTTGTACCCCAGATTGGACCCTTCCAGTCACCCAGAGCCACCTACCGAGTCATGCTCAAAGATCATCACTTCGCGGAGTAAAGGGGACAATCCCCGAACTGAACAAAGAAAAAGACCTTTGAGGCTGAAATGGTAATGATGATGGAGGCTGGTCATCGACTGGTCTGTTGGGACTCTCTGGCCTTCGAACAGTAGGCTGGACTCAGTTCCCGAGTCTTTGGCCGGTTCCAGGGAAGACGGCCGAGTTTGCACGACGCTGTGCAATACTTGATGAGTTTCTCGTAATACCAGAAGAAGCCGACGTAGATCCAGTCGTATTCTGGTCTCTGAAGCCTAATTTACGGCCACCGGACCTTGTAGAAGCTAGTGAGGACGGATTGCGAGAGGCCTGTAGCAGCCTGTGTAGCCACTGGGGCGCGCCGAACTTGCCGTTAGGATGGATTCCGTAGTACTCAGAAGCACCGGTGGACCACCCGTATAGCGGGCCCAGGGTGCCCGTGTCGAGACAGGCATATAGGTAGGCTGTTAGGAAGCCCATGACCGTAACCGGAAACCATTGGCTCAGGAACAGCAGGTCGATGAGCAGTTGAACCAGCGGGAAGTACTTGCCGCGGATCGGGAACAGCCCATAGACCATGACGTTGACATTCATGTTGTCAAGGGACCACGTATACGTGAGGCACGTCATGAACCCGCTCGTCAGAACCACCGGGTTGTGCGTACCGTAGACAAAGGGAACCATCAGGGAAATCACGGTTATGCAGAAGAACATGTAGAAAACGTAGTCCAGGCTTTGACGGCGCACATCCAGCTGCGAAGACCTCGAGTAGAGCGTGTACAGTTCCAGCATAGCGGGCATTGGTTCCGGGTGTAAAACAAGAGAGGAAGTGAACGGTCTCCAGATTTGAACGTGTTTGAAAACCTCCAGGAAATCGTAGTAAACATAACGGTTAGAGGCAGCAGAGAGTCGAGTCAGCAACTTGACCACGACCACCGCGGAGATAAGGTATCGAGTCACGGGCGGGATGCTCCACAAAGTCCTTTTTAGTTCTGAGATAAACCCATCGGTTCCCCCGCGTCCCAAGGTATGAATGTTGTTAACCATAGCGTTGGAAGGCTCTTTCAATGTGCTTCGAAGTGTTGATTTACAGTGGATCAGTGTGTTAAATAGTTACGTGTCCCGTATTACCCGTTCTTTAGATATTTTCCAGTAGATGCACTGAAAAATTTGGCCGCTCGCTCATCTCATCTCATCTCATCTCATCTCATCTCATTTGATCTGGCATTGAAGTCTTTATATATCGGTAGGATGCCTCCAGCCCGTTCGAACAGACAGATCCTTACGCAGGGGAAGAATTATGCCAACAAGAAGCTGAAAAAATTCGGTACAGATGAAGTTTCATTCAATAAAGATGACCGTTTAGACTACCTTACTGGTTTCCATAAGCGGAAGTTGCAGAGACAGAAGAAGGCCAAGGAGTTCAATCAAGAGCAGGAACGTCTAGCGCGAATCGAGGAGAGGAAAAATGTAAGAGAGGAGCGCAAAAGACAGCTTGACGAACGGTTACGAGATTTTAAAAAGGGTCTGGAACTTTCTGTAAGCGATGAGGAACAGGGTGAGGACCAGATTGAAGAGGAGGATGAGCAGGAGGAGGAGGTAGAAGAATGGAACGGATTTGCAGATGAGGATGAAGGTGAAAAGGACGAGCAGCCCGCGGTGAAACCGATATTAAAGACTGTCTACTCGGACAACTCAACGGTGAGTGTGGAGACCTTGGAACCTAATGATAATTTCGAGTATTTGGCTAAGGTTAATAATGTTAATTTGATTGACAGCGAAAAAATTCTCTCTCAAAGCATATCTAGGGCCGGTAAGTACGCCAAGTTCTTGGGCATGGCTGACAGTGACCAGGAAAGACAGAAAGCCAAGAAGAAGAAAAAGTTCAGGTATTTGACGAAGAACGAAAGAAAGGCGAATCAATACAAGGCGAACGCCAACAAGAAAAGAAGGTAAAGGTGTTTTGATGTTTTATTTCTCGGTAACTAAATTTCTTGTCATTACGTATTCAGATTCCAATTTGAATACGACCCAAATTGACCTTCTGAAAACTTCGAGGTATTGTAGTTCGCTTTGGAAGAAAAGCATATGGTTTGGCCTATCAAGGACCCAGATCCACCAAAACTTTATAGTGAAATCGACGAGAAACCCAATGTAGTATACGATTTTCGGGAACATTACACTGTTTGACGACTTGAGATCCTTCCGTATGTGGAAAACCGAATTGCATTTCCAATCGACTTTGACATCCCAAAAGAGCGTAAAACATGAGTTTAAGCACTGGAACCAGTGCACAGTATTGGCGTGGTAATTCTCGGGCTCTACCCTCGTATACCAAACACAAACGACTATCGGTATGCCTGAGCAATATTTCATCGCATTCATCAACATGGACTTGTCCCTTGCAAGGTAAAACTCTCTGAGACACTGCCAAATTCTGATGATCAGCGGAAACAGAGAAATCAAAAGGTCAAAATGGGTCCACAATTTGTCTTGACTCAGCACAAGAGCTGTGAGATACAATGAGAAATCAATCAGTGGTTTCGTGAATGAAGTCAGCGTATCTGAAAGTAAGATGTAAACGTTTCTGAGAGGCCTCGGACTTGGCTCAATCAACAAGATCCGCTTAGTACAGTATCTTATAATCTGACATTCATTTATGACAGAACCGACTATAATTGCAAACTGCAACGTCGGCAGTATAGCATTCAGCAGATGAGCAATCCCATTTGACTCGCTCAATTGTTGACATACCATGCTGATCACCTGGAGAGGTATGATAACTCTCGAAATCCTAATTGCAAATTTCCTTGAAAGTCTCTGAACATGCAGCTGGCTCAGCGGGACCACGATCCCGCCGGGACTCCTGGTTTGCATAACGCTGGAAACGTCCAATTGGTATGACGACAGGAATTTCAATATCGTGGGCCACAGCCAAATAGCCATCAACAGCAGTACATTTACCCGTTCTGACGCGGATACATAGATCAAAGGCGGTCCATTGGACTGCCCACCCACTTTTTCAGCATCCATTGAGGCCTAGAGTGGTGCCTCTCGAGTTCACGAAGAGTAGCTACTTTCTGAAATTTGTTGTTTAATGCTCGACACGAAAAACTGCTTAAAAATACGTCAAGAAGGGCCCTTTGCATGATTCAGTAACTATTGTTTTTAATCTCGGGAGACAGTATATAAACGAATCTCCAACTCATGATTAGCATGGAAATGTATTTCTACAATCATCATTAGAAGAAAGGGAGCTAGACTATGTCCCGATAGTAAACGAAAAGAATGACTCCTGTTTGTACAAACTTCCCAGTTCCAAATGTAAACTTTACCACATAGATAATTAGGATCAGAATTTTCAGTGTTTGGCTTATGTTGCTTTGATCAGTCATTTCAATCTAGATTGGTCGATCCGCTTGGGGCGACAACGTGTCATCATTCTAAAATCTATGGTAAACTTCTAACAGGAAACTGGGGATGTACAAAACGAGGGAACGGAACCAGTTCCAAATTCTGTTCGTCAAGAACCACTGTTCTTGAACTATCGAGTTGTGTACTACGAGCGAGTTGAGTAAGCTGTGCTACTGACTGGCGTAAAACTGGTGTATTGAAAGTGTTGTTAAAGATCGATGAGCTTAGTTGGATAAAAACTCTTCATTTATATAGTCAAGAAATTTTTCACCAGTTGGCGGGTAACAGCATGAATTTTCATCTTTAGGCCTAATTAACTAGTGAAGACGTCTTTGTAGGTCAAGAATCCAGATAATACTAGGTTGATCGGGCCGATGTTGACGCTGTTGAGGAATCGGGGGGTCCAAGCTGTTGCCTTTCGTCAACAGGCCGCAACAGTGGCCAAATTTCATAGATTTTTCACCTCAAGTAGCGGGCTTTGGCAGAATGTCGAACAGAATACTTCTGCAGATGGGCAGCCGGGGTTCGTATCCCCACAGATGTTAAAGATTATTCCTGATGATACGGATATTGCTACCCTGGAGAAGCAGGATGAACTGATTAAAAGAAGGAGAAAATTGTCCAAGGAGATCACACAGATGAAGAAATTGAAGCCTGTGTCGCCTGGTTTGAGATGGTGGAGATCACCTATTTATCCATATTTGTACAAGGGAAGACCAGTCAGAGCTCTCACCGAGGCCAAGAGAGGGAAGGGTGGTAGAAACCACTCCGGGAGAATCACGGTGCGTCACAGAGGTGGAGGACATAAGAGACGTATCCGTCTGGTGGACTTTACGCGGACAGAGCCTGGTCAACAAACGGTGCAGAGAATTGAGTATGACCCCGGCAGAACATCTCACATTGCGTTGCTGAAGAACAATAAGACTGGTAAGCTATCTTATATTATCGCATGTGATGGTTTGAGAGAAGGAGATGTTGTGGAGTCTTTTAGACAAGGTATACCCGACGACTTGCTACGCGAAATGGGTGGTAAAGTGGACCCTGCTATTTTAAGCGTTAGAACTGCTCAGAGAGGTAACTGTCTTCCGATTTCCATGATCCCCATAGGAAGCATCGTTCACAATGTTGGAATTACACCTGTGGGGCCTGGTAAATTCTGCCGTGCTGCTGGTACCTACGCCCGTATTATCTCCAAGATTCCAGAAAAGAAGAAGGCTATTGTGCGTTTGCAGAGTGGTGAACATCGTTATGTATCACTAGAGGCTTGTGCCACCATCGGTATAGTCTCCAACATCGATCACCAAAACAGGTCCTTAGGTAAGGCTGGTAGGTCCAGATGGCTCGGAATCAGACCAACTGTGAGAGGCGTGGCTATGAATAAGTGTGATCACCCTCACGGTGGTGGTCGTGGTAAATCCAAGTCCAAGAAATTGTCTATGTCTCCCTGGGGACAACTAGCCAAGGGCTTCAAGACCAGGAGGGGCAAAACCCAGAATAGAATGAAGGTTAGAGATAGACCTAGAGGTAAGGACGCTAGAAAATGATAGCATTTCGGAATGGTGCATTGTGTAAGTATCTATCAAATTCCTAATGTACTTGTAAATAATAGAGCCACTACAGCTTCTTAAAATCCCAATTTGCTAATTCCAACACAGTGCCTAGAGTGATTTTTACGTGTTCGACCATATGATCGAAGCTGAGGCGATTTAGCGTATCCATCGTAGTATGAATGTACTTGTTCGTCTTATTGTATTCAGACTCCAAGACAAACGCAGCGGGATAACCCATTTTGGTAGCGCTTCCGTGGTCGCTACATGCATACCCACATGTAGTTTCTCTGTATGGTATCGTGGCATAAGAGTTGACTATCAGCTTCAGAAAATCCACTAGACGAGGATCTGTGTAGTCAGTGACAAGTCCCAAGTGTTCATCATTCTTGTCACGCACATAGCCCGTCATATCCTGTTGTATCATGGCCACTACCTTTTTATCCTGTAGCTTATAAGATGTGAACACGTCCATCGATCCCAAAAGGCCACCCTCTTCAGCAGAGTAAAAATGAAACTCTATTGTGTTTTTGGGAGTATGTCCATCGGCAACGTGCTTTGCATACACTCTCAAAGCCTCCAGGTTGGTTACGGTACCTGATCCATTATCATCGGCGCCAGGGCCGGGAATCCACGATGGGAAAAGCAAATTCAACGAGTCAAGATGAGATCCTATAACGACTATGTTTTCTGGCGTTTCCGTTCCCATTATTCTGACGATTATCGAGAATTGTTTCCACTTCTTGTGGTCAAAATGTTCAATTGCTATCGTGCTGGCCGGAATCTCCTTAGTGATGACACCAATGGCCTCCGAGAGCCATAGGGCAGCTTCATAGCCACTGGGGGATTTGTAATACCTTGTGAAGAAACTGCAAAGTTTTGCCAAATTCTTGTGCATTACTTCCTTTTCGATCAAAGCACGTAACTCATGGAATAAACTAGCCTCTGAGACGTCTTCGGGGTACTTGTAAGAGGTAGTGAGGCCTTGCTTCCCAGCTTTATTACTCCAGGGCCAACCTAGATGATCGGTAACATCAATAAATCCTACACCTCTTCGCTTTAATGAATTCTTGTCTGACTCTCTCACCTCGATTCTCTCCTCTTCACCGATCTCTAAAACTCGTAGTGAATCCGAATCAGCGGCTGCACATACAGAAGCCAACGATATGGCCAAGGATATTAAAAGAGATGGCCTCATCTCTTAGTAGGTCTTCTATATGGCTGCTCTTGAAGCTCGAGAAGACCTCGCGAGATATCTCGAGAAAGGGTAAACATGCTTAAACTGTCTATACACTAAAATATGACGTCTTCCTCTTGTTCTTGTACGATTGAGGCAGATTGTACACTGGCCGCAGTTTCTGGCTCCCTGCTTTGCTCGTCCTGTGAACCTTCCTGTTCCTGTTCCTGTTTGGCTAGTTTTGCTTCTTTCATCTCAGCATCCAACCGAGCCGTCTCTAGCTGCTTCTTCTCCTGCACTTTCTTTAATCTATAAAACTCTTCTCTGTCCAACTCGTCGAGCTCGCTATTGATGTAAGCAATAGTGTTCTCCGTTCTTGGGATGATGACATGCTCGATGGCGTTCACTCTCCTGTTTGTCACTTTGATGACTTCATCCAGAATGATAAATGCGGTTTGCAAAGAGGCCAATTCCACAAGCGTTTCCACTGCTTTGGTGTAAATCTCCTTGGCACGCTGCACTTGCTGACCACCCCGGCCCAGCCCTGTCAACTTGAAGTCATTGATATTAGGATCGATATAGGATTCGAACTGTGGAAGATAGACACCGCTCACATTTTCCTGACGTGCCTTAACCTTGAATCTGGCATTAGAAACGCTTTCCTGGACCTGGTATCCTATGTTCTCACCTGTTGCGTATGACACTTCTGCCAGAGAAAACGCAGCTGTCTGCATAACCCGACCCATTTTTTGCTTGGCATCATCAATTCTCTTAGTTATATCACGGAATCTCTTGGTTAAAGCCTCAGATTTACGTTTCAATAATGAGTAGCCCTGGTTTGCACCTTTCAACTTTGTTTTCATTAGTCCCAGCGTCATACGCGTGGGGAAAACCTGCTCCCTTGTGCCAGACATATTAATTGAGTCAAACCAGCACTGCTCCTGACTTAAGGAATCTCAATGGGACTAACTCATGATCTACACTCAGGCCCATCTAGTCAAGTTCTTCCATCTTTAAAGACCCCTGTAGTCTAAGCTTGCAACCAAGCAGCCTAAGCTGGGTAACGCACCAATTGAAATTTACTATGCTTTGGCGATGAGCTTAACAGCTTAGTTTAGATGATAGGCTGAGCTTCTATATTGTTCATAGTGGACTTATAGTCCTGATTGGAGGCTTGATGGATGAAATTGGACTTTATGTGGTGAATGAAGAGGACTTAGCGTACGAGTACGAGCTACAACAGAATCCGCAAAGTTTGATTACTTGGAGACGATATTTGGAGAGTTGGAAGTCTCAGGATGAGGATAAACGGCCTTGTAAGCATGTAATATGGCTTTATGAGAGGTTTTGCACGCAATTCCCGCAGGATGTGGAAGTTTGGATGGATTACATACGGTGGTCGCTTCAAAAATGCGGGACGGGTCTTGGATATAAGCAAGTTCTAGAGTTGTTTGCACGGTGTCTGTCCACTTGCTCCGATAGATGTGAAGAAATATGCACGATGTTTTTGGAGTTTGCCATTAGCCAATTCGACTTAAGGTACATAAGGATGGCATTTGATATATCCCTGAAGAAACTGCCGATAGGATCTCATGGACGAGTATGGGAAAAAGTGTTGCGTTTTATAGACGAAACGCTAGCTCCATTGATTCGAGATGAGGAGCTGGATGATGAAAATATGTTGGAGGAATTGAGTTTACTCATTTATAAGGGTTTGTTTGGATCGTCTTCCAATGAAACCCGCCACGAAATCAATCGCTGGTCCTCATTTATCCTAGGCAGGTACATGGAAGTGTGTCCGCAGGAGCAGAAGCCCGCTACGATTGTTCGAATTGCACAAACTGAAGACTACAAGTTTCTGTACGAAGCATTCAATAAACTGCTTGGCAATGGGCATTCATTTGTGCCACAGTCCAGTCTTTCGTTTTCGACCAACCTGTTGTACCTCAAGGCACTGGAACACACGGGAGATAATGAGGGCTATGAGCGCTTCCTCGTTGAGCTGGCAACTGCGTTTCCTGAGAAGTGGGTGGACGTTATAATAAGGCTAGTCAAGTTTTGCTGCAGGACATCAGAGCACGAAAAATTGATAGAGGTTGTTGAGGACGCTCTTGCGAAGACGAAAAGGGTTCAAGACTTCTCAGTGCTCTATAGCACGTATATGGACTATGAGAGGGCTTTTATTAGCACTGTGCTGGAGGAGCTTAAGAGCAGATCAGAGATTCAGGCCACTGGTAACTGGGGGCAGCAGCTGGAGGTACATTTGAACCGCCTACAGGGCCTTCTTGATTCTTACGAAGTACGACTAAACGATATCAAGATAAGGCGAAATCCAGATGTACCGAGCATCTGGTCAGAGAGAGCAGCTTTATTCGCAGATACAGCTCAAAAATGCGATGTCTACTCGCACGCGATACTCACTATAGATCCATACAAGGTCACCATTCCTGGGTCTTTTGGCAAGTTATGGTGCGAGTACGCGACGCTATACTGGGATGCAAATGACTATGATAATGCCCGAGAAATATTTGACCGGAGTTTGAGAGTACCATACTCATTCTTGCAAGATCTCGAAGAAATATGGTCAACCTGGGCTGACTACGAACTGGAGAGAGGTGGTCTTGATCCTGCCATTAAGCTGTTAGGTACAGCCCTACAAGTTCCTCAAAATCCTGAGCTGTTGATAAAGAAATTCAAAGACGGTGATAAGAAGGTTCCCGCGCAGGCTGTGGTTTTTACTTCTCTGAGGCTTTGGTTGCTATACTTGGATTTTTCGGAGTCGCTTGCCTACGATTCTCCAAGCTATTTTGAAGGAACGATCGCTCTCTATGAGCAAACGATTGCGCTAAAAGTAGCCACTCCATTGATCTTCATCAACTATGCGCACTTCTTGCAAGAACACGGCGAAATTCTTGCTGGTTTTCAAGTGTACGAGCGTGCCATTGGCATTTTCCCTCCAGAGACGCAGCTTGAGATATGGAATCTTTATTTGACAGAGTCTATTTCTGAAAAAAGTCCTCTCGTTCAAGAGCAAGTAAGGGACTTGTTCGATCAAGCACTAGGAAACTTGGTGAACGGTGAAATTGACTGTAAGAATATTTTCCTTCTCTACAGCGATTTCGAGGAAAAAAGTGGCATGCCAAAACGATGCTGTGAAATTCTTTTGCAAGGTGCTAGGATGGCTCTCAATCTGGAGGACAAGGTGACTTTATGGCAGACATGTATATCAAAAACAAAGAGATTGTTAGGGAGTGAAGAATCTCGAGCTCTTTATGAGGAATGCATTCGATTGTTACCAAACTCACGGGTTATAAAGTTTGTGGTAGACTTTGCTTCCACGGAGACAATCCTTGGGGAAGTAGAGAGAGCAAGAGAGTTGTACAGGTACGGTGCACGATTGTTACCACCAGCAAGAAATGTAGCATTATGGGATAGTTGGGACATATTTGAAGTACAGAATGGTAATAAGGAGAGCTACAAGGACATGCTGAAACTCAAAAGGAAACTCGAGAAGGAGATGCGCATTGAAACAGAGGCAGAAAGTCAACTGGAAGGCAACATAGCATTTGTGGCAGCTTCAGAGAAGCACACAGTTAACCCCGACGAAATAGACTTGGATATATAATTTATCAATGCATGCATACACTTTTCTTAAGATCATATCAAGGATTTTCGTGCACTCGCCGAATTTCGCTTTTCAGCGTTCAACCCAGTCTTCTGAGCTCATTTGGGACAGTCTGCTCAGAGCCCTGGCAAACGCAAATCTTTCTTCATCTAAAGTAAACATTTGAGATTTCATGGCAACTTCCTTGGAGAACCCATGCTCCTTAAGTAAGCTGTCTAATTCGCCACTTTGCAGGTTAGCAGTATGACTTTTAGTCACATCGTGCTTCAGTTCGAAACTATTGAGAATATCTTCGGGCTCGACGAATAGGGACGTAAAATCAGCAGCAGCTGTCGTTGCCAATTTACCACCACTGTCGTAAACGGCGTCAAGGAATGTTATGAACCTTCTTACTTCATCTCTAACATACACTGTTAGATAGGGAATGTCTGTAACAATGAAGGCTTTGAAGTTGCTGGCTAAGGATAGATAATCGCCAGCTGCCAGTGGCTGCTCACATAGCTCTCTGAAAGTAAATTGTGCCACACATGTAGGAGTACATTTGGGTACTCTAAATTCACGCCCCCATGTTGTCAGTGTGAAATCATAAAGAACTTCGTGGTCGGTCGAAGATGTGTTTTCTTGCTGGGCAAAGTAGTTATACCATTGATTAATGTGACTTTCCCGCGCCGCTTCGCACTTTAGTGAGTTGTACTTCAGTCCTTTCTCTGGGTAATAGTAAACCGATAGTGAGGGCCTTGGGATCTTACGATAGTCGGTTGGTGAGTCTAAGAAAATGACTTCTGTCCTCTGCTTTATAAGTTCAATGCAGGGTATAAAGGACTCTCTTTGAACACCATTGACGTAAAGCTCATTGGGGTGTCTGTTCGATGTGGCAAAAAGAACCACGCCATACTCTTTGGATAATAAGGTTGTAAGTAACCGCCTCAGTATCATGGCGTCTGCCACGTCAGTCACTTGAAACTCGTCAAAGCACAGAAGCCGAGAGCTATTGGCAATCTCTGCAGCAAGAAATGGAATTGGGTCAATGTCTTTACCTTTGGCGTAGCCAAGGGCATCCAAGTTTTGCTCCTTTATTATTTCATGCGACCTGCGATGCACAAATTGCATAAACTGGTGAAAGTGAATCCTCTTCTTGGATAAGTGCGAAGGCACCGTTGAGTAAAAAAGGTCCATTAACATTGTCTTCCCACAGCCGACATCTCCATACAGATACATTCCCTTTGGTACGCCACCATAGTCCTCTGACGCTGTCTTGGATTTAAATCTTATCAAGTTACCTAAAAATGATGCTCTCCAGCCTACCTGGTCCACAGCGTTGGGCGTTTTAACCTCACATGGCTGGTAACGGACCAGCGAGTTGTAAAGAGATCCTAACGACTTGATAATTTCTCTTTGATAGGGATCATTCCTCAATTTATTACAGTTAACCAGCCTGTTGTACTCTTCCAGTGGAGTTACTCTAGCGTCACCGGCCGGCAGGCTCGTTCCCTCATCAGAAGAAGCATTAGAGGTAGTAGCAAAGTGACATTTAACGGACCTAGTGAATAAGGTTGTAAGAACTTTTCGACTTGTGAAATAGCCAGCTTGCAACCGAAGTGTGATACCATTCATTTTCTCAGCATGCGGTTCAACTGAAACGATACGCCTTAAAGCAGCTCTATCCTAGTCATAGTTCATTCAATATATAGAGAGATCATTGTAAAACGCTCATTACTCGCAAGGCTGCTCGAGAGATCCGATTTCCGACATGACGCCCGGAGTAGAAAGCGCGGCCCGAGATTGGACAGGTCATTCGTTATGAAGTGGGGCAGACCATCAAAACAGACCTCGAGTTCCCTAACTTCCAAAAAAATGAGGGTTCTAGTCTGGAAAAGTGTTGATAGTTTGAAAAGGTTCAAAACCCCGCTTATACACTGTAAGTGACAGCCGCTCAGAGCTTGGTCTGGTAGGTGTTGCGAAATCGAAGAAGCGTGTTGTAAACTTGGATTCGAGGAAAACTAAGTAAGTCGCCTAAAGAGCTCTTGGTATGTCATTGGAAGACCAACTAGCAAAGGTGAACATATCTGACACAAGTTATGGAAGTATGACGGTAGATACAGAGACTTTGAATAAGAAGAGCGAGCCTTTGGAAGAGCTTGTTGACATAACTGAGATGTTTTTCGACTTAGGACGCAATCTGTCACCACATACCATTATAAAAGACCCAGGATTCAATCTCTTCGACGGAACCCATTCCCTAGAGGTGAATAACGAAAAGCTGGACTCGTCGCTGATTTCTTTGACCGATGAGGAAAGTCAATTTGATTGTAACGTAGCATATGGGGAAAAGGGATTGCTGCGGTTGAGAAATGTCACCGCTATTGTAGATATGTTGGCTAGATTCCTGGTCTCCTGGCTTAACGAGTATCAGACATTGCCGACAACTGTGCTGAGTTGCCGCTATGTCGAGCATCTACTCATTGAATCTTCCAGGCTACGTGAACTGAGCTATTTGCATACAGGTGATTTGCTCTACGACCAAGTCCTATGTGATGCAATATATGGTATATGCTATTTTGGAAAGTTTGTTCAGAACCTGTTAAAAGCAGGTGTTATATTTGAAGAGGAGGATCTAAACTTCAATAGCATGGGGTTGGACTTTTTGAGCTTCCTTGAGAGCCAGCAACAGGTACTGAGTCGGCTGTACGACAGCATTGAGCTTGTTGAATCGTTGTATACCGATGATGGTATCTTCCTTGCGCGGTTATTGAGAATAATAATCTGTTTAGTGAAAATTGAGGACCACTTGACCGAATACAGCGCTGATGGCGATAACCTGGATCTACTGATCGAGCAAGCTAGTTTATTGGATGAGAAGGAACAGCTCAGGGACTTAGCTCCCCCTATTGGCTGCTTCTCAATGGGCATTCAAAAACGACTATCGAACCGATTCCCTCCAAAACAATTGGTTGTGCCTAAATGGAATTACAAAGGTTTTGTGGTAATGGCACGGGATCTAAAGATAGTACTCAGAGTCAATGAGGCGTCTACAATGTTGGAAGCCTTTCAGCTTGCGCAGTTCTTTAACAAGCTGCATCAAAGACACGTTGTGGCGAGAGCCCTATTCTCGTTGTTTCTCATTCGAGATGACCAGACTATTCTTGGCAGGTATTCTACAACGGACTGCATAAATATGCTCTTGAAGGAGTTTTCCTCTATGTCCACAAATATTGCTAAAGAATCTCCCCCGCAGATGGATCCCGTCCTTCAGGAGGCCATGAACGTTTTATTTGAGTGGTTTCAAAATACAGCTCAAAACACTTCCCGGTACAGACAAGGCTACAACAGGCAGCTTCTGTTGTGGGATGCTCTGCACGCCCAGGTGGAAACCATTGAGTATGAGCTTGCGCAACAAGGGATTGTTGATCAGCTCATGAACCAGCAAGGACCAATTCCACTGATGCCATACGCCTCGTGGGCATTTTATATGAAGGTCACGGCAATGCTTGAGTTCGTTTTGAAGGGATTTGACCTAGACGTGTACAAGTCGTTCGAATCATTTACCATGTTTTGGTACACATATTATCTGTCATGTAGTCTGGAGGCATGTCTGGAGAAAGTCCATCAATTCATTGAATCCAAGATAAATTCGATTCATGCCCTAGCAAAGAAGATTAAGAAGGTCAAGACGGCAGAAAAGAAAAATGAATTGAAGGCCCAGCATCGACACCTTATGGATACCGAGATGGAGCAGCTGAGAACCAACAAGAGATATCTGAGCTACCTTTTCATGAACACGTCCATCATTAAATCCCTTTCATTAGTACAGGTTTTCCAATTCTCTATCCTCAAGTACCTCGGCGTAATTGATGCAAAGTCACCGGCAAGTAGCACCTTTGCCACAGATAGGTTGCTACATGACCTTAGATTCAAATCATTCTCCTCCATCGGAGTTCCCGATTTTTTAACATACGACTCCTTACAGGCCACTCTCAACGAGTTCTCTATTGAGAGTCCTACGTCGTCCATTAAACTTAAGAAGGCTCAAGAAACCATGGAAAAAGAACTAGAAAACGCTTCTTCCCTGATTGAGACTGTCCTGAAATGTATTAATGCGGGAGACAACAACGGTCTTCTCGTCACCGGAACCAGACTGGTCAAAGAAGAAGCTTCAGATTACTATAAGCGTTTGCATGTCTCGGTAAATGCAATTGCTTCCAACAGCAAAAACATAGTATCCGTCATGAAGTCAGCCAAGTCAGCAGAATGGAGGTCCAACCAAGAAGTAAAACTAACTGTCCCAGAGGGTGCCTCACCTTTCTTCCCGCTACTTGAGCTAGTGCCAAGAGTCAGAGGAAAGCGCAAGTATTAGAGCATGAATATATAGAACGGATCTACTAGTGCTCAGCGAAGGATGTAAATAGTAGCGAATTCATGATAGACTATCCTACGTCTGCTCGTTTGATGTGGAGCGATAGCCGCCGTTGTATGTGTGACTGTTCTCAACACCTCTACATCCTGAAAGATTTTCTGTGTGTGTGGGTTTGAAAAAGTCGGTTCGGGAAGTTACTAGTCAATCTCATTATCAAGTTCTACTTACTTAGATCTGGTAACGGGGATTACGCTGCCATTGACTGAACGGCGGTTTCTTCGGTTTGCGTGCTTGCTTGGTTTGCGTGGGTCCGCTCCTAGCTTCTCCCTTTGCGAGATTAGGCGGTCGTTCTGTCTGGAAAATTGTCTCCCAGGCGGAGCGAAACGCGACCAGGGCAGTGGCTAGGCAGGAATCCGGCTGGGCCGAAGGTAGCCCTAGGCAGAACAAATCCAAGTTCTAGGCAGAACGCCTGGTCCTGAACCTTCAATCGCGCGCCTTGGGGGGATGCAGGCAGGTTCGGGAAGAGGCAGAGGAATAGTTGCCAATGCATCTAGGATACTACTGTTGAAAAATTATTCAAGATTGAGTGTCTTACTCAATTATACTCACATTTAGCCTTTGAGTCTTTGGAACAAGTTACAGTGCCCAAACACAAGGTAAATCAAAGACAAAATGCCTCCAAAGTTTGATCCAAATGAAGTTAAGTACTTGTACTTGAGAGCTGTCGGTGGTGAAGTCGGTGCTTCCGCTGCTCTAGCTCCAAAGATTGGTCCTTTGGGTTTGTCTCCAAAGAAGGTTGGTGAAGATATCGCCAAGGCCACCAAGGACTTCAAAGGTATCAAGGTTACCGTCCAATTGAAGATCCAAAACAGACAAGCTACTGCTTCTGTCGTTCCATCTGCTTCCTCTTTGGTGATCACCGCTTTGAAGGAACCACCAAGAGACAGAAAGAAGGAGAAGAACGTCAAGCACAGTGGTAACATCGCTTTGGATGAAATCATCGAGATTGCTAAGCAAATGAGAGAGAAGTCTTTCGGTAAGAACTTGGCTTCTGTCACCAAGGAAATCTTGGGTACTGCTCAATCCGTTGGTTGCCGTGTCGACTTCAAGAACCCACATGACATCATCGAAGCCATTAACGCTGGTGAAATTGAAATTCCAGAAAACTAAGGTTGTTTCCCGTTTCATTAGGTTTAATATCCAAACATCATACTCACCTTCTGTATTTTTTAGTCTAGGGTTTTTTATTGAAAAAACTTGTATTTTTTCGTCTGCAAACCTTCAATGATTGATGTACGCTAACACTACTAATGTTTTATCTGCAATTTGGTTGAAGCTATTCGCTCTTGGTTATTTGAAATTATTCCACGTTTGACAACACTCTGGGACCTAATTTGGGATGCAACTGTCTCTTCGAGATATTCAAGTCATTTACCTGTATTCTGTCCCTATTTCAGCTCAAACAAGATTAAATGACAATTACTCACCGAGATAGACTATGTCCTGTGTCTATATTGGTCCATTTCACTGTCATACAGCTCACTGTAAGTTTCTTAATTTACGTCTTGAATGTCAAACGTAACCTTGGCTTGACTTGAACTTGAAATGTACTTTCGTTATCTTGCTCATCAACTACAAACTCTTTCTTGGATGATGCGGCGTACCCATCGAACCCAACTTTTATCAACGTAGTTTCGCTTATAACGGCAAAGCGCTGTCAGTGAGATGACCAGATAGGTTTAAGGTCTATCAGTTTATCACATCCTTAGGACTTCCAGTTTCAGACGAGCTACTACTTCTCTGTTTGTCCCTCAGTTATTGTGTGAGTGGCTTCTCATGTCCCAGTTCAAATGGAAGGACCTCATAAAACTGAAATCTAAAAACGATTCTTTCGAGTCGCCCCTCTCAGTCCTTTGTCATATCGATGTCAACTGTTTTTATGCCCAAGTGGAAGCAATAAGATGCGGCTATACTAAGGACGACCCTGTAGTCTGCGTTCAATGGAACTCCATTGTGGCAGTCTCATACGCCGCCAGAAAGTATGGCATCACTAGGATGAACACCATCCAGCAAGCCCTCAAGAAAACAAAAGCTCTCATTCCTATACACACTGCAGTCTTTAAGAAGGGGGAAGATTTCTGGCAATATCACGATGGATGGGGACCGTGGAATGAGGATAAAGAAAAGCAATTGCCTTCTTCACAGTATAAGATATCCTTGGATCCTTACCGAAGGGAGAGTCGTAAAATCTTTAAGATATTTACAGAATATTGCGACTTAGCGGAAAAAGCTAGTGTAGACGAGGTCTTTCTCGATATTGCTCGACTCTGTCTGCAAAAGCTGATGGACAGTGACCAAGTGGTACCAGGTAAGGATAACAGCAGCACGGTGCGACTGATGCAGGAAAAGTTCAAAAACGAATCATACGAAAGTGAAGCTTTTTTACCTCCGGTACCAGATGAACTTAAATCTTTAGGATTTGTGGGAGAGGTGTTCAATCCGAATGGCGAGGCGTTAATCGACGACTGGGACGACGTTATCTTTGCTCTGGGATCACAGGTAGCACAAGAACTAAGGGATGAAATCAAGCAAAACCTAGGTTACACAACTTCATGTGGCTTAGCGCGGACGAAGATCGTCTGTAAACTAGCGTCTAACTACAGGAAACCTGACGCACAAACAATTATCAAAAATAATTGCATCAATGCATTTTTAGATAATGGGAAGTTTGAAATTACCAGTTTTTGGTCACTTGGAGGCATATTGGGAAAGGAGCTTATACGACTTCTGCATCTGCCTGAGCATGGCACAATCAAGGCAGTTAGAGAGAATTGGCCTAAGAAAGACGATCTCAGGATATATTTAAATCAGTCGGCTCGAGATTTTGCCAGTAAAGGACAACCAAGTGGGATTATTGACTTGTCAAGGACGAACGAAATCGCTGATAAATTGTATGACGCAGTACGAGGTCAATATCGACTTCCGGTTGTACCTCAAACTATGGTTAAATCATTAATGTCCAACAAGAACATGACGGGCCAAGCATGCGGCAGCTTGGCAGACTGCTTTTCCTGGCTTGAAGTATTTGCTGGCGAACTTGCTGGACGAGTGCATGAGCTCGAGCAGGAGTATAACAAGATCATAGTTCCTCGAACCGTTCATGTACTTGTCAGAGCTAAATCAGGAGATGCGCACAGCAAGTCGTGCGCGCTTGTTCAGCAAAATGGTAAACTGAGCAGTCAGGATCTTCTCAAGGCCGGAGCTAAGTTGACTGCGGAGCTTGACTCTAGATATGCAAACGGAAGGGAGTACGCATATTATCCGCTGCAGAATATCAACATGTCGGTATCCAGCCTAGAGGTGATGTCTGCTAAAAAGAGCGTGGTGGAAATGTTCGGCGATCAGACGAGTTCCCGCAAAGCCAATCTAGCAATCCGTCAAGTCGAGCAACTGTCGAGGGATGACTTAACTGACGCTGTAAATGCAAGTTCATGTAGTTCATGCGGCATAACTTTTGATGATGATAGAATGTTTCAAGAACACATGGACTTTCACATGGCAGTGACCCTCTCCGAGAAATTTAATGGTGCTAGCGAAAGCTCGACTAATCTGTCTGTTGGCGAAAGGCGACTTTTGAACTCTAAAAGAAGTAGTTCGCCTGAACTATTCAATAAGAAGCGTATAAAAACAAAAAAGAATGCCAAGGGATCGACAGCTGATATTTTGAAGTATTTTTCCCGGGGTAGCGGTACGTAGTTTTATACAAGGAATAGATTTTTGGAAATATGCTATATTAAACGCCATGTCAGTCACTTTCATCAGTTACGATATTGTTCACCGGAGGTTGGTGCAGGCTAGCTAAACAATAATTGGTGAACAAAAAAGTTGGCCCTAGCAAAGTGTTATCATCACTAACAACAAGAAACGGATCTCTAAAAGTTCAAAAAGGTCTAGCTCGTCAAAAGAATGATACAATATATGACACTATATGACACTATATGATACTGAGTGAGTTCCAGAGGGAGGAGTAAGGATGCCAAAAGTTTCTTGTGCGATTTTCTTCAAAACTTCTACCTAAAAAATATGGATAAAAAGTTCAATAGCTTTATCTGCCTGAGTGCTCGAGAGTTATTGCAGCTAGCCCACTGATCGTTAATAAATTACTCAACGTTTATTAGAAAATATGACAAGGCGCAAAATCCAAAGAGTCATCTACTTTACGTGGCAACTTGGCCGAGTGGTTAAGGCGAAAGATTAGAAATCTTTTGGGCTCTGCCCGCGCAGGTTCGAGTCCTGCAGTTGTCGTTTATTTTTTCATCATAATCAATGATAAAGCCGTGAAGAACTTCCAATGCTACGTGGACCAAATTTGAGATACAATACACGTAATGTTGTCAGTATCGGTTCTGCCGGTCGTCTGATTCGTCTAGTCTCTTATTATCTGTTTTTAATATTAGGTTGGAAAGTTCGGGTGAAAAGCGAGAGCTGTCAACTAAACATAAACTTTCATTTTCATAGAAAAAAGCTAATAGATATTCTTAAGCAATAGAAATAACCTGCCCAGGCTTTCTCCATGGTAAGGGATAACCAGATCTTTTTCTTATCTGCCGCTAGCACAGCCCACTACTTTTCAATTAAAGCGATTCTTAATGTTGGGGAATTCGCGTGCAATTTACATCTGACCAAAAAGTCCAGCCTTTCAATCCAGGCGAATGTATATGGCTATTCGCTCACTCACGCATGGCGAAGAGAAGCCTCCGCATACCTTGGAGTAGACTCATCCTAAAATGTAAATAAAATGCAAAAATTTCAAAGTCTTGACCAAGTAAAGTGAAAACATAAAAAGCGTTCAAATAATCAGATTATCCGCCTTCTACAATTCCAGCATAATCTTATTGAACCATTGATATAAGCTTTTTTTTCTTATATGATTTTTACTTTATTTTTGTCTATTTAAATTGATAAAAAATGAGATCTACTGAACAGCTTCAAGATCTCGCACTTCTAATTATATACAGGACAAGAAGTGCACACGGAATCTTTCCCCATATACAATACTCAACAAGGGGAGGATGCTATACCATCAGCTCGTGCGGTTGGTGTTGGTCCTTTCCGCCTTCCTGTCGTCAGTACGAGGACTCCCGTCCGGGAGTGAGATAGGAACATCTCAGCAGGGCGAAAAGCAGGACCAACAAAGCGCAACTACCACTACCCAATCGCTTAGAGATTCTTCAAATTCCATATCAACAGGTTCTTCGGATGCTGGGACCAGCAGAACCTTTCTGCAATCGATGACTTCTACTAGCAGTGGAACAGGCATTTACAGCATAGGAAGTCAATCAGCAAAAGAAGTCTCAGCTTCCAAAAGTCAGGGCTCTGGGCAAGCAAGTGAATCCTCTCTTTACACGCGGATCAGTTCTGAGTTATCCGGCGGTTCATCAGCCTCCTCGACCAGGCACTCTAGTTGGGATTCTGAAGATCAATCGTCATTGCAACAAGGGTCAGAGACTTCTACTTCTGGGATATCCAGTACAATGCATTCGACGACTTCGACTGCACAAATTTCCGCAAGTGATAGAACACTCAATTCCATCAGTGCGACAACTTCCTCTAGTGAACATGCCGCACAGTCGTCATCCCAAAACGTATATTCCGTATCAGCCGACTCGCATTCTAGTACGGTAAAATCTAGCAGTACATCGAGAACCACCAATGCCGAAAGCTCTGTACGCTCTGGAACCAGTGACATGTATTCTTCGGGGAATCCGGCAACAACTAGTTCCCCATTGGCTAGCGGTAGTTCTTCCCCTGTCACTTACGGCCAGACACAAGTGACAGTGTCAAGCCCATCTTCAGCAGATGCTTCTGCTAGCTCACAAACGACCTCCCAGAGTACAACCCACAGTGAGCAAACCTCGCAGCAGGTCTCTCTGGCTAAAAGCTCGTTAACTTCAAGCTCGAGAAGCGGGCAGGTTTCAACGACAAGCGGTGCTTTGGGGCGCCAGAGTGCCACCGATAGTAGTCACACATCTACGGCGGGCACGACAGCAGCAGAAAGTTATGCTTCCTCCAGTACAAGCTTAGAAGCTTACTCGAAGGTTATTTCAACGTCAAGTCTAACTTCTGTCGAGACAAAATCTGCATTAACTAGCGATGATGACCAAATTACAACTTCTCGTCATGATCGATCCTCAGATAGCCTGACCATCATTTTCACAGAGCAGAATGGTGGAGACGCATTTAATTTTTTCACTTTAACGTCAGGTTCAATCTCTCTATCTAGTCAAGGCCCTTCGACTCTGAATTGGGACAGTATAAACGGCGCTCTTCTGGCGGTATCCACCAGCTCGGATGCAGCGGCAACGCGGTTAACTTCATCAGGGAGTGATACCTCGCTTGCGTCTTTGAGGAGTCAGGCGGATCCTACTGGGCAATTGGCATCTTCGGGGGGTAGTAGCGTGGTGTACTCTTCACCCCTGCCCACAGTTACGATTTCATCTTACACGTCAACCTCCAGTGATGGTTCCGAATCCACGGTCCCCGACGGGCAGGAAACCTCATCACCCACAGACAGTTCTACAGATCAGAGAACTGATATTCAAAGTTCATCCCAGCATCAAGACTCGTCCTCTTACTCTTTGGGGAGTCAGTCGGACCCTACTGGGCAGTTGGCATCTTCGGGGAGTAGTAGCGTGGTGTACTCTTCGCCCCTGCCCACAGTTACGGTTTCATCTTACGCGCCAACCTCTAGTGATGGTTCAGAATCCACATCGGATCCTGTTTTTACATCCACGGTCCCCGACGGGCAGGAAACCTCATCACCCACAGACAGTTCTACAGATCAGAGAACTGATACTCAAAGTTCATCCCAGCATCAAGACTCGTCCTCTTACTCTTTGGGGAGTCAGTCGGACTCTGCTGGGCAGTTGGCATCTTCGGGGAGTAGTAGCGTGGTGTACTCTTCGCCCCTGCCCAAAGTTGCAATTTCATCCTACACACCAACCTCTAGTGGTGGGGTTGAATCCACATCGGATGCTATTTTCACATTCACGGTCTCTGACGGGCAGGAAACCTCATCACCCACAGACAGCTCTACAGATCAGAGGACGGATACTGAAAGCCCAACTCGGTTGCCGGACTCATCTTCAATGACATCCACAGGCCTCACTGGCGAAGAAACCTCATCACCCACAGACAGCTCTACGGATCAGAGGACGGATACTGAAAGCCCAACTCGGTTGCCGGACTCATCTTCAATGACATCCACAGGCCTCACTGGCGAAGAAACCTCATCACCCACAGACAGCTCTACGGATCAGAGGACGGATACTGAAAGCCCAACTCGGTTGCCGGACTCATCTTCAATGACATCCACAGGCCTCACTGGCGAAGAAACCTCATCACCCACAGACAGCTCTACGGATCAGAGGACGGATACTGAAAGCCCAACTCGGTTGCCGGACTCATCTTCAATGACATCCACAGGCCTCACTGGCGAAGAAACCTCATCACCCACAGACAGCTCTACAGATCAGAGGACGGATACTGAACGCTCAACTCAGTTGCCGGACTCATCTTCAGTGACATCCACAGGCCTCACTGGGGAAGAAACCCCATCACCAACAGGCAGCTCTAGAGATCAGAATACAAACGAAAAGTCAAGTCAGAATTCAGATACCTCTTTTGAGCAATCATCGTCTTTCGCCTATACAGAATCAACAACAACTGCGAATAGTGAGCAACGTACGACAGATAATTCGGCAATTTCTTCTCAGACTCCCCAGGGATTTCTTCCGCCGACTGCAACTTCCTCAAGCGTAACCATGTACACAGTGTCCAGTGATACACCCTCATCCAGTCCTTACGCGATATCCATTGCAAGTGAAAGTTCAATTCTTTCTTCACCCACAGTCTCCAGCGACAATATTATAATTTCAATTGATACCACCTCTCATCAGGAATCAGGAGGAACGACTACTGACGAATCGACGTATTATGCTGGCCAAACAGAGGCCTCCAGTAGTCAATTTACAGATATTGCTCTTTCGGTCGCTTCTGAAACGACAAGTCCCACTCAGACCTTACCAGTATCTACTCCTACCTTCGAATCGGCGCCATCGGTTACATCTATCGACTCCTGGGGCACCCTGCAAAGTACTGCCGAGTCAACCATTTCGTCCTCTTTGGAGACTCCTTTCTTGTCTGAGGCCCCCGAAGTAACATCCTCGACTGAGGAAAGTGGCCTAGCCTCGACACCAACCTCGGCACTTAGTGAACAAATAGGATCTGTGGCAACAGGGTCATCGTCCCTCGTAATGGCAACAACTTCAAGTTTTGCAGACTCGTCGTTCAGAAGTTCCTCACAAGAGCAACTTACGGGTGCGGGCTCGTCTCAGCTACAGTATGAGACACAAGCCATGACAACTTCCTCACAGTCAACAGCCGTTATGCCGCACTATACAACCCCTTCTCGTTCCGGAAGCGTCGCCTCTGAGCAATCTACAAGCTCAGTGAATCTACTAGAAACTCAAAGTAGCAGCGGTTCTGAGTCAGGACAAACGCTTAATGTTTTAGCGACATCTACTTTTGCTCCTACTACCACCTCCCAGATAAGTGTGAGCTCAGACTCAAACCCTACAGACGATGCTAAAGGATCAACAACCGAACTCGCTTCTCAATCGGCTGAAACTTCGGGTGCTCTTGTTACAACTGGTCCCAGTGCGGATGGGAGATCCAGTGGTATCCTGCGTACCTCAACACGAATGACAACTGCAAATCCCGGTGCCGGGTCAACCTCTAATGTAGGGCAGACAACGTGGTGGCTTCCTAGTTCAATTCAAGTCCAAACTCAGTCGACAAACCAAGGATCCACGTCTTTTAATCCTGCCGTAACAGCGACTCTGCCGCAAATTATCGCTCCTCCAACGACTGTCGTCGCTCCAGAAAATGCTCGGAAGATTACCGTGGGATTCAAGAAAGAATTGAACTACGAATTTCTTGTAAGCAGTCCCATGACGGCTGCCCAAATTTTTCACTTTCTTCCTTCTGTTCTCTCTTTCCCATTTGAAGAAGAGGATACCAATAAAATCGGCATCTACAGTTCTTATAGAAAGAGGGACTTGCGCCGGATTGCTTCATCACAATTTAATGGTACAACCACATTGGCACCAAATCTAGGAATGGGGAACTATCAAAAGCGCAAACTGACGTCTGATTTCAACTCCTCTATTGTTGAGGTTATTCAGATCATGCCGATGCTAGTCAAAGGCAGGAGCTACCTTACCTCAATAGCGGTGGTTTATTTTCCATCAGAATTTGTTTCTGAGCTACAGTCTTACATCTCCGATCGGTCCTCGAAAATATATCAGAATCCTGATTCAACGATGGCTGCTCTTTCTGCGCTGATAGATGATTCCATTCCTCTCACAGGGTTATTGAACGATCCTCTAATGGGCCAAGGTGGCGGAGGTGGTTCATCTACTGGCGGCAACACATCTCAAAATTCTCATAGTTCGCGAAGCAAGGACGATCATAGTGGAAGTCTAGAGTCATCGACGGATTCCAAAATGAGTGCTTCCGTGAAAAGAAGGTTAGTAATCTACCTAACCTGCCTTGTCGCTGGAGCGATATTATGGATCTTTGTGTTTTTGTTTCTTTACAGGCATCTTTTGAGTGCGAGATTGGATCATTACGGAACGACAACCACGGACGAGAAACATGACTTCAGTGTCGGTGACATAACAACTTTACATTCCAACGATTCCGGTCCTAGTAACGAGAAAATCGATCAAAACGATCAGCAGCAGGACGCAGCAAGTGCTTCCACCCAGTCAAGATTTTCCCTTCCGGAGGACCTACTGATAACTGGTGAGAACACCGTTTACAGCGTATCCCATGGTCTTCAGTATTATGTTGCGGAGGATGGTAGTTTCTACTATGCCGGTGCTCTGCAATCTACCAGCGAGGAAAACGAGATCACCAAGGCAGACACAGTAGATGTAGAGGATGTTAATGACTACTTATACTCTGCGGAGCAAGAGGGCTCCATCGCCACAAATGGTCATACGACTTGTGATATTGGCAGTTTACAAGTTGATGAAGACGGTAATTTTGTCGTATCTGACCCTACTTCAGGTGAGGAAGATCAGGAGTTCACATCTAGCAATTCAGCTACTGTCGAATTCTACAACAACAACAATCTATACAAGATGACGAAAACTTTGGACTCCAACGAAACTTCAAACTCTAAGTTTCTCAAACATCTTGGTTCCAGAGAAATGTCCGGTGCTGGCATTGGACAAGAACATTATGATGGGTCTTCTGATTTTCCTGCCCAAGATTGGCTGAGTAAAAATACCGATCAGCCTGGAAGCTTTCCTGGTCGATCGGTTTTCGGGTTTTACGGCAGTGATAATAGCAACAATATCGCCCAATCACTCTCCCAGGAAAGCTGCATCGATGAATACCTTTACGTAGGTGCTGACAATGACAGTTTACTCGATAGCCCACTTGGAGTACAGATTGAAGAAATTGACGACGACGCCTTTGACGTCCACGTTGAGGATTTGGACGAATTGGACGAAGAGATGTATAAGAGGAGATCGAAGTTGATGACCCAGCAACAAAGGAGTAAAAGCAAAATGTTGCACATGTCCAGAGTACTCACTGCTAAAACTCAAGCGACTAGAAGGAATTAATCAGGTTGAAAGACGTAAGAAGAAACCTAACACAACTAACGACGGCATGTCATTTATGCCAAAGCTGGCAATAATCGACCAAACAGCAATGATACCACTCAAACCCGCCAAGGCGGTACCTTAATGAATTGTTGTAACTAAATAAATAAGCATTTGATTTCATTTACAGACACTTTCAAGATCTGAGCTCAAAGCGTCGGCTCCTTATAGTATACTCAAAGACAAGAGACGAAACCGCTGATACCTCGACCGACCGACAAGACAAGTGCGCAATGTTCTCCTGATTCAATGCAAGCAAAGTCTTCTCATAAGGTGATCTGATCTGATTTGTTATAGAAGGGGGATTGTTGAGTTGAGTAGTAATACAAGTAGTGTCAAAAGGCCGACGGTGACTAAATAAGGTAGGAACAAAAGAATAGAATCGAGCAAATATGGATCGAACGTCCAGAGCAGTATCAAAGAAGGAAGTCAGGTGGAAAAGAAGCTATAAAGCCTGTTTGAACTGCAGATCACGAAAGATTAAATGTGATTTGGGACCTCTGGATAGTCCTTATGAACCACCTTGTAGACGGTGTAAGAGGGAAGGCAGGTCCTGTGAATTCCCTGAGAGCAAGAGAAGAGGAACAGTACGGGAAAAACATGCTAGTTCCTACTTGAAACCGGAAGCCGAGGTCGGAAGGCCTCAGGAAGTGGTAACTGAATCCATAGTTGATTCGGATACGCTGTACAACGGGTATGACAGAAACAGATATAAAAATAGGAAGGGTGCCAAATGGAAATTTGAGATGAGTTCTATGCAAAATGCTCTGGAGTTTTTAGCCAAAGCAGCTGGCTCAGTAGCCAAAGAAGGCGAGCATTCGCAGAATAATGAGCCCACTGGTACCGCTAAAGAGACCAGATATGATACCACTTGGAGAGACCTCACGCCCTCGTCCTTTGAAGTGTCTGATGAGAACATGGCACCTTTGGTCGAAGGTGAGGGATCAAGTGGAAAAACTGCACATTTGATCAAAAAACTAAGCAGTGTGAGACCCAAGTCATCTATAAAACTTTCAAGTTTTGAGTTTGTCGGAGCTCGAGGCCAGTTATCTGAGGAGGAAGTCATCAAGCTGATTGATGTTTTCTTTCTTACGATGTACCCGTTCTTTCCCCACATACCGCTTCAACTACAAGACCCTAAGGAACTGGCTCGATACCCGCTATTGCTCTGTTCTATAGTGACAGTTTCTGCACGCTATCATACTTTCTGTGAACTTGGTCTAAAGGACAATGAGCATGGCAACCGTAACTTGGAGGTTCACGAACAACTTTGGGTGTATTGCCAACGACTGATGTCACAAACCGTTTGGGCAGAAGCTAGCACAGGATCCATAGGCACTGTCCTTGCCTTTCTGCTTTTCACCGAGTGGAATCCCAGAGCGATTCACTGGAAATGGGCGGATTATGCAAACAGCGGTTCGACCGATCCGCTGGTTTCTAAAGGCTCAGAGAAGCTTACCGGTATGGCCGCCATTAGAAGAAGTGATCGAATGGCGTGGATGTTGACAGGCAATGCCGTGAGATTGGCTCAAGATATGGGATTCAACGAAATTAGCAGCAAAGTCTTCATTGCGACACACATAGCTGAAACACATACAGCAACGAACCTTGGGCAGAGATCCACATTAGCTGAATCGTTGAACGAAGTAAATCTTGATTTTTCAAAATGGACAAGCAGTAACGATCAATTTTACTTGGAGAAGATACTTGAGAATGACGAAACTAAAGACAGATGGTCCAAATTTCTCCATGATGTCCAAGGCGAACATAACGTCTCGCATCCCGAGAAAGGGCCTCTGAGTGATCTCGAACAAGAGTTTTTGAACGACGAGTACGTCCTGTACTACGCTTCTGAGGGTGACGCCAAACACCGAAGCTCATCGACGTCTCCCCCATCTCCATTAAAATTCTCTAGGATCCAGTGTGCCAAGATTGAGCTATTAAGACTGTTCTCCGTTGGTTTTGAAGCGATATACTGCGGCAGGGATAAGCAACATTTGCTCATCAACGACCCGACACGCAACCTTACGCTCCTACACATTATATCGCCGCTGATTGACAGCTGGTACAAGAACTACCACGAACTACTGACACCAGCGGAAAGCAAGCCGTGTAGCGCAAGCCGCTCCCGCGACAAACGGCTGATGCACGATCTCGTAAGGAGCGTGGAAGGCGAGAGTCTGATCTGCGAGTACAACTTTTGCCAGCTCTACGTATACTCCTCCGCGCTCCAGGTAGACGTCCGAGAGGGCCAGCTGAAGTTGCACGAGATAACTCGCAGTGCGAAATACGTCGAGCTCGCCTACAACGCCGCCAAGGAGCTGCTCAAGTCCGCCGAAAGGCTCCAAAAGCTCAACATGCTCAGATACATGCCCGTGCGCTGGGTCACCCGAATAGTAAAGTCCGTTGCGTTCATCGTCAAGTGCTGTCTGACCCTGATGGGAGACGCACGCATCAACAGCCCGCTCGCAAACACCATTCTCAACTTGACTGTGATTCCATCCGAGGATATCCTGCATACGATCCGTACCGCTGCAATCATCCTGAAGGCCTCCTCACCCGACGAGCTCCATCTCTGCACGCGGTATTCCGCTATTCTGATGTCCCTATGCTCTGAAATGAAGGGGCTCCCTGCGGAATCGGAAGCCCACTCCATCTCGCCCCCCACACCGGCAACAGCCGTCCGCACCAGATCCGACGATCAACGCAACGACCTACCCATCCCCCTGCAACCCTGGGAGACCACCATCCCGCTACCGAGTGACGTGGTCGACTGGTTCTCCACGAGCGACGAAATCGGGCTAGAATTCGTCGAGCCCTGGGCTGAGATGATCGAACAACGATATTTACAAGGCCCGGATCAGAACGGGCCCCAGATCCCGCAAGAAGATGCGGAAAATTCGACAGAATCCCCGATAGCCCAATAAACTACAGCACTACAGGACGCTACACGACTACGGGACGCTACACGACTACAACTGGTTGGACAGTAAAGGCCAATTGGCCCTCTTTCTTCCTATTTGTCTGAGGGATTTCCAGCTTTTCCGGCTAAATTTTTCAAGCGCAGCTCATCGCGATTTTTCACCTTGCATTGACAAGGAATAATGAATGCACATAGTAGGAAGTAGCCAAACGGTGGTCAAAATCACTCGCTTAAGTGAGCGAGTAGGCTCAGTGGATTATTGGTGCATGGGGTGGCTTGATGCAGTCTCTTTGGAATGGTCAAAAACTGCGCCATATCGGATACCAGCCCTGCATGCCGAAGCCATCGCTGACAACGGCTTTTTCCACCAGGTCGCATGCGTAGTGTGGTTTGGGGGATTGGAAGCGTTCTAGCAACTGTGTTTTGTGTTTACATCAACTACTGGAACGGCAGTTAAAACAGGTGCGTGATTGGGAAGAGATTTTGTGTGGTTTCTGTCGAGGTGTGTAGGATACAGTCTCTCGCGTAATGCAGAAATCGATCAGGGTTGGAGACTACTTTGATAATGACGACAACGGGGTGTGGTCGTGGTACTTGGCACATATACGAAGTGGTGATTTCGAGGAGTTCAGTAGGAACAAGCTGAAGGTTACTCTGCTTAGGAGATTTCTGAACAGCCATTTTGACGGGAAAGATAGCCAGTATGGGCAGAACACCAAGATCGTGTTTGTATCCATACCGGATAGAGTGCATCAGGATCTGGCACTACTGGAGAACTTTCTGCGCGACTACTTCCACCTGGAGCATCTGGAGCACATCGAGATAACGAAACTCACGCAGTCGCGCGTTTATAACCACGAAAACCACTACATTCTGATTGACAAACTCAACAATTTCGACGATCCCGTATTTCTCCAGTTCGCGAGCACGGGGTGGCAGCAGCAGCTGTCGAATCTGCAAAGTAACAACAGGCTGTCGGATAAACAGCCCGGAGGCATACCGAGCGGTGGCTCGAACAATGAGTTAGCCCAGAAGAAATGTAGGGTCACAGAAAGGAGTCGAGCTGGCTCGTTCTCATCAGCCAGTGGACCTCCCCATGTGAATGGCAATACCCCCATGCCACAGACTATTGAAGTCAAGTCTATTCAATCAGAGAGCACTGCTGGCCAAGTCAATCAACTGAGTATAAACAATTTGGATGAGCGGGACGATGAAAATGGGTCTATTGTCCTAAACTTTCCACATTCATTACTGCGAAAGCAGCTTGATGACAAGAATTCGGAGGCACGGAAGCCAAGTGAATGCGATTACAGTTTGCATGTCAATCAAGCTATCACGAATTTGCAAAAGGACAGTACCAACCATGGAGCCGGCGATTTTTACAGTCCGGCTGCTTCCGAAAATGTTTCGATAAATAGCTACGACGAGGCGGATACGCAGGATGGGAGCGGTAGTTTTACCGCCAGAGAGAGTTATTCGGGCCAGCCACTGACCTTAACCACTACACAATACAAGGACGACGCGCATGATAGTTCTGATGACTCCCAGGAGGAGAATCTATCCGAACTATCCAGTGTCAGCAGGTCTTTGAATAGTTTGGGGTCTCAGACGTCTCTTGGAGAAGAAAATGACCTTGATGACCACACTTCTTCATCTGATTATTCAGTAGTATCCATTCTACCTTCCATCTCCATTAAAGATGCTCGCGGACATTTTAGGCTGGTCATGCAGTCCTCCCTTCTACAGGATCCGGCAACCAAGGAGATTTATACAGCGATTAGACAGTCAAACAACCAACCCACGATTGCTGGTGTCGATGATGATTGGCTACTCTACGATTCGCAGTTTTCGATGAACAATCTTCAAATGCTAACTTTGCAAGAGTTGTTAGACATGAATCGGTCTTTTCCAAAGATTATTTTTTACAGCATGATTGTTGTCTCGGATGAACAGGAGGAACTACTGCGGTGGAGTAATGTTGACGCACGAGAAGAACACACAGATGATTCTTCAGGCATACTGAGAAGCGACTCATGCGCCTCAGTGTCTCGAGACCCTCAACAGTTTTACGCCAACATGGACGATGATGATGCTTCGTTATCTGAGCAGTCGGGCCCTATGATGTATGCGCCCACCAGACTGCGGACAAACTCTACCACTGCACACAGATCTATCCGTACCGTCAACAGTATAGGTGACT
Source organism: Torulaspora franciscae (assembly GCA_003705175.3). Taxonomy (NCBI): domain Eukaryota; kingdom Fungi; phylum Ascomycota; class Saccharomycetes; order Saccharomycetales; family Saccharomycetaceae; genus Torulaspora; species Torulaspora franciscae. The sequence continues at coordinate 695,266 of PPHX03000001.1, forward strand.
GGGCATTTGTTCGCAAGAGCAAGAAAGCAGACCTAGACAATCGCCGGACTTCAGTAAATTATAGTGAGGTATCCGGCGTTCATCTAGATTCTGAGAACCAGAATCTTCAAGTTTTGCATCCTGAGAGAACACATTCCAGAAACGGGTTATCGAAAGTCAGCACCATGGCGTCACTAAATCCCGTAGAGAGATCCAAGAGCACTCCGTTGCCTGTCATACTGAAAACTTTCAGTAACTTGGAAGGAGAGACCAAGCAATGGAAGGACAAGATTACGACATTTAGACGGAAGAGGAACCACAAGCAACATGATAAAGGTTGTATAATAATGTAAGACGAAGTACAATGAGGATTGAATTTAAAAGAGTTTGATATCAAGGTCAAGAAATTCACATTAAAAATAATATCTTGTTCATTCATCATTACATAGTTTTTGTAGTAGAGTATACGAGGTGTCGATCATTCATTTCCTGTTTTTGTTCTTCAGACCGCTAGCATAATAGCACGGTGCGTATATCACCTGAGTGATGAATTTACCCTCATACCTAGTTGTACAACCGACACTAATCATCTCGTCCCTGATGCTACTTGTCAATAGATGATTTAAGTTCACATGTGGAATAATATGATTTAAACCACTCGAATTTGTCCCCAATGAGTTGTGCTTTTGGAAGACATTGAATATCTTGTTCAGATAAGATGAATTCAAATACACTGGCAAATCAGGCACAGTGTACTTATCCAAAAATAGCTGCTCTGCCGTCTCTGCATCGAGAAGACCGCCCTGCTGTAAGTTCGCGAAGAGATTATCCTGATTGCAGTCCACAACGTTATCAAGGAAACTGGGCTGGTCATATGGTGGAGGATTCATCGGAGGCGTTGGAGTTGGAAATTCGTTTTCATAGTTCTGACCCAAGACGTTTCCCGCTTTGAAAAGTTCTGGAATCTCATTCGAGTATTCATATTTTTTTGGTTGCAGAGCAGTGACTAGGTCTATACTACTAACTGTTTGATGTGCCAGTGGTGATTTTCTGACGGTTGAATTGCTTCTGCTTATACCAGTATAATCCGAATAAGGGGTCCCAGACCTCTCATTCTTGTTTGAATATGAGGAGGTATGGCGTGCAGCCAAAGGAGGTCTCCCAGGTACGGGCTGCGCCAGTGGCATTTTTGCCGTAGATTCGTCGCTAGCTTTGTTTTGGAAAGTGCTTGAGCTGCACGGCTCGTCGCAAACATCATTTTCAGTGTAGTCGATCTCATTTCTGAAAGGTTCAACTGTTTGATAACCTGGAACAACTTCAAACCAATTGACAATGTTACCTACCGAGTCGGTTGCCGATGGCAAAAAGTTGGAATGTCTTATCTCACCATTAATGACAAACTGAAACTTATAGACGCCAGGTGGCAAAGACAAGTTTGGAACATAAAAATTATTCTCCTTCTCATCAAACTTCATAGAGAATGACCCGTGAAACCCTGTATCAGAAGGGTCGAAATTCAATGTAGACGCGATGTCAGCACTGATGATGTGAATCTTGCACCTTGAAGGGTCTTTGATCGGGTCTCTCCATTTAAGAACCACATTCACTTTTTCAGGTTCTCCATTGGAGAGTATGGAGCTCGAACTAGGTGAAAATGAGGACGAGTTTCCCAAGGTTGGTGATACGTTTTCCATCTCTCTATGCTCGACAGAGCCTTTCTCAAAAGAGTCAATCCTGCTGAAGCCATTATTACGAGGAGAATTGCCCATATCATCCGCTCGATTGCCAGTCTGAGCAGTAGGCTGAAACGTGGGTAAAGCGCCATCGTAGCTCAAAGACTTTAATTTCTTGGCATCTGGTACGCCACCATTCTCTAAGCTGTCGTAAGACACTGAATTGCTACCAACTTTCAAGCTCGACACATAACCTGCGTTGGGAGCCTTAGACTTGTTATTCTTTGTGGGCCTTTTCCTTTTCATGTCCCTTCTCAACACGTTTTGCAAAAGAGACTGGTTCAAAACCACATCTTCACTCTGTAGATATCCATCATCACTGATATCGTCAAAATCTGAGGTCTCTGCCTCTGCATCCGTGTCCTTCGTCTTGCCTGTACTCTGGCTCGCTGATTTAAGATTTAATGCAGAGTATATATCCAGCGAGCTCGAACTTGGTGCGTCTGCCGACGCCGACCTAGAGCTAGTGGAGTGCAGTTCTCCATCATCGAGTAGAGTTTTCTTTAAAGCCACAACGCTGAGACGAGAAGAACGCCCTGGAGGCTGTTGCTGCTGAATCAAATCGTTTTGTAGCTTATTTTTCAGGTCCGCCGCTGGGACAGCAGCTTGCTTTGTTGGTTGCACTGTAGGGGTCGAATGACCTGGTGTAAGAAACGAGGGCACTTGCGCACCCTCATTAGAGCTCTTGAGCGAAAGCCCAGCCATATTGTCTCTGATATTGTCAGTCGAACCTGTGTTTTCGGGGGGCTCCTCTACGGTACTGCTTAAAGTATAGTCGGACTTAAACAGAGACGGAGGTTGCGCATGGGAGTGACGGCTTCTCTTGGCACTCGACGAATGAGGGCCTACATGCCTGGTATTCCTACTGGGAAAAAGCTGTGAAGTAATACTCTGCTGTCGACCGGAGCTCATTTCGTTTCCCAATTGAGCTCTTTTAAATGGATGATTTGCATCTAGCAGACCGTGCGCTTGCTGTTTGTGATCCTGGATTGAAGGAGAGTTTCCCATAGCTGGAATGGCGTACTTGGGGCCTGAATATGGTGCATTCGTTGATCAACTGTACTATATAGAGTGGGTCTTTAGCCACCCCTTCAGGGTAGTGTTTGGGCGGGTGACACACAAAGGCCATATAAAAGCCTAGGAGATTTGACGAGGACTTACAACGTACTAACCCATCATGTCGAGTCGACCACCAGTTGCCATCAAATGCTTACTGATACTTGAGCATGATGCTGTTTGATGCGTTGAAGTCCCTGTCGAAAACACACTCAGTAGCGAACACTGAATGCAGAGTACTATGCACCCTCCATGTGAGTGTTTCATGTTGTTTCAAGACCCAAGGAAGTTCAAATTGTGTTTCATCTGAAACACTCTCCATAATTCGTCAACTTGAGAAGTGCGAATCAATACTTGTCTCAGATGAATTATCGGCCTTTCATTGAAAGCCATTAATTCAGTGAATTAAAGTGTAGAAATGGTTTGTTACGTTCGTAGAGTTTTTGCAATTTACTGGACAAAGTCCTGGTATTCCCTGCTGGACTGACGAGGCGAATTGTAGTACTTCCATATATTCATGTAGGCGTTCAGGCAAGCTCAAGCAGAAGACTTGCTCTGGTTGTGGAAACTCGAAGGCCGACTTGGGCTCTGCCAAAGTATATAGCTGCATAAAGTGCTCCTTGGTTTTCGACAGGGACTTCAACGCAGCAAACAACATCAAAAATTTGGTGGCAAGTAGGGGTCGACCCGCCATGATGGGTCCTCGCCCCTGCGTGCGTTAGTCCCTCGTGGATTCTCCCAGGCGGTATCTAGGTATATCTCTACGTATCCATGTGCTTGTCGAGAACGCGCTGGACGTCTTCAGCCTGAACAACAACTCCCTTCTCTGAGCACTTGGCCTTAGTCATGAGCTCACCGCACAGCCCATCGATGTCGATGTCCGAGTACTTTGGATGTGACGTGATGCGGTCCCATACTTCCGAACACTTGAGAAGCTTGCCGTCGCGCGAGGGTACCACGTCGCTTTCTTCTGGCTTTGCGGTGAGGCTATATCGCGTATCCTCTTCTCTCTCTTGTGTTTTACCTGTCCTTTCTGTAGCAGTAACAGCAGCAGTAGCGGCGGCTGGCTCCTCGTTTATCAGATTATCGTCGACAAAGTTATCGGTGGGTTCTACCTCGTCGAGCAGCTCTGCGAAAAGGCTATTTTCGTCGCGATGCGATCGGAAGAAAAGCTGCTGGTCGTCGTCTTCTGTGGGGAAAGCCATTGCGGGATCGATAAAAGGCACCTCGGACTGCACAGGCGACACTTTTGATGGCATCTCGAGAGAACCGAAATTGTTCTTGCCAAATTCGGGAGACGAGCCTGTCTTCCACGAGTTGGTGAGCGCCTGTGGGGTAGCACTGGGAATCGGACACTCCTTCGTGCCACACACTTGGCTCATCTTAGAACAAAACTGTGATACCTGCTCGTCGAACTGGTCGTCGAAGTTGAACTGATTTGAGAAAAGCAAGTCGTCGTTGAGCTCAGGTTTGACGGAAAACTGAGGTAGTTTTTGCGCATCGTCGCTGTAGAAGACGTTGTCCATCCAACCCGTGGTGGACGTCGAGGTAGAGGTCGACTGCGAAGTCGCCGATCTGCGCTTGGTGGTCGGAGACCCTGCAGAGTTCACGGAAGCCGAAGACGACGAGAGCATGGAGGAGCCCGGAGAAGGGAACTGCTGTGCCTCCGCCTCCTTCCGGTCCTTCCATGGGAAAGCGAACGTGAAGTCCATCTTCTTCTGTATACTCCGCTCGATCTCCTTTTCACTGGGACGGTCCGCGCTCTCGTGCTTGGCCAAATAATCCAGCACCTGCAGATCCGCAGCCTGTGGAGGACGGTACCGTTTCAACTCGTTTACCAACGTGAACAGTTGCGAACGGAGAAACTCGGATTCCACTACAGTATCCCTGTTAGCCTGCTCCAGGCTGCGAACCTTTTCCTCCAGCTCCTTCATCTTCTTCTCCTTGCGCTCCCGGAAAGCTCTTTGAGCAGCACGGTTCTGAGCAGTACGTTTACTCTTAGCGTCATCATCTAGCGGCTTGCGGCCTGGTTTGCTTCCCTTAGTAGCAGGGGCCATGGGGGAACCACTACCTTCCAGTGGTCTCTTGGCGGTCGACGTACTCATTACTCGGTATCCCTAGCCTCTTTCTAGTCTGCTGTTGTAGTCACCACCCGGTGGCGAAGACCGGCTTATCCTTATAATGGGCCTTTGTAAGATGACTTAGCATTACACCGCGAACGGCCCTTGCACGGAAATAAGAAACGGAGGGTTACCCAGCCCTAAAAGTTACCCGGTCTTTTCTTCAGACCCTGGGCGGCTATTCTTCCCGCCCGTGTCACCCATGTCGCGGTATTCAGATGTTCTGTCTCATCCTTCTTCTCTGTTCATGTCTTTCTTGTCCTGTCCGATATACTGGTATGTGTTACTACCCCCACTACTTCCGTATGCCTAACCAAACCACGGGTTATGGAAGAATTGCAATGAAAAGCGGTCCACGGGAGCGGTCCACGGGCTCTTTCGTAGTTTTGGGTTCCCACAAGCAATCCTCCTGTGTAGTAGTTTGAGCAATAGATCAAGATCGAAATTTTTCTCCTAACTGCGTATGTGCTACTTAAGTAGGTAAGGCGTTCTCATAATTGGACAGCTTATGCCCCCTCAAAATATTAACGCAAAATATATAAACGGGATGAAATTTCACACTAGACTCTTGACTGTATATTTAATCTGAGCAGGATCCACAAAGTACTGCGAATTGAAGATCTCGAAATGAGTTTCTATCAGCCATCTTTGTCACTATACGATGTCTTGAGTGCATTATCAGAACAGGGACGAACCAGAGGCCCTGGAAGTCCATTTTACAACGTACCAAGACGTCAGGCAGCGGCTGAGCCTCAAAGGAGAGCAGAAAGAGCTTCTGCCGCTAGACAGTCTCCCTTTTTTGGAGGATTTGGCAGGTCTCCTGCTGCATATTACAGCATTCCTAGCGAGCAGCACTACTACAGACCTGACTACTACGACTACAGTGATGATGAACAGGAGTATGGGGTAGGCGAAGAGGATGAGCAGGAGCAGAATGCTGATCTTGGGGGCCCATATTTAGGTGTGCCATCTTACTACCATGTCAGGCCACCAAGAGGTTACGAGGGAAGCCCCGCCCCTGAACAGCCTGATCCTATACAGGAGCTATTGTATGCTCTCATGGGGGCTCGTCAAAGCGAGGAGCAACCAGGTCAGTCTGAGAAGGAGACCAGGAAGGTTACGGGACCGATTGAGCATGAAGATGAGCCAGGGGAGACCGTGAACGCGCCCGAAAGCTCAAAGACAGAGACAGAGACACATCCGACAAGCAGAAAAAAGCCTACACTTGCAAGAACGGCATCTTCTAATCCTTTAAAGGTTTCAAAACCTGAGACCCGGTTAGACGTGCCTTTTTCGCCAGAGGTGAACGTTTACGACTGCCCAGATGCGTACATTGCAGTGGTTGCATTACCGGGAGCAACCTCAAAGGCGTTCAAGATCGATTACCATCCATCGTCCCACGAACTGATTGTCAAAGGTAACATCGAGGATAAATTGAACCTCGAGGAGAAGTATCTCAAAGTCACCGAGTTAAAGTATGGGGCTTTCCACAGAACCGTAAAGTTTCCTGTGTTACCTCGCATCAAAGACGAAGAGATTAAGGCGACTTACAGTAATGGTCTGTTGCAGGTGAAAGTGCCTAAATTGAACGATGGGAGTGACAAGCCTGCTCCAAAAAAGAGGATTGTAATAGAGGAGATTCCCGATGAGGAGCTCAAGTTTGAGGAAAATCCCAATCCAGTCCAAGAGTAGAATTGATAAGCACGTATAATGCTATATACTTTGAAGAAGAACAAAACTACACCAACGATCAGAAACAGTGATGTCGCTTGAGCGATAGAGACTGCAGCTGGAAACTAAGAGATAGCCTGCTGTTACCTGCTTTTGCGGTTGCCTTCCAGCTTCGCTTCACTGCAGAAGTAAGGCTTTGTGCATCATCTTTTTTCTTTAGAATCGATTCTAGTTCCTGCTTTCTCTTGTCATCATTCTTTCCTACCTTATCTTGTTCAGTTCTTGTAATAAAGCTGATCGTCGTCTGAGCACGTACTTGGTCCCTCTATTGTAATGAAATGCAGTACGAATCTGAATAAAGATGAAGATCCTCTTGAGACTCTGGCGTTGTGTGAAGGGCCAAGTATGGGCTAAAAAGGGGACTAGGGAAACATCTGACACGTAGCAGGTCATAAAAAGTTGCTTCATTGCACCTGTAGTTGATTCGTACATCTCCGAGAGCTTTGAAACAACATGAAACACTCACATGGAGGGTTTATATTGTTCCTCACTTGGCATTCGCTATTGAGTTTCAGCTGTTGAAGTTGGTTTGGTACCTTGAAAGGTATAAAGGGAGGACTATTTGTTATGAGCTTGCTCAATCCCATTGGTTCAAATAGTCATCTTGGACTGAGCTCAAAGAAACAAGAATCAATAATGATCACCCCTACTCAAAATCAGGCTAAGAAGAGAAATAGGTCAAAGAAAGACACCTCTAGCCCTTTTGGAATGAGGATGCTGCCAAACAATGGAGCCCCAATACGATGCTACCAATGGCGGCTAGAAAACTTAGTCAGAAGATCAACTCTGACTCGTGCTGCTTCCACGATCGCTTGATTATGAAGACAGAGCAGTCCGATGGCAAGTGTTCATGAGGTTGAGAGGATTACACGTCGAAGACTTCAAGTTGTGGAAACTAAAGGACGACTTGGGCTCCGCCAAAATACATAGTTGCATAAAGTGCTCCCGTTTTCGACAGGGACTTCAACGCAGCAAAGAACATCAGCATTTGCTGGCAAGTAGTGGTCGATACGCCGTGATGGGTCCTGGCCCATGCGTGCGTTAGTCCCTCGTGGACCCTCCCAGACGTGAAGTTTAAACTGGTCGTAATCTCACGCCTCGTTTATGTCGGCTCGTTTATTCAAGCGTCGTTTAGCTTCCAGGTGTCTCGAAATTCAACCTCGAACCAGCAGCGCGAACTAATAAAAATGCAGCGGCAGTTCGAAGTGGGCCAATGGACGTCTTCTCTCAGATTCGAGTACAAGGAGTGCTAAAATGTCTGAAACAACTGAATTAAGGCAAAGACAAGCCCAATTCACCAAGGAACTACACGGTGAAGACATTGGCTCTAAGAGTGGGTTGTCCGCCTTCATATCAAAGAATCGTTCTGCTCAAAAAGAGGCTGTGGCCAAGTATCTCAAGCATTGGGACGGTAGAACGGACAAGGAGGCCGAGGAAAAACGTCTAGAAGACTACAACGAGTCTACGCACTCCTACTACAACGTCGTGACCGACTTCTACGAGTATGGATGGGGTTCTTCTTTCCATTTCAGTCGTTTCTACAAGGGCGAGAACTTTTTCGCCTCGATGGCCAGACATGAGCACTACTTGGCTTACCAGGCTGGAATCCAAAAGGGCGATCTAGTTCTCGATGTTGGTTGTGGTGTAGGCGGTCCCGCACGTGAGATAGCAAGGTTCACCGGTTGTAACATCATCGGTCTCAACAACAACGACTACCAGCTTGCCAAGGCCAAGTGGTACGCCAAGAAGTACCACCTACAGGATCAATTGGATTTTGTCAAAGGTGACTTTATGCATATGGATTTCAAGCCAAACACCTTCGACAAAGTTTACGCTATCGAGGCCACCTGTCATGCCCCAAGCCTAGAAGGTGTCTATGGCGAAATCTACAAAGTTCTGAAGCCGGGTGGTACTTTCGCCGTTTACGAGTGGGTTATGACCGACAACTACGACGAAACCAACCCAGCCCACAGAAAAATCGCCTACGAGATTGAACTCGGTGACGGTATCCCAAAGATGTTCACTGCAGACGTCGCAAGGGATGCTCTTAAGAACGTAGGCTTCGAGGTCAGCGTTGCCCGCGATCTTGCTGACTCCGACGACGAAGTCCCATGGTACTACCCACTGACCGGTGAATGGAAGTACGTGCAGACCTTGGCTGACGTCGGCACCTTTTTCAGAACTTCCTACTTGGGTAGAAAATTCACCACTGCTCTTGTCACGCTTCTTGAGAAGGTCGGTGCTGCGCCAGAAGGCTCATCCAACGTCACCAATGCACTCGAAGAAGCTGCTGTCGGTCTTGTTGCAGGTGGTAAAGAGAAATTGTTCACTCCAATGATGCTCTTTGTCGCTAAGAAGCCTCTGGACGCAAAGGAATAATAATTTAGCCTTTAACGACGATTCTACCTAGATTTCTATGTATATTCAATGCCATTCGCCAGTTTTTCCCAATTTCTGTATATTACGAGAAACGTTGCTATCTTTCACATGCTGCTGCTAATTGCCAGAGCTAACAGCCCATTTATCGATAATTAGCAAATACTTGAAAAGTTGTCGATATTCCTGTTCCCATGTGCCTCTTAAGTAATGCCAAGATTCAGGAGCTCTTGGCATACAAATTGATTAAAGTCTTGGCTTTTTTCAGCAGCTCCTGACAGATATCACCAAAGGTTATCAAGATGCTTAAGTATGACAATAAGTATGACAATAAGCATATTGATCACCCAGTGTTGAGAGACATTCCACTCTCCCTGGGAGAGCTCAAGCACAGGTTTGTAAGCCAGCCTTACAGAGAGATCACCTTATTGAACCGCTCTGAAAAGAGCGATGTGGTCGAGGAAGACTCGGAGTTGGCCCCTGCCAATGAGCGTACTGGAATGGACAAGTACTGGGCTATCGTTACCACAGGTGCTGGTCTTTTCTCCGATGGTTACATCAATAACTCCATTAGTACCGTGTCATTGTGTCTGTCTCTGATTTACGGAGACCAGTACACCAACTCCCGTGCCATCCAAAACATCTCTTCGATTGCGTTCGCTGGTACAGTGGTCGGCCAGTTGAGTTTTGGCTACATTGCTGATTATTACTCACGTAAAGTCGCTATGTTGATTGGAACTGTTATGTTGATCTTGCTGTCCATCCTGTGTGCAGGTGCCTGGGGTGTGGGGACTTCTGGCACTGAAGCAGGAGGGTTGTTTGCAGCTATTACTGCCTATAGGTTCTTTCTTGGTATCGCTATTGGTAGTGAATACAGCAGTAGTTCCCCAGCAGCCGCTGAGGCATCGAACCTACTGCCAGCGGGCAAGAGAAACAGATATTTTTGCCTCTTCACCAACTTCATGATCGATTTTGGTTTCGTGGTGAGCTCTTTCGTGCCATTGGTCCTACTGTGGATTTGTACTCCAAAGCATTTGACACCAGTCTGGAGGATCACCATAGGATTGGGCGCTATTCCACCTCTCTCTCTGTTTTACTTCAGATTGAAGTACAGAGAAAGCGCAGCATTCAGAAAGACCAAATTCAGAACCGTAATGCCTTACTGGAGGATCATAAAGTTCTACTGGTTCAGGTTGGCTGTTGTCTCTATCATTTGGTTTTTGTATGACTTTTCTGCTTATGCCTTTGGTACTTATTCTTCGATCATCATCAACATTGTCTTGGGCGATGACACCTCTCTTTACAAGTCGTTTGGCTGGAACGTCGTGTTCAACCTGTTCTACATCCCTGGAGCCTTTGCGGGAGCCTTTTTTGCAGACTGGTTTGGGCCTCGTAACACCTTATTTGTTGGGTTAATTCTGCAAGCTGCCCTGGGTTTCGTTATGGCCGGTTGCTTGGAACATCTACGTCAACACATTGCAGGGTTCGTTGTTGTCTACGGTATCTTCATGACTTTAGGTGAGTTTTCGGCGGGCGACAACATCGGTCTTTTGGCTTCCAAGGTCTTTGCTGTTCCAGTGAGAGGCACTCTATATGGGTTTGCCGCTGCTATTGGTAAAGTTGGCGCTTTTGTCGGTAGTTACGTCTTCCCTGATATTATCAAGAATGCCGGCGGTTACAAAACCACTTCCGGTTTGCAAGCGCCATACTGGGTGGCATCCTCTCTGTGCATCTTTTCCGCAGTGCTGGGATACTTCTTCTTGCCCGATGTTGATCAGGAGGCCAGTATGAAGGAGGACGTCAAGCTATTAGAATATTTGAAAAGTACTGGTTACGACATTTCGAAGCTAGGTTACGCAGGCGAGTCAAAAGTAAAACTAGAGACTGCAGAGTCCTCATCTTCTAGTGCTGTGAAGGTGCACGAGAAGGATGAAACCATTGAACTGCACTGAGCTAGTTCGAAAATTTTCCTAGTTTTAAACATTAATAGATTAATAACTGTACTTAAATATTGCCTTGCAGCTGACATTTCTTGACACGTTGGTTAATCTAATAGATCCGCTATCATTGGTCTTAATAACAGGGGACAGTGTGGTACAAATATAATCAGGCCGTTTTGAATACCAAGAACGCTAAAGGACCAATGTAATAGTACATAAAGTGACCCTTTTCATGCGTAACGTAGCTCCCAAAATTCTTTCCCACAATTACATGCCACGTCTTGCCATATTTGATGTCCAACTCTTTCTTAAGATATGCTGCAATATCACGCTCTAATTGGCATTTTTCCAAGGCCTCTGAGCTAATGGAAAATACATCCTCCTTTATGTCATCAGACTATCAGGATGAAGTTAGTATGTCTCCACGAATCCACCACTGTATTGTATCAAGATGTATTTTAACGTACGATGTCTGATGCCTTTAAAACAGCTAGTGAGATGATAAAAACGGTCAGTCAGGGGAATGAAAACATGGTTTCGGTTAATGAAGAATGCAGAAACATACGACTACCACTTAACTGGCTCATTATGATAATTTCAACCTTTCTCAGAGGTAGAAAGGATAAGACCTTGGAAAGGGAAGATCTTGAATAATTCGCGATGCGCCTGTAGAAAGAATCGTAACGACAAGAGCGAATCAGGAGGCAGAAAAGGGCTAAGCGCTCAAGTACGTACTATGAACATGTTTAATGAATCTGATGAGGAAGACAACAATCCATTTAGTGGCACCAACCACCTTTACGCTTCTGGAATAGCAGCTATGGCCGAGGGGGAGGACGATTTCATCCCTAAAGGTACAATAGTAGAAGAACAGGAGGAAAACGCTGGTAATAAAAGTGCACTGGCTGAGAGGGAAAGTTCAAACGATGAGGAGTATGACACCGGCCATCTGGAGACCATTGGTGGGACTACTACTGGGGTTACCAGTTATTTTGAGCCTTATGTGTCGCTATCGATGTCGATGGCTAACACATCTGCCCTGGAAAATGACGGTAGAGCCATACAAATACCGGAGGCTGGCGATTATAAAGATCCCTGGGGTAAACATGCTATTGGTTACGTGATCAAATATCAAGGCAAGGAGATAACCAGACGATACTCTGAGTTTGATACGCTACGCCAGGCGCTTGTAAGGCTTCTTCCAACGATAGTAATACCACCTATACCATCAAAACATCCTTTGATCAAGTATTTTCTACGTCCCTTATCGGCTGAAACAGACTCCAGAATTATAGAAAAGAGAAAAAGGATGCTTTCGTCATTCTTGAATAATTGTTATGCGGTACAAGAGATTAAGAATCATGTTGTCTTCAAAAAGTTTTTGGACCCTGAATATTCGTGGAAGGACGTTCTTAACTCGCCCCCAATCGTGATTTTGCCGATAAATAATCTTTTGGCGCCACCGCTTAACCCTACAAAGCCAAGTCCTTTGCATTCGATACTACCGGCCCAAACCTCACTCACAAGATTAGATTCAATGGCGCATAATGGGAGCTCTACCGAACTGGAGAGCAAGTTTGCTCATATTGAGGGCCGTCTGCGGAAATACAGGCACTCGCTTCAACCTTTGCAGAAGATTCTGAGACAGCACAGGCTACACTTCCATTCTTTATCTTCCCTGCATGCCGAATTAGGTGCTTACTACAACGCCTTCAGCTTACAGGACAACGTTCTTGCGTCAGAATCATCTGCCGCCCAGATAAAATCCCTGTCGGACGGGATAGAAAAGATCGGGCATGGATTTGATGTCAGCTACGTCAGCTCCGAGATCCTGGTAGATAAGCTGCTGACCGTGCTTGAAGAACCGTCTGGGGAAATGTTGCAATTTTTGGAGGACGCCAAAAGAGTCTTGCACTTCAGAAAACTGAAGCAGCTGCAGTTCCAAATTATAGAAACCACCATAGCAAGGCGTGAAGCTAGAATCAAGAGCCTGAGAGAAACCCAGAATCAGATGAAGAGATTAGAAGAAGCTTTGCAACAGAACGCTCTCGAATCGCCAACGATTGCCGAGGCAATGAAACGACTGGAAACCACCAAATCTGCTGAGGAAGGGTCTGATCTTCCAACCCAAGAATCGGACCTGCAATCTTCGACACTCACCCAAACTTCACAAGCGACTTTCCTCAGGCATGCTAAGAAGAGTAAAAACAGAAGGAGAGGTCGTAACGGCGATGTCGAACCGCACCTGTTGACAGAAGAAGAGCGTCAGACAGAAATACAAAGACTGTACACAGAGGTTGAGAAACTCACCGACTGCTTTAAGCTCATCAAGAAAGACATGGAAGAAGTGAACCAGTCGTCACTGCACAGCTTAACTGCCTTACTAGACTACATTGACCAGAAATGGACGGTAATTCTCAAGGCTTTCACTAAATCCGTGGTCAGCTGGCTGACCGAATGCCTAAAAGCGTGGAAAAACGCCAAAAATGTCGTCAGCAGTATCGAAACTGAACGCTCCCAGTAACCCAGTGCATCCGACCTCGATGAAGCACCTATATCCTGCGTATTAGTCGTCAGCTCTTCGAGGACGGGCTCATTACTGTCAGTGATTTTTGTCCGGTAACCGGGCCTTCGGACAAAATTTTGTCGCTTTGATTTACCAGCACCGAACAGCTTAATTTGCCACCTCCCTTCAAAGACAACATAGGCCATCGTGCAATTCAAAGAGGAGTGCTTCTGACTACTCAATAATCATGCCTACTTCTCATGAGATTGATACTGTGCTAACGACCCTGCGGATGGAAGCACACCCCCAACTTGCATCTCTATTTTTGGAGTTTGAGCAGCTGTACGAACAAAAGCTATGGCACCAATTGACGCAACGTTTGACAGTATTCTTCGAAGATGTTAGATCTTCTCCAATCAGGCTGAGAGTATATTCCAATTTCGTTACGAAATTTTATGACAGGATCAATCAATTGAGTGTGGTTGGTTTTCTACTGCAATCCCTCAAACACCATGAGGACCTGGATGAATCATTGAAGTTTTTGACAGACTTGAAGGACTCCTTCAAGCAAATCGATGAAAAAAAGCAGAGAAATAATGGCTTGAAGGACCATGAAAACGGCTGTTTACTGATAGAGATTGAAATAGCCAGAATCTACCTCGCTAAGAATGAACTGATCAAAAGTAGGGACATGCTGGACGATTTGGAGAAGACTTTGGACGCTCGTGATGCTGTCCCATTGAAAGTCACGAACGCATTTTATTCGGTCAATGCAGAGTATTACAGATTGAAAGGGGATTTCAACTCATTTTACTATACCAGTCTACTATACTTGTCTACAGTTCCCCCAAACGAAAAGCAACCGGAGGAGAATGCAGACGGGTACAAAGGTCTAGCATATAATTTGAGTATCGCTGCATTATTAGGCGATAAGATTTACAATTTTGGGGAGTTGCTGCACCATCCTATAATGAATAGTATCACAAACGACCCTCAGTATAACTGGCTTTTCGAACTGTTGAACGCACTAACTGTGGGAGACTTTGACAACTTTGAACGTTTGGTTGACATACAGATACCAAAGGTGCCCATACTTCACGAGAACGAATGCTTTTTGAAGCAAAAGATCTGTCTGATGACCCTTGTTGAAAGTGTGTTTGTAAAGAACATCAGGACCCTGTCGTTTGACGACATCGCCACTGCTACACACATGCCTAAGGACAACATCGAACATCTGGTCATGAGAGCCATAAGTCTGAATTTGATCAAGGGTTCCATTGACCAAGTCAACGAATTGGTGTCTGTTACCTGGGTTCAGCCACGGATCATCAACAATGAGCAAATTGTCAGAATGAAGGACAAGCTGGTCGAGTGGGGTGCCGAAGTCTCAGCTCTAGGCGAGAAGATCGAGGCTCATGGTAAATCTATATGGGTCTAAGTTCGAATTTGGTGTTCTTATCAGTTGAACACAACGTTACTTAATAAATAGTTTGCCAATTTTGCATTCCTGTAAACCTCCTCATGCAATCCCATCTGACTGAGGTGTAAAGTAAATGGTATCTTAGATCTCTGCAACAGCGATGACATGTAATTGGGTTGACGAAGGCTCAAAAGCTCATCTCCATACGAATGAAGAATATGGATACCTGAGATCGCAGGTGGGATTCGTTCGATCGACTTATCGAATTCTTCGAAATCGCTCGAGTAATCTTTGAAGGCCTGGGATACAAAGTATTCGTAGCTCGGATATTCGTCCAGCAGCTCCCTTAGAGAATAGATACCATCCACCAGGAACAATCCTACAAGCCTTGCCCTAACCAGCTGCAGCTTTTCAGGGAACCGAAATGACCTTTTGTCAGCTACTGCCACTTGCCATGCCAACGTAGCTCCCACAGAGTGACCCACAAGTTGTATGGAATCCAATTCAAGCTCTTGAATTAACTCGTAGAGATTGTCAACCACATCCTCAAGATGAACAGGATGTTGAACTCCAGGCGATAGCCGATAATCAACACTGGCCAGCGAATAACCGAGCTTTCCCTTGGAATCTCTCATCATCATGTCGCCCAACTCTCGGAAGTCATCAGAAGTATTGCTTTCATCTATCCAGGCACCACCGTGAATGAAAACAAGAGCACTGGAGGCCCCATTGGCCTTATAAAACACCACTGTTTTCCTTGCGTTGTCCATGTTCTCTTGTACAAATGCATGCGATTGTTATACAGGTGGTTCAAATTATGTACTGAATTATTCAAGCAGGGTTTTCGGTCACTTTTGGTTTAGACCATTCAACACGTAAGATCAAATTCATGAAACCTCTACCGTCTAGGAAATGTAGAGCCTGCTCAGCGATCTCTTCGCTAGCAAATGTGACGAATGCAAGACCTCTTGACCTTCCAGTTTCTCTGTTTCTGACAACGACGACTTTTGGAATAGGAGCAAATGGAAACAAAAGCTCTTCTCTCAGAGTGTTTTCGTCTGCATTCTCGTTCAGCTGTGTTATCTTCAAAGTAGCCATATCATCGCGTTCTCTAGAGTCCCTGTATGCATCTGAAGAAGGATCCTTGGCACCAGCACGACGAGAGGGAGGCACATACCTGGAACCCCCCTCAACAGCAGCAGCCACACTGGCAGATGGTTTCTCTTCTGCCACTTCTGCGGAACCCGCAACACTTCCGGGATCTTCCAATGCCGCGATATCGTTTAATATACTCTTGAAAGGACAGTTCATAGTGTAATGCGCGTTACCACACAATCTGCAACTAATAACATTATCGGAAGTAATCTTGGCCTTCTGGGTCTCTTCCTGTTCCAATTGTCTCCAGTTCCTGCTCAATCTAAGTTGCACTTCTTCACCGAGCTGTGTGGTCGAGTGGTTTGGACCTGGAGGAGAGTTTTTTTCTTCCCCATACTTCTTCCATTGTCTTCTTTCAGCCACAGACTTGTGCACCTTTTCTGTCACCTTGATCTCTTTCACCTTCTGAGTAACTTTGTATTTCTGTCCATTCTCAATTCTGTACGTAATAACGGTCTTGGAACCGTCTGAGTTCTCAATTACCTCTGGCTGAAGAGTATCGCTCATTTCCAATCAATCACAGCTCTTCAGGACCTTCCCAGCTACCTTATCTACAATCCTCTACTATATAGTATCGCTCTTAGACTTAAGAGATGAGGTCTAATATAGTGGAAAATTTTTCAACACGTATGAAGGCATTCTAAGCAAATAAAGGCCTTCAAGAGAGGTGAAATTCCAAAGATCTTGGACAATCAGTGTTAGCTGGAGGCTGTTGTCGGGCTATTGGACGTTGGGATTGGTCACAATGGCAAAGGCCAAGTCGAAAAGTACTATAATCAAGCTTATATCATCTGCTGCTACCGGGTACAGCCGTCATATTCCAATCAATAGAGGAGCACCTTTGGTCAAGCAGGTGAGATATGATCCCATAGCACAGCGTCATGTTCTGTTCACTGAGGCCAAGAAACGTAAGATCGGCGAGAGAAAGCCATTGGATTTTCTTCGAACTTCCAAATGAGGTCTTTAACCGTGTAAATAAGTGCAGCCCGAGAGCTGTTAATGACTAGAGACATGTAGGTGTGTACAAATGAAGTTTTTAACCGGTGTTAATGAGTAATTACATACAGATACAGGTAGATTTAGTGGGAGCCCCAGCTGCTTCCACTTCCGTTATTGGTCTGGTCGTTCCAGGAAGATCTGTTTGCGGTTTCCTGGGCGCCGCCCCATGTGGATCCGGGGCCCTGGGGGTTGCTGCCCCACGAGGAGGCTCCGCCGTTGTTCTTGTTGCCGCCCCAGGTTGAAGTCCCACCGTAGGCGGACTTGTCGCCACGACCGCCCCATGCGGAGGACGCACCGGTGGAGTCTCCGCCAGAGGCCCAGGTCGAGGCTCCGCCCCAGCTGGACTTGTTGCCCCAGGCGCTGTTCCCGCCCCAGGTGGAGGTCGCACCAGTGCCCTGGCCGCCGTTCCATGCGGAGGCTCCGCCCCACGCAGACGCTCCTGGGGCGGGCTGACCGCCCCAGGCAGAGGCTCCTCCCCAGGTCGATGTGCTGCCCCATGTGGAGGCTCCTCCTCCAGCGCCGCTGGAACCGTGGGAGTTCACCGCGGGCGTCTTTCCCCCGTCGAAAGAACTCCAACCAGGTGTCATGCCACCAGCGAGTGGCTGGTTGGTAACGCCTCCAGTGGCCATGTGTCTGGGAGCGCTGACGTAGCTTGGACCAATTCTTGCCTGTGGGAGCTTACCGCGTCTGTTGACTAACTCGTCGTACGTCACACCTTCACCGCCTTCGCGGTTGTAGTATGTGAGTCTATGCTTATCGATAGTGATGTGCTTGTTCTTGGAATGTAATTCCACGGTAGCGTTTTCTCCGTTAACGTCCTTGACTATGCCTAGCTGACCTTTGTAGCCCGCTGAACGTATCCTGACGGTCTTTCCCAGGGCCAAATCACGACCCATGCGCACCTGCTGTTGAGGTTGCTGCAGCCTTGCTTGAGATGGAGGTCCCATCTTGGAGATGACGTCTGGATTTATCTTGCTCAGATCCAGTTTGCTGCTTAACATGTTGTCCTTCGATGCAATTGCCTCGACATTCATAGGATTCACTAGGAAAACACCAGCGTTTTCTAGGATTTTCTTGGACATCACAAATATCTGTTGAGATTGAATGTAAAGCACTTGACCTTCTCTACGAGCACCGACTTTTTCCACGACGGTATCGCCAATCTTGATTTCGTTACCGCTTGCGTCCACTGCGGCAACACGAGCGCGAGCAGTGTTGATCTTACTTAAGATGGAACCCTTGGTGATCGTAGACACCTTACCGGAATCATCAATCACTTTGAAAATGTCGTGACCTGCTTGGATAATACATGCAGCGTTCTTCGCACTTAGTTCGACGATGTCGTGCAGTGCGTACTGACTAGATGTGGGTGTAGAGTCAATAGACTTTGTTAAATTATTGGCTGTGATAGTAACTTCCTCTCTGGTTTGATTAGACATGAAAGTGACTTGTCCTTGCTTTACCGTGAGCACTAGACCTGCATCCCCTTGGTGTTCACCACTTACAACGGTAACATGGTCACCAGGTTCAAAGACTTTTCTCAAACTGGAGATCAGAAATTCTAGAGGCTTGGAGGGAAACTCTGGAACCTTTACTGTTGCGACGTCGGTAGCTGTCTTAATAACGATACCTTTAGAGCCACGTTGTTCACCATTCAGCACTTCCACACGGTCACCGGGCTGGAAGGTGACACGGGCAGCTTGTGCCTTTTTTATGGTTTGCGATATGGAAGTTAAATCGACTGCACCTTCTTTAGAACCAAAACGCGCCAGCTCCTCGACGGTCGGCTGTATGTTTTTCGTCTCCACATGTTGTATTCTGAACGACTTGTACAAATAACCGTCCACGTAGTCGTCATTTCTGTAAGTGAAGTGGTGATCGTCTCTTTTGTACAAGTTGGCTTGATCTAGCCTTAGGGCCATCGTTGGATTGAAAAGCTGTGCCGGAGGCCTGTGAGCAAATGTGGGCCTCCGAGACTTACGTTGACTGGTAGCTGGGTCAACATCGTCAAACTTACCGTAATCGAGACGCGGAACAATTTTCAGCATAACTTCCAGGTTGTTTTCACTAATCTGATCCACGACAGCCAAGTCACCCTTATAGATACCTCTCTTGATACGCACATAACTACCTTCCTCCAGAGCCACATCGTCCGATTTGTTAGGTTTCAGCAATAAAGGCAACTCCTGAACTGGAATTAGTAACTTCTGGGAAACGTATACATCGGGCACACCATTGCAGAACTTCTCAATCACCGATTGTTTGGGTGCTTCAATATATATTCTGCCCGTGTAATTGTCTCTCTGGAAGATGGACAGGATTTTCAGCTTCTTGTTACCCATAGCTCGGTCCAAATTGAACTTCTTCTTCAGCAGTTTGCGAACCAACTCCTTCTCCTTACCGGGCCTACAACGAACACCCCAGATAGTAGCTGTGTCGACACTAGGAAGCAGAAATCTCTGAGGAACATAACCATCCTGGGCTGCTGCGCGGTACTGCTTGGAACTACTTCTACCATAACGCTCTCTTAATTCCTTCGCTAGCCGCTGTGCATCCTCCTCAGAAGATTTGTTTAGATCCTGATCCAACTGCCTATGCAGCCTATCTTCCCTGTGTGCTTCTGAGCTCTCATCGTCATCGTCACCCCTGGTAATGAAACCTTCACGCACCAACTCTGATTCTTCCTCATCTTCGTCTTCTTCTTCATCATCACTGACTTCAGCTTCAATATCCAAAAATCTGTTTCTTTCCTGACGGCGTTTTTTCGAAGGACCGCCCTCTTCATCCTCGTCGTCCTCGTCGTCCTCATCCTCATCGTCCTGTTCTTCCTCATCTGCGTCCTCTTCCTCACGAGGTCTTTTGTTATCATTATTTCCTTCAGCTCCTGCAGCCTGAGCATCCTCTGATGGCTCTGGGACCCCTGCTGAAGCACTAGCTTCCTGAGAACCTTCTGATTGACCTTCCCCCAGTGGCTTTGAGCTTTCTACCGGAGCGCCACCTTCCCCTGGCTGACCTTCTATTACACCCTTTTCTTCATGACCTTTTGAGCTCTCTTCAACGGCTGAAGGCCGCCTTTCTTCCACAGTGGGTTCTAAACCTCCTGGCCTATCGTTCTGCTGACTATCAGGCATTCCAGAATGCTCTTCCATCTGCTATGAGTGGCTTCAACTGGCCCTGTTGATAGTGATCGTCCATGTTTTAAGGTCCTTCGGAAAAGTTTTCCCAGCCGGGTAAAAACAAGCGTTATCATAGTATCCAATGCCTCGAACAAAGCGATGAGCTGCGATGGAGGGCAGAAGATTAGTTGATTTAGTGCTCTGATGGGCTTATGGTGATGGTTCAGAGTGTTACGGGATGGAATTGAACTATAAGAAAGTTGAAGCGTTTTTGAAAGCCCCAGTCCCGCAGGATATAGAGGATGAAATACTTGGAGTGTATGCGACGTACAGTTTGGAACATGATATGACGAGTAATGAAGTTACAGGCTATTTTGAGGACCTACAGCTGCCCCGTGAGTTTTATAAAATGGTCCCGAAGGGCGACTTGACGGTGGAAGGCACTGATGTTGTGGATTTCGAGCGCTTGATGCGATGCACGTACCATCTATTGGTGTTTATGGATAACCAGCAGGTCATTGACGAAATGTGGGGGCTGCTGGTACAGGCATGTGGCAGGGATATGAGGTTTCCGGGCGTTAAATTGAGAGATCATATTCTGAGCATAAAGGATTTGCAGAAAGTGTCTAATTACGTGGGGATGGATCAAGCTAGCGGAATCGTGGAAATGATAAGCTGCGCTACCAATGGCAGAAGGGTGTATATGACCTATCTGGATTTTGCGTATGTAATGGGTAAACTGGGATATTTAAGGTTTTGAACTTAGCGACTTAAATGATGTGCTTGGCCCTGAAGTAGTTCTTCAAGTAGTTGATCTGCCATGCAGCTAGGCCCACGAGAACCAGGATGACCAGGATCGAGAAATTTCTGACTCTTCTGTTGGTCGACTCGTTGGTGTCTCTCAACCTCTCCTCTCTGCTCTTCAAGTAGTTCAACTCATCGACGATTTCATCGGCCAATTCTTCAATCCTACGCAACTCCACTTCTACCGCACTCAGCTTCTCGCTGGCACTGATCTTATTCCAGTCACGGGCCTGCGAACCACTCTCAATATCCAACTCCACGGCTCTGCTCATAGATCTGCCGGAGTAAGCCGCAATGTTTTCCAAACAAACATCAAAAGAGGTAGAGGAAGGAGCAGTGAACGCTATCCGGGCCTCATCTACCAGATCCTTCTTCCTACGGTACTCATTTCCCAAAGAATCGCGTACGTACAGGTTCAAACTCTGGCCATCACCTGCAGAACCGCTAGTCTTGATGTCTATAACCACCAATTGGCCCTCACTCACGAAATCGCGAACACAGATTGGCTCCGGTTTTGTAGTAGCTGGGATGTCAAAGTGCAACGCATAAACACTGCTCAATAGCCCAAAAACGGCCAAGAAAAACCTCCAATAAGACAGCTGCATCTTAACTAACACTCCACTGTTACAGAAACTCAAAGAGCGTGCGATTGGCCTTTTCTAGGTAGTTGAATGCTGTTTAAAGCTTTACTTGAACAGTTTGAAATTTGAATGTTAACGCGTGTCGCCTTGAAAAATTCCAGGCGAAAAATAATAGACTATATCAAAAGTTAGAATAATTTATGGTATTTAGTATACATATTTACAGCTTGTACTTGTCCTTGGCACCTAATTGAGTTACAAGGCCTTAATTTTCCATTCTGGAGGGATGGTTTTACCGTCAATAACGGGTCCGATTACAGCATTGGCACCGGGCTTGTTGAGCAAATATTTCTCGGTGACTCTGTGGATATCAAGCAACGATACGTCCAAGAGTTGTTCCCTTCTCTTTTGCCTCATCTCGTCGGTGACTCCGGAATAAAAGTGGGTGACACCTTCGCTCTTTCTGCTTATTGGTGCATCTACTTGCTGGAAAATCGTCATCTTGGCTTCGTCGAGCTCAGACTTGCCCCATTCGGCGCTATTCAAAACGTAGGAGGCACTGTTGGCAAAAGTTTTCAAGGACTGTAGAGGGTGTGGGTCTCTGTAGGAGAAAAAGTTGAAGAGACCGTCAAGTGCACTGTAGCCCGCTCCGCCACCGTAGGCACCGCCTTTCTCTCTCACTTCGCGGTGCAAGTATTTAAAGGTCAGAATATTAGCCAAAACTTGCAAAGGAGCACCATCTTGGTGGGCATAGGGGACCCCGGGTAGTGACTTGCCCGCATAATGCACCTGGAATGGGAAGTTTATCAGGGTATTAGAAGTTCCCTCCCCAGCCAGCGGCAACAATGGGTAGGCCGAAGCGTCAAATCCGTCGTGCGTACCACACTGAGGAAGCTCTTCAACAAATTGGGTTATCTGCGACTTAATGCTGTCCGCAAATGGTTCAGAGTCTGTGGTAATGAAAAATTGTAAATCTTGAGAGCCAATGATCCGTTCTTTCAACTCAATCAATCTGTCAACCACGTTGGTCTGGAAAGCCTCCTCATCATCCAACGAATTCGCCAGCTTTGTGATCAGCTGCAGCTGTTGGACACCATGCAAGCCCTCCCCAATGGCCTTGCTCTTGCTGTAATGGGCAGCGGCATAATCACGCGCGAAGGTGTGACCTGAATCGGCTACGGCGGAGGTGTTGGATGAAGCAAGCGATCTGATCAAAATCTTGAGCTTGTCACTGTGTTTACGGAAATCAGTTTCCACCAGTAGTTTTTTCCAAATGCTGAAGATATGGTCTGTCTTGGAGTTAAGAGACCATCCATCAAACCTAAAGTACAGTTGAGGTTTCAAGTCCAGCGGATCAGAAGAAACATCAATATGTGTCGAAATTCCGCCAGTGTGTAGCTTCATTGCGTCCTCGATCTCACTATAGTCCTGTGACGAGGTACCTAAGCTTGTTAAGGAATCAGCAAACAATGGTAGGTATGGGTAAAGCTCTAGCGGAATAGCGTTGTTGAGCTTTCTTTTACCTCTGATGTAGGTGATCCCATTGGTATCAGTAATCCGGCTCATCACATTGGTCTTCTTGCCCTCAACTTTGTAATTCGTGCCCGAACGTGGGATATCGCCAACCCTAAGGCCTGGCAAACATGATAAATCTTCAACGGCATCCTGTTTTTCTTGCAACATCAGACCACGTTTGTAAATAACATTCTTGTCATCGTCATTCAATTGGCCAACTTTCCTAGCTAAGCGGGTTTTCTCCTCTTCCTCCAAGACGGCGGAAAAGTCTTCAGAACCCTGCATGGAGTACTTAAAGCACGGTTTGCCGACAATATACTTGTTGATTAGATCCTTGAAGAGATTGTCACCCTTTTGTTCCAGGTCCTCTCGGAATCTTTGTAAAGTTTCGTCAAACAGCAGGCTTTCGAAAGGGTCCACCTTATTTGTCCAGCCCGGTAAGATAGAGTAAAGGAGTTGAAGCCCAAAGTCCGACTTATGGTCTTTCTTGCTCAATTCTAGCTGTTGAATGATACCCTCAATCTTTTGGCGGTCAAATGGTTTCTCAAGTACTTCTTTGAAAATCTCATCAACAGTTTCCCTGAATTTTGCCAAATCAGAAACACCCTGGAGACCAATGGTTAGTAAGTTGACGGAGGTGGCCGAATCGACACCTGAATTCACTGAAAAATCCAGACCAATGCCAGATTCCACTAACTTCTGGTAAACAATAGAGGAATGACCATCCATCAGTATGCTGCCGAGAACCTTGAGTAGGAAACTCTCGTAGGTGTTCTGCGGCGAACCACACACCCATGTGATAGAAGACTTTAGCTGCTTCTCGGGAGGTAACATTGGATCAACCTGGCCCTTGGCATTTACTTCCACATCCCGGCGCAACCCGATAGGTAACAGGGGCTTCTTGGAGCACTTTCTCCTCCCGTAGCCCGAAAACTCCTTGCTTAAGCTTTTCAAAGTGTCCTCCAAGGGCAGATCTCCGTAAGTAAACGTTTTGGCATTCGAAGGGTGGTAGTTAGACCGGTGGAAATCGACAAGCTCGTTGTAATGAAGGTCGGTGATGTACTGCGGATCACCACCCGAGTTGTTCAACGAAGGGTAGATCGATTCCTGGAACTTGATCCAAAAGTAGTAGTTGGCATTAGACACCTGCCCCTTCATTTCATTGTACACAACGCCCTTGAACACAATATTGCTCTTCGGGTCCTCCACGTTTTGATGCTCCAGCCTCCAGCCCTCCTGGTAAAAGTCTTCCGGTTTCAGCAGTGGATTCAAGGTCGAACTCAGGTATACGCTTCTCAGATTCGCAAAATCCGTCTTGTTTGTTGTAGAGAAAGGAAAGAAGGTGTAGTCCGGTCCGGTCATTGCGTTCATAAAATTAGCCAGAGACCTGTTCAACATCTTGAAGAAGGGATCGCGCACAGGGTATTTATGCGATCCGCACAGCGTAGTATGTTCCAAAATGTGTGGTACACCTGTCCGGTCTGGCGGGTTGGTTTTGAACCCTATACTAAACACGTTATTCCTGTCGTCCCGGTCAATGTGTAGATGTTCCGCTCCAGTCTGCTCGTGCAGCAGATGCACAGCTGTCATCTTGAACTCAGACACAGGCAGAACCCGCTCCACTGTGTATCCATGTATCGTTCCCCCAACAGGATACTTACGCAGCACCTGTCTCTGCGCATAAGTTCCAGCGAATCCGCGAAATCGTAACATAGTCCTCACCAGACTTCTTGAGCTCAATTGGACACTTATAAAGAGTAACCTGATGCCATTC
Source organism: Torulaspora franciscae (assembly GCA_003705175.3). Lineage (NCBI taxonomy): Eukaryota > Fungi > Ascomycota > Saccharomycetes > Saccharomycetales > Saccharomycetaceae > Torulaspora > Torulaspora franciscae. The sequence continues at coordinate 720,071 of PPHX03000001.1, forward strand.
GAGGGCTCTTTTATAGCTAGAAAGTTGATGGATCTTTAGTTAAGGCCTTGACCATCACAGCTAACGGGGCTCTTAGCATTTTTTCACCTGGGTGGCAAAATAATAAGCTTTATAAGTCTTCAAGACACATTCATTGAAAGCTCATCAGATTATAAGAGGCCAGTGAGCACTTTGGAGATGTCTGAATCATATGAACAACAGCCTCCAGCTGAAGAATACCCAGAAGCCCCAGCTCCAGCTCCTTCGGGTGATGTGGAAGCTCAACAACTGCCACCTGCCGGGGAAGAAGAGCAGCAGATCCCTCCCGCTCACCAGGAACACGTAGAGGAACAGGCTCCTCCTCCTCCTTCCCATGAGGCTGAAGATTACGAATCACAGGGTCACCAGCAACATGTTGATCACGGGATGGCGGATGATTATCACCACCATCATCCGGGCCCACAACCTTACTACCCTCCTCCTCCTCAGCCTGAAGGGGAACTATCAACCACCAGGCTTTTCGTGAGACCTTTCCCATTCGATGTGCAAGAATCTGAGTTGAACGAGATTTTCACTCCTTTTGGACCGATGAAGGAAGTCAAGATTCTAAACGGATTTGCGTTTGTGGAGTTCGAAGAAGCGGATTCCGCAGCTAGAGCCATTGAGGAAGTTAACGGAAAGACTTTTGCTAACCAGCCTTTGGAAGTCATGTTCTCTAAACTGCCACCAAAGAGATACCGTGTTGTGCTCAGAAACCTACCGGAGGGTTGTTCGTGGCAAGAATTGAAGGACCTGGCCCGTGAAAATAACCTAGAGACCACCTTTTCTAGCGTCAATACCAGAGACTTCGACGGGACCGGTGCTTTGGAGTTCCCAACCGACGAAGTGCTAGTGGATGCGCTGGAAAAACTGAACAACATCGAGTTCAGAGGCTCTGTAATCAGCGTTGAGAGGGATGACAACCCTCCACCAATCAGAAGGTCTAACAGAGGTGGCTTCAGAGGCCGCGGTGGCTTCAGAGGCGGCTTCAGAGGCGGCTTCGGCGGCGGTTTCAGAGGTGGCTTCGGTGGCACAAGAGGTGGATTTGGAGGTCCAAGAGGCGGTTTCGGCGGCCCAAGAGGCGGGTTTGGTGGTCCAAGAGGTGGCTTCAGCGGCCCAAGAGGCGGATTTGGTGGTCCTAGAGGTGGATTTGGCGGCCCAAGAGGCGGCTACGGTGCTCCAAGAGGTGATTATGGTCCTCCAAGGGGCTCTTATGGTGGTGGCCCAAGAGGTGGATACGGCGCTCCAAGAGGTGGATATGGTGCCCCTAGAGGTGACTACGGCGCTCCAAGAGGTGACTATGGTCCTCCAAGAGACTCGTACAGAACCAGAGACGCTCCTCCGCGTGAAAGATCTCCAACCAGACAATAAATTCAATATCGATTTACTTTTTCCCCGGTATTGTTCTGTTAAAAAAATCTCTTCCATGATCATGGATGTATCAATATCAAATGAAGATTAAAACTTGAAGAACCAAAAAAATGTCAATTTATTTTATAGTGGATTTTATTTTTACTTATTTCCCCATCCTAGTGTGATGTATTCAGATCCTCTCGAATCATAAATAAAGTGTCCAAACTTGGGAATGAAGCCAGCCTTATAGGGAAGCTAATTAGCACTACTTTATGGGCCGAGAGTTCGGGTTGTCTCAAATCTTGGCGATACTGTCTACGGTTACCGATCGCTTCCATCAAACATCCGCATTAAGAACAATCCATTTTCTTGCATTGATAGACCTTTCTACATTTTTTGAATTTGGGGCCTCATTCTGTACATATAATTCATGTTAATGAAGTGGCTACCTTTATGTATCATTATCTTTAGGCATACGTAACGCATAAGACGATAAACAATGTTCTGCATCTTAAAACATTGTGTTTCACAAGAGTGATGAGACTGAAGTTAATTAAACGACAATCAGGAGAATGAAAAGTCTCCAAATGCACCAATAAACTACTTTTTAATTTGTTTTCTCCTCCTCGTCTTCCTCACCTTCCTCATCGTCCTCGTTATCCTCCACTATTTCCTCTACCAGTAGGTTACCATTTGGCCATAGTTGAGTCACTTCCTTCAAAGTCAGTTGTTTATCAGCCGGAATCTTTTCTCTCGGAAATGGCGAGACCAACTCGAAATCAAAATCTAAACGTGATGGGATATCGTCTTTCCATTTTTCTAGTTCAAGATCGATAACTTCAGTTAGATTAGCAGCATCAAATTCATCTTCTAGTATAACGCCATCTTTAAAGCACAGAACTGACTTATCTTGTTCTAAGTCATGCAACTTATTGACCATACTGGCTATCCAATCCTCCGTATTGTTGCTGATGTTCCCAAGGTATAAATGACATCCGATCTTGACATAAAGAGAATGCAATTTGGTACTAGCAGGGAATTTTTTGATTAGTCGCATTCCTTCAGATGTCCTGACCTGGAGAGTGGCTATATCTTCATCATTTGAGCACGTCATGTAATCCTTAATGACAGCAGCACATGAATGAAGCCATTTTAGATGCTTGACAGTCTCCTTCAGCTTTCTATCCCTTTTCTGTCGCGCTTTGTTGTTCTGCACTAGGAGCGCTTCTTTCTCCTTCATCTTACGCTCCTCTTCTTTCATCCTATCTTGTTTCAGAGAATTCTGGTAAGCGTCGTCTTGCAATCTCTTTATCTCTCTAGCCATACGCACCTCAGCCTGTTCAGTCCTACTCACAACGAGTTCTGGATGGAACTTCTCGATTGTCAGGCTCAATGAATTCTCGAACTTCTTAGCAGAACCGATTCTTAGCTTGGACAAAACAGAGGGCCTTGTCACACCATTCAAAGATCCGTTCGAATTGAGAACATTTCCAACCAAAAGACATTCTGGGGTGTATTTAATTCGAAGGTCTTCCGAGATCAGCCAAGTCTCTAGTTCGTGGACGGATCCCATATAAACGATTAACTCGTCCTTGTATCTTTCCAACATCGAGAGAACTGCTGAACTTCCCAGCACATTGGATAGAAACCTTTTCGAATTGACATCAGAGTGCTCCTTCTGAGAAATATCTCCAACAAAAATCAGCAAAAGGTACTTGAACTCGTCCTGACATATTTTTAAAGCTTCGTTGAAGGATAGATCACTTACACGCTCTCTCAGCCTTTCCAAGTTCGGCTCATCAATTAAAGATGGTAATAGTTCATCAACAGGCGCCGGTTTCTCCGCTGGTTTGCTGGGTACTTTGCGGACCTTTGCCCGTTCATCAAGATGCGATTCAAAGCCAAAGGTTACCAACCCCCAAAAGAGCGAAAGGATCCCTACCCCCAGTTTCATAAGCAGTTTGGGTATGAACATTAAAATTATGATAAGCGGACTATTATGTGAGTTCATATGCCAGACGTCACCATTATTCTTGTTCAGCCCCACAACTGAGAAGACATCTCGGAAGTTGGACGGAAGCGGTTTGACAACACGCAACGACGGTATTAGATGAGTATCAGGTGCAATCAACGGAGATCTCTCGAAAACTGGTGTGACGGCCGCCGGGCTTGGCGTCGGAGGGCGATCTGGAATAGCAGGTGCCCCTGTCGCGATCACCGAGTTCTTCCAGTCCCCGTCAAAATAGAAGCTCAGGGCTCTCTCCAGATGCCAGCCGTAGTTTTGTAGCAGTCGTATGATTAAGGGCAGGTCCTCCTGTGGGAAGTTCGTAATGACCCGAAATTCGTCCAACTTCTCCTGTTCTTCATGAGATAAATGGAATTGCTGCCCGTTGCATTCAATGATTGGCATCCTTAACGTCTACCCATAGGCTGATCCCGAATTGTATAGTCAATCTATAAGGTCTGTGCTTTATCAACTAGGAACGTTACACTTAAACGACATGCCAAGCCTTGAACTAAGATCACATGATTCGCTATGTAAGGTCTATAAGTGCCTGTTGGTATCAGCGAGACTCTACTTCTTCACCACCACGTACCAGTTGTCCCTCTCGTAGCCGCAAGACACCACTCTGCCTCCCGCGCTTTCGCAGTCTTCTTCTAGCTCTCCTTCTCGATAGAGGTGGTAGAATCTGTACTTAGTTTGTTGCTGCTCTTCTTCCTGCTGACGATTCTTGGCTTCCTCTTGCTCCTGAAGTCTTTTCGATTCCATCTCTTTTCTCCAGTTAGCGATGTACGCCGATCTCTCTTGCGGTGGAACGCCAGTCAGGTCTGGTTTCTCTGTGATTTGTCTGCCGGGTTGTGTCTTTTTGGTCTTATTTTGCAGCACCCAAGGTACCAATACGTCCTGCTCCATCCCCTCATGGTACCCACGACGGGAATCGCCTTGCTCGAGCGCCCAGCAGTATATTAGCGCCTCTCCGCCGTCCTTCAGCTTGCTCAAGATATGACCAATTGCTGCGATTCTTCTTTCCCGTGTGCTCCAGTGGTGCACGACTGCTATAGAGATTGCAAAGTCAAACGTACCATCCCTGTGCGGCAGCTGCATTCCATCGGCGATCAGCACGTTATGATGAGGATCAATGTCATGCGCACATTGTATCAGTCCCGAAGAGCGGTCTGACCCAATCATGAAAATATTAGGATTCACGTCTAGATATTTTCCATTCCCACATCCTACATCTATACCAACGCTTCCGACCGCCTGATCTTGCAGGAACTTGGTCACAATAGGCCAAGGTTTGTATCTGGTTTCCGAAAAATGGCCTGCTATCTCATTGTAAACTTTGTGAACATACTCCTCCTCCTTCAATTCAGCCATTTCCAACAAACACGGTTGATATCCTGAACACACCTCGAGTATTGCATATTTTTCACATCGAACTGCTCATCGCTTTATTTTTCATAGTTAGATATAATTTATTGAAACAGTTCTTACCAGCACACGTTAACCAAAGCACCAATTAAAGGACATGGACCGCTCTTGGATGCTATCCTGGGTGGAAGAACTGATTAAACCATCTTGCAAGCTTTCTGAAGGCTCAAGGACACCTTGAATGCCAATTCTCGTTGCTTTGACCCTCGTTCAAAAGGACAACATACAAGCTTATACCTTTCAATGTACAATAAATCAATAATTAGGTGTTCTAAGTAAAGAAGCTCTTGACCGTTACTCACACAACAGTGGCCATTTACCTCTAGAGTTTTTCCAGGGCACTTCATAGTATCGTGGGTACTAATTGGCCGGTGGTTTGCCCAAACGAAGGCTGAAGTGGTGAATCCCTGTTTTCAGATCACGTATGTTGGACGGTAATCTTCGCAAATACGTTGGACTCTGCTTTTTGGCATGCTACTTTCTACTGGGGGTACCTCTTTGGTATAAACTAACTAATATATACCGGGCCCCTCTGCCAGTTGAGTATATTAAGTCTTTGCATGAAAACAAGTTTAATGATGTGCACATGGTAATACCGATATATATCAGATCAGAAACATATCGATTTCCAGACATTCATGATGCTGTTCAAACGCAGGTCAATCATCTTATGAATTCAAAAAAGCAGGACGTTTCATGGTCTTTGCAGGTATTACCATATGAGAGTTTTAACGAAACACAATCGAAAAACAACGATAATGAGTACCATGTGGTCTCCCTGGTTTTAGACGATTTTGTTGGGTACTCGGTAGCCTACGACGCCAAGGAGACAACAGTGTTCTTTGACGACGAATCCGTGGTAAATAACGATGTTCCATTTTATGTGGCACAATCCTTGGTAGAGCATACATTCGCGCTCGAGTGGAACCAGCTGGGCTCCGGGCTGTTATCCAAAAGTGACAGCATGGTTGTCACTTATAACCCCAACATGCATTTGAGTATATCACTGTTGAGTGGAGACGGATATCCGGTGGCGTGGGAAATAAAGTCCACTCTTCAGCGTTATTTCACACCTTTTAGGAAATTTCTAGCTCCATTGGTGAATTTCACAGTCGATACAAGCATTGTTTATTATGACGACCTAAATTTACACATGCTCCAAGACCACGAGTCAGTCACTTCCCAGGAACTGTCTCATACAGTCGATTTATCCGAGTTATCTTCAATGAACTACTTCTCTGACTCCGGTGCATTGAACTTGGCAATCGTATTTCCAAGTAACGCTACTACTCCGTCTGGACTCGCATTCATAAACGGCAGTTCGGCCTCTTCCACGGCATTGAATGATTGGAAGAGTTTTATGGTACCGCAGTGGGGTATAATTGTCATCAACAAATATCCACTCCCGGCAAACGCTTTGCTAAAAGAGTCGTACTTGACTCCCATCATGTACCAATTTGCAACCGATATTTTCCAACTACTGGGACTAACAAAGGGCTCCCAAGATCTGTCGTCGCCCTACGTCACCATAGATCCTTTCAAGCGCTTGACGACACTAAAAAATATTAACAAGGCTGAAGAAACTCTGTGGTCGCTAGTCAAGCTGACGCAGTCATTCCAACAGATGTCCGTCCCCCAGGATGTCCTCAAAAACGTAACCATGGCACTCGACTTGAGACTACAAATCATAGATATGTTAAACGACCCCCACAAAGGTGGCGATATTGCATGGAATGAAGCCCTGGCGCTAAGCAATAAACTTGTTGAGGCTTCAGAGAAGGCTTTCTTCCACGGAGAAATGGTCCAGCAGAACTTTTTCCCACAGGAGCATAGGATAGCAGTCTACTTGCCACTACTGGGACCTACGTCCGTCGTCATCCTTCTTGGCTTTATTAAACTGATAAAGGAAAAGCCAGTCGAGGACAAAAATGAGGTGCCCGAGGAGGCTGGAAAGAAACAGGTCGAGGGGGATGGCCTCGATGACTAGTGATCCTACTAATGTTTCAGGCACCTTGGTAAATATTATGTCTTTTTTACTCTAAATACACACATTTGATGTACTTCGCGCATGGAAAATTGACTGGGCTAGAGCTCAAGGCACTATGAGATGACACTAAGTAGACCAGTCAACTGCGATCAACGACTTTACACTCCTTCAATACAACTATGTCTGAGAATGAGGGCCCTTTGGATTTGATTCCGACGGTTAACTATCCACCTTTGCTCACAAGTGCAAATTACTTCTCCACAAAGCAAATGATCGATCAAGTGGTAAGTGAAGATCAGGAATACGTATCATGGAAACTAAAGAACATGAGGACTGGTGGTACAATGAACTCTTACATGCAAGATTTTCTCAGTAATATGCAGGAAGACAAGAATAATGCGTTCCAGAACCCAGTCGAAGAAGTAAACCTGGCCAATGAAGACGAGATCAACCATGTACCACGTAATATTCGTTTTCCTCGAGAGTTTTACGAAGAGGCCCTGCAAAAAGTTCCTCGTCCCCGTGAATTGAGTCAGGACGAGCAGTTCAAGCTTCTAGTGACGAACCTAGATGAGCAACAGACAAATAGATTTGAAGTATTCCATCGGACCTCTTTGAATAAGACGCAGGTGAAGAAAATTGCAGGAATGGTTATAAACCAAAGCGTCACTGAGAATGTGCGTGTGTTCCTGCAAGCTATCGGCAAACTTTACGCAGGCGAAATAATAGAGTTGGCTTTGGACGTGAGGCAGAAATGGTTAAATGGGAGGATGATGATAGAGTTTGATCGACGTAAATCTGTGGCTAAGAGGCTGAAAAAATACCTCAAGAAGCTGACGAAACTTGTCGAAGGCAAGCAAACCGACCATGAGGACAGCGTAGATGAAACTGAGAGTGACGAGTACTTCGACGATGAGGAAGACCATATGATTCAGGTCGAGCAAGGTAACAAGCTACTAAAGAGTGATAAAAACTCGCCCGAAATTAGACTCGGATTGATCAACCAGTATAATAAGCTGGTCAAGGAGTTCAATACGATTGATGTGAGCGTAGAAAAAAATGCAAATAGTCCGATTCTACCGGAGCACATACGAGAAGCGTGGAGGCTATACCAATTACAATCAGATACTTTGCCTTCCGCTCAGTGGCGTATTCAGGGAGAGGGGAACGGCTGGATGTTTAGGTAAGCCTACTTTTGCTTACCACGATGCTTTCAGTAATACATAGTGTTTTTGCATTACCTTTAGTTCTTCGATTTCGTCGAGAAACTGGAGAGATCTCAGCCTTTTGTTCTCGTCAGTCGAGATGCTATTCGAGAATATTTCCCACATATCGACTGCAGAAGCACTCGGAGTTGGAAATCTGGACGCATACTTTTCCTTAGAGTTGTATATCATCAAAGTAGGCATTTCCAAATTCCTTGACTCCTTCAGGTTTGCTTGCATGACAAGTCCAAATCGATCTTGGCGTTCCGAACCTCCGATTGGGTCATATGCTATCCATGTACCAGATTTGTAAAACTTCATTATACTTTCAATCAGCTTTTGGGATTCCTCCTGCCTCATATAGCAGAGAAGGCACTCCGTTACGATCACCGTTGGGCAGTCCCCCGAGGTCAGAGATTGCAACTTCTGCATAGTTTCATCGAGACGATTCAAATCACTCGAAAGAAGCTTATATCTTTCAGCAGAGATCTCTCCAGTCGACGCATCGCGTGTCAACTGGAGGGCTTCCTTCAAATCTTCGCTGTTCCACAAAACTCGGCTCTTTATGTCAATACTGGTACCGTAGTCCACATCAACATAGATCAGGTTGGGATAATTTTGCAACAGAGGTATCATCCGCAAATCTGAACCACAACCCAGATTAATTATCTGGGCCTTGTTGTCTTTGCCAATGCTGTTCAAACAGTCATCGAGAGCGATATCGATCGAAACAGTTCTTAAATAAGTCCCATAGTTCATCACCGGGAATGAGGTCTTTACCACTCGGTTGACCTTTGAGTAAATTCGCATGCTGACACCTTTCAGCGCCCGCAAGAACTCCATGTGCATCTCTTTGTACTTCTCATAATGACACCGCTCCACCTGTAGCGTGGGTGAGGGCAGGTATCCTTTGGCTATAGCCGATATTCGGCATGATAGAGCATCATAATCCGTCTGCTGGACGACCTTTTCCATCTTGGTCCAACTGGTCCTGTTATTAATAGTGTCGAACAAAATTCATCGACCACTGAAATATGCTACGTAGATTGACAAGACAGAGTTCAGCAGAAACACTACAAAATCATTGTCCTTTCAAGACCATGACGAGAAGTCACAGTCAAGACGATCCATCAATTTAAGTTTGATATCAGGCTATTTCCTCCAAGACTACCTTGAAACAACTCTCAGACACATGAAACCCGCACTCACACAAACATCCTTTCTGAAGCATACACGAAATGCCTGCGACTACAATTGCCGCCCGGTCTCATCAGATCCCTCAAGTGCTACGCTGTATTTAAGTCATGTAAACCTAGGACTCACCGTCTAGACCAATTTCGGACGTCAGACTTCATATACACGTCTTATATCATTTTGAGCAACCAATTCAGCTCAAACTAGCGTCTAACCTGTCCAATCCACGCTGACACCGTAATCTTCACTTTTCGATAATGGGCGAGTTGAAAGAAGACCCCCCTTTGCCATGCAACGAAGGACAAATTTGATTTGTGTTTTCTCTGTTTAAGACCTTGCGCAAACAGGACACAGATAAAGGCTTTTCTTGAGCTTTCAAGCATTATTTTACACGCTTGTAAGTTACACAGACACTGAAGTTTCATCGTTACTACTCGACTTTGAAATAAGCCCTCTCAACAGGAGAAGGACAGAGTGAAGACAAACGTCATCTCTTGCAAGAAAGTTGCAAGTAATTGAAATTCGAAGCAAACCTCTATGGGTAATTCAGGTTCCAAATCGAGCAGAAAGAGCTCCTCCGGAAAGTCCAATGGGGATTCATCAGCTTCAATAACACATCCGTTCACCAGGACGGACACTTCTCAATCAGCGAAATCTACAAAGTCATCTAGATCATTACGATCCAGACAATCAGAAAAGTTTGGCAGTGGGAATGGAATCGGGAGTGAGAATGTAGCTCGCGAGCATTCCGGTACCCCACCGAGTCGAAGAGATAATGGCTCGAGGCATCATCGATCGCACGAACCCTCGCAGGAAACGTTAGATAATGATAATACCGACTATCTGCAACCTATGACACCAAATTCAGAAAGGAGGCTTTCTTCTTCCAAGAGATCAAGTTTCAACACCGTCGATCTTCCACCTTCAATGATCCAGATGGAACCCAAATCCCCCATTTTGAAGAACAGTAGATTCACAGGAACAAGTATCTCAAACTATAACGAGAGTGCATTGACAGACGATGACGATGAAGAAAAGACAAACGAAAACGTCAGGACCAACAGCCCTGCGAGCGGGAAGAACCAGCTGGACGTTTTAAGGCATTCATCTCGTCCCTCGAGTGTAAGAAGCAGCTCTTCCTCCAAACCTCGCCGGCGGTCTGACGGAGAAGCCGCTGCATCACCAAGCCAGCATTTGATGAGTCGATCGAACTCTCACGCCTCATCCATACACAGTAGGAAATCCTCGGGATCTGCAGGGACCACAGCATATAGTACGCCTTTAAACTCTCCCGGAGTATTTGGAGGAAACCATACTGGCAAGGATGAGCAAGAGGATGATTACTTCGGAGCTGCCTCCTCGATCCCTTCCCAAAAAGATCCTACTGGCGCCAGCCTCGGCCCTGAAGATTCGATCAATGATGTGAGTATTGGAGCACGCAGCCATCGCACAGATATAAAGAGTCTATCTCGACGCGACTCTACCAATGAATACCCGTCAGGGCTACCAATGGATCCCGAGCTACAGGATGGCTTGATGGATGATAAGTCATCCAGTAACGAAAACACAAGACAATCAATCAGTAAGAAGAAGAGAGCTATTAAACCAATCGACATAGACGAAACAATACAAAAATTACTTGATGCAGGTTACGCAGGTAAGAGGACCAAGAACGTATGTTTGAAAAACTCAGAGATTGCCCGAATTTGTCATATGGCTCGTGAGATTTTTCTTTCCCAGCCGTCACTATTGGAGCTATCTCCGCCGGTCAAGATTGTGGGTGACGTCCATGGACAATATGCGGACCTCCTAAGGCTATTCACAAAGTGCGGTTTTCCACCGTCAGCTAATTTTCTTTTCCTAGGCGATTACGTCGATCGTGGCAAACAGTCACTCGAGACAATCCTCCTTCTTCTATGCTACAAGATCAAATATCCAGAAAACTTCTTTCTATTAAGAGGTAACCATGAATGTGCCAATGTCACGAGAGTTTACGGTTTCTACGATGAGTGTAAGCGTCGTTGTAATATCAAGACCTGGAAAATCTTCGTCGATACCTTTAATACTCTGCCGTTGGCAGCCATTGTAGCGGGCAAGATTTTCTGCGTGCACGGCGGCCTGTCGCCAGTTCTAAACTCTATGGACGAAATCAGACACGTCAGTAGACCCACAGATGTACCAGATTTTGGTCTTATTAATGACCTTTTATGGTCTGATCCAACAGATTCTCCAAATGAATGGGAAGATAATGAAAGGGGTGTGAGTTACTGTTACAATAAGGTGGCCATTAATAAGTTCCTGAATAAGTTTGGTTTTGATCTGGTTTGCAGAGCACATATGGTTGTGGAAGATGGCTATGAATTTTTTAATGATCGAAGTTTGGTTACGGTTTTTTCTGCCCCTAACTATTGCGGCGAGTTCGATAACTGGGGAGCTGTCATGAGTGTTAGCGAAGGACTACTTTGCTCTTTCGAGCTACTAGATCCATTGGATGGTGCAGCCTTAAAGCAGGTTATGAAGAAAGGGAGACAAGAAAGAAAGCTGGCAAACCAGCAGCAAATGCAGGTTCCACCATAAATTAATCATCATCACTATCTGGCACCATTCAGGCAGACGATATCCGATGTAGACAACTAACATACGAAGTTACCTGTATATAAAGCTGCAGTCTACTTACAATTCATAGCTCTACAGCGACAGGGCCATAACATTCTATCAATTTTTTTTTCTCACTAACTGTTCAATGTTAAATCAATAATCTGTTCAAATTGAAGTAACCACATCACAATGACAACAGGATACTATGGAGAAAGACTACCATAAAGAGTACGAATGGTTTTCGTACTACATATTTGTAACATCGATTCTTTCATTCATCATCATATGGTCAATTTTGCCTGAAGCCAATGGAGGTAGCTCGTGGAATATTGATGCCTTCAAAACAATACTAGAGATACTTCCGCAAAGAAACTGGGTCATTTATGGCCAATGCCTTGTCCTCATGGGGATGCTTTATACGTACTTCGGAATACTGATGTACAATGAGGACGTATTGACACCGTCATTAGATGATCTACGCACCATTAGCGATGCAAAAGGAGAGATGATAATATGTGAAAGCGACAAAACGATGTTGCAGCAGTACGCTTTTAAAGAATCTAGCGGAATTATTGACCTTCCGATAATGGATGTGTGTGAAATACTCTATTCTACTGATGAATGATTATGAGGAATCAAGACTCAAGAAACCTTGAAATTACGCAGGCGTTGATAGAGGTACATGACTATGCTATTTATGACACACTAGTTGCATTAAACCGAAATGCATGCTATAAAAACTCCTTAACTGGGCATTCCGTTATTATGCAGGAGTGAACCTGCCACGATGATTATTGTGGCCGCGATGATTATTGAAATTTCCTCTGTAATTTTGTTTGTAGTTTGGAGAATCGTTACCAGATTCGTGCAGAAACCCACTTGCAGGTTTGAACAAAGAATAACGCTTTTCTTCCTGAAAATTTCCACCAGAATGTTGATTTTTTGAATCCTGTGAGCTGTTTTGTCTATTCGATTTGCGAAAGTTTTCGTTCTCATTGTAGTCACGGTTTTGGTGACGGAAGCCACCACGTCCACCCCTTCCACCTCTTCCGCCACGAGATCCACGATAGTGGCCGCTATTATGGCCCCTCCCGTAGCCGCCGTCTCGCCCACCCCTAGCCGAGCGATCGTAAGACTCGTATCCAGGACTTTCTCCATCTACACTGCGAGGTTGCGACAGCTTTTGATTCTCACCATCACGATCTGCTTGTTCGTTATTTCCCGTGAGCGCTGTGGCGGCTGAAGCATCCACAGCTTCTGTGACCAGAGTGGCCCGGTTTAAATTAGGTGATGGAGTTGCATTGCTACTAGGGCTTGCACTCTTCTTGCCGTCCTCAGCAGACTTTTTAACAACCTCTAAATAACTTAAAGGCTTCTTTTTTTCTTGTTCTTCGGGGGTTTTCTTCAGTAATGTCACCTTCCCAGGTTGCAAAACGGGTCCTTGATCACCACCAGAAAGCCTTCTCAATGTTTTCGTGTCTTCTATATGTAACTTGCTCACTTTGTCTTCGATTTCCAAGATCTTCGACTGGGTGTCTACCGGTTTTGCAGACCCAAAGGGGTTTGATTTGCGCTTCGGCGTAAAATATGGCTTGCCGGCATTGTCTCTAGGATCTGTCAATAATTCACCTTTGAGCCTATACTCTTTGAAATCATCAAACTCTGCGGGCTCCAGCTTGATATTATGGATTGTCGACAGGGGTGTAGTCCAATACTTAAGCACTTTGTCCATGTCACGCCCCGAATAGAGCTCTACGAACCCAACTTTTCCCGTTCTCTTAAAATTCTGATCAAACACACTGCCCTCTTTCAGAGTAGCGATGGAAGGGTTCTTGTTGAGCTCCCAAAACAACTTAAACTTAACAAACTTGGTATACTTTTCATGGAATAATTCGTGAATATCAGCGTCTGAGAACCTAGGTGGCAGCTGTGAAAACTTGACGATATAAGGGGGGCCCTTGCTAGCAAACGATGGATGGTCACTCCCATGGAATGAATGTTGCTGGAAACCTCCAAATGGGTGATGTGGGTCGTTTTCATGTCTCTGTGTCTTACTTTTCAACAGATCAAGGCTCGTCGTATTACTGATGGCATCTAGATTAATGTCGTCCTCATTCCAGACTGACTCTCCCAGGCTATCATCCCCCAGGAATTCTTCTAGGGACATTTTTTTAATTTCGGCATTGTTGTTGTTACCTACCAGTGGTTAGTATGAATATAGCGACCTATAAAAAACCAGAATTCAACTGAACATACTCATAGTATGGCACTTCTAAGCACTAACTGATTACAGCACTCGTATGATCCTCAAAGTCGCTTGATGAACTCTTGAATTACCAGTAGGTCTGTAATTTGGTGGTCTATCGAGGTGGTTTCTCAGCTTCATATGCCCTAACATAGGGCTCTATGTTAGGGCTGAACTCTAATGTGGCGCTATCATATTCGATATTCTAGGTAGAGCAATGGGCCAGAAAGCGTTGCTACATGGTAAAGTGTTCAAGAAGAGGCCGGAGGAGAGCCGTCATGACGGTCCTAAGGGAGTAATCTGATGCTTACTATGGCTGGTGCGATCAGAGACCACTAGACTGTTTTTCAAGTTATTTTGGGTTGTAGCGGTCTGTGCTTACAGGACGTGAAACAAGAGGGCACGTCCAGGTTTCCTGTGTCTATAAGTAAGGCGCATCATCCAAGAGGCAACTGTAGGACAGAATAAACAACTTCATTGTCATTATTTCGAGGCAGAAACCAGTCGGCCGGCTATTCTGTTTATCGAAATCAAGAGCGAGATTTTTGAAACGCAGTAAACCGGGATACCATCCAAACTCCTCTAGTCCAGAAACTAGGCTCAACGTTATACAGGGCCTGCCATTGGCAACTGACACTGACGGCGCGTTGTTCGCTCCATGGCGCCAACACAGCGAACACAGCGCTATCAGCGCATCGAGAATTCCACCTTCAGAACCAGCTTCAGCTGCAAGAATCTAAAAGCTATCAGCCGAACTGCCTTGGCAGGCCCAAGTCTAAAGAAGTGCAGGCTGATTTGCTTGCTTTCTACACAGTCTCCAGAGCAGGGCACCAAGTTCCAACTGCTCTGAGCACTTTAGGGCAAGGGATATGTCTCTAGGCGCGCCATGGTGGCTTCCAGGTCCGTCCTGGGCGCCTTGTATGATCCATAAGCACTAATTTAGGCGATGACCTTCATCGTTTAGCCTTCACGTGAAGAGTTGGTCTTCTTATAGCTTGAAAAATTTCGAGAGCCACAGTTTTCTTCGGTCTGCTGAAAAGAGTCAGAAGGGTGTAATACTAATAACACTCTCCATCTCATCGAACTAATTCATCAGTCCGGGAGTTCCTGTTTGATATAAGTGAGCATTCTAGCTTGGTCGTTTGATCTCAAAGATCTGGCAAATTGGAGATAGGAAATTTTTACCATGATAAGCCGGTTTAGTAAAAGATGGACACTAGGGCTGATAATGTTGGCCCTGGTGATCGTTTTGTGGGTGCTTTCATCTTTCATGATCAATCTGATATTTGAGGATGGCTCTTATAGAAAACCCTTTTTCATCACTTACATCAATACAGCTGCTTTCACTTTTTACCTGTTGCCAACAACGAAGGCTATTTTGAAAAACTACTGGAGAACAGGGCAATTTAATATACACGACCAATTGAGGCTTCAGGAGGAAGGCGCAAGTTTGGAAGATGTCCATAGCCCATTGGTGCCCAAGAGCGGCTCGGATGGGGATGTCGATAGACTTTCGCTACACGACACCATCAAGCTGAGTGCGGAATTCTGTATACTGTGGTTTTCGGCTAATTTTGTGACCAATGCATCGCTATCGTACACTTCGGTGGCTTCCCAGACGATTTTATCGTCTACATCTTCTTTTTTCACGTTGTTTGTCGGAGCTTTATGCCGTGTGGAAAAGATTAGCAAGGTCAAGGTTATCGGATCGATGGTGTCGTTCTTTGGGATCCTACTAGTGACAAGATCGGATTCAAAACTCACTCACCTCAAGCCTCTTCCCGGTTCCACTCAGGCAGTAGACGAAAAAAGTGATGCCGTGAAAATCCTAATAGGTAACGTATTGGCACTTTTGGGGGCTTTGCTGTACGGTATCTATAGTACGCTGCTAAAGCGGAAGGTGAAAGACGAATCACGGGTGAACATGAAAATCTTCTTTGGTTTCGTCGGCTTGTTCACTCTCGTGTTCCTGTGGCCATCAATGTTCCTACTACACTACATGGGCTGGGAAACTTTTGAGCTGCCTTCCACGAAACGCGTTCTCAGTATTGTGGTCGCAAACTGCTTGATAACGTTTGTGTCCGATTTCTGTTGGGCGAACGCTATGCTTTTGACAAGCCCACTGACCGTTACCGTGGGTTTGAGTGTCACTATACCGTTTGCAATGTTTGGCGATTTCATTCTGAAGCGCAAGCCTATGACATTACTATACACGTTTGGAGCTGTCCTGATATTGGGCTCGTTCTTTATCATTAACAAGAGTTCAGAAGAAGAAAATCTCGAAAACCTGATAGAGGATACAGAACGAGATATCGATGATAGAACGATCGCTTAATTCTTTTGCATTTCTTCTCTACATAGCATTTAATGAATATCGAGTATTAGTAAGTTAATAGTTTCACTGGCCCGCTCATATCTTTCAAAATGTGTATGGATACTGTGGGTTCTTGATCTTGAAACATGAAAGGAAATACGAGAACGCAAAATACAGAAAGGATGAGATGGCTACCATTGCCACGTTCTTGCCCCGATTCTCTTTCCCTATATTTGTGATGTATATCAAGGTAATAACCGCGGCTCCCATGGCAACGTACATCATTGAAACGGTGAAGATTTCAATTCCGAACTGCCAACTCATTCCGCCGCTAAAGTACATTATGTTTCCCTTGGGGTCACGGGCGATGAACGGAATCGCATTCATCTGAGTAAATTTGTAACCGGTAATGCTGGGCAACAGGATTCCAAGTGAGAAGAGTCCGCAAAAGAACTTTCCTCTATTTGAAATCTTGGGTAGGACTTTACGCTTGAAAACGGAAAATATGACTACACATATGATGAAGTAGGTGGCGAACGTTTTGTATTCAAAATCTTCCTTGATTCCAATGTAAACTTTCAAGATCTTGGCGAGGAAGTCTCCAAAGTGTAGTGGCGTCTTTACACTATTAGAATTCATCTCGTATTGGTAAAACGCTGACGTAGCCCATTTGAATTGATCACCGAGTTTTGGTGGTGGAAACACTAGAACGTGGGGGATGGTAGTCAGTCCCATTTCCTTAACAAGCTTTCGATTCTCGCTAACATCTGCCTTAAAGAACAAAACCTTGGAATCCTGTATTTGCTGATGTGTAACTAGCGATACTTTCTGGTAAATAGGTTCGAACTTATTGCACATGTCGCAAACAAGCCCCTCTTTGTTGCTCTTTGACGTAGTAATGAATAGTACGTTGTAGTGGTCAAAAACGCCATTGCTCAAGTGGTCGTAATTGTCGTCAGTAACTCTTATCACACCGTTGGAGTCTTCTAAAGGAAGGATTGACCGGGCATCATCAAGCAGCGCATTGGTACACCTCAGATATACCACGAAGAGCCACAACCAGACTGGCGTAACCAACTGCAACATGAATACTCAATTCCACCAAAGACAGTCTATCAGTTGCTGCTTCCGACCTCTTTACAAGCAATTCGTTTGTTTGATGCTTTTCGAGTTTGAAGTAAATAAAGATCGCTCCTACTCTGTGAACTTAATTGATCTACAACATTGATTTACCTCAATTGCTAGGAGTGGCGAAAAGGGCCACAATATGAGCACCCTGTTACAACTGCTGGCAAACTACTACAAAAATGTTTTAGAAAGCGAACGAATATATCAGGAGAACGTCCATCTCTACGCTTCCCCTTCACAGGACTCAGCTTCGACAGGTTCTGAATCATCCTCGAGAGTGGTGCAAGAGATGTTCCTCCTGCAACGGCAAGTGAGTTTTTTGACTGCAGAGATCCAATCGCTGAGTAGAGAGAATGACAGGTTAAAAAGTTTACAGGCGACTCATAAAGCACTAATGGAGTCAAAGCTGAATAACTCAAAAAAGCTTATTGATAAACTAAAGAAAGAGCAACTAGTTAATCAGAAGGAGTCTAACAAGCAGTCACGATCAACCCCGCCTCCACCAAAGCAGCCCAAGAAAACTAGGGCCTCATTCCATCTGCTGTCCCCACTAAATGCGAGAAAACTTAATGGCGCTAAGTTCGATAACACATACAACACGAATTCAAAAACTACAGGGCTACGTCAAGTACTGACCGGTGATCATCGAACTCTTTTCGATGGAGATCACACTCTAGAAAACTTAAGTGCGGACCGTACCGACGACGTTCTATTCATGAATTCTATAAAGCATAAGGATAAACTAGCGAAAGTGGTTCTTCCGACCGGGGCCCTCTCAGACGACGAAGATCCTCATGCTGATGAAACCAGCCAACTCTCGAAGTCTACTGTCGCCAGTAGTAAAGGCGTTACCAAAAAACGAAAACTAGCTCGTAAACGTGTACAGACGGTCAATACAGATAATGAAGGGGAGAGTTGAACGAATTTCTGAATTTAAAAAGCATTCGTACACACCTTAAAATATCTGACTACTTTGCATTGTGAAATATTACCTGCATATTTGCAACTTCATAGTTTGGATTTTAGGCCATTCAGCCTATATTTGACGTCTTTCAACTGCTTCGTCTCCGGCTCCCATTCCTCGAACTCAGAGAACAGCTGCGTTACTTCATCTGGTGCTAGATGGGCATTCGTTTCGTACAGAAGACCCCTCATGCACCATGGTAAGTGATAGGGATTGGAGTTCAGTTGCTCCAGTTTGAAAGGCTTGAATTCGACCGGAACGTCTGCTTCGAGGTCGGTTGTCTCTAACGCAAATCTGATGCCCAATTCATAAACCTGTGCCTCATTGTACACTGTCGAGTGCCCACCCCCAGTCAGAGTACCAGCTAAGGATGCACTAATTTCTTTTATTATGCCGTGATCATCATAACCCAGATCTAAAAGCGTGCCAGCAATGTTGAGAAGACGAGTGATAAACGCCGGCGTTCTGGAGCCTCTATCAATGAATGTCGCCCTAAAGACGTTGGGATGATTTGCGAACAGACATGTGGACGAATATAACGGTACAAGTTGGTCGTTGATAGAACCCACAAATGTAATTTTAACACCACTTCCAATGATAATTCTGATACTCCTCAAGAGCTGCTTCGACAAATTCGAGTTGAAGTTTTGGAATTGAAACAGTTCTCGCAAAGACTCCCTCTCAATAGTTTGGTACGCCCGGACAAATAGTGTTTGATCTGCACCATAAAATGGCCCATTGTTAATTCCGGCCATGGCCAGAATAGATATTACTTTCTTGTTGACGGAGAATGGTACGTCCTCAGCGTTAAAAAAACTGGTATTCTCCAAATTGATTACTCCTGTATCAATTAGCCGGGCAAGAAGTAGAATAGTAACAGGACAGCCTTGAGAATGAGCAACAAAGTAGATAAAATCAGCTCGATTGATTTCTTTAGCCCAGTTTTTCATTACGCAAAAGAAAAAATTGACACGATCCATCACTTCTCCTTCCCTTTCCAGGGCGATCTTGCTTATTTCTATAGGTTCCTTATGCCTTTCAAAATACTCCAACACTACTTGTTGTGCTTCTGACACAAATTTCATTGACGTTCCTGTAGGCTCTCCAATAAAAGGTCTAATCATTTTAGTGGGAAAAAATCCATGGACCCCAACAATAAGTACTTTTATGGGTTTCCGACCCCTATCTGACAGATTTTGCAAAGTTTTCTCAGGTCCCCTCTGGTAAAGACACTTGGGCCGGGCTTTTGCTTCGGACAGTATATTCCAATGGCGAGCGATATTACTTAACGTAGCGCCAAGTGAAGTCCAAGCTGTTTGATGGGGCAAGATATCAAAGCTGGGGACAACAATATTAGGATTCTGTTCAGTGATAACTTGAGAGCCAGTCTCCCCAGCGATTTCTGAGTCTTTTTTACTTTTCATTAGGACGGCATCGGAGCTTGAGTGAGGAATAATCTTGTTCGACATCATGCTCGCATTCACTGGTGGTCCAGTAACAACACGCTCCTCATTATTACACTCTACAACTTCCTCACTAGCATTAGATTTTTTCACCCAGAAAAACCACTTGCTCCTGGGCTCGCTATTACCATTTTGTCCATTCGAGTTATGGGTGTGTCCTTTATCGTCTTGCACATCTGTCGTTGAAGCCGCTTGAACCTCTGTGGATTTATCTTGCTTCAGGATAGGGCTTTGGCTCTTTTTGGGCTGCAAGTCCACTGAGCCGCCTGCTTGCTTGTCCTCTTGGCCCTTTGTTTTCGAGCTTCCACCGCATGTTGCATTTCTTGTGTCGTCAGAGTCCTTACTCCATACTGACCACGTTCGAGAGGGTTTTTTACCTATGGTGCCTCCCTCTTTCAATGAGGTCAAGTTCGTCTCAGATTTAACGTCTCCTTTTAACGATTTTGTACTTGCTCGTGATGATGAAGGTGTAGAAACCATTACTATTCCTATCACCAGTTATCCTCCCGGAAGGCGTCCTACCTAAGCTATCCAATACGGTCTATATGCTTATCCGCAGTTTCACCGCTCCTGTAAGAATCGTAGTTAAGGAATGTGGGCGATTTCTCAAGGTCTTCTCAGTAAGTCTCGTTCCCTTTTGGACCTTAAGAAGTTACGCGACATAACCTTCAAGATTCATTACCAGATCGTCGCTGACATAGCAACAGTAAAATCAATGGCTATGACCGTGGAAGTCAAGAGGAAGCAAACGAGTATTGAAGATTTTTTCAGTAGAAGTTCCAAGAAGCTCAAAATCAATGAACAATCGCTCGTAGTCCAGGCTGAATCTACCGCGTCAGTCAAGGTCGATCAAGATGTTGAACTGGTGAAGGAGGCTGCTACTGATCAAGATAAACCAGAGAGTGTTGAAAACGTCAAAGAAGACTTCAAACAGTCGCTGAGTGGGTATCTACGAACGCTGCTCGCACTAGAGATCGATACCATTGAGACCTCCTGGTTCGTGCATTTAAAGAATGAGTTCAAGAAACCTTACTTTGTCAAACTCAAACAATTTGTCATGAAGGAGCAACAGGATCATACAGTGTTTCCTCCTGCGCAAGATGTGTACTCCTGGAGCAGGCTTACGCCGTTTGACAAAGTCAGGGTCGTGATTATCGGACAGGATCCGTATCATAACTACAACCAGGCACATGGCATGGCCTTTAGTGTGAAAGCCCCAACGCCAGCTCCACCATCCTTAAAGAACATCTACAGGGAGCTTAAGCAGAACTATTCAGATTTTCAAATTGATAACTCAAAAGGTGATCTGACACCGTGGGCATTACAGGGTGTGCTATTACTAAATACAGCATTGACAGTTCGAGCTCACAGCGCCAATTCCCATTCCAAAAAGGGATGGGAGGTGTTTACCAAGAAGGTAGTGCAAGCGCTAATCGAAGATGCTGGAAAGGATGATAGAAGTTTAGTTTTCCTGCTCTGGGGGAATAACGCCATAAAGCTAGTGGAATCGCTACTCAGTGCATCCCCGTGTTCGCACAAAAAGAATATGATGCTACTCAAGTCCGTGCATCCTTCACCTTTGAGTGCCAATCGAGGTTTTTTCGGTAACAATCATTTCAAACAGATAAACGACTGGCTGCATAAGAGAGGCGAGAAGATGATCGATTGGAGCGTTGTACCAGGCTCTGAATTGAGCGAAGTAACAAAGTCCAACAGAGATCTAGTGAGTACGTAGCGCATTCCTCAGACGGTAGACTAGTGAGTTTTGTAGACCTCGAAGAGTATCTTCTTCTGCTCGTCAGGCATGACGAGTATTATTGAAAGGCGCTTCTTACAGCTAACTTCTAGATACTATTGTTCCTCTTATGATACAACTTTCTTGAGTTGACCTGAGGACCCCGGTGGTTACTGTGAAGTACGGATGAGCGCTCCTCAGAAAGGACCGCTTGCGGAAGAGCCCTCAGTTTTGCTATCTTCACCAGACATTACGATGAATGGTTGTACCAATGGAGTGACTGATTCTGCAAATAAAAGTGAGAATGACACCAACAATAAAGTTCAAAAGCATGTTAACGGGAATAGGAAAGGATCAAATCGCGCTTTGCAAGGTTTGCTCGAAGAGGCTTGCAAATTTCATTCACAGTATGAGTACACATTGCCAAGAGGATTTCTCAGAAGTAGAAGCCATACGGGATCATCAGAAGCACCTGAGATGAATGAAATAGAGACGAAGAGCTCAAAAAAGTCCAAAAGAAGATTAAATGATTCAAAGAGTAAGAGTAAGAGTTTGTCTCCAAGTCTTGGAAATAAAGGTAAGAACTCGCGCAGTAAGACCAAGAGTCCAATTAATGATCATTCCGAGCAAGAAGTGCTTTTTCGAGATACCGATTACGACGGGCCCACTGATAATAGCAAACGACATGTTTCTGGGAATCAAGTAGTGACATTTGTGAAACAAGATCAAGAACTGTTTAATCTTCCCTATGACATGTTCGATATAGAATATCTGAAGCATAATGAAGAGCTTGATTGCAAGCCACTGTCATCCGCAACTTTGACCGCTAGACGGCATCAGGACGATACAAACGTCTTAACTATGTCATTGAAATCAGTGTTGTTTCCTAATTATTCTGAACAATACCACATCGATTTCTCAAAAGATAGCCGCATTTATAACCCGATGAGTGAGATTGGTAAACTAATCGAATACTCAGCCATGATTTACTTGCCCAAGCCTCATTCTGACAAGGTTAAAAACAAAATTGTTCCTCGCTTGAATAATGCATTTGATACTTGTAACAATGAACAATTTGCTAAAGTTGTCGATGAGTACAATGAAATAATTTCAGAGGTACCGCGAAATGAAGTGATCAAACACTTAGCGCAGCTGCAGAATGTTCCTCGTTCTTTCTTCCACGATTTCCTGCATATAGTCTACACAAGAAGCATACATCCCAATTCGAAGAAACTCAAGGAGTACGAGGCATTTAGCAATTACGTTTACGGTGAACTGCTACCATCTTTTTTATCAGAGGTTTATTCACAGTGCGAGATGAACTCCTCATCAGTTTTCATGGACCTGGGGTCGGGTGTTGGCAACTGCGTAGTCCAGGCTTCGCTAGAATACGGTTGTAAGCTGAGCTTTGGATGCGAAATTATGCCCAATGCTAGCCGTCTTACTGAATTACAATACGAGGAGCTTGTCAAACGATGTAAACTATTCGGTTTAAAGTTGAGCCCGGTAGAATTTTCTCTGAGGAAGAGCTTTGTGGACAACACCAGGGTGGATGAACTGGTACCTCACTGTGATATAATACTGGTCAACAACTTTCTTTTTGACAGCGATATGAGTCGAAAGATCGAAAACATACTACGAAATGCAAAGACAGGTTGCAAGATCATAACGTTGAAGAATTTGAGACCGTTTGGCTACACAATAAATTTTGACAACGTCGATAGCATATTGAACAAATTGCAAGTCCAAAGGTGCGAGCTGAGGGAGAACAGTGTATCCTGGACTCACCGGGGCGGGGAGTACTACATATCTACCGTTTTACCTGACGTGGACGAATCCCTGTTTGACCCTAGTATGCGAAAACGGAACACCAAGAGGCCTATCCACTACTCTCGCTGATAGCCCAAGTATAGATGAAGAGTTAAAAACTAATGCATACATAATTTAGGTCGCTAGCTTTAGTGCTTCTTCTTGGCCGCTCAACAAAGTGAAGCAAGGAGCACTCAACTTCTCAGCTCCTTTCAAGAAGTCCAACTCCATGACGAAGCAGTATTCCAAGACGTTAGCACCGACTTGTTTGATCAAATCTCCGGCTGCTGCAGCAGAACCACCAGTGGCGATGATATCGTCCACGATCACAACATTAGAGTTAGCTGCAATGGCTTCCTTTTGCATTTCACAAATATCGCTACCGTACTCCTTTTCAAAGGCAGCACTAACAAGCTCACCTGGTAGTTTACCAGCTTTTCTCACGGGAACGAACCCGATGCCCAATGCAAGGGCCAAAGCTGGGCCAAACAAGAAGCCCCTGGATTCCAATCCGACAATGTAATCAATCTTGTCTGCCGAAAACTTCTCTTCTAGGTGGATTTTGAAAGCATCAACAAGTTTTTGAAAGAGCTTTGGACATCTAAAGATTGGAAGAAAGTCCTCAAAAAGAACTCCCTCTTTTGGGAAGTTAGGGTATTGGTGTAGAGCTGCTTTTAGTTCTTGAGCATAAGATTGAACGGACATTATGGGCCTCGATCGGATGTGTTGAGCTTTTCGAATAAGACTCAATGGGATGGTTTTTTTCATCGATGAGTGTATAAGCGAAAAATTTTAGGATAGCTCATCGCTGAAAGATACTGATCTGACAAATTCCAGAGTTTCTTGAAAACCCTCATGAAGCCTTCTTGACCATCCAATGGCATCTGGAATTGCCGATCATCTAGCTACCAGCTTCAAGACCGAGAAACGGCCACTTTATTACGTTGATCTGAATGATGATAATCTGTTCACCTTCGAGGTCCTGAATTCGATGTGTTTACTGGAAGACTACGATCACCTTTTGTTCACGTTAGAGTGTCGAGCTTTTATCAGTGGGAAGTTCGTTGTTCCTCCATATGACGTCCTTTTGGTCCTAATGACACTTGTGACAGTTTCCGACCACTACAAAGAGCCCATTGTAAGGTCCAACGATCCATATAACCCTTCTAGAGGCAAGTTAAGCAATAGAGCGCTCAAGATTCTGCAGTTTTACGTTCAGATTCTACAAAAGAACGATCAGGATGGGACTAAACGTAATGATATCGAACTTTTAAGATGCCAATTTTTCCTCATCGTCGATTCCCTCTCGACCAATGCTAGATGGGCTCGTCTTCATAGAAGGAAACGTAGAAAAGCTGCGAATGGTGTCATTTACAACTTTGAGGTAGCAGACGAGGAAAATGTGGAATCAGCCAATGTCATTTCAAACCCATACCCCTACATTAGTTGCCTGGAGCAGAAGAAGCGCATCTTGGGGAATGATTTACTAAACCTTAAGCTGAAGCAACCTGGTTCTTTTATCAATATGATACTGTGGACATTGTCAAATTCATCGCAGGAAGGTGAAGCGCTCTATGTTGACTGCCATGAGGTATGGATGCCTCTCTTAGAATTAATTGTTGATCTTTTCGTTCTACGTCACGATTTCTTTATCAGGAATGAACTGAGTTTAGCTCAGGAAAGTAAGGATGACGACTACGTGGTCCAAGTCCTATCCGAAAGTCCATTGGCAAATTTTCTGCATTTGATAGACTCCTCACAATCTGGAATTTCATTTTGCCAATGCATATTTCTTTCGTGCGACTACAAGTTTGATGATCTGGACACCAACATTGAGATTCATCCTGTGTACTATGGCGAGAACACTTTCAGCAAAACGTTTGTTCCGAGAATGTCATTCAGCGAGACATACAAATTGAAGAGATCCATGTCACTACGACGAAAAATAATAGGAGTTTACTGCAAATTACTTACAGAAGTTCCGGCGGGGCATCGCTTGGTAAAACCAAAGCCCAATGCAGATGAGCTAATAGAGGGTTTATCTGAATCGTTAGCTAAGTTTCGGAATATTAAAGAATTTGAAGCTTTTTTCTTAACGGGGGATCTTTCAAGTTCATCATATTTCGTGCCATTGCTCTCTGAGGACACGCTCTGTCGTTTATTTTCGAACCTTGTGATGAGCATTGAGGGTTCGAGAAGTGCACCCGTTTCACTTACGTTGGTGGAGAATTTGGACAACATCGAAGAGTTCTTGCGTGAGTGTACATCATTTTTCGAACGGGGGTTTTTTGCGTTACCTGACGAGGCCCCATCCGACGAGGATCTCATTTTGATCAGAAAAGCTGACATTTGCATATTGGCGCTATTCCAGCACATCAAATATTTGGAAGGTGCGGATTTCATAGTAGAGAACCCATACTTTAAGAAGTTCATTGATGCAGTCGGCCAAAACGATAGCAGAAGGAAGAAAGCTTCACCGACTAATGCGCTGTCACCAAGCCTACCGCAATTGGAGCCGCTGCTGACAAAATTACTGAAGTCATGAATCACATTATATTTATTCGATCACTTTGATCCTCGTATGTACGAAAACCTGCATCATTTTCTTCACAGCTAAAACATGCCATGGTATATGAGCACTTTCGCCGTTTGAAACTCCGAACCAAGAGCTTAATGCGCCCAGATTCCTAAACTCTTGTAAAATTGTCTCGAGAAGCTTAGTACTGTCAGAGTGAGGACAGTTTAGGAGGTTAACTTCGAATTTGTCGATCATCGAGTTGCCAGCAGATTGGTGAAACTTCATCAAGGCTCCACTTTTTATTGCACATCTATGCTGAGAATTCGTTAAAGGAAAACAGTTTTCAAAGATAACGCCATGAACATCTTGTGCAACATCTCTTACCTCATAGTCATCTAGCCGCTTGCTAATGACTTCTTCGGCCAGCTGTGGATCTCTGTAAAGAGGTTTGAAAGTCGGGTACATATTGTCCTCGTCAAAGAACGATATTTTTGTATCATCATCAACACAAACCACAGCCAGGTGGATTGCCTTGCCAGATAAACGTCTCCAATTCATCAGCTCATCATCGGGTAGCACGCCGTTCAACCTAGTAAGAATTAAACATATCTTCCCAAACTTCTTCGCGGATAGTTGAAGCGCTAAGCCCCATATTTCGTTGCAGGCTTCATCAAAGCTAGACTTTGAGGTCCCAACATACCACTGTTTTATCAAACTCTCATTACCCCTACTGTCGGAGAACGCAGCAAAGACCCATTCTTTATCCACGCTTCTGGCATAAGCCAAATGAATATAGGCATCATAGTTAATGACCGTAGACCCCGCGTTCTGCTGCAATGTCCTGAATGACACCTTCTCCGGAAACTTGTGCGCTATGGAAGTGAACTTTACTGTTTTGGGAGGCAGGATATTGTAGATCGCAACACACAAGTTATTGTATTCTTCCACAGATGTCAAAGGACTTCTTATAAAGTCCAGTAGGACAACTTTTAGGTAAATTTGAGCGTTGGGAATCTTTGAAGTAACCTCATTACGAATAATTTCAAATCTTACTGCCATGAACACCAATTCTTCCAACTTGTGAGACTTCACAGGCAACATTATCATCACTGGAACATCTTTCCCAGCGTTCTTATTCGTCGAGCAATATGTTACAATTTGAGCGGCAAGCAACAAAAGCCTGCTCTTGTCTAAATCTGGTAACTGCATTAATCCTTGGTCATCATCATTCGTCAACTTTAAAAGCTCGCAGAACCCAAACTCGTAGCCAATATAGGTTTGGCAAAGAGTAGAGACAAATGATAAACAATCCTCAGCATAAGAAGTCGTCAGCATTAGAAATCTGAAGTTTTTTATTCCCTTGGCAGGCTTGACATTCAGAAATTTGCTAAAGGCTTGAGCGTCAGCGCTCATATTCATCATGCTGTGATGTTTCTTGACATATATCGATGGCTCTTTGATAGCAGAGAAGCTGGATATTAGCTCATTACCATGAACCCTAGTAAAACAGTTGAATATACCACGAATAGTTTCTGAGATCAGACCTGAATCGCAGCTTTTCAAGCCAGAGTTGAGTATCTGTGGTATATCGAAACCGTTGAACATGTTATAATCAAACACAACCTGCTCAGCTAATATCGATAAAATATGCCGATTACTTTTGGTAACTGTCACCGTCGGATTAGAGCAGGAGAAAACGCTGGGCATCGAAGAAAGAGGCATGTGCCTGAGCAAAAACGGTAGACTGCTGGATGATTCTGGCAATAATCTTCCATTTGCCGGCGCTACCTCAGGGACAGTATTGTCACTTTCGGGAAGTGAAGAATCATTGCTGACCGCCAAAGCTCCTTTACTTACAAGGGAGAACTGATCATTCGTATTTTGAGCAGGCCCCACGCCAGTATCTGAAGTGATCAAAGGCTCATTTTGTGCCATTTCCTGAGTGCTCATTTTCCATATGGCATTCGTTGTATCCCGGATCAACTCACCGCCACTTAATAGATTGGAGGGCATGAGATCAATTCTGTTAATATTTGGTGGGACTGAATCCAATGGAGCTTGTAAGCCCGAGTAAATGTTATACTGTGTCTCCCTTGCATTGCTATCCGAAGTAATTGGATCGGGCTTAAGGTTTAGTTCATCAAAGTCCACTGAAGATTCGCTTTCGTCTTCGGAAGTTGATATGTCTGCTGTCGATACATCAAATTTTATTGACTCCTCTTGTTGAGAGGGGCTAAAGGAAAACTTTCCACCGTTCTTGTATTTGTTATCAACATTATTCTCAATTATTGGATTGAAATTTAGCGGTGCAAAAACACTCTTTCTCCTATCTCTTGGAGTTTCTACCGGAAGCGGAGCACCTGGATCCATGTAAAGTGGACTATTTGATAAGGTCATTTCTTCCATCGGTATATCCAAATACTTCCTCTTCATAGATGAACGTTTGGATGGCAGCGCTTTCAACTCACCCTCGCTCTCGAGGAAAAATGGAGCACTTTTTGAAGTACTGCTTCTACTTCCCTCCTCATCGTCTGACATTCCAAACATGTCCTCAGTAATCTCGTCAGTAAAGTTTTTCTCTGGAGTAAAGTTTCTGGCCTGATCGACATTAGCCGACGACTGGCTGCTTTCTCCGAATAAATCTTCGTCATCATCATCTTCCTCTCCAAAAAGCTCTTTGTCTACGACTGACTCGCTAAGACCTCCATCCTCAATTATTTCGCTAATAGACTGGCTTGAAGAGGTAGCTTTGGGAATTTGTTCCCTTTCATGAAGGCAGCGCTTCAAATTTAATGCAATATCAGATTTCACCGGGCTTGGTTCCAGGCCACTAATGGGTGCTCGTCTATCATTAAATTCATTTTCATTAATTGAAGGTGTTGTCAAACCAGCTACTCCGGTGAAAGCTTCGCTGGAGGCGGGGAGCGTTTTGTCGAAGGTAGAGTACGCTGGGGACGAAACACGAGGACTTGTCTTGGGTGCCATGCCTTCGATAGCGCTCTGGGAGCTCCAGGTTGGGTTCTTGTAATAATGCTGAAATTGCTCTGTGTAGCCACCACCTGAGCTCAGTGGGTTAGTGCCGAGGGAGTTTCCCATGGCACCACCCGTGCTGTTAGGTGTTCGGTATGCCGACGTCTGTCTTAACTGGATGAAATCGTCAATGACATCAAAGGCCTCGTGTAAATTATGGCACGAAAGGTTTTCGGTTGGCACCTCGCTGGCGTCTAGCGAGGCTTGAGCGAAGCAGAGACTTAGAGGCCAAATTATTGACCTTGTGTCTGATGGCGGATCCATGTATGCAGCTATATTGGGAGTGTAGCCATTGAGGTGGTTCAGATTAGGAATTAACTTTACCCACTGAACTTCTTTTTCAGGTAACTCGATACCATGGGAAATGAAAAGAGTTTTCAACAAGATTTCGTCGTTCTTGGGGGGTTTGACGAGACATTGTTGTTTGTCATTTGAATAAAAGTATGTTCTTATGCCTGAGGGAGCGAGGTAGAGTGCGTGACGTCGCAGGAACAACTCATCTATATCCTCTATTGTGAGTGGCAGTAGTTGGAGGTTCTTGGTTGAAATCGTTACCGCCAAGTTGCCATTTTCAAACAAATGCGGCTCTAATTGGAGTATACGACTTTTCTTGTTGCCTTCCAGCGAAATACATGCATTGCCAAATGGTACAAGTCTATTGTGCGCTTTGAGCGTGAGGTTGATATAAAGCATCCTTCGTAGTGCCTTTAGGAAAAGCGCATACTGCGGTGGTAAGTTGGGTTTCGAATAATGAGCCGTGAACTGCCCACTCTTATCCAATGTGATAACATCCTCTCCTGCAGAATTAAGTTTTGGAGGGGCTGGAAGTGGATCATCATTAATACTGAAGCACCATAGCTCCCTTGAAAGTAAAGCGACCAGATTTCTCGGATTCTGTTTGCGCAAGTAAAGCTCCATCTGAACCGACCACTGGTCATCTTGTTTCTTCGGTACATATTGGTGATAGTTGATCTTTTCGATACTTTCGATCTTGTAGAAGCTTGACAGGAGATCTTCTAGCCTATATATTGTAAATTCGTTCGACATCGGCAACAGCTAGGCTCGGAAGGTGAATTGGCTAACGGATCAGCGCAGAAGGCGATTCTTATGTGTTACAACCCAGCGAGACGTCCGAGGTACCTTCGCCTTTTTCAGAAAGGTCACTTAGATACATCAAGAAGATCGATAAAAATGAGCCGTACCTCCTCCAGCTGGCAGTCTATTGAACTATTGGAACGATCAATCATACTTCATCGTACAAAGATCTGAACTGCTACACAAGGACAATCTACTTACTCTAAATAACTCTGAGGATCCAACTCAAGCCTTAAGTAAACCAGCGATAGCAGAGTCCAAAGAGGATGGCTTGGTCAAAGAGGAGTATCTGTGTTGGACAACACCCTTTTTGTCGACCAAAAACTTTTCAAAGTTCCACTTGATTCCTTTGAAGCCGAGCAAGCCTGACTTTTGCGACTTCAAGTACTCGTAGACAGGGTCGGCGTTTCCACCGTTCACATCCACTTTCTTCAATACGGGGAAGGTAACTCCGTAGTTCAATTGACAGAACTGGCCAATCTCTTCGTCGCTGCCAGGCTCCTGGCTGCCGAATTGGTTGCAAGGAAACCCAAGAATGACAAGACCTTGGTCCTTGTATTTTTTGTAAAGGGCCTCCAACTCCTCGTACTGAGGGGTGAACCCACACTTGGATGCAACATTCACGATCAGGACCACTTTACCCTCCAACTGGGAGAATGGGAATGGCTCTCCCTTTTTATCCTTGGGGCTTAACTTGTAGAACTCAGACATTATGTAATGATCTTCTATTCGACCCAATCCAAACTTGTGATTGACAGATGGCCTCTTATATATGATTATTTCGAATTGTTATAGCCATCTTTTTTTCAACTACTTATTACATAAGCCCGATAGTTGGCTAGACTGGCCCAGCTCAGCCCAACCTCAAGATCTTCATTTTCTTCAATGAAGCTATCAGTATGGTTTGTAAGCGCTTTAGCCGATATCTTGAGAGCACGCTGAACCATCTGGTGACATACAGGCTGAGTATTATTTGAAGTTCGTTTTTTTGAATGATAACTTGCTGAACAGAAAGGTAGACTTTATTTCAAACAGTGATCGTTTCATCTGAATCTGTCATTCATGAAGATGCTACCAACTTGATACGTTCTTGACATTTTGTACCCTCCTGAGTCACCTCTTGGCTTTTTATTTGAATCTTGTTAGTCTCAACAAAAAGGTCGTGCTCATCCACAAGAATCATATCTGCAACAATAGACGATCAAGATCCACATCGTATTTTGTATGGATCCAGCTGGCTTCAGATTGGTAGAAAGTGAGTTAATATGAAACCTTGGGAGAAGACCAAGAGAGATGACGGTCTCTTACTGTTCGACGATACACAGACGGTGGGGATTGGCGACGTTTACCGATACAGCGTTACAGTGGAAAAATCGCAGTTAGAGGAACAGGGTATATCCACAGATGTACTGTATCTGAGGGTCAAGAATAGAGAGAGCCCTTTGTTACGCCCAGTTTACTTGACCGGTCCTTACGCATGTTATGTGGACGTTAGACCGCATAACTATGATGAGAACAGGAAATTTGAATCCGACGAGAGCATTCAGTTCACCAGCGATTTGAGGCCAGATGAACATTTCAAAGCAAAATTGCGTTTGAATGAGAACTCCAGGAGAGAGGATGGGCTATACTCGTGGACCATCGACGTGTTGTCACAGATCACTGTCACCACGCTTCCTAAAGTTGAATTTAGAGTCAGGATAGGCACTACAAAGGCAGCTACCAAGCACGTTGTTGATGTGAGTGATGTAAAGGGCTTTGAGATCGACGTCAAGGACACTGATACGTTGTGGAATCTTCCTCCGAAGTATCCGAATAAACCAGTGCACTTGGTTATATTGACACACGGAATATTCGCCAACATCGGCTGTGACATGCTCTATATCAAGGACAAGATCGAGGAGAAAACATTCGCAATGGACGAGAGCATCAATCCGAATGTTGTTGTAAGAGGCTGTATGGGTAACATGGGCAAGTCTGCGAAGGGTGTCAGATACCTGGGAAGCAGGGTCGGTAAGTTCGTCATCAGCACGATCGACTTGCTCGACGAAATTTACAAGGTTGATAAGTTATCCTTCATAGGCCATTCACTGGGAGGCCTTACGCAAGCTATGGCGCTTCATTACATTGCCGTCAAGAGACCTGATATCTTCGACCCTCAGACTGGGGTAAAGCCGATAAATTTTATCGCGCTTGCTAGTCCGTTTCTTGGAGTTGTCGGAGACTTTCCTCGGTATGTGTCGCTAGCTTTGGACGTGGGAGCTCTTGGGGTTACTGGCCGGGACCTGACTCTGAGGCACACGCCAGTGCTTTCTCGAGACGGGCTGGGTGGTTCAAGAGGTCCAAGAAGGCTTCGTAAGTTGATTCTGGAGGCACTGCCCCAACCACCAGCACTTGCCGTTTTCGAAAGATTGGTCCATAGAACGTTATACGCCAACGTTTTGCACGATGGTATTGTGCCACTGAGAACAGCCGCTCTATTGTATTTAGACTGGAAAAGTTTAGCCAAGGTCCATGAAATTAGGAAGAAAAAGTCAGAAGTCTCGAAAAAAGGTGATTCTATATGTAGAAGGATTCCGGGACCGCCTTTTTCACGCGTATCCTCAGCTTCATCACAATCTTCCGACCAGGCAGATGCCAAGGTAAGCGGTAACTATCACAGCGGTTTCATTTCTGCTCAAGATCTTACCGATGGTAGAGAAAGCTCATCTGCAACGGAGCAAACCAAGGTGATGAGCATGAGCTCCATTGGCGCTGAAGATGAGGCAACCTTGTCAGATAGAGAACCGGCCAACGGAATTCTTCAGGAGGACGGAATTGAAGACGGAGTTGACTCAAAAGAAGGCGAAAATGGGGCCAACAAAGAAGAACCAATTGGTGAGATTCCGGTCGAGAGTATGGATAAGAGGGCCGCTTTACAGTGGTTGATGCCACAGGGTCTTTCGAAAGCGAACAAGCACGCGAAATACTTTCGAACGCAGACAATGGATTTGGGCTCAGGGTCTGCAGGAGTAGTGGGGAGACATGATGAGGAGAAAAAATTTGTGCCACCTCCCAACGCATCCACAGTTATCGCTGCAATTTCAGTGATTACAGCTCCTGTTCCAACCCAAGAATACATAAAGGACCCTAGCGTTCGTACAGACGCTATTGTTCATGATAAGATTTACCATCCCGAAGAGCTTCCGCCTCCTCATTACACTAACAGACCATTCCTCAAGAAAGTGATCTATCCAAACGAATCGAGTAACAGGCACCAGGAGCGGATAGCTAGATTATGGCAAGAGACCATGACATGGAGAAAAGTGCTGGTAGATCTGAAACCTGATTCGCACAACAACATATCAGTGAGAAGAAGATTTACCAATTTATTCGGAAACGTCGCCATTACTGATTTGGTGGAAACTCACTTCGGCGAGAAAGCATGTCAGAAATATGCGGCTCTTTGAAGCAACTTTTATTAATGTTTTGCTCTTCACAATACTTATAATGAAATTTAATGCTTAATAGATGTAAAGATGACAATAACTGGCAGGCGACTGAGCGCTAAGCCTTATTGATGGTTCGTCTGTATCTCAGTATAACTAAGATTCAAAAAGTTAGCCCTGTAGGGGGCTCGAACCCCTAACCTTGTGATTAAGAGTCACACGCGCTACCGATTGCGCCAACAAGGCTCCTAATTGTTGAGAGTTGGAGAAAATATCGTAAAACTCATTCAATCGTTAAAATCATTTATCATAAATTTTTCAGGGCTCTACTTGATGAATCTTATCAAGATTAATGATTAGCTCGTACAGGTGAAATTGAACCTTCATTTTGATTAATATGTATTATTGAACAAAGTCTAAAAATTGGCTTATGGGTCAACATTGTATTCGAGCGGATGAGCAGTTAAGTCGTGGTTAGATTGTTGTATGGGACAAATCAAGTTTTGTCAATTTGCTACATACATGTCATCATTCACCGGCACTAGGCCTAAACCTAATACTGGACTAAATGTTTTGAGGATAAACAAAAAAAAGGATGAAACCTATGGTTATCAACGACAGGCCCGTATAATAGTAGGATCATAGAGCAACAGTGGACAATTTTGCCTGATATGAGACTTGCTTCATGCGGCCGATGACATATCTAGAGCGCTTGATGTTACTCCAGTGATCAACACCATCTTGAGACGCTTTGTACACACTCTTCCGCACTCAAATTTCCCTGCACTCGATGCCTGAGGGGTACAATACATGGAAATCCTCCAGGGGTCACATCCTTCCATACCCATGGTTTTTCACCAAGAAACTGAGCCCCTTCTTGAAGCTGTGAAGAAAGGCTTTTGGTCTTCAGTAAATGACTGAGAATAAACTAGGGCTTACGCGTAAAGCGTGAATGCAAATTGAGCTCTAACAGTTTGAGCAGTTGAACGTCAAACGAATTTCATCGCGATGGCACCTCACTAATAAGACCACACAGAATCCTTTTTGAATTCTTCAGTGATACCTATGGCATGCCTAAATGACCCAACAGTCGAATTGGCATCATTTTTGCCAAAATAAAGACTTTGTAGAAGCTGGACGAAGAGATATCACATTTTTGGCTGGGCGCAGAGCATGATTTATTCCTCAGCTCTTGGACAAGAGTATCAAGAAAAAGTTAGCTCGTTCAGCCCATGTTCACTTCCAAATTTATGTTTTGGCGAATACTGATCGAGAAAGTCATAAACTTCAAGGGCTTGTTTGTTTGCAGCAGTGTAAAGCAGTGATAGGTTCAGTGAAAGGTTAAGTTGTAAGTTTTCGCTCGGCCTTGGGCGAAAAAACTATGCATTAAGGAAATCAGTCTCAAGCACTGCTTCCAGCAGTTCAAAGCTAGAAACGGCATTTCTGTTGTCTGGCGTGTGTGGAAATCTTTTAACGGTACGAGGATACGTTTAAAGAGTGCACATTATCCGAAATGTGATCTGTTGAAGATCGCATTTGGTCGAGAAACAAAAGCCTAATTATGTTCGATTTTGTGACACCTACAGGTTTCTCGT
This sequence comes from Torulaspora franciscae, assembly GCA_003705175.3. Lineage (NCBI taxonomy): Eukaryota > Fungi > Ascomycota > Saccharomycetes > Saccharomycetales > Saccharomycetaceae > Torulaspora > Torulaspora franciscae. Next base: position 755,183 of record PPHX03000001.1, read on the forward strand.
ACTGAGGGAAACATGCTTTAGAGAAACAAGTTCGGATCGAGGAGAAACAATAGCGATCTACCTCACTAAGGGAAAGATGTTTCTCTCCCCCGACGAGTGAGGATAAAAAGGTGTCAGATTTATCGAAAGAACGGGGAACTTTGTAATCTCAATATTCAAGGTGGCATAGATTCCACGTTATAAAATCTGCCCGATCATGTCTCAGGATTTATCTCATCAGAATACTGAATCGTTTTACAGCGATAGAGAAGGAGCCGTGCAAGCAACCTATGCGAACTCCACGGCATCAACCTCATCGGCTAAAATCGCCCCCGATGAGACTCTGTACTCTCCAAATGATGTGGACCATGCCGGTGATATACCACAAAAGCCAGTTAAGGAGTATATCACAGTTATTTTTATGTGTCTGATGATTGCGTTTGGTGGATTTGTATTTGGTTGGGACACCGGGACCATCTCCGGTTTTGTCAATCAAACAGACTTCATCGTTAGATTTGGTCAGTTCGATGTTTCAAGGGGCATCTCGTATTTGTCAGATGTAAGAATTGGTTTGATAGTATCCATATTCAATATAGGCTGCGCTCTCGGCGGCTTGACATTAGGCCGTCTGGGTGATGTCTACGGTCGTCGGATTGGTTTAATGATCGTCGTGATGGTTTATGTTGTAGGTATCATAATTCAGATCTCTTCAAATCACCTGTGGTATCAGTACTTCATTGGTAGGATTGTTTCCGGCCTTGGTGTAGGAGGTATCGCTGTTCTTTCTCCCGCTTTAATCTCCGAGATCTCTCCCAAACACCTTAGAGGTACTTGTGTTTCCTTCTACCAATTGATGATTACGCTGGGAATATTTCTGGGTTACTGTACTAATCATGGCACTAAGAGATATACTAATTCCATCCAGTGGAGGCTTCCCTTGGGCCTGTGCTTCGCCTGTGCAATTTTCATGATTGTGGGCATGTTGTTAGTGCCAGAATCACCAAGATACTTGGTTGAGAAAGAGAGAATTGACGATGCCAAAATTTCCTTAGCTCGATCCAACAAGCTACCTGTTGACAGCCCAGGGGTTGCGTACGAGTTAGAACTTATTGAAGCTGGCGTTGAAGCCGAAAGGTCGGCCGGTAATGCCAGCTGGAGAGAGTTGTTCTCCCCAGAGGGCAAGATTTTACAACGCGTTATTATGGGGGTCATGATCCAATCTTTGCAGCAATTGACTGGTAATAACTACTTTTTTTACTATGGGACCACGATTTTCAATGCCGTTGGACTAGAGGACTCCTTCCAGACCTCAATAATTCTGGGCCTTGTAAACTTTCTATCGACCTTCGTGAGCCTCTGGGTCGTAGACAGGTTTGGTCGTCGTAAATGTCTGTTGTGCGGTTCTGCATCGATGGCAGTATGTTTTGTTGTCTTTGCTACTGTCGGCGTCACAAGATTGTGGCCTAATGGCAAAGGTCAGCCATCTTCGAAAGGTGCTGGTAACACTATGATTGTGTTTACCTGCCTTTTCATTTTTTGTTTTGCAACAACCTGGGCTCCAATCGCCTACGTGATAGTAGCTGAAAGCTATCCGTTACGAGTCAAAAATCGTGCCATGGCTATTGCTGTTGGCGCAAACTGGATGTGGGGATTTCTCATTGCATTTTTCACCCCATTTATAACCAGCTCCATTAACTTCTATTATGGATATGTGTTTATGGGCTGCCTTGTCTTTTCCTTCTTTTACGTCTTCTTTTGGGTTTGCGAGACTAAAGGCTTGGCTCTAGAGGAGGTAAATGAGATGTATGAAGAGGGTATACCTCCATGGAAGTCCGCAAGTTGGACTCCACGCAGGATGAGGAATAATAATGACAGCCAAGGTGACCTCAAAGCCCAAGTGATCCATATCGACAGCACACTATTGGGCAAGAATCTTACGTCGTTCGAATCTTTTCGAGTCTAGAAGTCAGTTCTGACACCGTTTACAGACTTACATAGTTATTCAAATATCAAAATCAATTCAAAGTAGCGGCATCAAGATTGTAAGCTGGTTCAATGATAGAACTTTTTTGGCTTTGTTTTCGATCGAGGATAAAGGCGCTTATTTAAGCGATTCACCATAGGAGCGCCTTTGATGGTTGTTTGCACCAAACCTATACGCCAAACCTATAACGAATACACTAATATGACTTTGATCAAGTCCGAACCAACTAATGATTTAGATCTAACGCTCACGCGTGATTACACTGAAGTTGTAACCGGTTCGAAAGAGTCAGAAGGGAAGGCGGTAAACACTCACGCCAATAGCCGCCAAGCCTTAAGCCCCAAGAAGATTAATATAGGGACAAGCAAGAAGGATTCTAGTAGAGACCTTAAGAAACACGTTTTCGAGGAGTTTTTTCTAAGTCCTGGAAGGGTAGGAGTTGGCAGTTTAGAGTCAATCGAGAACAAGAGCCGCCCATCGGAAGAGAAGCCACTGATCAAGAAAGAACCACAAGCGTCAAGAAGTCCATTTCATGACACCGAGTCGAATGGCAAGAGGCAACATAGTTCTGCTGAGAAACCAAACACCGACATCAAGAAGAAGAAGCAGAATCCAGAGAAAAAGTCCAAGAAAGAAATATCAGGTCACAATAGTTCGAACCATGAATTGGACAGCAAGCAACCGTTAGAAAACCCCGGTGTTTACACCCCAATGAACAAGCTGTTGTATGATTCAAATAACGATTTTGGTGAAGGATCTGGGGAACGCCTCTTCCAAGACTTGGAACAGGAATCGGAGAGGAAATACTGCAACGAAGCCTGCAGGTGGCCGCTGGTGGAGTGGATCGACCAAGGCCAAGTGCTGCTGCAAGAGCACACAAAGCTGATTGGACAACTGGTGCAGCAAAGGGTTGAGTTGAGTCACAAGTTCCAAGCCATTACAACGATCATCAACGAGCGTGCTGAGGCCCTCAAAAACCAAGGTGAAATTGTAGAGGAAAAGATGAGCAAGATCGAAAATTTAGGGAAAGAGATCCTCGATATAATCTAAGTCCGTCTCCACTTGCTATTGATAGGGATAAATCGATGATTATTTCGTTGGTTGATGTTATTTATTTAACTGTACACAAAAAAGAACCTAGGTGTGAAACAAAGCATCTAGATTCTTCTTCTGAAACGTCTTTCTCTTTGAGCAGAAACGCTGGTGACAGATAATGGCAATTTCAAACCCAAAGACTTGACCAAGTCGGCGGTTTGGTTGTCAACGTTCAAGACACCCTTGGAGTGTTCCAAGTCCAAAGCAGAGACTTCTGGAACGTATTGGTCCTTTCTCTCTCTTTCTTCTTCTTGCAACTTGAAAGAGATACCTCTGACTGGACCCTTTTGAATTCTCTTCATCAAATGGGTAGTGTAACCAGCGATCTTGTTTCTCAATCTCTTGGATTGGATGGTAGCAATCTCATCACACAATCTCTTGTTGACTTGGAAGTCCAAAGTCAACTTTGGATAGTAACGCTCAATCAAAGCCTTGGAAGCACGCTTGACGGTCTTAGTTCTAACTCTACCCTGTTAACAAATTCCATGCGGTAACACGCAATGAACACACTTGTTAGTAAAAAAAGTTCCTTGAGTCTCAACAAACAGCCGATTCACACGTTCAGAGACCAGATAGTTAATTCATCCTTCGGGTTCTACCAAATAATCGTTATCCATCACCTTTTTTCCTGGCCCTCTCCTCTGGCTAATCGGCTGCCTCATATGTTTCATTAACGTACCATTTTGTATTGCTATTCTCGAGGTTCTTGAACTATCTAAACACTGTATGCGCCAGCCTTCAACTTGTAGCCCATTTCACAACTTGCTTCTGCGACTACTGTCCATACATTGACCATCCTGCGAGTACCGTCAGGTACAGAGCTGACACTGCTCCCTACCGCGCAGATGCCTCTCCGGCCGAGCCTACCTAGACAGGGCATCTCTGTCTGGCCCTCCATCGCTTCTTCCAGGACCATTCAGCCTGAGCCTAACGGTCTTCCCTCCCTCCTTCCAAGGGAAAGCTGTTGGCCCGCCCCGGCGTTGACCGACGCAAAAAAAAGACGCAATTTTTGAAATTTTCAGAGCTGAAAATTGCTGGATGTCTGGATGTATAGAAATAACAGTCATATGAAATTTTAGGTCTCTTGGCACGGAGATGATTCAATCTATGGTCAATAATATCAATAATAGTGGCTATAATGGAGACAGATGAGGTTCATAGGGCTCGAGGGCAATTGGGCAGGCCATTTATCCGGTGGCTACTATTGAAAGATGTCAAAATTCCATTGTGATGTCTGCTTCTCGGATTGTAACAACAGAGTAAGGATACGGTGTGCTGAATGCCCTGAATACGACTTGTGTGTACCTTGTTTCTCACAGGGGTCCTATAACGGCAACCATTTACCGTCCCATGACTATCGGATTATAGAGACAAATTGGCACCCTATACTCTGTGAAGATTGGGGGGCCGATGAAGAGTTGGCACTGATAAAGGGAAGTCAAAGCCTGGGGTTGGGCAATTGGCAGGATGTGGCGGATCACGTAGGCAGCAGAGATAAGGAAGAAGTAGCGGATCACTATGCCAGATACTACATTTACAGCGAGTATTACCCCATACCGGATATAACCAAGGATCTGAAGGTTGATCGAGAAGAGTTCATGGAGAAGAGAAGGAAAAGGATTGAGAGGTTCAGGGAAAAACCATTGGAGCCGTCAAGAAAACCAGTAGCATCTGTACCCAGCTGTCATGAGGTCCAAGGATTCATGCCGGGTAGACTGGAGTTTGAAACAGAGTTTGAGAACGAGGCCGAAGGTCCAGTCAAGGATATGGTGTTTGAACCGGACGACCAGCCGCTGGATATCGAGCTAAAATTGACCATTCTGGACATTTATAATTCTAGATTAACCACAAGGGCAGAGAAAAAAAGACTGTTGTTCGAGAACGGCCTTATGGAGTATAGGCGGCTGCAAAGCATAGACAAAAAGAGGACTAAAGAGGCAAAGGATTTGTTTAACGCAATTAAGCCTATGGCAAGTCTGATGACGGCGCAGGATTTTGACGAGTTTAGTCGAGATATACTCGAGGAGCTTCGTTGTCGGACTAGGATACGTCAACTACAAGAGTGGAGAAGCAATGGGATCACCACGATGGAAGCAGGTCTGAAATACGAGCGTGACAAGCAATTGCGGATATCCACTCTGGAGAGATTTGGATCTTCTGGTCATGTAGCGACCAACGGGAACGCCGTGAATGGACGGCATCGTGCCACTACCGCTCATAGGAACAACGCGGACTACTCTCAGAATTACAGTGAAGGGTCTGGGAGAAAGAGGAACATGACGATGAGCGAGATTCAGCATAGTAACGATTTTGGTCTACTTTCGCCCGATGAACAACAATTATGCATACAACTCAAAATATTACCGAAACCATATTTAGCCATAAAAGAGTTGTTGTTTCGGGAACTTCTGCGAAACGGTGGTGCTCTTGGTAAGAAGAACTGCCAAGATTTACTCAGTATTGAACCCACGAAGGCGAACAAGATCTACGAATTTTTTGAATCACAGCATTGGGTCTAGATACAAGTATATCATCTGCATCTCTATAATTTCCTTATAATTAATTGTAGAGTTTCATACCTAGGGTCGTTCTCCTTGTCTAGGTTATCCAGGTAGGTCTCTTGCAAAAATTGGGAGTAGCGTCTATGCAGTTCTTTGCTGGTCTCTTCATCGAGCTTGTTTTTGTAGGCGAGGTATTTCTTGACTGAAAGCTGGAGCTGCCCAATATCTAACAATGTTACAGGCATAAACCTTATATTCAGGGTTGTGTCCATGAATATGATATCAACGTAGAACTGTGGTAGTTCTTGTTGCAAAGATATGGAGTAATGGTCCTGTCTCCAAAAGTCCAGTACGTGATTGATCAGGTAATCCCTGCGCAGATCTTCGAATTGATCAAATAGCGCGATGTACTCAGTGGATTTCTCGTAAAGGTATTTGACTGTATCCAATGACAACTCTTTATTCATTTGAGCGTCCGTGATACCATAGTACCCTCTGTGTTTCTTTTGATAAGTTTCGCCCAAAGCGTCCATGCACAGGTCGAATATAGCGAGTGCAACATCACCACGGAGAGCTGGATTTGTCTCGTCATTGCCGAGCATATTCATATCAGCCTCTGGAAATTCATTTAGTTTATCCTTCATTGCATCACCAGTGGATGGCGCTACAATGGCGTCCTCGCCCGTCTGTGCCCTTTTGTCGTTCTGTTCTTTTAACATGTCAAGCTCCTGCTCTCTTTCGTTAATAAGCCCCATAACTTTCCTTCTATTGAGCAACTTGGTAATAAAGTTCAGTTCGAACTTCACGTATTCGTACCACAGTTTTGGAGAGTCGGGATTGAACCGCAGACCGTTCTGAAATACCACTCTGCAGCTCTTGAAGTTAGCATGGACTTCGTACTCGTATTTTGAACAACTGATCCACACTTCCACATTATTAGGGTGTAATCTCAAAAGTTCGTTGTAAACGTTATGAATCCTCTTGTATGACGTGCTGTTACCTCTTGTTTTCAGAAAATTCAAATGCATGGCCCAGAATTTCAAATCTGATGGAAACTTGTTACATCCTCTTTGGTATATGAACGCAATTCTTTGTTGGATCGACCAATCTGATATACTGTTTGTTTTGTTGCTATCCAGTATTCTCTTTACACGCTTCGCGCGCAGTTTTGCAACACTTGTTTCATAACTAATATACTTCATGTAATCTCGAATTGAAGATCCTCTGGAGTTCAAACGGTGTTCGAAATCCGTCCTTTTCTTCATTATTGTAGACACTTCATTCTTTGTAAATAGACCCTTATCGACCAGATCGTCTACTTCTGGGATACATTGTTCCAAATAATACCTAGCTTTTGAGGACATGATAACTCAATCGGCCTGTAATCGGTACCTTGCACTGTATCAAAGACCGTCAAATGCGCGATGAGATGAGCATCATTAATAGCCTATTTCTTCAAATTTTTCAAAAACATTGTTACCCGCCTAATTAGCTTTTTTGAAGCTTATTATTCAAAGGCCCCGGTACTAACTGATCACAGTGTCTCAATGGTCAATATCATCAACTCTCATCGCTTGTATTGTCGGCCTGAATAATGTTCAATAACGCCAGGCTGTGGAAAGTACGTATTGGCTGCTTCGAACCCGACAGAATAACCCGCGTTCCTCATATACTAACCTGTGTACAGTTCGCACAAGCAACCCGTTACCAGTCGACCAGAGCGGCTGAGAGTATCCTTCCTAATGCTGCCCTTCCACCTCGTTATACGCTAGCGACGGTGCGCGCTTTCCCCTCACTTGAACCGCTGACTTTTGCCCCGGTGCCAACCTCTGTGCTGGCAGTTCCTCTCAGAAGAGATATCCTATGGAAAGCAGTCGTTTACGAGAATGACAACAAACGTGTCGGATCGTCGAACCCACCCGGCAGAAGCGAAAATGGATACTCCAGGCGCAAACTGCTGCCCCAAAAGGGCTCTGGTAGAGCTAGAGCCGGTGACGCCAACTCGCCCACCAGACATAACGGTGCTCGTGCGCTGGCGAGAACCGCTCCGAACGACTACTCGACCGTGCTCCCAAACAAGGTGTATTCCCAGGCCGTGCTCAACGCCCTAAGTCACCAATACCGAAGTGGGAATCTCTTCGTAATTGGCGGGGCCAACGCTCTATCGGAAACCAGCGATCTAGATCTGAACGAGCTAGAGTTGGTACCCAATGACCCCAATGGCTCTGCAGGAGATATTCTGTTCGAAAGATTTATGAAGGAACACAACTTAAAAGGCAAGAAACTTTTGTTCATTGTTAGTCAACCCAGAGAGGCCCTACTACAGAGCACCGACCGTTTCAAGGACACTGTGGACGTTGTTCAACAAGAGCTTGTTGACGTCAACGATCTACTCAAGGCCAAGAGGATATTCATAGAGCTTGAAGCTCTCGAGTACCTCACAGTTACTCATTCCATCTAGTCCATCTTCACCTACATACAAACGAATAGTCATGTAAATAATCAACTCAAATTAGCGGGACTGTTTTCTGAACCATCCGTACATCCTGGAGATCCACACAGCTGTACATCTTCTGAAACTTTACTGTGACCAAAAAAGTTTTGCGCGTCTTGGCCGGGCGGTCGGCTCAGGCTGTCGTCGGCTGAATTCTCTAGGCAGGGCGCAGGTGTATCGTCCGTGTAGCGTCCGTGTAGCGTCCACCTAGCGATCCTGCCCATTCCGCCTAGACTCGGGTCCGTCCTACTGGCCCGTCCCAACAGCGTCTCTGCTTGTAAGCAGGACCAAGCCTAGTGGGCCACCGTGGTAGCTCCGGTGTAATGGTTGCAGTGTACAGTCTACCATAGTATAGTGAATTTTGCAGAAGTTGACGAAATATCAATGATCAAAAGACATGTTATTGTAGTTCATATCGAATAGAAACGTATAGCGAAGACCGGTAAAGATGTCTCTAGTTGTTCAAGAACAAGGTTCCTTCCAGCACATTTTGCGGTATGTTTACAAACGTCACAGATAGAAGAAGCAGAGAGCCATCCCGGGTGCGATAAAGTATCCCTGACAGGATTTGAAAGAAGATTTTACTACAGAGGACGACGATGGATGGCTCAATAGACGAGTTTGCAATTTATATGACAGAATACTAACGAAAGTACAGTTTGTTGAACACCAACGTTGATGGTAACATCAAGGTTGTTTATGCCTTGACCACCATTAAGGGTGTTGGTCGTCGTTACGCCAACTTGGTCTGCAAAAAAGCCGATGTCGATTTGCACAAGAGAGCTGGTGAATTGACCCAGGAAGAATTGGAAAGAATTGTCCAAATCATGCAAAACCCAACCCAATACAAGATCCCAGCTTGGTTCCTAAACCGTCAAAGAGACGTTAACGATGGTAAGGACTACCACACTTTGGCCAACGGTGTCGAATCCAAATTGAGAGACGACTTGGAGAGATTGAAGAAGATCAGAGCTCACCGTGGTATCAGACACTTCTGGGGTTTGCGTGTTAGAGGTCAGCACACCAAGACCACCGGTAGAAGAAGAGCTTAAGAAATCTACGGATCGTTATTATATTTGTACACGTATTTTCTATAGCCATTTCGATAGCCTTTGTAAAACAACTAGTGTGAATCATTTCCTATTGCATCGACTTACTATTACTGTGCTTATTATCGAGAGGATGGACAAGCATGCGGACTTTCAACCAATATGTCAATGTCTGTGGAACGGATATATGTATAGGTTTCAATTTGATGATAGAGGTAACAAAATAAAAGCTAACTTGAACCTGATAGATTTTCTAATTTCATTTTCGTTGTTACAATTAAGCAACGTCATTATATGGCCGTGTATCTCAAAATAATCTAAATATACGAGGACGATTGAAGCCACAACCAACCACCTCCAGCCAAAGGCCATTATGATAATTGGTCCCCCAGTGTACCTTTCAAAGTAAAAAATGGATAGAAAGGACCAGTAGAAAGAGCACTTCATCTCAGAAGATTCTCAGAAGATTTTACCAATAAACTTATCGTAGAACCACTCCCAATCCTTTCCTTGAGTTTCCATACGCTTCTTCTTTTCCTGTTCTCTGAGCTCATACTCCTCTTGCTCGAAATCAACAGCATCTTTGAAAGTAACTAGATCCACATCCTCCGGCTTGATACGTTTAGACTTCATGATCCACTTATAGCCGAAGTATGATACGATGTAGACAGGGATACCGATGTAGCCCGTGATGAAACTTTTGTAATCAAAATGATGGCCCAAGAATACAGTAAAGTTCTTAATTAGGCCAATCAAAATGCAGAAGAATAGGGCAATGTAAGAGGCATAAGGCTGGAATGGGGCTTTATATGCGAAGCTCTCCTTGGAGTAACCTTGTGCTCTTACAGCTTTATCGAAGTGAATGTACGTGATCAAAATCGAGACCCAACTCAATAGACCAAAGATCGAGGTGGCATTAACGAAGTAAGCGAAAACCTGGGAAGAAGATGAAGAGACAGTCATATAAGCCAGACAACAGAAGGCGGCTGCTAGACCTAGCGCGTAATGAGGAATACCCCACCTGTTAGTCTTAGCAAACAGTTTGGGAGCCTTACCATCCACTGCCAAACTGTACAAACTTCTTGATGCAACGTATAAATCTGAGTTGCAAGCGCTGAATACGAAAGCCAACACACAGGCATTGAAGATATGAGGTAGAACTTTAATACCAGCTGTGTTTATAGCGACAACAAAAGGTGATGCGGCAGCAGAGGTTGATTTCTTCTTTGCAGCTACCAGCGCTGGATCATTGTAAGGAACAACCATTCCAAGCAAGAAGATCGACACCACATAAAAAATGACGATACGGTACAACGTCAGCTTGATGGCTCTTGGAATGTTTCTTCTTGGATTCTGAGCTTCAGCGGCCACAATACCAGTCAACTCGACACCTAGGTACGCAAACAAGGCATAGACAAAGACGGAAGCAAAAGAGACGAACTTACCAAGCGAGCCATCAATGGCTTCTGAGTATGGCTTGAATGCACCTGGATTCTTCCAGTAACGGAAACCAATTCTATCGTGAGAGGGTCCACCGCCCAACATGATAATAAACATCAATAAGATGAGCCCCAGCATAACGACGACCTTGAAACTAGATAACCAAAATTCGAATTCACCAAAGTATTTGACCCCAAAAGTGTTGATAGCCAGGATAACAACCAAAAACACTGTAATCCACACACCTGGATTCACCTTCTCTCTGGGCAACCAGTATTGAATGACCATGGCCGCAGCTGTTAGCTGATTAGGTGTGATTATCAGATATTTGAAAAGATATGCGTAACCGACGGCAAAACCAAGAGCTGGGTCACAGTAACGCGAGGCATAACTTGTGAAACCATCTAGAGGAATGAAAGTGGCCATCTCACCCAGAGCAGCCATGACGAAAAAGACCAAAAGCCCAACAAATGAATATGCGATCAGCACAGCAACTGGCCCTGCAGTAACCAAAGAAGTACCAGTACCAATCAGCAACCCAGTCCCCAGCGAGCCACCGATTGCTATCATGGAAACATGTCTTGCCGACAAATCTTTTTTTAATCTCGTAGCCTCTCCCTTTCCATCTGAGACATACAATGCCTCACCGTCGCCTCCGAACGACTCTTCACCGGCTTCAATATCAACAACTTCAGTGTCATCGAACAGCTTCGAGCCTAGAGGGCTTTTTCCACTTGATTGCACAGGGTATGCATTTTTCGAGTCGTCGTTGCTCGACCCTGATACAGCAGAGTTATGTTGAACGATCATGCTCTCTCTAAAGGTTGATAGATGGATACTTTATCGTCTGAGGGAAGATGAAGTAAGGTTGCGAGCTTCCTTTTATAATTTTATTCCACCTGGGAGAATCCATTTATTCCGGCATTTAAACTCCATATTGAACAGCACCACTGCTGCATCCTGGATGATAAGAGGAGAACATGACTTTTTTTTTTTATTTTTTTTTTTTCCAATTGAATGCCAACCATGTTGGAATCAACCCTCAGATTGCCTTATCATGACTGCTCGATAAGTTCATAACAGGGCCTGCACAGCCTTTCATTGCGACATCTGCATCTCTTATCTCGGGTTCCATGCGGCGCTTTTTGAAAGGCCTTCTCGGTCAGAGAAGGCCTTTTCACGCCAATGTCAACAAAGACCCATATGCAGTCCCGGTACGATTTTGGGACCCTGGAAAACCTGAGCTAAAATCACTATCGTCAACCCTAGGAGAGGGAAAGAATGTCAGATAAGAAATCTGAGGTTCTCTGGGTTTTTTTCGTTCATCGGATGGAACAGAGAATATGACTGGTTGCATCACTCCGTTGTTACTTACCAACCGAAATTCAACAAACCTGGGGCGAGTACTCAGACATGTGCTCAACTTTCGCCTCATGAATCTGATTCACTTCTTGTTCTGTAATTGAATGGTGGATATTTTGGAACGGCTGAAGTCTACCACTGGTTACTCTAGTCATAATGGAAAAGCCATACGACAGTCCGCTGTAAATCGCTTGAACTCTTGCTCATGTGTATTGGCTGCGAAACTGCCTCAGTTTAAAGAAAGCATCTTCAAAACCACTCGACTAGTTAAACCTTTGACCAAAGAGCTTAGGACTTGATTCGTATCTAGTTGGCCGTCGATAGATTGATAGGATGAAGCCAGCCTGAGCTGCTTAAAAACATTGCAGCGGAAGCTGTAATCTGGACCTTGCATGACCGTCCGACAACAAAGAATGACTGATTTCGTGGTACTAATATGCATGAGAGGACCTGAAAGCTTGGGAGGATATCAAAGTTGTGTGACACATTTTTGGCCACACGAGGGCCTTTGATTTGTAAGCATTGGGGACTCAGATCTCAAGACTACGATAGGCACTCGGATGAAACACAATTTTGAACTTCCTTGGTCTTGAAACGACATGAAACGTTTTTTATGGAGGGGCGCATGGTACTCTGTATTAATGTTCGCTATTGAGTATGTTTCAGATCTGGTATCGCAGGAGGACTATTTCTTATGAGCTTGCTCAATCCCATTGGTTCAAGATCCTCATCCTACACTCAAACAGACAAGAATCAATAATTGCCACCTGTACTCAAAATCAGGCTAAGAAAAACACCTCCAGGCCTTTCTGGAATGAGGATGCCGCTTACTATTCCGAGCAATGGAGCCCCAATACGATGTTACCAATGGCGGCTAGAAAACTTGGTTAGAAGATCAACTCCGACTCGTGGTTTTCCACCCACAGGCGCCAATTACCAACCACTCATTGAAGTTACCGCTTAGCAGTCCTGTTAAAGAAGAGATTATGAGGGCTTGCAAAATTGGAATCTATCCGACGAGTTCCCAGAAAGAACGCTCAAAAAGTAGTTTGGATGCCAGCGTTATATATGCAATAAAGCGCTCAAGATGCACAATGACAGGATGTTGATCAATATTAAGGTTCTGCGTGAAAAACTATTGAATAAGAAGACAAGTACTCTAGAGCAAGAGGACATGGATTTCCGAGTTTCATTATGATTTGAATGACGAAACCCTCCGTGATTTGGTCAAAAAACTACAGTAGTAATATGGCCAAGTTTAAAGACAGGAGGCTTGTTAAGTTGAAGTCCAAGTCAAAGAAGGCGCCAGTTCAAACTCTTTCAATGCTGAAAAAAGTACTGGAACAAGGGAAGGAAAACGTTTTACAGCGACATACTCTCGCCTCGCATCTGCGTGCTGCAGAGCGCTTCTAGAGGAGCTGCCAGGAGATTTCAGGCTCCAAAGGACAAGGAATAACAAATATTACCTGGTTGTTCCTGTGACTGGTGAGGAAATAGCCAGGAAAAGCCCCGCAGAAAAGTTTGTATTTATTGATCCCGGGGTGAGAACTTTCATGACAGATTACGATTCCAGTCAAACTGTGGTCGAGATTGGCACGGGCGCCGTTGTGCGCATTGAGAAACTCAACTCTACGAGAGTGAATTCTCACCACTGCACCAAGCTGACCCAAAATCAAGGTCCAGTATGGCGACTCTCGCTCACTGACTCCTTCGCTTGACGATGAGGGCGGAGCAGTTCGATGGTGCAAGCGTCCATGAGGTTGAGGACGATTTTACGTCAAAGACTTGTTCTAGTTGTGGAAACTTGAAGGATGACTTGGGGCCGCCAAAGTATATAGCTGTGTAAAGTGCGGCCCGGTTTTCGACAGGGACTTCAACGCAGCAAACAACATCAAAATTTGCCGGCAAGTAGTGGTCGACTCGCGTTGGTCCCTCGTGGATTCTCCCAGGCGCGATGAAGAAACTTAGTATGATTATTACAAATTCGAATATGCTGGTGGTTTCAGATGCTAGGTTAATGGATCAAGGTATTTCTATCTAGTTCCTTGAGGGGAGCTCTCTTGGTTGGAGAACTGGATGCACTGGATATCAGACCGGAGGCGTTAGCCGCCGAGCGAGGCTTCTTGCTGCAAGGGCTACTAGCGCGGTCCCCATTGATGAGCTTGTTGACCCTGCTGTTGGGGGAAATCTTGACTGGCGTCAGGACCTTCTTGTCAGAGGTGAGGTGGAACGTTAGCGCTTGGCCTCTCTTGCCAAGCTCGGCTGCGGTGACAGTCGGGGATGTTTTAGCGGTCTCTGGGGTCTCTGAAGCCGGTGCTTCTGGTGTAACCTCGAGTTGCGCCACGCATGCGGCTCTTTGAGCGGCATTGTTCTGTCTCTTGCATGCCTGCCTCTTGTTCTGGAACCAGATTTGGACCGCCTTCTCAGACATGTTGCACCGTTCTGCCAGCTCCTGTCTCTTCCGCTTGTCTGGAGCTGGGCATGCATTGAACTCAGACTGGAGGATGTTCAGTTCCTGCGTGGAGGTTCTCCTCCTCTTGCGGCGGGCAAGAGGCGCATTATCGATCTTTGGTTCCTTGGTGGGAAAAGTCTCCTGAGAGTGTGTGATAAAGGCAAACGCCCGTTTGTTGTCGTTAGCAGACGGTGTTATCGCAGCTCTGGCGGCAGATAACGGTGTTAACATGTCGTTCTCCTTTGAGGACTGGCTAGTCCTCTTTTTCTTGACGACCGGCGTCGAAGGAGTGGCTAGAACGGAGCACTCGCCCTCTGTGGATGGTTTGGTTCTCACCCGTGGTTGCCCAGCCGGCGTGCACCATGTGGTGTTCATCGTTGGTGCACTTGCCGAGTGTCTCAACGCACTGTCCACAGATCTGGGGCGCCCGGTACCGCTGAACCCAAGTGGTGGAAGTCTGATCACACCATGATCGTCATTACAGAACCGGGACTTCAAACTGTCCAACAGAGGTGAACAAGCCTCGAAGTCCCGTTTTTCGTTGTTCAGCAACACGGCCAGAGATGGCAGAAGAGGTTTACCGGAGGACATCATTATCTGAAGGCAGAAGAGCTATACCGAACTACTACATTACCAAGAAATGCCCCACTCCGCTACATTGACCCATGATACTGTTGTTTTATATACAATACACAAACATGATCCGCCCCAAATCACCATCCAAATAGATCAACAATCTGGTATCCTAATCAAGCAGTCATATTATCGAGGTCGCGTTTCTGCCAGCATACAGCAACTATCCAAAACACTATATTCCACCGCGCAGGCTGGTCCCAATCCACTGGTCGTGTCCTTGGTCCTGTATGGCGAGCAGAGCCTTGCCCGAACGGGCTAAGAGATTGTTGTCGCTGCACGAAACAACAAAAAGATCGCTCTCCGAAGCCTCGCGTTCATACCTAATTGAGACAACCGTCTTGGCAAGGCTATTTCCATAAGGATGTCGCGTTCCTGGCAGTGGAGAGACGTTCGAGAGCCCAGTTACGCCTTGCATCCTCCATAGTGGCAGGTCTGCCATTGAGGGACCCGGTGGTTAAATCAATGTCACGTGACCTGGCCGTGTTCTCGAAGCATGGGCGACCGACCTGACGTACCCTATAGGCCGTTTGAGCCCGGAACCAGCGACTGGAGAGTTGAGGTGACTGAACCTGGAAAGTTTTCTTCATTTGGAGCCTTAATAGCGAGGCCTGTGCGGAACTAGGAAGGTCGGAGGGCTTCAATGATAACCTTGGCGAAAATGCGTGAGGGCCAACCTCCGAAACCGAAGGCCCCCGGCTGGCGTGTGCTGTATGTGATTTGCTCGCTTGCTGTCGCGGTATGGCTGATAACTCGAGGGTATGCGATGATTGGTCGTAGCCCGAGTGATGTGGCACACTTTGGAACGGAAACGTCAGATTTGGGGAGGTTGAGTGAAGAGGATGTGGAAGCGTTCAAGAGGCTCGGGCTTACTCCAAGGAAGCCCGTGACGATTCGGAATTTGGACACTGGCCAGGAGAGAAAGGTGCATGGAAGGTTCTTGCATATTACCGACATGCATCCCGACTCGTACTACAAAGAGGGCTCTTCGATTGGGAATGGGTGCCACAGTGGCAAGCCATCGGGCAAGAAAGACTATGCGTCCAGGTTCGGGGACGCTCTTATGGGCTGTGACGCACCTGAAGACCTGGTAGACTTCACACTGGGCTGGATCGAACGCAATTTGAGAGACAAGATCGATTTTGTGGTCTGGACAGGCGACAATGTTCGTCACGACAACGACCGGCGGAATCCGAGGACAGAAATGCAGATTCTGGACATGAATGATCAAGTGTCGCGGAAGATGCAGAAGCTCTTCTCTGACCCCAACAGTGACAACCCAAGAGACTTCGATGTCACTTTGATTCCAAGCATAGGCAACAACGACGTTTTCCCCCATAACATGTTTGCCCTAGGACCGACTTTACAGACAAGAGAGTATTACAGAATTTGGAGCAACATGATCCCTCAGGAACAGCAGAGAACTTTTGATAGAGGGGCATGTTTTGTTACCGAGGTCATTCCCGGCAAATTGGCTGTCCTCTCTATCAACACGCTCTATCTTTACAAGGCCAACCCGCTGGTGGACAACTGTGACTCGAAAAAACAGCCGGGCTATCAACTTTTAACCTGGCTGGGTTCAGTTCTCGAGGAGATGAGACAGAGGGGCGTAAAAGTATGGCTTTCTGGCCATGTGCCGCCCATCGAAAAGAACTATGCCGGCAGCTGTTACGACAAATTTACTCTTTGGACCTACGAATACAGAGATATCATCATCGGTGGGCTCTATGGCCATATGAACATGGATCACTTCATACCCGTGGACGGAAAGGCATCGCGCAAGGCGCTTGATGCTGCCACCGCTGCCAGCTTCTCTGAGGATGGTTACGAAGAAGATGATGAAATCATGACTCATGCTATGGCCGCTGGCGAAGCACATCTTATGGGCGCTAAGCCAGAAAATAAGGAATCGTATATGAATCGTGTCAGAGCCGATGTTTACAAGAAGATCGATCAGCAGCTGAAACGAGTGAAGACGACCTCGGACGATGATACCAGTTACGTCATTGATAAGAAACGTAAGAAACCTAAGACATTCGACGAAATCTGTGAAAGTTACTCCATTGTAAGTATATCAGGTTCGGTGATACCGACTTTCAACCCTAGCATCCGGATTTGGGAGTACAACATTACAGACCTCGAGACAGACAACTCCTCGTGGCAGAGGCATTCGTGGGATGCTTTTTACGAGAAGTTGAACGAAATCATGGAGCGCGACTACGAGGAGGAAGATAATGACATAGAGACAGAAGCGAAGACGAAGACAAGCGGAAAGAATCGTAAACAGAAGGGCGAGAACCGTAAAAAGAAGAAGGGCAAGGTCGACAAGACCATACCGAGAAAGAAGCCCGCAAAAATACCCCTGGGTCCAGCATATACTCCTCAACTATTCTCACCGACGAAATTTGTACAATACTATGCGGATTTGAAAGAAATCAACCAGGAATATTATAAACTCCTAGAATCTGGTAACAAAGTGGACGAGGCTGCCCAGCGTGCATTCAAGTTCCAGCTTGAATACACGTCGGATGACGCCCCTTATCCAATGAAATCACTGACGGTCAGAGATTATATATCACTAGCATCAAGGCTAGCCACTGACGAGAAGATATGGAAGAAGTTCATGAAACGAAGCTTCATGTCGACAGGTTACTCCGACGATAAGTAAATCTGCACGCAGATATTCATATCCCAGATTCAATAATTTTGAAGATCTATGTTAAAAGAGATTATATAGCTATAGCTGAGCTTGTGGCCATCTATTAGTTGGCAGTGGAGAAGTATTCCTTGGATTCAGAAACACTTGGCTTGATGGTGGCGGCACCTGGGGTCCAGTTGCATGGCAAGACGGTACCGTTCTTGTCGGTCCATTGGAAACCTTCGACCAATCTCAAAGCCTCCTCGACGTTTCTACCGACTGGCAAGTCGTTGATGGTAATGTGTCTAATGACGCCCTTTGGATCGATGATGAACAAGCCTCTTAGAGCGACACCAGCCTCCTCGATCAAGACACCGTAGTCTCTGGACAAGCTGTGGTTCGTGTCCGCAACCAATGGGATGTCGACCTTACCTAGACCACCGTCCTTTCTCTCGACGTTAGTCCAAGCCAACAAGGAGTATTCAGAGTCGGTAGATGCAAACAAGACCTGAGCATCGATGTCTGCGAATCTCTTAGCAGCGTCAGAGAAGGCAATAATTTCAGTTGGGCAGACAAAGGTGAAAGCCAATGGGATGAAAGCCAAGACAACGTACTTGCCCTTGTATTTGTCAAGGGACACTTCGTCAAAAACACCGTCAATGACAGCAGTCTTGTTGAAAGTTGGAGCTTGCTTTTGAACTTGAGCGACCATTGTAATATATTCCAATTGAGTTGTCTGACCACCTGTGAGAGCCACAATCGAACAGCTACGATCTGCTGATACAGGACCCCTTTTATACTTTTCCAACGTTCAACCCTTTCTTACCCGGAAGGTTAAACGATTTGTAATAAATGGTCAAAGGTCTCGAACTTTGATCAACTTAGAGGGCTTTGACTAAACTATGGCTGTTCGAGGCCTCTAGTAGCGGGTAATCCTGAGTCAGAGTCCAGTCCAATGCTTATATACTATGTATTTACTAATCTTCACCTCGGTGGGTCCAGATGCCTCTGGGCTCCGGATGCGTTGGCAGGCAACTCTGCGATGAGTTCGGGCTCGATGGGTGGAAGCTCATCGGGTGGTTGGTCTTGCTGGCCGGTGCGCGTGGCTCTCTGCTGCAAAATGAGATCTACTTGAGTTTTCACCGGTGGCAGTAAGATCAGGAAGAAGAGTAGAATGTTCTTGATCACGGCCACCGGAAGGGAATCGTGTTGTGGGTCGGGGATGATGCGTTCTGTGACCTTTGTAGTCAAATGTAGCGCTCTTAATCTTTCGTACCGGTTCTTGATTGAACGCACGAGTTGTCTGTGCCAGGGCAGTTCGTCGGCGGCGCGGTTTCTTTCAAGGTCCTTGCGTGCAATGAGCAGTAGTTCGTTCAGAGACTCGCGGTAGGGCGAGGAAATTGTGTTTCTGCTGCTAGAGTCGTACAAATCCAAGCAGGTGATGATAAAACTGTCCATAGGTTGCTTGGGCAGGTCCTGATCGTGGATTCTCTGGAAAATGGCATTTAGAGTCTCTGTGCTGTCTCCATCGAGTCCGCTGGCGTCGTACGCCTGGTAGAGGCTCATCCTCGATTCACGTAGGTTAGATGCCATAAAAATATCGGTGACTTTGGGGGAGTTCTTGCAATCCACGTAAAAACGCGGTGTTAGCGAGCCGGCACCGATGTAATGCTTGATCTTCACGTACGTTTCCTCGTTGATGACGTTCACGTTTAGATATGCGGACCACATATCCCAGATCTCGCGGGTGCTCCATATGCCTCGTAGGACGTATATCACCGAGATCAGCACGATATACTTCTTTTCAACTAGCGGTGTTAATCTCGACAGGAAGAAGAGCGGGATAATAGAGTAGTTCCCTAGGAGGTAAATTGTCCGGAACACCAGCAGCATGACGGGGAAGGCATGTCTGATGTAGGAAACAGGATTCCAGGGGCGCCCTTGCTGTGTCATTATGTCCCCGTTGGAGCCTACGTAGTTCACGTTGACCTCTTGCATTGCGAAGCTGTTCTTAACGATAGTTGTTTGCAGCTTCGATTCCAACCTGGATATTGCGCTGTGGGACAACTTCACAAACCCGTTCTCAATCATGCAGTCCAGCGATGAGATAGAGATGGTGTGGCCTCCTGCTTGCAACTGGATCTTGTAGGGATCCAGCTCATTCATCGGAACAAGGATCTGTTCGTCTCCTAGAGTGCACTTCGCGAAGCGCTCATCCGTGACTTGTACAGGCGTTCCGGACTCAGTGACGTATCGGTACTGACGATTGCCGATGGCAGGAATTGCAGTGGGATTGGCGCTTACATGCACTGATTGAGTTTGCGACCGTACTGACAAAGAAGGTTGCATGGAATGAGTGGCAGGTTCTGCTGCCTCTCTTTCGCTCTCTGCTGAAGTATCACTTTGGCTGAAAAGTTCAGTCCAAAACCCTGGACCGGGCTCATTGAATTCCTGGTTGATATGAACATGAATTTTTGCCCTGCCCGGCTCGTTAATGTAACTCATCATCTTTGCAGGGTTGCCAGCAAAATCGGTAGTGTGAACTAGTTGACCCTTATAGATCAACTTGATGTCACTGGTCATCAGGCGCAAGGCATGCGCGTACACAGTGCAAATAAACTCCTTTACTTGTTCGACTGTAGTGTCAGGAGTAACTTTCATCTCATTGATCGATAAAGTCGCATCAGAAACAAACTCCAGTACTATAGAATCTTCGCCATCATTGCTCTCAACGTTATGCTTGACCTTGAACATTATAGTGAAGTGTCCAGATCTATCGGGAGCAAAGTCGTAGCCCAAAAGCTCTGATAAAGTCAAATCGTCCTGAAATTCAGAGCTACTCTGATCATTTAAACTCACTGGGCTCTGCTTGCCTTTGATTATGAACCCAGCAAGGTCAGAGACGGTATGACGTTCCTTAAGCCCACACAGATTTTTGCTATTTTCGTTCTCGTATTCGCAGATCCCCTTAAGCACCAGTTTCTTCAGCCTAGCCACCGTAATCCCCATAGGAATATTGGGCTCATATGTCCGCATAACTTTATCCACAGAAAGAGCATTCACGTTAATCTCCAGGTTCGCACTCGAAAACTCAGTGTCTCTTTCGTAATCCAAGTTCTCAGCACCTCCAGAAAAGGAGTTCCTCCTTTCAAACCGTAATCTAATGAACCCTTGGCCATGCATAGGCTCCACATCTTGCAAGAAGGTGTCTAAAGAAAGCTCTTGAGACTTGTAATAGAAAGTGTAGGCACCTGGTCCTCCCAGCTGCTCAATATCACCATTCCCAGACGCTTCCAGCTCGGCAATCAGCTGTGAGTGCACGTATTGTTGCAATCTCTTCACCGTAGTCTTTGGATGAGCACTTACTAGTAAGTTCGTCCGAATCAGCCGGAAGTCAGAGGACCAAATGGTAAATCGTAAAGGCGCCAGCGCTAGACACTCCATCATCCTTCAAGCAAATCCCAACGGATCCAATAGTCCTTGTAAGCTCAACTGTTCCTATAAGCTATCTTATAAGGTGATCCATACAAGCTACCCGTTGCAAATGATGGTGAGACTATATACAAGCGATTAACTGTACTTCGAGCAACTAGGCGGCCCTGGTGATGGGCTTGATGATTCTGTGGCCCTCAAGTTACTCCAGAGAGTTTTTTCCTGGGCCGGATTAGTCGGTCTTGCCCCTGATGTGGAATTCAAGCTCTTTCAATTCTTTCTGTAGCCTGGAAATTGCTTCCTGGTTGTCCTGGTCCTTCATACGAGCCAATTCAGCTCTCTTCCTCCTGAACTGGGTCTCCTGGTCCTTACGCTCAAGTTCCTGGATCCACAGCAGCTCTCTAGCTTTGGCCTTTTCGCGCATCTGCTCTTCCTTAGTCTTCTGCTGCTGTACTGTAGTCCCGTAAATGTACGAACCGGCTATCAGAGCGACCAGGGTAGCGGCTTGTAGCCCCACACGCCATCTGAAGTAAATCTGGGCTTTCAACTTGTTTCCTGATCTGACGTTCTTTGCTGCTAAAATAACGGCACCGGTGGTCAAAAGGGTTCCCAGCGGAACCAGGGGCTGTTGTTTACAATGGAATACGATCTTGTCCATGAAGGGCATCTCCTCAGTGTCACCATCAGCCCCATCGAAGCTTGAAGGCAAGCGCGACATGATGTTCTTTGCCTGTATGTAGTAGTAGTGTACTGTTAGCTGCTGTTCAGCTCGCGTTTTCCATAGGTCTTATATACTGAGCAAAATTTACTCTTCTTCAGCTATAAACTGCTTCAGCTCATTGTACGCCCTGTCCAGATCGTCATTGACTAGAATACGGTCGTGTGCGCCCGTTTCGGCGTACTCGATTTCAGCCTTGGCTGCCGCAAGTCTCTTGGCGATGGACTCTTCGGTCTCGGTGCCTCTGCCTCTGAGTCTCTTCTCCAGGTCTTCGACAGAAGGTGGGGCCACGAACAGGAAACGAGCATCCAGATCAGTCTTGTACTTGACCGACTTGACACCCTGCATGTCGATGTCAAGGATACAGGTTCTGCCAGAGTCTGTGACCTTCTTGACGGATTCGACGGTGGTTCCGTAGTAATTGCCCGAAAATTGCGCCCATTCGATGAACTTGTCCTGTGAAATCATCTTCTTGAACTCCTCGACGGCTACAAAGTTGTAGTCCTTGCCGTCGACCTCACCTGGCCTTGGCGAACGAGTGGTCGAAGAAACGCTGAAACCGAACTTGTTGGGGAACTCGGCGAACAATTTCTTCAGCAAGGTAGACTTACCGGTACCACTGGGACCGGATAGAACGATAGGACGTGGCATTGGGATGTTTAGGACAGGTTTCTGTGACTCGATTTGTTCATCAGAGTAGGCCGAATTTTTCACTTCTTCACAGGGCATCGCGAATTAGATGGGATCTCAACAGGAAGAGCAGCGAAGAAACAGGCCAGTGGAAACCTTCAGGCCGTTAGATGGCCTTGATGGATGCAGCTGAAGGTGCGGTAGAACTCCCTGACCTTTCCAAGTAGATGAAACTGATTTCTTACCGAAATATGATGGCAAGCAGCACATCCAGGCTAGCGACGACAGATCTGATGGTATATATGTAAACCGCATACGCCGAGAACGCTGGTAGCAGCCAATTGACCTTCCAGGACCTCTCTTGACCGTTGTTTGAAGCTACCTTGCATCAAACAATGGTCGCTCGAGACGGAGTAATATATCAATCAATTAGCATGAAAGGGGCCTTACCAACCAACAAGTCAAACTGGCATTATAGGCTACCTGAGCAGCTTCTTTCGGATCATAAGTCATGTTGCTGCGATTACTGCTGGCTCTTTCATTCAGGGTCGTCTGGTGCCTAGGAGGAGCAGCTTCAAAAGATGATGAGGACGAATTGCTGCCGATGCCCAGCGCACCGGTGGATGGCGATCCTATCACCGGAGATCCAACCGGGGATGTGAACCCTGTCACAGAGGAGATGTTTTCATCATGGGCTTTATTCATTTTGCTGTTCCTGTTGATTTCTGCCCTATGGTCTAGTTATTATCTATCTCAAAGGCGCATAACGGCCGTGCATGAAACTGTGCTATCGATCTTCTATGGGATGGTTGTGGGACTTGTCATCAGACTCTCCCCGGGGCATTATATCCAGGATACGGTCACCTTCAACTCCTCTTACTTCTTCAATGTTTTGTTGCCGCCCATTATCTTGAATTCGGGCTACGAACTGAATCAGGTTAATTTCTTCAACAACACTTTCTCGATTCTGACGTTTGCTATCGCCGGCACATTCATATCTGCAGTCGTTATGGGAATCATCATATTCATTTGGACTGCGTTAGGGCTGGAGGGGATTAATATCTCGTTTGTTGATGCGCTTTCTGTCGGAGCAACCCTGTCTGCCACCGATCCTGTCACGATTTTGTCGATCTTCAACGCTTACAAGGTGGATCCCAAGTTGTACACCATTATTTTTGGCGAGTCCTTGTTGAACGATGCCATTTCCATTGTGATGTTCGAAACTTGCCAAAAATTCCATGGTTCTCCCGCCAAATTCTCCTCTCTATTTGAAGGTATAGGTCTCTTTTTGATGACCTTCATGGTTTCTTTACTGATTGGTTTGTTTATTGGGATCGTTGTGGCACTGATTCTGAAACACACTCATATTAGAAGATACCCGCAAATCGAGAGTTGTATCATTCTCTTGATCGCGTACGAATCATACTTCTTCTCCAATGGTTGCCACATGTCTGGTATTGTGTCTTTACTGTTCTGTGGTATAACGCTGAAGCATTATGCTTACTACAACATGTCTAGAAGAACTCAGATTACTATCAAATTTATCTTCCAATTGTTGGCAAGACTCTCTGAGAACTTCATATTTATTTACCTCGGGCTGGAACTGTTTACTGAGGTAGAGCTGGTCTACAAGCCCGTATTGATCATTGTAACAGCGCTATCGATCTGTGCTGCGCGTTGGTGTTCCGTGTTTCCTTTGTCAAGATTCATCAATTGGGTTTATAGAATGAGAACCGTGAGATCTATGGGTCGCGTCTCATCAACCAGTATGGCTGTACCCGATGAGATGCCATACAATTACCAGGTAATGACTTTCTGGGCGGGTTTACGAGGCGCCGTGGGGGTTGCTCTAGCCATGGGTATCCAAGGTGAGTTTAAGTTTACCTTGTTAGCGACTGTCCTCGTCGTTGTGGTGCTCACGGTCATCATCTTTGGCGGTACAACGGCAGGCATGTTAGAAGTGCTCGACATCAAGACTGGCTGTATCGATGAAAATGACAATAGTGACGATGAATTCGATATTGAGGCTCCAAGGCCTTCAGCTCTCGCGTCGGGAGGTTATAGGACTGCGTTGGGGCCCTATACAGATGATAATTTTCCAGCCGATACCCCTCCTCCTCTCGATATTCCCGCTGACGAGGATCATTTCTCGCCTGACTTTCCACCTATTGCAAATACGTCGAGTCCGACGAATCCAGCAGTATCACGGGTATCTCTTGAAACTCAACGTCTGAAAGACACCTTTGGAAATATATTCTTTAACTCTGACTCTCAATGGTTTCAGAATTTTGATGAACAAGTACTCAAGCCTGTCTTTTTAGACAGTAATCCTCAGCCTGCCCAAGATAGTACAGGAGGCTCATCAGCACCACTCGAAACTGATAGAAAGTAAATTGTCATCAAAAAATCCAGTTTTGGCCCCTGTCCTAACAGGCTTGTATATAAGCAGTAATCTACAAAAAATTATAAATTTTATGTTCAGCAAGTTATTCACTGCATTGATCAAGGACCCATTTACTTAACTTCACGACATCCTCATCAAGGTACAGGTCATTCAACAGAACATTGTATTTCAAGACGATTTCCAGAAAAGCACTGACGGATAGATCATACAGTATGGATATAACATCAAGCGTTTCGTTTTCAGCTTTTTTTCCGTATGATTCTGGATGCCAATCGGCGAACCTGCCTAGGGCACCAACTGATCTTTCCAAGCACTTCAACACTTCTCCAACAGAAGATACAACACCTCCTTTTGGATCTTCTTCAATGGCATTAATTAGCAGTCCCATCAGGGCCACGATACATTCGGCGTGGCAGACAGGTTGGGGAACCAGTTTCTCCGCCTGTCTTTTCTTCGAAATGAACCAGGCTCCGATAATAGATACCTGTGGCTGTTGGTCCTGAGACGATATGGCGGAAGGGAAGAAAAACAGGCTGATTTGGCGTTTTATTGTGCGTAGTAATGCACCTGCCACTTTCAGTAGTGCGGTCTCTTGTGTAATGATTGGCTCGTCGAACGCATGAGGGGGGCTTATAAAGTTGACGGAATTATAGGGCGAGACTTTTCTTTCACCTCTTGCCGCGTTTCTCTTGAGCAATATATCATCGTCCTTCAGCGTGATTCTATGTGTAGGACCGTCCTGTGGTAGAGGTGGCGAGCCAGGAAATCTGGGTTGCGAGAACCCCGTTGAGGTCACGAACACCTTATTTCCAAAGAGCTTATCATCAATGTTTTCATATGGTGACCTTTCATAACTTGAGTTTTCTGGTATTTTCATGCTGTTTTCTAGAGACTTCAAGTAGTTCGTTACATTTTGATTAGTTTCTTGCATGGTAGACAAACACGCACTCAGAATCACCGGCCATATGTGTGTATTTCTGTAGCGTGTGTGGTATATTGGGAGCCTTAGAGACGCGTCTGACGATGTAGCTCTGTAGGATAGTTCCTGGAATGCCGTGAACTTTGTAAATAGTTTCTTGGAGTTCAAACCAGTGACCAATGTTTCGACTGGAGTAGAAGAAAGAGATGAAATTGGTTTACCCTTGTGAAGACAGCCAATGGACATGTGGGCGTTAAATGCAATATTGATGAACTCTAGGTTAATGAAGATGCAAAAAGACAACAACATGAGTTGAATATGGCCCACAAACCCAACCCACCAGAACGAATAGAAAAGGGCAAAGATAAATGGGGATACAACTCCAAGGGAAGCTGTCATAATCGCGCACTTAATGATCATTTTGGCAATTCTGCTGTTGATGTACTGCTGAGGTGGTTGAAAATGAGTTTCAAAGCTGAAGGAGAGTCTGTCTAGATCAAAGAAACAATGCTGGAAGGTGTAAAGAGTAGGAATCAATACCCAAACGTGCAGTAACAAGCACCGGTTGAATGAGTAGGAAGCGGCTGCCCCTAACCGGAACAAATCGCTGTATGCCAATGATATCAAAAAACTGCACAGCAAATGAACCAGTTCGTACACAATTGGCCTCATACAGACGAACTGTCCCAGTACTGCTTCCAACAAATTAGAATAGCCTCGATATTGGACATGTAGGTAGTTTTTTCGAGTAACAACGATGGCTAAGGATGCCACATAAAGAAGGAAAAACCGAAGTGGGACCATCAATGCGCGCTCTAAATTCGAAGAATATCGATTACAAGATGCTGTGAGTAGTACTGCTTGCAAAACAGTAACGATAAGCGACATTCGAGTCGCTAAATGGTTGAACCTCGTCTTACAGATATCACCGAAGATTGTGTGGTAACTGTACCGCGAACTCAGCGGTATCGGATCATCTAGCATTATATTAGATTTAAACCTATCAGTTGACCTAGCCAGAATACCTTCAAAGCCCTTATGTTGGCGATTAAGGTACCTTCTTTGTTAGTATTTTTTCATCGATTTTTCAATTTTCGGTAAGGCGCCAAATTATCGATTGTAAGTCAAGTTTGAAAGGATTTGCCACAGAATAAGCTACGTAGTACCCATGATAGCAGGGTTTCGATAGCTTTTAGAGGCTCTGGTAGTCTCTTTTACCTTTGATTTATAAAGTGTCGAAGTATGGAGGAGAGGAAGCCACTTTTGGTGAAGACAAGTGAGGATATTCAGGCTAAACTGGATAAGAAGCTGGGACCCGAGTATATATCCAAGAGGATAGGATTTGGAAGCAGTCGTGTGGCTTATATTGAGGGCTGGAGAGCGATTAATTTGGCCAACCAGATTTTTGGATATAACGGATGGTCTACGGAAGTTAAGAGCGTGATAGTGGATTTCCTGGACGAGAGACAGGGCAAGTTCAGCATAGGTTGTACGGCAATAGTGCGCGTATCGTTGGAGAATGGTACGTTTAGGGAGGATATTGGTTATGGGACCGTGGAAAACGAACGTCGGAAAGCAGCGGCGTTCGAAAGGGCAAAGAAGTCTGCTGTTACAGACGCTTTGAAGAGATCTTTGAGGGGGTTTGGGAATGCATTGGGGAATTGTCTGTATGACAAGGACTTTCTGTCAAAAATTGATAAAGTCAAGTTCGATCCTCCCGATTTCGATGAGGGCAGTTTGTTTCGGCCGTCTGACGAAATCAGCGAGGGCTCCAGGTCCAACACTGTGGACCAGTCGGAAGCTGGTGGCACGAACAAACGCAGGCGCTTGACGAAGACGGGCCCAGGTCCTCTTAATACTGTGTTAGAATCGAACAATCAAAGGCAACAGTCCTTGCAGCGGCCTGTTCAACAGAGAAGACAGCAGCCTACAGGCCGCGTTGAAACTCACGGACCTTCTGAAATAGCACCTGAGCAGGATGAGCTTCTGGACGACTCCCTGATGTTCAGCGACGATTTTCAAGACGACGATCTGATAAACATGGGCAGGCAGGAGGAGTCTGCACCTGTACCGCACTCGACAGAGGAGAAGAACAACGAGAGCGTGACGTTCGTCACTGCAAAGGCAGCCCCCGCAGTTCAAAGCAAGAGGCCCGTTACTCAGGAGAATATGTTCGACCCCAAGTATCAGGCACAGTCGATCAAGCACACTGTGGACCAAACAACATCAAAGCATATTCCGGCCAGCCTTCTCAAAGAAAAGGGGATTGACCCCACGAGAGAATCAACCTACGAGAAATTCGCAGCAAAGGGCAAACAGATTGGAACAGACGCTTCCGTCTCGCAACAAAACGGACTTGACCCGAATTCGCAGCCAGCCCAAAACAACGCTCCACGATACGCCCCTCCAAACATGGTAGTGCATCCTAATTCCGCCTCTGTACTGCCCCATCCTCAAAATCCATCCCGAAGAGAAGTCGGCAAACCCAAACTCAATCCGCCAAATTTACGGAAAGCAAGTCCCTGAACTCTCTGGGCCACACCGTATTTGCATTGACGAGCTTTCAAAGGCTGAGAGAAAGCTGCAAGGAGATCAGCAGTCGATCTACTATGTACGCTAGAAGTATCTTCACTAGTATATAGCATTTGCACTTATTACCCGGCTAAAGCTCTTGGGAAGATTGTTACTGATCCGTGAAGAGAAGGGGAACTTTCAACACCATCCATCACAGGTTTGTGTTTAATGGAGAAAAGGACGTCGTCACTAGCCATTAAGACTTTTGACTGACTGAACTTGGTCCTTTTTAAGTTTTCATTTTTCTCTCAAAGTTATCGTATCTCTAAAAACACAATTATGGTCAAGTTGAGCAGGTATGAAAAGATTCAAAAAGAGCAAAACGCTGAGACCTTCAAGCCTCTGTTGGACGAGCTGACACAGTGTGACGATGCAGAATTTGTGAAGAAGCTCATAACGATTCAAGAATGGGACAGATCTAGAGACGACCTTTTCATTTGGACCCCAGTTCTCAATAGAATGGATGAAATGATGTCTAAAGTGGTCGACAAATATTCTTACGCATCATCCGATTTGAAGAAAGCGCCTGTCAAATTGATCGAAATGTCCAAGGAAGATGAATCTTTGTGTGTTCATCTTATGGAGTTCACTGCCCGTCTACTGTGTAACACGGAGAACAGATTTATCTATTCTTCTATGGACGTTATGAATAACTTGTTGAATTGTCCAAATCTCAAAGTAAAACTTTGTGCTGTGAAAGTACTGGCCATAATGGGAGAGAGGTACATCATAGCACGCGAGAGGATAGACTCCGAGAATATTTTAGGCGACACTTTTCTCAAAAAGAAAGCACTAAAGTTGGCCCTATGTTTGCCTTCTTCTACAATGGATGACGATGGGGAACATTTTTCGCTGGTGGATTTATATTTTGACAAGAAGAAATACCCCACGAAGTTCTCAAAGTTAAAATACACCTACTACGCCTCATCCATAGCCACGACCAAGAGGACGCAAGTTACAGGCTCTAAAGACTCGAACAACCAACCATCATCGATGAAAAAGTTCTGCTTATCGCAAGAAGATTTGCAAAGTCATTCCTTACAACAGTTGTTTGATAAAGGCATGGAAGTGATTCCGGCGGAAGACTGGTTTGATTTCTCTCTAAAAGTGACCATCGCTAAGGCATTCAGCGACGATTGCTTTGAAAACAAAGAATTGAGAAGCCTTATTCTGAGGGCGAAGTTCAACGCTGTTGCTCTGGTAAACACCATTTTCATACCGCCCCAGGTGAGTTCTAAGTTATTCGAGCTCGACCCTTATGCATTCAACAGTTTGACGGAATTTATGTCTCTTTGCGAAACCAAGATACCTAAGGAACTGAGGATAGATAGTTTATTTGCCCTGGAATGCGTTTCACTAAAACACGTATGGTGCTCTGACATTGTCAGAAATTTAGGAGGAAATATGTCTCATGGATTACTTTTCCAGATACTTCGCTATATTGGTAAAATTCTGCGAGAAAACTCCCCAGAAGTTGATGAGGAGTACAACGTTCGTTTCTTCTACCTCATTTCGAATTTAGCTGACGTAAAGGGTTTACATGAAAGTCTTTTGGCCGCAGGGCTGATACCAAGCCTGTTAGACATCATATCCACGAGGCACTCTAATTTTAGGCGCACGATGGCATCTGCAACGCATCTTCTAGAGGCTGTAATCAACGATGGCGACTCTACCGCAGAATTCATAAATAACAATGGATTCACAATACTCATAAATTCAATCACTGAAGAGGTTGATTTCGCTCTAGAGAATCCAGATTTTGGCAACCCCCCGAAGTATTCTGTGGTTTACTATTCTGTCTCGTTCAGGCAGTTAGCTTACATCAGAAGTCTATTGAAGCTTGTTTTGAAGCTCTTAAAAACAGATTCTGGTGATCGTATCAGAAATCTCATTGACTCTCCTATTCTCGTTTCTTTGAGAAAGATTTTGGAGAACAGACCCATTTTTGGTTACACACTGATAACCTACGTACTGGACGTCATACAAAAGGTCATTAATAGTGAGCCAACGATTTACCCTATTTTGGTAGAGGCGGGATTAATACCTTACATTATAGACAATTTCTCCAATTTCTTGGGGCCTTACTCCGAGCTACTCGCTCTCCTTCCTGATGTTATTTCGGCTTTGTGTTTAAACACAGAGGGTCTGAATAAGGTGAAGGAGAAAAACATGATCCCGTTGTTGTTTGAGGCAGTGACGGAACCAAAATTTGCAAGAGTTCTGTCGTGGAAGGAAGAAGCTACAGACTTGGGCGCTTCTATGGACGAGCTCGCAAGGCATTATCCTGAGCTGAAGTCACATATATTCGATTCCTTTGCCAGCATGGTCAAGAGCTTACCAAAGCAAATTGACTTCGATCAGCCATATCTATACAACTCTCCAAACGGCACTAAACTTTTCTACGAAGGGAAGGATGACTCGTTCGAGGAGAATGAGGAAAACGCTGGTGAACTCGCGTTCTGGGATGTTCAAAAGTCTGCTCCCATTGTCGACTGTTTTGCTGACATCTTCTATGGAATGACCTTGGAAAACTCCACTCTGGAGGGCCTTCCAGAGAAAATTAACTTTCGAGACTTGTTATCCATCATTGCCATGAAAAGACCACCGTTCGATTATACCACTTCTCAAGCTTTGCTCAATTTTACTGATGTTCTTCAGCTGTTTGATGAACAACATAGAGAATTTGCATTACCTACAATGATGAAAGCACTTGAAGAACAGCTACTGTCAGTTCAAGAATTTTTAAGTTCTGACAACCATCACAGTTTCATCTTGGAGCGGACCGCTCAAGGAAAGAATAATATCATTGAGTCATTGTTGGCTGATCTTCATCGTTTGTCAACAATTCTATACATAATGACGGACGTTTATGTCAACACAACTTCTCTTTCCTCTACTCGTATCATGCAAATTCTGGAGTATTTCCGTAATTCTGGTTTGTCCATGATCAAAGATCTGAGGTTGCTGTTTCAGAAGTCCGCTTTAGAAGAAATGTACTTGACAAGCCAGATGCCCGATGAAGCGATTACCCATACACAGCCCTCATCTCTGGGAAATGTTCCACCTGTCCAAATTCATGTAAGCAGACCCATAAGAAGAGAGATTAAAGACAACTTCACTTCCACCAAACTCAAAAATTCATTTGAAGTAAGGTCTGTGCTTAACAAGCTTCAATCCTGTACAGCTATGCTCCTGAGATGTTTCCTACGACTAAGCCATGCAAAGAACATGGATCTCGAGAGCTACGATAAATCTCTCGAAGTTCACATTTTCGATGAAATTACTACTCAGGTGATCAGTATGATGCACGCTGTTCCACTTGAAGGCAATCTGCCCTATTTTTTGGTCATTTTTAATCTCAACAATCATATTTTTACCTTTCCGAAAACCTCGGTAACGGGTACTGGTATCCTTCAAACTGTTCCTGCTTATCTCTTTTATCAGGGAGGAGGTTACAAGTTTTATTTTGATTCGGTTAAGGAACTCTTTAAAAAAATGTCGAGCTTTTCTGACTTGGCAGCTATCGAAGAAGTCGATTTTATAAAAGGCTCAGAAGAAGTTCTGACTCTAAGCTGCCTTTTGAACATGCTCACTTTTTTCAACAAATCGATGCAGTTTGATGCCATGGAGAATGTTAGCAGTATGGAATCTTTTTATCCTCATCTTGTTGATGATTATAATGTCACGAAAGCGCTCATGGTGATCGTCAAGATTATGGCCCTTGGTCTTATTTTTGATTTGAATCAAGAAAGATTACTTTTCAACCGTCAATCGCGCTCGGTACCTTATGCCGCGTTTAAGCAAACCCTTACAATGCTGAAGAATATCTTTTCTGATGCCAACGAGGAAGACGAAGAGTTTTATGAACTTCGCTGGGATTTGATTCCGCCATCTTGGAGAAAGGTTCGTCTTTTGGAATCTTGTGGCATACTTGAAGACACTGCCGTGACGTATTTGATCTCAGTCAATGACGAACTCCCATCGAATGAAATGCCCTACATTTTTCTCAATGATCAATGGCAAAAATACCAAGAGCTTATGTCAACGAATAAGTGGCAACTACATGCGGTTCCTTTGGAACCGCAGTATGAGCAGAAATGCTCTAATGAAGATTTAGATTCTATGCGGAACGAATTCTTCGATAACGATTTACCTCAAACCGTTTTTGATGTGCTGCCAAATTACCCTAAGCTGGTCAACGCGTTTGCGCGAACTCTTTTGCAGATGTTCAGTAGCTATGACGAGCCTAGCGAAAACTTTGCTGCTAAGGTTTTGGATAAAGTCATCGATACTGATTTGGAGGACAGTGCCACACTTTCATCTCTAATTCACCTTTTCGGCATCTTCTTGAATGAGAAATACGTTTATGAGAATGCTGACAATCACATTCACAAATTTTTGACTTACCTTCAAAGCTCCCTCAGACCTGAATACATAAACAGCCCGTGGTTCTCCAAAGCGTTATACGTCTACGAAATCATTTTAGCCAAATCGGAAGTTCCTCTCCTCGAGCCTCTTCCTTCGGATGTGAATGTTCGATTCAGACTGCCTCCAATGACACCCGTTTTCCGAATTCCCCAGAACATCAGACAAAGTATCTTCGACACTCTCATTAGGGTAGGTGAAATTACTAGCTTTTATTCGGCTTTGGCAACATGTCGTATCCTAATTTTCTACGCTCGAGATGAAGTCTTTGCTGGAGAAATTGCACGGTCTGGAATACTTTCAAAGCTTCTGAAAGTTATAGGCGTCTTCCAAAAGTCTGAGAAAACAAATTACCTCGAGTCTTCATTTCTGCTACTTGTTAGACGTTGCTTCGAGACTACGGATATCGTCACCTCACTGATCAAATGTGAGCTAAATAAGAGTTTCACAACACGTATCATAGGTGATCACAAGGAAAAGGAACGCGACTTGACGGGCATAGTTGAGGAAAAACCTCATGTCGTTATGAGAAATCCCGAGGTTTTTGTTGATGCCCTTTGTGAACATGCTAGATTTCAATCTTTCAATGATGATGGTAAGCTGATCGACTATAATCTCTCCAGGATCTTTGATTCGGAGCAGAAAGAAGCCAACGATAATAAAGTGAAATCTGCATCGAACGGCAATCTTCACAGCAGAACCGGTATTGTCCACCTCCTACTGTCCCAGTTAATGGCGGCTTCAAAGAAGGATTGGACTTCGGAACCTGTCTCTTCTGACAAGGACCGTCAAGAAAAAAAGGATGACAAAGTGCATCCTACTCGGAATACTGTATGTGCGTATATGATGTTTCTTTTGAAGGTTTTGGTGGAGCTTGTTAGCAGCTACAAACAAAGCAAGTTTGAGTTTTTGACGTTTGACAGAAGAAATTCATATACAGAAATTCCAAAGCCTAGAGCTACAGCATTAAACTTCATTTTGTATCAATTGCTTGATAAGTCATCGGGACGTGAGCAAAACAAATTCCAGGCGAAAAGAAGGGAGGTGATTAGCATGCTTGCGAGATCTGTGATTGTGGGCTTTTTGGCTACAGTCCAGGATGATAGCAACAGGAAAAGTGACTTGAAAACTATCGACCCAGACATGACTTTTATTCGAAGGTTCACTATCGAATCCATCGTCAAAGCTCTGCGGAATACTTCCGCGACTTCCAAGCTGTTGGAAGCGAATGTGAGTAAGCTGGATACATGGTTTAAAATGATTTCATCGATTGTTTTCGTTCAAGCCCCCTACTTGCGTCTAATATTGGATTCTAACAAGATTGATGCTGATCAGTATCAGATATGCAAGCTTATGATAGAAATGAACGTTCCAACGGCAATTACTGACTGCATGGCCCTACTCGATCTGAACTATCCATTCTGCAAGAAATTGATGAATAATGCTGTTGATCCATTGAACTCTATAAACTCCGTTAGAACCAATTATGCCGATCTGTTTAAAATAGAAGGAAATGATGATGAAGTTGAGGTTGATGAAGAATCGGATAGGGAGGATCCTTCCGACATGTTCAGAAACTCAGCGCTGGGCATGTATGACGTTGCTGATATTGAAGAGGAGGACGATGATGATGAGGACTCATTGATTGGCGATGACGGTGACATTGCGTTTGTCGATGCGGATGATGAGGCTTTTGAGGTAGTTTTCAGCGATGAGAACGAAGCTGAAGAGGGCGGCGATAGCGCATCTGCCTTTGAGAGTGATAGCGATGAGGATATGGACTCTGCAAGCAACGATGACATCTCTGAAGATATGGACTCAGAAGGGGAAAGAGTTCATCATAGTCCAAATGATGAAGGTGACAGTTACGATGATAGTGAAGACGTTGAGGTGATTGATGTTGAGGGAGGACCCTACGAGTCAGACCTTGATATTGATTTGAGTGACTATGGTATTGAAGAGTCTGACTGGGAGTCCGGTCTCTCGGAGCTTTCAGCCTCCCATGACGAAGCTGAAGATGCTGATGGTGCAGATAATGACGATGAGGGACAGGGTAGTTTGAGGCGAAGATGGACAACAGCAGATGGCTTCGATATTGTCGAGGATACGTCAGACGAAGATGAAGCCACAGGAGTATTTCAGGGCATTGAGCATGTATTCCATGGCGAAACACAGCCCCTATTCCGAGTACAAAATGGTCGAAATCATGGCCGTCATCATCAGCGCTCGTTCCGTAGCCATGGCCATCAACCCTTAGGATTGCCTTCTCTAACCTTATTGAATGGTGGCCGCAGGCACCAAAGCAATTTAATCAATCCGCTTGGTCCTTCCGGTTTAGAAGAGGTGGAGAATAGTATCTCGGATCAACTGGTCAATGTTGGCTCCGGCTCCCGCTACAGGCAAGATCATAGCCATTTCGCGGGTGTTATGTTCTCGGGAGAATTTTTCGACGAGAGATCTCCTGATGGCATTATGCTGAAGCCCACGGTCTCCAGGTGGAAGGATATATTCGACATGTTTTACGATTCCAAGAGTTATGCGACCTACATCATACCTACTGTAATATCTAGGCTATACAAGCCAAGTCTCGAGCTCATCCAGGATGCTAAAAGGAAGGAGGAAGAAAGAAAGGAGCTAGCCAAGTCAAGAACCGATTTGGCGACAAAAGAACAACTAAAACCTTCAACCGCTGAGGAGGAGGAAACTTCACGCCACGAATCTAATGACGGACCCATAGAACATGAACCTGTCTACGTAATAATCGATGGTGCTGAAGTTGACATTGGTGGTACAGATATCGACGCAGAATTTTTGAGCGCCTTGCCAGAGGACATGAGGGCTGAGGTCTTCGCTCAACATGTTCGCGAGCGCAGGGCTGAGGCCATGCACCAAGACATACACTTGAGAGAGATTGACTCTGACTTCCTTGATGCAATACCTGACAACTTAAGGGAAGAAATATTAGATCAAGAGACGGCAGAGTCGAGATTCTCAAATATAGTACACTCAATCAGTGAGCATGACGAAAGAGATGTCGACGAAGAAATGGTTAGCGGGGAGGAACCCGATGATGAACCGAATACTACCAGTAATAGAGGACAAAGGGAAGAGAGCGAGAAAAAGAAGCCTGGTCGCGTTTATTTCTCGCCTCTAGTGGAACGTGCGGGTATTGCAGCCATCATGAAATCGATATTTATATCTCAGCCCTACATCCATCGAGAGATTTACCATGAACTTCTCTATCGACTATGTTCAAACAAGCAGAATAGGAGTGATATCATCAATATTCTGCTACTAATTCTCACAGAAGGGGTTATAGACCAGCACTCTTTGGAAAGGGTTTACAATTTGATATGCTCCCGTGTACATGGCTCCACAAAATCGCAGGTCGGCACTTCGACGATTCGTTTGCTGCCAGCAGATTGCACACCTTTGGTTGTTGCTAATCAAGCCATAGAAGTTTTACAAAGTTTGATTGATTCCGATAGCAGGCTCAAATACTTCTTTATCACGGAGCATGATAATCTAATGATAAACAAAACGCCCATTAAAAGCAGACGAGACATTTTCAACAAGAACATGAAGTGGCCAATAAAGTATCTTTTTGCGTTATTGGACCGAAAGATCATCACGGATGAAACTGTTTTGATGGACTTATTGACAAAGATCCTGCAGGTATGTACGAAACCTGTTGAGGCCATTGCCAAAAATTGCGACGGTAGTAATTCCAAACGCAAGTTCCCTATTCCCTACTTTGATCGCGCCGACTTTGAAAAGATTGTAGCAGTCATAAGGCTGGAAAGTTGTAACACAAAGGTCTTTCAGCAGGCCTTAAACATTATGCACAACCTTTCGATCCTCAAAGATGCTGTTGAAGTTTTTACAAAGGAATTAACAATGCTGGCAGTCGAAACCGTAAGAATGCTTGTTCCCGATCTGGAAGAATACACTCGAGAAGGTGCTTCGGCGGCCAGTGGCAATGAGATAAATTCGGAACTAGTTCAAAAATTCACGCTGCCTAGCTCACACCAGGCCAAACTATTGAAGGTCTTGACAGCAGTGGACTATCTGTATACACAGAAAAAGGACTTGACGGAAGAAGATGTCAACAAGTTAATGGCTGTTTACAACGAAATGAATTTAGGACAAGTTTGGGCCTCGTTGAGCAAGTGTCTTTTTGAGTTTGAAAGCCACAAAGGGTTAAACACTTCCGCAACTGTTCTATTACCTCTGATTGAATCTCTCATGGTTGTGTTCAAACACGGGAAAACGCTGCAAGGTAATAAGAATACTTTGAAATACGAAGATGAGAAATCTTTGGATTTCGCTCAACTTCCTGTAGAACAGCTTTTCTTTCACTTCACGGAGGCTCATAAAAAGCTTTTGAATCAGATGATTCGCTCAAATCCAAAACTAATGAGTGGACCGTTTTCACTGCTAGTCAAGAATCCTAAGGTTCTGGACTTTGATAATAAGAGGTATTTCTTTATTGCCAAGCTGGGCAACGAAGTACAAGAGAGACCCAAGTTAAGCATTACTGTTCGTAGGGAACAGGTCTTTTTGGATTCTTATAGAGCTTTGTTCTTCAAATCTAATGACGATATAAAGAACTCAAAGCTTGAAATTACTTTCAAAGGTGAGAGCGGAGTCGATGCGGGCGGTTTAACTCGTGAATGGTATCAAGTTTTGTCGAGGCAAATGTTCAATCCTGACTATGCTTTATTTTTACCTGTTGAGTCGGACAAGACTACATTCAGGCCTAATCGAACCTCAGGAATTAACCCAGAACATCTATCTTTCTTCAAGTTCATTGGTATGATCATAGGTAAGGCAATTCGTGATCAATGCTTCCTAGACTGCCACTTTAGCAGAGAGGTCTACAAGAATATTTTGGGAAAGCCTGTCTCTTTGAAGGATATGGAATCCCTGGATCTCGATTACTATAAGTCGTTAGTTTGGATATTGGAAAACGACATCACCGATATCATCGAAGAGACGTTTTCTGTCGAAACTGATGACTACGGAGAGCACAAGGTAATCGAGCTCATTGAAAATGGCATGAACGTGCCGGTCACAGAACGAAACAAGCATGACTATGTCAAAAAGATTGTCGAATACAAACTGCATCTTTCAGTGAAGGAACAAATGGACAACTTCCTACAGGGCTTTTACGCTCTAATACCGATTGAACTGATTTCGATATTCGATGAGCAGGAACTAGAATTGTTAGTGAGTGGGCTACCAGATATAGACGTCGACGATTGGAAAAACAATACAACATACGTTAACTATACGGCAAGCTGCAAGCAGATTAATTATTTCTGGAGGGCTGTTCGATCCTTTGATGCAGAGGAAAGAGCCAAGCTACTGCAATTTGTTACTGGCACCAGCAAAGTGCCATTGAATGGGTTCAAAGAGTTAACAGGTGTTAGCGGAGTTTGTAAGTTCTCCATCCATAGAGACTATGGTTCCGTTGATAGGTTACCATCATCTCATACTTGCTTCAATCAGTTGAATCTACCGGCGTATAGCTCCTACGAAACGCT
The DNA here is from genome assembly GCA_003705175.3 of Torulaspora franciscae. Lineage (NCBI taxonomy): Eukaryota > Fungi > Ascomycota > Saccharomycetes > Saccharomycetales > Saccharomycetaceae > Torulaspora > Torulaspora franciscae. Next base: position 793,458 of record PPHX03000001.1, read on the forward strand.
GCGTGGGTCATTGCTATTAGCAATAAACGAAGGTCATGAGGGATTCGGAATTGCTTAAGGGTCCCTCACTTTATCAACCTACACAATAGTGTATATTTTATCGTTAGGAACATACTTTTGTTTATATTGTATTTTTTCTCGAACTTCCTTATAGTGGCCGCTCCCATACTAAACATTAAAGAACAGCGGGATGAATAAAACAATAACTCAAGCCTAAGGCTACTTAATCGATTGAGCTTACTTCAACTATTTTGAGTAGGCTCACTGTCCCTCGACTTTCTCGCGTACTTTACATGAAACAAATTAAGGGAATTGAGAGTGTATATACTACATAAATTATTAAACGTCCTAATGCTACTGGTGTTGTTCCACATTTTGCCTTGACTCACTGGCGGGCTCATCCTCCACAGGCCCAATCCACTCCCAGCATTTCATTATTTCTCCGTGAATTTCCATTAAACTGGACTTGACGTTGGTGTTGTTATTCTCCAAAATCTTGACGACTTCTTGCCACATCAAGTTCTTACGTTTAAGATCCGTAATATTTGCCAATAATACGTCTCTAAGCTGGACTGTGCTTAAAAAACTTACTTCTTGCTGTTGTCTTTTAACGGCCTTCAATTTAGCTACAACTTTCTTGCTGATTTCTTTCACTTCTTCTCTTTGCTTGTAATATTTTCTGATTCTGTATGAAATGTACCTGACCAAAATGCCAGTTAAGCTTACTGTCCAGATGAGAGGGGAAAACCTTCGGTAAGTATTACTTATTTCCCTTTCAAATTTGCACCTGAGACCGATGTACTTCTTGGATGTCGAGCGAAAAATCCTTTTCTTATCAGTCCCGTCTGCTTCTGAAAGATGTCCTTCCTTCCCTTGAAGACCATCGGTTTTAGTGTCGTCACTGGTACTATCAACGGCTGGAGATCCACTGTTTGGTAGCTGTCGAGATAATATTGTATTGTTAGTAAAAAATGTTTCAAAAACGGTATCGTTATGAATAAAATTAGTATTACTCACTTGCCTCCAGGTTATTTCAGGTTCTTGTACTAGATCGGCGACAGCCTGGGCCCATAGGCTGTCGAACTCTTCATCGTTGATCCATGGTGCACGGGACTCATAGAAAATCTGATAGAGCTCCTCTTCCGTCATGCCACTTTTCAGGTCATCTTCACATTCTCCACAAGAATGCTGAGCATTCTTAGTCCTCAGGAATTCTAGTGACTTTTTTACTACCTCGGCAACCAACTTTTCTCTCTTACTATCCTTGACGCAGGCGTCGCTGAGTGGAATCAAGCCATACAAGCCCAATCTGTTTCTCTGAAGGGTATACTCTGGCTTGCATTTGAGTTTCATATACGGATAGCATATAGCATGATCGGGACATGGTAAACAACTTGGCCTTTGTGTTTCCAAAAAGTTCTCCAAATTTTTCAACACCGGCGACTCGTAATTGAACAGCTGATTAGATTGGGTCTCATGGCCACAATATCCAACAAGCACCCTCTGCTCACGATACCAGAGACCGTAAATGATTGGCAACATTATCAGAGCGAAAAGAAAGAGTGACTGGAATGTTCTCGCAAGAGTTTTAAAACAGGAGAGAAGCTTGAGCTTGATTGATGATTTTCCTGGAAGTTCTTGAGCCATTTCGTTCATCTTGTCAATAGCTTCCTGCATGGTTTCAACGCGATCATTGCTCTCCTGTACATCCTGCTCTGTGATCAACTCGGGCGTTTCTATTCTGGGCTCTGGTTCATCGCTCGAGCTATCCTCATTGTTTTTGGAAGACTTTACGGTCTCTTCCGATGATACCGCTTCTGCCTCAGGTGTTGTTTCGTTGTGCACAAATGCCGGTGTAGCAGACCTCGACGATTCACGCTGTGTGATCGATATGTCGGCTTGCCCCGATGCGTTCTCTTTGTCTACGCCCGGCTGTCCATCAGCACGGGCCAGCACTGGCACAGAGCTATCCCTATATGCCACCTTCAACTCTTTTTCAAAAGCAGGTGATACTTTCAGTTTCGTCAAATCTGGAGTCAACGACTTCTTGGCAAAGCTGAAATCATTCTTGGGAGACGACTTTTCGACGCTCAAGTGACCCGATATGTCTCGACGAGAAACGTTCAAAATAGACGATTCATTGAACGAAGAATCCGACGAAGAAGAGCTCTCGAACTTGTCTATCGTTAAAGACTTATGCGGGGACTTTTTTGGCGTCTTTTGCGCCACTTTATCAGTGATTGGAGTATGGCCTCCCTCTCCAATCTTCCGCCTTCTCTTTTTCTCAGCCTTTTCCGCCTTGATATCCATCTCCAGGTCGCCCTCAGCATCCTTGGCATCCGCTACATCCGCAACTTTCCGTTTTCGAGCCTTTCTCTGGCCGCCTTGTTGAAATTCGTTCACATCACTGAACGGCGAGTTTTCCTGAACTTCCGCACCCTGACTGTTTGTACTGCTATCCCCGCCGGTTGTCCCGCCATCAACGTTTTCCGAACTATACGGTCTCTTATCCTGCTTCTTTCTCTTCTTTTTCTTCTTCTTAGGGTCGGTTCCAACTTTCACAATATCCTTATCACTTGGTAAAAGATTCTCGTAATTCTTTCTCAAACTAGGTATCTTGGGCTTCACAAGCTCATCATACAGCCCAATCAGCGTGCTTTTCTTGGCCTGTGGCTGAAAGTCAACTCCATTTTCCGTCAAAATCCTTCTCAGTTGTGCAACTTTCAGGCTACTGGGGTCAAACCCTGGCTCCAAATACTCGGTATCCATTACCAACAGACTTCAAACCTTCCTCAAGCCTTATATACCACCTCTATTCCTCCTTATGTTGTGGTAAACAGTTGATTCTTCATCAAAGGGACGCAAAATCACCGTCACCTTTAACGTATTAAACAGTGGTCCTTTTATTGAAGAGTTGTATCACAGTTCGAAGCTTGATAGTCGATAATCAGGCCTTAAGAGGCGTATTGTTGGAGTATTGTTGGGTCAATTACCGGTAATCACAATGAATGTGGATGACACCGCTAAGGAATTGACTGATTTGTCGCTGGAACCCGCTCCCTCGTACGATGCCCCGGTGTACACTCTCAGCAATGAAGATCTGGTGGAACAGGATGGTGGGGAGAGATCAGAATTGCAAGGAGCGCAGTTTTCTTATCGGCAGAACAAGCAACTGTTCGAAAGTGGATCGAAACAAATGGCAGTGGACGATCGTTTGGGCCCAGATTCGATTATGGACCAGCGTAAAAGAGCAGCAGCTCAGGACTCTTACAAGATGGGCTCGCTGGCAGAAAGTGCTGCGGAGAAGTTTGCTGACGTTCCTTTTCCCGAGTTGAATGGACTATGCAAGAATGTTGTAGAATGTCGCCAGTTGAGAGCCAAGTACCAGGGCTTGTCGATGCAAAGAAGCGACCAGAACCCGAAAAATAAGCCCGATTGGAAGATCTATCCACCCCCACCAAAGCCTACCTACGACGCAGCTACCAAGACTGTGATGAAAGTGGAGAACAAACCGGACTCTGAGGTGTTCGATCTCTCGCAGTGCGAGATACCGGGAGAAGACACGGAGTGGGATTACGGTGCCAATGACGACGACTCGTATGTCGTTCATCGGAAAAACGCCAAGGATCAGGTTATTGCTGAAATACCAACTCTGCGCGATTACTACCTGGATCTCGAGAAGCTGGTCTCGATCTCGTCAGACGGTCCTGCCAAGTCCTTTGCTTTCAGGAGGTTGCAGTACCTGGAGGCTCGTTGGAATTTGTACTACTTGTTGAACGAATATCAGGAGACTAGTGTCTCGAAGAGGAACCCACACAGGGACTTTTACAACGTCAGAAAAGTAGACACTCACGTTCACCATTCCGCCTGTATGAATCAGAAGCACCTGTTGCGGTTCATCAAGCACAAGTTGAAGCATTGCAGCGAGGAAAAAGTCATCTTTAGAGATGGTCAAGTTTTGACTTTAAACGAGGTGTTCAAGTCTCTGCAGTTGTCAGGTTACGACCTGTCGATCGATACCTTGGACATGCACGCCCACAAGGACACTTTCCACAGATTTGATAAGTTCAATTTGAAATATAATCCAATAGGTGAATCGCGTCTAAGAGAAATTTTCCTAAAGACTGATAACTACATTAAGGGATCATACTTAGCGCAAATAACCAAACAAGTCATTTCTGATTTGGAGAACTCCAAGTATCAGAACTGCGAGTATAGAATCTCAATCTACGGTAGGTCTATCGACGAGTGGGACAAGCTTGCCAGCTGGGTTGTGGACAACAAGGTTCTCTCTCACAACGTTCGCTGGTTGGTTCAAATACCACGTTTGTATGACATATACAAGAAGACCGGCGCGGTAAACACTTTCCAAGATATCATTACCAACCTTTTCAGACCACTTTTCGAGGTTACAAAGAATCCGCAATCTCACCCAAAGCTACATGTTTTCCTACAAAGAGTTATTGGGTTTGATTCTGTCGATGACGAGTCGAAGGTGGACCGTCGTTTCCACAGAAAATACCCCAAGCCTTCTTTGTGGGAATCTCCGCAGAATCCGCCATACTCGTACTATCTTTACTACTTGTACTCCAGTCTTGCCTCATTAAACCAATGGAGGGCTAAACGTGGATTCAACACATTTGTGGTGAGACCTCACTGTGGTGAAGCTGGTGATCCTGAGCATTTGGTATCAGCATATCTGCTTGCGCAAAGCATATCTCATGGTATCTTGTTAAGAAAGGTACCGTTTGTTCAGTACTTGTACTACTTGGATCAAATTGGTATTGCCATGTCTCCTTTATCGAACAACGCTCTGTTTTTGACTTATGATAAGAACCCCTTCCCCAGGTATTTTAAGAGGGGTTTGAACGTCTCTCTGTCAACGGATGATCCTCTACAATTCTCATACACCAGAGAACCTCTGATTGAAGAATACTCTGTTGCGGCACAAATTTACAAATTATCGAATGTCGATATGTGTGAGCTAGCAAGAAACTCGGTCTTACAAAGCGGTTGGGAAGCTTCGATCAAGGCTCACTGGGTTGGGAAGAACTTTGAGAAAGACGGCGTTGAGGGAAATGATGTTGGTAAAACTAATGTGCCAAATATCAGGGTGAACTATAGATGGGACACCTTATCTACCGAATGTGAGCTAGTGAACCATTTTGCATCTTTCCAAGTTGCTGAGAACGGCTTGCACGCTTAGGCTTGGTGTTTGAACAAAAATAAACAAGCAATAGTCTAGAGTAAATTTAATAATTACAGATTTTTATCTCCATAAGCCTTAAATGTGGTGAGGTAATCATTAGCTGCAATTTTCTTTTCAATAAGATCAATGGTTGGCTCGCTGAAAGTTTCGTAGTAACTCCCCAAAACACTATGTAACTGAGATACCTGGCAGTTTGCCAGCTCCAAATCATGACTGTCTTTCTTGCTGTTGCAGTTCAATGGCAGAAACCACAGCAACATGTTTGGACCTAAGAAATCGATCACATTGTGCCACATATCCTTTTTCCGCCAAAGGCTCCTTAACTCATCATTCTTGATCTCAACGACGTAACGGCTCTTCGTTTTCGAGTTATAGTAACAGACAGTCCTACTAAAAGCCGACTTGTCCTTCCTTGCCATCAATTCAACAGAGGTTGAGTTTGTCATGATACAAAAAGCGTGTATTACCAACATAGACGTGGTCATCAGCCAAGCAAGCACCGTTATAATTAAGATTGCTATCAGATTAGGGTTCAACAAGCGCCTTGAGTTACCTTCGTCGATAATCCTTCTGATAAAAGCACATAAAGGAACGAAGATAAACATTGATAATACAGCCATGTAGGTGATAAACTGAATGAAAAAACGGTAATTATTCTTGCCAATGACAGTACCTAAAAAGGCACATCTGTGGTCGAAACGAGGAACGCAGTAATTCAAATCAGATGAGTGATGAGCCCTTTCAGTTTTGACGCTCTCACACGCCATGCACCATATAGGGTTACCTCTTGGACAGCTTTGATAACAAATAGGAGGCACGAGTGAGTGGATGAATGTGCTTGAATCGCTAGTACTACTACTCGAAACAGGCTCCGGAATCAACATGTAGGGTGGTACCTTAGGCAGCCTTCCCGGTCCGACCCCAACGGCTGCCTGGTACCATATTAGTATAAGCAGTAGATCCAGAAATGTCACACAGCAAATCAATCCTATTGCCGTCCCTCGCTGTTGAAAGTTTCTATCAATCTGATCGTAGCATAACTTATGCGCAAAACCCCATGTACAATAAACTATCAAACCAAACACTAAAGTTGGACCAATGCATCTAAACCATGGAAAGCAAGCACACTGAGAAGGGCAGAAACGCATTCGACAGCCTCAAACGGTCACATCGACTCTTAGTCTTGTGTTACCTTTAAAGCTGGATCGAAGATCAAGAGGATAGTGTGAATAAGTTAAGAGAAAAATTAGTAATAACGAGCAGACGCTAAAGACACCACCTTGTCGTTCCTAGAGTATATTTAAGCAGGAATTATAAAGAGTATGTACCCAGTTCACCGATCCATTGCTTCCGGACTACCGTTTTGCTAACAATGAGTGTACTAGTGGACGATTACTATGATAATAAAGATATGTGCCCTATCTGTAAAACAGATAGGTACCTATCACCCGATGTCAAGTTTTTGGTGAATCCAGAGTGTTACCACAAGATTTGTGAGTCGTGTGTTGATCGTATTTTCAGCTTAGGGCCAGCCCAATGTCCTTACAAGAACTGCGATAAGATTCTGAGAAAGAACAAGTTCAAGACGCAAATATTTGATGACGTTGCAGTAGAAAAAGAGGTTGATATTCGAAAACGAGTATTCTCCGTGTTCAATAAAAAGCTGGAAGATTTCGATGAAGATTTAGACGAATATAACAAGTATCTTGAGGAAATTGAAGACATAGTATACAACTTGGACAACGGTATCGATGTGGCCAAGACAGAGGAGAAACTCCGTGCGTACGAAGAGCTGAATAGACAGTTGATCATGACGAATATGGAGCGTAATAAGCAGGATCTAGAGAATTTCGAACAGAGGCAACAGTTTGAGAAGGAAATGAGAATGAAGAAAAGGATTCTAGTCAGGCAAATTGAGGAAGAAGAGAGGCTGAATAAAGAATGGGCCAAGAAAGAGATCGTGAACCGACTTTCTAGTGCCGATGACATTGACGATGTTATAGAGGGCGTTAAGAACACAGTGAAATTAAAGAAGTCTTCAGCAAGAAGAAAGCTGGAGGAGCTCAATAGGGTTATGATGAATAATCCCTACCTAGCTGCTAACAACGCCGGGCCCAGAAAGGATGCTGTGCCGTTTACACCTTTCAATGGGGACCGAGACGTTTCGAAGCGCTATACACTGGAGGAGTCGCTTTACAGCGACCCTTTCATCAAGGATTTGCAGGAAAGAAAAGACTTCATTGCCTCTGGGTTCAGAGTCGATTATGTGTATAATCGTATGCTCACTGAGGCGTTCATGGGTCTAGGCTGTGTCATAACCGAAGAACTACAATCCTCTTAATTGAATAGCATTCACTAGGGCTCTCGACAATTCTGCCACACTTTCAGGTCTGAATTTCTGGTCCAATTTGTACACCTGCATTTTAGAATATAAGTTAGTAAGTTTAGCACTTCATACATTCATTTAACCCAACAGATAACATACCTTTCTTATCAATTCTTCGTCGTAGTTCTTCTGAACCTGATCATCACAAAATCTGCTTTCGGTTCCCTGGATGAGGTACGCAAGTTGCTGCGCAGGATTTGAATCCTCAGGCCCTAATATCTGGACTCCAATGACCACTTTGCTGCCGTCTTTGATACCAAAGGATCGAAACGCCTCGCCTATATTCGAAGATGGGGCCAAGCAAAGTAAACACTCGGAATGGAGACTCTTGGTACGCATTTTGTTATATTTGGCCTCAACCAGAGCTCGATAGATAGCAGCATATAACTGTTCACTCGAACATATTAGCCTGGCATCGATTAAAGCGAATGGGATCTCTGCCACTTTCAATCGCAGCGTTTGAGCATTGGAAACATCTTCGAAAAGAGAAACCGAAACTTTGTAATCTGGGAATTGGGGCAAACTGCAGTCAGTCATCCTGATGGTCAATTCGAGCGCTGCTTGAGCTAGTGTTTAATCAAGGTTCAATAAGTATGAAAAATTGAAGCTTTATTTCCTTCGGCTTGCAATGACGTTAACAATAAACACTCAACAGGTGTCAATTGCACCTTTGAAGCACTTGGGACTAGGTTAGGGGATGAATGGATCAGACTCTGACAATAGTTTACCGGTAAATCAAACAAGTAGTGTAGAAGGGTTATTAGAGCAGCTTATACCAAGCGATGACTTTCAACCTCGAGCGCCTGCAAAGCTCGAGTCAGCCTATGAGTTACTAGATGGGGCACCAAACGGTAGAAGATTGATGAACTATTTATTACAGTCGTCTAAGGATGACGACTGTCGAAATGGAAACCTGGAGAGAGCTGCGTCGCTGATAGCCGGAATGTGGTTTGAAGAGGAGAAGAGAGCTAGCAGTCAGCTCACGCCGGCTGCTTTACATCTAGATACTCCAGTAATATTCTCATGGAGCAAGAAAGCTTCGGGAACAAGAGCCAACACACCGGTGGATCGCAAACCTAATACGACCAATGAGACTACGAACCAAATACTGTTCAAATCCATCTCTTTGAGGTTGAATGAGATCACTAAGCAGACGAAAGACCTGAAAGAGAAAGCTGAAAGTGCTGATGGAACTGCAGACCCTGCAAGCTCGTTGCGTAAGCAACAGTGGGCAGTCTCAGAGTTCCATGTAGACCCATTGCAGCCATTTGTAGCTCGAGCACTGCCCAGAGAAGCAAAGAAAGAGAACACAACCAAGAAGAAAGCCAAGAGACGAAGTCTACTTCATTTCTGGGGTTTCACTAACGACAGCAAGCGAAAAGATAAGTCTAAGGTTACTGAGGAAGAAGATATACAGGAAGCTGCACAGGATGACACGCCTTCCCTCGATGAAACGCCAGGAAATACTGAAGAGAAGGGCGAGAAGGGCGGGAAGGTTCCTTCTAGTCCACCGGAGAAGCAGGCTTCTCCGGTACCATCGGCCAGTGCGTTAAGCGTGAGCTCCTTCGTTCCTTTGCAGCCAAAGAAGAAGTGAAATCAGTCATAGTCGTTAACCTATATACTTTGCATAGCATCATTTGGCATTCTTAGGGCCACTATATGTCAACTGTTCACCGCCGGGGTATCCCCTCCTGCTAGTTCTTTTTGGGATATGAGTGTGTTCTGAGCTATTAGACCTGATTGCGTCCTGCCTCATGATCTCCTCGTAGGATGGAGGCGCACCAGTCTCCTGTTTACGGTCCTCAGTACTTTTCTCCATGGTCAACTGCCCCTGTTTCCTGGTTCTTCAGTTGCGATGAGTACTCATCATGATGGCATTTTTTACCTTATAAAAGGGTCCAAGACACCCATTTACAGCAGACAGCCACTCAGGCGATTCAAGCTTCCAGAGTAGGCCAGAGTGGGTAAGAAATCTGAGAAACGAGTCCCTCGCAGATTGTGGCTAGCGAAAGAACCAAATGGTTTGCACTGAGATAGATGAATTAAATAGCGAGCATATTGTGCCAGAAAAACATGCCACTAATAAACAAGACTCGCACAATTCAACTGGCATCATCAATATGAGCGATAGCCACCCTCAGGTCCTCCCGGGCCAGCGCTATAGCATACTACTCTGCCCGAGTGGTGTTTTTTCCAGATTTTTCATCATCTTTAATTAATCTTTAACTGAAAAATAAGCATCTAACAACCACTTCGGGACCTCATTACGACTAGTATCTCACCCTCTGACTGTCCAGATGCTCTCCCAAAATGGCAGATGCGTTAAGGCCACCCAGCCGGTAAAAGTATTCGCCAGGAGTGTTAGAACCAAAAGCAAAGGCGGACTCCCACCTGCGACACAAAGAGTTGTCACCCAGCTGAGTGTAATGTCTGCCAGCAGGAAACAGCCCAAGCTGTTGAAGCTGTCGCGTGAAGACCTCATCAAACACCAGACCATCCAGCGATGTTGGTCGACTTACCAGGCAGAGCTGCGGGCCAAGCGTAACGAACAACTGAAATTGCAATACAAGAGCGCTCAAAAGGCTATGGATCTCCTACAAGAGCTTGATCCAGAGCTCTATGCAGCTGCAAACGCCCCCGAAACCAGCAAGAGATTTCCTCTTGATTTGAAAGTTCCCACAGAGTTTCCCCCAACCAAGATATGGTACGGGGAGTACAAGAAGAAGGATTAGCGGGCACGGGCATCAGGTATCCAATGGAACGACTCCAGAGACCTCCAGATAGGCCATCATGTAAGTAACTATCCTTGTATGTAGTAATGGCAGGCATTAACCGTCATTTACAACGGATCTTCATTGGAGACTACAAGAGATGATCGTTGTTGATACTTCGGGAACTGAAGCTTCAGAGCAGTTGATGCTGCTTGTCTATCGTTGTTAATTTGTTTGAATCACAGTCTTTGATTCGTTCCACTCGTTTTGGTTTCCCCATGCGGAACTTAATAGTGTTGATACTGGGATGGTATCTCTGCTCGATATCGCTTTCGCTTTACAACAAATGGATGTTCGACCCGACTAAGGGACTGCAGATTGGTTCTCCAATACTCGTTACATCGTTTCATCAATGCGTATTGTGGTTTTTGTCGTTTTTGTACGCAAGATATGGGAAACTAGAGGATAGCAGGCGTCCTGAGGTGCAAGCAAAATCACCCAGTTGGAAGTTTTACCTGAAGTATATCGTTCCTACTGCTGTTGCTGCGGCCGGTGATATTGGGTTCGGGAACGTTTCCTTCAAATACATTTCACTGACGGTTTACACCATCATAAAATCTGCTAGCATCGCATTCGTCCTACTCTTTGGATGCACTTTTAAGTTGGAACAATTCCACTGGAAACTGGGCGTCATAGTACTGTTTATGTTCATCGGTGTCGTTATGATGGTGCTGACACCCGATAGTGACAACAGTGAGTTGCAGAATGACTCCACGCTGGTTTTGGGATCTTTTCTAGTGCTAGTTAGTAGTTGCCTGTCGGGTCTGAGATGGGTGTACACGCAGTTGACCTTGAAGAAGCAGCCTCAGTATGAAAGTTTACCTTCCTATGACGAACCGGTTTCTGAGCTTAGATCTAGACCCTCAGCCGCTAGGAAAGCTCATCCAACCCACACAATCCGCCAAATAGCTCCCGTGATGGGGATCGTGTTATTAGGCACTTCCCTCATCATTGAGAGACCATTTCCCAGTATACTTCATTCTAAGCTCTTTCGAAGCGGCGGAGAGCTTGAAACGTACAGTTTTCATTCAATTACAAAGGGTTTATTCTTGCTGATCATTCCGGGGATCGGAGTTTTCTTTATGACTTTGTGCGAGTTTGGGATTCTTCAAACTGCTCACGTTCTGACCTTATCAATTGCAGGTATTGTCAAGGAGCTGCTAACGATTGTTTGTGGCATGATATTACTGGGAGAGAGACTGACGGGGCTCAATAATTGGGCTGGCATGTGCATAATCCTGCTCGACGTGATTTACTACAACTATTTTAGGTTTCAGCAGAATAATCAGGACATCAAACTTGCAGAAAAGGCCGACAGCGATCTAGAAGCCGACTCCATTACCTCGGATCCGTTGGGGCAAGAGTTTGAGCTTGACGTTATCCGCTCCAACTAAGTTTTCGGTTGTTGTAGAATATTATATACCTCCATCTGTGCATTTAGCTTTTACATTATCTATTCCTGATCAGAGAGCCCCAATTCTTCCATAAAGTCATCGTACTCACCAGCAACATCTGGCTCTACATCTGAATTGTCCGAAACTTCCATTGAATCCTGCTTATTTGATATCGCAAAGCCCCCACCTTCAAGGCTCTCGCTGCTTGACCCGACAACACTTTCATTATGTTTCTGAGCAGCTTCCGGCTCGTACCTACCAGCATCTGTTGAGCTCTGCATTTCCTCAAAGTCCGGCGCAGTAGGTCGAGCTACTTCGTTAGTCGCATTGGCGCTTGGAAAGAAACCGCCGCCGCCAACATCATTATCGTCATCATAATCTTTATTGATACTAGAGCGATCGTTGTTGTCCTCAAGCCCGCCTTGTTCTCTAACAGTACCATAAGTAACATTTAAGTTACGCTTGATTCTGATCTTCATTAATAAGACGTTCCAGTCATTTAAAGCACTGAGTTCATGCGCTTCCCGTCGCTCCATTTCCGCTAAGTATTCGATTCCATCGATAGCTGCTAATATTGCGTCTTTGAACCATCTAGCAACCACTACACCACTGATGACCGGTTTTGAAGCATTGCCTTTCTCGAACTTAAATCCAGTGACCGCACGGGCATATTCGACCTGCACGAATTTAGCAGCTTTGATAGCTTGCGGATTTTCAATTAAACAACAATTTGAGGGAATCATAGTGGGAGTAAAAACCTCAATGTTTCCGTAACTGTTAACTTCAATTTTACCATCCGGAGCTGAAGCTGGCGGTGGGACGTAAATCTCCGTATCCTCAATGCTATACAACCTTTCTTCCTCAGGCTCATCATTTGTGTTTCTATATCTTGATCCTCTGGCTGTCTTCATTATTTTCTTACGAGTCCTGCTACCAACTTTTAGGACCCTGCCTTCCATATACCACTGCTTGGCGCTCTTTAATTCTATCAAGTCTTTCCTGTCATAGACCTTCAATATTTGCTTTCCATTATTCACATTAAGATATCCGCATTCTTTGCAGTTCGCCCTTAAAACTTGAGTATTTCTCATGTCCTTTTCAAGTACGTACTTGGGATGATTCTTTAAATCCTGCAAATTGTCTGGCATTCCTTCGCTGGCATCCCTTTCCTTAAAATAATCTTCTTCGTAATCGTCAATCCTTGTGCGTTTCCTCCTGTGTAGAGCATCTATCACTTTGTTGTACCACACTAATCCAGTTGCGTTATTCGTGATACGCCTTCTTCGACATTTAGAGTTGTACCACGTAGCGTACCTCCGAGTCACATCCTTACAGCCATTTTTCCGGTCATATCCTATCACATACCTTAGTATGTTTCTCCTGCAGCAAGCCACGCCTCGAGGTTCAAGTTTAGAAGCAGTCCTCACTTGTTCAATAGTTTTCAAATTCGTAGGGTCTACTGTTATCCACCTTTTACTGAACTTGTCCCAAACTTCACACCAAAAGATTGGATACTTAAAAACGTCTTCATAGGAATAATCTCGTGCCGTAGCAGGTTCACGCTCCTTGAGATTCGTGAAATCCGGCGGTTGGCATGACATAATCAGCCTTGCATTGACGTTACAAGATCTCAGGAGAGCTACAAATCCCTGAGTGGCTAAGTCGCAATTGCCGTTGCCTCTGATAACATGTCGTACAAATTCTTCCTCCGTGAAAGTCTTCTTCAAATCGATTTTACCACTTATTTCCTGCCAGTTTCTCATGTAGTACTCAAGCGCATTATACCTCCTCTTTATCTTCCAATGTTTTTGCCACAATTCCATGCATTTGCGCAGGCCATCAAGTAGCTTTCTTGTACTTCTCAAAGGCATCTCCTCGTCCTTCTCAGGGTGCAACAAGTTGAACAGAGACTCGGGTATGAGTTTACTTAGCCGCCTCAAAAGCTTAGAGTTATTGATCCATCCATTGACATGGGCTCCATGTATCATGAGGCACGCAAGATATGCCATGTGATAGTATCTCCGCCAGTGACGTTCCTCATTAGAACATATGTTCTTTGTCGCACTCTTTTTCTTGACCGTTTTATACCTTGAATCAATGGTTACAGATATATTACCAGTGTCTCCTGATGGAACAGGCTCTGTCACGTCCTCAAACTCATCACTCGCATAATCATCTTCACCAGAGTCATTTTCTTGGTAATCATCTCTTTGTGAGTCACTTTGCTCTGAGGACGAATCCAAATTTACGATATCAGTCTGGCGTCCAGGCTCGGGAGAAGAGTCTATCGAAATCGTCACCGCTGGCTCAGCGATCTCGGTGTCATAGCCGCGTACATTGCGCTTCCTTCGTTTCAGCGGCCTATCCAGCTGCTTTTGCGGGTTCTCGCGAAGAACCTGACGTATCAAATGGAACTGTTCCCGCGATAAGTCGTTATCCATGCAGTAGTATAATGAGCTTTCGGGACAGGCTACCAGACGTTCTGTGTTGGAAGAACGGTCGACTTTGAGCTGACAGAATCGGAATTGGGGATGTCAAATCACGTGATACTTCTTTCTTTGCTCATCCCGAAAGTTAGTTGGACCCTACGAAGACTCATTAGCATATATAAATGCAGATGGAAGCCAAGAGAAAAAAAAGGAGCCCAACCAGTAACCTGCTTGCAACATAATAGTACCGTCTATGATCTCTGAAAAGGCTGCCACGGCTTTGGCAACAGTTGGAACAGTATGCTGGTGCATCCAGCTGATTCCACAGATATGGTATAACTGGAAGCGCAAAGATTGCACTGGTTTACCGCCATCGATGATGTTTTTATGGATCTTTTCGGGCATTCCTTTCGCAATCTATTTCTGTATCAGCGATGGAAATCTGGCCTTGCAAGTACAACCACACTTGTTTATGTTCTTCTGCGGGATAAGTTTCATCCAAACATGTTATTACCCTCCGGTGCAGCTTCCAATAAGGAAGATATTGGCTGTGATCCTTCTCTTTGTCATAATTTGCGTTGGTAGCGAGGTCGGATTCATTCTTTGGCTGCGACCCGTGTACAGACGGGGCACCCACTGGCCAGCTCTGATCTTCGGCATCATAGCATCTGTCCTTCTCGCCCTCGGCCTTCTACCGCCCTACTTCGAGCTCGCAAAGAGACAGGGGCGGGTCGTTGGTATCAATTTCGTGTTCCTGTTTGTTGACTCGCTGGGCGCCTGGCTCTCAATTATCAGTGTCATACTGGGGAACATGGACATCATGGGGATTGTTCTGTACTGCGTGGTAGCAGCCCTAGAGCTCGGAATTTTTGCTTCACACTTTGTATGGTGTTGCAGATTCAAGTGGTTCCGTGAACAAGACGACCGGCCCAACCTCGAAGTTGAGACTGCCACCGAAGCAGTAGAAACCAAGAGTAACCCAGAGAAATACTCATTGGATTACTCATCCAAAGTCCTACAAGACTCGAAGACCATTCAGAGCGTCTAAAGTTTCTCGGCGGCTAAGCATCGCTCTTCTCCCAGCTTCCAGCTTATATACCTGGCGGCTATACGGCGTTACCCGGGAACTGACACAAAGACGGCTCCTAAAAGTCAAGAGCTATCTGCCGGTGGTCACCCGCCCTCCCATTTGCCGTCGGGGATAATATTTTTGTTCCGGGAGTCCAAAACGTAGAAAGTTGCTCTACTAAGCTAGTGATGGAAAAAATTGACGCTTTCCTCGAAGTTTTTCCTATCCACTCCAGGTACATTTAATTGCAATAGCAAACCAATATTGAATGAATCATCAGTTCGAGGGATCAGTAGTGGATTGTTGGTATCATTTGGGAATTTAAAAGGAATATTTGAGAATAACTGGTCCAGTGATTCCGTTGATCGGGTATAGTATAATAAAATAGTGCTAAAGATTTGAGAAGTTGCTAATTTGGAAGCTAATTAAGAGTGAAAGTGTGATAAAGAGCTATCTAATATGACACACATTCCATTCCTAAGGCTAGGAATCCGTATTTGGGAGTTTGTCCAGCAGGTTGTGGAAGCTATGGTGGTAAGCGAGACCGCTGAAGATAACGAACAAGAGGATGCGAAAGGGAAAAAAATAGAGAAAGAAAATTCCGAGGTTGTGGGACAGGTGAGCTTGTTCCCCAAAAAGCACAATGTGGATCTGGATGTGTTCAAGGATATATCGGTGACCCCCTGTGGGATGGATATGTCGATGACAGAAAGTCCCATGGCTCTATCTGTGTCTCCTGAAGGGAATGTGAGCTGTCAGTTGAAGAGCGGGTCTTTGGAAAAGCCTAATGCCTCTGCCCCTATTACTCCGGAGAGCAGTAATGCTAAAACTCCTACGTCCGACAGCGCCACGCCACAGGCAGAAGTGGGAAAGGATCAAGAGATGTTTGTCTGTCACTACTGTGACGCGAGGTTCCGGATCAGAGGATATTTGACCCGTCATATCAAGAAACACGCCATCGAGAAGGCTTACCATTGTCCTTTTTTCAGTGCTGAGGCCCCACAGGATCTCCGTTGTCATAACTCGGGCGGATTCAGTCGTAGAGACACTTACAAGACGCACCTGAGGGCAAGACATTTTATTTATCCAAAAGGTGTGAAACCGCACGACCGCACAAAGTCGTCCGGCCATTGTGCTCAGTGCGGCCAGTTTTTCGAGAATACAGACCAGTGGATCGAGCAGCACATTGAGAACGGTGAGTGCAAGGCGCTGCCAGAGGGCTACAGCAGAAACATCAAAAGTGAAAGGAAATCGGGTAAGCTGAGGATGATAAAGGTGTCGACTGGCCAATCACGTTTCATTTCCACAGCCCAAAGTGTCGTCGAACCAGAAGTACTACTCAACAAAGATGCTTTAGAGGCCATGGCAATTGTGGCGAACGACACTAACGGGACTGATCTCCTCTCGAGATTCGGCAAAGACAAGATAATGATGGGCTCCAACGGCTACAAGGGGGTTAAGTCAAAGGCGACCCCACAACGCAAAGGTAAAGATTTTGAGTATCCCACCGGCGAGCTGCGGCTGGCACACAATGAATATACACCATTGGAGGCCTCCGGCCCAGAATCGATGGACGACGAAACAGCGCTAAACGAAATATCATCTTCGATAAATTTCTCGCCTCACGACCACCATGTCCTAGAGCCCGTGCCTTCTTCGTCTTCGCAATCCTCTCACGAGGAGCCTGTGGCATCCGCTAAGGGTGTCATGCCATCGGTTGTTTTCAACGATCCTTTCAGCGCTCCGCTCGATTTGGAACAGTGTACGTTGCTGAACGGAACGCATCTCAAGGACAATACGACTTACAGGAAGTCAAGAAACGATATGGCTAATGCGGAATTTGACTATACGTTGCTGGGGCAGGAGACCCAAAGGAATAGGGAGCAGTGCATGAATTTTTACAATTACACTTTTGATACCAGACTCTGAACGAACGGTCTGGCGAGATTAAATCGAGTTTCGTTATGGGAATATTGCTGGCCACTATTAACAAAACCAAGGAACAGAACGGAGCGATGCATGAACTTTCATAGTAAGTACGATTGATTAATCAGGATTTCTTATCTCTTTATAACATCTCGACCACTATAGAGCGACCACCATCACTAGTGCGGGTAAGAAGTTTCTGAGCACTTAGTATAATAATAATGTATACAATCCAAAGTCATCGCGATTCCAAAGCTATCAAATGGCTTGACAACCACCCAATATCAACCTTTTACTACATTTCCATTGCCAATTCGAGACACTGAAGTATGTCTGATGATCGTGGTGACGATTTAAACTTCAATGAGCTGGTGGGTAGCTTGTTGAGCTCACATAATGCAGACGAAAATCGAACAGAGCTGGATGCGGATCCGAAAGTTCAGGAAGACCAGGAATCAAATAGCCACGGGGAAGGAGGAGAAGAATTGCCAGAGTTTGGTGCGGGAGAGGAGGATGATGCGCTAGCTGCGGTAGTTGCCAATGCTATTCAAAACATGGACGATGAAGAGCCAGCCCAAGCGGAGGAGGTGGATGTACCGAGAGGTGAGGAATTCGAGGAACGGCAAAATGAGCAGCAGGAAGATCAACAGTGGGCAAATATATTACAACAGGGGCTTTTACAGGGTACGAACGCGGTCAGGCACGACGCAGGTCATCAGGAAGAACAACTTGATCCTGACGATGAAAACCTTCGTAGAGCGATCTTGGAATCTTTGGGAGAGCTGAACGTAGCGGACAGAGAGACCCCAGAGAAGGACACCAAAGTAAGTACTAAGGGCAAATCGAAGAAGGCCTCGAAGAAGAAGAAGAAAAAGGACAAGGACCACACAAAAGAGAAAAGCACTAGTAGCAAGAAGAAGAAGTCTCATAAGAAGGATAAGAAAGGTAGAGAGGATCTACTAGACTTCGAAGATGTCATCAAGGGTTTTATGAAGCAGGGAGCAGATGTTACAGAAACACAAGAATCCGAAGAGGTTGGGGATGCAGAAACTCAGGCTCTAGTCGAAGCCACCTTAAAGGCTTTTGAGAATGAATTGCTGGGCTCTCAAGCAGCGCCATCTGCTGCAAAATCCAAGACTACATCAAGGAAGGTGCCCTCAGCGACAAAACCTTCAATGAGTGCAAAGGAGAACGAAAAGATTATACAGAGGGATTCATCAGCTAAAGCATCATCGACAGCGCTTCTGGAGGCGCCAAAGAAGAAGAAGAAGAAGAAGAAGAAGCAGCAGACCAAGGGACTAGGGAAGTCTGATGCTGCCTACGACGATGACGAGTTTTCACGGGCTCTTACTGAAATGGTCAATGAGGTAGTCAGGTCATCCTTGGCCGATACCACCACCAAAGCAACTGAGGAGCTCGAAGAACCAATCCCCGAGCCGATTACAGCAGTCCCAGAAGCTCAAGCTGAGACAGCGGGCGGAGATGACCAAGAGGGGCCCACTGAAGAGTCATTCGATCTCAATCAGATAATGCAAAGGGCTATGTCGATGGCTTTTCAAGAGCAAACACCTGAGGGCATCGATAACGCGGCCATGGAAGAGTTCAACCGTGGGCTTCGCGATCTCAATGTCTCAGGTATCTTGGGTTCAGGTAAGCAGAAGAAGAAAACTAGTTCAAAAGCTTCTCGAAAAAAGAGTATCCTGGATGAACCAAAAGCAAGAGTCGATAGCAAAGAGTTTACAGTACCCCACAAAGGAAAAACTTCTAGGCCTGCTATTTTAGAAGAGGAGGTCCTCAGGAAGAAATATTATCAGGCCGTTACTGCAGCAGCAGCAGTAGCTAGGAAGCGTATAAGCGCCAACAACAAAGCCCTCCGACTACAACTAAAAAGCGAGCGCAAGAAGGCTCGCGAGGATAGACGATTACAGAAAAAGAAGGCAAAGGAACAACTAGAACTCGAAAGGAAAGAACTTGAAGTCATTGTAGCAAGGGGTCCTCCATATCCTCCGGATCTACGGCTGACAAAAAGCGGTAAACCAAAAAAGCCTTACAGAAGATGGACACCGGAAGAAATGGAGAAGCGGGCTTCGATGCCACCTGAGGATATACAAACAGGAAGAGTAAAAAAGCCTAGGAAGAAGAAGCTCAAAAAATTAAAAAAGGTACCTCTTTCAACACTAAAAAAGATACCAATCTTCAATTTTGCTCGAGGAAATGCGGCAGCCGAGAGCACGAGCAAGCTGAATGGCATCGAGGATACATTAAAGCGGATTCCTCTTCAGCCATACCATCTTGACATCAATAAACTAGCACCTCCCGATACCATGCCTCCGGAGCAATGGCAAAAGGAGAGAACAATAAAGGAGGAAGATAGAGCGGCTACGAAGCTTAATGAAACTACACAGTTCTTTGACGCAGCGCGGAAGACTGTAGTTCGGAGAGAAAAGATTCCTTTCCATCCGCCTTGGGTTATACCTAGTCAAGTACCATTTGCTCTTCCAGTTGCAAGGAGAAGAAGAAAGGAAAAGACGATTGAAAGTAAACGTATACATAATGGTCTGCGAGAAAGGAGGTATTCAAGAGAAGCTCGCGATTCTTTCGGTTCCAACGTTAGGGCTAGAGTAATTCCTGCTGTTTTGACACACATCATCAAAACACTCAAGGTGGCTGCTAGAGCTAAATCGGCTTCTGGAGCATCCTCAGAAGAAGCGAGTAGACATCTCCTAACTATCATAAGGCACACCAAGCGGACTATTGCGCAGACACTGAGTATCGCAAGAAGGCAATACGCAAGAGGTAGTAATCTAGCCATTAAATCTGAAAATAAGTCGAGAGGAAGATTAAGTGAGGCATTGATCCGGAAAGTACCAAGAAAACCTATTTTCAGCTTGGCTAGGATCAAGCAGATTGATACTAGTGATGATGCCACTACCGCCCAAAAAGATCGTACAGCATATGAGCTTCCCTCTATCATTAAGTTAGAAGATGGGAATCCTTTCGAAAATTTAGGGACCAAAGCGGAAGACAAGATAGAAAATGCATTAGATCCCAACTTTGAGGAAAGCGCAGGCGCTGGGGAGAATCACAATAGACATCTGCAAAGTGGTGGGTCCAATGAAGACGGTATTTTGAGGAACGACTTAGCAAACAGCCATACTGGAGCAGTTGAAAACCGCTCCCAGGAGGACGCACAGAAAGCGGAAGCGCAGCAAAGTCCCACGCCGATAGCTGAAAGTGAGGCAGGAAAAACTGAGAAGTCTTCCATAGACGTCGACAAGGAGGAAGTTGAAACCAATCAAGACACCAAAGAGACAGAATCCAATAAAGGTGGGCAGTTTGAAGGAAGTAAGGTTCACACCATAGAGGAAAGCCCAGTTACGAACCCGGTGACAGAAATTCTTGCCAATCGCGAATTAACTGAGCTGGGTCAAGAGGATGCTGGACGGCAGCCAGCTTTGACGGACGAACACAATCGCTTGTCACAGATAAAATCAGAAGTTTCCAGTGGCTCAAGGTTTGATCAAAGCTCTTTAAACTTCTTGAAAGAAACAGTGGATCGGAGCGACATGAAACGTGAGCATAAAGTTCTTGACGTTCTAAGCTCCCTAGTGAAGCACCATCTCGACAATCCCGAGGAGAGCTCGTTGGCCTTGTCAGACGATGTACGAAATGTCATATCCGCTACCATTGAGGAGTTGATTCCTGCAGTCGATGAACAAGAGGAGCCCGGCCCACAGCCCAAACGTCGGAAAGGACCAGCACCCGTCCTCAACTTGGATGGAATAGTACCTCCAAGTAGGTTACCTTATGTACCCAAGATCGAAGAGACTCCCAGACCTTTGAGCGGGCCAAAGTCTAGGTCGAGGAAACCGCGTAGGAAAGCCGAACAGCCTGCATCATTGTACGCATTCGATGTCCCTGATTTCAAAAACATGCAGGGAAGACGAACGATGTTGCTTAGAAGAGCTAAAAACTATCTTACAAATGACGAAATGAACACATTAAAGAGAGAGATTAACAAGGAAAGGAAAAGAAGATGGAGAGAGGCGAATGTTGAGAAGAATTGGGAAAATGATCTGCGTGCTAGGTTAAAGAAGCGTGCGAATGCGAAGTTTGGCGAAAGTGATACAATTGAGAAAAGCAAATGGTACCAGGACGAGGTTAATAAGAGTTTGGCAGAAAGAGGTATCAAACACGAGGGCACGGAAAAATCTAGCGATCTTGAAACTGATAAGAAGATCAGCGGCTCAACAAACCTGAGCGACAATGAAGTTTTAAACATGATAGCAACGACTTTGAACAAACTAGAAGTTGCTCGCCTTTTGGAGCATGAGCTCAATGAAGATGCTGCAAGTTTCTCCAAGAACAGGAATAATAGAAGGAAAAGGATGGATGCTCCAAATGAATCGGAGAACTCCGAGAGGAGTGTTGAAAGGCTAGACATATCTGCCGTGATGAACCCCACCTACGACGAGCGGGAATCATTGCAAGAGGGGATGGTCGATCGAGGCGCAGTCGATGAGCTGGACGAGCCTGATAACGCAAAGAGACCTTATCCAGATGACATTCCGGTGAACCTAACTTTGACAAAGAAACCAAAAGCTTTAAGTACGCACGATGATAAATAAAACTAGTGTAGGAGACGATTGTAACAATAACAAATGCGACGAAAGGTCGAAACTTAAAAAAAAGAATCCATTTAGTTCTCTAAACAATAAATATTGTATACCATAACATATCTAGCTTGATTGCTGAACTGAAAAATCGATCAAATCTTCTGCTCTGGGTTTCTCTTTTCCCAAAGAACCTCAGCTGGACCGATCGGCAAAGTAACCATACTCTGGAAATCAGGTTGTGGAACGGTTTTTCCCTCAGGGAAGCGCCATTTGATAGTTCTAACAAAGATAGACATTAGAACACCAAGTTGTAGGAATGCAAAATGTTCACCAATACATCTGTGTCTACCACCGCCAAATGGCAAGTATGGGGAGGAAACACCTTTAGAGATAGCACCAAAACCGTAATCAACTTGCTCACCACCAGAGGCAGAAGAGTTAGGATCACCGTCCCAACGGTGCAAGTCAAAGGTGTGAGCGTTAGGGAAGTATTCATCTTGCAAGTGACAGTAACCTGGGGAGACTAGAACATGGTAGTCCTTTGGAACCACGTAAGATGTGTTTGGAACCTGAATGTCTCTCATAACTTTACGGAACAAGGAGTGCAGTGGGTGATGCAATCTTAAAGTTTCCTTCAACATTTGGTTCAAGCGAGGCATTTCCTGTAGCAGTTCGTAAGTCAGCTCCTTCTTTCCGTTGTCTAGAACACGCATCTGTTCCTCGTATAGCTCCTGCTGAACATCAGGTCTTTCAGCTAGGTGAAGCAAAGCCCAGGCGGAAGTGGCTGCAGAAGTATGTTGACCACCCATCAGGACACCAATCAACAAATTGGCGATTTCCTGATCAGACATCCTGACACCATCCTTGTAAGTAGAGTTCTTCATCAATGAGTCGATCAAGTCCCTGTCCTGAATATCGTTGTTCTTACGTCTTTCCTCGATTAGAGAGATGTAAGTAGAAGAGATCTTTCTCTGTGCCTCATCCCTCTTCTTGTTAACAGCCAAAGGCAAGTTGGGGAAGACAAAGTTGACGGGAATGAAACCCTTGTCCAAATCACCGAACAAGTAGGCAAACCCGGTGTCCAATTTGTCTCTCATTTCCTTTCCCAACAAAGACCTGGAAGCAGTGAAGATAGTCATTTCTGGCTGAGTGACCATGACATCGATTTTCCCAGAGCTTCTCTCGTTCATCTTGAAGTTTGGGGAAGTTCTGAAGTACTTGTAAACCTCTTCCACCATCAATGGGACGTAGCTCCGGAACGCCTCCTTTGACAAAGCACCCTTACAGAACTTCTTCTGTTCCATCAAACGGCTGTTAGGACAGTCATAAATGACACCCTTACCGAAAACTGGAGTAGTCAAGTGGGTATAAGCAGCCTCGGCAGAAACATCGGCCAACTTGGCATTGAAAACAAACTCGTGGCCCTTGGTACCCAGATACACCGTCATAACTTTACCCAAAAGCACAAACGAGAAAATGTCACCGTACTTGGCCTGACATTCAGCAAAGAACTCGTAAGGTCTAGTACCGTATGGGATAGCACTGCCAAACCAAGGAATCCAGTGAAAAACCATTGGAGGACGATCGCTCCTAAAGGAGTAAAGCAACTGCCATACCAGGTTGTACAAAAAAGGTGCAGCTACCACAATTGATACCTGTTGTGCCAACGAAAGTGCTAAAAATTGGGACACTGCTGCTTGACCGAATTCCAGCACCCGGCCAACGATAGAATGAGACTCAGACATGATTCCAGTGGTCAATTTCAATAGCTTGAAACTCACAAACCCTTTACTCAGTCAATTGACCTTGCAAACGACTCTTATATAGCTACAAACTACTGCTTATCGATTTATCCATCGAGGGCTCAGTTTTTTCATAAAAGTGCACCATTCTTGCAGCATCGTTCGAGCACTGAAAAAAATAGACTATATACGCTATACGATGAGCATGTCTATTATAAAAAATCGAAGGATCAGCTCTGGGGCTATACGATTAAGTCAATGGGTTGCGCATTAGTAAAGTCTTGAAAGTGTATCGGACGTAGCGATGTGTTTTCAGCGGAAGTTTATCCGTGGATGGTAGTAATAATTGCAGTTGTAGTACGACCGCTTGACGGAGTGCCATTGTTGGTCGAGGTCGAGAGGAACGGTCGTATACTGGCAGTCAAGGCCATAGTCGTGGACGTCGAGCGCGACGATGCGGCGATAGACGTCGTAGCAGAGTGGTCTGTCTGCACCGAGGCCGTTAAAGAAGGAAAAGACACCGTCGGGCTTGAGGAGGCCGACCACCAGGTCGTAGAGGTCGAGCATGTCGTGGTAGTGTTCGCTGAAGGTGTCGTAGTAGATTCCGTCGAAGAAAACGGATCCTTGGTCCAGCAGAGCGTTCAGAGAGTCTTGCCAGCGGCCTTCCAGCACGACGACGTTCGGACGGTCGTACCAGCCGTCGGCCTTCATCTTGGCCAGTACGTCCGGGTGTGCCTCACAGATGTAGTGCTTGTGTGGGTGGCGGGCCTGGATGTGCGTGTCGATGATTCCCATGCCGAAACCGATGTTGAGGACGGTGAGTTCTTCTCGCTCGGACGGGCATACAGTCTGCGCTGCGAGGTCCATGATGCCCGTTTCCCAGTCCATCATGACGCCATCGCGGTTTTCCCTGGTGACTAGCGAGTCCTGTGTGTATTCCAGGTCGGTTTTCAGGTACGTGTCCTGATCGTCGGCTGTGTGGTCCGCAATCTGTTCTTCTGTAGGCTCGACAGCCTGCGAGGGGTCCTCTAAAAACTCGATTTCGCCGCCATTGAGCTTTCGAAGGAGCAGTTCTGCAGTGACACCTGCTTCCACGACTCTGTTGTACAGCGGGGAGTCCCTCTTCTGGTTTCTCTCCAGCAGCAAGTCGCCGATTGTCTTGTTCTCGTAGTCTATGAAGTTCCAGCCTGCACCGTACTCAAAAAGAGTGTTCATCATCGCCAGCACAACGTCTGCCTCCTCCTGCGAGAGGTCCAGGGGCAGTGAGCGGGCCAGAATGTGCAGAGGGGTCGTATTGGAGCTTGATTCTCCAGGGTCACCCGAGCCGTCTTTGGCAAATGCGGCGGCCTGCTCGAGCGTATAAGTGGACGGTATACCACTGGAAAGGTGCTTTTGCAGCTCCCCCAGGTAATCCTTGGTGATAGGTCTAGTGGGAAAAGTGAGCAAATGGTGCAATTCAGACATCCTAACAGGCTATTTCTGCGCGATGAGCTAGCTAGTCCTGATTTCAGTGTATAGATTTTTTTTCATATACTTCAATAAATAAACAGGTCATAGTCATAGAATATATAGAGAAGGCCCAATCGTCGGTCAGTGTCGATCAAACCGCGTCGTATCTTCTGGCAGCCTCCTCCCAGTTGATGACATGCCAGATGGCACTGAAGTAGTCGGCCTTCTTGTTCTGGTACTGCAAGTAGTATGCGTGTTCCCAGGCGTCAATGGCAACCAATGGCACCAATGGGCCGGTCAAAGTGTCCTGGTTGTAGGTCTGGACCACATCCAGAGCACCACCGTTCTCCACGTTCTTGACGATAAACGCCCAGCCGGACCCTTGGATGCCGGCCAACTTCGAGTTGGTGAGCTTGATCAAGCTGTCCAGCGACCCGAACTGCTTCTTGATCTGGCTAGCCAAAGCGCCCTCGGGCAGCTTACCACCGCCCTGCGATTCGGGTGCAAGATTTTTCCAGAACAAACTGTGGTTGGTGTAGCCCCCACCATGGAATTTCAAGTTTTGCTGCACACCGATGATCTTCTTGGCGACCGTTGGAGAGGGGTCCCTCTTCAACTGCGCAGTCAAGTCCTCCAATTGCTCCACAGCTGTGTTGAAACCATTGACATAAGTCTGATGGTGCTTGCAATAGTGCAATTCGTTGATCTTCCCGGAAATGTAGGGCTCCAAAGAATCAAACTCCCAGTCCAACTTGGGCAAAGTAACCTTAGACCTCTTGGCCACAACGGAAGAACCGCTCATAACGGTTCTACGCAAAGTGCTCACACAGCTTCTTGAAAACATTTTTCGAATATGAATAAAACAGCTCAGAACGCTTCAAACTACCACCGGTACAGCCAGTCTTAAATACCCTACTGTTGCTGGTCGCGTATAGAGGATGGTTATACTTACTAACCCTTGAGGGATCTTTCTGGCTTATATTAGGCGGAAACGAAGAGCCCGGGTAAGAAAAGTGAAATTTATCAGTGGAGCTCTAATAGGCCAAGAAGGCGCACTATTGGGCCCGCTATGGAGCTCTTTCTGGGTCAATTGCACTCGTAGAGTTGGGTAGTCAACGTCGTAGGCTTTTAAACGGTGTAAAACGGGTTCTTGTAGGTTTTTTGTAGTGATGGAAATCGCCTGGCAACGGGTAAACCGATCATGGAGAGCCGTGAGGGAGACCTAGAGGGTCAATGGCCGGTTGGGGACCAGCGGGAGGCTCTTGAGGGCCCTCTGGATGGATAGTTCAGACGTATGAAACGACTGTCGCTTGTAGGACCGGAATTGAGCTCAAGAAGTTCGTTGTAGTTTGATCAAAAGGTGCTACTGCATGTACTGGACGGAGGGCAAGAGAGAGGCTGGGGCTGATGAACGATGTACGCAAGCGTTCGCCGCATGATTTTGTGTTTAAGCAGGAGCTGGGGCATGGTTCTTATTCGACAGTGTACAAAGCTGTGGACAGAACTAATGTGAACCGGGTTTATGCCATCAAGGTGTGCTCTAAGCAGCATATTATCAAGGAAAATAGGGTTAAGTACGTTACGATCGAGAAGAACACACTGAACTTGCTCACAAGGGCCAGACACCCCGGGATAGTCAAGTTGCATTACACATTTCACGACGAGGAGAACCTGTACTTTGTGCTGGATTATGCGCCTGGGGGAGAGCTGCTGTCGTTGCTCCACCGTATGCGAACGTTCAGCGAGGTATGGGCCCGTCATTTCGCCTGCCAGTTGATTGACGCTATGCAGTTTATCCACTCGCAGGGGATTATTCACCGGGACTTGAAGCCAGAGAACCTGCTGTTGAACAGCGAAGGGCGACTTATGATTACAGATTTCGGCACTGCAACGTCCACAGAGAGTCGGGGCTCTTCGTTTGTCGGCACGGCCGAGTACGTGTCTCCAGAACTGCTCCTGCATAACCAGTGCGGAATCAGCTCGGATATCTGGGCGCTGGGATGCATGATCTACCAGTTCTTGCAAGGACAGCCGCCCTTTAGAGGCGAGAACGAGTTGCAGACGTTCGAAAAGACTGTTTCCCTGGATTACCCGTGGAGTGATCTGCGAGTTGTCTCCAAGGGCGTCAACCCAGTGATCGTCAACCTTACCAGAAGGATACTGGTTCTAGACCCGTCCGTACGCCCGACTCTGGAGCAGATTAAACTTGACAAGTGGTTCGAGAAGATTGACTGGAACAATAAGGAACTACTGTGGAGAGGCATATGGCAGATTCAGCAACCTGTACCGAGATCATCCCACCAGATGATTGCCAACAGGCAATTGCATGTGATAGATACCCCCATTAGAAATATACCGATCACCAAGCAAAAGAAGAGGAAGCCCGCAAAGGTCTCGAATACTACCAGCAGCATTGTTGAATGGAGGAAGAAACTGGGCATTTCTGGCGTCGACAGCTCGACACCATCGGAGCAAACAACTGCACCTCTCAGTAAACATCCATCATCACCGGCATATAATAAACCCACCGTAAGATCCGCACCCACAGCACAGCCACCGCCTGTACCTATCTCTCCAGCAAGGAAGTCGTCATCGTCGTCTTCTTTACCTACGTTAGCTGTTCATACACATAACGGCGCAAATGGAATACCGTCTACCAATACATCGCCGATTGATATGCCTAGCAACACTGTCAGCAAAGCCATAGATTCTCACGAAAGTTTTGTCCTGAAGCAAGACTGCGTCGTTATTTTTGAACTACCATACCAATTGCAGGGACCAGAAATGTCTTTGATATCCTACAGTAAAGTTGATAATGACCTTATAACGCTGCTGGTACAGAAGCACGACTCTGAATTGAGATCGGCGCCTCCGAGTCTTCTGACACTATTCAAAGATGGGACTTTGTCTCATCGAACTGAAAGCACTTCAAAACACATCATCAACATTGGCGACCCTAACCTATCGATGTATGACTTTGACTTCAATGAGGAGAAAAGGACGGGATTTTTGATCTTGGAAAGGTATCGATCCAAGATATGGATCATATCGATCCCATCGCAAAAGGTACGAGCTCCAGTGGGATCTATCAAAAACCACAATGAATCATGGGTCGCCTGTTTTTTCAGAGCCCGCCAACTCATGGAGGAACAACAGGTCTTGAGTGACAAGATTGCGGGTATTAGCTTAAAGGAACAGAACAAACCCATTGCAGCTACCAGCTCTGGCAAGGCTTATAGAAGTGTGTCAGCTGCATCAGCATCTACAGTGCAGCCCCCACCAAGAAGGGCGAGTGCGACGCGGTCACCGGCGACTTCGCCAGTCCTGGGTCATTCATCTACAATGAAACGCTATACTGCACCACAAAATATGGTTATAAGTAGTAGTCGCTACGAAGTTTTGCACTCACTGAAGCCAAGCAGTGCCAATGACGACGCTAGCATTGGTGCGAGCGCTGCATTCAAGAACCTGCAAAAGAGGAAACCAAAATGATAATATTTAGTTCAATTATAATTAATGTTTTTTTAGCATGAGAATTAAAAAGTATAGGCAGGGTTCATTATAACACGTATTATGAGCATCTTGTCTTGGCTAATGAATAATTTAAAATTACACCAGGTCAGATCTATTCAAGTACGCTTGCATCGAAGTATAAACCTGGGTCTAAGGCTGAGATATCTGCAGATTTGGCTTCTCCCTCGAGCAGCAGCTCAGCCATAACTTTACCAGTGGCTGGAGCATTGTTGATACCCCAACACGAATGACCACTAGCAACATAAAGACCATCCACGTTGGTTTCTCCTATTAATGGTCCTGAACTAGTTGGTACATTCAGAACTGGCAGATAACATGCCTGTCTTTTCATAATATGTCCATTCGACAGGTTTTTAGAGAGTTTGGAGACGTAGTGGTACAGCTCATCACATTTTTCACGGACCACTTCAACTGCATCTGAAGTTTCAGGAAGATCGACAAGCGTATCACCCTCCCCGCAGACGTAAACTTCATCCTTACGGGCGTACATTTCAGGAGAAAAGTATTGATTTTTGGCAATTTTCAGTTCTGTGAAGATAGCATATGGTGAGACTGTACCCGTGCTTGGCTTAATCGTTATGGAATGGGCCCTCAGTCCCGAGATCGGACAATCTGGTAAAATTTTGGAAGTCCATGGACCCATAGCCAGCACGATATGATTCGAGTCATCGATCTTCACTGGTTTCTGGGGATTTGCCGATGGTTCAAATTCTGTATCCGCAGATGGAGTGTACGAAATACCGCAACAAGATCCGGAATCGTTATAATGGATTTGATCTACTTTACCGAGAATTAAGTCAACAGCGTTGGTTTCCATCGCCTTTGACAATAAAAAGTGAGTGAACTTGTAAGGATGAACTTGTGCAGTAGAATCAGTACCACCGAGGGACGACCAATCCTTAACCAGATTCTTCTTAATCCAGTTCAAATCCCCCGGAAGTGGTACTGAAGGTCCCTGTCCTTCCTCAACTGATTCATTAGAGCTTCTCATGTCGTCGGCTGCCAGCCCACTCAACAGCTCTCGCGCTTGTGGCTGAAATTCATTATTCTCATTAAACGTGTTGCGCTCTATCGGATCCCTATCTCTTGGACCCATACTCAAACTATTAAGATTCGAGTCACTGTGGAGGAATGAACTTGACTTGAGACTGTCTTCGTCACCAGCCTCAAACCCACTAGATGAGTCATTGCCCTTGTTATTCTTCGGAGCGGGTATTTTCAAATCGCAGGTCTGACTAGATGACGATTCACTCGAAAATGAAGAGGAACTAGATGAGGAGCATGAAGACGAACAGGAGCACGCATACTTTTCGGTTCCGGCTGCGCACATGTGTTCGACATCTGCTTCAAGCGAGACCGTAGTCAGTCTCCTATAGTCCCAAACGTTTTCTCCGTCGTATTCATCGCTCAACTCCTGATGCAGACGGAAACTCAGTGGGACGATTTGTTGCGGAAACGCCCAGGAGGCCAGTAGCCCGCCTGCTTTACCGGAAGCACCGCCTGCCACCCTTTTAGACTCCAAGATCGTGATATGGTGCGTATCTGGATGGAAATCCGGGTGTCTGGTAAGGTAGTAAGCCGTGCAAACCCCAATGATTCCTGCACCGACAATCACAATATGGTGCTTCCCCTGGCTTTTCCCAGAAGGGTGCGATAAAAGATTCACCCTATCTATAAAGTTCGTCGCCATCTTGAAAGACCGTTCTCAAGCTCCTTTACTTTGCTATTCCTTTAATTCCTCAAGCTTCCCAGCTACTTTTACTCTTTTCCGTGAAAATCCTTCCTTTCGCGTTATATATACGAACAACCCAAAAGGATCAACACCACTTTTCCGGAGCTCCAGTCCTGTCCCGCAAAACGCTTTCTCTCTTTGCGTCTTGGCTGGTATCCTTGGCAAATGCCCCGAAAACTAACTCAATCGTCATAGACTAACTTGTCCCTAATTGTTTGCTGGCCTCGCCGGCTGGAATGGTGTGATTCGCTCACGCAGGCACCCAGTTCCAACGGCGGACGCCTAGAGTGGATACTAAACGACATTGCGGTGCGCACTTTCGAAGTGATCCTGCTACCATTACCCTGTCTAGTTCGTGAACCACGATTATGAAGTTACCCGCCTCTAGACGTCGGGAGTGAGGTGGATCTTAGGCGATAAAGGCTAACACAAGTAGTACGATGAGCACCACTATCAATAGGCCAATGCAACAGTCGTTATAGCGCTCCTTGTTCTTTTCGTAGACCCATTCCAGCTGACGACGGCCTCTTGAAAGTTTGCTGGACAAGGAGTCCATATTTGTGTCCATTTCGTGAAGTAATTCTCCTTGATCTTCAAGCTCGTTCCCCATGGTCTGCGCCTGCAGATGTAGATTTGTCATAGTATGGTGGATGGAGTCTAAATGGGTATCTTGCTCACGAAGCATCTGCTCCTGGAGCGGGTTGTCAAATGGGTTTTCTCTCGAAGCCGCCGAGGGCTCCTGGGCTTCTTCTTCCTCGAGTTCGACGCGTGAGTAGTTGAGCGTCTGTAGAGCGGTCCTGAGGTCTTGTACCTGCGATTCGCGAGCGCTTACATCTTGCCCACTACGCTTCATGACTATAATGCTTCTATCGAGGTCCTTAATAGTCTCGTCGACGTCCGCGAGGATCTCCGTAACCTCTTCCTCGTCGTTTCTGGGCCTATTGCCGCCTAGATGATGTCTCAAACGGTCGATCTGTTCCTTCGTGTCTCGAATCACTTGCTCAAATGGATCTTCTTCAGTATTCATCCTTGTTCTCTTGTTTCTCTCTGTTTGTTGTTGTGAATGGCGTATCTCTAAAAGAACTATCCTTGTAGCTTTTCCCGCCCATTCAACTACAAGGTTTGAAGTACCGGGATCGGCACAGATGAACGATCAAGAACAGCCGAGGCACGACGATCTGAATCTGATCAATCTGTCCGAGACCGTGGGAGGCTCTCAGACCAGAAAATACCTGAACCAGAAAGTTGTGCCACATCTGTTGAACGGTATGCGGCTCATCGCGACCGAAAAACCGCAGGATCCATTGCGTGTGCTGGGGGAATATCTCATCAAACAAAGTGAATCTTCGAAGGATTGATATTTACATAGGTTAGTTACGTAGAGATTCAAAATTTTTCCTGTTCAAGGTCAACAGCATCCGTGCTGATCATCTCGACCCCGTAGCCGCAGCATAGACTCATTAGTCCGATTCTCCAACCGTTCCAGAGCCCTGAAGAAGTTCTAGGTTCCCTGAGGGAGCTCCATACACCGCGGTAGCCAATTGGCTTTACTATCAGATCTGTCCTCTCAATCTTTAGCGGGTGACGGCTGTCGTTTGTGAGGAAGTTGACCTGGCAACGGCGCAGAAGGTTTTCCAGAGGGAGTCTCACCAGCAGTTCGACGGTTTGTGATAGTAGCTTTAGAGTGTTGTACCATTTAACTTGCGAGTGTTTCTCAACGTTCCACTGAGAGTAAATCACCACGTCGAATATTTTATTGAAAGTTACGCTGGAAATCGACTGAAGCATGGTTAGGATCCACATGTCTGCTGGAAGCGTCCTGATGTCAGCACGCCACGACCACGACCGCACGAGTTGTCTCAAGCTTCTTATAGGTTTGCTTCCCCTCTTGAGCGATGTGACGATGAATCTTGTTCTTATGATGTCAAGTGGTAGCAGGACGAGCTTGGTCAGCGTACTGGCAGTCAATGTCAAGACAATGGAGGATTTAACATCTGGTGAGTGAATGATGTCCATGAAATACGGATCAGGTATGCCCATGAACGGAGAGATCAACCCGGTAAACCAGGCGTCCAATGTGAGAGACAGAAAGTTATAAATAAACGTCGTATTGTTAGCTTTCCAGAGTCCTCTCATTCCTTCACTATCCATCACGCTATTCATTATATCAATCGTGTGCTTTGACTGTGGGTGGATGAGCACTTCGCTAGCACTTGGAGAACTGGGCTTCCCAGACTGTTCGATCAAGGACCTCTCCATTTCATCGTCCTCAAGGCTTGGTGATAGCGCGTGGTCGTTGGTCCTTGGGAAGAAATCTATCTCCTCATTTTCATCATCATCTTCTTCGTCTCTTAGCTCAACGGGCGCCGGTATTTCTTGCATATCCAGCTGGCTAAAGTCACCCACTTGGAGCAGACACCTGGCTACCTCAAAAGGTTGCTGCACAAGATGTCGGAAATACTTTCTGAGGAACTGATCAAGCAACTGCCCAAGTATTCTCTTCCAAGCTTTCAGATTCAAGAAATCCAACCACTCCATATCCGCTATACTCTTAGGCGAGTCACCATTATCACACGCTGACACTTTTGAAAGCAACCTCTTACCGTTGTTAATAGAAAGACCAGACAAAAGACTGCCTGAAGAGCCTGTTCCCTTACCAATTCTCTTGGCTAGATTTTTCCCGGAAGACTGGACAATGTTCAGTTTGGAGGCGATCGACTGCCCATTACCGTCTATCACCCCTTGATCTGGCTTGAAAACCGCCGTGTAGCCGGCATTAAAACTCTCGGGATCGTAGTAGGGCCTCACCTGCAACCTAGATCCTATTTCATCCATCCTATTTACGAATTATTGCACCTCTCCCACTCTGACTAAATCGACCCTCCCTTCATCTACTTTTTCTACGTCGAGAAAGCGATGCTTTAGTCAAATAAAGCTAAATCAACAGCGAGTGAGCATCGTCTTTTGAAGACCTATCCTTGGCTACTAGTTTACAGAATGAACCACTAAGAGACAGTAAGAGTCTGTTGTATCTGGGACACCTGTGCTTGCTTTAAAAATACAATCTGAGAAGGCAGAGAACTCGCACCCCCTTATGCATTTGTAAACCGCCTCATAACCGGCTGTTATATTACAGCACCAGCAATCTAACCATTTACAAGAGATGCCCACTCACAATCGCTTTATTTATTTACCTTTGTCTGTAGCATCACTTGCAGGTTGTATACGTCCACTGAGATGAGCGGTGACTATCAGCGACTGTTCATCTTCACCCATACCCCTTGTCACATCCTCACATCCTTGAAAAATAATCTGAAAAATTTCAATGCCCATGTTGCGTCTCTTAAAATATGCGTCGGTCGATCCAGTCATCGCGCAGTCCTGGGTTCCCAGCGGGAGCTGAGGCTAGGAAGATACCACTCAGCGGGGAGAGCAGGGCGAGAGGCCCTAAGCCTAGGCGGAAAGTCTCACGCTACACTGTGGCTGTCCCCTCCTAACGCTACCAGCTAGGTGGACCTCCTTCTGTAGCTCCCGCCTAGAGTGGGCGTCTGGCCTGTCTAGGATTCTGGTACCTGTAGGGCTTGCGAAACTTGGTGGGATTGTGCTGTATGATTCCGAAACACTATTACAAGTGATGAAATTTAGTATTCAAGCAGTTCCTTTGCAGAAGAGAAAGCACAAATATCACCAAAAATGGCTAAGTTCTTGAAAGCTGGTAAAGTTGGTACGTATAGTCAATGTTATCGTGGAATCGAGAGACATTACGGGGCCTACAGATGCGTTAATGTAGTGGGAGATGAATAGTGGATCTGATGTCAAGTTGTTGGGATGAGAAAGAAAGAGTAAACAAGCAAACCAGTCCTATGCCTCTCCAGGAAAGTCTTCATGAGACAACGTATACTAACAATTGTTTTCAATCAGCTGTTGTCGTCCGTGGTCGTTACGCCGGTAAGAAGGTTGTTATCGTCAAGCCTCACGATGAGGGCTCCAAGGCACACCCATTCGGTCATGCTCTTGTTGCCGGTATTGAGAGATACCCATTGAAGGTGACCAAGAAGCACGGTGCCAAGAAGGTTGCTAAGAGAACCAAGATCAAGCCTTTCATCAAGGTCGTCAACTACAACCACTTGCTACCAACCAGATACACTTTGGATGTTGAAGCCTTCAAGAACGTCGTTTCCACCGAAACTTTTGAAGAGCCATCTCAACGTGAAGAAGCTAAGAAGGTCATCAAGAAGGCATTTGAAGAAAGACATCAAGCCGGTAAGAACCAATGGTTCTTCTCCAAGTTGAACTTCTAAGGGATTTACCTTTAGATTCAATGTACAAAATGCAACATGAATGGGGGAACCTCCGGATGGTGATTTTTTTATATGTAATTTCTAGCTCATGTTTTTTCCCTCTTTTTTCTAGTTAATCGAGTTTAAATAAAAAAGAGGAATATCTTCAAATAAGTGAATTGATCCTTTATCAAGTTTCCGTTTGCTGGACGTTGTGAAAATATCGAACCTGTGCTTGAGCGCCTGGTGAAATATAATTCATATAGTTACAGTAGAAATCAATGATACCCAAGCGCTCATTTAGCCATACCGCCCTGACGAGGTTCCTGAAAAAGCCACAACTAAATGTGAAATCTATAGTTAATGATTTATCGCGCTACCATGAATCAGTGTCGAAGCGGCAACTAGTTGCTGGCCCCAGCCTCCTGGAAGGTCTTAGCAAGTTGCCAGAGCAGTACGAAAATATACGAGAATTGAACCATAAAATAGCAGTAATTCAAGGTAAAAGGAAGTCATTAGAGGCCGAAATTAGGAATGACCAATCCAAGGTGAAGCTCCGAGCTGCAGAGATCAAGAGCTTAAAGAGCAAGTACCAGCAAATTTCCGAAGAGTTGGACAGGGAGGAGCTCAAAGTCACTGAGTTGTGCTCCTCGTTGCCCAATCTCGTTTCGCCGGATTCACCAGCAGAAGAACCACAAATCGTGCACTGGATCAATCCCTTAGACTCTTATGAGCCAGACGGAAAATGCAATCATGTAGATATTATGCTCAAGAAGGGTATGGTTGACTTTCAAACCGCTTCGAACGTCTCTGGAACGTCGTGGTTTTACCTTTTGAACGAAGGTGCTGAGTTGGAGCAGGCGTTAGTTTCCTATGCGCTCGATAAAGCTAAACAGGCGGGGTTTCAGGTGTGTATCCCTCCAAGTATTGTCAGAAATGATGTGATTGACGCCTGCGGCTTCAGACCCCGAGATATGAATAACGAGCAGCAAATTTATCACCTCAAGGACACTTCTTTGGGGCTAACTGCCACTGCTGAAATCGCGCTCGCTGGTCTTGGGATCAATAAAGTCATTGATTTGTCACAGGGTTCAAAGGAATTGGTAGGTATTAGCAGAAGCTACAGGGCGGAAGCTGGCGCTAGAGGAAAAGATACCAAAGGGCTCTACAGGGTGCATGAATTTACGAAAGTTGAACTGTTTATTTGGAGCAGGCCAGAGGATAGTCAACGACTACTAGAGAAACTGAAAAACTTCCAAGTTAATATTGTAACTTCATTGGGATTATCAGCCAAAGTATTGAACATGCCGGCTAACGACTTAGGCGCTCCAGCTTATAAAAAATATGACATCGAAGCCTGGATGCCCGGCAGAGGTTCATTTGGTGAGATCACTAGTTCGTCCAACTGTCTAGACTATCAAAGTAGACGTCTGAACACCAAGTTTAGAAACGAAGCTACCGGCAAGGCAGAATACGTGCATACGTTGAACGGAACAGCAATGGCAGTTCCGAGAGTCATCCTGGCCCTAGTGGAGAATTGTTACGATCCTGAGACTGACAAAATTGCTATTCCGGAGCCTTTGAGACGGTATATGGGCAACCGAACATGCATTGAATAATTCTTGTAAATATCATCGTGATGTCATTGTTTAATTCATCAGATAATTGTACGTGTACGTCCTTAATCAGAGCACTCTACTTCTTTATGCGTGAATTCTCTATAACCATGTGCTAGGCTTGAATCAGCCTTCCGCTTCCAAGATGCCGAACTTCAACTACCGACGTCCAGGACACAAGAACGAACTACCAACCCAACTAAGACCCAATGCTTGTGCTGGCTCTCAGTGATGCACATATCCCTGACCGTGCGATTGTATGATTAGCACTTCTTCTGTCTCGCTAGATGATCATTGATACTAACACCCTTCCCTTCACTACAGGATCTTCCTGAGAAATTCAAAAAACTATTAAGCGTTCCTAATAAGATCTCACAAGTGGTACTTCTAGGCAATTGCACCAAGTCGTATGACCTCCTAAAGTTCGTCAATGAGGTATCATCAAACGTTGCCATAGTACGTGGGGAATTTGACAACGCCCAGCTGCCTACTACCAAAAAGAACAGGGTTAAGGAGAGTATACCGCTCAATACGGTGATAAAACAAGGCAATTTCAAGATTGGATGTTGCAGTGGATACACAGTTGTTCCGAAGAGTGACCCTCTATCGCTGCTGGCTTTGGCCCGCCAACTCGACGTCGATATCATGCTTTGGGGCGGAACCCACAATGTGGAGGCTTACACTCTAGAGGGCAAGTTCTTTGTCAACCCAGGCAGCTGCACGGGTGCTTTCAATTCCGATTGGCCTATCATGAGTGAAGAAGAGACGATTAACAAGAAAGAATCCACAGAAGAAGAGGAAAAGCAAGACGACCAAAAGCAAAACAAGACCAAGGAAGGACAAGCAACAAAATCTGACGTTTCAACCGAAAAGAAGAGTCTGGTGGAAATTTCTAACCTGGACATTGATGGATCAAATGTCCCCAGCTTCTGTCTTCTCGATATCCAGGACTCTGTGTGCACCATGTACATCTACATATACGTCGACGGCGAAGTCAAGGTAGATAGAGTGGTCTTCAAGAAGGAAGATCCATCAACTCAAACGTAGTCATGGCCTCTTTTATGCCCTAACTGTTCATTTGATGATCCGTGGTTTGTGATAGGATTTTTTTTTTTCCAAATAAAAGCTCGATGAATGAACAAGGTTGTTCGAAGATGTCTCTTACTTCTACGTTTGTTTGAGAAAACCAGAGGAAGTTTTTTCCTTCTTATTCATTTAGATGATGACTGTGAGTGCATTTGGCTCGAGACACAAACTGTTGTTCGTGTCGGTGTGGAAAAACTCAAGCTACCTTTACTTCTTTGTCTGATTCATGAACTATCTCTATCGTTTTCTTGGTAAAGAAAGAGGCTTACGGCCTTCCTGAGGATCTATATCATGCAATATACCTTATTATCATGCGGCCACATCTTCCAGTAAATCAGACTCTAGGTCATCTTCCGGCCTGTCAACACAGGACTTGGGATGAGCAAAGTTCTTGGGATTCAACTCATCTAGCTCCAAGACTTTTTTCATCGCGTATGCGTCTTCGCCATCCTGGTAATACGACTTTTCGACAGATAGAACTTCAAACTCTAGAGTGTCCCTGTACAGGTGGAGAGCTGCTCTATTAGACTGTCTGACGTGCAGTGAGACGTATTCCGCATTGTAAACTTCTCTTAGGGCGAATAGCGCCTGCCTCATTAGTTTTTCGGCAATTCCCATTCTTCTGTAGGTTCTCATGACACTCAACGACGTTATGTGTCCATTTGGTGGTTCATTCTGCTGATCTGGATCATCGTTCATTTTAGTGAGCACGTATCCCACAAGTTTTTCACCTGGTGCCACGTAGTTCGGGTCTAGTTTGATCTGCTTGCCGGTTCCATCTTCCAAAGTGAGCTCTTCAAAACCAGGCTCATTCACATCCGTTGTAGTGGCGACAAAAGAGGCCTCGGGCCACGATAGGATGTGGTACATATAGTATTTCAGCATATAGTTTTCCGGCAGATTATGGAGGTTTGCATTCTGCATGCAAATGATATCATCTATCGTGGCTCTTCTAATTGTCACTGGCATCTTAAAGTTGCGATAAACCTCTCAAATCCCTGGGGTCGAGGTAAAACGTCTGTTCGAGTACTTGTAGATGTTCGTTTTTACAGCTTGTATTCCTTCCTAGCTCGCATGCAGCTGAAAAATCGACAGCCTAATCGACCAAACAAGGGCAATTACAAACGGTTTCATAGCCGTCGATAAACCAATGTCACAGCGAATAATACAACCTAGCACTCTGGCAGATGGTGCTGCAAATAATAGCGAGGGGTACGAGTACACAATTGGTCCAAAGCAATCTCTACCGAATGAAGCGTCGTTGGCACCAATACCATCGAGGCTGTACTCAGAGTCTTTGATGTTTAAGAAACGGGAAGTGTCTCTTTCGGCTACCGCATTCCTGTTTCAGGGTATGGTTTCGTACATTCATAGTCACAGCAATTCCACTGCAGAATTTGAATCGAGTATCAATGAACGGGGCTTCAGCATAGGGTCAAAACTGCTAGAACTTCTCAACTTGCGTGCCTCTATACCTGCATCGGCACACTCGCGAACCTCAAACTTTCTAGGTAGCTCTACTTCCTCAGCGAATGCTTCTCACGAGACCGTTGGGACCACTACAGGTCCTGGAGGCGTCGTCGCCCTAGGGCCTCCCGAGCATATCTACCATAATACTGAAAACGGGTCTGATTCCATAGCGTCTCTGATTAGCAACACGAGGTCGCGCGACCTGAAGATACTTGACATGTTGCAATTCGTTCATGGAACTGTCTGGTCCTACCTTTTCGGTCATGTCAGTGACGACCTCGTCAAGTCCTCCGAGAGGGATAATGAGTACATGATCGTGGACAATCGACCAGTGCTCACTCAATTCATTCCGGGAGGAGTCTCCTGTGATTATTTCGTCTGTGGTATCGTACAGGGATTTCTCAACACAGCTGACTTTCCTTGTCGAGTCTCAGCGCACTGCATGCCTCAAGATGGCTTTGATCATAGAGTTGTTTACTTGATACAGTTTGACAAGCACGTCCTCGAAAGAGAGGGTTTAAGGTTCGGGAAATAAGATAAAAGCTTTGTTTTATATTTACTCAGCATGTCTATATGGGTTAGAGGATTGTATTATAAATCTTGATCGCTTGTAGAAGACGTTTAGATCTTCGTTCACCAACCCATGAAAAAAAGGATAATGCATAGGAAGCGGTTCAGGGTCATTCCGGATGGCGAGAAGCCGTTGCAGCCCAAAACTACTAATGTGAGAGGTTCTTTAGTGGAACCTTCGACTAAGACAGCTCCTGGAAAGAGTGGACCGTCCTCAAGGAAGCGACGGACCTCGGCGGCTGAAGAACCAAAGAAAAGGCAGAAACAAAATCCTAGAACTGTTTTCGACTCTGACGACGTGCAAATAAAGCTTATAGATCAGGCTGGTAGGTCTATCAAGTCCTCAGAGGGAGCGTTATCGATAGAAACGCAGCTCGGTGATCCTCCTTCACATGGGCGGCTAACCAGGATCGAAGAAGAAGATAATTCTCTGAAATTCGGAGACTTTGAACAGCCTCCTCAATCAACTTCAACACCGATACTACGCTCTTCTCCCCAACACGATTACGAGCAGGAGGTTAGCCCATTTGTGGTTAATCAGCTAGGGCGCCCCTCACTTATGTTCTATTCCCCGGGGGCTCCTCAGAATTATGGCCAGCAGAGCTTCCAGGATTATTCTCCTTCACACTGGAGGTATGTACAAGACTCGGATAGGTATCCCACGCAGCTTATGGGAACTGATTACCATTACCATTATTTACCTTCCCAACCTTTATCGGTGGCACAGTCCGTCGAGCCGTATATGCAGTATAGCTATCCAACGGCGGTGAGGCCCTTCAGGAATCGTGTGAAACCCGATTTTCAAGTGGTTTATCCTTCAAATAGTCCAGGATACTACATGCCTCCTCCTGGGTACGCCATGACCCCCCATTTGCGGCGCAACAACGGTCTACTTCCCAACAGTGGTAATTCCACACCAAGCTACAGATCCACTGGAGGGGAGACTACGTACAAGAGCAGTGAACAGAGCTCCGGGAGAGCTAATGAAAGGAGAAGCCGGTAGGGTATATTTTTCGTATATCTTGTCTAATTGGTTTTTATGAAAACTCCTTACTGAAATAAACGTCGTGCAGCTACAACTAAACATAAAATAAACAGTGAGATCTTAGTTTCTTCCGGCTGGTGACATGCTTCGATCATTCATATAGAAAACAGACACCTCACTTTACAACTACCAGATTGATTCACCATTAGAAGCACAGTGATGGCTCAGAGCCCCAATTGTTACGAAAACGAAAAAAATAACGACAACTGCAGGACTCGAACCTGCGCGCGCAGAGCCCAAAAGATTTCTAATCTTTCGCCTTAACCACTCGGCCAAGTTGCCATATTAAATAGATGAAAAATTAAATGGCTTTCATCTCCACACAGAAGTGTAGTACCCACCAATAAACATCACTTATGGATTATATTGGCCGATTGAACCTTTAATGTGAGTCTTCTGCTTTAGCTTTTCATTAACCTATACATCTTGGGCTTTAGGTAGCGCCCACAAGGCATCAAAATGGCCGTTTGTGCTGGTCTCGTAGCCTACTTAGAAGCTGAGAGAACCTTGAAAAAGTTTAACGACGAACATCTCATTCAAAGGGCCAGGAACAGTCATTACAAAGCACGTTGTAGAGGTGTAGCTTTTCATGGATGGCCACAGTGACTCCATAAATATGAATAGTTCGTTGGGCACGTCAAATTCAACAGGAGGAGCTCCTGCCCAGGTTTTGTTTATGAGCCACGATGCCCCCCCAAGAACGAGCACAAACCCTCCACATTCGGGATATTATCAAGTGGCAACTCCCAAATCTCCTCACGAGCTCATCTTAGATGAACATGATGTTGATCTAGTTGCTCAGCGAGATCATTTCCATGACCCTCATGCAGCCCATGGGCCTAATGGGGATAAGTCGCAGGATTCTGTGACAGGCAGAATAGCTGGTGAGAGTGAAGAGACAGAAAGGTTAAAATACGAAGCTGCAAAGACAGAAATCCTCGATAAAATACATTTACAAACGCTCATAAGCCACAAGGAAGCTCAAGCGATTCAGCGGGAAATTAAACGTGTGGATGCCCAATTGACTCTACTAGGCAAGCTACACGATGACAAGGACCTCGTAAAGAAAGTTGAAGAGCACAGTCAGCGCCAGAACGAGAAGGTAAGGCAACAGTTATCCGAAGCTAATACTGTCGCAAACTCATCAGGCTACTTGGCTGACAATTCGGCGATGACGTCCTTTGCAGGCTATTCGATGAGTACGCCGTTATCTGCTGGCAGCTTCATACCAACGCATCATTATCATACCAGGAGTAAGAGTAGTGGGAACGTAACTGAGATTCCACACCTGCGGCCAGCCAATTCAGCTATTATAGATATGAGGCTTGCAGGTTCGAAGTCCATACCGCCAGGGATTCATCCACTTCAAGAGTCGAGCACTGATATACAAAATTTCAGACCTAACCAAATGAACACGCATCATAGAAGAAACTACAGCAGTACTTGCTTGACTAGTAATAGCGGGGTCGTAGGGAAAACTGAGGATAACGAAGCCATATTTAAAAGGTACGATGGGATCCTGATAGTCATAACATGCTCCTTTTGTCCACGAAGCGGTTTTACATCAGCACAAGGCATAGTTAATCACACAAGGCTAAAACACGGCAAGACCTACTCGAGTCAACCGCTAGCGGTGTTGCATAACCAGAGGCTTCTTGATGAAAGCAAACAAGATCCTCAAGTGCTGAAAAAATTCAAAGAGCTGGGAAAAGACCCTAGCAAGGAGTACTTGCCTTCAGAGGTTGCCATACCATGTTTAGCACCTAAATCTAGTCCACGAGAACCAAGCCCAAAGCAAATAAGTATCAAAAACAAGGAGGGAACTAGCGAAAGTCAAAGCCCCCGTCTGACAAACCATTTAAAGAAGTTATACAACAGGGAGGATTTTGGAGACCTCGTCGAAATGGTGAACGACGCTTCTAAGGATCTAGAAGTAGTGTTAGAACAGCCCAGTCCCGAGTCCAGCGA
This sequence comes from Torulaspora franciscae, assembly GCA_003705175.3. NCBI lineage: Eukaryota > Fungi > Ascomycota > Saccharomycetes > Saccharomycetales > Saccharomycetaceae > Torulaspora > Torulaspora franciscae. The sequence continues at coordinate 835,750 of PPHX03000001.1, forward strand.
AACGGAAGAAGATCATGATACCGGGAGACGGAGTGCCGACCCAGACTGCCCAACCGCCTCTTCAGTAGAATCCGGGGCACGAAGTACAGAGTCCTCATCATTCAAGCCTGAGTCAGTCCCGCCACCGTCAGACAATGCGTTGGATGAAACCATCGACCACGATGAAAGCAGGTCGTCTGCCTCATCCCCGTCTCCCACATCTGCCAACCAAAGAAGAAGCTCTCGCAAACGTAAAAATGAGCAGCGGGAAATCGCCAAAGATCTACAGGAACGAGCCAGGCCCGCGGAGAAGAAAGCTAGACCTGACGTTCTGGCATTAACAAGTGTTCCAGAGCACGACAAAAGATCCTCGCATTATAATCTAAGAGCCAAGTCGAAATTACGCAGTAACAGTAATTTCGAATAGTTAGGGCTAATTGCTGAAACCGTGATGGCTGGCCATGACAGACACACCACAGATAGTGCTTACATAGACACGAATCGATAATTTGGACTATCTTATTACATCTGGTCTATCACGTGTAGTTATTCACTGTGAAGTTGTCTAAGAGTCGTTGCTCCGCTTACCGCTACAAGGGAGATGGCATAAACTAAATAGTCTGACATGTTTCTACGACGGATATCTCGATTGGTTACTATCCAACGATGTTTCCTGTCAAATGCTGCTAAAGATGCAGGCTTTAACAAATCTCCTGCTTCATGGTATTATGCATCTGATGTGCCGCTAACCAAACCGTACGATTCGAAATATAAACCGAGCAAGCCAGCTGGAAAATTCCTAAAGTTCTCTGCCAGCGATTGCCAAAGGCTAGAAGGAGCCTTCCAAAGGTGGGGTAAATCTCAGGAGGACAGTAAAGAATTGGAAAGGGTTCCAGTCAATGAGGACTTTCTGTTCGAAGTAGATGTACCCAAAATGGTGCTGAAACCTACATATTGGCGTGGTCCAACGTATGAGGTACGTCGCGGAGTGTGGATGAATGCAAATAACATCCCATTGGCTAATAAATTAACCACTGAGATAGAGCAATACTATGCCAAAATGGATTTCTCATCTAAAGGGGAGAAGAATCAAGAGCAGCAAGATCTTTTCAGGTTACGTGAGCAGTACGGTAAACATAGAATGGTTCTTTTCGTTGACAAAACGACGGCGTACCTGCTCCCGTATTTAGAAGGCGGCGAACTACAGTTGAAATTATTAAGGGCCAACATTATTCCTCCCATCGGTGACAGAATAACGAGGGGCGGCGACAGTGGCAGCTTAAAGGACGCAGCCACATCGGCGAAAAGAACGATTGAAAACGAGATACAAGGCTCCACCAAAAAGCTCGGGAAATTGTCGGATTTGATTAGTTGGGAGCTACCCAGCGTCTTCGGAGTGTCTGGTTCTAATGGCTCGACCTCTTCGAGAAAAGCGAACGAAGATGATTCAAACGTGTTTAAAAGGGAAATCGAAACCGACTACGATAACGAAAAGAGCACTTCCCGGCGAGATGTTAAGCATCTAGTTTTATGCGTCCATGGAATTGGTCAGAACCTGGGCAAGAAATACGAATATGTCAACTTTGCACATACTGTCAATATTCTGCGAAGCAATATGAAAAAACTGTACAGCGAATCGAGGAGGCTGCAAAAGTATAACAAGGAAGATGGATCAAGTGACTGGAAAAGCAACTGCAATGTTCAAGTGCTACCAATATCGTGGAGGCACACGATAGGGTTTCAAACAGATGCAACCGAGCCTAACAAGGAGAATCCGGAATTGCCTCCACTGGGAGACATCACGTTGAATGGAGTACTAAGTTTGCGAAGGTTGCTGGGAGATATCGCACTGGATGTTTTATTATATGGTGAGCCATATTACAGAAAGCGCATTTTGACCGAGGTCAGGAGGCAATTAAACTGCACATACAATCTTTTCAAAGAGCGAAATCCCAGCTTTGAAGGACATGTGCATTTGATAGGTCACTCTTTGGGAAGTCTGATACTGTTTGACATCCTTAGCGAGCAGGAGGAGTTCAAGCTTGACTTTAGGGTCAAAAACTTTTACAGCATCGGATCTCCCACTGGCGTTTTCAAGCTGATACAGCGGACCAAGATAGGCTCTAAAGAGGAAGAACCAAAGCATTCCACGACGACATTTCAGAAACCTGAATGCGAGAATCTCTACAACTTATTCCATGTTTGTGACCCCATATCGTATCGAATGGAACCCCTAGTAGAACTGTCAATGGCACAGTATCAGGCGGCCAACATATCACATTGGTCCGCAGGCGATGGAATTGCATCTAAAGTGCTCGAACTCGGTGAACATATTTTCAAGGACATACCGGTGACCGCCAGCAAAGACCAAAAAGCGGGAAATGAAAAAACAATGCTACCAGTTGAAATTGTGGAGAAACTGACCAAACTGAACCGGACTGGACGGCTGGACTACATGTTGCCGCCCGGGTTCCTAGAGGTAGACATAATAGCGGCCGCGAAAGCTCACGTATCGTACTTTGAAGAACCAGATATTGCAGGGTTTATTCTCAAAGAGATACTTAGAAAGGACGATGGCAGACACGACGTGATAGTGACCAGATTGAACCGTCCTTCTGATGTTTAACCTCTTCGATGGCATCTCGTTGTTGGTGACTGAACATCAAATATCAGTTCAAGAGACGTCAAAAACCTCGATGAGCTGGCACCGCCAGTCGTCGAAGGTTGAGAGGACCGTTGAGCAAGATGAAGTACATTATCGAGCATATGGAGCAGGATTTCAGTCAATGGGTGACTCTGGAGTATGCGCAGATAATCAGAGACATCGGACCTGAGAATTTGATACTGTCCTCTCTACCAAAGGGAACCACAGAGAAAGACATTCCCGAAAAACTTTTGAAAATGGGACTCAGATGGACCACGAAGGATCTCAACCATTTGGCTGAACAGTTCGAAGACTTGCACCCACTAGAAAACGGCAGGGTTTGCCTGCTCGACCCAAGGGCTGACCAGGATTTGCAACCGGAGGAGGCAGAGAAATTCGACTACTTCGTCTTTGGCGGCATCTTGGGCGATCACCCTCCCAGAGACCGTACCACTGAAATCAAATTGGCATATCCCAATCTGGTCGTAGGCAGAAGGCTCGGAGACAAACAGATGACAACCGACACGGCAATCAGGACCACCCAACAGATTATCGAGAAAGCTAAGAAATTCGAAGATATCCACTTCATCGACTACCCTGAGTTCAGGTTCAGCAAGAACGAAGCGACTGAGATGCCATTCAGATACATTCTCGACGCTCAAAACCAACCTATCCTTCCGGAAGGTATGCTTGCCCTCATTAAGAGAGACTCTGAACAAAGCTTAGACGATTTACTCTAGGATATCTATCTACCACTAAGTACATGCGAGCTTATTTTTCCTTCGTATCACTCTCCAAAAACTGGCCTAGCAATTTTTCCACATCAATGTCACTAGATTCATCCTTCTGCGCAGGAGCGGCTGCATTACCTGCTGAATTGTCCTTCCCTTCATTCTTACCCAATCCAAGGTAGACTCCAGCACCTGTGGCAACTAGAGTGCCAATGGCCAGAACATGGGGTTTCACAGACACACCGAAAATCTTATAAGCGGGAGACATGCCTAGTTCCTTCTCACAAGCTCGATCACATCCTTTCAAGTGATTCATCTACTCTCCTTCTAATAGGCCATCGCTTATACAAGGACGGTAGTAATAATCACGTGAAAGTCATGTGATTAACACGTGATAATGATTACGCGCCCGACCACTATAAGAAGGAGCAACCAAGTGCTTCTCGGATTAGCAGCTAGCCGGGCTGTTCTTCAGACAATTGGGCACGCTTGCTGGCATTGGAAATGCAACCGAACCACGTGACTTTCACATGACCACAACATCACATGACATTCACGTGATGATTATTTCGTTACGAGTGATGGAAAGTTCCAGAAGTCATAGTGGATAATGAAGCCTACAAGTATAAAATCGATAAGTGTGGACGGTCTGGGCGAGACGCTACCCTTACCGATCCAAGAAGATCACTTCCTGTTGTCATGTCTACCCTATTGCAATCTGCCAAGTCAATTGTTCCTTTGCTTGACCGTGTGCTTGTTCAGCGTGTTAAAGCGCAGGCCAAGACCGCTTCCGGTCTTTACTTGCCCGAAAAGAACGTCGAGAAGTTGAACCAGGGTACCGTCCTAGCAGTTGGCCCAGGTTACACAGATGCCAACGGTAACAAGGTCGCCCCCCAGGTCCAGGTAGGCGACCAGGTTCTGATCCCACAATACGGTGGCTCTGCCATCAAGTTGAAGGATGACGAGGAAGTGATTCTGTTCAGAGACTCCGAGATCTTGGCTAAGATCAATGAGGCCTAGTTTAATTGTATTCCTGTAAATACGAAAAATATTTTTAAGTATGAGAAACGTCTGTGAAGAAATGCTCCGCGTCGAACTGGCGTAGGGTGTCCCTCAGCTCTTGCTCGTCGCGACATACTTTCATGAAGAAGCGTGGGAATTTGCTGGATTCCAGGTACCCTTGCCATGTCTTCTTAGTGTAGTTGCCAGTCATTTCGACGACATTCTCTGTGAATCGATCGCGGAAGGGCTCGTCCCATTTTATTCTGTCGAGCACTAATCTTTCGAAAAACTTGCATGACTTTTCGCTACCAACGGCGATAATGATGCCCTCACCATTGTCACCGACCCGAAGACATGTTCCTCGTAGCGCTAGTTGTTTGCTGTTTGTGCTCAACTTGTATCGTATCTTTGGATTAGCGAGACTCTTAAAGCGGAAGACTCTACAACAGTCGTCTGTGGTAAGTGGATTTGGGTCTTTTTCCCTGCGTTTCTTTACTGCTTCTTCATGTCTTTTCAAGTTTGTTTCGAGGTGCTTCCTCTTCCTCTGTTCCACTTGCTCGATCACTGTGCGTTCCCATTGCGTTGGGTCGCTTATGTTCTGGTCGTTCTCGTAAACGCTCATCATGTTAGCCAGTTTCACCTTGGGTTCAGGTTTTGGTTCGAATCCCATTCGAATTCGTGCCTCCTTCTCTTCTCGCTCGAATTTTCGTCTGTTGCGTCGAATCTTCTTCTGTTCTTTCTTGGTCAGATACACCTTTGTCGTGGGTGTCACATTGCTTACTTTGATGGGTACTGGATGGTGTACGTAATTAATTGATGGTGCATGGGAATCGTCATCGTCACTTTCGCTCTCATCTTCGTGTTCACCGCCGTATTTCTCCAGGACGCACAACTCTCCATCTAGGTACGGTTTGTCCCACCATTCCACCATAGGAACGTCTTCTGGACGTTTTATGTATTTTTCCTCGCCCAACGAAGCATCAGGCAAGTCCCCACGTCTAATTTTATCGTTTATCTTGGCTTGCTCTTTTTCTCTCCGTATCTTCTCGATCCTCTCCTGTTTCTGTTCCTCCTCATATCGTAACTGCTGTGCTGCTCTCTCATATTCGACCTGTGAGCTTATTTGTCCTTTCTCATGAAACTTGAGGCCCCTCTCCAACCTTTTGGTAACTTTGTCATTCGTTCGCAGGTTCGATGTGCTTAAATATGGGTTTTCATTCCTATACTGCTTCTTGATTAGATTCAGATTTGACGACAACAGTAACGGGTTGATCTCAGTCTGTAGCCCCCGGCTTTTGCTGACATCACTATTAGACTTTTTTGTTTGGTTACGAGCCATTGAAGCCCTGCCTTTGTTAGATGAGTCTTTGTTGTTCTTTCAGTAAAGCCGAAAGGGCTGATGAAGAAGAGTCGCTTGCTGAGTTTATTAAACATTTGATTATATGCAACTAAATATGTCCGTCCGTGACTCAACTGAACCCAAATAACCTTGATCTACGTTTTTTACCCGAGTCGCCGTCATTAATACTTATAGTATCCGTATCACTCGCATCACTATTCCGCCTACTAGCAGATCGGCTTCTAGAGCTACTATGTCTGAAGAGAGACAGGAACCCACTTTTTTTCTTGCCTGAACAGGAAGAAGATGAGCTTGCCATGGAGTCGTTAGACTTCACACGCGAAATATTGCTCGAGCTTCTCACTTTGCGAACTGCTGGTTGTGAGCTCTTCACTTTGCGTAGTGGTTCATCGTAGCTATTTCTTGGTTTGATTTGAGCCTGTGGTGGAGAAGCTTCTGCAGAGGAGATTTTCATTTTCGGGTTGCCCAAGGCACGTCTACCGTCCTTGGCATTTACGTTGGAAGCAAACTTAATTTGACTTGCGCGAGGTTTTGCACTTGAAACCTTGTTATTAGAGCTTTTTGGGAAATTACCAACATCGACCATCGATCTCCTATTGCGAACTTGTTTTTCCGTCTCACCAGTGATCACTTTACGTAATTGCGCAAATCCTGCCTCTCTTTCCTCCTGATTCATATTCTGTACTTGCATTGCAAAATTCAATGACTGTTGGGTCAATAGTTCCAATTTATCAGTGTTTTTTTGGGTAGCAGTGGCATGTAGCTTGTCATCTAGTTCCTTTAAACCATTTAAAATCTCCTCTCTATGCTTCTTAGTGGCTTCGATCAGATCCTCTCTAGAAGTCGTGCTCGTCGAGGCTCCGTCGATATTCGAGTCTGAGAAGTCGGATTGCGACCCAGACATTGATCCGGAATCGGAGCCAATGACAAGCCCATCGCTGTTAGATATCGGGGTCGGTGATTGCGAAGGAATGTCATTGGAAGAGATCGAGGCACTATCTGGGGGTGCGAAATCCTTCTGAAGCGATGCTTCAAACTCGTACATTCTTTTCACTGGTATAACAAACAGAGGTATTGGATACTTTGTGCACAACACATCTGTTAAATTCTTAGCCTTCCAGAGAACTAAATTATCAGTTCGTTGCCACCTCAGCGTTGTAGAAGTACAAAAATCTGGAGTGTAGATATTCATAGCATCAAGCAGTATCTTTTTCGTCCTGCCTACCACAATTTCAACTGTTACCTTGATCCTTATATCTTTAGGCACAATGACAGCTATGTAAGTTAGAATATCTTTGAGCTTGTCAGTCACCATTTGGGCTGAATAACCCGAACTCCATTCCTCGGATTGCTCACTTTTATGTGCATTACCTGTGCTAAAAGGCTCCGCAGACCTTGACCTATACAAGCCCTTTCCAACAGAAGCACCAGAGCGGTTGTTATGCCTGCCGCGACTGACGAAAGCGTTGGAGAACCTTGGTATATTAGCAACGATTACAATGTGGTCAGCGTTCTGCGCCAACACTCGTACCGCCCAATCCAGTGCCACCCACGTATGGCGCCGTCCGCTAATATGGCACAATATGGTTCTTGGTAAATTTGGAAATCCGACTTTCTCCCTCAGTACTCTCTCTCTCCGTCTCTCATCTTTGGAGACCGGCGTATATCCATCATTGCTCAATATGCTAGCCTGTTTCTGTGGGAACACAATACCGGGAAATCTAAAATGAATCTGCTTGTTTTCAACTCTATCCTCGATCTTGGCTTTTTTCGTAAGCCAAGCAGTGTCCCAGCCAGGCTGAGCCCGGCTGATGATTATGGCATCATTTGTGATCGTCGGAGTCGTGGGGTAATCCACTCTTACTATCTTACCATTTTGTGCAATCCGAAGCATAGAGCTCAATGCTGCAGCCTTATTGCTGAGGTTTCTAGGTGGTGGTGAACCACCAAACTCATTTCTCTTTGTTAAATAATTATTCCTCAGAAAGTATTCGGCATTATAAGACATATATCCACTTTCATCATCGTAAAACTCTTCCATTGTATATTCGGCAGGTATTTGCACTCCTGGGAAGTCAAGTCCGTCGTCACCATTACTATCGCCCAGATACGAAGGAACAGTGTTGAAAGAAACGCATGGCTTAAATTTAAGACGCAGCAGCTTATCAGATCGTGGTTTTCCATCTGCATTCTCATTACTTTGGATCTCTGGATACAGCTTTATTCTCTTATAAGTCTTCTTTACCGATTCGGCCTCATCCTCGAGAAACATTGGAATGATTCTCAGGGTTGCAATCGCACTTGAGGTAGATACAACCCAGTATGACAGTCTTCTATTCGCAAAGTATTCGAGAAGATCAATAAGCAACTGATGAGAGGGCTTTTTTGCTTTGTTCTGTTCTTGTACAGATCTTTAAAAGCTCGAGATTTCGGGGTATTATCAGTCGCACAAGGTGGACCAACTACTCATTACAAGCCAAGTAGAGGAACTAAGGTCCACCAGCCTATCGAGGCTCCTTTTACTTGGAATTGAACCGTTGGTTTACCCTATAATAAGGGCGTAATGCTTTCATTTATTTATATAGTTCGTTACACATATCTCAAAGGTTGACAATCCAGTCTATCACATCGCTAATACACAGTCCTTCCTTGCAGCTGGTAGTAAAGACGGCTATGTCTCTATCAAGTGGAAGAGCCTGGCTTTCCTGTGACTCAGACGATACCAACGGCACATGTAATTGTCGGTTTCTCAAGTCGACACCTATCTGTCGTGCCAAGGCGTCTGGCTTCTTCAGCAGATGTGCATTCGTGGCATCTATCTGTAGGACTTCATCGGAGTTGTAGCTGTAAGTCGGTATCGGAGAGATGGTGGTTTTAACCTCTGGTTCATGGATTAGGTCAGTCTTGTTACCCAGGACCATTAGTGGAATCCTATCATCGTTCGTCATTTGCATTACCTTGGAGAGCTTCTCGAACGACTCATTGAGCATTAGGGTGTCACTCAAGTCTATCATGTATATTATAAGGTCCACTTTACTGAAGCACCTTTCCCAGAGCGGTTGGAACCGAGTCTGTCCAGCCAGATCATAAATTTTGATAAGACTGTTCTCAAGTGAGAACTGGCTCACTTGGATACCTAGTGTGGGAACAGTATCCTGCTCAAACGGCTTGCCTCCCAGCATTTTGGTCAAAGTCGTCTTGCCCGAGTTTTGCAGTCCAACGATAGCTATGCTGAGCTCTCTTTGGAACAGGAATATCGACAAAACCTTCGACCACAACGAGTCTAGCCACGACCGCAATAAGCTCCATCCCATCGGCTTTCTGTAGCGCCCACTACCCTATCTTTTCTCTTGGTAAGCGTCTTCTTCGAGTGCTCATCTCTTTTCCTAGGTACAAAACAGAGTTCTTGTACATGGTTAGCTAAAGTATACAGAGCCATGATGACTTCTACTTATTTTTGGTCCTTCAACAGGCCTCCTGCTAGACGTTCTAGCCTCTTGATGCAGGGATAGCCTTCCAGCATACCAAACACATACCACTCGATTAAAAAGTCTGTGGGTACCCTGTAGAACGTCAACTTCGGCCTGAGGATGGTTATCACCTCAATGAAATGAGTCACGACGGCAAAGAGTATCACTCCCCCCAAGACGAGGTCGTTATCCAGGAATTTCAGCAGAGCCGAGGGCAAAGGGAGCCAGTACAGCAAACTACGGTACTTGTAGCACAGAAAAGGTAGCAACACGGCGCATATGAGAGCGTATTCTGCAACAGTGGACGGATAACGCATATCATTAACCTGGATAGTCGAAAGCCCCCTCTTGGAGGCCGCTATGTGTGCCATTTCCACGAGCCTGGGACGCGCTTCGTTCCAGTCTTTCAAAGGAGGTTCGAACAGGATTGTCTTCTCAATGTCGGTTTCCAGACCCTTGTGAGTGAATTGCAACGTCATGCACTCCAGATCAATGCTCAACATCCGAACAAACCTAATATGGCTGGTGATGGGAACCTTCCCGTAAACGTACAGGTAATCCTCGAGCGCTAGCCTGTGATCCCGGTTCATGTGGGCAATTATCGCCTGTCTAGCTGCTACTGCCATCTTGGTCAAAGTATATAACTGGGCCCTTCCTTGGTATGTTTCAGCCCGTAACTGTGTGAGTTGGCTTATGTATGGGATATTTTTCACTAATAGAACTGGAGCCCCTTTGAAAACTTGGCCTTACAAGAACGAACCACAACTAAGACAGGTAAAAGGCCCCTAATAAGTTTGTTGGGTCTGGTTTGAGGCTGCTTGTGACTTTTTCAGAGGTATGAGTAATAGTAGTAGGGTGGAAGGTAGCTCCGGACACCGTCATCACCACCATCACCACCACCATCATCATGGCCATGGAGGTAGTCATCGTTCGACGCTGGCGGATGGGTCGAGGATTGGGAACTATCAAATTGTTAAGACCCTAGGTGAGGGTTCGTTTGGTAAAGTTAAGCTGGCTTACCATGTCACTACGGGCCAGAAAGTCGCGTTGAAGATCATCAATAAGAAAGTGTTGGCTAAGAGCGACATGCAGGGGCGGATTGAGCGTGAAATCTCTTATTTACGACTGTTAAGACACCCACATATTATTAAGCTCTACGACGTGATCAAGTCGAAGGACGAAATCATTATGGTTATCGAGTATGCCGGAAACGAACTGTTTGATTACATTGTACAAAGGGACAAAATGAGTGAGAACGAGGCTCGTCGCTTCTTCCAGCAAATTATTAGTGCTGTGGAGTACTGTCACAGACATAAGATTGTGCATAGGGACCTGAAACCCGAGAATTTGTTGCTGGACGAACATTTGAACGTCAAGATTGCGGATTTTGGCCTGTCAAACATAATGACTGATGGAAATTTTCTCAAAACTTCGTGTGGGTCTCCAAATTACGCTGCCCCCGAAGTGATTAGCGGCAAATTGTATGCCGGGCCCGAAGTTGACGTGTGGTCTTCAGGAGTTATTCTTTATGTTATGTTGTGCCGTCGTTTGCCCTTCGACGATGAGAGTATTCCCGTTTTGTTCAAGAACATCAGTAACGGTGTCTATACGCTGCCTAAGTTTCTTTCTCCAGGCGCTGCCAGCCTGATTAAGAGAACGCTCATTGTCAATCCCTTGAACAGAATTAGTATCCATGAGATCATGCAGGATGAATGGTTTAAAGTCGATCTACCAGATTATCTAATCCCAGCGGAATTGAAACATCAACAGGAAGAGAACGATGGGGCCCACGCTGCCGCAAAGAATGACGCGCAGCAGGAAGAAGTCGATGACGATCTTGTTAACGCTTTATCTAAGACTATGGGTTACGAAAAAGATGAAATTTACGAGTCACTGGAGTCCGGCCACGACAGTTCGGCTTTGAATGAGATCAGAGACGCTTACAATCTAATCAAAGAAAACAAGTCCTTAATCAAGGACCTCAAGTCAAACAAGAGCGCTTGTGATGAGCTCGACACCTTCCTTGCTCAGTCACCTCCTACATTCCAGCAAAGAAGTACAAGTGACGTTAGTAGTCAACCTAATGCAACTGCGGGGACAGCCCAACAACAATCATCGCGTAAGATTGCGACTCAGCAGAGGACCTACCATCAAACTTCTTTCAGCGACCAGGGTAAAGAAGAAGACTCCACGATTTCCATTTTGCCTACCTCCCTTCCTCAGATTCACAGAGCTAACATGCTTGCGCAAGGCCTACCCGCTGCATCCAAGATATCACCTCTTGTGAACAAGAAATCAAAGACAAGATGGCATTTTGGTATACGGTCCCGGTCCTATCCTCTGGATGTTATGGGTGAAATTTACATAGCTCTCAAGAACCTCGGTGCGGAGTGGGCGAAACCTTCGGAAGAGGACCTCTGGACCATCAGGGTCCGTTGGAAATACGACGTGGATCAGAACAAAAACAATGAAAAAATCCCAGATCTCATGAAAATGGTCATTCAACTCTTCCAAATTGAGACTAACAACTACCTTGTTGACTTCAAGTTTGATGGCTGGGAGAGCAGTCATGGTGAAGCTACCACACAGTCCACCGTATCTGAGGACGAGATGAGTACCTTTTCGGCCTATCCATTCCTCCATCTGACGACCAGACTTATCATGGAACTTGCAGTGAATAGCCAAGGGGGTTAGCTAGCGAATAAGTCCTTCCGAGACTCCCAATCAAGGTTTATGTTCGGTATATATCATTCTCTATAATACTATAAGGTCTTTATTTTGACGATTTTTCCTCTTTGGGGAAAACAATAATAAGAGGTCAAAGGTTAAGCAACCTGCCAACATTTGATGGTTCACAAAACAGACATATTGACCACTTTAAGAGCTCTCAAGACGACTATAGAGGTCTGAAAACAGTCACAGCGGGCCAATCGGCGTTTTGTGCGATGAATTCGAGCCAAGAAAGTATAGAATGCAGAACAAAAGAGACAACTTGCGAACAGACACCATCACCAAAAGCAAGCCGTTCTCCTTCCTCACTAGGGTTATTACAAAAGGCAGATTTAAGAACCGAACGCCTTACACCAATAGCGCAGTTGAAGAGGAGTGATGAGAGATTACAGCAGATAAACAAACTGCTTAACAGGTCGCGCAAGATAATAGTTCTTACAGGGGCAGGCATTTCGTGTAATGCGGGCATTCCAGATTTCAGGTCTTCTTCAGGACTTTATGAATTGGTAAAGAGACAGTATCCAGAGCTCCCCATGATGTCAGGGCAAGAGATGTTTGATATTTCGCTGTTTAGAGACGAGCTTAAGATATCGGTGTTTGCTACATTTATGGAAAAACTATACTCTAGCGTCCAAAAAGCTCAACCGACAAAGACCCACAGGTTTATAGCCCATCTGAAAAACAGAAACAAACTTTTAAGATGCTATACGCAAAACATTGATGGTCTGGAAGAGAATCTCGGGTTGGAAATGTCTAATAACGAAACAAATGACACAACAGTGACTGGTTTCAACTCTCGCTGGAAAAACTTTGACGTGGTCCAGTTGCATGGGGACTTAAACTCCTTATCGTGCACTCGATGTTTTCATGTATTCCAGTGGAGCAGATATTGGCGCCGCTCCTTCAGAAGAGGTGAGCTCCCAACATGCCCGACCTGCGAAGAACAAAATCAAAAGCGATTCGAGCAAGGGAAGAGACAAACTGGCATAACCGGGCTTTTACGACCAAACATCGTTCTCTATGGAGAAAATCATCCTTCCTGCGAGTTTATTGCCCAGGGACTCAGCCTCGATGTTCATAGAGGTAAATCAGATTTCCTAATAGTCATGGGCACCAGCCTCAAAGTTGATGGTGTTAAGCGGGTGGTAAGACAGATCAGTAAGCAGGTACACGAGCGAGGTGGAATCGTGATACTAGTCAACAAAACCACAATAGGCGATTCCACATGGCACGGTGTAATAGATTATCAGATAATGTGCGACTGTGATGAATGGGTGACATATTTAGAAACAGCAATTCCAGATTTCTTCAAAACACAGGAGCAGATAGATAGATTGAGGCAACTTAAACGAGAGGCTAGCGACCTGCGGAAGAAGGCGCTCGAGGATCAGAAGCAAACAGATTTACTCAGCATGATGAAAACTCCACCAGCCACTCCAGTTAGGAAGGATGAAAGGCAGGCCCAAAATATCGAGAACAGCTTCGAAAACGTCAAGAAGAGATTAGTGACGATGGGTAAATCTCCATGTAAAAGACAAAAGAAGACACAGCATCAAGAAGTCGTTACTGAAGAGAAACCAATGGCATCCCACCACACAGCATTCAGAACAAGTTAGTACGTAATGAAAGCCTCATCTAGTATTTAAGTCAGAATGTTAATTCGAATTCAGCTTGCAATGCGCTGCTATAGCGCGAGACCGAAATTTCACCGATTGGTAGAAACTCATCTCATCGCAGCCCTCCAAAACAGCCAAGGGCCCATAGCTGTTGACTTTCTACTACATACTATGAATCGAGAGCAGTCTGAGAAATTTAGAGATAAGCATCTGATTCAAAAGTATAATTTAATTCATCTACTGCCGACCCTTGACGTTCCTGAACTATCTGGCCTATATTTGAAAAGCTTCCTCAATGCAACTAAACGATATCAGCTGCAGCTCCCCCCTGTAATCAGTGATTCAAGCTCTAAGTTCTGTGGCTCCTGCGGCACAGTTAGAATCCCACTTCGCAACACTGAGATGTCAATCGTTGAAAACTCCAATGAGACCAAGATTGAAGCTACAAGAACACTGCAATATAAATGCCTGAGTTGCAGATTTACAGAGTCATTCCCACTACCACATCCAGTACCGCGATCCGAGCGTAAGAACCAGGAGAAAGATCAGTTCGTTGCTACCTGGCCTCATAGAAACCGATCAGAGAAAGAGACTAACAAGGTAGAGAAGAAGTCTAGTGCAAAGGAAAGGGCAAAGAAACGTAAATTGAACTCTCTATCGAACCTTCTCTCGAGAAAGAAAGAGGAGAAGAAAAAACAAGCCTCGCCTTCGTTGAGTCTGGAAAGTTTTATGCAACAGGATTAGAATTTATGAACGTCTAACAATGTTTGAATATATCGGTAAGCAAGAATGGAAGGTGCTCATGCAGTGGAGTTTAATACATCCCTCAAGTTTTCGACAGCCTTTGAAGAGCCAGAATGCTCAGAGTGGGTGCTGGCCGCTAAGCTGATCGCGCTTGAGTCAGAGAAACCTGAACTTTGTCTTTTAACTGTGGGCCGCGCATTATCTTCATGAAGTGCTGCGCCAGACATCGAGCCCCGTGTGACCCTATGAGTGACCTTTTCCGGTACAGGAGTAGTTAGCGGCGCTGAAGTTAGTTCCTCTTCTTCGTTGCCTCCATTTTCTGGCTCGTAATCGATCTTCCGGATGCATATGTTGGTCCACATCCTCCTGCGATACCCTCCCCGGGTTCCATCAAGATTAAGGTCATACACCCATTTGGTTCCTAAATCTGTGTCAACGTACTCAACGAACCCTTCTTCTAGCCACTCCGTTGGATTGAGATCCAGTGCCCAATTTACGTCATCAAGCCATTGCCAGTCCACTGGAGGCTTCACATCATCCAGTGAAGGAACGCAGTTTTCCTCAATTTTCTCCTGTTTTATTCGCAATTGCGAGAACAATGTGAAGTCATCGCTGGAGTAACCGACTGGCGTCCAACCTTTACCATATTTAAATCTTTGAATCTCATAAACCGCCACCATACGATGCTCGCGAGCCTCTAAGTAGCGTAGTTGTTCACCAACTAGCTTTTCATATCTGTTCGTTAGTAGCAGTAGTCGTAGGCGCGTCTCCTCTGAATAAACCGTTGTGAAGAACCTTTCTCTATTGTGAGGATGCATTATAATCACGAATGACCAGCCCAGCACAAGCAATATGGCCTTCAAAGGTATGAAAGCTAGGAAGAAGTCCATAAAAAGCGCATTCAGTATAGCTATACTCAGCAGTAGCACGAACGCTGCAGACGACTTCTTCTCGTCTACAAAGAAAGCGAACTTGGCCAGGATGTGGTTTAGAAAATCGTAAGTCTTCACGTACAGCAATAGCCGGTTCTGCAGATCCGTCAAGTTCAGAATGAACTCCTGGCTAAGCTCTGGGACTGGCTTGGGGATCTCAGCTTTACGTAGAGGTGGGCCATCGGCCGGCATCGGATTAACGTCCAAATACGGGGAAGCATTGGGCTTGTGGATGTACAGGAACTGCGGGACCATCACCCCGAACAGCAAGTAAAATATCGGAATTGACGTTATCGTTGGTAGTGGCCTTAGAATGACATAAGAGTAGATTAGAACGATCGACACAGTGTAAGCTGGGTTAGACCATTCAAATATTCTGTTCACTTCATCGATAAGGGTAAACGGCAAACTAAGCCTGGAGTTCATGAGCACAAAGTTCCGGCTCATTATCTGCACTGATAAACTTGGTCTGCCCTTAGCGGCCGCTATCCTGGATTCCAGATTATCCATAGCCATCTCTGTTGTTGGAGGCAAAGCCATTCTCATGATCTTCTCGATCAAGGTATCGGTCATAACCTTCTGCATACCAGAACCAATAACACCAGACCCGGGGCCACTTGAAGTCTCATATTCAGTACTGCTGGGCCCACGTTTCTTCTGAATACCACTTGAGCTTGTACTCTTGGACCCTTCGTTCCAGAAAAAGCTGGTGACAGAGTCCATCTTGTAGTCCACTAATGACTCTCACTAGCTGTAAGACCAGTAATAAGCCTACAATGATCTCACTAATGAGAGTGTTATAAGAGCTTTAGTTAATTAGTCGCGGTCAAGGAGAAACTAACCATATAAGAGAAAAATGACACAGTACTAAGCCATACACTACACATGAGCCGTTTCAATACTAAATGGCCAGACATCAAATCGTAGAAGTGCCAGAATGCCCTCGAGACTATGTGAGTGAGGTGTTGTTACTACCAGACGAGCGGATGTTGGTTGTTACCTCGTGGGATGGGCTGCTTACTGTATATGATTACGAGTTGAAGCAGCAGAAATTGAGTCTGAATACTCAATTGCAACACAAATGTGCTCTACTAGCATGCTGTTATGTTGATACGCCAAGGGGAAGACATATCTACGTGAGTAGTATAGAAGGCGAAATATTGCAGGTCGATCTAGAATCGGAAGGGTTTGTTTCAGTGGATAACAATTGTGCAACTTTGGGGATACCATGTATACAGGCCTTCCAGGACCGTCTTATCTGTGGGTCCTGGGATGGGACGCTACAAGTTGTGGATTGTGAGACCAATTGTGTTATCTTACAAGAACGTTTGAGTGATGGACTGAAAGCCCTTTCCATGGATATTAATGCTGACAAGATGGTGATTGCGACTAGTGCAAACAAAGTATATCTATTTCGACTGCCGTTGAAGGCGAACGACAAGGGCATCGAATTGGAGTCCGGCTTGAAGTATCAAGCCCGGAAAATCAAGCTGACACCACAAAGTGACGGGTACGTCTGCAGTTCGTTGGACGGTCGTGTGGCTGTGGAATATTTGGACGATGAGTCGCGGAAGTTTGCATTCAGGTGTCATAGGCTCAACCTGGTCGACACGAACATGGTATACCCGGTGAATGCCTTGGCATTTCGGCCGCATTCGGATATACTTTACACCGGAGGCTCTGACGGGTGCGTATCGTGCTGGAATCTGACATCGCGAAAGAAAGTGGAGCAGTTGCCAAAGTTCAATGAGAACAGTGTTGTTCAGCTTACCTGCAATGGAAAACTGTTGGTTGTAGCTACATCGGACGATTCATTCAAGACAAGTGCGACTAAAGACGAAAACTTCAAATTACAACCCAGTAGACTCTATGTAGTATTTCTTTAATGACTTCCTCATTAACGTTTGACCTTTTTAGTTGCCTTGAATTTCCTATCTGGCAGCTTCCTTTTTGACATGATGTTCTCGAGTAACTTTTCATCTGCTATGAGTTTGAAGTTATCCTCTGCTTCCTGAAGACACTTTTGTAGAGAGTATACTTCACTCTGTAGAACCTTTTCCGTCATACGCTGTCGTAGGGTGTCCATTGACGGTATTGAGTAGTGGTCTGGGGTTATCTCGCGAAAAGCATGGCTTGGGTACTCCTTCAATCGTGCATCTATCACGCCTTGTATGAGCGAAACACAAAGCCTGGTGATTCTGCCACTCTGAACCAGTTGCAGGCATTTCTTCACTACACGCACCAGAGTTCTTTCGACGGCAGCTGCGTCTGACATGGGGACGTCTGGGATCTGAGAGAATGCCACTATGATTTGCAAGAATAGCACGCATTCTGGAATGATATGTCCATCGGCGTAACAATCGTAGGCGTTCAATACGATGCTTTCGCCCTGCAGCTCGTCAGCTATCTTCTCACTGTCTTGGATCAAATCAACCAGTGTCGTCAGCACGTCAGTATTGCACTGAAGCTTTTCGGAGACAACTTTCACGATCGTCCTCATCGGCAGCTCACCGAAATCGTGTTTTGACCCCTCCCACTCCACGTAACCGTATCTTCTGAGCAACTCCGAGTTAGGATGGTCGCCATATATGTTGTACACCTGCTCGCCCACGCCAATGGGCTTTGTCGCACACATCTTCAGCGACTCAACATCGTACACCAGGTTTGCGTTGCACCTGTTCGTGTTCGCATTAAGAGTGTCTGCCAATGGGATCATAGACTTGATGTATGCGTCGCTCTTGACAGTGGACACCTCCATGTCCTGACCCCGCCACTCGATCTCCTGAGAATCCGCAATTTCCACGTCAAAAGAGTACGACATTATGATGCTTGCCACATAGACAAAGTCCGACCACGAAATAGACCCCATTTCCTCCACCAACGCCCCACCAGACTCCCGTATGATATCCAACACGCTCCCGTACATCTTCTTCGCCTCTTGGACGCCCACCCGCTCCACGATCAGCGACGGCTTCAGGCCCTCCAACTGCTCATCACTCCAGAACATCAGCGAATTGATCTCATCAGGCCGCGGAAGAACCTGGAAGTATGCCCACCACCGACTCCCGACGTTCAAAACCTTCATTTCATACAACATACACAGCACCAGGCCTTCCCAATGCCCAATCTCTTCCACAAGCCGCACGCCCAGTTCCTGGTGTCTTTCAGCCAACCGCGAAGTCTGCACGTTCAAGATGGCTGACCTAGGGATCTCAAAAAGCACCTCTTCCCCCTCAATGGCATCTCTAGCTACCACGCACCGGCCCTCATTCCCAGATCTTCGGTCGCTGATCGCGATCTTGGGCGACATACGCACCCCAGCAACTTGCTCCAGCCAGGCAGAGAACTGGACAGTAGCCTCTCCATACCCATCCATAGCCCAATCAACCTCAGGAATCCCAGAAACCCAACTATATAGGCCCTTTCACCATTCTTCTACCAGGCGATGAGCTTCAACTAATTTTTCACTCGCCTACAACGGTAGTGGAATTTTCCAGAATTACAAGGGCTAACTAGACCTGAAGGGATCAACAGGTATAAAAGCATTGGTGGTTGATCAGGACTGGTCAGATTGTACCAATTGAATAAAGGTGTGTATAGAAGAAGATACAATGAGTGCAGACGAGTTCAAACAACAAGGTAATGCTGCTTTTGTGGCGAAAGAATACGAGAAAGCTGCGGAACTCTTTGGTAAGGCGATCGAGGTGTCTGAACAGCCAAATCATGTGCTATTCTCGAACCGTTCGGCTTGCTACACGTCGTTGAAGAAGTTTCCCGAGGCTCTAGAGGATGCAGAAGAATGTGTGAAAATCAATCCCGGGTGGTCCAAGGGCTACAATCGGGTGGGAGCTGCACAATTGGGCCTGAACAATCTGGATGATGCCGAGAAGAGTTACAGGAAGGCTTTGGAGCTGGATTCGGGCAACAAGGCCGCCCAGGAAGGTTTGGACCAAGTTCAGAGGACCAGACAGTCCAGGCAGCAGATGCCAGACCTGGGACTGGGACAAATGTTCAACGATCCTAATTTGATCGAAAAGCTGAAGAACAACCCCAAGACTGCAGAACTGATGAAAGACCCACAGTTGGTGGCCAAGTTGGCGCAATATAGAACCAACCCCCAGGCCATCAGCCAGGACCTGTTCTCGGACACCCGTCTGATGACTATTATGGCCGCCTTGATGGGCATAGATCTGAACATGGGAGATCCAAGCGGTCAGGAACCAAAGCCGGCTGAGACTAAGGAGGAACCAAAGCCAGCCGCGAGTAAACAGCCTGAACCCAAACCAGAAGAGCCTGTGAATGACGCAAGTGAGCCAGAACCAATGGAGGTTGATGACAAGGGCACGCAGGTGGAGGCTGAGGAGGCAAAGGCCGAGGGAAACAAGCTATACAAGGCAAGAAAGTTCGAGGAGGCAATCGAATTTTACAACAAGGCCTGGGAGCTATACAAGGATATCACCTACTTGAACAACCGTGCTGCCGCAGAGTACGAAAAGGGAGATTACGAGACAGCTGTTGCAACCCTGACCAAGGCTGTGGAAGAGGGTAGAGAGATGAGAGCGGATTACAAAGTGATTGCCAAGTCGTTTGCTCGTATCGGTAACGCCTACCACAAGATGGGCGATTTGAAAGAGTCGATCAACTTTTACCAGAAATCGCTAACTGAGCACAGGAACGCAGATGTCCTGAACAAGCTGAGACACGCTGAGAAGGAACTAAAGAAACAAGAGGCTGAAGAGTATGTGGATCCAGAGAAAGCCGAGGAAGCCCGTCTACAGGGTAGGGAGTATTTCACCAACGCCGACTGGCCAAATGCTGTGAAGGCTTACACTGAGATGATCAAGAGAGCCCCAGAAGATGCTAGAGGCTACTCCAACAGGGCTGCTGCGCTGGCTAAATTGATGTCCTTCCCCGAAGCCATCGCCGACTGTGACAGAGCCATTCAAAAAGATCCGAACTTCATCAGAGCTTACATCAGAAAAGCAAGCGCACAAATTGCCGTCAAGGAGTTTGCTGCCGCTATCGAAACCCTCGATGCTGCTCGCACCAAGGACAGTGAGATCAACAACGGGGCTAACGCCAGAGAAATAGATCAGTTGTACATTAAGGCAAACAACCAGAGATTCCAACCTGGAGACGCCAATGAAACCCCAGAGCAGACCTACGAGAGGGCCATGAAAGATCCTGAGGTTGCCGCTATCATGCAAGATCCTGTGATGCAAAGTATTTTGCAACAAGCACAGCAGAACCCTGCTGCTTTACAAGAACACATGCAGAACCCTGACGTTTTCAGAAAGATCCAAACCTTGATCGCTGCTGGTATTATTCGTACGGGCCCCCGCTAGTTCAGCACCAATTACCTTTCCTGTTGTATATGAATTTAGAGTTTTTAATACTGGAGATTTTTGTAGCATTTCCGAACTATTCGATTATTACGAGAAGCTTACGCAAAGCTCTATCGCCTTTCGAGAGTGACATAACACATGATATTAAAAGTGTATACTCGTAACTAATCACAAGATAAAATATTCATTTCTCTGGTTCATCTTCCAAAGTTTCGCCTTCTTCATGATTTGGTTGAACCTCGAGTTTGTCGCCGTTGACACCAACTGTCACGGTCTCACCATTCCTTATTTGTCCCTTCAGCAAAAACGTTGCCATAGGATTTAATATACTCCTGTGAATGAGCCTGTTTAGAGGTCTGGCACCATACTGTGGATCGTAGCCACGATCAGTTAACCAGTCCTTAGCCTCATCCGAAAGGTTGATGGTCATTCTTTTCTCATTTAGTCGTTCTTGAATTTCGCTGATCCGAATGTCAACAATGGATCTCAGCACTTTCTTTGACAACCTGTTGAAAACGACCATATCATCAATACGATTAACAAACTCGGGTGGATATAGCCTCTTCATTGCGTCAATAACTTCCTTTTTCGTCTTTTCGCTGACCTTTCCTTCATCGTTGACCTCCTTGTCAGCAAGTAGGATATCTTGGCCAGTATTAGATGTCATGACAATCAACGTGTTACGGAAGTCGACGGGGTGGCCCATGGAGTCGGTTAATTTACCTTCATCCAGAACTTGCAGCAATACTTTGCACACATCGGGATGCGCCTTCTCAAACTCATCGAACAACACAACGGCGTACGGCTTTCTTCTAACAGCTTCGGTCAATTGGCCTCCCGACTCGCTCATGACATAACCTGGTGGCGCACCAATTAACCGGGAGACAGTGTGCTTCTCCTGAAACTCTGACATGTCAAATCTTATCACATTCGATTCGTTATCGAACAAAAATTCTGCCAAAGCTTTGGTCAGCTCCGTCTTACCTGTACCAGTGGGACCCAAGAACATGAAACTGGCGATTGGCCTCTTTTCACTGGTCAAACCAGCTCTCTGCAATCTAACGGCATCCGAGATGGCAGATATTGCCTCACCTTGTCCCACAACTCTTTCTTTCAAGGAATCCTCCATGTACAGTAGCCTGTCCTTATCGCCTTTCATGACGGTTTCTGTTGGGATTCCCGTCATCTTGGCCACAACCTTTGAAATGTCGTCTGAGGTCACCGAGTCATGAAGTAAGTTCTCTGTTTCACCATCGTTCTTCTTCTCGCTCAAAGCAACTTTCCTCTCTAAGTCTGGTATCTTTGCATAGCGCAATTCTGAGGCCTTGGTGTAATCACCCTCACGTTGAGATTTTTCTAATTCAATCCTGGCCTGCTCTAAGTCAGCCTTGGCATTCTTGATAGCCTCGATTTCTGCTCTTTCCTGTTCCCAGATTTTAGTCAATCTACTTAGTTCGTCGTTTTTCAGGTCGAGGTCCTTCTGTAGCGCGTCTCGCCTTTCGACACTGACAGGGTCAGTTTCCTTCTTCAGCGATTCCAGCTCAATTTGAATCTTCATAATTGCACGATCAAGCTTTTGTATTTCATCTGGCTTCGACTCATGTTGTAACCTTAAAACAGCACAAGCCTCATCCACCAGATCTATCGCCTTATCTGGCAAGAATCTGTCGGTGATATACCGGTTGGAAAGCACAGCGGCTGAAACCAATGCTGTATCGGTGATTCTCACACCGTGATGCACCTCATATCTTTCCTTTAAACCTCTTAGGATTGATATGGTATCCGATACCGAGGGCTCATTCAACAGAATGGGTTGAAATCTTCTCGTTAAAGCAGGGTCTTTCTCAATGATCTTGAACTCATCAAGAGTAGTTGCAGAGATGCAGCGTAGACCTTTAGCCAACTTTGGCTTTAGGATATTCGATGCATCCATACTGCCGTCGGTCTTACCCAACCCCAAAAGCATATGGACTTCATCAATGAAAATGATGATCTGACCATTCGACTTATCTATCTCGTCAAGCACCTTCCGCAGCCTTTCTTCGAATTCACCTCTGTACTTCGCGCCAGCTATCAACGATCCCAGATCCAACGTGACCAACTCTTTGTCCTTCAACGAGTCGGGAACCTCGTTAGCAACAATCCTCTGCGCCAAACCGTCGATTAGGGACGTTTTTCCCACACCGGCGCGACCGATCAGAACAGGATTGTTCTTAGTTCTTCTGGACAGAATCTGGATAGCACGAGCAATTTCCTCATCACGACCAATAACCGGATCGAGCTTGCCCTCTCGGGCCAACTTGGTCAAATTCGTACCAAACTGCTCCAAAGCCGGCTTTTCGGGTTCTCCTTGATTAGGATTCATTCTCATTTGTATATTCCTCGTGCTCGTCAACGGGACAAGCAGCCGGGTCGTCCTCCCACTGATTGGCCTCTGCCGTACCGAGACAGCCTGACTCATAAAGCTTCTTCTGGAGCCATTCTCCACGTTCCCATAAGGCAGACTACGGGACGCAGGTGCCACTGACGGCCTGACTGCAGCATTTAATCTTGATTGCAACTGTCGCTCGACAGATGGTCTCCTAACACACCTTAACATTTTGGCAAGTCCCGTATGCTAATGAGTATGAGACTACTCAAGAGGCTTGACCCTCCACACTCGGACCTTATATACTGTCTGCGCGATTAAACACCTTTACGAAGTGTCTTAGCCATTCATAAGGATACTCATCTCGAGGCGTTTCTGGAAGCTTCGCGTGGTCGTCCAGCAGCACAAGCGATTAATGATTCATTGTTGAGCAGGCCTAAGTAGCCTTTGATCAGTCAGGATGTGGTACTGAGAGGTCATTCCACTTACTGTTCTGAACCATAGCCATCCGAACGACCTTGTTGTTAAATATCGATCCTGTTATGGTGTTTGATTCTTCGTAATCCGGTCCGGCCCCCGATTGGGCTCCTTTTAAATCATCTGGGGCAGTTGGATCCACTGGCCGGTTGAAGGTGGCCACTCCGTTACTTTCCAGCTGAACGCTCTTGAACAAATTCCAGTCTTCTTCGTCATGAAAGTAGTCCCAGTATGCGTTAACACTCGAGCGCAAGCCGCTGTAGCTTTTGGACCCATCAACTGAGGTTTCGTTGTTCCCGTTCGTAGCATTATTTGTGCTAGATCCACCCTGTTTATTCTTTCCATGGCTGTTTCCTACCTCGTGCTCATCCGGTGGCGGCAGTTCATCGTGATTCCACTCATTGTATAGGATCTGGTGGGAATCGACCAAGTGGTGGTATTGGAAGTACGAATCGCGATAGTTGCTCATAAGTTCAGTAAGTAATCTGTCACTGGCCTCAAAGTGAGCGGTAACTATGTATGCCAGATCCTTGGTGTGTAGGCCTTTTTCAGCTTACGAGAAGCGAATTGTTAGCGACACAAATCAATAGAGTGACACTCGGTAACAGAACAATCTACAGTGGTAACAGCGTATGTGCTGGCTATTTCTTAAAACCTCTATCATATTATGTATATTTTTTCATAATTAGTCCGATCTGTCAGTTCACAGGAAGACGCATGCTAGAATGACTGAGGCCATCGCAGCTGCGATAAATGTATTTAGGCTAGAATTTTGCCATTTTGCTACCTGAAAGGGTTTCTGTACTCCAGCTGCCGCACTTTTGCTTGTAGCTGTTGCTTCCCTCGAAAGCGAGCTTGAAACCAGCGGTTTAAGTCCTCCACTGGTGTCAAAATAGGTGTAGTTGTCAAACGGACTTGGAAAGAGATCGTGCTCTTTTAGTTGGAGATAGTCCCATTCGGGCGCATTTTCTGTCTTCCAGTTCCAGAATATCCATCCAGTGGTTCTAGTGGAGTATGTGGCCAGCTGCGCTTCCACAAACTGTCTGACCTGCCTCCTATATTGCTTGGTCCAGTTACCAATGGGTTGTTGAGAGGTACACAGACCAATTGGCTTGCCTGCGGTACTGAAATTGGTGGTATTGTAGTAAGAGCCGTCGTAACGAGACCCGACCCCTACACCGTTCAGCCAGGTTGCGCAGTCTGTGATGGCCGCAGACCATTCTCCCACCACGGCCGGATGATACGACAACTCGTCGTGAATGGAATCTCCATAGTCCATGATGCTGAGAAGACGTTGGTACTGAGTGTTATTCAATTGGGAGTCAGAAAAAACCTCGTAGTGATGGTGGTCAACTAAGATATCCTGCGAGCTGAAGGACAAATTGCTGATATTCGAGAACTGGCTAGAGACGTTTGTGTACTCAGGGTTAAAATGCAAGTTCCAATGGCCGATCTCCATGAATGCATCGTGAATAACAAATGTTGTGTTATCGTTGGAGTCCTGTTTGTTTTTGAAGAGCTTGAAGGCTTCATAAAAGTAGCGGGTTACCTGATCTGAATCCAGTTTTGGACTGAGGGGCTCATTCATGATTTCAATCCCAACAATGGGGCTGTCACTGTCGAGGTTTAGATACGAGTTGAAAATGGATTTCCAGACTGCCATTGTCAGATCTCTGGACCCAGAAGTTGCTAGCCAACCAAGTTTCTCGCTGTACAGGTCTCTTTCACCAGAGTTATCAAATCCATTCTGCGAAGAGGGCGCACCATGCAAGTCGATCCACACGTTAAGACCATATTTCTGCGCCCAGCTCAAAGCTTCTTCCAGGTATTTCAATTGTATACCCTCCCCCACGTAAGGATCGGTGTACGTTATGTTATCGATGTAGCGATCTGTTTCATGATCCTGTTTCCAAGCCCAGTATCCGATTGGAATCCTCACAAGATTGAATCCGTCATTCTTGATTTGCCTGAAATCTTCCTCATTAATCCAAGATTCCCAGTGATCCTCCAACAATGACTGTGCTTGTTCATACCCGAGTACATCACACAACGTGAACTCATCCACAATCTCCGAATTGTTCCCAATTGTACTGGCTAACTCAGTAGCATTTTTGTACAATGAAGGTGTAATGTAAGGTTCGCTGACTAGCCATCCACCAATAGTAATTCCTTTCACCGAGATATTATTATCACCATTATAGTAGGAGTCGAATCTCTTTCGGAGAGCTCGGAATTGACCAGGGGAAATGCCATCCCATGTTGCATTCGCAGCAGTAGCAAGTATTCCAAGACCTAAGAACGCCAACACGTCCAGCATGGTGATTATCTGATATCACAATGAAATCCTACCTCGATCAGTTTAGTCAAAGATCTCCCCACAGAATAATGCTAATTCACAGGAAAAAAAACGTAGTAGTACAATTAGCTATTTTGAAGCCAATCGCTCGAGGAATTTTCAACAGGTGAGCTATACAGAGATTTGTTCGAATAATTGAGATTTCTTGAACGTCCAGTAACTAATTGCAAGACTAGCTTTTCGCGCTAGAAGGTCTTAGCCCATAAAAAAACAGTACATAGCCTTCATAGTGAGAATAAGACAACTAGGGTCAGCTCCAGCTGGCTTATATTGTCAACATTCATAGCTCTCTTTTGAGATTTTATCTTATTGATGTATGATCAGACGAGGAATTTTACTTGTGAGGTTCCTAGCGGTTTCCTTCGGGACCACCCTAGCTGCTGCAGCTTCTAGAGCGGATCCTCCTGGAAGTATTACAGAGGTGATATGGCCAGATACTAATCGGCTATCCGAAGTATTGGATAGCGTCCTTACAAGTCCGTCGTTTAATCAGTGCAGAGCCGATGTTTTGACAGGAGGCTTTATCACTTTGGATAACGGGACTAACGTACTAGTGGATAACTATACTGTTAACACTCCATATGTGTTTATCCATTGTCCAAATGATAGCATTCCTGCTCAAAATGATTCATTGATTCTCAGAAATTTGGCTTTGAGACTTGACGGACCCTCTGTGGAGAACGACATGGCCAGTAGGCTCTCGAAAGATTCGTTTGAGAACAGTATCCTGATGATAACTTTCACGATGTGTGCGATCTGCATTGGCACTTGGATGACATATCTAGTTTGGATACTTTTACCGTCCAAGACGTCTTTTAGCAAGACTATTCTCGTACCGGTCTACATCCTATTCTCAGCCATACATTCAACAGCGATGCTTGCCAAAGGTGTTGATGATATATTGGAGGAGCAGTATCGGCTCAATATACAAGATGCAGCCGAATATCAAGAGCATATCATCAATGGTGTCGCCAATAGGGTGGGTGCTCTTATTGTCAACACCTTGTTGTGTCTCAACTGGACTGCCTTGGTATACTATATGTTCTATGATAAAAAGAGAATAAGGCTGGATTGGTTACCCTTTACTGTCTCCAACAGGAATAGACTGATTGTGATTATGGGACTAAGCTTGACAGCAATAGATACAGGTAATTTTGCTGGACTGTTATGGCATCCAACGACGGCATCATGGATCAGTTTCAGGTTTTTTGAATTCCTAATCTACACGATATTCTGCGGGTCAACGGCTTTCTATATATGGCGAGACTTTAGATTCATCCTAGCTCCACAACGGAGGAGTTCTACTGATAAGGTTCCAATAAGGGCCATAATTCGTCTAATTTGGGAGGATTACCATGAAACTATTCCTCTACTTATCTACAACGTTGCGCTGTTCGTGCTGTTGTATTTCACAGCAATGTACTTTACTATCGATTACTCTCCAGTGCACAAGTGGCAGTTTGAGGTGATTTCTTTCATAAAGCTGATTGTCACCGTCAGCGTTTGGGGGCTCATCAACGTGCTCGAAAGAAGGGAGCTCATCATCAGCAAAGAAACCGTCTTGGGACGAAAAATTTATAATGACGACGAGTATTTCTTTGATCCTAAATTGTCCCCTCAGTATCGCACTGTCGACATAGATGGATCTGCTGTAATTTCAAAAACCACGACTGGAGAGAACCAGCAATCGAAGTTTGATAACGGACTCAAAAGCACGTCTTGGATTCATTCTCGTCTGCATTTCCCAGCAAGAGTGCGGAGGTCTCAAATGGAGAGGACCAAGGACATACGAGATCGGAGCAGGAGTAAACGTAGAAGATTCCTGGATGCTTTAGTGGGTAGAAACTTCGAGTGCGACAACGTGCGTGCCCATCCTGCTGGTCAGGAAGAGGCCAACGGAAATGCTAGCTCTGGATCGTCGCTGCTGGGCGTGAGCGATGGTTCAGGAAGCTCTATTATGGGAATTGATGAGAACCCTCCTTCCGAAGACGAATGTGCCACTGTGGAGACAACTCTGGCGAGAAACTATATATATGATCGGCTGGACTAATGTGTTGAGGCTGATTATGTAATTCTTATGCAATAGTTCTGTAACTGTACATCGTACTGTTAATTAACGAAATGTTTCCTTTCACCTGGTAAATCGTGAGATGCCTTGAACAAATAAGAAAACTATGATCTCTAATTATTTTACGGTGTTTTCTGGTCCACCCAACCCGGTTGTGATGGCTTCCAATCCAATGCAGGAGAATCAGAATTTAATTGTGATATATTTCACAGAATTGTAGTTTGACTAATGTTTTCAAGTTGCGCATCGGTAATATCATTTTATGAACTCTCGATGCTAAAAACCTACACTGTGTGGAGACTGAGCTCCTAAATGCAGCGCAGTACTACTAAGAGGAACATAAATGATGCTAGTTATAGTGGTATTTTTTTTTTTTCTATGAGACCTAGGAAGGACAAAGTGGTCATACCAGGGTCTTAGAATAACATTAGAAGCGTAATTCATGTAGCATACTGAGAAGCAAGACCAGCCTCCCCAAGGCTTATAAGGTGCCGTCAACGCAACCATTCAGGTGATGTACTCACCTTTCACTGACATCAAATCATAAGCGCAAGTGGTTTAGTGGTAAAATCCAACGTTGCCATCGTTGGGCCCCCGGTTCGATTCCGGGCTTGCGCATTTTTGCCTCAGAAAGCCAAATATCAAGATTAACAAGATTATATCAGGAGAACGAAGTCCCAGAAGTTGAACCCCGTTAGGCCAGATCACAAGCCAGAACTGAGTACCGGTTGATTGATGTACCCGTCGGCAATCAACAAAGTCGGGTAAGCAAAGTAAACTGTATATACTAGTGAACCTCAAGCTCAAGTCCCCTACAACCAACCTACAGGAGGGCTATAATTTGAATCATCATTAGCATTTGGGATGAAGTTACTATATCGGTCTGCAATGCGCACTTGTATTGCTGTGCTAGGCTTGTGCACTCTTCTTGAGTCCTACTTAGTTGATGCAAAAAACGTTGTATCTATCGAACAGTTTAAGGATGCGGATGGGAAGTTACATCGGAGATTTGCAACAGAAGAATTATCTTTACAGCGTCGTGACCCCAAGAGACTGCCCTTGGATCTAGACAAAATAATCGAAGAAGAGTCGAGGCTGGTGAAACGTGATCCTAAAAGGCTGCCCTTGGACATTCAGGAAATCCTAGATGAGGATAGTGCATTGAGGAAACGGGGTGAATCCTCCAATCAACAGGATTATAAGGTCAACAAGGGCGATTTCGAAATGGCACCCGTATCTTTGGACTCTAAACTTACTTCTTTGAAAGAAACTCTGCTCTTCTTTGGCTATGCAAGAAACGACATGAAATTAGCTGCGAAACTGACCGACGAAAACCAAGATATAATTATTGTGGCACCAAACAACGATGCCATAAGGGCTCTTCCCAAGAAGCCATGGGCTTTCCCGCTGGATATCGAAGCTTTGGAGTCCAAAGGTGCGAGTGAGAAGGAGATTGACGATGCAACTCAGCAAAACATCTTGAAGTTCGTGAGGTCGCATGTGGTAGCGTACGATGACAACATCTCTTACAGGAACTTCAAGTCTGGATACACTACTTTGAGAAGTGTGGATTTCGAGAACTCAAAAAATCAGGGATTTGATGGTGATATCTTGTTGAAGAAGGAGGGCGATTCGTTTTATGTGGCCTCCAACAGGGATAAGGTATTCCACGTTGTTGAAAAGATTGAAAAGGCTTCGAACGGAGTGGTATTGGTCATTGGGTCCTGCCTTGAGTGGCCATGAGTATGGGAGTTAAGTTTGTTTTTACTTTTGGTGGTTGTGACGTTATCTAGTTGAATAACGAGGTGTGAAAGTTTTAAGTTATATTTTCTACAGTACATAAGTTAGTGTTCCAAACCATATGCTATGGTTGTTTTTCGCTCTCTTCATCTGCTTCAAAATCAGTCATATTATCATCATGTTCCTCCTTCCCTTCTCTATCATCTTCTGTGTCCGATTCAGTTTTGTCATATTCTTCGCCTTCGCAAATTGTCAGTGAATCACAAAGTAAGACCTTATCTATGCAATAGTTGATTAGTTTATTTCGAGTATCGAGCTCGATCACGTCACCTAGTGGCGACCCCAGCCACACCCTCAGGTCACCGCATATCCTCTCTAGAGCCAAAGGATGCTGCTTGAATTCCTGAAGGTTGTCAAAAATGGCATTCATCATTAGATACATGGCAGTGAAACCGACGATCGACAACCTGTTCTTCGATTCACTTACTTCCGGTAGCGGCATTCGATTCATCCATACGGCGCATCGATCAAATTTGTGCAGGTTGATTAGATTCCTCATCACTGAACTGTACAGAACCAATTGTTCCTCCAAGAGAACATCTGACTTGACCCCGCTGCTCACCTTGATCAAATTTGAAAGTTTGTCGCAACTGGCTTTGTGAGGATCAGTCAAGCAATCGATTACCGTGAAATCTTCTGGCATGGATTCTAGAATCTTATCATTCAAAACAAAGTCCTGATGGAATGATTGAGTTAGTTGAGCCAGATCTTTATACTCTCCATCGACTGATTGTCGTAACAACAAACCCAGTAACTCTTCAACCTTCTCTTTCAACACAAAAGAATTGACCGAAGACAGGAATTCTTCCAATGCATATTCTTGACGATGGCTTGATAGATGATCTAACAGACGATAATTCTCTAAAGTCAGTTCATCTTCCACACTCGCAACGTTGGTGATCATTCTCCATCCCAAGCCCATTATCAGAGAGCCTTTAGTCTTTAAGTTCGCAACTCTTACTTGCTCTTTCAATTCATTCCATCTCCTGTTGATATACATGTTTACCAACTTATTCCAGGGGAATCCTGAGTTCCTGAAATAAAGTTTTAAAGCAAAACATTTGGCAATCCGAGACTCGATCCGCTCCATTGAGTTGAACTTGTACTTGAGCTTGTTGAGAACAAAGGTTTTCAACAATGTTTGCTTCAAATGTTCAACACTATCAAATCTGACGGTATCCTTTGTTGGAATGATCGTGCCAACATCTGAGCCAGTGCCTTTGTCCGAGCTCTTCTTTGGAGAGAAGAGTAGCGAATTTACCAGGTATAAAGCAGTGATAACGACCAGCGAAATCTTCAAAAAGGCAAAAAGTGAAGCTTGGAAATCGACCATTCCATTTGCATTCGATACAGCGTATCCGCTATGGGGTGAAAAATGGAATATTGGCATCGCAAAAAGGGCCCTTGCAGAGCCCATATCACCAGAGTCACCGAAGCAACTAGCTCCCATAGTCATCGCCAGTCCACCCATTAGCAACTTAGACGTGAAATCTGTACTGGCGTTATTACTGACGCGGCTTTGTTCGTCGTCGTATATGGATTGCGGTACTGACAAAGGTAGTGGTCCATTTGCTGAATTGACGGGAAAACGATCAAATTGGTTTGGTAGTTCAGTAGGGATATTATTACTATGCGTGTTAGCTTCTTGGCTATCGGGTATCGTTCCTATTGGAGCAGCAGACCTGGGTGCGCGTAAACTCTCGGGGGTCGAGATGTTACTTTTCAGCCGCTGATTCTCCGACTCGTACCGGGAACACTTCATTTCAAGGTGCTGAATATATTCAATAGTTTTCAGCAGGATAGAAGCTTTGTTCAGCTTCCGGGCCGGTTCCAGTCCATCCAAGTCTGCCGCATCCTGGGCCAGAACCGGTATCCCGCTGTACTTTTTATACGCCACGCGAAGCGTAGGGACTATCTCCCGCAGCTGGAAGATCTTGTCGTTGATATTTGTTCTGTACTTTTTCTCGATAACGTTGTGTGACGTCTTTTCTTTGCGTTTCTTGAACACTTTACCACTAGTCTGGTGGTTTTCAAACGACCCATTGTCGTCCAGGTTAACGTTCAACTCGTCCTTCACCAAATAGTCGTACCCGTCGTTGAAAAAATCGTTCATCCCAGGTTTGGCTGCCCACGAAGAAGCCTGGGAGGTCGAGGACGTCTCAGAAGCTGCGAAAACCGGGGAAAACTCCGATTTCACGACGTTCGAGCCCTGTTCAAACCGCTGCATATCGCTCTGTTGAGCGGCCACCTGTCTGCCCTGAGAATTTTGGTCCATCGGCCTTGGAACGTTCGAAGCACCAAAGTTTATGCTCTCATCGTAATCGCTAAAATCGAACGGGGACCCGCGCAGTCTCGAATCCTGACCGTCCTGCTGCTGTTGGGAAACGTTGTGATACGAATGAAATGACTCTGGAGTAATACTAGCAGCATTCTGCGTGCCCGCTGGTGAAGCATGATGGCTTGTCAGACAGCTGCTGGCGCCGTAACCACCCTCATTAGCATCCGCTCCAAAGGGCAGATCTCTTCCGAAAAAATCCGATCCGTTCATTGTTACGCTCTTCTCTATCTGACTGTTGCATACAATGTTCCTCGGATGGTCTTCCCTGAGCTTTACGGTTTTGTGTCTTTGTGTCTTTGTGTCGTTGGCCAGGTTTGGCTTATAAAAATTTGCCTCGCTATCGCCCTCATTATCGGCTCCAATATAAAGAAAAATTAATCCCCGAGAGACCCCGGGGCTTAAATTTACACTATTTAATGTTAAACTTATGGGACGGAAGATCAAGCACGTACGAGTATGGGGATCAGTTAAACAATTGATCGATCAGATCGATTGATTGTAGTAAGATGGATATCTTTTAGTAAACGTCTTCAAAACGTGCGAACATGCGTAGTTGTCTATCTTGGATCTTGGATCGTTTTTAGGTTTTCCGGCTCCACGCTCTTGATATGGCTTGGGAGACAGGCTTACCAATGGAAGGGAGGCTTTTCAGAAGATTAATTTATCGTATGATTCTTCGGTAGAATTTGGGTTTTCACGTCAGGGATTTCCGCGGAGATGCGACCTGCTTGACTGCCCTACCCATACGAAGGTGAACATGCAAGTGCGATTGGATGCAGGTTTAATTGCGACTAGCGCTGTATGAGAATCTTGTAGACAGAGAAAGGGACCTCTGAGCAGGTCTTGCGTTTGCCTGATGTTTTTGTTGTTGTTCGGGATTGCTGGGCGCCCGTAGTATGATGCCACGGGCGCTCTGGGGTCGCTTAAAAGGTGGCTTGGTGCTTGCAGAAGAGACGTACACCATGCGGTCCATCTTGTTTGGATTTTTAGTCTGTAAGGGCTTGCGCGTACCGGAGTATCTGAACTTTTGGAGCATCGTTGAGTCGATGGTGGATTCTGGCGCTCTTGGGCGCGCGGGACGGGCAATCGGTGGTGCGGGCGGCTGCTTGGCGTCAGGTTCGAGATCGCTCAGGACTTCGTCTTCCTCAGCGTCCAGCTGCGTCGCGGAAACGCTAGAAACCTGGGTTGGCAGTTGAGACGAGGGCACTTCGGTTTCGATGTCGTCCTCGTCGTCGGGCTGCGTGTTGTGGTGGAAAAACTTGCTTGTCGTGGTACTAGTCTGGATGATGAGATCTGCGTTGAGTTTTCTTTTTTTGATTGTTTCGTCCAGTTTATCAACCACTGGGAGTCTGTTGGTGCATATCTTGTCTAGCACAGTTACCTTGGGAATCTTGTCTTCGGTCCTTGCTTGAGAAAAGAAAGAATCGATTGATCTTGCCGCAGGGCGTTTTGCAGTATGTTCAACTTGCAATTCTGACTTGGAGCTCAGTTGAAGTTTGTGTTCCCTGTTGACCAAGCGCTTCTGCATGTTGTATGGACTTAAGTCACCGATGGCGATTCTTGAATGCAAATCATGGTCGATCTCATCATCATTCATAACACAGCCTTTTAGTCCTGTATGCCTGTGCACCACATGGCCGATACTCTCGTACAACTCTTTACAGTCTCTCAGGTCTCGGGGTATCTCGGTCAGACTGACTATCTTCTTCTTGACGGGGCAGAACACTCTTTGAAACTGAAATGCAAAGTTTGCAAGGACTGTTTCCTGGTTGAAGTTGGGTGGCACCTTGTATTTCCCATGTCGTTGGATGCTCAGTAGGATCCGGTCCAGTGTGCGAAACTGTGTCACCAGTTTCATAGCTGTGATCAGCCCAACTTTGGGAATCCCAGTTGTGTAGTCGCAACCGGATAGACACACCATAGTTCTGATCTCTTCGTCTGTTAACTGGTACAATGGAAACTTTTTTGGCAGTTTATCAAAATCATCTCGACAGATCTCAATGCACTCTCCAAAATCGTTCATCTTGGTGATCAGCCTCCTACACCCAAAAACTAGGAGATCCGAGTCCTCTGAAAGAATCCCGTGGATTATATTGTGTTTCTCCAGATAAACCATCTGCGCGTCTGCTTCAAAAGGCGCAACAATGTACTTGATCTTGTTAGTCTTACAGTAGTCGATTATGCACTTAGCCATCTCTGGGGTCACATCTACACATTTCTGAAAGTAGTCCATGGCATTGGATTTTTCGCCCATTTTCCAAAGCCTTTCGGCAACACTCTTGTTCTCAACCCTTTTCTCTCGTCTCTTTGCCTCAGTCTCCTTCTTGACTCCAATTGAATCGCCATCAAATATGAAAAAAGGCTCAATCTTAAAAGATCTCAGCATGCTAATTTTCTTAATGAAGAATTGCAAGTACTTTGCTGTTGGTTGACCCGTCACAAGCTCATATGCACAACAACAGGCCGCCCGATGCAGCCAAGCGTAGCCATCTATTCCCAAAGTCTGTCCTTCGTACCGAATCAGGGACACAGGGTTTTGGATGGGCTTTAATTGCGGAAGTAGCCCTTGAATACCCATATCTGGCCCCAGTATTCCTCAATGGCTGCTATCCTTTGTAAAAGAGACCTCATCTGCTTTGAAATTTTAGATCTAGAAGACGCGTCGCAAAGATCTGAGAGACGCGAACTTGCAATACAACAAACAACAAATATATTTAACTTCAATAACGTACTTTCGATCAGCTGTTATATTTAAACGACCATTCCCGATAGAGGCTGATTTTTCTCCACATATGCGTATAGCTTGTAGTAATCAACTTCTTGTCCTCGCAGTAAAGCCTTTGATGTAGCGGGTGAGTACAATATTCTTTGCCATGTGGGCGCTGTTCTATCGCTCAAAAGCCAAAAATCCTTCACATTCGTCTTCCAACCGTAATTCGTTGGGAAAGAAGATACTGAACCGCGGGAGGAGCCTAGCGCTTCACGCGAGATCCCCAAGGCCTCTTTGAGTAGCATTAGCCACTGATCAACTCCCATAATGGCGCAGAGAGTGCCAATGCATCCACGAGAGCCATCAAAACCTGACATTGGGCGATGTTCACCGCTCGTCGCGTTTTCTTCAATGTCTGTGGCTCTGGATTCGTTGGTAGGGTCCTCACTCAAGTCTTCTGGTGCTGTGTCGAAAAATTCGTTAACAACAACGGGATCCAAGTTGATACGCTTGCGGTCCCTCATAACTTTATTGTATTCATAATTTGTCACCCCTTTGCAGATTTGGAAAGCCTGAACAAAGATAAGACAACCTACCCATATCGACTGGAAGAGCGCCCAAGTGAAGACTAAGGTAGTGAAAAGATCGTAGGTCACTCCTGTGCAAAGATCGCTGTTTCCCAGTAGAAAACAGTTTAGTTCTCCATTATAGTCATCAAAATTGTCTTCGAGCTCTTCAAAATACTCCAGGCATAGATGCACGAAGATCCCAACACCAAATTCCATCAAAACAACGAAATACAAGAACCGCTTATGGTTCTTAAGACCAACGTCGTTGTATATCCAGGGGCAATAATGGTCAAAACGGGCTATTAAAGCATTATTCAAAGAGGAGAACCTGCTTCTCAAAGGCTTCCGTATCCAGCTTTCGATACAGAAATGCCTCGTGTCGTACTTCCCAACCTCCAAGAGCTCACTTACAGTGCTTCTGATTACCTCGTAATCTAACTCGGATGGTACACGTCCCGGATCCTCCTTCATCAACTTAACAAAGAGATGGCAGACTGTCGCAATTAATACCGCCAAGGCGAGATTCGACCAGAATTCTTCAACCAATGTCATTGGGAGTACTTTGTGAACCCAGACAACAAAGAGCCAAAACACGCTTCCTGAGAAAACACCAGCACATAGCGGAGTTTTTAACAGTGTTAACGTAGTGACTCCACTTCTATCGTAGGACGTTAATACAAAGCGGTGTATGGCCTTTATGGTTGCGATACCAAGGACCAGCGTTATGGGTAGCGCAATGAGTGGGTGAATGTGTGCAAAAATCCCGAATGCGAGTCCAAGGAAGATCCATGGGATGAAGAATGTAGTTAACTTTGCATAGTAGCTTTTGGAAAAGTATTTTCTGAATGGATATCCCTGCGCGTCGAATCCACAATGATTCAAAGCTTCGGTAAGAGAGTAGACGGTATTCATTTCTCTCGCAATCGTGAAACAATCCTTTCCATCATTCGTTTTGAGAAAGACATCTGCTCCACTTTGTATTAAATACATGAGTACGTGCGGTTGCCCTTTGAGTGTGCCCCAATGTAATGGAGTGAACCCCCCATTATCGGTCATCTTAGGATTAGCGCCAAAACGTAGTAGCGAATCAACCGTAAGCGAGTCACCTTGATAGGCCGCCCAGAGCAGAGGAGTCCTCCCACTAGGATCTTGACAGTCGACATCGATTATACCCTTACTCACCAGAAAAAAAAGCACGTATTGAACAAGCATAATATTGGAACTGTTCACCGCTAGATGTAGTACATTAAAACCTTGGTCATCTTTCAAAGTTGCATCTGCCCCGTGTTCCAGGAGGTAGTGAACTATGTATACATAACCATAACGTGCAGCCCAATGAAGTGGAGGGGCATGTAAAGCTCCAGCCCTCGCATTTACGTCTGCTCCACTGGCCACTAAAAGTGCAACGATCGACAATCGATTATTGATACTAGCCCAATGTAACCCTGTAACTTTTTCAACCGGATCATAATCCTCATTTATATTGATTAATCCACTTCCAATCATCTCCTTTACAGTCTTTAGATCACCTTTTTGACACGCCTTGAAATATCGATCCAATGTGGGGTTTGTCGCTTCTGTTTCCTCAGCATCCACATTCGAAGACTCCCTCCCTTCCCCGTTCTCCTCTGACTCATTATACTGGGCATTGTTCGAGAAGATAGGTTGAACAGAGCTTAGAGAAAGGTTATCTAGGGAACTTCCATCATCACATTGATTCGCGGTTTCCACATTGTTCTCACCCATAGTTAAAAGCCAAAGAGATAAATTCAGTAGAACCCAGTCCGCTCAGCAGATAGTTGGGAGTATACTAGCCACTACAGACTCAAATTCACGATGCTTGTGATCTTTTAAGCATCAATCTAGATTTATGTCGCTTCCACAGTGCTGAAAAACACCAGCCGCTTCTAAGAGGATTGGCAAATCTAGCAAAGCCGACTTTTTAAATGCATCGAGAACAGTATGAGGCTTAACAGCACGTATGTAGCATATTTAGACAAAACGATAGGCTTCTCTTTAATTCAGTAAAGCACTCTTTTAAGTAGCCTTACGCTGGCACCTGTCCAGCGTGATGGGAATCAACTCAGCGAAGTGTGGACCGATCTCAGGCATTTTTGATGCCATTTTCAAAGAGTCAATTAATTTTGTATTCCCCACAAGGAAGGATCCAAGCTCGGAATGATCTTTTGGAATAGCTTCCGTAAGAGCATGGAATAACAGAACTAATCTTTCGCTTAGTTCTGTGTCGCTTATTTGGTCATGGAAGACATCCACTGCTTTGCTGAGCAAATCTGTTCTTTTCAAAAGCTCTTGCGCAACGAATGGAATGGAGGCACTTATGTTGGCAAAGATCGCTGCTACAGCTCTTTGAGATTCCAGATCATCGAGCTCCAATAATTTGACTAGAATCTCAAAATTCTTCAAACTGTGAGGGTTGTCAAAATTGAAAAATTTCACTGCAATAAACCGGGGATGACCCATCAGGTTGCTCAAAAGCTCCAAAGTTGACCGCTGTAGCATCTTGTTTTCGTCTAGCATCAGATTCTCAACAACAAGCCAATACTCTTCGTGAGACACCATTCGCTTGCATACATCTTCACCTTGAGAGCCACTGAGCGAGGCTAAATTTGTCAGCGCCAAGAGTGCATTGTATGAATCATTAACTGTGATTACATCTTCTTCAAAAGCTGTTTCGTCTGCCGACGTAGGTAATCTTGGCAATAGTTCAAAAAGCGGGGCAATTGCGTTCACCGGTGAATACTTTTTGAAGATCATGGCTGGATTGGTGTAAATTAGTAACCTCGCGAGGGTTCTGGATGCTAGGACTCGAATCAAGTCTTTCGAAGGCTCTTTCTTTGCCATATACTGCAAAACTGCAGTGACGCAGCCTTGTTTGATGGATTCGGGAATATGGTTCCTGTTCAAACTAATGTTATAAATGATCCTCATAAGTTGCTGTTTAGACCCGTGGCTTAACGAATTGATTGACGAGTTTAAGTGCGACAGCAATTGGTTTTGTAACAGATATTTCTCAATGAAGGAAGTTATATCTTCCTCTTTCTCGACCACATTTTCCTCCTCTGAGGTATGTGGCCCTCTCAAATCTGAATACGACTTCAAATCCTTCAGGGACTTTGATTCAAATGCAGACTTTCCCTTACTTTGTTTGGTAGAGATGCTTAAATTGGCCAACACTACAAGGACGCCGTAAAAGGTGGAATTGAAGTCATTGGAGAGCGCTATATCCGCTAACTTTTGGCATGAGTGTATACTGTCTCTTAGCGCTACCTTAACAGAAGTCTTCAAACTCAAGTACGCAAGACCCTCTACGCAAATGTTCATACCTTCATCATTTTTCATGTCTGAGTAATTGAACCCCTCTATAACATATTTGGCAAGGGTATTCACATCAACACTTTGCATTCTTGTAAAGGACCATGTTTTAATGAGCACCAGTGTTGAGTAGATCTTAAATTGAGGCACTTTAAGTGATTTTTCCAAGAGACTCATGTAATTTTCTGCTATGAAAGCTCTAACCGTTTCATCGATGCACGCAATCGAAAAAAGCTTCAGCAGATCAATAATAAAATCTTCATCTTCTTGATTCATAACCTTCTTCTTAAATTCCATTTTCAGTCTCCTCCCCAGCAAAATCTCGGAACATAGAGTCGTGAGAGCCGGGTACAGTTCGGTTAAAATATCCACAATGACCGATAAAGGATCATTTCCGGCGTCAGACTCTGACTCATATATCAAGGAATCCACAAATTTAAGCAACCTATCACTGAATTCAGCGTGGAACTTTTTGTCCAAGATTGTAAAAATCAGTAACATCAACGATCTCACTTCTGGTTCCTTGACTCGAAGACAGAGCTCTCGGACAAGGAATCCAACCTCAGAGAATTTGTAGTTGAACTTGTTCAATAACTGTAGAATTACATTCAGCAAATACTCAACGTGTTCGTCTTCTCCAAGGTGGATCCTGTTCTGTATTTCGTTCAGTAATGGAATAGTATCCTTCGAACTTGAGAAGCAGTCCACCAGCATAGGTACTGTTTTGGAGGAAAGCTTCTCAAAAGTGTCCAACGTTAGCACAATATCATTCGTTACCAGGTGCTTCAGATGTTCCCGAGATTCAAAATGGTCTTGGAATGATCGTATGATAACCTCCTCTTCTTGCTCAGGAGACCCAACCTTTGTTTCCTTCTTTGATTCGGGACCCAGGATTTCATCAAGTGCCTGATCGTACTCCTTCGATTCCACAAGCTTCGTTTGCTGAGTGAACTGGGTACAAAGTTTATCAACGGCACTGCCAGTTGCTGGTACTCGACTCATTCTTCACATAAACTTGATCCAAGGGCTCTAAATGTCTTTGTCTTGATTACTCATCGAAGGTTACAGTCAATAATAAGCTGAATTTTCAAAGGGTGGAAATATACATAGAGATGAGGCAAAATCGACAAATAGGTGACCCTTGGAAAAGATCACATAAGCCACTAATGGCTACTCAAACGGCACCCTCGAAGGTTGAACTAGAGGCGGTCAATGTTTCTAGCAAGCCACATGGTGAATCGCTTCTTCTACCGTTCGCAGATGCTCCAAGTATAGGTATGTGCTTAATGTCGGCGATGAATTCACAAAAGTTGACTTTACTAACTGATAGACTTGTTAACTATAGTGCAGGCGCACCAGAAAGATGCTCAGATAGAGGCTGTTTTGTCTACGAAAATGCTGGAAGTCGTGAAAGCCTTGAAAGGCCAATTGTATAGCAGTACGCATCCATTGGAAATCTCAATTGCCGTTAAATTGCTGTACTTGTGTCTGACGACTCTTACTCGAAGCAGAACTTTGGGCGAGGAGTACGTGGATTTGATATATGTCGGGAGAAGGGGTAATAAATTGGTAGAGTTGTACAAGAAATTACTGTTCGTCTTGTTGTCCTGTCTAGGACCCTACTTTGGGTCAAAATATCTCCAGAAATGGAGAAATCGTGGCCTCGAAGCTACCCAAAGGGAAAAGGACTCTCTTAAGAATGCTTTGAACGTCCTGGTCAATTTACATTTGGTACTATTCTACTTAAAAGGTGGATACTACGACGTCTTCAAACGAGTACTTGGACTAAGGTATGCTGTCGGTCATAAAGTCGATACCAATGAGGCCAATTTTAGGAGAGATAGTTCCAACAGTTACAGGTTCTTGGGGTATATTTTGCTTGTGCAGGGTGCAAGCAAAGTGGTACCCGCAATAACAAAGCTGCTGAGACCTTTGATACAGTCAGGATCTAATATTCATGACAGGAGTATTCCCCACAAATCAGGGAAGCGGTCTGGCTCTATCATTGGCTTTCCAGAAGAATCACAAATATTGCATGTTGATCTCTCTGACGACTCACAGTTACCGTACATTCCGACGTCATCGAGATCATGCATCTTATGTTTGAATATCATGACCGATCCGAGCTGCGCTCCGTGTGGTCATGTCTTCTGCTGGGACTGCATTTTGAACTGGTGTAAAGAAAGGCCCGAATGTCCTCTATGCCGACAGAAGTGCCAAGCGCAACAGGTTCTTTCCTTGAGATGATGTAGTTTTATCAGACTTCACTTTATTATACGTCTATTAACAAGTGTTTAAATACCGATGTGGAAAAGCAGCTGCTTTTGCTTTCCCTTCTTCTTACCGTTAGATGAAGATGAGTTCAAGCCTGAATCGGCCAATTCACTAGTTGATTGTGAAGTTTTTTGACCCCACTTCTTTGGATCTGGAATTTTGGGCTGGCTCAGAGGCGGTGGAACAAATTTTGGCTTAGGCTTCGGAAGCGACGGTAAATCTAAGGCCGCCAGTTTATTATTGCCTGGCAACGACGTACTAGAAGCAGAAGCAGACTTCTGTTTAGTCTCCAAATATCGTGGTGTCAACTGCACAGTGTTGTTAGAGGGTGCATATTTCACCACGGGGGACGGTGACCTTTTTCTGGTTGTGGTCAAGTTCTTGAATGACTGGCTTCTATAAGGAGATGCAAAAGGGTCGTGTGACGAAGGCGGTGATTTCAGTGTGGGCAGGTTCTTTGTATCAACGTTCCTTCCGTGGCTAGTAGATACCGAATTATTATTCGCGCTCCAGACCCCGCCGACTATACGTGCAGATGCTGAAGCATCTCTCGACAATGAAGGCAACTCATTTCTTCTGGTGATTTGCTGCTCGTGGGCCTGGTAAATGTAGTTCAAATCTTTGTATTTGGCGGAATTGGAAGAGTAGGTTTCGGCGACATTATGGATCAAGAGATATACATCTGCTTCGGGCGACGTAAAGAGCATTGAGTAAGCATCAAACAGTCCACGTGCTGTCAATCGTCCCTTGTCGTAGTCCTCAGTCAATCTCGAAAAAGTGTCGTAATCCGCTTGAGATCCCGCAAGATAGTATTTTGCCCTCTCTTCAAGTCTCAATTTCTTCTCACGCAAAGATTCCTTTGATTCCGTCGGCGATTTCCTCCTGGAACTTGATGACCCCAAAGAAGTGTTCGGGAAGTCGCCCTCTCGAATAACCCTTGAAGGCGTAGATATGAAGGTCGATAACTCTGACTGAAATAGCTTGGGCTTCCCTCTAATTATGTCTCCGTGCTCCTTCAATATGTGGGCTTGCAATTCCAATTCATCTGCAAAAACAACAAACTTATTATCTAGACAGTTTTGTACCGTGCAAATATAATGACAATTTTTGAAGTGATCAAACAATTGGTCGTAGTCCTTGAAATATTGCGGAGAAGATGGGTTTAATTTGTCGCAGATATGACATCTTTCGTGTTGGTGCCTCATGTGTACATACAGCTCATCGTCCGAGTAAAATCTTCTTCCGGAGCAAAATGCACACATAGGATGCCCCTTGAACCCTTTTGAATCACCTCTAGACTGGTGATTCCGTAGCTGATTCGGCGTGTAAATTTTCAGTTCGCAGGGGAACGCATGCCTATGTGTTGCGCAGATCATACAGATATTCTTGCTGTGGATATTCCTCAAATGCTCATTGAATTTTTTGAAGCAGCCAAAATCTTCGGTTTCATTAGCGGGGCATAAGACACATTCATAGCTTAACAGCTTCAAGGTTGCTTTCGCCACTTCAAGTGAGGTAAAGTCGATTCCATACTGTTCATTTCGATCTGAAAAGTCTTTTGTATCATCGTACTCAGCATGGATTTTATCTGTGAAAGTCAATCTTTCGTTTTCTGTTCTACAAATCAAACAGGTCTTCTTTTCATATAAGGCACGTTGTCTAAAAGCACACTTATGGCATGTCTTATGGGAACAGGGCGATAAAGCAACATACTTCAACTTTTCAGCGCAAATGATGCAAAGATCACCATCATCTTCATCCTGATCAGTCTGGCCATTCTGCGCTTGTTTGTTAAGATTTTTGTTGCCTGTCTGCTTCCGAGACTTCGGAGTAGATCCGGCACCAAATTGAGAGCCCTGAGTACGCCTGAAGCTACCCTTTTGAATTACCTTAGAGTCCTCACTCATCTTAGTTGAACAACACACTCAAGGGGCTTTAAAATATGCGTTTCTCAACCTATTCTAAAGATCGATAATTGATTGACGAAAATCTTCGCGCGAGTAGCTTATGAGATTCTTTAAATTTTCCAATACTTAGATGAAGAGCCCACGATTGTCCAATTAGCCATTAAGAGTACCTTGAAGCTCGCGAGTCTAATTTGAAAAGTTTATGCTCTAAATGGCTATTATAAATCTCCTTTTTTTTTTTTGTTTGATTGCCAACTGGAGTTACGCAGAGTTCGCGAATTAAGAAGACCTTTAAAACGTCTGCTAGGCTCGTAATCTGCCCGACCAACCGGCCAACGTGGTAATCCCCTATCTAATGAGTCTTTCCTTTAAGAGGGTACCAATCGATTATGTCAAATAAAGAACTGTAGTGCGTTTATCGACGCTTTGATGTTATAGCCCTTCCGCCTCATTTCCACCTTGTAATCTGAAATGTTCTCGAGCAACGTCTTATATCTCTTTCACAGTGACAACGTTATCTTAATCATGAATGTTGAGTAAACGCTAGAAGCCCTCCTCAAGTATGTTTAGGGCCTTGAAACGAAGGGGATAATATCAGTCCAAGTCTATCAATATCTTTAAAAGTCATGAAACTCGCTTGTGAACTTAGAATGGGATCTTTGTCTTTGAAGCGTGCTTTGAGGCACCCTCCAGGTCACCCCAAGACCGTAGCTCTCGCTTGGTGAAAACACATTCAAGAGTTTTCGAAGCTGGAACTTATTCTCTACACCATCTGGAACTTATCCGTTACGATTACGAAGATTCTGGGCTATTTTCTTTGTTCTGAAGCTCTAGCTAACTTGGAGTATCCGAGCTTACGTTAAAGGAGGACTTCACATACTACACCACAAAGACAGGAGACAAACAAACTCTAATGTCGAGTTCAGTGCCATATTTTATCGATGAAGAGGAGTCCACTGGCCGGTTCACTGATTCTCCAGAGTTTACTGCTCTAAGGGAAGAGATCGTTA
Organism: Torulaspora franciscae; assembly: GCA_003705175.3. Taxonomy (NCBI): domain Eukaryota; kingdom Fungi; phylum Ascomycota; class Saccharomycetes; order Saccharomycetales; family Saccharomycetaceae; genus Torulaspora; species Torulaspora franciscae. The sequence continues at coordinate 879,513 of PPHX03000001.1, forward strand.
CCAGGCTGTTCGAGATTAATGGTCAAATAAGCACTCTACAGCAGTTCATATCAACCTTAGAGACGTTGCTTAAGAAAGGAAATGTAAGCGTCAAGGTCGTGGATAAAATAGATAAGAAGGCCATGATCAATATCCGTAAAGTTGGTGGTTTGATAAAAAACGTTAATGAACAAGTGCAAAAAATTGATGCTATAGAAGAATCCTGTCTAGATAAGCCTGAAATTATTGCAAGAGAGAAAGTGGTTCGTGACGTACGCTATTCATTGCAGGAGTTCCAAAATACCCAGCGAAAGTATACCACCGTGATAAGAGAAATTAATGATAGAGCCAAAGCGGCATTAAGCCAAGAAGAGTTGCAGCAACAGAATATAAACGCCCTTAGAGAAGAAGAGGAACATGAGGGAAGCTCGCGAAAATTGCAGCAATTATCGAATGATACAGCCAAAAAGCCACAAATCACTATTCAGCGTGAGCCCATCAACAACGAAGAGTTCGCTTACCAGCAAAGCTTGATACGGCAGAGAGATCAGGAAATATCTAATATAGAAGAAGGGATAAATGAGTTAAACGGAATATTCAACGACCTTGGCAATGTGGTCCAACAACAAGGTATAATGGTTGACAACATTGAGGCAAACATCTACTCGACCAGTGATAATACGGCGATGGCATCTCGAGAATTGAACAAGGCTTTTAGGTCTCAAAGGAGTGCCAATAAATGGTGCCTGTATCTGCTGGTGGGACTTCTGATTATGTTATTTATGTTACTACTGATTGTCTTTATTTAAGGTCCGAAATCCTCCCATATATTCACATGACCGTCGTCACCACCGGTAGCAAGCAAGCTCTTCTCACCGACTAGCATCCATTTGACGACATTGACTTCTTGTGTGCCGTGACATTGTTCCTTTCTGCTCATCACTTCCCACTGACCGTCGACCTCTCTATAGATAGCTAGTAGCCCATCCGAACCCGTGCTAGCAATAAGTCCGTTTTCTCCCCATGTTACACTGTAGACTGATCTAGAATGAACCTGGGGTAAGATTGCCTCACATTCCCACTTTTGTTCGTCATCTTCATTATCGCCTACGTATTTCCATACCCGTACAGTTTTGTCGTCACTACCAGAGCATAATCGAATCTTAGTTTCAGATTTTTCAAAGTCAGAGCACCACACCGTTCCTTCATGGCCATTAAGAACTGCCGCTGCCTCCCAATCATCATCGGACTCTTTCCATATCCTCACAGTATCGTCGTAAGAGCTCGAAGCTAGCAAGTGCATGCTTGGATGCCATACAACGTGCTTTACATCTTGAGAATGCTCTTGAAGTACACTAACGCATTCGTATTCCTCTCCCATCTCGTCAGTTTCCCAAATCCAAACGCTCTTGTCTCTCGAGCAAGAAGCTAGAAACAAGCCGTCGTATGACCACGCCACGCTTTTGACCTCATTCTCATGGCCTTCGATAATCGCCATGAGTTCCATTTCGAAGTTTGTTGCTGGTAAAGTAAAATCATCGACAGCCTCAACCTTGCTCCATATCGACACAGTGGAATCGAACGACCCTGCCGCTAAAGTAGAACTGTTAGGTCTCCAGGCTACAGACCTTACTGTCTTTTTATGCACCGTATCGTCTAGTTCATCCACCAATTGAAACGCCCCTTTGTTCAAGTTTACTATCTTAATACATCTGTCAGTTGAAGCAGTTGCCAGTAAACCGTTCAATTCTCCCAGGTCCCAGATCTTATCCTTATGGAGCTTTAACGACTTGACCTGCTTGATCATAATGAATCTTATAGAGTTTGGGTGTATGTTTTCACCTGTATAAGCCAGTTCCCAGGACGATTAATTTGTAAGATACATCATCGATCTTATAAAACAAAGAGTTGGGCAAACAGGTGGCTGACGGATGCTTCTTGGTCGCTTATCTAGAGCATTTTCTACATCAACATCTAGAAAGGTTGCTGGGCTGACAAGAAAGAAGGCTAGACCGCTCGCAATTGTTGGTGCTCTTGGAATTACTGGAGGTATATCATACTATGCCTTTTACTATCGACCACAGCAGCTGAATCAAGGAGAACTATCTCCTGATCACTTCACTCGTTATCGAATCACTTACAAAGAGGATGTCGACAATGTGCACTTTCTCCTTGAGTTAACTCCTTTGGTAAAGCAGAGATTTAATCTATGGTCTAAGATGGGGTGCGAAAAACTGTGGTCAGTGGAAATCAAGCAACCTGATATTATGGTAGTCCGCAGCTATACTCCGCTACCTCTACAATTCAACCAGGATACACAACAGCTAGAATTGTTCGAAGATGGCGAGTTTGCCGGCGGGAAGTTATTCTTTTACATTAAGCAGTATAAGCAAGGAGAAGTAGCACGATGGCTGCACAGTCTACCAGACAATCATGTCGTGGAATTGAGAGGCCCATATGTCGACTATGAGTTTCCGCACTACGAAGGTGACACTTGCAGAGACCGGAGTTTTCTTAAGGTCGGGAACAATGGCCCTGCTGCCCCAGATGAATTCAAGTATCAGCCTTTCGACATTGCAATGTTTACCGCAGGAACAGGGATTGTCACGGCTCTACAGTTACTCCTTACAGAAAATCCCTTTCGGGGAGTCATAGATCTGTTCTATTCGTGCAAGTCCTTTGACGAGCTGGGGCCTTTAGGGCCCATAGTGAGAGCACTAGAGAAGAATGATAGAGTTCGTTTACACATAACTGAATCTTCAAGAGAGCCTCGCAAGGAGAAGCGTCTTCAAGAGGTATCGAAATGCATCTCTAAGCCTTTTATATACCCCGGTCTGGTTCCATACGAGAGAACAGCAAGTGACAATCCCAAACCTGTCTTATCTCTAGTTTGCGGACCTGAAGGTTATATTGCAGCTATCGCAGGGCCCAAATACGACCCAGCGCAAGGACCAGTTGGTGGACTTCTAAAAAGAAGGCAATGGGACAGCGACAATGTATATAAGCTATCGTAGACACATGTAAATACTGAGATAGACTTCGATCGCTTCACAGATCGAAAATTATAGTCTTCATGGCTACTGATTTATTTCTTAGCACATCTTCTCTGGCTGTAAATTTCACCGATCTTTGATCCCATCAAACAACATATCTCATTATATAAGTCGCTGGAAGGCAGAGCTTGATTAAAAGTCGCCAAATATTCATAATTGACAGGATTGTATCACATTTTTGCAGCCTATTGAGACATGCTGAGGCCTAAGGTATGGAGGAGGTTCGTTAATACTGTACAAAAGATCGACTACAAAATACAGGCACAGGATGTTCCTGGGGATGCGACCATCTTTAGCATGATACAGCCAACAGGAAAGTTCCATCTAGGGAATTATTTAGGTGCTGCAAGGGTTTGGAGAGATTTATCCGAGTTGAAGCAAGAAGGTCAGAAGATACTCTTTGGAGTGGCCGATTTGCATGCTATCACTGTACCAAAGCCTGACGTGAAGGAGTTCCGCCAATTAAGAATTGAAGCAATTGCCAGTATATTGTCCTGTGGGGTTGATCCGTCGAAAGCATCAGTGATGTACCAATCGAGCATTCCGCAACACGCAGAGTTACACTGGCTACTTTCTACGTTTGCGACAATGGGCTATCTCAACCGTATGACTCAATGGAAATCTAAATCTAACATACGGGAGGCCGTGAAAGATCCTGCTGCCTTAGGAAAAGTTAAGTTGGGACTGTTTTCGTATCCTGTTCTCCAGGCTGCAGATATTCTGATTTATAAGTCTACACATGTTCCGGTAGGGGATGATCAGAGCCAGCATCTAGAATTAACAAGAGACCTAGCTGAGCAGTTCAACAGCTTCTATAAGACCGATTTTTTCCCCCTACCTAAAACAATATTGGCTCCAACAAAGAAAATACTGAGTCTGACTACCACTGAGAAGAAGATGTCCAAGAGCGATGCAAACCAGAGCTCCGTTTTGTATTTGAGTGATGATCCCGAAAGCATTGGCAAGAAAATAAAGAAGGCCGTAACCGATTCGATCTCGATGCACTTCAACTATGATACTGTGAATAGGCCCGGCGTCTCCAATCTAATCAATATAGTTAGTGGAATCCGGCGTACATCCATTGAAGATGTTGAAAAAGATGTCTCAAAATTTGACAACTTTAAGGACTTCAAGAATTATGTTACTGAGATAATAGTGGAAGAATTGAGGGAACCAAGGCTATTGTTTGAACGGTATATGAAAGAGCCAGACTATCTGGATTCAGTTGTGAAACAGGGAACTGAAGAGGCGGCTGCGATCGCAGAGAAAAACATCAAGGAAATTCATCATATAATGGGGTTGTAAGTTAACATTCGGCTCTGGTTTTCCAGACGTGTAATACTTGTAAATAAAGATAATGATAGAACCAAAAGGAAGATGAAAAGACACTAGAGTATCATAGTGATTCATTCAATAAGCCCAAGGCACTAGCGTAGCCATTCGTGACTCTTTGAACATGTCTTATATCTGCACATGCTATGAGGACGTCTTTCAAATGCTCCTTCCTCGGGCGCCCTGCTAGTTTGGAGTCTTCGAAATCGCCGTCATTGTAAAGCCACTGTAAAACGTCGCTCAATCTATCGGTGTAACCGAGTTCACTCAATCTGATACAATAAATTATGAGGAGTTTTGAAAATTCTTTGTTTTCTTCAAGCCTTAAGGTTACTAGCAACCTGTTCTCGAGATGTGATAAGGTAACGATCTCTTCCATATTTTCGAATCCCTCTTTCATTAAAATTGTCCTTGCAAATCGCTGTAGGTTTTTGATACGACCCTTACGGCTTAACTCATCATTAGTTTTGCGCTCCATAAAATTCACCAAGCTCTTCTTGTCGTCCCTTACTATGGAAGCTAATTGATGAGCATCACTAGAATTCCACAGTTTATCACGCCCCTCGTCTGCACTGATCGAACCCTGTAAAGAGTTGGAGTTTGTCATGTCCCAATATTGGGATCCATAGGCCCACCAGCCGTCACTTATTAGGAGCCAACTTTCTAAGTCTTTATCAAACATGAACCCGTCCCCATTGCTCAATGTCGCGAGAGGAACACCTTTGCTTGTGACTGCGCATATCGTGATGTTCTCAGCACGGGTTAGAATATCATCTGAATAACGAAGTGTCGGATTAAGAAGAGGAAACACAGTATTGACAGGAAAATGCAATTTCTTGGACTCTATATCCCAGCAATATAGTTGGCCCATGGTAGTTAGACACAAGAGATAGGAAGAGCAGGCCTCGAGAAAGCTGCAAGGCACCCCCAAGCAGAGGGGAGGTAGCAACTTCTGGCCTGTGTCTGAATAGACGTAAATATATCCATCGTTTGTGCAGCAAGCCCAAAAATTGCTGCCCGAGGTGCACATAGTCACAAACTTGGGAATGAAGTCTTGAAAAAGGGTCTTTTCCCCGTCTTCCAGCTTGGAAGCGAGCTTAACAATTGTCGGCTTTTGTTCATTTCCAGAGCCATTTTTTACTTCCAGCGTAAAATGTTGATCCTGTGGGGGCCTGTAAGTGAAAGATAATCGAACCTTTGGAGTGGCTAATCGCACCTTCGAAAATGCCACTAGAGGCCATAACAAGCTTGTATCCAAGAAATCTATTGGTTCAAGGTCTTTCTTTTGCTTCTTAGTGCCGTTTGCATCTTTATTGACGTCTGTCTTAAGCTTTCTCTTCAAGTCTTTCGGTACGCTGTAAGACGGTGCATTGAATTCCATCGACGTACCCTGTGTTCTTTTCGTTACTTGCGGTTCTACCTTCTTCTTGCCGTTCTTTTTTGTTAGCGTCTTAGGTGGATCAACATTCTGTATCAGTTGAGAATCGCCTTCCTCTGCTTTAACCACCGTGGTCTTCGACACTTCGTCGGAAACTTTTGGCACTGGTAAGGAAGCAAGAGGCTTTATCTTCTGCAGAATAGCGTTTACCTCTTCTTGCGGCAAAGTGTCACCAAGATCGCCCTCTTGGAATGCAAAACTGTAAAGAACGTTGTCATCTGAGATGGCAAAGAGTTTCAAGCCATCGGCTGACCAAATCATGTCCAGAATGGGAGTTTCAGAGACCTGTAGTGCACCGAACAACGGCTTGGTGCGCTTCGTATTCCAGACAACCACTGATCCTTGCTTGGAGCCTGAGGTCGCCAGTAAGTTGTACTCGTTCCTAACTCCCTTCTTCATCTTGACATAGACTTTTGGTGAGAACTTGAGGATCTGACACTCATTAACGGGAGGCGACACCAGTGTCGAGACCACATGGAAATTGTCGTTTCGGTCAAGGAGCTGTAAAGTGGTCGAAGAAGACCCAGAATTTCCCTTGACCGTGTTTATCACAGGAAGTATATCGGCTTGCGGCGGCATGTTTATCTTATACCGCAAGGGGTCCAGTTTTACGTATTGTGGAAACTTGTGAAGAACCTTAGAGGCTCCCATCTTGTTGTACTGGTAAACTACCATCGAGCGGTCGGACGCAAGCACAGTAAATATCTGCCCGATAGGATCTACCACTCCCGTGATCGGTCTGACGGCGCCCTCGAGCTCTATTTTACCCAGTCTCCCGAGGGAATCCGCATCTACCAAGTGAACAGCATTCTCGTCCACAGTCAAGACGAAAAGAACGCCATTAGAAACGTCCAACTTCATATCAGTAATCATCGTAGGGCTCTGAGTCTGGATTACCGTGCTCATCGAGCCTCTTGGGCGCTCCATCCAGGACTCGATGCGCATAACACGGTGCTCGGTCCCGATAAATAGCGATTTTTCCGTTCCAACCATAAAAACAATTGTCCTATCCAGTTCCCCAGCCCCAAATTCAACTTCAAACGCCAAATCAGCAGCCAAATGCTTGATCTTGCACCCGTCAAACGCTGCTTCGCCCAGGTTCCGCTGTGGCCATACGTGCACGTGACCTCCTCTGTCCGCTAGTAGCAGCTTATCGTGGACCCCAGCCATCGCTGTAACGGTCTTATTGTGTTCTGTCAGTGGATATTTCAGCAATTTCATGGTTCCAAGGTGTCTGATCGCTAGTTCATCGCGGTTTTCCGATAAGGTTTAGGAAACTTGTCAACTGTAATGCCTTCAAATTTTTCAGACTAATAAGCCCGAGGAAAATGGTACGGAGAAGACTATATAGAAGTTCAACACCAACCCCATAGACAAGGTCTGAGCATCCTAGCGCAGCTTAGTCGACTGTTGTGACTTAGGGAAGTATCCGAAAACGAGTTTTGGTGTGAAATGGCGAGTGAGGTCCAAGATGTGGAGCTGGCCAGTCAAGATAGGGCAAGAACCAGCGAAAACAGTAAGCGGGACGATGATGACACCATGGGAGGTGTGACTGATTCTTCAGAGTATGTGGAAATGTGGATCGACTTATTTCTGGGGCGTAAAGGACACGAATATTTCTGTGATGTGGATCCCGAGTACATCACGGACCGGTTCAACCTGATTAATCTGCAAAAAACAGTTTCAAAGTTTACTCAGGTGGTACAGTATATTGTCGACGAGCTGGATGAGTTTGTGTTAGAGGGGATGTCGCATGCTCGTCTGGAGCAGCTGGAGAGCGATGCGCGCAAGTTCTACGGGCTCATTCACGCCCGTTACATCATTACCGTGAAGGGTCTGAGTAAGATGCTTACCAAATACAAGAGTGCAGACTTTGGCAGATGTCCCCGAGTGTACTGCAATTACCAGCCCCTGCTGCCGGTTGGTCTGCACGACGTGCCCGGGATCGACTGCGTGAAGCTTTACTGTCCCTCATGCGAGGACCTGTACATTCCCAAGTCCTCTAGACATAGCACCATCGATGGAGCATATTTCGGGACCAGTTTCCCCGGAATGTTCCTCCAGGCGTTCCCGGAAATGGTACCGGACCACCCGGTCAAGAGATACGTTCCCAAAATCTTTGGGTTTGAACTGCATAAGCAAGCCCAACTGGCCCGCTGGCAGGAGCTGCAAAGGCTCAAGTTGGTCGCTCAGCTTGGCGACGATTTCCTCAACGCTCCGCACAGAGGTGGCTACAAGAAGTGATGATTTTTAAGCAGAGTTATGTAAAACTGTAATCGTAATTTTCAACTGATTCTGATAGTCCAGCCAGAGGGCTTACAGTGCTCCTGGAAGCAAATTTTGAGTATTTCTCCTGGCATTGGCATTGTTTTAATTTCCGGGTGTAGTCAAGTGAAATTTAACGCTTATATAACGGGCGTATTAAAGACAAGACATCTGAGGGCCCACAGCTATTTGAACTGTTCTTGACATATCTGTATCGGTTTTACAGGCTTTATAAGGTGGAACATGAGAAATGCTCTATTCCTCGTGAGAGGAATGACCTGTAGTGCATGTGTGAACACTATTACTGCTCAGACGCTGGCATTGACCGGAGTTCTCGAGTGCACTGTTTCTCTGGTGACCAGCGAGTGCTTTGTTAAATACGATTCTCCAGAGTGTAGTGTGGACGCTATTAAAGAGACCATAGAGGACTGCGGGTTTGACTGCGAGCTCCTGAGAGACGAAAATGACCGGTGTCTGAAGCAGGGAGTGTTTACGGTTCACGGTATGACATGTGGCTCATGTGTGTCTACAGTAACAAGCCAAGTTGAGAAAATACGAGGCGTTCAGAAGGCCTTTACGGCTCTGGTTACCGAGGAATGCAAAGTGGACTTTGATCCTTCGGAAACGTCAATGCAGGAAGTGAAGGAGGCTATAGAGGATTGCGGTTTTGACGCTACCATAATCTCTGAGTCAGATGCTGAACTTCTTCCGAATGTTAAATCTACTACCCTCAAATTACTTCCGATTTCGCCTACCGTCGATAGACAGCAACTGTCTCGTTCCCTGATAGGAGACGGTGTTCTGTCGGCTGATCTGGACGGTACGGATACCTTACAGGTACGTTATGATCGGGCCAAGACTGGAGTCAGGGATGTTATTCGTAGGATAGCGGAGTTGGGGTACGATGCGTTCGTCACTTCGGCGCTCGACAACAACACACAACTGAAATTGCTGTCCAAGGTGCAAGAGATACAATTTTGGAGGTCGATGTGTTTCAAGGCTTGTTTCTTTGCTGTGGCTACTATGATCCTCTACATGGGGCTTCCGATGGCGGCACCTGAGCTTGTGAAAAGTAGAACTTTTCCTTTCAATGAGTCCTTTATCAAAGGACTATACATCCGTGATATTATAGGCTTTCCAGTGGCAACATACGTGCAATTTGGTCTGGGATTGTACTTTTTCAAGTCTTTCTGGAAGTCTCTAAAGCATGGCTCAGGAACCATGGATACTCTGGTATGCATCTCCACTTCCTGTGCCTACTTTTTCTCAATATATTCCATCATTTACAATATTGTCAGCCCCAGGGAGAATAGAGAATTACCAAGTGTGATATTCGATACGTCGGTAATGTTAATAGCGTTCATTGCATTCGGGAAACTTTTAGAAACTAAGGCTAAATCTGCAACTTCTACCGCGTTATCAAAGTTGATATCACTGACGCCTTCTTCGTGCACTATTCTTCAAAATGGTGACCTCCAGGAACCGCTGGAAATACCGATTGATCTATTGGAGACGAACGACATCGTTGAAGTGAAGCCGGGCATGAGGATACCTTCAGATGGTAGTATTGTCCGTGGTGAAACAGAAGTTGATGAATCCTTGATGACGGGAGAATCATTATTGGTTCACAAGAATATAGGTTCAATGGTCATAGGTGGTTCCATAAATGGGCCAGGTCACTTTTATTACAGGGCAACCACAGTGGGTGACGAATCTAAACTGTCAACTATTATCAGAACTATGAAACAAGCGCAGTTGACAAAGGCTCCCATACAAAGATATGCGGATTTTCTAGCCTCGATATTTGTACCTACGATTTTGTTCTTGGCGCTGATAACGTTCATTACGTGGGTTATCTTATCAAAAGTCTTGAAGAATTCGACTCTTATGATGAACTCAAAGAATGGGGTTTTCTACGAATGCCTTCAAAGAGCCATCTCCGTTGTCATCGTGGCATGCCCTTGCGCTTTGGGTCTAGCAGCACCTACCGCTATAATGGTAGGGACTGGTCTAGGCGCACAACATCAGGTACTCATCAAAGGTGGTGATGTGCTAGAGAGGTTCAACAACGTCGGAGCTTTCGTCTTCGATAAAACCGGGACCCTGACCGCTGGGCGCATGACAGTCAAGCAGTTTACTCCTTATGTTGAGGTGAGCGATGAAATGATTGCATGTATTGAGGCCTCTGAAAAAATAAGTGAGCATCCTGTCGCCATGGCAATAGTGGAATACTGCCACAATCGACTCCTGGCAAAGAAGGAGATCGTTGCTCAAGTTTTGAAGGCTTCCATACACATGGGGCAAGGTTTGTCGTGTGAATGTGAGGTGAATCAAAACAGGTATACCGTAGTCATTGGAAACAAGTCATTGAGCGATGAAATGATAACTCAATCTACTTCAAGCATATCAGAGGGAGAAAATGGATGTACTCTGTCCTATGTTTGCATCAATGGAGAAATCGTGGGAAAATTCGAATTATCAGACGCAATTAGGAAAGATGCCTACAACACGGTACAATATTTGAAATCTAGAGGTATCGAGTCATATTTGGTCACCGGCGATACTCAAAGCTCGGCAATAAAGGTGGCTCAAGAGGTAGGTTTGCCAATGAACAATATATTCAGTGAAGTTTCACCCAGTGGAAAATCGGAAGTTGTAGACCAACTGAGGATTGACTTGGGACGAAGCGTCGTTTTCGTGGGTGACGGTATCAATGATTCCCCTGCACTTGTAACAAGCGATGTAGGCATTGCGATTTCAACTGGTACAGATATCGCTGTGGAAGCAGCAGACATCGTTGTACTATGTGAAGGTGATGAAAGCAAGGCAACTTTGAAAGGTCTCATCGATGCATACGACATTTGTAGAACGACTTTCCGCCGTGTTAAATTGAATCTATTTTGGGCCCTATGTTACAATACGTTCATGATTCCAATAGCGATGGGCTTTCTAGTACCCTGGGGCATAGCTCTACACCCCATGGCTGCCGGCCTCGCCATGGTTTTGAGTTCACTTAGCGTTGTCATGAGTTCGCTGGCTCTAAAACGTTGGAAGCCCATTAATTTTAATGATTTTGAAGGATCAAGCTACTATAGCTCAGGTGGCAACTGGCTGTCGTTTCTCAGGGGCAATGGGCGGCCTGGGCCTGAGGATATAGAATTGCAATCTCAGTTGCTACAACAATAATGCAGAATAGGTGGTTATTTTCGAATAAATATAATTTTTAATACTTGATTTTCTATGATTTACAGTCGTTTTCAGCCTACAGAAGTGAACAAATCATCGCCTGGCGTTAAGATACCAAGAATCTGTAAAGAAGTCTAGCAATTGGGTTTCGGGCAATCCAACGTACTTCCCGGTATTATGAAGAAGCTCACCTCAACTGAGGAATACCATACACGGGATGAAGACGACATAGTGAACTCCAAGGATGATGAAATCGATGAAGAGGAAGAGGGCCAAGACTGGTCCCAGGCTGCCAAATTATCAAACAAATTTATGATCTCATCAATACCAAGGAGAGGTGAAAAGGATTACGAGCCTGATGGTACTAATATTCAAGAATTACTTCTTTATAGAGCGAGAAAGGCAATGTTTGACACGTTGGAAAACTCACCAAGGGGTTCAATCGTCGGGAACATTGTCAAAGCGTACTACGACTCGGGTTTACATTGTGCCATTCTGCCCCACCCCAGAGGACATTTCTTACAGACAATGGGAAGTGTCGATCAAGACGGCAGATGTGTACTGAATTTCCATGAGTTTGTCTATCTAGCAGAGAGGGGCACGGTGTTGCCTCTTTACCATAGCAACATTGAAGATATCGAAGTTCCTTTGAGTATGCAGGACCTTTACTCCCTTTTCAAAAATCAGGAAGAGATGGATAGGTATTCCATCTTTGCTCATTTGAAAAGGCTAGGCTTCATTGTAACCTCTACCCAAGAAACGCGACAGAAGACTACTTTCTTCCGGCCTTCTAGTTGCACATTAGGAGTAAGCGTTACATCTGGATGTGGCGGCTTGTTTACTTTCATTGATTCAAAGATGACTGGCTTAATGAATGCTTTCTTTTATACAAGGTGGAATTTTCTGTTCCGAAAGTACACATCTACCCAAAAGATTTACCAAGGATTGAGGAATCTGGTACCGTTTGTGAGAGCTCCAAAGTCACTTGATGAATTACGGTCTGCCAGAGAACGAAAGCCGCCAAAATCCAATGCGACATTTCCCATAGCCTTCAACGTATGGAAGCCGCAAACAAACTTCAGGAAAAAGAGTCCTGGCTTGGCAGACTTTCAAATTGTGATTTATAACAAAAATGATCCTTCACAGCATTTCCCATCGTATTCTGAGTTGCAAGAGATTTTTCATTCTCTCGATTATAAGTTTGAGTTTCTATCGGAGGTTGATGAAGAAGTCGACTGGGACAGTGAGTCGTTCGTAAATGCAGTCCCAAGAGGCAAGCAGCTGACTACATTAAAGTCTAAACCAATATCGTCGAAACAGCAATCCTCCGATCCTTCAAAAGCAAAAGGGGCCAACCATGTCCCACTTCATGTAAAACAAGCTCGTCGTCTCAGGAGTGGCTACCGGAGTTTTTTGTTAGCTGTAATGGATGACGGATTGATAAGCTTTGTCAGGATCTCGGAGGCAGATTTCGGGTCTGAGGACGTATGGTACACTCCATCAAAACAAAAGGGACCAGTGAGAAAGAAGAAGCCCGCGAAGCAAAGTAAAAGAAATCTCAGTGAGAGTCAAAGAATATTCGTTGGCGCATGATAAAAAAAAACTATTGGGAATCACTGTAGAACCCAGTTACCAAAGCTGCCCATGGCACTACCATTGCACTTTGTAGATTGCTTTCACACCTACCCGCTGAATTTGGAGTACAAATTTTCATCAAATACCGATGGCCTGTTATAAAAGGAGGTTGGATTATTTTGCAACTCCTGTTCCTCAAAGTCTCGACTTTTGAAACTAGAAACATCAGACGAACCTCTTGGGGGCTTTGGTGGAACAGCTGGAGCCGACTGGCCCGGAAACGTACTACCAGAAAACTCATTCAATCTCGATACATGTCCTTCATATGTGCGCGGTGGTACTGATGGAGCATAAGGCCTTTCATTTGATAACGACAAGTCCTGAAGCTGCTTTTCCGCTAAGGAAACTGGTGCTGGCAGAGGTGGAGGAGAACTCTGAGTAGCAGTTGTCTTTGTTGTTGCGAGGAGTAACTTTCTACTCATGTTAAGTAGCGAGTCGTAAAAGGCCAGACCTTTGGGAAGATCTGTGCAAAAGCTTCCGAAGTTTTCAACAGCTTCTTCTAGTTCTTTAACAAACTGTTTACAGGCGTCTAAGGCTTCCATTTCCTCCTTTGATTTGTTCTGAAATCCCGAGAGCTTGAAAACTTCGTCAAGTTTTAGTTTAATCTCATTAATGGTACAAGTTTGCTTGTATATGGCGGCCTCTATTCTTGTGCTGAATGGTTTGAATTTTGCCATTTCTTGCGCAAAAACTATTTTCAACTCGGATTCTGGAGCCCTGCAGTGTGATAAAAGAACCCTCGTAATGTCGTCGTTTTTGAGTTCTGTTTTCAGCTCCTGCAAACTTCTGGAACGTTCATCCTTTAAGACGTTCAAGTCCTCCGAAAGTTGCTTTATCGACTTTAGTTTTTCGAGTATCTCACCGGTGATAGTATCGTCAATATCCAAAAGGCTAGGTGGATTATCTTTGTTGGCTGTAAATGAATCAAATTTTCTCCACAACAGCGATTCATCCTTTAACGTGCTGATTTGATCCATGTACGGCTTGACTAACCTAAATAGCTTTTCATCTGATTGAGATGCCTCGACAAGAGCAGATTTAATTTTCACAACATTTTCTCTTTGATCTGGGGACAACTTGGGCAGAATATCAATAATTTCTTGTCTTTTGGAGGCGATTTCCTTCATCTGAGACCCGAGATCGGCGTAAGGACTACTTTGAACAGTTCTGGTCCAAGACTTTAGCTGCTCTCTCATCATATCTAATTGTGGGTTATCCGAAGCACCCAAGGAGCCATCCTTGTATCTTTGTTCCATGTCCCTTAGCAGCTTTGGAAGATTCGTGAATTCAACGAAAGAGCTGTATTCCCAGTCGGCTGTTTCATTGTCCTCCATCTCTTTCCTGAACAAGCTAGCTTTCTGCTCCGAGTAGATACTTTCCTTTTCGTGAATTTCCATAGGTACGATACCCTTGTACAGGACATCACACTTCTCGCTAACTTTATCGATGTAGTTTTCAATCTGTTTAGGCCAGCTTGGTGGCTTGATAGCATCCATGGACTTAATCGAATCCAGCTCGACGCTTAGTGGGATGCTGTCATGATATATGTAGTCGTTATCCTTGACCAGTTGTTTTTTCCTCTGTTCAATGGTCTCCTTCATACCCTGGAAATCAATGGAATCTTTCAGATGCGTCTTGAACACCAACGAAGATACTAAAGAGCTATGCGCCAGCGTCAAGAACGCAATAGCCTCCCCGAATTTTGATTGCTGTTCCAAAGATATAGCGTAGTAGTAGGCAGTTAGACCCTTGTAAAAATGGATCTTGCAGTTGACAATTGAACGCCATTTTAGTTCACCATAACCTACCGTGGAACTGTCGGACTCTCCGTAAAACTCAGAACATTTCTGATTCTGTGCTACCACAGCGTGTGCAAGCTTACTCGCCAGTGAGGCCTGCTTGACGGGGTCGCCCTCATTAATCAGCTTGAGCAGAAAAAGCTCCTGGGCCTCTGCGTGACTGAGGTCGGCCAAGAAGTTGGTATTTTCAGCCTGTATATCAACGGAAGGGGAGCCCAGGAAGTTTTGAGAAAGATACTCAAAACATGCAGTTGCCCTCGAGAGTAGCCCGACAGATATCTTTGTATCTTCGATCATCTTCTCGCGGGCCAACTGTGTTAGGAGCGACCCAATGTTGTAAAGAACACACGATTTCTCCAGCACCAAGTTGTGCTGCGAGCATTTTTGTGATTTTTGTGAAGAATTGTACTCCGCATCATACCAGGTAAAATCAAGCCTCAATTGTGCATTGTTGTTCCCCAGTCTGAGATGCAACTGCTCCAGATATGCGTAATAGATGTAATTCTGTTCCAAAAGCGCTTCTGCGGCCAATTCCCCATTGGCATTATTTCTCAGATGGTTCAACTCATCAGCTAGTTTCTCGTCATAGAATTGTGACCACTGACCAGATCCATATGATCTTTTCAAATACGATGCTAGGCCCTTTTTCCAGTCAACAGCCTCCGTATCCTTCAACTTCAGCTCAACCAGATAAGTCTTCATTCTCCAAACGACCTTCCAAACCACAAGTGAGTGCTTGTAACAACTACAGGGAACCTGAATTAAAGCTCAAGTTGTCCGTCTTTTACCTTCCAGTAGAACGTTCACGTGGTTTGTTGATAGTTTAACACTAAGTGAAAAATCACCTCGAGATGAACAACGATAGCCATAACGGCTGGTGTACAAGGTGGCCTTTTGACCTTATTTGAGATCAATTCCCTGGAATCTGAAGCGATATGAAGAATTTGCGTCTTTCTGGGCTCAGAAGGCCGGCGTCCTCCCTGATTTTGCCCTCACAAAGACGATTGCTTAGTGCATCTCGAGTTATACTGCAAGAGAAGAAGGATTCAAAAAAAAAACGAGCAGATTTTAACCCTAGACACCTTGGAGTGGCTTCGGATATTTATATTCCTACTTCTTACAAGAATCTGCCTAGTGTATTTGCCCACCCCATTACGTTTTTTAACGCCTTGATCAGAAGAGTATACACCTTTGGATTGAACACTGTGCAGGTGGGTTTATTTCGTTACCAATCGGGGTTGAAGCCAAGGTTCTTATTGTGGAAAAATAGAGCTATTGAAGCATATGTGAATGTCAATTCGGCTTTTGCACAGAGGAAACTTAACGAAGTGAGGCCGCTTGTGTCCCTCTGGGTGGAAGAGGCTTTGGAGGCCAGGGCTCGTCAGCTACCTAGGAATGTTAAGCTGGAATGGCAGCTGGTTAAATTTAATCAAGTGCCTAAGCTGGTTTCTGTTCAGGCCATGATGATACCGGGGAAACCTCTCGAGAACATCCAGTTGGTTTACAAGTTCGATACCTCTCAAAGGTTGATCAAATACAACAAAGTGAGTGGCGAGGCCGAGAAACTCGACAGAAATGTTGTAGATTACGTCGTATTCCTCTGTGATGCTACTACTAACGAAGTGATCCTGCTGGGCACGGTGTTCGAAAGTAAGCCCGATGCTAAGCTGCCAAAGAATTACGAGGATGATAATCAAGTTGCGATTCAGAGAATGAAGACCAGCGGTGATATCTTCAGACTACCTTCGAGCTAGTACCAGCGTACTATATGTCAAAGCATAAAACATGTAAATAATTCTCATTATATCATTCTTTTCTTCGTCTACATATGCCCTTCGAGCTTCTGTTCAAAAGTTCATTTATTCTCCATAACATTCACATAGCCTCTACCAGGTTTTTTCTTACGCCTGGAAGTGCTCCCACCGGTCAATGAAAGTAAATCATCTAAGCCGTTGGCCTTCCCGCCGGACAAATTTACATTAGAAGAACTAATTGGCG
This sequence comes from Torulaspora franciscae, assembly GCA_003705175.3. Lineage (NCBI taxonomy): Eukaryota > Fungi > Ascomycota > Saccharomycetes > Saccharomycetales > Saccharomycetaceae > Torulaspora > Torulaspora franciscae. The sequence continues at coordinate 896,198 of PPHX03000001.1, forward strand.
GAATGAGTGCTGGTGGGCCATTGTCACTTGAGTTAGCGCTAGGCACGGGAGAGCTCAACGCAGCGCCAGTGATGGGGTTCTTGGGTAAAATAGCCCCAGCAGAGTCTCGCGCAGTCGCTTCGGGGCTCGCCAAAGGTCTTGTCTTTGGACCATTGTCCATTTTTTTCACGACGGGCGGTGGAGGAGGGGGGGATGCTATCTTTTCCTTCTCCTCCTGTGAAGCATCTTTATTAACCCAACGCTTTAACTTTTCGTCGTAATAGAAGGTGCTTTTATGTCCAAGCTTGGCTTTGATTGGTTTCTTTTCATTAGGGTCTTTCTTCAGCCAACTGAACCATCCGCCTGCCTTGTCATGTTCTTTCGATTTTTCCTTCTCCATCTTGGCCTTTTCTTCCTCCTTCTTTCGCTTCAATTCCTCCTCTTTTTTCCTTCTCTCTTCTTCTTCTGTTTCCCGTATCCTTTGTTGCTCTTCCTCATCTTCATCGTCAGATTCATCTTCGACTACATCGTCGTACTGTATTTCGGGAGACTGAACGATCAGTGGTGTGAATGCCCGAGAAGCTGGCTTCTTCTTGATCACTGGCACGAAATCATCTGGTGACAATGCTTCGGGCGGCTTAACTGGGTCGAATCTGTTTTGAGATTCCTCGATTTCTTCACTCTTGGTTGATGTGAACATATCAGCAACTTTTGAGACTATATCATCATTTTGTTCCGTCGTGTGTTGAGCATGGGATGAGGGACTTTCGTTAACATGCTTCCCAGCAATATACACGCTGGCTTTTGAATCATCAGAGATTTTTTCTGGATCTTCAACATGGTTACTTGCGGTGCTAGGAGCATACGGATTTCCTTTGTTTGCAAACGAAGTGTTCATATTTTGGCCAGGAAGTATCTTGGGATGGGGAGTTTCAATTTTAGTACTCTCAGAAATGTCCATAACATTTTCTTGTTCATCGAATTGTTGAAAAGCTGGCGCATAAGGCTTTGCATGACTACCGCTTTGATTCACGAGAGCCTCGGGAGCAGAAGCTATCTCTGCTCTTGTTTGATTAGCTAGCTCAGTCGAAGGTCCTGGCAATTGACCGGATAGCTCTCTGTGTATAACTGACATATCACCTTGTTCATCAAACAAATCTTTGTCTGCACTATTCAAGTTCTGGTCGTGAAGTGTGGCCACTTCCGCCTGGTGGATAGAGGTTTGGTGTGCAATGGCTTCACTATCCTCCGGTCTGACCGTCTCTTCTGTCAAATTCTTAGATCCCCTGCCAGACATTTGACTCATGTCTGGTGGGGCATGATTAGAGCCATCTAACGCAATTGGTTGCGCAGGTCTCTGGAAGTTAGGATGCGAACCTGTAAACGGACCAGGTGGACGGAAACTAGGATCGGCATTCAATAAAGCATTCACAGGTACCGGTGCACCAGCAGCCGTTGATTCCTCACGACAATCTTGGGATTTGAGAGGAAGAAGCCCGTTCGAAAGAAGTGAAGATCTCCCTGGTAGAAGCTCTGGTGTAGAACTATGATGAGGTGATATTCTGTTAATTTGACCCGAAGGAGGAGGGTTCGCATTGGCCGCCAAATCTGTAGAGCTAAAATTACTACGAACTCCGTGATTAGGCAATTCTTGAGATGGAAACTCCCCTGCATTAGCATGAAGTACCTTGGCTGTCACTGCTGATGTCTGCTCTGTCCTAGTCCTTCTTAGTCGACTACCAGTAGTTGTTTCACTTTGCTTGCGCTGGGGGTGTTTAGGGGACGATCCCACACTAGAAGACGATGGAAAGGTTGGTGGACCTTGATCGGTTAACGTCCTCGAGAGAGGGTTTCGGGGCGCGAAGACACCAGCATTAGCGTTTTTGGGACTCCCTCCTGCTACTGCAAATGGTATGCTGCCCTCGGCGCCATAATGTTGGTTCTGAGCTGGGCTAAATTGATGTTGGCTCACATCCAAAGTTGAAGAATTCCTTGATGGTACAGGTGTAAAACCATCGAATACCTTTTTATCAGAAGGCTTCTTTATGAGTGAATCATCATCGCCCCCAATATACTTGTTAAACGACTTGTCCAATTGACCCCAAACGCTGCTCAATTTTGGCTTTCCTAGCCATCCAGTAGATGACCCAGCAATTCTAGTGGAAAGCTCGTTCAAACTTGCTGCTATGGCAAGAGAAAGTGGCTCCTTCTTGGGGAAACTTTTCAGTAAGCTGTTTAGATGATCAACGTACCGGGAAGCGGCTGAAGATAGCCCGTGTTCCTGTAAGCAAAAGGCATGGTACATTTTGCTGCACATCAAGCTTGAGTATCCCTTTGTATCTGGGCAGCTAATGAACTCGTAGATCTCAGAAAATATGCAACCTTCAATCGATGTAGGGCTTCCGATTTGAGTGAACTTCACCGGCGAATCAACAACTGGCAATGCGGAAAGTGGTACTTCTGCGATTATAAAAGCAGCGCATGCTTCCGAAGCTAGACCTCGTTGGGTAAGGAAAACCCCGTACTCAACTAAAAATTCATGAACGACAGGAGGCAGCACACCTCTTTTTTGCGGTGCGGAATCATCAATTCCGCGAATGTTGTTGAGAACTGCGGCTATAATCATCCTCCAGTGCTCGCATGCCCATTGACCTTTCTCCACAGAATAAAACTCCATGACTGCTGCTTTAGAATTTCCAATAAATACCTGGAATACAAGCGACAGCAAGTTGGTCGAAAAATGAAAAACATCTGAATCAACGTTGAACTCACTTACTAAGTAGCGTTGGACAACCTCCGACCACTTGTCCTTACCCATTAGACTACCTATTAAGAGAGCCATAGCAAAGTCACCTTTTTGAAGTGCCATCGTCAACGCTTTGTCCTGTCCTCCAGTTTGAAGGTAGGCCAAGATTTTTACCTGTTCGCTGGAATCAAGTTTTTGGGCTGTCGAATTCGACTTGGAACCAAAAACAGGTTGAGAAAGATAGGAGAGCATCTCATCAGAATTATACAGACATTGAGATATGTCTCTCCATGTAGTGTTGTCTCTCACTTTGAGTTTTAATAAGGATAGTATTGTGTAACTCAGCGTTGTTTCCGAATAATCGGCAAGTGCACTTTCGATCCACTTCTCAACATCTTTATCCTTGGTCCTACTCTTTACCAAGGGTCCAGGGAAGGACTTGAGTAGCTGGCTACCAGGTATCACAGAGTCCAAAGGTGCGATTTTGACCTGCTGCAAAAATAAATCAGGACCCACAAGATAGTTGTTGTTCTGCTGGGAGTTTTGAGGAACAGCATAGACTATTCTGTCAGAGGCACTCCAATGGATCAACGGGAACTGCCTGTGCATCAAAGCCAGATTATCAACTGGTTGTTCAGTCTCAGGCACAACAGCGTTGAAATCATTTCTAAATCCCTGCTTGCCGGCAACTTGAGGAAGTGCAAATTGCCCAGAGGGCTGAGGCGGCTGGAATGCAAAGGAATTCTGATATTGTGGATGAACTGTTGGTGCATATTTCGAAGTGTACTCGGTTTGGTTTGGTGCATACACGCTTGAATTGGACCTAGCGTGAAATCTCCTTGTGCCTGAGGCCGATACTGGGGAGACTAAGTCATTCGGAGAGGTATGGCTGGGAACGCTCACAGCTAGGGACTGCGGATTAGCCTTTTGTGCTTGAGGATCAGGAAGTTTTGCTGAGGGAACAGGGGCCTGAGGTCCATATTTACTGTAGCTGTTCTTCGGACCGTTTCCTGTAATTGCTGGAAAACTACCGTTAGGCTTCGTGGAAGAAGCCGGAGGATAAAAGTTCGGAGGTTTTGGCGAATAAGATGGCGCACATCTGGGTGCGGTAGGGTTTGTGACAGTCTGCAACGGTTGCGGAGCATTAATAGGCATCAGGTGGTTACTTTGATTGGCCGTCCAGGAAGGAGACCACGGAGTAGAGGGATCGCCTGACGATGCGTTACTGAGCCCCCGAGCCCTTGACACTACATTATGTGAAAAAGGCATTTGAGCTTGGACCTTAACAGCTGGAAAGCTCGGCTGTCCTACTGCAGGAGGCAAACCAGACGACAAGTTCAGATGGGGTGGCACGATGCCTTGTGGTTGTACTGCTTCTGGTGATTTTACTTTTGAGGCAGCTGCTAAAGTTGCATATGGATTCCTTGGTAACGAAGCATTTGAGATCGACCTGTCTCTTCCAGGTGGTTGAGAGCTAAGTCCCGGATGAGAAGTGGAAGAATTGCGCACTGGGATGGAGTGTGAGGAGACGGACGAAACACTGGGTGATGGTGTTCCAACAGGTTTAGCGTGAGCTATCCTATCTTTCTTGGGAAAAAGGTCTAGAGGAAAATCGTACGCATCAGATTTCTTCTTCTCCTTGTTAATTTTTTCCACTACGTCTTGTGCTTCGACCACCTTTGCTTGCTGAGCAGGAATAGACTGGAATGGGAATTGTGGAGTCACAATACCAATGTTGGAAGGAGCCCTATACGTTGATGTTGAAGCAGCGTTCATCTCATGTTCAGGTTTGTAAGATTGACGCGGTTCGTACTTCGACCTTTGGGCACTGGAAGTTGATGAAGTTACTGAGGGAACGATTGCTGAATGCGTGGTATTGGTGACTATCTGGGCAGCCTCACTCGCGACAATTTCTGAGTCGACACTGGCATGAGTGATCGTGTCTCTCGACTTTTGCTGATAAAGTGTTTCCTCGTCATCTGAAGGCAGTAAGCTATCATTTTCTGAGAGATTCTCATCGAGAAGATCGTCATCTTCCTCGAGAAAAGAAAACTTCATAGTTGTGGGCCCTGGTCTCTGAGTATTCTCTTCCTTATTAACAGTGGATTCGTTGGGGGACGTGAGATTTTCAACTTCTCCTGATTTATCCTCATTAAGCCACGAATCGCCTCCTTCTGATCTATCATCACCGAATATTTGGGCTAATCTGTCGGCATTTGCTTGTACTTCTGGACTCTTTCCATTGCCGTTATGTTTCTCGAAGTTTGCGGTGTGATCGTCAGTGAAAATCGCTGGGATTTCTTGAGAAGATACTCCATCTTCTTCTGATAACACCTGGTTGTCACTCTCAGTGATTATATTTACGTTCCGTTCAATGCCGCCTCCTGCATGCAGCTGCTCAAATTCTCCCGAGCCATCTTTGTTTACTCTGTTACTGGCTCCTATCATATTGTGTGCCGCTTCGGGAGAAGAAACTTCCCATGGCGTTTTCTCTTGCTCTTCGTCTTCAGCAGTAGCAAAAAGCTCTGTTGTCTGGGCAAGTGTCTTATTTAGCTGATCAGTATTTTGTTTCAAGTCAGATCCATTGGCTTCGGAAGTCTCCCATGGCATTTTCTCACTATCGTCTCCGCCGTAACTAGTGAATAGCTCTGACGGTGCTGAAGCTTGAGTCTTTACCGAATGATCACTTGACTCATCTCGTTCAAGCATGTCACCGCCCCCATCCGGTTCCTGGCCCTCGCCATTTTCACCGACTAAGAACGGCTTAGTCTGTTCTGCCTGATTTTCAGGAAGAACTTGTGAACTTTCTCCATCTGGCAAGGACTGATTGAAAGGCTCGTTGGGAGAGAATCGTAGATCGGCTTCAAGTTCAGGGGAGATATCTGCTTCCGAGGTAGCTGCTTGAGAATCCTCTGATGATCGTCCGTTTTCCTCCGAGCTCTTCGATGAAGGTTGATCAAAATTATGAGAAACGGTCTGAGAATTGAATTCAGAGTCAACAACCTGAACTTTCGATTCTTGATCTGATGGTTCGATTGCTTGAGGCTCAGGCTGGCCTTGATACGATGCCTCCTTATCTGACACGAAAGATACTTCTGCTCCTTCATCAGAGGTGGGTACAACGATATTGTGATCTGCCTCGTATAATTTCTCCTCTTCCGGAACCTCTCTCGTTGGTGCGTCATCAATAATTTTAACCTGCCCAGGCAGCTTCTCCGCGTCAGACCCGCCTATACTTGACACTAGGTCTCGCTGAGTATTTTTGATAATATCTGGTTCCCTTTGGGAAACCTCGATTTTCAGAGGTTCTCGGCGTTCAGCGCCTTCAACTTCTTCTTCCTGCGAATTTGAAACTTCATCGATAATCGTTACCTGATCCGATAACTTGCGCTCGAGCGCTTCGTCTATATCTGTTCCTGTATCCTCTTGGATACTTTTGATGATCTCTGAATTTGCGTCAGTTGTAAGCGAATCTACCGAGGGTTTCTCTGGACCTTTGCCTTCCTCAACAATTGGTACCACAATATTATGATCTGCCTCAACGACCTGTTCGGCCTCTGCTGTTTTTATGACTGAATCATTTGCACCCATAGCCTGGCCACTGGTTCCATTGTCTAGTGGATCGCTTGTGACTGCAGGAAGGTCATCTGAAGGGCTATTTGAACTATCCGACGTCTCAGGCCCTTTTTTAGGAGAAACAGACCCGCTCTCACCGTTTTGGCTCTGCAATTGGTCCGGAGCAGTAACACCAGCATTAGCTAGTTTTTCGGCTTGCTTTTTCTGCTTCTGCTTGAGCTTCTTTTTCTGATTCTTCCTCCTCTTAGCCTCTGCCGTCATGCTGTTCGTCTATCAAATAACAGTAGGCTCTGGGGAACCGATGTAAAATGCAAACTCCTGTGAAAATCAGCGACAGCCAACAAGACCGGTCTTGTAGTAAGTCAACAGCTTCCAAAGATACTTCAACCAGTCTGGTGCTTCTTGTGACCAATAATTGTAGATACACGGCGGATTTTGTTCACCTTTCTATGTAGTACATGAACGATCTCCGTCACCTTTAACGTCGAGCACCAAGAAAGCTTCAATATGTGAAAAAACGAAGCTCATCGACTACTATTATGGCCTATTCAAGCTCAAGAGATCACCTATAAGTGTCACTTTACTCGTATTTATTGCCAGTATTCAACCAAGAAACTCCCAAAATGGGTCGTAGTGGAAAGGGACCGAAGAATAATAGGCAAAATTTGGCTCCTGAGAAGGAAAGATTTATTCAATGCTGTGCTGATATTACTTTGGAGTTAACAAGCTCTTTGACTTCTGGAACTACAAGGGAGATAAATTTGAATGGTTTGATCACCAAGTATTCCAAAAAATACAAGCTGAGACAGCAACCTCGACTCACAGATATCATCAATGCAATCCCAGACCAGCATAAAAAGTACCTATTACCAAAATTAAAGGCTAAGCCGGTGAGAACAGCTTCCGGTATAGCTGTCATTGCTGTTATGTGTAAGCCTCACCGTTGTCCACATATTGCATATACCGGTAACATCTGTGTTTACTGCCCAGGTGGACCTGACTCCGATTTCGAGTATTCCACACAGTCGTATACCGGGTACGAGCCGACTTCTATGCGTGCCATCAGAGCGCGTTATGATCCTTACGAACAGGCTCGTGGTAGAATCGAGCAGCTGAAACAGTTGGGTCACTCGATTGACAAAGTTGAGTATATTATTATGGGTGGTACCTTTATGTCATTGCCCAAAGACTACCGTGAGGACTTTATTGTGAAGCTTCACAATGCATTGTCTGGGTTTAACGGTAACGATATCGATGAAGCGATCCAATACTCACAGCAGAGTTTGACCAAGTGCGTGGGTATAACGATCGAGACCAGGCCTGATTATTGCACTCAGACCCATTTGGACGATATGTTGAAGTACGGTTGTACAAGACTGGAGATCGGTGTTCAATCACTTTATGAGGACGTTGCGCGTGACACCAACAGAGGCCACACGGTCAAAGCTGTCTGCGAGACCTTCAGCGTCGCCAAGGACGCTGGTTACAAAGTTGTGTCGCACATGATGCCTGATTTACCAAATGTCGGTATGGAGAGAGATATCGAGCAGTTCAAAGAGTACTTCGAGAATCCAGCATTTAGAACAGACGGTTTGAAGATCTACCCCACGTTGGTCATCAGAGGTACCGGTTTGTACGAACTTTGGAAGACTGGGAGATATAAGTCGTACAACGCCAATGCCCTTGTAGATCTGGTTGCAAGAATTATGGCACTAGTACCACCTTGGACAAGAATCTACCGTGTCCAAAGAGATATCCCTATGCCCCTAGTTACGTCAGGTGTGGATAACGGGAATTTGAGAGAGTTGGCGCTGGCCAGAATGAAAGACTTCGGTACTAAATGTCGAGACGTACGGACAAGGGAAGTTGGTATACAAGAGGTTCACCATAAGGTTCAGCCGGATCAGGTGGAGCTCATCAGACGGGATTACTACGCAAATGGCGGCTGGGAGACCTTCTTGTCGTATGAAGACCCAAAGAAGGACATCTTGATCGGGTTGCTAAGGCTAAGAAAGGCGTCGAAGAAATACACATACAGAAAAGAATTCACATCGCAACGCACTTCTATTGTCAGAGAACTGCACGTTTACGGGTCTGTAGTGCCGCTGCACTCTAGAGACCCACGTAAATTTCAGCACCAGGGTTTTGGTACTCTGCTGATGGAGGAAGCTGAAAGGATAGCGCTGGAGGAGCATGGTTCAGAGAAGATTTCTGTGATATCAGGTGTGGGTGTCAGGACGTATTACGGCAAGTTAGGCTACGAGTTGGACGGACCGTACATGTCGAAAAAATTGGTGCCATCTTTTTAATATTTAGTTGCACATATTAACAATTCATGAAATTTCAAAGAATTTACATAGACTCGGAATGATCATTTCTCCTTACGAGACTCACCCACTTGCTGGTGCTGTACATATGGTCCGAGGAGCGAGAGCGAATATTTAGTAGTGATGACGTGGTCCTTTCTGACCAGCTCGGGCAGGAACCCCCATCTCCATATCATGGCAAAGTCGCCACCCATCCCCTGGGTGAGCACCCTTAGGTACTGCAAGTACACAATGTAGTAGTAGATGCCAGACCCGGTCAAGATGTGCCACCACGCATGTAGCTCGAGGAGAACCCCGAGCGGAAGCTGCAAAAACTCCCTTCTGACGTGGATCCACGTCGAACAAAACACATTGTCCAGGTTCCACGACACAAACCCGAGCAAGAACGTGACGATCCCAATGCTCATACACTGGTACAAGCTCTTCTTCGCAACCGGCTCCTTAACAAACTTGTGGGTCAGAATACCCGACATGACCACGACGGAAACAGTGATAAACCCGTAAACGGTCTGGTGGATCTCGGGGATCTTGAACACAAGGTAAATCCAGCTCAGCAACGTCACAACCACAGAGATCGACAACCCGACCGCAAACTGTCTGGAGAGCGGGCTGCCCTCGCCCTTCCGGGTCAACGTCTCCTCGGTCTCGCACAAAATGCTCCACGTAGGAATACACGTTGCATAAATCATAGGAAGCTCATCGAGCAGTTGGTAGTGGTACTGCAAAGTCATATGGAACAGCCACGAACCAACCCCCACAAGCGCAAACCCGATCCCAATGAGTATAAATCTAAGCTCAAGACGACTGCGCCAGGCGCAGTACGTTGAATACAGCGCCGTGATGACAAAAGTCCCATTTGTGATAGTATTCGACCATTCCGCAACGTACTTGGAAACCACGTAGTTTTCTTCACACCAGTCGATCGTAGACGTCACTGTTCCCCAGTACCCTTGTACAGCCTCAGCAGGATACGGCCATCTGAACAGTCCCATTACGTGCCACACCGAAGTTACACAAATCAAGAGTTAAAGCAGCCAGCACAACTAAAACCTACTTTTATCTACTATCCGTTTCTATATATTCCTTTTCCTATCCGCGAGATAATGGGGATGAACTGTATCGTACAAACAACTACGCAAGACTATACGAGTGGCTCCTCCTATCCTGGCGCTTAGCGGCAGTTACAGACACTAACCGTTACCACCAGGGGACTGCCTCCCGCGAGAACCCACCTACCTGATGGTGATGGCACCCACCTGGTGGTGACTAATGGTTGGTGAGTAAGGTGGTGAAGTTACAGAACCGTGAACTGGGAGGCTTAAACCCCGAGGCTTAGCGAGTAGGATCCGTATTACCCGGCTATGTGGGGGATTTGCTCGACCAAGGCGATGGGATGGGACAGGATGTGTCAAAAGGTAATTATAGAAGCACATGTAATTTGACAGGATTGAAGGGTCGTTTGGCCTTTGGATCGTGAGTGAGGAAACGGGAGATGGGGAGACGTAAGATAGAGATACAGCCGATATGCGAAGAGCGGAACCGAACGGTTACCTTCATCAAGAGGAAAGCTGGGCTGTTCAAGAAGGCGCACGAACTGGCGGTGTTGTGCCAGGTGGACGTAGCTGTCGTGATCTTGGGGTCAAACAATACATTTTATGAATTTTCGTCTGTGGATATGCAGGAGATGATACGGTATTACCAGCGGGACGATCTTGTGCACGACGTGAAGGGCCCGTCTGATTTCGGGGACTACGGAAAGAAACAGCGGATCACGCTTAATGAGCACGCGGGGAAGAAGCAGTCGGTGAGGAACTTGCGGACGAGGGCAGAAGAGGACGAGGAGAACGGGGATGAGGGGGATGAGGAGGAAGAAGAGGACAATAGGCTGATCCGGAACGGATCTGGTGGGAGGATGACGAGGAATTCTCTCAAGAGGGAGCAGCCGCAGGAGCCGGAGGGAGAGCCGACGAGCAAGCGCGTGAAAAACGAGATGGGGCCGACTCCCAAGTTCAACCCTCTGCAGCAGATGGTTCAGCGGCAGTTCCAGAATTTGTACCACGCGGCGTCGAACTCGCCCAACCAGAGCAGTACGGAACTCAGCAAGCCTCCGACGCCCCCACACAATAGGCAGAGTGTGTCCCAAAGCCCCAAAGTACCTCTGGGGACGCCGACTACTACTGCATCCGCAACGAGAGTCGACAACGTCAAGCGCCCGGTACTGCGAGTGCAGATCCCGAGCAGCAATACGCTTAACAACCCGGGAATCCGTAGCGGATCCTCGTCTGCTTCGTCTGTGGGAGGCGCGAATGCTAATCTGATCTCTAGAAACACAAGTGCTGTACGGTACGATCTGCCTACGAACCCGCTGAGCCCGAGGCGGCAGACCCCGACGGCAGCAGGCGAGGGGCCCGACAAGAGCGACCCGAATAAACCGACGGGCAAGCCGTTCAGCGGGAACTCTTACGGGCTACCGCCCATGTTTTCGGGCTCACCTGCCTACCCGTCTTACTTGGCCACTCCGCTACAAGGGCAAGCTAACAACGCTAACAGCGGGAACCATCCGGGACCACCGTTCTCGGTCCTCAGACAAATGCAGATGAGCCACCAACACCACACCCCTCAGCCGCTCCCGCAGGCGCCGCATCCACTGACAGAGCCAGCAAATGGGCCTTTGACGGGCTCTCTGCCGTCAAAGTTCGCTCATGATCTTATGGTGCCGTCACCCAGCACCTCGATGTCAATGTTCCACGACTGGACCCTTGGGCCAGCGAGCGCTAAGACAGGTCCTAACATCCCAAGTAATAACGCGCAGGTAACCGAAACACCTGCAGCAACCTTCAACAATGGCAGCTCCGGTCTGACACCGTACATGATGGTAAATCAAACGCCGATTGCCAATCGGTTCTTCAGCTTCACAGCTGACGCTACAGAGGACAAGAATCAAGAACAAGGTGAGAATGCCAAACTCCCAAGGCTTTCTGACCAAAATAAAAATAGCATGTAGTCCCCCTTTCAGTGGACTGCCTCCCCGATCACTATTTCGATCATTTAGTGCACAACGCCTATCTACCTATATATACGTATATACTTATTTCTAGTAACCGAGAGGGTCAGTGATTTTCTTGTGACTGCTTCTCAGGAACCCAGACATCATTGCGCTTTAACACCCAATTCCTTTTTTCTTTGAAAAAAGTTTCAAAAGTGAAAAATCCCCTACGTCTTTGCGTCGCTTCCCGGTTCGAAAGGCGGAAAGGCTCGGCCGAACAGCCTGGAAGGGCTCCTGCTGGGAGATCTCCCTCTAGGCTCGCTAGGCGGCCCATCTCCAAGGTCTCTCGTCCCGAATCTTTTCCATGCTAGGCAGAGGACCAGCGGGTCTAGTCTGTGGTGGTAGGGGGAAACTCTGGAAAAAACTCGTCCTCGCCTAGTGGGCTCGAATATAGTTGGATTTCACAGCTCTTAATATTCAATATTCCAAATAGTCTAGAAGCAGCAAGAGTAAAGACCAGTGAACCACCATGAAGGTATGTTGAATTGAATATTGAGGATACTAGCGACTTGATGATTAGAGAACGTTTGAATTATAGAAGATAAGTGAAGATCTGAGGATTTAAGAGAAATTGGAGATATTGGAAGGTGAAGTGTGCTAGTGTTACCATAGAGCTAAGATGGAACTTTGTTACTAACTTAATACTCCATCTAGTTGAACATTGCTTACCCAGTTAACGGTTCTCAAAAGACTGTCGAAATCGATGACGAACACCGTATTCGTGTCTTCTACGACAAGAGAATTGGTCAAGAAGTCGATGGTGAAGCCATTGGTGACGAATTCAAGGGTTACGTCTTCAAGATCAGCGGTGGTAACGACAAGCAAGGTTTCCCAATGAAGCAAGGTGTTTTGTTGCCAACCAGAGTTAAGTTGTTGCTAGCCAAGGGTCACTCTTGTTACAGACCAAGAAGAAACGGTGAGAGAAAGAGAAAGTCCGTCAGAGGTGCCATCGTTGGCCCAGATTTGGCTGTCTTATCCTTGGTCATCATCAAGAAGGGTGAACAAGAACTAGAAGGTGTCACTGACACTACCGTTCCAAAGAGATTGGGTCCAAAGAGAGCCAACCACATCAGAAAATTCTTCGGTTTGTCCAAGGAAGACGATGTCCGTGACTACGTTGTCAGAAGAGAGGTCGTCAAGGGTGAAAAGACTTACACCAAGGCTCCAAAGATCCAAAGATTGGTCACTCCTCAAAGATTGCAAAGAAAGAGACACCAAAGAGCTTTGAAGGTCAAGAACGCTCAAGCTCAAAGAGAGGCAGCTGCTGAGTACGCCCAATTGTTGGCCAAGAGATTGTCCGAGAGAAAAGCTGAAAAGGCTGAAATCAGAAAGAGAAGAGCCTCTTCTTTGAAGGCTTAGGTCCTATGCCACGATGAATCCGCATAATTTTATACTTCATCCTTCGGTCTGTGTCTTATGACTTTAGTCTTATTTACTTCTGTTTTTATTTTGTATTGTAAACAAGAGTTAAACCCAATTTAAATGTACTGTTTTCGATGCTCCAGAGAAAAGATAGAAGAATGTATTATAGAGTCTATAAAATCGAACACCTTATCTTAGAGTAACAATTTCCTCCGCGCTAGTTGGGTGGATGGCCACGCAGTTGTCAAAATCTGCCTTTGTGGCCCCCATCTTGATGGCAACACCAAACCCTTGAAGAATTTCTGCAGAGGAGTCTCCGACGATGTGTAGACCAACAACTTTCTCATGCAATCCGGCGCACACTAATTTGTATCTCGTGGGAGATTTTTCCTTTAACATAGCATAGTACATTGCAGTAAACTTGGAATTGTAGACCTTGACATTCTCCTCACCGTACTTCTCTTTTGCTTCCTTCTCAGAAAGACCAATTGAACCAGCCTCTGGATGTGAAAAGATCACACTGGGGACGTTGGTGTAGTCTAGTTTGTCGTTGCGGAACTTTTCAGGGCCGAACAATCTGTTGGCTAGCTTTCTACCGGCAGCGATGGCCACTGGAGTCAATTCAACTTTACCTACAACATCCCCAAGAGAGTAGATGCCGCTGGCAGAGCTGTTTTGATATTCGTCGACAATAATCTGTTCGCGGTCATTCAACTTAACATTAACGTGCTCTAGACCAAGGCCTGACAGGGACTTACGTCCGACCGTCCAGATAAGTGTATCCACATCTTCAAGAACTTCATTGGTATCCATATGGATAGTGAGCTTCCCGGTTTTCTCATCTTTTTCAACCTTGGCTACCTTCGATTTCTTATGCACATTGACACCTTCATTGACATAGTAGTCCGTTATAGTCTCCTGGATGGAAATGTCGAATTTTCTAAGGACGGTTTCACCTCTTATAATCAAATGAGTCTCAGATCCGAGTCCGTGGAATACACCTGCAAACTCGATACCGATATAACCAGCTCCCACAACTGCCACCTTCTTTGGCTGCTGTTCCAACTCGAAAAAGCCATCGGAGTCAGTACCATACTCATAACCTGGAATGGAATCAGGAACAACAGGTGTGCCTCCAGTAGCCACCAAGATATGATCTGCAGTATAAACATTCTTTTTGTGGTCATGGGTGTGAACTTCCACTTTGCCCTCTTCATTAAATCTAGCGAAACCAAAAACAACATCAACCCCTTCCTTAGCCAAATTGGTGGCGTAAATTCCGTTCAATCTGTGAACGTAGGCATCCCTTTTCCTCTTGAACTCAGCCCAGTCAAACTTCAGATTTTCCTTGGTTAATGGCAAGTCCTTACCTAAACAGTACTCATGCGCATGGGTCAATCTGGTGGCCAAGTCGGAGGCATACCACATCACCTTCTTAGGAACACAACCTACATTGACGCAAGTACCACCCAGGGCCTTGCCTTCAATCAACAAAGTTTTGGCACCATAAGATGCTGCCCTTCTGGATGATGCGACACCACCAGAGCCACCTCCTATAACCAGATAGTCGTAGTGTTTTGTTGAGATAGACATCGTTCTTCTTAGTATAATTCTTTGAATTCCAGTTCCCACAGGAGTTATCATTCACTGAGTAGCAGGTTTCAGCAATAGGATAACTGATAGGTCCTCGATATAGCCTGACCTCGATTACAAATGACTTTTCGGTGTTCGATTACTAAGATGTCACAGTAAATTGGGAAAAAATATGACATTAAATGCTTAAGTACTTCAATAAAAATTAAAAATTAACAAATGCTAGCATTGGGTCTGTGCAGGCCATCTTTTGACCCTCCATAATTACAGCAAATATTATGGATCAAAGGAGATTATGGAAGGCTGTATACTGCGGTCTTCCTTGGAGTTCACGGTGCTCATTTCTGCTTTGGAGTCATCATGAATGATGAATTTTCTAAAGTACCCGATTCTCGGCAATATCGAGGTCCATAACACTCCAGTTAAGCATATAATGGTCCATATTACGCAAATAGCTCCGTATATGGCACCTAAGACCCTGAAGGTTAGAAGCGGGACGAACTGGTTATAGTGTTGCCAAACGAAGGAGCTGCCTAGCGACATTGTGCCCATGGGGAAAGTCATGGCAAACCAACCCTTGTGAAAACTATGCAGGCGAACCACGCGCACCTGGCCATTTTGTTCAACCTCAGCTGTTCTGCGGCAGCACGATAAAACAGAGAGAAATCCAATGACTGTGAAGAAGTATCCCATGGCCAATAATGCTAATGCTAGAAGTAGTCCAATAATTTTGAAACACCAGGGAATTGCCAATAGAAGGATCGTCTGATCAGATATTGCGTTCGGTACGGGATAGTATTCTGCCACATACTTCCTCACATCCTCTGTGAGCAAAAGAATGCCGTAGCTCGCCTGTCCCATCGGCCCAAGAAGCAGGAATAGAGTAAAGATCTGGCGCATCGGAGGAATTTTGTTGACATACAAACTCCAAAACACAATCGTTATGACTATGAGGACAAATATTAGCGCATGTAGCCAAATAAGCGCCGTGATTGTCAGTATCATCAACTGTATGTTCCTATCGAAGAGCGCCGCAAATGGATCAGTCATAACAAAGTTACTGCTACTTGAACTTGCAACAAACATCGGGACTATCAGTAAAACCAAAACGCTATTGAGATTTTCCCTGGCCACCTTTTCATTGAGGGTTCTATAGTCCGAACCGTTGATTGATATATTAAACCTGTGCCAAATGAGAAACGATATTCCCCAGGCGCACAGCAGGCAAACGATAACATCGTACCACCACAGAATGTATACCAACATCATAAGTCTTTTGCCAATTTTTACACTTTTCACCTCATTATTGGTTAGTGCTACAATATAATTTAAAATGGTTATAAGTCCCATGGGGTACGTCCCCCAAAAGACGTTATGTGAAGTACTTCTAAAATATTCGTCAAAGTAATTTCTGAAGCTTTTTCTCCTGATGTAGAGGATCATATGCAGCGCTTGTAGCAGCTGTAGGTAGATGAATAGTAAGCACGCCAAAGCAAACATAGGATAAGAGCAGTAGCGCAGCCATCGTGCTTCATATGGAAAATTATGTAATATGTTAGCGGAAATACCTGTTGCCATCACCATAACGAAGAGAAAAGGATCGAAGTGGCACGCCAAGCGTTCGGGCCAAAACCGCGCCATGTTGAGCAATCAAAGCGTTCTCAATATCACTAAGTGGCTAAAGTATCAACTGGCGTCTCTTTAGGAGCTTTACCCGTGATCTTTTAATCCTCTTCTTTAAGTTCAGCTCTTCGATGACTATTACTCGGTTCAACTAATGAAGCGCCGCTTGGCAAGACGTGTGTCACACAGTGTGGTGCGAAATAAACTAACGAACTTGGGACCCATAAAAGAAGAACTTGAACCCAATTAAAGCTTTCTGGTAACCTGCAACAGACTCGTAATATTGTTCTCAAACCCTTTTCTAACCATTCCTGTAATGAGAATCGAGAAAGGAGGCATTAAATAGCTACTTTCAAGTAAAACGCCTTTGTAAAATATTACAATTAAGCTAACTGTGTAATTTCCATTAGAAGCTAAGCCGTGAACTCTTGCTGGAATCGGTTGCCATATTTTATTAAGTATAGGATTCCCAAGAGCGAAATTAAGTTGCACAGACCTAAACCTGAAAAACACCAGCCGATGCCCATCGATAGATACAACTTACTGATGATCGCAGAACTGATAGTAGCTCCAACGTTTCGAAAGAAACTACTAATCGCTATAGCACCAGCAGTCCTCTTAGCCATTAGTTCACTTATATATGTCATTGTAGTGTTACTACACCATGTTAAACCAAAGGCGTTTAACGCCGAAAACACAAGAACAACGATAAGCGGATAATGGCGCTGGATCGACCACCCGTAACCAATACATCCAACAGTGTTTATGATTATGCCCCAAATTTGTAAGATCAGACGATATTCCAGGGGGAACAGAAGCCCATCATGGGATTTGATCCAGCGTTTCCTCAGGTAATCAGAAAGATGTCCACCGACTTGTGATCCGAACAACATGGCCACCCCCGGGCAAACATAAGCAGCACCAACTGCAAGCATTGATAGGTGGTAGTCCGATTGAAGAAACCGAGCAAAAGTGACACTGAATGCATAATAACCGGCAAACAACAGTGCAGTGCTTAACGATGCTATTGTTAGAGGAAGAAATTTGATCATATGCCAGTATACCGTTAAGGAAGGTTTAGGAGGGTTAGGATAAAGTTTTCGAAATTGAGGACTGTAATTGACTGGTTTTTGCATTCCAATATCTTTGAATAATTTAATCTTGGGTCTCTGGATTGCTTCAGAAGCTTTGTCGGCACCAACAGAATGGTTGACGGTTTTATCTTTGGACAGTGCAGCTGTTTTCCAACGCTGATCGCCATTACCAACAATGCACCTCAGCGTCTCAGGCAATAGCGCTAGTACAAGCAGGAGTGCAATACCGCTCATGATGCTAGTAAACCCAAAGAGCCACCTCCAGTAATCCCCATCCATTAAGATTAGACCTGAGATGATGGGGGCCAAAATAGGGCCCATGTTTGGGCCCATCATGAAATATGCGATTGCCTTGCCTCTGTCCTTCGGCGGTGAAATATCACTTACCGTTCCAGTTCCTAATGCAATTACTGAACTGGAACCAAACGCTTGAAAAACTCGAAGAACATACAGTGCCCCAATGTTCGAGGGAACACTTGCTAATAGGATGTTGACAACCAACAAGAGCGAAAGTGAGGTGACATACAGAAACTTCCTTCCAGCGAAATCAGCAAACATACCCCAAAATAAAGGACCTACTGAGAACACAGCCATAAAGGCCGATACCGTGGAATTTATTGTCGTGTCATTGACGCTAAATTCTCTCTGTAAGAGAGGCAACGCTGGGATATAGATATTACCAGCCATGGGTCCCAGAAATCCGATATAGATAACTATCGCAAATATCATAATAACTTGCCGATTAGTGAAGCAAGTATAGGGCAGGTTCTCTAATGGTATCTCCTCAGCACCCTCGACATCCTTACAATCTCTTTCCTCCTTGTTGGTCTTTTCTAAATCATCAGAAATATTGTCTTTATCGCCACAATCATTTTTAACTTCATCTTCTAGGTCTAACTTGCCTGTTTTATTGGAATTATTAATCTTTTGTCCTGCGTCTTCACGCTTTCCGTCTTCCTCTATCGGAGAGGGATAGTTCGCCAATGGTGTATTTATGATTCTGAGTGCCTCTAAATCTTCCGAGTTAAATGTCTTGATGCTACTTGTCTCCCCAGATAAACCCTGTTGGCAATCAGTTCCTTTATGTTCATTTGGGCTGGACATTGGGAGCAAATTGGTCTAGTTATGTAGTCAGAAAAAATCAGGCAATATTTATTAGTACCCTAAGAGCCTATATCTGACGCGAGTAACCGTTAGGTTTATCTCTGTACTTTGGAGTATTTTCTTTAGTTTGTCGTGTGTTTGCGAGGAAGTCGCGTCAGCATCGACTTTTGTGACACTTCGGTCCTATTCAAAAATCGGTAGAGTACAATACTATTAACCGTCTTAAATTTGCCGCTTGCCCAACCCACATATTTAGTATAGTCTAATGTATGACAGCTTTGATCAGACCTAGCATAGGCGCCAGAGTACATAAAATAATATACAGAATTCTTGTAATTGTCCAAAGAGTACGAGAAGCTCAATACCTGAAAAGGCTGGACAATTGCACAACCAAAAGAAATAAACCCACAATCTCACAGATAAATGACAGGAAACATGCTTCTTTTTCAACGGAAGTCAGTCTTACCATTACTACGCTTACCACTGAATAAGTGCTTAGGTAGAGAGGCAGTGGCATGTCTGTCGGCCTCACCTTGTCTTGCCATTCTGTTTCTCTCTCTTCTTTGCATCTTAGCCATCCTATCTGCCTTGCTTCTAGACACTCCATCAGATACACCGTCCAACAACCTGTCGGACTGTCTCAGTTTGGTACCGTTAGCGGCAGATTCAGCAAGGGAGTCACTTGCGCCAAAGACAACATCTGCCCCTGATGGTACGTATCTACCCCTTTCAGCGGCCAAGTTCTGCTTGTCCTGCAGAGCCGTGACATCATGGCCCAGTGTAAACATGTGTGTCTCCATCTGAGCATAGGATTTGGTCTGTCTAGAGCGAGGCATAATAGCCTTGTTCTTCAAAGACTTTCTATTTCTAGCTTCTGCAATCATCTTCTTCTTTCTGTCTCTGATCCATGCGGCTTTCTGTTTTATATCTTCCACTTCATCCTTCTCATGACCTTCGAAGGCTAGTTCGTCGTCGTCGGAGTTGTAAAAGCCTTCAGATTCCAATCTTTCCTCTTCCTCTTCCAAAGCCTGCAATTTAACGGCAATTTCGGGATCCAAGAAGTCGTAGACGTTTCTACCATTCAGCACCTCTGGCATGACATCATTCTTCCACTCGTCATCCTCTAGCAGGTAACTGTCTTTCAGATTGACGTTGTAGACACCAGCACCGCCGTTTTCAGCCTCGATATCTCTGGCCAACTTCCTTCTCTCAGGGTCCTCAGGAATATACTTCTTAAGGTTCTTGAAACTTTCGGGAATGTAAGGAGATCTATCCACGTCGTCTCTAGCCTGTGGAGTAGCAACATGAATCTTGTTGAGCACGTTGTTTACTCTAGCTTGCGATTTTAGCTTGTTTTCCACTCTTGATGCAAGCAGCTTTTCGCACGCCTTGTTTCTGACGTCCATGATGTTTTCATCTAGCTGACAGGAAGCGGTCATGATTTCGACACCGTCCTGGTCTCTCACCGTCTGCAGCAGCTGCGCACGTTCTTCGTCCAAATCTTCTGGTCCGATGATATCGGTCTTGTTGATCACGACCATGACGGACTTGTTGGCAAACAATGGCTTGATGGAATGGAACAACTTGACTTGAGCTTCCACAGTGAAACCACACTGTTCAGAAAGATCCATAAAGTACAGGACGCACGAACGCAAGTGAGCAATGGCATAGATCGACTGCATTTCGATGTTGTTCATCTCCTCAGTAGGTCTGTCCAAGATACCGGGGGTATCGATTGCCTGGAAACGCAGGTATTTGTAATCGAAATGCCCCACATACAAGGATTTCGTAGTGAACGCGTATGGTTGCACTTCCACATCCGCCTTGGTGATACATCTCAAGAAAGAAGACTTACCCACGTTTGGATAACCGCAAATCAGCAATGTCCGGGTGTTTGGGTCGATCGAAGGCAGTCTCCCCAAATGCTGACGCACCTGTTCCAAATACGCCAAAGGATCCTTCAACTTCTTCACGATAGTGGCCATTCTACCAAGAGCGGCCCTTTTCAACTGCTTACACTGGAAAAGAGACTGACCGAATTTCAGCAGCCTGTTGTAATCTCTGGAGACCTGTTCTACGAGCGACTTGGCACGCGAAACAGCTGCCAGCGAGATCTTATAGTGATTTTTCTCATACAAAGTGTCCATCAGATCTCTGTGGAACGGATGTATATCATTGATGTTCGGGAAACCTTTCAAAATCTCTTCAAACTTCTCTTCAAAACCTTCTGCAGTGAACTTCACCTTACGCATGTAAAAAGCCCTGATTCTGGTGATCTTGAACCCCGGTCTGATGACCGTAGGGGTCTTTCTTTGCGTTCTGTTCAGCACAATGTCCAGCAGATCATTTGTCGTTGGAATCGTAGGAATTTCTTTCCAAGTAAGCTGCATTCTGTCAATTTAAAACTGCCTACCAAATCTACACACTTAGGGCCCAGATACTTGACAACCACAGCTTAGTTCCTTAAGACCAGAAGCGATGAGATGCGATGAGATGCGATGAGATGAACAAATTTTTCACCATCATAGTATCTTTGCCATACTAAATCCTGTCGCGACTTACGAACTTCCTTCAATAGCTTTAAGCTGGGATCAACAAGCTTAGAGACCACTATAAAGCAGCAATCGGCACCCGATAGTAGGGCCAACTAGCAGGTTGAGTGAGTTCCAGGACAATGACCGACGGTACAGGTAGTGCAGAAAGTCCTTTAGCGGTCGCTAGGCTGTTGCGTCATCATCCGCTTCTGAAGCAGCGGAAAGGACTGTTCGAGTCTAGACAGATCGAGTTCTTCCGGTACAAGCGATTTGTGAGGGCATTGAGATCGAAGGAATATGCAAAGAAAGCACAGAACCAGCCCGAGATTTATCCCGTGGTCGGAACAGGGGAGGAGGGTGACCTGCAGGCTCGCGAGGTGTTCATATCGCTGATCAGGGCTCAACTGGTGGTTCCCAGCACAAAACTGCACAGCGAGGAGTGCAAGAGCCGTGGACTGAAGGTCTCGAAAGAGTTTCCGAACCTGATCCTGTCCAATAAAGCCGTACTGCAGCCTGACGAGTATTATGTGTGGAATTACAATCCGAAGACACTGCGCGATTATCTGGTCGTAGTTGGGGTCATATCTGCGATTCTGGCGCTTGTGTGCTACCCGCTGTGGCCGAGATCTATGAGACGCGGGAGTTACTACCTCTCCTTGGGCGCGCTGGGGCTGCTAGCGCTCTTCTTCATCCTGGCGATTTTGAGATTGATCATCTACCTCATAACTCTTCCTCTGACAAAGAGCAAGGGTGGTTTCTGGTTATTCCCGAACCTTTTCGAGGATTGTGGCGTGCTGGAGAGTTTCAGGCCTCTTTATGGCTACGGCGAGAAGGAATGCTACAGCTATCTGAAAAAGGTCAAGAGGAACAAGCGGAGGCTTGCCAAGAAGGAGAGAGCCGAGGCCGAGAAACACTAGCACGGTTCTCAAGTTGTCAGGACGGTCAAGGATCGACAAGTGCTCATATAAAATGCTATAGATCAACTATCGTCAGTACACGTAGTTAATGATTCTCACTAATAGTTAACCTTGTGATGGGCTCCGTGCTATCGATGAACAAGCATCTAAAACCACGAGTGGACTGGTGTATTGAGCCGCAAGACTAGTTTCTTACCGTGTGCTTGATGTCACAGAGAAGCGTGGGTGCGAAGAGCAACAGAGAGAAACCTGAGGCTGCCCAAGATCAGCAGGAGGATGACGCAGCAACTGTTGCTCCTTCGAGAGTGACGTACTCCAGATCCCATGGATCGTTTATTGTGGATGAGGGAACCATATATGAGGATGACGATGATGCAACCACCATGGTATCAGGGAATGTTCATACTTTGAAACCTGGAAATTCGAAAAATGCGGGCCACAGAAGATCTCTGTCAAACGAGAGATTACTTTCCACTCAGTTGAGCCAGATGAATTACAATAATAACAGAATCAGCTTGGATAGGGCCATTTTACAAGTTCAGGACCTTTTACAGCAGATTAGTGTTGAGAATGAGGCCAGACCTATACACCTGCCGCGCGATGAGGAAGACGTCAATCAGTTGCATGTGTTGAAGCTGAACATCAAAATTGATGGGAATTATTCCGAGAGAAATGGGTTCAATCTGGATAAAGAAGCGTCAGCAAAGCTTTTCAGCTCTCAAATACGGCTTTCCCTGAACCATTTGACATCCTTGCAGAAAAGAGTCGGAGATGTCTCCTCAAAAGTTTTCATTACCGGTGACGTAAACACAGGGAAGTCCAACTTTTGTAACTCACTTCTGAGAAGGCGAGTTCTGCCGGAGGATCAGCTTCCCTGCACGAACGTATTCTGCGAGGTCTTAGAGGCTAGGGATAACAACAACATCGAAGAAGTTCATGCGCTGACGACGGAGAAAGCTCGGACCGTGAAGGGGGCAATTGACATTTACAACATACGAGATAGGTCCACGTATGAGATTCATCCGTTACAGGATTTACCGGAACTTGTGCAGGAAAGCGAGCGTTATGTGTTACTTAAAGTTTACATCAAGGACGACAAGCGTTCACCTGAGAACAGTTTACTCAGAAATGGCACCGTGGACATATCTTTGATCGACTCACCGGGGCTTAACATGGACTCTGTCCAAACAGCAGAAGTGATGGCAAGACAGGAAGAAATTGATCTGGTAATTTTCGTTGTGAATGCAGAGAATCAACTGACACTATCAGCCAAAGATTTCATATCCCTTGCATCAAGAGAGAAGAAATTCATGTTCTTTGTTGTCAAGAAATTCGATCGTATAAGAGACAAGCAGAGATGCAAGAACCTGATCTTGAAACAGATTAGAGACTTGTCGCCGGAGACGCATAAAAACTCATCTCAGTTCATCCACTTCCTGTCCGGCCACGAAGGCGACCCAGGCGGAGACCCTCACGACAATCCTGATGATGACTTTCCACCTAATCCAGACTTTGATCACTTGGAGAATTCTTTGAGGAATTTTGTTTTGAAGAAAAGGTCAATTTCGAAGCTGCTTCCTGCCAAGACCTATTTGTGCAAGATTCTTAGCGATGTTGCAAAGATTTCACGTTTAAACATGGAAATCTATCAAAGTGAAAACGACTCTCTCAACGGTGAGCTAAACCAGTTGAAACCAGAGGTCGTCAAAGTGAAGGCTCATTGTGATAAATTGGCTGAATCAGCTGACAAGATTTCTGAAGAGACAGTCGCTGCGACACACCAGTTTACTAGGCAAGCTATTAGAAGCTCTCTTGAAGTGCCAATAAGCGAGTTTCCTAAGTACCAAGGTATTTCGCAAATTCAGACATTCATCTTTCAAACAGAACAGTTTATTAAGGACCAAGTCATGAATGCCATTGTGGCCAGTGAGACGTTTGCCAAGGGCCAAACCGAGCGGTGTGTCGAGGAGATTAATGCGCTCGGCAAGGCAGAGCTGGGTGACGAGTTCATGTCCGACCGAGTTTTCAAGAGCGACTTGATGTTCACCAAGAAGCGCCACTTATCTGTGAAAAGACTATCTATCCCCTTGAGGGCAAGCGACTTCTTTGCACCTTCGTGGAGTGGCCTAGCTGAGTTTCTCACCTGCGGGTTCGTGGCTCCTGAACAGTCCCAAGCGGTTGAGCCTCAACCCAAGTCTGACGAAACACCGGGCCTCACCAACGCCTTGGGGCTGCAAAGCTATTCTGTTACCCAATATTGGACGAAGCCATCGCTGGTATTCACATCGAAGTTGCCAACTCTGGCGGTCTACTCATTTGGTAGTGTAAAGATTCTACGAGACGTGGTAATCCACGGCGTCCAGTCATTCTCCTGGCAAACTTTCAGGCGCGTTTCCGGGTCGCTATTGCTTCTGGGCGGCCTTTTGGGTGTCGTATACCTGGTATACGACCTCCCACGCGCCCTACCTCAGAACCTGTACATCAAATACAGGAAAACACTGGAGCGTCAAGAGTACGCACATGTCAACGCCGAAAGGGTTTCAAGGGAGGTACGTGAAGTGCTCAAGATACCAATTCGTGAAATTCTGAAGTCGTGCGAGCTAGTCATTGACAAGAAGCAAGCTGTCAAAAAAGATCTCGAAACAAAGCTTGCAAACAATGCGTTGTCTACGAAATTTTTCAGACAATTACTCGAGAGAGCTCAGTCTCAAAGACAAGTCGTTGAAAGGATCAACCTTGATGTCGATTGATCTACATTTTCCATTATTCGCTTTTTGATCCACACTGTAAGTAATTTCCTGAGCTCGCCGGATCTTCGGGCTTAAGCTTCCTTCCGAGTGACTTATATATAAGGTATGAGAACAAGATAATTCTAAGTCTAATGGAAGCTTACACAGGACACATAGATAACCCATACGAAACCATCCATGTCTTTCAAAGAATATCCTTTATTGAACCCATTCAATTGGGGATCCAACGGTACGGTTAAACATTGTTTTGGTGAAAATGCTACTGTAAAACTTACTCTGAAAAATGACAAGGAAGAGACCCCATTCGAAGAATTTGTTTCTAAGAATGTCCCCTCTTTGAAGGATGGAGCCCATTTTAAATTAAACCCACTTTTGTTCACCGGTTATTTGCAGACGCTGTATCTAGGTGCTGCGGATTTCACAAAACAATTCCCAGTGTTCTACGGAAGAGAGGTTGTCAAATTCTCCGACAATGGTGTTTCAACGGCAGATTGGGTCATAAACTCGTGGAAGAAAGAGTACGATTTATGCGAGAAAACTGGTACTTTTAACTGGGAAAAATTCGATAAGGACGAAGAAGAGACACATTGGGATAACTGGCCTCGTTTACACCCTCGCACTAGATATCTGAGAGAAAAGGAGATTGAAGAGATTCATGAAGATGATAGGCCTTTGATTGTTGTTCTGCACGGACTCGCGGGTGGTTCTCATGAACCTGTGATTAGATCCTTGACTGAGAACTTGTCCCGTTATGGCAATGGCAGGTTCCAGGTGGTCGTCCTAAACACTCGTGGCTGTGCGCGTTCGAAGATCACAACTCGTTCGCTATTCACCGCTCTCCATACTAGGGATATTGAGGAGTTCATCGATGCAAACAAGAAGAGACATCCAAACAGAAAGATTTACGCTGTGGGATTCTCATTTGGTGGTGCTATGTTGGGCAATTATTTGGGAAAGATGGGCGACGATTCACCACTTTCTGCCGCCGTTACGCTGTGTAGTCCATGGGATATGGTGTCGTCGACCTACAAAATGACAGGCGACTGGTGGTCCAAGAGATTATTCTCCAAAACTATCACTCATTTCTTGACCAGAATGGTCAAAGTAAACATGGGCGAACTGGAGGTCCCCGAGGGAACCAGACCGGATCACACACCAACGGTTGACAATCCATGCTATTATACGTTCACTCGTTCAAACCTAGAAAAGGCAAAACATTTTGTTTCTACGGTCGAGTTCGATAACACCTACACGGCACCTTCCCTCGGTTTTTCTAGTGCTTACGACTACTACAAGGTAGCATCACCAATTTACAGACTGCACAATATCAAGGTACCAACTCTAATTATCAATTCGAAGGACGACCCGGTTGTCGGGCCTGAATCGATACCAGTAACTCAGGCGTGCGCTAATCCTAATGTCTTGTTATGTGAAACTGACTTGGGTGGTCACCTTGCTTACTTGGACAGCCAGAATAAACCTTGGGCTACACAACATATAGCAACTTTCTTCGAAAAGTTTGATGAACTCGTACTCTAGGAACATAACACCCTGTACATAGGATTAGATATCTAAACCTGGAAATGGGTATGCATTTTAAACGTCTAATTTCAACTCCCGTCCTCACCTCTCTGAGATTTCCAAGCGGCTGAGCCGCTTTGTCTGCCCTTTCCATTATCTGACTCTGTAGGTCCATCGCACGTCCGCTCAGGTAGCCATTCCATTTGCTCTAGATTGTCTCTATTTGCCAATTTCAATATGGAGTCGTCATCAAGTCTCGATCTCAATCTTTTCGTGATAAACCGGCACATAAATTGAAGATCATCCTCGCTAATTTGGTCTCTTGGCAATTGGTTCTGTAGTATATACCTCTTGCTGACATCTACCATTGTATCACAGCTGAAGGCGATGCAGTAGCTCATTTTTTTGTTCCAGTTCTTGGAATAAATATAAGGCTGGTCGAATGACTGCTCGCATGAATCTACGTGAACCCATCTTTTCAGATATGGCGAGTAGTATTCGCACCACACATGATCCTCACGATTCTGCACATAACGGGCTTCAAGTCCAAAAGATTTTAGTATTAGGGTAAAAACGTTGCACCACTCACCACACCGTCCCTTACGGTATTCTAATAGCTTTACTGGATCATTGTAACGAGGGAACCTGATTACATGACCGCACTTATTACATTTGTAAAGTTCAACGACCCAGCATTCAAAGGGAGCCTCGTCTGCATTAGGACCAGTAGACCCTTGAGACGTGGAGTCGTTCGCCCCACATCGGTCACAGTCTGGTGCATTAACCCATTTAAAGAAGTCCTGCTTGAAATACCTTAACAACTCCTTTACGAGATTATCCGAATATTCTATATCGCAACTCAAGGACATTGAATCGACGTTACCATAAATTAAGTCGAGATCAAGGGTTTCTAAAACTGCCGAATGCCATGCAGGGTTCTCATAAATTGTGCACAGCCTATTGGCAGAGTCCTGAAGAGCTCTAGCATACGAGCACGACTGTAATAGCTTCTGAAGACGATATTCGTCGTCAGACTGCCTAAATTTGGCTATAACCTTTTCCTTGTACTGTTTTAGAAACATATTTGCTACACTTTCATAAACTGATTCTAGTCTCTCCTCCATAACACTTGACCAGCAGGGTATTGATGACCCTACAGACGATCGAAGCTAAATCCAGCTGCACGTAGAATAACCACCAAGTACTCTGGACTCTGTGATTGCCTTATGTATGTAAGCTTTCCTCGACACCTTAGAACGAGCTCATCAATTTAGCTTAAAACTCTTAAGACGGAGACGACTCAACTACAGAAGAAAGCATTCATAAGACTCACCTCTGTCCAGGATGATTGGTGCTATACACAGATCCGAACTTGATGCTGAGGGCTTCAAGCAATTTGGGCTTTCCAGTGGGGAAGAGATACAGGACTGCGAGCTATACTACACTACGCCTCCGACGGACTTATCTGGGCAATATCCCTCTTTTGCATCCCATGAGGGACAGTTAACGGCTGTTGAGAATAGCTCCGTCTCGAAGTTCCCGATCATAAGCAGCCAAGAAGTGCCAGACGGTCTCTGTAGAAGCACCCTAGATGATCCAAAAACCAGTCAAGATGAGAATGCTGTAAGAGAGAAGAAGAAGGCCCAGAATAGAGCGGCTCAGAAAGCCTTTAGAGAAAGAAGGGAAGCCAGAGTGAGAGAGCTAGAAGCCAGATTGAAGGAAAGTGAGGCAGATCGCAAGGCCCTAGCTGAACAGCTGGAAACGTTAAAAAGACAGAACATCTTGGTAGAAAACGAAAATAGACTGCTCCAACAAACTGGCAAAAAATGGGATCAAGAAATGGCCGTTTCGACATCGGTGCAGACTTACTCCTTTCCGACCCAGAGACAGTTCTTTGATTCCCTCACGGAAAACAAACATGGGTCGTTCAGAACAGACAAAGGCCGCTACTTCGATAACACAGGCAACGAGGTGCTGCCCCTATCAGCAGCTTGGGAATACCTTCATGAGCTTTCCACACACATAAATTTCGACATTTACGAGGTAATGAAGATTCTTAAAGGCTCAGAGGTATGCCACGGCCATGGTGCTGCGTATCCCAAAGCTCTAATAGATCAAGCTATACAACTGGCTGGAGCTAGTTCGAGTTCATCTGAAATATAAAGTTTCTTTACTGTGTAGATCATTTTTTTCATTGAGGGTCGACTGGCGACTCGCCGGTTTATTGGCACTTTGAATAAAGATTCATAATCATCTTGTTCAGGAATGCTGCTGTTGTTGGTCCACTATTTTGAGACGTGGTCTCTGAGAATCGAATTCTCGATGTTTAAGTAGTGGTTGATCTCACCAATTAGTAAACCATGGAACAAAAGACAGCTGCCATATGCATTCTTGGAGGCACCTACGGGATAGTCAGTTTGGCGGCCATATCGTTCTATTACGCCAGGGAAAACGCATGTTTACACTACTATTGGTGTTGGCTGACGCTGTGCCCTGTGATGCTCTGGTTATGGGTGGTTAGAGCATGGTCCGCATTCGAAATGTTCAGAAACATCAAGAGATGATTGTCAACTTTATTTACAAGATCTATACTTTATTCAAGATATATGCAAGTTCACCATCAGCCTTACCGTGTTTCATTCCATTTTGATCAGCACACACTTTTGTTTGCCGGACCTGAGTATCAGCAAGTGGTCCTCTATCAGATAAGGCGACCAATCGCCTAGATCAACTGTAACTTTCGACCTATTGGGCCCCAAATAGATGCTTCCTTGTTTTAGCATTCTAGCAGCAGCGGATTTGGATATGTCGTTCAATCGGGAGACAAGGCTCACCAGAGTCTCGGACCTGCTAGCATGGTGCAACAGCTTGGCCTCTTTGAAGATTTTGATAAGCTTATCAGACGAGGAACAAGCGTCCTTTACGAAGTCTCCAAAGATTACGTCGGAGAGCATTTCTGCGTCCTGGCCTGTTCCTGGTCCATGAAGAAGATCAGTGACCTCTCTGGCCAATAGTTTCTGACCCTCGCGGAGTTGTGGTTTCTCTTGGTGTTTCTTAGCTGCCTCCTCTATTGTTTCGATTGGCAGCAAGGTGAAGATCTTCAGGAACCTGCAAACGTCGGCATCCGCCGTATTGTAGAAGAACTGATAGACATCGAAATAGGTGTTGATTTCCGGATCAATGAAAACTGCGTTGCCTGCACTCTTCCCAAACTTCTCACCGGTGGAAGTCGTCAGCAAGGGCGTCGTTAAGCCAAAGGCCGGTTCCTTACTAGCGCGGCGGCTGAGCCGACCAATAAGGTCTATTCCCGCTGTGATATTGCCCCACTGATCATTACCACCAACCTGGAGGGTGACGTTTTCTTCCTTGTAAAGATGATAGAAGTCGTACGCCTGCAGTATCTGGTACGTAAACTCGTTGAATCCCAGTCCCTCGGAAGACCCTAACCTGGCGGAAATTGAATCCCTTGAGAGCATGGATTGTATCCTGATGTGTCTGCCGTAGCATGAAAGGAAATCGAGCATTTTAACATTTTTCCACCAGTTGTAGTTATCCTGTGGAATAAACTCTCCCGCGCTGCTCGCTTCTTCTTGCTTATTACTGTAGTATTCCAATCCATTGCGGAAAAACCTTTCGAGTTGTGACTGTATACGCCCAACGTTATCTGACCTCGTAGCATCCTCCATTGAAGCACGCTCAGTCTTCCTCCCACTAGGGTCGCCCACTCTGCCAGTAGCTCCTCCCACTAACGCTACTATATCATGGCCTCTCACGTAGAAATTGAGCATAACCATCAAGGGAACCATATTTCCCAAATGCAATGACCTGGCAGTCGGATCAGCACCACAATAGAGTCTCAATTTCTGGCCCGTTTTCAGTTTCTCATGCAATAATCTCTCCGGTTGTGACACTTGAGATACCAGCCCTCTCTGCCTCAATTCATCCAAAACGCTCTTCCCTCTCAGTTTGCCACTACTAAACAGTCTCCTGGCCATACAGGCCACCACAGAGGGCATTCTAATGGATTCTTGAGCAATTGAGCCACTATTTTATCTGGTTACTTAAGCATCATAGCACTTATTTTTACGTTATACCCCGGTATCTGAAAAATTTGTTAACCATTACTCAAGATTATACTAGACCTCAGGTCACCAACGATTGATCTATCATCAACTTCCAGTCATTTGCCGTTTCCAAAGATGCCTCCTGTAAACCAAGCTTACATCCAACAACAACCTTCCAACTGGGATAAGTTCAAAATGGGCCTGATGATGGGGTCTGCAGTTGGTGTGTGCACAGGTATCTTGTTTGGTGGATTTGCCGTAATCACACAGGGCCCAGGTCCTGACGGGTTTGTGAGAACTCTGGGCAAGTATATTGCTGGTTCTGCAGCCACTTTTGGTCTTTTCATGTCAATTGGTTCTATAATCAGAAGTGATGATGGTGAAGGAAGGGCCCTATATAGCAAGCAGATGCTAGATCTACAGCAAAGGGCAAGATTTGAAGTGTGGAAGGTACGTGCCAGGTACGGTTTTCAGCGCGAAGAGAAGGATTGATGGAACATCCTGCCGTTTATACCGTTATACTTGTTAATAGTCATCGCATCTTAATCAGACATACAGTGAAGCATATTTGCTAAGCCAGGTATAGTAGACTGGATAAGAATCTTGCTTGATTACTCCAGGTTGGGTCTCGATCAAGCTTACCTTTGTCTGTGATCTGTCAAGCGAACTTGGTGTCCCCAGCTGAAAACTACATACTTATGAGATCCAGAAGGACCACAAAATGTTGGCCTTTGTTGCTCTAAAACCACCAGTCGCTCGCCAAGCTCTTCATAGGTCAGCTCTACTGAAGGCTGGTTTACGACGTGCGGCCCGTACTATCTCTAGTGGTGCTAACAGGCAAGACATAAGGACGCTGGAAGATCTGACGAAACTAAAGTCACTGAAGGATGTTGACCCGGAGCTGATCAAGAGGCTTATCCATGAACGGACCAGCGAGCTGGACACCAAGAATGAACTGGAAATGCTGAAAGGTTTCGAAGAAGAGGAAAAACAACTCCGCCAATCACCATTGAAAAGGTTCACCAGGCCCCTATGGATATTCTTACTCATGAGCTCAACTGTGTACCTGATGTGTCATTACGTATGGTGGAGGCTTGAATATGAAGAGAAAGAGAAGGGATACTCTCAGCAGGTCGATGAGTTGGAGGCCGAGTTAAACAAGCTACTAGCACAGAGTCAACGGGCAAAGGATCAGATTTCGAGTGAGAAAGTAAACAATACCCCATGGTATAAACGCTGGTTTTATTGAAATCTTCTGTAAATATTACTTAGTCAAAAAATAACCAATTACTTGAAAGAGCTGTTTTTAGTCAGGACACACTCACCTGGAGTCGACGGAAGAGAATAAACTTTGAACTGCCCATCGCTACATGCGACGTAGACCTGATGAGGAAATTCATCAGGAAAACCAAGACGGTTTTCCGTCCCAATCTTTACATTGATATGCGCAAAATCACGACGAAGGTTTTGACTAGGTATTGAAGCCTTGATACGCTTGGATATGAAATTTGCTAACTGCTTGGGCGATTCACCGGAGCTCTTGAGATCTCGTAACGTATCGGATTGGCTATTAGTGGCTAACGTTTCATCATCTAGAACTTCTGTGCCCGTAGCAATTCCATCAAGAGTGTTCAAGTTGAAAATGTGAATCGTGTCAGTATCTCCTACACAACCCAGCAAGGTTGCAGACCTGTTAAATGATAGTTGAAATAAATTGCATGGTCGTGTCCCTCGTCTGAACTCATGCTGGAGTGGATTGGTTGAGTCATACTCAGAGTCCACACCCGTACTGTAAACTCTGATTATCGTACCTTTCTCGGAAGCTGTTGCTATCGATTTACCATCATGGCTCACCGCTAATGAAGCGATGTTACCTTTGTGCATAGAATTCAGATAATTAATAGGTGTCACGTTGAGTGCATCATAGACAACAATGTCGTGCAACAGGTATGATTCAGGATTATTTTTTGTAGCACTGTATGAGGTATAGCACAGAATGCTTCTATCATCACCACTAAGCGCCATTCTCGGTCTTATTCTGGCCCCGACAGAGTTTCTTCTGCTCCGACCAATTTCATTCTTTCTCCTACCATTTGGTTTGCTATTTGCGTTAGCTATCCTCCTAAAATGATCTTCCCAAAGATCTATAGTCTCCAGTGCCTTCATGCATGAAATGTCATAAACGAATATCTGGTCACTTTCCAATAGAACGCACATTCTTTTTCTGTTCATAACAACATCTACAATCTCATGAGGGAACGATATCTCACATATAGTCGATTTCCTCTTAGTATTCACTATCTTTAGTTTTTTACTATTAGAGGAACCTTGACTTCTATCTGCAATAGCCACCAGGCTGGTCGAGAAGAGCATTTCTATCACAAATCCAACTTCCGATTCACTAGCTGACCCCACATTTGCTACCGTATATGGATAACTCCCCCGGTCATCTTCACTACCTCTATTATCTAGCTCGAAGCACTTTCCGAACGGGTCACAGTTGTATATACTAACGAGATGAGGAGCAGCACTTACCACACAACATGTCGAGTCCTGATTGAATCGAAGTACCTTCATTACAGCCCTGGAACAGCCAAAAGCTTAGTTTCAACCAATGTGATGATAATTAGGGTTTTTAAAAGGCGATAAAAGTCCATATAGCCTACATAACCTATAGTGATTAACTAAATACACGTGAAAATGGAATCCAACCAGCAACGGTCTGTATATCAACAAGTAGTAGTAGAATTGATCTCAGTGCATCCTATTCTCTGGATGCTCAAAGAGGAGTCTTGCTTTGGCTGAAAACTCATTGTCCTTAAGCACATTTCAGGAACAAAAAGTGCATATTTACCGTGACAATTAGACAGTGACACCCCGATGGATCGAACGTAATTTACCGTCTCATCACATTTGGCTGGGAATGGAACGCTTAGCTGCACTCGCGAATTGTGAACAAATTGAGAGAGCTAAAAATCCAGAGAAACCTTTGTGCTATCAGATTTATGCTCAACTTCACCATGTTCATGCGCTGGATTGTTGTCCTCGTTGTTTTCAACATCATCCACTGGAATCCCCCATTCTTCGATGTCAAATTTACGTTTGCTGTTCTTGAAAGCGTAGCTTGATCTGAGAACATGCATTTCTCCTCGCTCACTGAAGACTGGTAGTTTGAGAATATGCAGTAAACCTTGTTGAATCTTGTTCGGCTGTGACTTGTATGCTCTTTCAAGAAGCTGCGTCATTTCTTGATTGAACGGTTCTAGATTGATCACCGAGTCAAATGTATTCTCCATTTGAGAGACCAGTACATCGTCTAACAAATCTGCGGAGACTGAAGCAAGAAGAACGCATCTGTTTCCATATTTTTTCACCAATGACCTTGTGCCGTGAAGTAACGGCATTATCTTGACTAAGCTGAACATTGTGGGTGGGTACATTGCAGGATGCAATAGCGAGGGTACGACGATTCGAATGAGTTTGCCATTGTGCTTCTTTATCGTGTGCTCTAGCTGGTTAAGCACCGTTTGAACTGGCTGCAACGGCGATATGAATGTTATCTCTGAAGGATTAGGCGCTGGCATCAACCGGGTCGTAATGTCAAATTGGTGGCTATAGTTTGTGTTTTCGTCATCAGGCTTTGGCTGACTTAATCTATCCTTTGCTTCGTTTGAAAGACCGTATCTCCAAGCAATCTTTAGATCGTTTCTGGCTGCTTCAGTTGTCCCAGTCAGGTTTTGCACCGTAAGCTTCGATTCTTCCTCAGCTATTTTCGATCTTTTGATGTCCTTGCGAGAGCCCTTATACACACCTGGCAGCTCTTTTGAAAAGTTTTGATTAA
Organism: Torulaspora franciscae; assembly: GCA_003705175.3. Taxonomy (NCBI): domain Eukaryota; kingdom Fungi; phylum Ascomycota; class Saccharomycetes; order Saccharomycetales; family Saccharomycetaceae; genus Torulaspora; species Torulaspora franciscae. Next base: position 930,275 of record PPHX03000001.1, read on the forward strand.
GACTTACCACAATCAAATGTGTGTTGCCTGACGTGGCAGAACCATTCCCCGTCCGATTGTGAACAATTCCCTGAGAGGAAAACAGCTTGCAGAGGACAGAGGAGAAGTCTGTAGTCCCCTGCTCTTCAACCAGTAGAGAATTTCCCAACGGCAAACCACTATGACCTAAAACTTTGTCCAGATGCAAAGACCCAGTCGAAGTTGTCTGATGAGAACTGGCAGGCGACGGTTTGATGCCTGGATGGCTGGAATCAAGGCAGCTTCCATCTCTAATATCGGCTCTTTTGACCTCATCTCGTATCGAAAACCTATCCAAGCGATTGGCCAATGCTGCTGGAGTGTGTATGGTAGGGTTTTTGCTACTCGTGACCGAAGGTGTTCTTCCAGCTAAACCTGTGGGTCTAGCACCCGGAGTTCTTCCGGGAACTGCTCTAGCTCCAGGACTAGGACCATTGATAACTTCACCTCTTTTTCTAAAAGACATAATCCCCAGAATATTCAAATGTGGTATCTATAGAGAATTGTAATGGCCCATTTGAAAGATTTCCAGCTAAATTAAAGCTCATCGCTTCCAGCGAACAACCTCTGAAAAATTATGTATTATAAGTAAAGATTCTTAAGTAAAGGCCAAGGCTTGATTACAAATCTAACTGCTAGAGGTACAGTTAATATCATTAGCAGTGAATCTTGAACGCATGCTTTTGAGCTGCTAGTAAGCTTCCACTTTTTGTGGCTTGAGAGAATGGGGGAGACGATGTTCTACATTCCAGAAGCTTTTCTCGCATCCTCAACTGGGATGTTGACCTTGATATTTTCGTCCTCAGCGGTGGCGGTTTCAGAAGAGGACACCCCAGTCTCCAACAATTCCACAAGGCTCTTACCACCAAATTTAGCCTTGGAATCACCCTTCTGAACTTCGAACGACTCACCGGTTTTCTCGACTCCCAAGGCCTAAGGTTTAAGTCGACATTGAGTGCATCCAGTAATCGCAAGATATTCTGTGATTTCACTTTAGTCTGTCATTTATTTTAGCGGACAAACAACAGGACCTCGCTGTTCAGCCAGACAAGAGCCCAATTGAACATGGAAACCAATTGAGCACTAGAAGAAAGCTGGAATGGTCAATTGACCGAAGCTCATGTTGCTTAAACCATTGTGCTTCTTACTTGCTGCCGCGGGCTTTTTACCCGGAGTGCTTGTAGATTAAACATCCTCTTGAACCTCTGGTGTAGCTCGTTTACTAGCGTTGATCCTCCGGCTACGAATCAATTGAGCCATTCGAATCAGTATCTGTTGAATCAGTTTTACAATAAAGCTTGTAATCGCAGATTATACATGCTTTTGGCTTTGCTACGTTGCACAAATCTGCAAAACTATCTCATATGATGAGGACGTCTTTACTTAAGCCAACTAGTCACCACTTGACCGGAAGGGCTCTCTTATTTCGACGGTTCCCCGTGCAAGCCAACCGGACGTTCAATGGCCTCCGAAATAAGAGGACTACAGCTGAACCGTCAAGACACTACATACTGGGAGCCCTATTGACAGTGTTGGTACCCTACACTACCTATGCCATCTACGTCAGCTGTACTGCTTCCAAGGAGATAGAAGAGCGTCTAAAGAAATCATGGGATGTGGAACGATTAGAAGAGAACTACGAGGGAACTCTGATCAAATACCTTCCTTTACAAGTTCTCGGAAGATATGAAAACCCATTCGATGAGTATAGGATGCAGACCATTTATGAATTCTTTTGCAACCGTTTCGTGGAACTCTTTCAGAGGAACAGAGGGGGCGTACCGCCGGACAGAACGCAAATGAGAGCGCTTATGCCAGTCCATACCCCGCAGTGGGATCTAGAGCACGACATCTCAAAGGACAGAGATAATTCTAAACCTCTAGAATATAGGATTTTGGCTCCAGATACCCCAGAGGTAGTATCAATTGCGGATGAAAGAGCGGACAGGGCAGCAGTTTACAATACTTGGCTGGGGCAGTCCTGCAACTACATCGTTTACGATGAACTTAAGATACTAACGGACCCTTTGTTCAGTGACTTTCTACTGCATGAAACATTAGGGCCTAAGAGGATAACAGATATGCCCTGTGAGATAAAGCAAGTGCCGACGCCTGACATTATTTTAGTTTCCCATAATCATCCGGACCACTTGGATTTGAAAAGTATGGAGTACTGGAAAGATGGTCACCCACTATGGATTGTGCCAAAGGGAATGAAGTATTTCATGGACGAACACGATGTCAAAAATGTGATAGAATTATCTTGGTGGGAAACCTGTGAACTCCACAAGAATGGCGAGAAGTTCCACATATCGAGTACACCGGCAATGCACTGGTCTGGAAGATCTCTTGTTGATACGAACCGTTCGCTATGGTGCTCCTTCCTCGTTAGCCACCGTGGTCAACCAGTTGTTTTCCATGCCGGCGACACGGGTTATGTAAAAGATCTTTACACAAGAATAAAGAATCGCTATGGAGCAGGTTGCAGACTAGCACTTCTGCCTTGTGGTCAATACTGTCCCGAGTGGCACCAGAGGCCTCGTCACATAAATCCCAGAGAGCTCATTAAGATTATGAACGATCTGGAGGCCAAAAATGCTCTTGGAGTTCACTGGGGAACTTTTATCCTGAGCGGTGAGTACTTCAGGGAGCCCAAGGAACGACTTGAGACTTTAGCCGAATGGAAGGCCATTAGAAATAGGTGCTACTGTCCAGAACTAGGTAAAACTGAAAAGTTCATTTAACTAAAGAAAAATGCACTGGCACGTTCAAAACTTGCCTGAATGCTCTATAAATTTCTTCCACAGATCTTCCTTGATCTTGAATGTGTGAAGCTCCTTATTAGGGAAACTTCTGCTCTGTACATCCGAGTTGTATGCTTTAATGGCCTCCACGGCATCAGTGTTAACGTTGGCATATTGCTTAACGAATTTGGGAAAAGGTCCATCTTTCATTCCTAGTAGATCACTCACCACTAGCACTTGTCCACTGGTACCATTTCCTGCACCAATCCCAATAGTTGGAACCGAGAGCTGCGATGTCAGATGTTGAGCAAGCTTATATGGGACACATTCAATCAACAGTGACCAGCATCCTGCCTCCTGTAATTTGACAGCCGTCTCCTGCAGCTCTACCATCTCTTCCATCGTCTTGTTTCCTTGTACCTTGAAACCACCTAGAGAATGAGCTTTCTGGGGCGTGAGACCGATATGGCCCATGACGGGAATTCCTCTGGAACATATTTCTTTCACCAAATTGATCGTGTAGTTATCTCTACCGTGTAAGCCAACCTCAATTTTCAGTGAAGTGACTTTACTACTCAACTTCATCACTTCTATCGCATTACTTAGGCCTCGCTCCAAACTGGCCTCAAAACTCCCAAACGGCATATCTACCACTATCATAGAAGGCCCATTAGCTCGACAAATCGATCGAACATGATACTTAAATTCTTCAAAAGGTAAGTCAGTCGTTGAATCGTACCCTAGCGATGTCATCGACAGAGAGTCTCCAACCAAAAGCATGTCGCAATTTGCCTGATGAACCCAATTCGCAGTTATGTAGTCATGGGCTGTACACATCGTCAGTGGCACACCTTTAAGGTACCCATTGTGAATATCATGAATTGTATATGGCTTGCAACTTTTCACAGCATGAGATGAGTAGCGTGTAGTAAAAGCGGCTGCTAACCTTGGGAAATAAGGCACTCTTGAGAGCATGAGTCCGAATCCAGTGGCGAGAAATGATTCCTTGGTTGCCTGCGTACCCAATGCTCTTGTATGAATGCGTTTTCTTCAATGCATGGTAGGTTTGAAGGGAGATCGCAGAAGTGATTTACAGATACAACGAGCATTAAAAGTTAAATATTCACAGGATATGTTCAGAAGATAGAATAGAGTTCAAAAAGGTCTTTGGATCACATATTTACAAAAGTTTGTGTTAAGTCTCATTCTGCTTTGCTGTAAGTAATGTTATATTGGTTCAAGGCATCTTGCGAAACGGCGGTAGGGCTTCCAACAACAACGTCGGAACCCGTAACACTTTTTGGAAAAGCCATAACGTCACGTATGCTCTGCGAGCCACATAGCATCGCACACATCCGATCAAATCCTATGGCAAATCCTGCATGTGGAGGTGTACCCATTTCGAACGCTCTCAGCAGATGCCCAAAAAGACCCTCTGCGTTGTCAATATGAAGAACTTCTTGGAAGATATATTTCTGTAACTCTGAGTCATGTATTCTGGTTGAACCGCCTCCCAATTCAACTCCATCAATGACTAAGTCATAGTGTTGTCCTAAACATTGCAATGGGTTGGACGCTAATTTCTCAAAATCTGCAAGGCGCACCATTGTGAAGGGATGATGAGTTGATGTTATAGCTCCGGGAACATATGATGGATGATGAGATTTCTTTTGGACCGCTTCTTCAACAGGTGAGAACAGCGGGAAGTCAACTACCCACGCAGCAACGTTTTGCGTCGTTTGCTGGTACAACTCCCGGCCTTTTTTACTTTGAAGCACAAGTTGACGTAATCTTCCCATTGGCGTTGGATTCTCAAACAAGTTTCGAGCATGTTGTCTTGTGGAACCACAGATAATGTCACCTTTCTTCAAATTCAAGAACCTGGTCAACAACTTCGGGTTTTCGAATGCAGCTATAGGCAAAAACTTCTCAAACCAAGAGCTTTCATCACCCTCGTTCTCAATCGGCTCGACAATAGGAACCCTTGAGTTGTAGTTATCACGGTTTGTTAAAAAAGACCATTCCTTCTTGTAATCCTGTTCAATATTGAATGCGTTTCTGAGGACCATAACCTCGAACACGGGGAAATCTTTATTGGTGTACCCGTAGGCCTTGAATTCGGACAAGTCCATAATCTTCAGATCCGGTGCTCTTAAATCGGGTTTGTCAATGCCGTATACTGTCATAGCTTGTCTATAAGGCATACGATACACTGGATTTCCCTTCACCGGCACTAGGTTTCCAGTACTATCCAGCGTCAGCAGTTCCCCATTAGGGGAGTATATATTCCATGTCTCCATTACTGTTTTCTCGACGACCTCCATGACATCAGAGCCCTGAGAAAATGCCATTTCAAGGTCAATTTGCGTGAACTCAGGCTGTCTATCTGACCTTAAATCTTCATCTCTGAAGCAGCGTGCTACCTGAAAGTAGCGACTGACTCCGCTTGCCATCAACAGCTGCTTGTACTGCTGAGGGCTCTGAGGTAATGCGTAAAAAGTCGGCTTCCTTGAATCTTTGGCTGTCCTTCTTGTTGGAATCAAGAATTCTCGAGCGCCTTCCGGAGTTGATTTGAAAAGTATTGGAGTTTCAACTTCAGTGAATCCCTGCTTATCCATCAGGTGCCTGACAGTCTTTGTGATCTCGTATCTTTTCCTCAACTTCTCCTGCGACTCTGGTAGCCGGAGCTGCAAGAACCGAAATTCTGGGGGATAAGTTCCATCTAACTTGAAATCCTGCAACTCAGAAGGCTTCTTATTAGCACTGTTAAGTGTAGTCACCGATTCGAGCTTAATCTCGTAAGATTGATCTTCATGGCCGTGCTTGGCCCTTTTAGGCGAAACTGATCCATGAATTTGAACAACGTCTTCAACATTTGCACCTTTTAAAAGAGACTGAGAGTCTACCAACTGCACTTTCTTGCCATCGGAATCCCTGAGCGTACAAAAAGCCAACTTCTTGCCCACACTTCTAGGCTTCTTATCTATCCAACCCCGGAGTGTCACAGGTGCACCAATACTCAAACTTGAGAGGTCACCGACCGTTATAGCATCCTTCTGTAGCCTGAACTTTGCTAAAGTAGAGCTCGCAAGGGGAAGTTCCTTTGAAAGCCTGCTCAGAGTATGAAAGAGCCGCATATTCTGATTGTCACTCTTGGCTTCATAAAAGGTTTTGCTCGGCGAATAAGCTTAACCTTATATGATTATATAAGGCGATGACCTATTATTCTGTACATATAGAATGACTAAGATTGAGCGGACTATGTCCACTCCCATATGTTACACTCCCCATCGAGAGATAACGAACACATCATATTGCCGTGACAGTGAATGCTCATTATCGGACTGTCCAGATGTCGTTCGCCCTGTATCAATTGCGTCAATCTCTTGTCTGCAGTGTTCCAGCAGTAAATCTGGCCTCCCTCGTAGCCGCTTACCACCAGTGGCGCGGACCCATCGTTTGGGTATAGCAGATCCATGCCGCAGGACCGCTGCAGCTGCCGCACCTCTTCGGGTTCAGCCTTGAATGTGCGCACCACGTATCCTTGTATGCAGTCCCAAAGCTTCACAACACCATCGAGTGATTTCACTAAAAGGTATCGGCCATTTCGCGAGCACTTGACCTGCGTTATCGGTACCACACCGTTCTCGCTCTTCCAGTCCTTGTCGTAAGTAAGAGTCTTGAGACAGTGCCCAGAAGACGTGTCAAATACCCTGATCAGACCATCGTAGGAGCCAGAGCACACGATCGTCGAGTCCTCAGCCGGAATGTCGATAGAAACAACCGACTCAGAGTGCGCAGCGACCGTCTTCATCACAGACCCGTTCAGCACGTCCCAAATCTTTATACTCTCGTCCATCGAAGACGAGAACAGCAAATTGCCCTTGCCGTTGAAACACAGTGACACAACGGGCCCCGTGTGGCCCAGCAGCCGGTGCAGCAGCCCATACTCGAGATGCGTAGTCTCAATTGAAAAGTCGTCCGACGCCGTCGCGACACATTGACCGTCTGGCGACCAGCACACGTCTGCGATAGGCCTCACATGTGAAGTAGTAACCACCAGCGGGGATCCACCCTTTTCAACGTCCCAAACCAGCACCGTGGTCGCCCGCACCACCGCTACACGGGTCCCATCGGGAGAAAACTTCGCCGAAGTCGACCCACCACTGCCTCCACCATTGTTGGCCACCTGGAGCTTGAACTCGAACATCTTGGGGCCACCAGAGAGCTCTTATGACTGTTCCTGGGCTTGATATCAAAGTCACGTGTGTGTTGAAGATTCTCAGGCTGGGTTAAAAGGTGGCAAACTCGAGGTCCTTCTTTAAACATACTCTTGACCGCTCGACAAGAACCCAGTAAGCATGAACGTGGTACCTGAACCCAACTTTAAAACCGCTGTATCCACGGATCAAGCCCCAGAAACCGTTTCAAACGCACTCCGGTCGCTTCCGGACACTCTACGCCAGCAGGAAGGTGGAGCCGTGCCCCTCTCCTCGCAGCTCAACGACAGACATCCCCTAGAAAACCGTTTGCAGAACTGGGATGCCACCCAGAGGAACCGCCAGTTGGAACAGTACCGCCAGATCTTCGGGATTGCCGAGCCCATGAAGCGCGCGATGGAACTGGAACTTGTCGAACGCACAGACTTCAACCCCTTGAACCAGTCGTCCTTACACCGTGATATCCTGCTCAACAAGGACGCTAGTATCGACTGGGAGGACGTATATCCCGATCACAACGTTCCAAGCGGACTACAACTTGGTGATGACGTGCACGGCCGTATCGAGCGCCAGGTCGGCATCTAGACGCGGCGCTACCACACAGTGCCCATATATCATACTTACGCATGTAGCGCAATAAGTACCTACAGGAAAGAAGCTCGAGCTACAGCTGAAAGAACGACGTCTGAAATACCACCATGCCGCTTTTGCCCAAGAAGGCCCGCGAGAACGAGCGGAAAGACTTCCCTGTAAAGAGGGACCGGACCGGCCCAAGAAAAATCTGGCTCTTGGAATACACTACAACGGCCTGCTACTGGCGCCCATAACGTCCAGCTCATTACACTTGGTGTTATAAATCGAACCAAATTTCATCGCTCGAGCAGACTGCCTTCCGTTTCTGGATAAAACTCGATTTTTCATCATAGGGAACGCCGCCAGTTGAAAAATTTTCATATCTACAGAGCTTGGCAGCTTAAAGTAAGTCTACTAAAGGTACCAGAGAGTACTCAAAAGGTTTGAATAACTCTGTTTAAGGGGCTTGTAGCTGTAGAACTCGAGCATGGATTATCAATCGCCTTATCAGAGCCCTCTGAACAGTGTGGCTTACCAATTCCAGAATCTGGGAATCCGCGAGTCTTCCGGGGTGGATCCCTCGCTTCTGGGAGCGCACAGCAGCTCTTCTCCGTTTCTAGCGGGTCAGCCGTATCCTTCTTTACATACCGGGCACGGTTCGTCTCTGATTAACGGCTGGGGTGACGAATCCGGGCGCTCTTCGCCGTATCCGTCGCAGCTGGGTACTCCAGCTATGGGGGGCAGTCATACGAATCTTTTGAGCTCCCAGGTCGGAGTTTCGGTTGGATTGGCCCGTTTGGAGTCTCAATGGAGGTATGTTGATACTCAGGGCGTTATTCAGGGCCCGTTTGGTTCTGTGGCCATGTTCCAGTGGTATGCGTCTGGTTACTTCCAGCACACTCTGCAGATTTGTAGAGTGGGGACGAGTGCGGAGCCGTTCGGCATCAATGAAAAGTTTATCACGCTAGGTGACCTTATTGCAAAGGTGAACGAGTTTCAAGACCCGTTTGGGGCCTTTGACCGGCTGCTCGCAGCCGGGCCTGTTGCTCAGCCCGTCGATTCATCGCTGCTGGAGCAGCAGAAGCCTATTTCGGCAGCCAAAGTGGAAACTGGAGATTTTACTCATGATGAAATCCTGCAGCTGAAGGACCAGGACGGCGGATTCTACAGGGAAGTGGTTGTGCAGGTACCGGTGAGCAAACGAAACCTCGAAGAGCTAGATTCGGCTACCCAGATTGACACCAGTGTTCCCGAAACTCGAAAAACAGTGGTCGAAGCAGCTCCTCCTGTGGCTCCAGAACCCCCAAAGCCAAACGTTGAGAAGGTCAAGACGGAAGCTGAGAAGGCTCAGGATGTAGAGTCCAAGCGCAAACAAAAGGCAGAAGAAATGGCTAAAAAGCTGTTGAGGGAACAGGAGTTGCAAGAGGAAGAGAGGAAAAAGAGAGAGGAATTACGTAAGTTGAAGAAGCAGCAGAAAGAAGCACCCAAGCCACAAGAAAAGGGAACCAAGTCATCTGTAGAAGAACAATCAGCAACAGCCGATGATCAGAACTTGGTCAAGTCGGAGATTACAATTGAGAGCACAGCCCCCAAGGCACCAGTGGCTCCGTGGGCCAACAAGACCCAAAGGCTCGAGAGCCCCCGGATTTCTATTGCTGAGCTTCAGAAGAAAGAAGAGCTTGAGCAAGCTAAGAGGGACCAGGAACATGAACGCGCAGAGCGTGCGCTCGCTTCGCAGCTCCAAAAACAAATTCTAAAGGAGGAGAAGGCTCAGAAGGATCTCAAGTCTGTCCTCACCTGGGCTGATAAACCTGCGCCTCCTCCTGTCCCCGTGGAGATTCAACCGCCGCAACCCAAGAAGGCTGCGGCTAACAAGGACACCAAGAAGAAGACCAAGGTCTCAGGCACTTTCCCAGTAGAAGCCCTGAAAGAGTTTAACAACCCATCTTTCATCGAAGAACAGACGAAGCTTTGGGAGAATGCTCAACGGGAAAAAGCACTGCGTGAAGCTTCTACCATCACTACCACTACTCATACGAGGGACGACGGCAACGAGTGGACCACTATCACTTCGAAGTCAACAAATTCGAATAATAACGTTCAACCAAGAGTGGTCAATCAACCAAAATCCTACATCAGTCCTGATAAATTGAGAGTGGTTGGTGGTACCTCGCATAAGCAGATAGGCTCGTTTACCAGTAACCCAAATCTGAAGAACAAAAGTACAACGGCTGCCACAGCAGGCAGTAGAATCTCTTACCGCCAAAACTTCTTGAGGTGGTGCAGATCGCAAATGAAATTAAACCCTAATGTAGAAACGAACAGCGTGCTAGAGGTTCTATTGAGTTTACCTGCGGGCTCTGAGGCGAAGGAAATCATTGCGGATACCATCTATTCCAACAGCAGTACCATGGATGGTAGACGCTTTGCCACAGAGTTTATCAAAAGACGTCTTGAGTGTGAGAGACTAGTCAAGGACCCGCTGACTTGGAGTGAAGCACTTGCTTTGCCTGAGGGGACAGAGGACGACTGGGAATTTCAAGTCGTCAGCAAGAAGAAGGGCAGGAGAAACAGAACTGAGTGATCTATCTTGCTTTGTAGAGCTATATCATGTATGTACATTACGACTTGACGACAAGTATGCATATTTTACTGTATCAATCTACCGTTACCATCAAGCTTCAATTCCCATTCTTTAATACAAACTTCCTTGCGCTTGAAAATGGAATCATAACGTCTGGAAAGCGCCTGGTTAAAGCAGATTTCTCTACAAAGCGCAACAAACATTTGTGCCCATCCTGATTGTGCCTTTTCGGCTTCCATCATGGTCTCTTTGAACTCAACCTCGGCCAATTTGACCTCGTTTTGGTAACGCTGCCAGTATTCATCACCAATTGAACCACTTTTGTATAACATGTTGATTTGAGGCTCTAGTTCCTTTAGTTTGAACGATCTTCTAATCGCTTCAGCACCTCTATTCAGTAGCAGAGCCTTGAAGACTTTCTCATGGACAGGCTGCTGTTCACTAATCTGTTTGACTTCGAAGAAAAGCTTTCTGGCCTCATTCTCATCGAAAATGGAAGGCAATTCTGCCAGTTCTCTGATCCGTCTCTTTCTGTACTGGGATGCAAAGATCATCAAGTAGATGATCAGCAAAGCTCCATAGATTAGAGGAGTGTAAACGGACACTATCTTGGTCTCAACATGTTCTTCTGCCTCGAAAAAAGTACTACCACCACTGCTGGAGTCGTTGAAGGACATACTCAAGTGCTTAGGAGGCCTCTAAACCTAAATTTCGATGTTTCCAAGTGTAGAGTGTTGTATAGCCTGTCTGTTCCATGGCGCGATTCTCACTTATACTATATAAAAGCTCTTGAACAGCCCATCAAGAAGAAAGCTCACACTAAAGGTCTAAAAGTCTATATAGGATCAAGATGATAGTAAGATTTAGATCCAAGGATGGTATGCAAAGAGTGTCCTGCCAGGAAAGCGAAACTTTCGGTCGTTTAATTCAGAAGGTCTATCAAGGTTTGAGCCCGAATGCTGATGTCGCTTCGATTACCGTTGGTAACAAACCAGATCAAGTCAACGAACCTATTGCTGGTATTGCTGGCCGTACTGTAGATGACTTGGGCTTGAAACATGGGGACATTGTCTATCTTGCATACCAGGAGAAGCAGGATGGCAGTTACGCCACTGGGGCGGCTGAGGGGATGGCCAGCAAGAATTTGGATTCGGTGAAAGTAGCACCCGTGAGCGGCTCTGGTCCTCTTCGAGTGAAAGAACTGCCTGTGGATGAGGAGCTGGAGAAATTGGATGGGTTGATACCTCGCAAGAGGTCAAGTCTCTGCAAACATGGGGACCGTGCCATGTGTGAGTATTGCTCACCATTACCACCTTGGGACAAAGAGTACCATAACGAGCGAAGCATCAAGCATATCTCTTTCCACTCTTACCTGAAGCAGCTGAATGAACACACGAACAAAGCTAATGGCAGCTCGTATATCGCTCCCTTGTCGCAGCCCAATTTCAAGATAGACAGAAATTGCCACAATGGCCACGAGCCGTGGCCCCGTGGTATCTGTTCCAAGTGCCAACCCTCCGCTATCACACTGCAGCAGCAAGAGTTCAGAATGGTAGATCATGTTGTGTTCCAGAAAAGTGACTTAATCAACGAGTTCATAGAGTCATGGAGGACCACCGGTACCCAGAGGTTCGGATATATGTACGGTACTTACCAGGTGTATGACGCCACGCCGTTGGGTACCAAGGCGGTAGTTGAGGCAATTTACGAGCCCCCACAGCACGATGAGCAAGACGGGCTAACGATGGATATGGACCAGGTGGCCCAGGAAATGACCCGCGTCGATACTCTGGCAGAGCAGATGGGTTTACAGCGGGTCGGCCTCATCTTCACGGACCTGACCGACGCTGGATTTGGTGACGGCTCCGTGCTGTGCAAGAGACACAAAGACTCCTTCTTCCTTTCCTCGCTGGAGATCATCATGGCTGCCAAGCACCAGCTCAGACACCCCAACGTCTGCAAGTTCAGCGAACAAGGCGTGTTTTCCTCCAAGTTCGTGACTTGCGTCATCTCGGGAAACCTGGAAACAGAGATCGACATCGCATCATACCAGGTCTCTACAAGCGCCGAAGCTCTAGTCGATGCTGACATGATAAGCGGCTGCACCCACCCCTCCATGGCATACATCAACGAGCCCACCTCCGAAAGATACGTCCCCGAGATTTTCTACATGAAGAAGAACGAATACGGACTCACTGTCAAAGAGAACGCCAAACCCGCGTTTCCAGTTGACTACTTGCTGCTCTCTCTAACCCACGGCTTCCCCAAGGACAACTCCGACGCCCCTCCAGTATTCAATACAACGGCTGGATTTCCCTGGGCAAACCGACAAGCCATGGGCAGATCTCAAGATCACTACGAATTGAAAACCTACCTGCTCGCTACAGCCCAAAGCGGAGACTTCAATGCGCTACGCGACAAGATCTCTAACTTCCAGCTACTACTCTACATCCATTCTCTCGACATTCTTGCCCCAGCAGAATGGCTCCTACTCGTCGCAGCTGCATCCGCCGGCCAACCTGAGCAAGCCGAACAAGCACTCTTGCAATTGGTGTCCTCCCCAGGCTGGCAAACCCTGACAATGATCCTCCAGGAGAGCTGAATGGTCCATCGAATTGGTATTATTCTTGTCCTCAGGCGTTACCCGTCCACACACACCACGTACTTTTCTGGAACGTTCGGGGAGTTCACAGACGGTGGAAAAATTTTCGTTCCAGGTCGATGAGCAGCGAGGCCCTCTGTAGTAGTAGGCTCAACGTTGAGGTGTCAGCAGTAAGAGCTGGCAAGACCAGGAACTGAATGGTTTATCCTGATAGTATTTAACTTTGGTTTTATTTGGATTTGAATCGCTGTTCAGGAATTTTCTTTCACAGAATCAGACGCAAGAAATAATAGATACGAAAAGTTACTATGAGTACTCCATTTGGTCTAGATCTAGGTAACAACAACTCTGTGTTGGCCGTTGCTAGAAACAGAGGTATTGACATTGTGGTCAATGAAGTTTCGAACCGTTCCACTCCATCTTTGGTTGGTTTTGGCCAGAAAAACAGATTCTTGGGTGAGGCTGGTAAGACCAAGCAGGCTTCTAATGTCAAGAACACTGTGGAAAACTTGAAGAGAATCGTGGGTCTAGGTTACTCCGACAAGGACTTCCAGGAAGAATCCAAATTCTTCACCAGCAAGCTTGTGAAGCTAGAGGACGGTAAAGTGGGTGCCGAGGTCAAGTTGGGTGGCGAGACAAAGGTGTTTTCTGGTACGCAGCTAGCTGCGATGTTTATCGACAAGGTCAAGAACACTGTTATCGATGAGACCAAGGCGGTTGTGACCGACGTGTGTTTGGCCGTTCCTTCTTGGTACACCGAGGAACAGCGTTACAATATCGCAGATGCTGCAAGAATTGCTGGCTTGAACCCCGTTAGAATTGTTAACGACGTTACTGCCGCGGCTGTTTCTTACGGTGTCTTCAAGACAGACTTGCCAGAGGGTGAGGAAAAGCCAAGACATGTTGCTTTTGTCGACATTGGCCACTCTACTTACACTTGTTCCATCATCGCTTTCAAGAAGGGTGAGGCTAAGGTGTTGGGTACCGCTTACGACAAGCACTTTGGTGGTAGAAACTTCGACCGTGCCATCACCGAACACTTTGCTGATGAGTTCAAGACTAAGTACAAGATCGATATCAGAGAGAACGCCAAGGCTTACAACAGAGTTCTAACTGCTGCTGAGAGATTGAAGAAAGTTTTGTCTGCCAACAGTGCTGCTCCATTTTCCGTGGAGTCTGTCATGAACGACATCGACTGCTCTTCGCAAATGACGCGTGATGAGCTGGAAGAATTGGTCGCCCCTTTGTTGGAGCGTGTTACTGAGCCTGTCACCAAGGCTTTGGCTCAAGCCAATTTGACTGCTGATGACGTCGACTTCGTCGAAATCATCGGTGGTACTACTCGTATTCCAGTTTTGAAGGATTCCATTTCTAAGGCTTTTGGTAAGCCATTGTCCACTACCATGAACCAGGATGAGACCATTGCCAAGGGTGCCGCTTTCATCTGTGCTATCCACTCCCCAACTTTGAGAGTCAGACCATTCAAGTTCGAAGATATTCACCCATACTCTGTCTCCTACTACTGGGACAAGCAAGTCGAGGACGAGGATCATCTAGAGGTTTTCCCAGCTGGTTCCTCTTTCCCATCAACCAAGCTAATCACCTTGCACCGTACCGGTGACTTCACTATGGAGGCTAAGTACACTAACAAGGAAGAGCTACCAGAGAACACCCCAGTTGACATTGCCAAGTGGGAAATTACTGGTGTCAATGTGCCAGAAGGCCAAACTTCTGTTCCTGTCAAGTTGAAGTTGAGATGCGATCCATCCGGTTTGCACATCATTGAAGATGCTTACACCTTAGAGGATATTGTAGTCAAGGAGGAAGTCCCACTACCGGAGGATGCTGCAGAAGACGCTGAACCAGAGTACAAGGAAGTCACTAAGACCATTAAGAAGGACACTTTGACTATCACGGCTCACACTTTCGCATACTCTCCAAAGCAGTTGAACGAATACATAGAGCAAGAAAACGAAATGCTTGCTCAGGATAAGTTGGTCGCAGAAACTGAAGACCGTAAGAATGCTTTGGAAGAATACATCTACACCTTACGTGGTAAGCTTGACGAAGAGTACTCTGATTTTGCCTCTGACTCTGAAAAGAAGAAGCTAACTGATATGTTGACTAAGGCTGAGGACTGGCTATATGACGAAGGTTACGATTCCATCAAGGCCAAGTACATTGCCAAGTACGAGGAACTTGCTTCCTTGGGTAACATCATTAGAGGCAGATATTTGGCTAAGGAGGAAGAAAAGAAGCAAGCTCTAAGATCCAAGAACGAAGCCGCCAAGATGGCTGAACTATCAGAGAAACTTGCTGCTCAAAGAAAGGCTGAGGCTGAGTCCAAGAAGGATGCCGAAGGCGATGTTGAATTGGACTAATCCAATTCAAAAAATTTCATATGAGAGAACCATTCAATTCTATGTTATAGATGAGTATTATATATAATGATGATAAAAATATCAGACTAAAATACTTTTATGTGTTTATAATATGCATTTATGAATGTTTATGAATGTTAGTACGTGCTTGTGGCTAGGTCCTTAGGCGGAAGCTCTTTTCGCCTGTTTTTCGAGTTTCTTCCTGGCTTCAAACTCGGCAAAGGCTCTTATATAGACGGGTATATCTTTCCAAGCCTCTTGGTCTTCCTGGGCCTCCAATTCGGATTCCAGATTATCTGGCTTTTGAGAATGGTGGGCTGCATTTCTTTGCTTGGCTTCTAAAACGCTCTTGGGCAGCGGCTTGTTTCTAGTCGGGAAGAGGCTAGCTACAGATTGACCACTCTTTTCCTTTGCCTGCTTATCGAATCGGATTTTTTCTGTCTTGAGGGATTCAGGAACGTTCTTAAGAGGAAGTAATGCCAACGGAGGATTCCAATTAGCTGGCCACTTCTCCTTAGTCTCCTTGATTCGACTGGCAGCCAGTTTCCTCTTTTTCTTCCAATCCTTGACATCCTCGTTAAACAGCTCCCACACGCAATTCACACATCCAGACATGCAGCAGTTATCTGGCTCTACAGGCTTTGCTGGAACTGCTACGCCAGCTATCTTTTTTGCATTGCCTGCCAGCATCCTACTAGTTGATGTTGGAGCTTCACCCTTCAATCTTCCACCAAACACTGTGGACATCCTTTCTTCAGATGTCCCATGCAGTCCCTCAGTGTTGCCTTCGAACGTCATCTTGCACCTTGTAGTAGAGGTCAAATTACGAGCCCATGAGTTTGGAGAAACTGACCAATCTCTCAATATATTGTACCGGTTCGTCTTCAGGGCTACCGGCACTCCAGCCCGACTAAGTGCTCTCTTTAGACAGTACATTTCGACCCAGTTCCCATTACTGTGTAATGTAACTCTAACGCTCTTCAACTAGATCGCTCGGGCTTTATCTTCGCTCTGTAGATTCGCTAACTATTGAACAACGTATAACTATAAAGACGTCTTAAAAAGATTGATAACAAACATCTTTTGAGCTTAAACGTTTTCTTCTCGGAAAATCCTGCGCTTCCAGACCTTGGTTCGAGTAAAACTCTCAAGCGAGTCCTTTTCGCCAGTGACCACCCAATTGGAATCAGAATAAACCCATCCTATGGGTCTCCAACAATCGTCGAGCCACTCCCAACCAGCAGGTAGGCCTTCTTGAAATTCCCATGGTGATTTACACCTAACCACTTGGTCGCCGATACTCATGCAAAAATTTGGCCTTTCGAAGCTTAGCATCTTGGAAGACCAGCCTTCATCTCTCCATTTTCGCTGATTCTCATGAATCGTGAAATCTATTATTGCTATGTCTTCGTGTGAGGCTGAATTTGGGTTCTTACCGCTAATCGGTGCGGTCCTAGGGTACAACTTCTGTAACTGCAGTTGTAGTCTATGCCCCCTCAACCACTTTAAAGTGTCTGTGCGAGGAACGTAGTTGACAGAGGGACAGAAATCTATAGCTGTTTGAGCGTCAATCAGGTTTGGTAAGTGAATTCTGCTCTTCTCTCCTTCAAATAGCGAAGAGATTGCGTAGTACGCCTGACGAACAGGATATACTCTCCAAAACAGCTTCAAAGTGCATTGAAACCAGGTTGAATGATACAGCAAAGCAGCAAACGTGATATACATCACATATGTCCTGATGGTTACCACTCTCATCAGCAAATAATGGATTACCGTGAAGATGACAACCAGCCTTGTCAAATTCTTACACCGTCTCAGGTCCACTGCACGCCCCAGCACTTCTGAACGCATGGTAGCAAGTTTGTCCAGCACGGACTCGAGGACAATGACTATGTCATCGAGTGTCGGTGGCTCTGAGTCTCTCAGGTCCTGATAGACAGTTAACACATAGTATGCAAAGGTGTACACAAGTACTGCGGAACCCATCACACCTAACCACAGGGTAAAGATAGTCCCAACCTTGAGATTTTCTAACGATCTGCCACCGAGATCACCTAAGGATAGCATGTTGATAACAAAATATATCATGACCAAATGAATGAACGGTAAACAGATGTCATCACATATCCACATTATATTATTAAGAGTGCCATCCACGATTATCAGTGGCAGATAGAACCTATAAAGCGCACTTGACACTTTTCCTGGAGTAACAAACGTCAACGTAGGTTTTTGACCATGGTTGTACATAAACTTCGCATGACAACGGTAAACTTTCTCTGATTCTCGTTTACTCTTCATCTGGTAACAGAAGGTCTGAGGCAGCCTTGGTTATTCTTACAATAATGCAGTCGTCGTGAAGGCCTTGACCGGATGGCGTAGAATGGGAGATAACGGGGTATTGACAGAACTATCGTTCCTTGGCGTTGGAGATTTATGATGCTCTTATCAAACTCCTTCAGTTACCAATTCTATCAAAATACATGCCCCAGATTTCAGATTGTGTTTTGAGTGTAGTTGAGCCTGTGGTTTGTCTGGGCTATCCGTCATTGGAAGTGCGCTGCGATGAGCTAGTTTATTGGTGTTATAACATAGGCTAAAGAGATAGGTCGATCAACATTCCATCCAGCATGGGAAACGTTCCAATGGGGAAGTCTAAAGTGGTTAGGAAACTCCCTTCTGTCAAAACGCTATCTAGGAAGCAAATTAAGACCACTGTATATGTGAAGACAAGTACGCCCTACATCAGTGCTCTCAAAAGAATAAGAAAATTCCTTGCAGATCTACCCAAGAGTGGATCCAGTTATGTAGTGGTACTAGGCATGGGAAAAGCAACTGAAAAGACCCTATCGCTTGGGTGTCATTTTGAGCAGCAACTGGGCAAGAGAGTCGATGTGCTGACCAAAAGTGTGGAACTGCTAGATGAAGTGGCCATAGAGGTGGAGAGCGAAGGAGATGAGGAAGATATAACACAAGACAGGGATCGCGAAACGATCCTTAAGAAGCGCACAATTAGCGGAATCGAGCTGCGGATCTATCCTTAATTTCATTCATTATAATCTACATAGAAGTCTGAATCATAGTCTTGGAGAGTTGGTTCACCTCTAGAGCAGCTTTCGAGCGTTTGGCCATATACCCTAGTTCCTCAATCTCTCTCTTTATCTTGTTCTTCTTATTGAATGGCTCATACCTGGGTAGTAGTTCGTTGCACAGTGCTGCACACTCAGCGTATTTTCGCTGATAATACAGCCTCTGGCAAAAGCTGCTCAGCTTCTGTCTAGTGTTCTTAATTTGGAGGGAATTTTCTGAGTCCCTGAGTAATGTTTTATAATCCGCTGTGTCCATCCATCCTATTTCGGTTCTCCTGGGACCCTTCTCTATCTCGAAATACTCATGTAACTGCCTTTGATATTCTTCATCCGACTGACCCTTCCGTATTTTGGATTTTCCAGTAGCCTTACGCACTACTACCTCTCCTGACGTTTCATTCAATGAGATTGGCTTAGTTACGGACTGGTTTTTGACACCGTTGGTCCTAGAATATCCACTTGCATCATCAGCTAACCTGGCGACTGTTACTTCAGGCATTATTGAAAGAAGTCTTTTGGATTTGACTATAAGACTGCCTACCAAGCGCATGTGTCTAGCTGTATAGCTTTGATCTAGAATGTTACTTACTTATAGTTGTTTTCCGATGGCCTCGTCGACGCATTACGCTAGAAACAATCGAACTTGGATGGCAGAATCGTCGTAATGACTTTCTTGACAATCTTTCTCAGGTGCTTGACTGTCAAGGAACTCGTAAATCACCACACCAAAGTCCAGGTGTTCGTGTTCTCCTAGAACAATCATCGGAGCATGCCAAACGCCTGCACCATAGGTGACAGCCTGATTTCCCTTGCAAGTAAATGCCTTGATTGTAGAAAGGGCTGGAGTTTCAGTGGTTGGGTCTTCAAGAGCAACTACCACCAAGTAGGATACTTCGGAGCTGGGACGACCCATAGGCAAGAACGTTTGGGAGCTGAAAGGATGCTTTTCAAGCACTTTAATAGAATGTTCTGCGATTGGCGACCCTTCGTTTCCATTGTCACTGAAGAGTCTCTTGAGATGCGGCTGGGGAAAACATCTAAAGAGGTTCCAACTTGGAGTCTTTGAGAATGGGTACCTTTTCTCGATTTCACTGACTCCTAGGAGTTTAATTGCGGTACCTTGGTTAGCCGTCTTCATCGAATCATCTAGCTGGAGAATTGATTCGTCAGGGGAAATTATCGAGCCATAAGGACTGAAGCCGGGAATCGTTAACGGTTCTGCCGTAATGAGCACCATTTTTTTTTATCGACTTTCTTGGCAGGTCTGCTTTCCTTTGATAATCAGGATCTTCACAAGACGTATCTGGTATTCTGACTAAATCGCTAAAAAAATTGCAGTAACGACATGAATGGATTTCACTATCGCTTGCTTTAGACCGTTGTTGCTCGGTGCCTTGATACCCTTTCAGCATTCTAGTCTTTGTATATAAACCGTCGGTGAGGTGGGAGTTTACTCGTTTGAAATATTGAGATAATCTACAGCTTAAGATACTGTGCGTACATTTGCCGTAACATCATACTTAAGTGAAGTTCTTAGTTCTCTATTTTATGGTTAGTTCTTTGATATTTGACATTGTGCTCTCCTGTCAAACCTTCCGTCGACCGGCTACAACAGCGCTGAACCTAAGAGTGAACAAAGTGGAGGGAAGCCAAAGTTGCCCAAATGGTCACTGAAGATGATGTTGAACAATGGAAAAAAACCAAGACCATTGGGATTATTGGTCTAGGTGATATGGGGTTGTTATATGCCACAAGGTTTTCAGCAGCTGGATGGAATGTAGTGTGCTGTGATAAAGAGGAGAATTATGAGTCCTTGAAAGCCCAATTTGGTGGTTCAAAATTCAAGATACTACTTAATGGGCATTTTGTGTCTAGATTGAGTGACTACATCATCTACAGTGTCGAAGCTGAAAATATAGGGAAAATTGCTAAGCTTTATGGGCCCTCCACTAAGGTAAATGCGATTGTTGGGGGTCAGACTAGTTGTAAAACTCCTGAAATTGCTGCATTTGAAACTTATCTTCCTACGGACACTGACATAATCACCGTTCATTCCCTGCACGGACCCAAAGTCTCCACTGAAGGTCAGCCGCTGGTTATAATCAAGCACCGGTGCTCTCGTCAGGACTCAATTGACTTTGTGGAGTCGCTGATGTCCTGCCTCGGCAGTAAGAAAGTGTATCTCTCTTATGAAGAACATGACAAAATTACGGCAGATACGCAGGCTGTTACACATGCGGCGTTCCTCAGTATGGGGGCTGCATGGGCAAAGATCAAGATATATCCCTGGACATTAGGGACTGATAAATGGTATGGTGGATTGGAGAACGTAAAGGTCAACATCTCTCTAAGAATTTACTCAAACAAATGGCATGTCTATGCAGGATTAGCCATCACGAATCCTGCGGCGCACCATCAGATATTACAGTACGCTGCTAGCGCCACAGAACTGTTTTCACTTTTCATTAAACACAATGAGAAAGAACTTACCGACAGGCTGTTGAGAGCTAAGGAATTTGTGTTCAAAAACCACACGGGGGAATTATTGCTTGATGACAAGTTGCTCGACAAGTACTCTTTGACGCCCAAGCAGCACATTAATGAAGGCCAACAACCCGTTCCCAACTCACATTTATCATTGCTTGCAATTGTGGACTCGTGGTATCAACTAAGCATAAACCCCTATGATCATATGATATGCTCAACTCCTTTGTTTAGGATATTTCTTGGCGTGTCCGAATACCTATTCCTCACTCCGGGCCTGCTAGAACAAACAATCAAGGCCGCAATACATGATGAATCTTTCAGAAGTGACGACCTGGAGTTTGTGCTTTCTGCTAGAGAATGGAGCACGATTGTGACGTTTGCCAATTTTGACCTTTACAAGAAGCAGTTCGAGGTCGTCCAAAATTTCTTCGAGCCCATGTTTCCTGAGGCGAACAAGCTTGGTAATGAAATGTTGAAGACAATTGCCAGTCACTCACGCTGATGATAAAGAAAAACGATTTGTTTACATATGCTGGTTTGTATATCTTCTTCCAGAAGAAGACTTCTAAATTATGCTACTTATTTTCACTTCCTCAGTCTTTTCCCGCTTGGTTCTAAGTCCTCTGTATGACAAATATCCAAGCTTCTCTTGAGTACTGGACCCTTAGTATTAAAGTCCCCATCGCATGCAATAAGACTGTTCTTTGTACAGCTATCCTCGACCGAACTTCCAACCGTATTCGAAACCAACTCCACCTGTCTGCTCTCACGGTAATAATTCTTCACCATCTGGTAGTCCCCCGGCACTAGTGACCCCAGAAGCTCCGGGAACTGAGCTTTAAACTCCTTACAAATGATCCTGTTCCAAGCATGGGTAAATTTTGATTTATCGCAGTCCGTGGGATATCCCCCAACTGTGCTTTTCTCGAAGAAGTGCCTCCAAACATGATTCAAAAATGGCATTAATCCGCAATCTACTAGAACACAGTTCAAATGCGTCAGTGAAATGTTCCTGTTTGTCGGGTATAAATCGTTCGGGGTCAAGCATCTCATAATAATAGCTGGGTCTTCCTCGGGACCAATAAACAACTTCAGATATAGCTCCATGGATGTTGAGGGTTCATTAAGGACCAAGTGCCAAATGTGTAAGTTGGAATCCTGTGGTTTCAGATGGTACAAAACATGTGTCTTATCATATATGTGAGCGCTACAGCGAGTCAGATTTTTCCATTCTCTCAAAATCCGTCTGGTTAGCAAGCTTACCATCAGTAGACCGTTCCAAAGCCAGATAATCTCCTACCTTGTGTCAACTTTAAGTGTATTTGTATACCTTGAGATGCCTTCTCTTGGTTTTCCACCAATTTCTCGCTCCAAGCCCTAAAAAGGTAGCAGAACCCTAACATGCGGGTAACCAATTAAGGTGTCCGAATTTCCCCTGTTACCCGCCCATAATTTCGGACACAGGGTCCATAAACTGTTGATCCACTTTTATCGTTCTTGGGCTAAGCTAATAGAGGTAGTAATCAAGGTGAAATGGACCAGAATAAAGGACGCTCTCGCTAGATCTACTGGATCGGTCTGATCTCTCAATTAATACACTTTTGCATTTTTCACTCATACATTGGGTCTTGGTGGTTGACTGAATCCGAGTTTCTATTATAGAGGCCACATCATCGGACTACTTGGAACTGAATAGCGTGCAGGATGGGGAACTTCTTCAGCTCTATGTTTGATAGGCTCTGGGGAGTGAATAAGGAGCTCCGGATGTTGATCCTGGGACTAGATGGTGCAGGAAAGACGACCATATTATATAGATTACAAATCGGCGAGGTGGTGACGACGAAGCCGACGATCGGGTTTAATGTGGAGACTTTGACTTATAAGAATTTAAAGCTAAACGTATGGGATCTGGGTGGACAGACCAGTATCAGACCGTACTGGAGGTGTTATTATGCGGATACCGCCGCTGTGATATTCGTGGTGGACTCTACCGATAAAGATCGTATGTCCACCGCTTCAAAAGAACTGCATTTGATGTTACAAGAGGAAGAGTTACAGGATGCTGCCCTGTTGGTTTTCGCCAATAAGCAGGATCAGCCTGGGGCCCTCAGTGCGAGCGAGGTGAGCAAAGAATTGAACTTAGTTGAACTAAAAGATAGGAACTGGTCCATCGTTGCGTCCAGTGCCATCAAGGGTGAAGGTATCACCGAGGGTCTTGACTGGCTCATTGATGTCATAAAAGAAGAACAGTTGTAGCTTCATCTACGTAATGTATCTAGCTTGCAAAGAATTAATGATTTTGCTTCAACGAAAATTAAAGGCGTGAAAGACATCGGTTGAACCATTAGAAGCTATATTCAGCGACATACAAGCCTTCTGAGCCATCCAGTAGTCTGATATGGTACTGAGGTTTGCGTTTCATGGATCATGGAGGTTTTTTCGTCTTTCCCAGAGGCCATTGAGACTCAATTCCGTCAGAAGCCTACTCATCCCCATAGGCGGTATTTTCTATCTGTCACAGTTGCATAATAATAAATACCGGCTTCTAAATGAGAGTTTGAAACCTGATTCTCGTGGTGATACCTTTGAGATGGGGCTGTATTTGTCCTCCCAGCAGGAAATTCAGGAAAGGATTATCGAAGCCAGGGCTAGGAAACTAGAACGCTGCCGTAACGTATTCACATTATACAGCAAAAAGCTATTTTTCATTATCAAGGACAATGTGATAGAGCCTATCTTCACAGTGCTTCGATTTCTGGAACTCTCTGCCATATTCATTCCCGTACTACTAGCCTACCCTGTATCCTTCTTCGGCAAGCACCAGGCGGTTGATGGAGATGGGAAGATATTGGAAACTCGCGGCTCGTTATTATGGTACACAATATTACGTAAAGCATTGGAATGGGCTGGTCCCAGCTTCATCAAATTAGGTCAGTGGGCGGGTTCACGAACAGATATGTTTTCCCAAGGGCTGTGCCATGAATTGGGTAAATTGCACAGTAATGCCCGTCCTCATTCTTTGGAGTATACTAAGGAGAAGATTTGCCAGAACCTTGGAGATCAGTACCAATTTGAAGAAATATTTGATGAGTTTCGAGAGAAACCTTTAGGCGTGGGTGCCATAGCACAGGTCCATGTGGGTAAGCTTTCAGAGAAGTTTCTAACCACTTATTATAACGGGAAAGTAGAAAAAGATCTAAGTCGATGGTGTGCGGTCAAAGTAATACACCCACATGCCAATAGGCAAGTTAACAGGGATCTGAAGATCATGACTTTCTTTGCCAACGTCATAGATGTTATACCGACTATGGAATGGCTTTCGCTCCCCAGCGAAGTCGAAAACTTCAGTATATTGATGCGGTTGCAACTGGATTTGAGGATTGAGTGCTTGAACCTTGAAAGGTTCAATGAGAACTTCAAGGATTCTAAGCAGGTCAAGTTCCCAACTGGATTCCCGCAATTATCGTCACGAGATGTGCTTTTTGAAGAATATATCCATGGTTTTCCTATGGAGCAGTTTCTGAGCGTCAAAGATCAGCTCAAGGACGTTGAACTTTGCCAGGAGGTTAGTAACCCATTCATTGATGCTTTCTTGCAAATGCTCATTTTGGATGACTTTGTCCATGCGGATCTGCACCCGGGGAACGTCATGATTCGGTTTGTGAAGTTAAATAGATACGGTACTAAGATCGTTTCTACCGAGGAGGAAAGTTTCCAGATAGTTCACTCACTCAAGACCAAACTACGTGAAAAGGACCCGAACTTCGTCGAAGATTTCAAGAAGGTGCTGACCGATTACCTTCCTCAAATATGCTTCATCGATGCAGGACTCATTACAGAACTCAACAAAAAGAACCGTATAAACTTCATTGCTTTGTTCAACGCCCTAGCGAGGTTTGACGGGTATCAAGCAGGAGAACTGATGATTGAACGTTCAAGAACACCGGAGACCGCCATAGACAAAGAGGTTTTCGCTATAAAGGTTGAAAAATTGGTCAATAAAGTTAGAAAGCGTACTTTCACACTCCGGACAGTATCCATAGGTGATTTACTAGATCAAATGCTTTCCATGGTTCGTGCCCATCACGTCAGAATGGAGGGTGATTTTGTTTCTGTCGTTGTGGCAATCCTACTATTGGAAGGCATCGGAAGACAACTGGACCCAGATTTGGATCTTTTCGCAAGGTTCGTATCCTACGTTTTTATTAATGGCTTTCCACCAATCAACACTTACTAACATGTTTCGATTCAGTTCCCTACCGATCCTACGAGAGTTCGGTTTACAGCGCGAAAGTACAAGTTTGTTACACGATGCAAGCACACTATCAATGCTTAAGATATGGGTCGGACTCGAAGTCCGCTATTTGATGACTACATCAGCCAAGAAGATTTTTGATCTGGTCAAAACTGATCAACTTTGTCCCAACTATTAACCTTTTACTAACCTCAAGATCTAAGCTTTGATTAAGACGCTACACGTGGGCGGGGGGGGTGGGGCGAAGGCTAATTAGCCGCTCAAGGCATGTGGTAATATATCAGTCCCTAATGTTGATTACTATACTCAAATACATTCTATATAGCTGTCTAATAGTTTAATAGCTCTAGGTCTTTAGGTGAGATATAGAGCCCGGTGCTTCATATATAAGCAGTTACGAAAATTCCAGGACACAAACTTTCTATAGCCACTTTAACTGGGCAATGAAGTTTGGGAAGACCTTTCCTAACCATCAGGTGCCCGAATGGAGTCACCAATACGTTAATTACAAGTCTCTGAAGAAGCTTATCAAGCAAATAAATCAAGAACAGGAAAAGCTATATCGTCAAAACAGAGGCGACAGCGAAGGCACGCAAGAAGGGCCGTTAAAGTCTAGAGATTCGACAAATATACAAGATAACTTCCTAGATAATGCAGAAGTGAAGAAGCTTTTGGCCTCTTTCTTCTTTGCCCTTGATAGGGACATTGAAAAGGTTGACAACTTCTACAACATGCAGTATTTGGAGTACGAAAGACGGCTGCGCAGACTAACCTCTTCTGCTCAATTCACTGATGTGAACAATGTCCTTTTGGCCCAATCTGGTATTACACTGATTCGTGGTCTGCAAATCTCTCACTTACATCCCAACGGCTCTGATTCCGGTTTTAATGGTCAAACCCAGAAGAAGGAACGTACTCCAGAAATCGCACCGAGCACGCATGATATTTCAGACGCGCTTGATGAGGTGCTAGGCATGTTACTGGAGCTCAGATCGCATTTCCGTAATCTAAAATGGTATGGTGAATTAAACAAGAGAGCGTTTATCAAGATTTTAAAGAAGCTGGACAAAAAAGCTGGAACCAACCAGCAGCAGGCCTATCTGCAAGCTAGAATCTTGCCGCTGGGATTTTCAAATGACAGTGAAGTGACTAAGAATTTAGCTATAGTTAACGAGTTCCTGGACAAGGTTTCTTTCAAAGTGAAAGGTTACAATGCTCGTGAAGCTAGCGATGTGGATAGCAACAGCTTCGACCAAAGTTTGGGTGGCATTCAAAACCCGAAGGACGTTACATACACCCTTATCGAAAAGGATGATGGTCCAGGTTTAATCAACGAGCTCACTGCTGCCTACCGCTCGGTTGTGTTGATTCCCACAAGAGTTTTGGTGAATCTGCTAAACAAATCTGCTCTTATACAATCTTTCAAGTGTGTTGACGCTCTTCTGGAGATCATTCCCTCTTTACGTGATCCGACTGACATCAACATAAGAAATTTCTTTCATCACCACGTCATTGCCTTGGGAAAGAATCATAGAAAAATTGTTGAGTCAGAGAATGGTGAACCAAATGCCAACGGGGATGGGACCCACAGGAGAGTCAATGGATTGGATAACTTAAACGCCCTCCTTCACGAAAACTCAAGCTTAGAGGCAGCTGCACCACCTTATTACACTTCAAAACTCGTTGGCGCTTTCGGGCCCGACGGCGTTAACTCCAACGACTCCTCAGCTTCGCTCATATACATCCTAAACAAATTGCCCGCTCACTTGAGACCTTGCTTGTTGCAACGAGACAATTATAAGCGGACCCCACTTCATTACTCATCTCAGTATGGTTTGGTCGAAGTGACAAAGATCATAATAGAAAACTTGAAGGAGTGGGGTGCCTGGAATCCAGACGGTCCGATCGATGACGTTTCCAACTGGGGTGACAGTGAAAGGCTTACACCTCTTCACTTGGCTGTGTTGGGATCTCACCCGCTGACTGCAACTACCTTGCTTTCATACATGAATCCATCGAAGAAGGTGAGCTCTCCACAATTACTTCATTTGGCTACAAGGCTCAATTCAGCACCCCTGATCGAGGCATTGTTGTCTGCAAGTGGATTCGATGTGAACTATCGTGACGAGGAAACACTTGAGACCCCTCTTTACGTTGCAAGCAAGCTTAACCTACTTGATGCTGCATCATGTTTGCTCAAAAATGGTGCAGACACTGAAATACCTGAGAAGTTGTTCGGCTGGTCACCCATTTTTGTAGCCGCTGCTGAGGGTTTTGGAGAGATGGTACAGCTTTTGGTTGATAACGGAGCTGAATACGTGGTATTCGATGAAAGTGGATGGACCCCTATGGAACATGCGGCCTTGAGGGGCCATTTGGATATAACCAAAATGGTAAAGATCACTAACCATCCAGAAGTCACACACCCACGAGTGCCGGTAAATGGTGACATAGTAAGAGAGGCGGAAAAGGTGGTTGATGAGCTTCAGATTAACGCGTCAGTAACTGCATCGAATAGCAAGGCTTCTGACGGAAATTCCTCGATCCACCACGTATCATCCTCAAATTCTGGAACCTTGAATCAGAGGGACTTGCTGCAGTCGTCAAGAACTGGTCAAAGCCTTCACAATAAGCCTCATGTCAATGACCTGCCTCGGCCAGTTAAGTCATTTGGTCACAGCTACCTGAGTGAAAATGAGTCCATAATTCTGATAACACTCGGCAGTAATGACACAAGGGAAACCGGTCCTGCTGTCACACTTAACAACGTTCCAGTTACTAAGGTTTCATCCACAGAGCTTGATACGGCGTTGTCTCTGCTCATCAGCTGTAGCAATGACTTGAATAACACCCCAATTCTGGTAGATTTGCCATTAGATGCGAACTTGGATCGCGTCTCTTTCAAAGTGCCATACAAGCAGGACAGCCCACATGTGGTCTACTTTGATATAGTCCCCACCTACAGTTCAGTTTCAACCAATGATGTTTATCCAAGGGAAGAGCAGTATTCAACAACGGATCTACTAGGGAGATCTCATAGCTCATTGAGTTCCAATATATCATTGACCAAGGAGACTAGGTCTCCTAAAGTTTTGGGGCGTGCTGTTGCCTTGCTAAATAAGACTGGAGCTTCTGTTGGTGTAAACCGCCGCTCACTGAATGACAGCGTTACGCTGCCCATCATTGCTAGTGAAACTTTGGAAGTTTTAGGCACAGTTTCTTTCGAGTACATGATGGTTTCACCATTCAAGCATCCTAAAATATCTTTAGGTCGTACAGAGACCTACTGGAAGTCTTTAGTCTCAACAAGGGTTATCGGGCACCGTGGCTTGGGGAAAAATATGTCCACTAAGACGTCACTACAATTGGGTGAAAACACAGTCGAGTCTTTCATTGCCGCAGCATCACTGGGCGCCTCCTATGTTGAGTTTGATGTCCAGTTGACCAAAGATAACATTCCCGTTGTGTACCACGATTTCTTGGTCGCTGAAACGGGTGTTGACATCCCGATGCATGAGCTAACCCTCGAGCAATTTCTGCATTTGAATAATGTTCAAAATCATATGGACGGATTCAATGCCGATGAAAGACGCCATTCCGTCGACGACAGTGGAGTCTTTAATAAGGCTTTCCGCAACGGTTCCAGCAGCGGTAACGCCTACTCGAACATTTCCAAAGTCTTGGAAAACAGAATGCGTTTAACTAAAACCTTCAAAGAGAAAAACTACAAAGGCAACTCTCGTGGCCACTCCATTGCCTCTTCATTTGTTACTTTAAAAGAACTGTTCAAAAAGATCCCCGCTAACGTCGGCTTCAACATTGAATGTAAATATCCAATGGTAGATGAAGCAGAACAAGAGGACATTGGGCAGATTGCAGTCGAAATGAACCATTGGGTTGACACTGTTTTGCAAGTTGTTTATGACAATGCCAACGGTCGAGACATCATGTTTTCGTCATTTCATCCAGACATCTGCGTCATGCTTTCACTGAAACAGCCATCGATCCCGATTCTATTCCTGACTGAAGGTGGAACCGCCAAGATGGCCGATGTGAGGGCGACGTCGTTACAGAGCGCAATCCGATTTGCTCGCAGCTGGAATTTGCTTGGCATAGTATCGGCGGCAGCCCCAATCATTGAGGCCCCACGACTGGCCCAGGTGGTAAAATCCAGTGGTCTGGTTTGTGTGACCTACGGTGTTGAGAACAACGATCCCGAGAACGCCAACATTGAAATGGACGCTGGAGTTGACGCTGTGATTGTCGACAACGTCTTGGCCGTGCGTAAAGGGTTGACCAAGGAGGCCTAGCGACCCCGGAACCCATTGGCATCTACCACAAGATACACGCAGGCACCACAGGAGTAGCGAGTACATACAGATTCATCCTAATCCCCAGCACCAGCGTCCCCATCAACTAAAAGTCATAAACGATTCATTAAAGCAAACATACAAACCGTTATAAATTGCTTATACATAACCTATGCAGTGGTTACAGAGAGTCTTCTAACCCTGGAAGACCCAACCTGCGAGTGTAGCTGGTGGCTAGAACTCAATTCCCCTTCCATCTCAATCAATTGCTTCATCGTAGTCTCGTCTTCGAACGTCTTCTTGATCTTGTCCACATCTTCGGAACGTTTGAAGAACAATTGGACAGATCTGGTCGAAGCAGCCTCATTGATGTAGTGGTACGCATCAGGGAAGGGCTGAATGTGTTCTACTGCACAACCGGCCATCGTGTTGTTGATGAATTTCAACAGTGTGACGTCGCTCACAGACAATGGGATATTGGCAACTACGACCGAAGAGTTTTGCATGCTAATTGATTATAAAGAGATGAATGGTGTATGACCTCTTTGACTAAGAGTGAAAGAGAAAGAAAAATTCCAGACAGACTTAACTGATTCTGCCCTTCTTATATACCCATCTTCTAGAACTCCGGGGTTCCGGCATCCCCCAAAAACTCCGGGGTAACCCGGGAGCGCCAGACCAAATTATCATCAGATATCTGACCTTTAATGAACAGGCTAGAAGCTGGCTAGAATCGGTATGATTGGTCGTCCAACGTGGACAGTATCTGGAGCGCGAATAATAGTATGGACTTTTATGTATGTATGACGTAGACTGCATCTATCTAGAGCTGGGTTTCCCCCAGTGCACATCTGGCAATGGCACAACCAGCGGAAATCGTGTCAATAATGTGCAAGTCGTGGGTGGCCAGGGCTGGATTGCACTCGACTATGTCGAGTGCCACCAGCTTGCCGGTTTCTGAAAGCCTTTCGCAGAGAAAGAGGGCCTCTCTGAGCGTCAAACCGCCTCTGACCGGGGTGCCCGTAGCTGGGACATATAGTGGGTCAACTGCGTCTACATCGTAAGAGCACATAATGGGCGATTTGCCGTCAGGGTTGATGGCTTGTAGCGCCATTTCAATGACAGTGTTGATCCCGTAACGGTCAACGTGATACATGGAGAAAGCTTTTATGCCCAGGTCACGGATGGTCTTCTTTTCGCTCTCCTCGACATCCCGAAGGCCTATGTAGGCTATCTTCTCGGGCTTCAAGTTACCGGGGACCCATCTGAGTGGTTCGGGACAGTCTTTGTCCTCATTCAGACCCAACAGGAACGAAACCGGGCATCCGTGGAGGTTTCCCGACTCGGTGGAGGCCAGGGTGTTGATATCTGCGTGCGCATCGATCCACAGCACACCGACATCAGGGTGCTGGTCGACCACTGCAGAAACGGTGCCGATGGCGATCGAATGGTCACCTCCGATGGTTAGAGGGAACTTGCCCTCCTGTAATGTGCGCTTGACGGTTTTGTAAATGAGTTCCGTTGCCTCACCGACCAAGGTCGGACGCTTTACAACCCCATACACATCATTCGAGGTATCCTGGAGCATCTGCTTGACGATCTCTTCGTTGTCGAGCGGGCGCTCGATACTGGTCTCCCATCCGAGCTCTTTCAACTGTGACTCTAGCCCGTGTTCCAGAATGTACTTTGGACCACTTTCTACGCCCATATGGCCTTGACCGCCTGCAAAAGGTGCCAGTACCAGGGCCAACTCGTTGTTTTTGCAGTATTCATATTTTGGGGGTTGCATGTTTATTGATGGTTATTAGTGCTGATCTGGGATCTGACAGCCCACCAAAAAGCGATACTAGCCCGACTTATATACCTTTGACTACCCGCTTGTAACTGCACTTAACAACCATAGCCGTGCGACCTCGAGTCTCTATTAATTGCACTTAAAGGAACCGTGTTTCACGACTGTGAGGCTTATCGGATCTGTATCAGTGCTTATCGATAAGCTCGAGCATGGGAAGACCCGGGGGCTTTTACGTCGGGGTCAGCAGTTGACTTCTTCCTCTAGGTTTCAGGCAGGCAATTGGGTGGAGACTGGGTACCACATTGTGATCAATGGTTGGTAATCAAAATGTTTATCATGGTCTAAGCTAGAGGACTTGAGCGGATTGGCTCTGGCAGTCTCGAGACTGCGTAGTCCATGAGAGTACAATTGCTTTTGGTAGGCCTTTTTACGTTGGTTTCATTGGCTTCTTCGACCCGAGCATGATAGAGGCCGGCCAGCAGAGTGAAGGGCATGTAAATGGTAACTAGGTGTTGAGAGAATTTTGAGAGAATTGAAGAGTGGCCTAGCGTATGGTATTGGTCAGGACGCTACGTCTGTTTGCACATTCGGTTTTACTCGTCTGCGGGCTTACAAAGTGTTGAACCATAACCAATCCTGGCTTTTGCACGACAAGGATATGGAAGTCCCTAGGCAGACTACGGGCTACAAGAACTTTTTCCGACCAGCTAATTGCATAGAAACACGGCCTGCCCGTTGGTTCGACCTCGATCGCCTGGCCCCGTAATGGGGTAAAACGTTGACCAAGGCAACAGGAGCATTTTGCGTGCAGAATCTGCCGATATGGACAATACTGATGTCAACGTTTTACCCTATTACGGTCGTCTCACTTTGAGCTCAGATTCTCGCATATCCCCCAACAGCATGGCTCAACAACTAATTGGACCATTCATAGGATTGCCTGCAATCTGCAAACCTAGCTACGAGATGGCTTATAAAAAGGTGATGTTCCACCTCATAAAGAAACAGAATTGGAGTCCCCCACGTCTCAGTTATTCCACAGAAAAGCCGATACGTCAGGTCGCGCCTCAAGTGAAGACTACTTTGCACGTTAGCCTACCTCCATTAAACTTAAACTTCAGGATTTGAGTCGAGCGATAGACGAGTCCAAAAAATTAGGCTCTCAATAATTGCTGAGCTGCTGAACAAAAAGTCAATGCCAGAGTTACCACTCTCATTGTAGAGCTACGTACGTCTGGCTTAGTTTAGTGTTCCAGAAATTACAACTCCCAATCAGTTTCTGAAGCGCCGTGGCGCAGTGGAAGCGCGCAGGGCTCATAACCCTGATGTCCTTGGATCGAAACCAAGCGGCGCTAATTTTTTTTCCTGCCATGTTGATGATCAGAACGTCGCCGCTACAACTGAGAAGGTCATTCGAATCTCGACGTCAATGGAAGCTCATTAACGCCGAATAGTCACAAACATCAGCCCAAATGACCGATACTAGCTCGAATTTGTACCCTTATCAACTAGACGAGGAAGACCATTATAGGAACAATCAGTACGGTCATTTTGCTTCTCTTTCAGCTGCTGGGAACGCGTTCAACATGGTATCATCTCTAAAAGAAGAGCCAAAATTACAACCAATCACTATGTCAGAGAAGGAAAACGAAGAGGAGCCGTCAGGGGTACTTGTTCCTGTAGAGGAGAAACCTACCACGGTCAAACGTATAGATGTGCTCGAATACTTAATCAACTCGCTGGCTGGAAAGGATAAATTAGCAAAGATCCTCAAATACACCTTAGATCTACTGCGGCTGCTCGTCAGCAACTCAAGGGCCGGGATTACCAAGTGGGATCCCACTGTTTTACTGTATTACAAGAAAGTTTTGAAAAACCTTAATGTACGTTCAGTATTAAAGCATCCGGTGACGATATCTAAGATTCTTTTGGTGGCCATCTTTGAGAATTTCGAATCCAAAGCGGACTTTGTCAGTCAGCAGTTGAGCACGTATCGCTATATTTTACGTTTTGGCGGGACTCCATTCAGGGTGATCAAGATGTTCAATAAACTGCAGCAAACGGAGCTTGATCGTACGAAGCTGGAGAAATTGTGGTTGAACGAGAGCTCGTTGCGAGACTTTTTGGATTTGTACTACGGTGTGTGTGATGAGATGGTCCTTTTGCACAAGCTTAAGGTATGGTCTCACCCGGGGTTATATACATGGTTCTCTAGACATGAAGCGCTGTCGTGGCAGTATGACATTATGCTGAGCCTGAAAAACGCCTGGCTTCAGTTGGACAAAATCCAGAGGAAAATCGTTGAACTAAACATACAGCAGCAGGTGAGGGCGAAAGCTTTGAAATTATCGGAGAATTTGCAAGGTAATCCTAGCTATACTTCTCCTATACGCAGGCAACTGTTAAGCGATCTCAACAATGGCAACGGTAACGACCTTGATATTCTACAACGCATTGACCGACTCAAGCAAGAGAGGAGAGTAGCTTATTTGGATCTAATCAGACTGACTTTCGATTGCCTTGCTAACTGCACAGACATATTCAATTTGAAGACCCCACCAGGCACCTATGGTGTTTTATCACTTTGTTCCGGTGTCACCGGACTAGCAAAACTATGGATCAACGCTAAGAAAGAGTTACTAAAACAATCGGATTCTTGAAAATTTGTGTACTAATAATATTTAATTACAATGCATGCACTATCATACCCATTCCGCTTCAACTTGAGATTTTTGAAAAGTATAGTCTTTGCGATTGACAGTTGCGATCCCGTCCTTCAAGCTGCACTTCCAGCGCGCCTTGGTCCTCGTTACTTTATCGTACAAGCAAAGCATTAGGTTCTCGTCCGGGCCATCTTCTTCACCTTCAGAAATCAAATAGTCATCATCAGAGTCGTCCAACTCCGAACCAACTTCATCTGTATCTAGAAGCGCGCTTCTCTTGGCCTTTTTCGCCTCCTGTTTCAAGAATTCCGCATCCTGGCCGTTATATGATAAAGATAGCTCGATTTCCTTTGAACCTCCCAATTTGCCCTCTGCTTCCTTCTTCACATACTCTTCTTCCTCAGTATCCTTTTGCTCTGAACCATTAGCCTCATTTGTGTCTAACTTCTCCTGCGATCGCTGTTCTCTGGATGACGTGTCGATTTTGTTCGAGTCATCGTTTGGGAAGCCCGGTAATACCAAACCCTGCGACTCGTTGTTTAATGAATACTCCGAGGGAACGGCATTATTTTCGCCTCCCAAAAAGTCATTCCCATTCCCCAAATTCACCATAGTTTGTTGTAAACCTTTTTCCTGGGGGTCCCAGCTGAAATTGGCAACTCTAGTCTCCGAAAGTTTTAGTTGCCAAACTCTTTTCAGGTCTTGCAAAGTCTGCTCATCAATTCCAGCGTTCTCAAAATCCTCCCGCACTTCGTTGACCACAGAGTCCACTATAGTTTCATACACCCTGCTGGCCTCTGGATTAGACATATTTCAAGCCAGTTATATCTGATTACTCACTGGGAGATTTCACTGCCGAAAGTACCAAAAACACGCCGCACAGAATAGAAAAAAATTCTATAAGTGCTAGCCTAAGATAACACTAGCCTGGATGATACCAATCAGATTCCACTGGGCTCTCCCACTTGCTTGATTATCGCTCTCTTTAAAGTGGTCCTCGAAACGGAGAACTCGCCTCTGGCTTTGAAAGTATCCTATTTTATATCAATCCGGGTAAGGACTGCGCTATCGCCATAATAGCCTTTAAGCTAGCTCATATTTGAGCAATCCAGAGCTTTAACGAATGGCTAACTGCTCCTAATTGATCATTCAGATCGCAGTCGTCCTCTTCTTCTATTTGTTGTGCTGGTTTGTTCGTGTTTCTGTCAACAATTAAGACGCGTAAGGCTACTTGTATGAAGATCGAGCAGTGGAAAAACACACAACGTCGAGATGTCTGGTGGGCGCGCTATGAGTGATCAGTTGAATGGCATGAGCAGTCCTCTTCCGAGGACACCGGTTCAGATGACACCGATAAAGAATAGTGTATCAGAAGTGGCGGCAGCTAGCGTGGTTCTGACGAGGTCTGCGACACGATTGAAAGTGCATCCGCATGGATTGCAGGCAAAAGTAGACTCAGAGGACTCTCTTTTCTGTCAAGGATCTCCCAGGTGCCCGAATCAAGTTGAGAGATTGTCCGATAGATCTCTGGACTGTGTCAGGAGGAGTGATCTAGAGGGAAATAACAATGCACTTGAGAGGATTGACATCAACCAAATGTTTTCGGCAAGGCAAGAAGATGTCGGAAATAACAGTGGAAGAAGCTCTACCATACGCGTAAATCATTCACCCATGAGGCTGGAGATGAGTTCACCGATCAAAACGAACGGGGCCAAGGAAGAGGAGGGTCCACAGCCCAAGAGACTGAAGTTGGAACTAGAGTGCGTTCCGAACTTGGGACAGCCGGATCAAGATGATGGAAAGGAAGGTGAAGAACCGGTCGTAGGCTCGCCAGAAGTTATTGAGATGATAGATGCGAAGAGTAGTCCCATGAAGGAGTTCAGCCAGACCGAATGCGATAAAGCCCGAGAGTCGGAAGAAGGCTCTAACGGCACTCCAAGGCGGCGAGTGTCCAGTTTACATACTTTAACACCCGTTCACAAGGATGGCGACGAGTTTGACCGTCATTTGGACGACCTTGAGATGGATGGAGAATTCCACCTGATTACTAGTCGGAATGAAGAACTAATCAAGCAAGTGCACACGCTCAACAAGAAATTGAATAAGGTGATGACCAGTTGTGACGTTGCCTTTATCCATTACAAAAAAATGAGAGCTGAATACGATTCGTTAGCGGTTGACAGTAGGCAGAAACTGAGCAAAAGCTATGAAGAATTGCTAGCGGTGAGCAAAGAACGAGATAAGTTCAAAAATAAGGCAGATAAGCTGAAAAGTCGCATAGATGAATCTCACGATGAGTTTTACATGCTCAAGCAGAACCAATCGATCTTGCAGAGCAAATATGAGACTCTCATTGACGAAACGGATACTATCAAGAAGAGAAAAAGTGAGTTGAATGCTGAGTGCTCCCTTCTGAAGGAGAAGATAACAACTAAGGAACAGGAATATGAGAGTTTGAAAGAAGAACTGAAGCATGTCTCAACGCACCTGCAAGAAGTCTCTGCTAGTAGCACAACCCTGCAGCAGGAAAAGAAGGAGTTAGAGAATCGGGTCGCCGACTTACAAGAAAAATTGGCAATTAAGAATGATGAGTTTGAAAACTTGCAAACACAGCTACAGCGCACTATCAGCGCTGAACAAGGAGCAAACAATGAAATACTGGCACGCATGAATGAAGTTGTCGCTCAGAAAACTAACATAGAGGCAGAGTTCGGGGCTTTCAAGGCAGCAGCAGAAGCAGATCGTGACAATATGCAGAAGCGAACGGATGAGGCTGAAAGACAGTCGAATTCGATGGAGAAAGAGTTACAAGAGTTCAAGGACCGTTCAGAACACCTCCAGGAAGAGTTAAATGCAAAGATATCTCAGATAGAACAAATGAATAAAAGGATTGAGGAGCTCAACGATGATGCAGAGATCGGGAAAGCAGAGGTTAAAGAACTCCAAGAGGACAAACTGGAGCTAGAACGTACAAACGCTTGCCTCGAGAGCTCAATCGCAGAGTTGGAAGAGAATGTTAGAGAATGGCAGAACAAGTATCTCCAGGAAGAAAGTAAAGAGAAAGTCTCACTCGAGCTGGAGAGTATACAACTCAAGAACAGCAACGTTGAAGCTGAGCATCTGGCAGAGGTTGAACAACTGCAGAGCAATTTGAAAGCTCTGAAGGACGACCTGAAAGAGAGGTCAGAGGAGATCGATTACTTAAAATCGCTGAACGAAGAGCTGAAACAAGAGAACAAAGCCCTTGAGGAAAAGTGCCAGAAGTCACTCGATGAACAAACGGGAGCCTCGGATCATCAGAATGTTGAAACTCTAAAGAAAGAGGTGGCAGCGTGGAGGGAAAAATACCAGGCAAAGGAGATAGAGTCGAACAAGTCGCTAAAACTTCTTGCTGAGGACCTCTACATCCAGTACTCATCAAAGCATGAGCAAAAAGTGAAACTGCTCAAAAAGGGCTACGAAACTAAGTTCCAAGGTAAGCTTGATAGGATTGCGCTACAGAACGAAGGTCTCATGCAAGAAGTGGATTTACTAAAGAATCAGCTAGCAACTGAGAGAAAGGAAAAACAGAAACTGCTTGAAGTTCTGGAGACGAAGAAGTAATAAGCTATTGATAATATAAAGTATATAGTTGGGTTTAAAAATTGGTTTTCACTGATGTTGCATTTAGCCGCCAAGCTCATTTATACCCAAAAAAAAGAGGAATTGTCCCAGCTACAAACAAGACAGAGCTTTTACTAAGCAGCTCACAGAATGGGCTCTTGACCCTCAAGACTTCTTCTTTTATATCGTGTGTTAAAATTCAAGTTGACCGTTTCTGAAAGTTCACTATAACCACACAATATCTGGGGAATCTATCGTACAAGATAAAGGTGACTAGGCGGCTACCGCATTGTAATGCTAGTGCATTGTGATTCCAGTAGGGCTTGGAAATATTTAAGCCCAGTCGTTAGCAAGTTTCGACCTGCATGTATGATCAAGTCCCAAAAAGATACCGGTGCCCACATGAATCGATCGCGAATCAGCGTTTAAACTCTAGCAGCTTCCCATTCCATCTAATGGCATTTCTAAGCTGTTTTGGGCACAAGATACGTTGGATCTCGTACGGTATTGGAAGTTAGACTATAGGTTCTGTGAAGTTGGCTCTAGGATAGAGAGCGGTGTCAAATGTTGCCAAGCCTCAGTGAAGTCTACTTTTTGAGCAATAACACGCAAGCTGGCCCTCATGAGTACGCAAGAAGCAACAGATGCCTAACCCGTTGTACGCTTGGTAAAGATCCTTGTTGTGCTTTTGCCCATATGCTTCCTGCTGTAGCGTCCCATTCCTTTCACGAACGCCAAAACACACTAAAGAAAGACGTGAATTCAACGAAAGTGAAAACATACACGAATACCTCTCTCTCTGGAGTACTGGGAGGGTGTGAAACGTTTGAGGAGATCAAGTCTGTGAGAGGTTGAGCCGACCTGCAAATTATTTGCTGCTTGTACCTTTGATCGGATCGACCAGCTGAGTCTTCGTTATTGTAAGTCATGGCCAGTCAAATGAACTCACATACTACCTTGGACTTGCTCGCTGAGTATAATGACCATACGAACCAGAGAGACAAGGCTATAGAGCACATTGAAAGGAGAACGGTGAGTGAGGACAATAGGCCGTCCTATGACGATCTTTTTAAAGAGAATGTGAAGTTAAAACTACAGATTCAAGAGCAAGCGACTGAAATTGAGAGCTTAATCAAGGTGATAGAAGGTTTGAGAGATTCTAAAACGAGTTCTGAGGATACCATTTCAGAGAAGACACAAGACGTAGAGACGAACGCCCCTTCGGAGATTGTTCTACCACCAAGGTCTGCAGATAGGAACAGAAACACCAAGAACTTAAGAATCCCAATTTCTCTAAACAGTGGATCGATTGAAGGCTCTCCCGCTAGCGTACCACTTATTGACGTTACTTCAAGTGTGGCAAATGAAGGTGAAGAAGCTGATCGTAAGGCCACGAACGATAGCGAGAAAACGTCTGCGATTGATGGAACGATAGCATCTCCTGAAAACGCACAGTCTGCTATGAGCCTCGCTACTCCACAACTAGATGGTAGCCCAGCTACGTCCGTACAATACACCACCTCAAGAATTTCAATTACTTCACCACATAGCCCTCGCAGGGCCGCAGTGCAGACTCGCATACGTTCACCACAAAGTGTCAACCGAGTTGCGGCAGTGATTAATAATCAGGTCCATTCGCCTCTCAAATCTGATTCGGATCTGAGCATCAAGTTTTCTGAGCAGTTTGAACGTACAGACAGCCCTTCCTCTTCTTCATTCGCCCAGCAGGAATACGTTAGAGAAAGTCCGGCTTCGCGAACTCCTGCACTGAAAATCGACGACAAACAACCTGAGTTCTCTCCAGGCTCTAAACGTAATTTGAACAGCTTTGCAGAGTTTTTAAATGACACTTTTGGAGAAGGTGATGACGGCTCGCCACTCAAGAACGTCTCGTCTTCAATAAAACCTCCTCCTCCGCCATCGTTCTGTTCACTGCCTGGAGGCAAAGATTCACCAACATCTTTGAAACTGGGATCTCCCGTTATTTTGAACAGAACAAACAATGTCACTGAACCTGAAACTAATGTTTTTAACAGTTCATCTCGTCTTCAATCGGAGAAGAATGATAAGTCGAATCTTCGAACGCAATCTGCAACTAGGAAAGCATCGTCAGACAGTCTGTTAGCAAAGTCGGCAGGAACGACAAACCCTCCTAACTTACAAGCTGGACCAGAGGGAGCGAACTCTTCCAGTCTGCATGTTGGATCGGAGACAGACGTCAATAGGCAGCATAAGAGAAGCGTGAGCTCCCTAAAAACTGTATCGCAGACCATCAGGTCTGATATACCACTTTTTGTCCAGCCTGAGGAGTTTTCCAGCATTAGAATCGAAGTGTTGAGCACTCTGTATCTCGAGACAGAGGCTTCCAACAGACATCAACAGTTGCTCTTTAGCGTTATTGACCGCAAGTCTGATAAGGAGATGTTCAAGTTTTCCAAGTCTGTACAGCACCTTTCAGAACTCGACGCATTTCTCAGACCTAAGCTCTCCTCCTATGCAATACCAGCCCTTCCAGATAAGAGTGCTTTTGAAAGCCTTGTACCTACTAGGGTTGATAATAGACGGGAAATGATGAGCACATATTTTTACACAATGTTCAGCATCCCAGACATTCCACGATCGGTCGGTCTCCGTATTGCGCAGTTCATGAGCACGGACACCGTTGTGAACCCATTAACGCTAGGTGACACGGTCAGAGAAGGCTCGCTGTTAATGCGTAGAGCAAAAGCGTTGAGTAATGGGCCCAACTGGAGAGCACGTTATGGTGTTCTTGGTGGTGAAGTTTTACAACTGTACGACAGGGGACAATTGGCTGAAAGAATCAGACTAAGGCTTTCCTCTATAGAGCTGCTGCCTAACCTTCCCGAGGACAAGTATGGGACGAAAAATGGATTTGTTATTAACGAGCACAAGCAAAAAGGACTTTCGAGTACATCGAGGTATTACCTGTGTGCGGAGACCTCTAGAGAGCGAGAGCTGTGGATTTCCGCTATCAGCGAATTCATAACAAACCCCTTGATACCGCCATCTTCCAGTGCAGGAAGCATCAGTACGGGTGGTGATGGGGGTAGATCCTCACTTAAAACCGATCACGCAGCAGACTATACTTATGTGACTGGTCTAACTAACGAGTCGAACCAGGCGGATACAAGTGGGAATTCTATAGGTTCCCAGCCTGAACCAGACGAAAGCGCTGATTATGATAGAGATAATAGAAGAATGAAGATGAGAAGCTTCTTTCCTTTCAAGAAGCTCACTGCGAACGCTTTGAGTATGGTGAACGATGACAACGAAACAGTTAGCTCGGTCGAGTCGGAACCACAATTCTCCGACACCTCAATTGTGAAATCTTTGGAGACAATGAATTTAGGTAGAAACGCCTCAAACCCAAACATCGTTTTTGGATCCTCCTTGGAGGATTGCTTACAGCTGAGTTCTCAGGTGTACCAGGGCAAATATGAAATTCCAAGCGTTGTTTATCGATGTTTAGAGTTTCTCTACAAAAACTACGGTATCCAGGAGGAAGGAATTTTCAGGCTTAGTGGTTCGAGTGCGTTAATCAAGGCCTTGCAAGAGCAATTTGATAGAGAATACGATGTTGATTTATGCACTTATAACAAAAACGTGAAGGATGCGACTGACTTATCAAGTGGGACCTACATTGACGTGAACACCGCTAGCGGATTGTTGAAGCTATATCTGCGGAAGCTCCCACATTTGATCTTTGGAGAAGAAAACTACGCATCATTCAGGAAAATTGTGGAAAGGAACAGTACGAATCCCGAAAAGATAGCTTATGGTTTTAGAGAACTCATACGCAGCGGTGCGGTCAAGGAGGCGAATTTATCTCTCATGTACGCGTTATTTGAGCTCCTGGTTAGGATACAAGAGAACAATGCCCATAACAAAATGAACCTAAGAAATCTGTGCATCGTTTTTTCACCAACATTGAACATCCCGGTGTCAATTCTTCAGCCATTGATTGTTGATTTCAACTGTATCTTCAAGAATGAAGCGCCGGTCCAGAAAATGGAAAGAGAAGAACTGGATATTCGCATACCGCGCGTTTAGTGGGGGCCATTGGTATAAAATTTTGGTCGACTATATGACATGCTAAAGTTGTAACCATAAATACTGGAAAGATTTGAACTTATGACACGTTGTATAATAAATAACTCTGTAAATGACTTCTGATGGAAACCGTAAATTAATGTCGAATACGTCTATTCCTTTGCTCTTTTTTTTAAAACGTTCTCGATAAAGGACTCTCCCGCTTTGTAAGATGACCTGACCAGTGGGCCTGATGCGCAGTACAAAAATCCCAGATCTAAAGCCTTTTGCCTCCAAGATTCGAACTTTTCGGGTGTCACATATTCGACAACCTTCATATGTCTCTTGGTAGGTCTCATGTACTGACCAAATGTTACCACGTCACAGCCGACTGAGCGTAGATCCTTAAGCGTTTGCACAACCTGTTCGTCCGTTTCACCCAAACCAAGCATTATGGAAGTTTTGGTGATCAAGGTTGGAACGGTCTCCTTCGCCCTCTTCAAGACACTCAGAGATTGTGCGTAGGTTGCTCGTCTGTCTCTGACGTGAGGGGTAAGGGCTTCCACCGTTTCCATGTTATGGGCATAGACATCAAGCCCGCTTCTCGCCATGACATCGACCATATCGAGGTCACCTCTGAAATCCCCAGAGAGAGTCTCGACTAGAATTTGAGGAGCCTTTTGCTTGATTTTCCTCACGGTTTCCGCCAGATGGTGCG
This sequence comes from Torulaspora franciscae, assembly GCA_003705175.3. Classification (NCBI taxonomy): domain Eukaryota; kingdom Fungi; phylum Ascomycota; class Saccharomycetes; order Saccharomycetales; family Saccharomycetaceae; genus Torulaspora; species Torulaspora franciscae. Next base: position 972,367 of record PPHX03000001.1, read on the forward strand.
ACCCACCGTCAGGCAGATCGTCTCTGTCGACCGTCGTCAGAACCACGTACCCCAGCCCCCAGCGCGAGACAGCTTCTGCCGTGTTCTCTGGCTCGCTTGGGTCGGGTTTTGACGGGGACCTGTTTGTCTTGACCGAGCAAAACCTGCACCCACGGGTACAGGTGTCACCCAGCAGCATAATCGTGGCAGTAGCCTTCGACTTGTCCCCTCCGCCCCAGCATTCGCCTATATTTGGACACCTGGCTTCCTCGCAGACTGTGCTGAGCTTCAGATCCTTAACGTCCTTCTTCAGCTTGTGATAATTGGAGCCCTTTGGGATCGGGACTTTCAGCCATCTGGGCAGCCTCTTGGCCTCCTCTGCATTTTGTCTGGCCCTCTCGAGTGGGTCCACATTGTAGTCTGCTGCTCTTCCCGCCAAAAATTCTTCAAAACTGGGACCTTTGTTCAAACTATCCTTGAAAACAGTAGCTCTTCTCCTCTTGGGAGTTGATTCAGTGGTAGGATTAGTCCTCGTTGTCGAGATCAGTCTCCGACAACCGTGCGATCTAAATACACCTCTCACGCCCCGAAACTGCAACATCTTTCGGACCAAAGACTTCTGGTTACACTTTCCACCTCTGACCAACTATCCAGACACTCTAGTAGCACACCCAAGTAGCCAGCTGGCGCTCTATAAACTCATCTCGTCTTCAAGAGAAGTCAAACTGCTAGATTAAGCGTATATTCTTGCCAGTCACATGATTTTCCACTATAAAGAACGACTGAGCCCAAACCGAGCTCATCGAGCTCCCGAATGGCTGCTCAAGAGGCCACCTGAGAGGTTACTACGGTGCTCAATTGGCTCATTCAGCTGTCTATTATCACTACAAAACTTGACGTATAAAAAAAAGCGATCTCTCTAGCTCAATGGGCACCTTGTGAGATTTCTTCAATAGACAGTAACTAGATAAAGGTGGGATCATTTCTTGCAGCCAGGACAGTTGGGGCAGGCTCCAGAACCGGAGGCGCAGGTGCAGCCCGAACCACCACACTTACCACCACAACCTTCACTTGAGTAATTAGCGATTTCGTTCAACATTTTATTGTATTTGACCCTATAAAATGTAGTATCTGTTAACTAATGGGTTGGAAGGTAACTAGCAGGAATTGGATCCACGTCTCGGCTTTTATAGGACCGCTCGAGGATGAAAATTTGACCGGATGCGAGGTGCTGGAGTGCGCGTAATCGGATGGCTTCTAGAATTACAGATATTTACATATATCACCACTTGCGCCCGCTCCTGGTGGTGTGCTTCTTGACCGTAGAGAGATGGGAGACCATTGAGATGTCGCTGTCGTCGTAGTCGGGGGCGCCCGAGTAGCGGTGGGAGCGCAGGTGCTGGGTGGTGGTACTGGTTGGGATCTTGTACTTGCCTGTGGTTGTGCGGGAGTCGGCCGGCTTGGACTGGGCTTTGGAGGAGGGCTCCTTGCGGGTCTGTTTGGGGTCTTTGGTAGCTGGGACTTCGATGATCTCGAGGGTTTCGAGATGCCTGGAGATGTCGTCGATGGTAATGTCTTCGACGGTGCGGTTGAAGGTCCTGTTTAGCTCTTCATCGTAGACGTAGTCTTCGTCGTCGTTCTCGTCGTCACTGAGGATCTCCTGCTGGGCAAACGGTACCTGCTGGGCGGATTCTGATGCTCTGCTGTTGATCATGCGGCGGGCAGGAGCGGCTTCCTTGGCTGCTGCGACCGTGGGAGCTTCCTTGGCGAGCTGGTTGCCCTGGGACCTCGTGAGTCTTTGAGCGATCGTCGTTCTGTGCAGGCCGTCCTTCGGTGTTTCGGCGATTGACTCGACCTTCACGGTTTCAAAGAGCACTTGTTCGAACTCGGGGATCATGGCTCTTCCGAGCTTGATCACCTCTTCGGCCCATATTCTTATCACGTCGCGAGATTTCTTGGACTTGTAGGGCTTCCAGTTTGGTCTGCAGCCGCGTACTATCTCTTTAACGACCTGCTCAGACCCCCATTCTTTGATCCAGTTCTGATTCTGCAACCCGATCAAGTGGGCGAACACGCCAGACGTTATGGCCCTGTCAGAGTAGCCACCTTCCATTACGGAGAGCACTTTGCCCTCTGAATGCATCTGGGCCAGTTTCAATGCATCCTTCGTGAACATTGTGTAGAAACTTGTGGGGACGTTGACGCCGTGCCTTTGCATACTCACTTGCTCGAACTCGGAAGCGTCAAAACCGGCGCTTATGACAACAAGTCCCTTGAAGTTTTTACTCTGGGAGCTCATCTCTTTCTTGGCGTTCCTAAAGAATTCATCAGCCTTTGCGAACAACGTCCTGTACTTCGATTGGTAGAGCTTGTCGAAGTCTTCTTCCGTTTCCCAGGCAGAAAGATGCACATTCCATATGTTCAGGTCGTGGCCGTTCAGTATACATGTGGACGCGCTCTTGATGTTATCCTTGGTTGCGTAGCCGGTTTCTGTTGGAAACGAATTGATATCGTGCATCGAGAAGTATCCGACGCGTGGAAGCTCTGCAAACTTCTTGCCAAACTCATTGTAACCAGCAGCATTTTCGTCCTCCTCATCTGGCCTAAATCCCGCTCTTTTCCAGCATATGTCCTGGGTACCATCACCGTGATGGAGATCAAAGTCCAGCACAACTGCGTGTGTCACGCCGTAGGTATCGTGGGCGTATTCGATGGAAACGTGAGCATTGTTCAGGAGACAAAATCCTGAAGGGGTGCCAGCCCGACAATGGTGACCCGGTGGTCGTATTACCACAAAAGCTCTATTGCTTATATGTTCCGCGGAGGGTCCTTTGAAGATTGAATCCACACCGGTTTCCAACGCACCTACAGATCCCTGTAGAGCCTCAATCGTCTTCGAACTCAGGTAAATATCACCGGAGTTCCACGAATCTGGGACCTCGATCTCGCCTTTAGCCAACTTCTCATCGGCGTGTTTGCACAATCGCAGCAGCGTAGGAGGCCAGTCGCGCCCGTGAACCTTCAGCACATGGGGGGACAGCAACGAACCTTTTCGCTGGTCGGACGACTTCAACGTGAACAGGGCCGGATACATAGTCACAGCAGCTGATATGCCCATAGATCCGGCCAGAAGCCTCTCTGGCCGCTCCACGATAGTCTTGCGGTACGATTTACTCACCCAGTCTCTGGGAAAAGCATGTTGCAGCGAGTAGGGCGAAAGCACGACCACAGCTTTGGCTGATTCTGGAATCTGGGAAGCCGCTCTAGCAGCTGAGATCACATTCGGGTTGTTCTGCACAAACTCCTGGAACTGCTGGTAAAACTTGCTTAATGGGTCTTCTTTCGACATTCTTGCAACAACCACCTGTTCCAGCTCTTCTCAAACTTCCTATCCAAGGTAAACACTCGGTTATATCGTCTTGAGCCTCTAAAGGTACTTGTTGATCCTTGTTAGAGCCCGCTTAAGATTTTATCCACTATGGGAAAGAAGGTAAACAGAGGTCAAAATCTCCACGAAAAGGCTACTTCACTTGTTGGGACCCGTCCAAGGCTCAATTGCAGGCTTTCGAACAGTCGTCGTGAGTCGTTGGAACGTTCTTTGCATGCATTGTGCAGTTTGAAAGTTTAAGAGGTGTTCAGTTCTGAGTGCGAAAGACAACTCGATATAACAGTCATTAAGATACAGAGAGATCTACAGTTGAGTCAAAATGTTTCCAGGAAGAGCCCACAACACGTATAGTAATGCGGGAGGAAATAATGGTGGTTATTCCAGGCCTGCATGCCCACCTCCTGGGCCCTATAACCAGCCACAGGGCCAGTTCTCAAGGCCAGCAGCTCCTCCACCAGGGTCGTATGGCGGGTACCAGCGCCCGGGCGTGCCTCCCCCTTGTCGTGGGAACGACTCTGGGTACGTGGATGGACCCCAGCAGTACTCCCAGCCTTCGGTTAATATGTCTCAGCCACCTCAGCAGATGCAATCAATCCAGGGTATCGAAAATGCTTACCAATACTCGCAATGTACCGGTAGAAGGAAGGCGTTGCTGATCGGGATCAACTATATCGGGACCAAGAACCAGCTTCGTGGCTGTATCAATGATGCGCGTAATATGTTCAACTTCCTGACCAGCCGGTACGGTTATGATCCCAGCGATATCGTGATGCTGACCGATGATCAGCAGGAAATGGTGCGTTTGCCATTGAGGGCCAACATTATTAGAGCCATGCAGTGGTTGGTCAAGGACGCGAGGCCTAACGACTCTTTGTTCTTCCATTACTCTGGCCACGGAGGCCAAACAAAGGATCTGGACGGGGACGAAGATGACGGGATGGATGACGTTATCTACCCACTGGACTTCGAAACGCAAGGTGAGCTTGTGGACGATATTATGCATGATATTATGGTCAAGTCTCTGCCACCTGGGGCCAGACTAACTGCGCTCTTTGATTCGTGCCACTCCGGTACAGTGTTAGACTTGCCATACACTTACTCCACCAAGGGTGTGATCAAGGAACCTAACGTCTGGAAGGACGTGGGGCAAGATGGGTTGCAAGCAGCCATGGCGTACGCTGTTGGGAATCGGTCGGGACTACTAAGTTCTCTGGGATCAATTGCCTCGTCTGTGAAGAATAACATGACAGGAAATGTTGATCGGGAGCGTGTCAAGCAGATCAAATTCTCTCCAGCAGATGTTATCATGTTTTCCGGTTCCAAGGATAACCAGACTTCTGCCGATGCTACTGAAAACGGCCAGGCCACTGGCGCTATGTCTTACGCATTTGTTAAGGTGTTGTCCTTGCAGCCCCAACAATCTTATCTTTCCCTGTTGCAGAACATGAGGCAAGAGTTGATGTCCAGGTACTCGCAGAAACCACAGTTGTCATCTTCACATCCAATCGATGTCAACCTACAATTTATCATGTAGAGCTCGTTATTTTATCGTGAGTTTCTCGTTGGAAATACATATGTTAACTACTGTTTAGCCATAACGATCCTCTTCACAGGAATGCGGGAGGTTTAACTAGTCCTCAGTTTTCTCTTCAGTCTCCTGAGCCCTCTTGGCTTCGAGCTCCTTCTTAATCTGCTCTTCTCTTTTTGCAAAATCAAGCTCTAGCTCTTTCAATTCCTTCTCAACCGCAGCAATGTTCTTCTCCGTCTGTTCATCTTGCTTGGACAAGAAGTCTTCATGCTTCTCCTTCAATTGCTCCACAGAGGTGGCGACCTGCTCCTTAGAGATTGGAACTGTGACGTCCAACTCAGCCAAAGTAGCAATCAAAGTAGGCTCCAATGAGAACTTGCCATCAGCGGTCTCAATAACCGAAGATTTTTGACCATTACCTTGGTTCTTCTTCTTGTGCTTCTTGGACTTGGAAGGAGCAGTGTTCGAGAAAACGTCATCAGTCTTTTTGGAGACCATGACCAAACCATTGTCTTCGACCTTCTTAGCAGGCTGAGGACCGTTGTTCTTGACGTCATCACCGAATATGTTCTTTTTTGGCTTCTCGAAAGTTGGGTCCAGGATAATCAAGGCGTTCTCAATGGCTTCAATCTCATAAGTGAAGGCTGGTAATTTGGCGTGGTTCAATTTCTCCTGAACATTGCCCACAGCGACGTCTTTTTCCTCCAAAAGCTTGGACAGCTTTTGGTCTTCCTCACGCTTCAAGCGTTCTTTCTCCAGCTTCTGCTTGAAGGACTTGAATTCGTTGTCGAAGTCTGATCTGATCTTTCTGATCTGGGCGTAGATCTCGTCACGCTTCTTGTACAAAGCAGAACGTTTGTTGAACAGGACCTGACGTTTGTCGTAGACACCTTGCGTCTTGGATTGCAACCCATTCAATTTCTCCTGGGTTTCTTCGAACTTGGCTGAGACGTCCTTAGGGTTCAACTGGTTCAACTCTTCCTTCAACTCGGCGATCTTGGCCTTGTCCTGGTCAATAGACTTCTTCACAGGCTCGATGGCAACCAAGTCCTTGTTCAACTTGTTCAACGACTGCATTTCCTTGACGAGCAACTTTTCCTGGATCAAAGACAGGTCCCCAGAGGCGATCTGGTCCTCGATCTCAGAAATTCTCTGCTTCACTTCAGCTGGAGTAGAGTATTTAGCTTTTTTACCCAACTTTTCGTTGATTTCCGCAGACTTGCGCTTGATGTGCCCATCCAATTGCTTAATATTCTCGTGGATAGCATTCCTGCGTGCTTTCAAGTCTGCCTGAGTCTTGATGATCTCTCTGGTCTGCTCCTGCAACTTCTTTCTTTCCTGTTGGGTAGCATCCGCGACCTGGTTTTGGTCGATCTGCTTCCTCAAAATGGCAACTTCGGCATCAATCTTCTTCAATTGAGCGTTCAGCGTCTCAAGCTTCTTGTCTCTGGCCCCAACGTCTGGTCTCTTATACTTGTGTTGTTGCTGACTAGACATTCTGATTTTTTGATATTACCTTCCTAACTGCCCAAACTACTTGTGATCCTTCGATGAAAGCTCAATGGGACTCTCAAGTTTGCTTATTAGCTTTCAAAGTTGTTTGATCTGTTAACTCTGGTGAAGCCACTATTTTTTTTCTTCAAAGCTCGAGCAGTTTTTCACCATAGAAAGAAACTCATTGAAATTCTCTGTAGAAAACCCATAGAAAGACGTTAATTGAGTCGTATAAGGGCTATTTATCGCTATGGCTTCTCGATATGCACAGCTTGTGAAGCAATTGACGGTTGAGGACATCTTGGAGAAGTTTCCTGAAGTTATTCCGCTTCAAATGAGACCCAATACTCACTCGAGTGAGTCATCGGCAGATGATGCTAAGGATAAGGTGTTTTCTGGACTTGATGATGAACAAATCAGGCTGATGAACGAAAACTGTATTGTGTTGGACTGGGAGGATGAGGCAATTGGTGCAGGTACCAAGAAGCTTTGTCATTTGATGAGCAACATCGAAAAGGGTCTTTTGCACCGTGCGTTCTCAGTGTTTATGTTTGATGACAAGGGCAGATTGCTTTTGCAACAGCGTGCGACTGAGAAGATTACCTTCCCAGATCTTTGGACCAATACGTGTTGTTCGCATCCGCTCTGCGTAGACGACGAACTCGGACTCGGAGGGGGTCTGGAAGAGAAAGTACAGGGTGCTATCACTGCGGCCGTGAGAAAGCTCGAACACGAGCTGGGGATTCCAGAGCAGGAATCTACCACCAAGGGCCAGTTCCATTTCTTGAACAGAATTCACTACATGGCTCCAAGTAACGAGCCTTGGGGCGAGCACGAGATAGACTATATTCTATTCTACACGGTTGCTAAGGAACAAAAAATCACCATTGACCCAAACGTGAACGAAGTGAGAGATTACAAGTGGGTCACAGCTGGGGAGCTGAAAGCCATGTTTAACGATCCTTCTCTGAAATTCACGCCTTGGTTTAAGCTAATCTGCGAAAGCTATTTATTCCAGTGGTGGGAACAGCTCAGTTGCCTGTCCAAGGTCGAGAACGATCCCACTATTCATAGAATGTTGTAAACTTTATTGATGTTTTCATCCGAAATTTATAAGTTTAGTTGATCTACATTAATATTTACAAGTAACTCATCAAGCACTTAATATAGTATTTAATAGTAGCGCCGTCGCCACACTGACGTTAAGAGAGTCCACCGGGGTCTCTTTATCACTAGGAACTTCTCTGCCAAACGGTATCTCTACGAAGAAATCGCTTCTCATCTTTATGTTTGTTCTTACACCAGCGCCTTCATTTCCGACAACCAGCATAACAGGCAGCTCTCGGCAGATCCCATGCAAACCCCCCATATCGAGCATCTTTCCTGAGCTGTATTTCTTGATCTTGGAGGTGGAATCGGTGAGGCAACTGGTGACAAAAGTCCAGCCACCTTCTTCTTGCGACTTACTGAAGAAGCTAAGTGGCTTGTCCACATGGTAGACAGGCATCAGCTCGACTGCACCGCTGCTAGTCTTTGATACTGTGGGTGACAAGGGAGCGCAGTTTCTCCTGGACATAACAATAAAGTCGGCGCCCAGAAAGTAGGCGCTTCTTATTATCGCTCCTATATTATGTGGGTCGACTACTTCATCCAGGTACACTCCAAGCGGAAACTTCTTTCTTTCGTTTACCAGATATGTGAAATCCTGCGTAGTATACTCATTTTCGAATACCACTTCACTGTACTGAAACTTGCCCGCTTCTGGGTTGCACAACTGAAGGTGGGAAATTTCAGTTGGTTGCAAAGGTTTGGTCTCAAGCACGACACCGTTGTGCACTGCGTAGTTTGTCAGCAGATTGAGCCTATGCTTATCCGTTTCCACCACTTTCAAATCCTTCTTTTCAGCAAGCTGAGCAATCGTCGTAGGCAGAGGCCCATGGTGCAGAAGCCTGGTGAAATACTCTCTTTTACCAGCTTGCAGGGCTGCCAGCACACCGTTGGTCCCATAGACGTACTCCATCAACGGGTTGACTCTCAGACCCTGAGTAGCGTTTTTTTTCTCGAATTTCCTTTCATGCTGCTGTCTCGCAGCAGTAGCTTGTTCCCGTATCTGGGCCAACTTTTCAGAGTGAGCCCTCTTCTTTCCGAACCGATCAACTGTGTCTTTATTTTTGGCATGAACATGGGCGTACTTCTTTCGAAACCAAGAGTCCTTATCTTCTCCAGCCTTCTCCCACGCCTTCTTCCGACGGATCTGCGGTATGTTCTTCTCGAGCTTAGTGTTACGACTTCCTAGGCCACCTTTTACCGCCTGGCGAATTGCCAGTCCACGCTTGAAGACCGTACTACTCAAAACATTGCCAGTTAACATATCAATGAGTGCTAGTTGACCTTATTGGATCAAGTCTTGGCCTGACTCATAGCTCATCGAGATGACATTTTTCACTTTATAGAGGATTTACATAGTGAAAAATTATCTAGTATGGAAGATAAAGAAGCTACGTCTCTTCCTAGTCTCTCTGGCTGAGCTATCCATTCTAGAGACCAATTATGAGTGAACGTAAAGCTTTTGTGAGTCGTATTACAAATGAGACCAAAATCCAGATAGCGATCTCGCTAAATGGTGGTCATGTCGAGATAAAAGACTCGATTCTGGCGAAGAAAGAGCAGGCAAACCCTGGAAATGATGTGGCTTCCCAAGCTACCAAATCGCAGGTGATAGACATCCAAACTGGTGTAGGATTCCTGGACCATATGATTCATGCGCTTGCTAAGCACTCTGGATGGTCTTTAATCGTGGAGTGTATCGGTGATCTGCACATCGATGACCATCATACAACTGAGGACTGTGGTATTGCACTAGGCCAAGCATTCAAGGAGGCCTTGGGCCAGGTCCGTGGTGTCAAAAGATTCGGAACAGGGTTTGCACCTCTGGACGAGGCACTCTCAAGAGCCGTGGTGGACCTTTCGAACAGGCCCTATGCTGTGATCGACCTTGGTCTGAAAAGAGAAAAGATTGGCGACCTTTCGACTGAGATGATTCCCCATTTCCTAGAGAGCTTTGCTGAAGCTGCCCGGCTGACGATCCATGTCGACTGTTTGAGGGGGTTCAACGACCACCATCGCAGCGAGAGCGCTTTCAAAGCGTTGGCAGTCGCCATCCGTGAGGCCCTAGCACCCAACGGCACCAACGACGTGCCCTCTACCAAGGGCGTTCTAATGTGAGGATAGTTCGTATTTATAGAGTATATACAAGTGACAAGGAGAAATTAGTGGAAATCGTGCAGAATATTCAACAGCTCGTCGGCCTTCATCTTCGGATCCATGCCCTCGACGGGGCTGCTGGACCTGGACCGCTGTATTGGCCTTTGTTGGTACCTTCTGCCCTGGAAGTTCCGCTTCGCACGCTGGCTCATCCCGCTGACGACCTGGGCTCTGACCATTACCTTCCCAGCGTCATCCACCGACACCTGCTGCACCTCGAACGGGAAGGTGAGCTCTCTGATGAAGTCGCCCATGTTGTACGCGACCTGGGAGGTCATGGGCGAGGAGGAAGTTGCGTTGGCGACAAACCCTCCGACCGCTGCCAGACGGTCGTTCCCGTCAAAGTTCAGGAACCGTCCGGGCACGATGCTCTTCTGAACCACGCCGTTGGGCGAGTTCTTCAACTTCCCACGCAGGCTGTAAGTGAGCCCGCCGGTCCCAATAACCTTGCCGGTCGCCAGACGGCTGCCCTGCTTGGCAGCCCGCTCGCTCAGGAAGCGGACTGCGTTTTCCTTCAAGTCCCTTGCCGTGAAAGATTTGTTTCTCAACGCCTCAGGGTCCTTCTCGAGCAACCACTGTCTGAACTCGCCACGCAGGGCCTTCATCTGCGCTAGCCTGTGCGAGGCGCCTCCAGCCCTCCCTGCGTCGACCGACAGCAGCGAGGACAACGGTGCCAGTCGGTCCTGACTCGAAGACTCTCCCTCGAACAGCGGATTCGCCCTCCCAGGGTTGTACGTAGGCGCAACTCCCATCTCCTGGAACCGGATCCGGTTCCACTGCGACCCACCTCCCGCTTCAAAAGTAGTGATCCGCTCCAGCGTATCCAAATCATTAAACTCCAAAAACCTCGACTTCACTCCCTTGGGGATAGCTGCCTTCAAACCCCACTCCTGTCTCTCGAGAGTCGCCGGTTTTGTCTCTACCACCTGGTGCGATGGGAAATACCGGGCTTTCCCGCCCGACAAGGGCTCCCCGTTTTTCACAACCTGTGCCAGTCGCGACCGCTTAAGCAATTGACTCAAATGCGACATCCCAGCTCGATCCAATCCTGCTTATATCCTCCACTTTCCACTACTTTTCACCATAAATTGGTATTATAGTGAAAAAAAAATGACAGATAATTCTGACCGTTAAACGGCCCTCGGCGACGACACTAAATCGCCACGCCTCACACAGAGCAGATAAAAAGCTGCAAAAACCTGGAAAAATTGCACAAAATTCCCAGCTACATAACAGTGTAACTACCAAGCCCGGGGGTCCTCTAGTTCGCTAGTTATTGGGCTATTTGTTGTATTTGACACTACCCGGCTACTCTTTATAGTGTGGTGTAATGGCCGTGAAAAGTTTTCAAAGAAAGAAAAGGTGGAATTGATCACTATAAGAGAGGACCACCACAGAGAAGAGGTGCAAGAGACAGTGTCAACAAGAGCATTTACGGTTTAATCAGCGATAAAATGGCAGATTTGAGTAAGCAAGTTGAGAATATGAGTATCAAAGAGAAAGCAGGGTACGTCCCTCCGCATTTGAGGAACGGGGGAGCTCGTCGTGCACCAAGGGAGAGTGCTGGCGGATTCGGGGGGTCCGGAGAGGCTGGTGGTAGTTTCTTTGGGTTCAGCGGTCGTCGTGGAGGGGACTTTAACCGGGGCGGACGCGGTGGGTTCGGGAGAAACGGCGGTGGCAGCGGGTTCAGACCAGCTGGTACTGGTAAATGGACCGATGGGAAACACGTTCCAGCTGCTAGAAACGAGAAGATGGAGGAGCAGCTGTTTGGTGTGGCTGAGGACCCAAACTTCCAGTCTTCGGGGATCAACTTTGACCACTATGACGACATCCCGGTGGAAGCTTCCGGTGAGAACGTTCCAGAGCCTATCACGGAGTTTACGAGCCCTCCACTGGACGAGCTGTTGTTGGAAAACATCAAGTTGGCCAGGTTCACAAAGCCTACCCCTGTGCAGAAGTACTCGGTTCCTATTGTGGCTAACGGCCGAGATCTGATGGCGTGTGCGCAGACAGGTTCCGGTAAGACCGGTGGGTTTTTGTTCCCTGTGCTGTCCGAGTCCTTCAGTACTGGTCCGTCTCCGATCCCTGAGAATGCTCGTGGGGGGTATATGAGAAAGGCTTTCCCAACGGCTGTTGTGTTGGCTCCAACCAGAGAGTTGGCCACCCAGATTTTCGACGAGGCCAAGAAGTTCACTTACAGATCCTGGGTTAGGGCCACTGTCGTGTATGGTGGTGCCGATGTCGGGTCCCAGATGAGAGAATTGGACCGCGGTTGCGATTTGCTGGTTGCTACTCCCGGTCGTTTGAACGACCTGTTGGAGCGTGGCAAGATCTCGCTAGCTAAGGTCAAATATTTGGTCTTGGATGAGGCTGATAGAATGCTGGATATGGGTTTCGAACCCCAAATTAGGCACATCGTCGAGGGTTGTGACATGCCCGGTGTCGAAGACAGACAAACTCTGATGTTTTCCGCCACTTTCCCCGTCGACATCCAACATTTGGCTCGTGATTTCCTAAGCGATTACGTCTTCTTGTCAGTTGGTAGGGTTGGTTCGACCTCCGAAAATATCACTCAGAGAGTGTTGTACGTCGAGGAAGAGGACAAGAAATCCGCACTTCTAGACCTGTTGTCTTCCTCTAACGATGGGCTAACGCTGATCTTTGTCGAGACCAAGAGAATGGCTGATCAATTGACTGATTTCTTGATCATGCAGAACTTCTCTGCTACTGCTATTCACGGTGACCGTACCCAAGGTGAGCGTGAGCGTGCACTAGCTGCGTTCAGATCCGGTAAGGCTAACCTGTTGGTCGCCACTGCGGTCGCAGCTAGAGGTCTGGATATTCCAAACGTCGTCCACGTTATTAACTACGATTTACCAAGTGATGTCGATGACTACGTTCACAGAATTGGTAGAACTGGTCGTGCCGGTAACACCGGTGTTTCCACTGCCTTCTTTAACAGAGGTAACAAGAACATTGTCAAGGGCTTGGTTGAAATTTTGACTGAAGCCAACCAAGAAGTTCCATCTTTCTTGAATGATATCTCTAGAGAGTCCTCTGGTATTAGGGGTGGTAGAGGCGGTAGCTTCTTCAACAACCGTGCAAACAGTTCCAGAGATTACCGTAAACAAGGTAACGGTAACGGTTCCTGGGGCTCTTCTAGAGGCGGTGGAAGCAGCTGGGGTTCTTCCAGAGGTGGTAGCTCTTGGGGTGAATCCTCAGGTGGTAACTCATCCTGGTGGTGATCCATTTTTGGGCTTTTGACTTCCGTTTTTTTTTTCTTTCACAATCTGCTACTTTTTTTTTTTACCTGAATGATGCATGCTTTACGTTTTTGTCCTTTATACTTGCATTGTTCCCTGAGCTATTCTTCTTCCTTTGATTTATCAATGATTGAGATATTAAACAATTGTACAATAGAATCTTTCCGCTATGAATTCCTTCAAAAAGGGTATTATTCGGCTTGGAAAATGGGGGTTACTCAATCTAAACCCGTGGTTATTATTTTTGTCTCCCGAATTTTTTTAGAATACAGTTAACTATTCCTTATCAAGTTGAAACTTGAAGCTTACTGATAGAGTGTCCCTTCCTTATTGTATAGTTAGTAACACGAAGGATAGACTAAGTTTTTTATTGATTATTCGTATTTGCAGTTTATTTACCTTTTACACTAGTTTAACCAGAACAGCCTTCACATGGCTCCCCGTTTTCTCTAATATTACAACTCACAGGCGTGGTATCATGAATGCCATAAATATCGTTATCCGCCATCACCTTTATTTCCTCCTCAATTGTATCAATGGATGTCCCGTTCTTATCGAAAAAATCTATATGAACCTTAGAGTTCGTGTTCTCGGGGTATTTGCCCAGGATTGGGCTCAGCTCAGGCCGAATCTGATCTGCTTGCACTCCACCCATCAGTGTGTTTTCATCGTTAATTGTAAATTGGATAGCCGCAGAGGCAGCTTGTGTCCTCAAATAATACATTCCTGTTTTCAAGCCTTGTCTCCAGGCATAAAAATGCATGCTAGTCAGCTTCCCCATTGTAGGCTCTTTTAAATAAAGATTTAAACTTTGTGATTGATCAATAAACGGAGATCTAGCGCGAGCCATATCTATGAGCTTTCTCTGTGGAATTTCCCAGACCGTCCTGTAGAGCTTCTTTATCCAATCAGGCAACCCTTCAATGTTTTGTACAGATCCATTGTCCATGATTATTCTATTCTTCAATTTCTCATTCCATATTCCCAGTTGGCAGAAATGTTCTACCATGTAACGATTCACAATAGTAAACTCGCCACTGAGGACTCTTCTTGTGTAGACGTTGGACGTCATTGGCTCAAATGACTCGGTGTTCCCCAAAATTTGAGAAGTAGAAGCCGTAGGCATTGGCGCGACCAGTAGCGAATTCCGAAGCCCTGATCCTCCGCAAATCCTATACTTTAGCAAACCCCAATCACTGTAGAGGTATTCGTAGTCTTTCCCAGACTTGTTCCAGAAGTCAAACTGCAGCAGACCCTCGCTTGCAGGTGAGCCTTGAAAACTTTTATAAGGTCCATGAATCTCCGCCAGTTCGACTGAGGCCTCGATGGACCCGTGATATATCGTTTCAAAAATCTGTTTGTTCAGCGTACTTGCCTCCTTAGATTCGAACGGTATCTTAAGTATCAGAAAAACGTCTGCCAGCCCTTGAACGCCGATGGCCTGTGGACGGTTCTTTTGGTTGCTGTATTTTGCATCTTCAATCGGATAATCACAAATGTCAATAAGACGATCCAGATTACGAGTGATCAGCTTCACAACCGAATGAAGCTTCTTAAAATCGAAAAAGCTTCCTTTGCCTTCAACGTGTTTGACAAAGGCAGGTAAAGCAACGGAAGCGAGGTTGCAAACAGCGGTCTCATCTTTCGAACTGTATTCAACTATTTCACAGCAAAGATTAGATGACTTTATGGTCCCGAGGTTCTTTTGGTTTGACTTTTGATTGCAAGAGTCCTTGTATAACATAAATGGACCTCCCGTTTCAATCTGGCTTTGCAGAATATCGGACCATAATTTTTGTGCCTTAACCTTTTTGACAGGTAGCCCGCTCTTTTCGTAATGTTCATACAGTTTGTCGAACTCTTTACCATATAGGTCGCTCAAGCCTGGAGCCTCATCAGGACTGAACAAACACCATTCGCCATTGGACTCGACGCGTCTCATAAAAAGGTCAGGAATCCATAAAGCAAAGAAAAGATCCCTAGCTCTTAGCTCCTCTTTGCCGTGGTTCTTGCGAAGGTCTAGAAATTCAATAACGTCGGCGTGCCATGGTTCTAAATAAATGCAATAGGCCCCTGGCCTTTTATTACCACCTTGATCTACGTATCTTGCAGTGTTATTGAAAACTCGAAGCATTGGCACCAACCCACTAGATACACCATTGCTACCTGATATAAATGCTCCACATGCTCTAATGTTAGAAACGTGAAGCCCAATACCGCCCGAGGCCTTGGATATCATAGCGGTCTTGTGAAGTGTTTTGAAAATGCCATCTATAGAATCCTCCATCATTCCGACAAGAAAGCATGATGACAGATATTGGTTGACTGTACCAGCATTGAACAAAGTCGGTGACGCATGGATAAAATAGCGCTTTGACATCAGTTCGTAAGTTTCTATTACAGAATCAATATCCGAGTACGGTCCGTTAATGGCTAGTGCGACTCTCATGAAGAGAAACTGAGGAGTTTCATGCACATCTCGGGAGTTTTTCTTTATGAGGTATGACTGGCATAGGGTCTTCCATCCAAAATAAGTGAGCTGGAAATCTCTCTCGAGTACGATACTGCTATTTAAACGATCCTCATACTTTAAGGCCATTTGGTAGAATTCTTCGGAAATTATACTTTTTTTAGGCATCCTGGTTGACTTCTGGCGCTTTCTATCTTGCTCATCATTATTATGGTCGTCAGTTTCTCTACTCGTTCCTTCCCTGAGGATCTGTAGGTTATGGGTGAAACTAATACCCTCCAAATTGCGATGAAGCTCAGCGATTTCCAACCTGGCCGCCAATATTGAATAGTCTGGATGAGTGCTTGTTAATGATGCCAGAGATTCAGCCAGATATTCAATTATCTGAGACTCGCTCGCCGAATGAGGTACCGCTTTTGACGCTCTCCTAACAACTTCAGCTACATTTATGTGTTGTCGATCGAGACCAAAGGAGAGCTTGTCCAATTTGCTTATCATCCCTTCAATATCCAGCGCCCTTTCTTTCATAACAGTCATTGAATGTATATCTCGCACAACCCCAGCCCCTAGTTCAAGATTCCTATGAATGTAGAACTGCTTGATCACTGATGGCCTAGGATCTTCGAGGTCCCAGCTTTTGCGCTTTCAAGATTATTAAGGATGCTCTGCTGAAATTCGAGATTCAAGCTTCGTACACGTGAAAGTCATGATAGTTGGCCTTGTTGACTATAATCCTTGTAATTAATGCCAATTGGCCTGTGAGCCATCGTCACCAACTCTGCAATTGCACCGCCTCTGTGAACCGACTTCGGTTCGCGTCGGTGAATGGTCCGAAGTTTATGACAATTCGCCAAAATCTCTGGTATAGACTCCATCCTACTGGGGCGGTGTACCATGGAGTCGAAGTTTCCTTGAGTGTAGTTGAATGTCTCAATCAAAACCATGCCAGTGGTGATCAGCTTTATGCTCCATTTGTAAAAAAAATGCCTTATGGCAATCGTAATACAGCTTTGAGTGCGACTCACTTGGACGATGCCCGGGCAACTCGACTCGATGAAAAGGCTAGCAGCCACTTTGCATTTGTCAATAAGCACTTCATTGCAGTGGTCCATTCTATGGTGGGTTTGCCCCCAAATAGCTTGACGGATGCACCGTTGATCTTGTCTTTATGCATCACATAGGGCAACTCGATATCGGGTGATTCTGCTTCTCTACCTTCATCACTGACAGCATTGTTCGAGCCCTGCTCGCGAGCTTCATTCGTAGACTGCGCTAGCCAAAGAGCCATAATTTGCACGATGTCAAGCAAGCACTCCATGGCTTTATCTAGGCTTGTTTCTTTGCGAAACAGCTTTCCTAGCTTGAATCCCTCGGTAGCATAGGCCTCGTAAGTTTCCCAGTCTTGAGTCTCTTCATGAAATTTGGCAACCTTCGAGTATGAACCCATAGGCTGAAGCTTATAACCGTCCATTCTAATCTTGAGTGCAGTTGTGATCGTCGCAAACAAAAACACAATCTGACCAAGCCCTGCGTTTATTTCTTGCCAGGGAACTCTGACACCGTCAAACCCGCCGATTCGAAGCCCATTGATCACTCCGAATGGGCCCTCATGAGAAATCTTGAAAGTCTCGTTGTAGATGTTGACTTTCCTCAGTTTATCTAAATTATTAAGTGCCAACTCGTACTGTTTCTTCAGGGAATGGACTTCCTTGGAAAAGTTTATCTGTTCCAGTTCATGTACATTCTCTCTTTCCAATTCCTTCTGCTCGAGTTGCCTCTTGCGCTCCAGCTGGTTCTCCAACTCTGCAATCTGCGCATCCAACTCTTCATCCCCTTTTTCAAGTTCTAGTAGTGCTTTAAACAATGCTTCTCTTTCGACCTGAAGCTTACTTCCTTCCTCACTGGTTACTTCATTACGCCCGGTTTGGGGCACTTTCCTCTGCTTCTCAATCCTCGACAAGAATTGGGTATAGGTGTCCCTTTCTGCTATTGCATCATCGTGTTCGCTTTGCAACCGCTGTATGAGAATGTGGCAGCAGTCTTGACATACTGGGTAGTCTATGTTGCTCTTCGATGACAGTATGTTGAAGACGTTAGCCAGTGCGCTCACCTGAGTGGAAAGAGTTCGAGTGCTGGATGAATAATACCCACGGAACTCTTCGTCCATTTGCTCATCTCCTGAATCATCATCCCTCCCAGCTATTACAGTTTGCATTGAAGTCTCGACTGAGCTATCATTCAGTGGGTGATTACGTCTCCCATCATCTTGTAAGAACACATACGAGCCCAGTTCAGACTTTGGGATCTTCAAATCCTTCGGGTAGACAAGCTTGTTGAGTCTTTGAAGCCTATCCTGAGGAATTTTGTATTTTGGAGGCGTGTAGTCATTAGTTGAGTTCACCAGCAAGTCTTTTTGAGCTAAACTGAGGTCCAAAAGAGAGCTATCAATCTTCAGCGGTAGGTTACAGTTCTGGCACCTAATCAGTGACTCTTCCTCAGTACTCATTCTCACCCTCAATATCTTAGGTCTTGAACGCCTGAGAGATGAGCTCTATACATATATAACCTATTGATCTCGCTTCGCGTTGCAGTTAACAGTTACAACTATTTACAAGTGTATGCTTCTTTGCCATTGATAATGCCAGTAAAGGTTTGGAGGTCCATCTCGTAGTTCTTTGACGACCTCCCAAGGATCAGAATGTGCAAATCTTCTTGAAGAAAGATCGTTCTCAGTCCGTTGTAGATACATCTCCCTCATCCTTTCCAATGGTCTTTCTTCGTCAGCAGGCATGATATAAGTAGAGCTGACTAGTGGTCTACCACGAGGGCAAGCTGGTTCTTTGCCTTGTGAATCGACACTTTGCATGAACCCGCTCTCTATCAACAAATGCAAAGGCTCTCTAATACAGACCTGTACTCCTTTGGGCACCCATATTTCATAGGGGCTAGTGAAGTTGTACCTACCGGTCGAGCGCAATAGGAAATAACCGATATCTTTCAAAACAACCTCTATGCTTCCCTGAAAAGGCGGGATGATATGTCTGTCGTAAGCTTCCATTCTAGCGACCTCTGGTTTGATGCCGCAGTACTTAAGTAAAGGATGGTCTTTGGACTCGTTGCATGATTTGAAGACTTCGGTAGCCTTCGATACGCTGCTAAAGAGGTACTCGGGACCCGGGATGTATTTAACAACTTGATTGATGGAGCCTGGAGGCGGTACAAGGAAAAAAATTCCACCTACGGTGAGGCAAGCACCGTTGCTAGTTCCCTTCAATGAAATGTAGGTCTTCTTCTTCAGTTTTTCACCCTTGAACTGGTGCGTTTTCCTTATATTCTCAAGCCATTCACGCTGTATTACATCACTTAAGTCAGTCTCCTGCATGTTTGTTGTAAAACCCGGCAGATCACAGATTACCTTGTTCGAGATCTTATAAGCCTGTAAATTTCTGGTCATGTTTGGAATATGCGACACCCCCGCACTCTGCTCCTTTATGAAGTCTTTGATACTGAGTGCTTCATCTCGTACAGTAGGCTGGGAAATAACGTTTCCGGTCTTATCAATCCCAACCTTATAGCCCAGGAACTCTTTGAGAAGTCCGTTTATCAAGGTGGATTTGCCAACATTGGCATCCCCTATGAGGTAGTTCGACGCTTTCAGGTTGGAGAAAACCGCGCGAATGTTCCACTTTTTGATCGCAGAGGTCGCCACTATTTTGTTAGACAGCAGCCCGAGGTGATATCTCATGAAATCCTTAAAGAATAAACCCACTTTCCTTTGCAGCGTGGACTTGTCCTTCACCAATTGGTCACCCTTGGTCAGAAGTAAAGTGCTAGTGAAATTGTCGTCCTTTAGAATCCCCGGCGAGAAGTGGAACGGAAATTCCGGCAGCGGCACTACGTGAACGATATTGCCATTCCTCGGTACATATTTCCACACCTCCTCGAACGAAAAACGTGCAAAATCCTCCTTTTTGTACCTGTTGAAATTCAGAGAGTCACTGCACCTTTTGCAGACCAACGGCTTCGATTTAACACTTTTCAGCTCTTCTATTTTGCCAACCGAGGGCTCGCTCTCTTTCACCGACTGGAGATCTTGACTAAACAACAGATACCTGACATCTTCCAAACTTTTCAACTTATTCACCTCTCTGACCTTTGGCTTGAGATAGAAGCCAACACCCAAAGGATCATTGTTTTGGAGTTTCACACCACAGGCATTACAGTTTATGAGTCGCTTTAAAAAGGTTTCTGCTATCCTGAAACTCCTCTTTCTGGCCTGTGTAACCAGCATAGCACATACACCACACCACAAACACTGATGAAGCGATTTACATGGTCAAGTAACATAATCTAGCTCATCCCATGAGATGCGATGAGATATTCTACTGGTAATTGTTGTTAGTATCAGCGCGGGTAACGTTCACAGCGTTAAAATTTTTCTATCAGATATACTGAAGAAAAGTGAAAAATTATGCGATGAGATGAGATGAGATGAGGTCTAACAGAGCTTCAATTGGAAGTGCTACTTTGATTTTAGCTCTATTTTGTCTTAGTGTAAGCTTCTGAAGGACTTCAAAGTTATGGGGAAAGTTTCAAAGGCAACCAAAAAGTTTCAATCGAAGCATTTGAAACGCACGCTCGATCATCGTAAAGAGCAGAAGAGCCACACCAAGAGGACCCAGGGACGTCGGGGAAATAAGTCTGAGCAAGAGAAGAAGAATGCTGGACTTACCAAGGAGGACCAAAAATTGAAAAAATCTGCAAAAGAAGAGGTGTTTAAGGATATGTCAGTCGAGAAACTCTTCGAGAAAGGCTTCGAAGTTCCCAAAGACAGTAAGATTGCTAGCAAGAAAAAGGCCGAAGAATCTGCTGAGGAGGAATCCTCTTCAGAGGAGGAGGATATGACTCAAAATATGGCCGAATTATCCGAAAAGGATCCCGATTTTTACAAATATTTGCAGGACAACGACAAGGAGCTGCTGGAATTTGACGCTAGTCATCCTTTGGACGGCATTGAAGATGAAGAGGAGAGCGAAGCTGAAGGGGAAGATTCAAAGAAGGATTCAGATGAGCAGGAAGCCGCAGTCTCTGAAAAGGTTGAACTGACGACTGCCCTCGTCAAGAAATGGAAGAAACAACTACGCGAGTCTCCAAGCTTGAAGCTGATTAGAAACGTTGTGACAGCATTCAAAGTTGCTGTCAACTTGAACAGAGAGGACCATATCGAGGACTACAAATACACTGCTACGGACGAGAAAGCCATTCATGAGTTGTTGTTCGTCACATTAAAAGACTTGCCCGCAGTGGTGCAGGAGGTCATTCCTTATAAGGTAGTGAAAGGCTCGCGTACCTTACCAAGCGGTTCTAATGTGTCGAAGATGTCCTCAATTATGAAATCGCATGCAAATGCTTTGCTCGTTGTCTTGAATGATGTCACAAACACCGAGACTGCCGCGCTTATCCTGCATTCGGTGGATCAGCTCTTGCCTTACTTCCTATCTCATAGAAAGCTTTTGAGAGAGATTGTCAAAAGCATCGTAGAGATTTGGTCAACAACTAGAGAGGTAGAAACTCAAATTGCAGCCTTCGCTTTTCTACACAATGCATCAAAAGAGTTCAAAAAGTCTATGTTGGAGTTGGTACTGAAAACCACGTACTCTACTTTCATTAAAAGCTGTCGTCAAACTAATATGCGTACAATGCCATTGATCAATTTCCAAAAGAATTCTGCCGCTGAGCTTTTTAGCATAGACGAATCCCTAGGATACCAAATTGGATTCGAGTATATCAGACAACTCGCCATACACTTGAGGAATACAATGAATGCCACGACAAAGAAAACGGCAAAGTTGAATCCTGCAGAGGCCTACAAAATCGTCTACAACTGGCAATTTTGTCACTCGCTCGATTTCTGGTCTCGTGTACTATCGTTTGCTTGTAATCCAGCGAAAGAAAACGGCAATCAATCGCAACTAAGACAGCTGATCTACCCTCTGGTCCAAGTGACCCTGGGTGTCATCAGATTAATCCCAACGGCCCAATTTTTCCCCTTAAGATTCTATTTGATAAGATCTTTAATCAGGCTGTCTCAGAACACAGGAGTCTTTATTCCTATCTTTCCCTTACTATCTGAAATTTTGGTGTCTTCTGCGTTCACCAAAGTTCCTAAGAAGAAGGAGAACCTTGTTGCATTCGATTTCGAGCATAACATCAAATGCACAAAGGCTTACCTTGGCACCAGGGTGTACCACGAAGGTCTGGCCGAGCAGTTTGCGGACCTTGTGGGTGAATACTTCGTGTTGTACTGTAAAAACGTTGCATTCCCAGAATTGGCCACACCAGCCGTCATATCACTTCGTCGTTTCGCCAAGAACTCTAAAAACGTCAAACTTAACAAGCAACTACTTAACGTGGTCGAGAAACTTCACCAGAATAGCCACTTCATTGAAAAGGCCAGAGCAGATGTTGATTTCAGCCCCAGCAACAGAACTGAAGTCAATAGATTCCTGAATGATACACCTTGGGAAAAAACCCCATTAGGGTCCTACATAACTATCCAACGTGAAGTTAAGGAAGAGAGGGCCAGGATTCTTAGAGAGAGCATGGAGGAGGAAGACAGAGAAAAGGAAGCCTCTCTGAAGAAAGAAGAAGACCTTGCAGAAATTGAGGACGATGGTGAAGACGTTGAGATGTCGGATTAAAGATGGTGGAAGTAGTCAATCTTTATTTTGTATATTTAAAACTAAACATCCATTAAGTTAGGAAGCGGCCTGTCGCCTTCATCAATACATATAACCTTGCGAAAGATCGGATTGTAGAAAGAAAGCTTCATATCATTTTTATCTGTGATTGATTCATCCAAAACTACTGTTACATCGATTGTTATCTATCCGTTGTACTTTGAAAGGGTTATATAGGTCATTTTACCTCGGCGGCTAATGGATGATACCACTATCGTAAACAGCTCCCCTGTGAGCAGTCAAAGAGATACAAGGCACCAAGAAACGTGCAGTCCAGGTAAGACTCCCGTTGACAAACATTTCAGGCACAAATCCATTTCTAGCCATTCAGTACAGAAGAATACGCTACTTCCAGAAGATCAAAGGTTAAAATATCAAACAAGGCTTCTTTACAATGAGCTATCAAAGCAAAAGAGCTCTTACCGGAGATGCATAGATCAAGTGACGCAGGCTGTGAAGATCCTAGAAGCAAATCAGGAGGAAATGCGGGTCTTAGCACTTATCGACAAGTGGAGGGGAGTTGCTCAAGCCGGAATGTCTTACATGTTGAATTCAACGTTGATAAAAATCACTAAATTGGGAGGTTACGAGGAGCTACTTAGAAAGGAGTTTGAAGCTGAAAGGAGGAAACTAGAGTATCAGATAAACGATGGCTTAATGGATGATATGGAGCAGATTCTTGAATCAGAGGAATTTCAGGCCTTGTCTGAAGATATGCAACAGGAGTATCGAGATCAAATGAACGAAGGAATGCTTGAGGTTCAGAATAAGAAGAACAAAGAAATTGCCAAACTCGAAGCTAAAATGAAAGAAAACGCGGGTCAAGAACTCACCATGCAAGAATTGTCCAAAAGAATAAAGATGGATTTTACGCTGATTTTTCCTGAACAGTCTTAATCGTAAATTTATTTCACTCACCCTTTATATGCTGTGTATCATTCCTCAAAGGAAGAATGAAATTTCTTCTCTATTTATTTTGCCTCGCCTTGGATCTACCTTGAAGATGCGCTCACTATTGAAGCAACTATTGCTGAAATATGTCCTCCAATCTTAACCTTGGGGCAATATTCATAGACAGTAACTCTTGGAATAAAAGCTTAGCAGCGTAAGGAATTGTCATCTTATTGATGTTTTCGGCACTTTTGCAAGTTGTACACCAGCCGCTGTAGCCCATCAATCCACATTTGTTACACACATCAACTTCAAATGCATCCGAACTAATCATCAATCTTTCAAGTAGCAATTGCGATGCACCATATGCTATCACACAATCTCTTTCCATTTCACCCAGTCTCAAACCACCATCTCTGGATCTACCTTCAGTCGGTTGACGAGTGAGGACTGCCCTGGGACCTCTGGCTCTAGCGTGCATCTTATCCAGAACCATATGCTTCAGCTTTTGATAGTAAATGGGGCCAAAAAAGATGTACGCTTGCAGACATTCACCTGTGATACCAGAGTATAACATATCCTTACCTGAATAATTGTAACCATTATCCACTAAAATTTTGGTCATATCCTCAAGTTTCGAACCACCAAAACAGGTACCATACTCAAGGGTACCATTCAAGACACCGGCTTTACCAGAAATTAACTCTATCATTTTACCAACAGTCATACGCGAGGGGAAACCGTGAGGATTCATGATAATATCTGGACAGATACCTTGATCATTGAAAGGCATATCCTCTTGTTTTACAATGATGCCACAGACACCCTTTTGACCGTGTCTTGAGGAAAACTTATCGCCGAGCTCAGGTCTTCTATTTTGTCTCAAAAGGACCTTGATCAGAGCTTGATCATTATCAGAAACCGACATCATGACTTGATCGATATGAGATGGTTCGGGAGCTCTATATATGACAGGAGTCTCCTTGTACTGAGATTGAGTGTTATTCAAAACACCATCACCCGAATTGGTCGGAATCGATTTGTTAATATAAATCTGACCACTCTCTAGTTTCATACCAACCTCTCCTAACCCGTCTGGGCCCAAGCATCTATGCTGCCATATTGGTTCGCCACTTTCATCAACACGCATACCACCAATGATATCTTGTGTATGGTTAGGGTATCTCTTCAGAACTGTTGTGTTCTTTCTACGTGTCTCACATCGGCCAAAACCACGATCGATGGAAGATTTGTTCAGAACAAGCGCATCTTCGATATCATAACCCGAATATGACATGACCGCGACAGTTGCGTTCTGGCCGGCTGGTAGTTTATCGTAGTCAATAAGCTCAATTGTCTTAGTTTTCACCATCGGTTGTTGAGGATATATCATCAAGTAAAGAAGGGTATCAATTCTCTTAAACTGATTGTATGCAATTGCGCCGATGGCTTGCTTACCCATCGCACATTGATAGGTATTACGGGGAGATTGATTATGATGTGGATATGGAATCAATCCAGCGACTGCTCCTAGAACAGTAAATGGCTCAATTTCCATGTGTGTGATGTTCTGGTCAATGTCCTTTTCATATAGAGCAATGAAAGAGTCATTCTCTTCGTTAACATCCAAGTACTCGACTAGGCCCAGTTTCAGGAAGTCATCGAATACCAACTCTCCATTGAGGAGCTTTCTTAGGTGTTCTGCTTTCACTCTAGATTCGCCATTAGACACGATGATTAGCGGCCTACAAATTCTACCACCATCGGTGGCAATATGCACAGCTTTTTGATGGGAGTTGGCATAGATTGAGATAAAGGCAGAAACTTTGCTCGACCTTCTCAAATTCCTGAACTGCGTGATAAACTTTGTTGGATACTTTGTGGTACCGATCAATGTACCATTTAAGTGAACACCGTAGTTCAAATGCAAAGAGGCACTATCAAGGAGACTTATGTCTTCAACACCCAATAGATAACATAAGCTCTTTATAGGCTCTTCTTCATCATCAGTAGTAATATGCGTCATCAATGCTAAATTTTTGACTAAACCACATGCCTCACCTTCGGGAGTGTCAGCGGTACACAGCATACCAAACTGCGATGGTTGAAGGGCTCTTGGGCCGGAAACCTTTCGTGACTTCTCGAATTGAGATGAAATTCTTGTCATCATACCCAATGCTGAAATATATGATAGCCTTGAGAGTACGTGCGTAACTCCTGCTCTTTCCATTTTGAATCTTTTCAAGGACCAGTTACCAGTGGAGATAGCTCTATTCAAACCGCTGGTGATGTTGTTCGAATGGACGTTGATGGAAAGGAGTGCATCGTACTCCATCGCTCTATTAGGCTTCTTCAAAACTTTATCTATACTAGCTTTAAAGTCGTTGTTGAACTTCTTGAATAAATCCTCAAACAGCAACGAGATCAACTGCCCGGCCAATTCAAGACGCTTATTACCAACATAGTCTCTGTCGTCAACCATCTTGGGATTGTGAATAGCCATGACCACTCTTCTGGTCATCATTGCTATGTATAGAGCCTTCTCCCGGAAGTCTAAAGCCTCGACTGTCAGATGCGCTATAACAGTTGTAGCAATGGCTTCAATACCCTCTTGCAACACGGATAGCTTCTGTCTTCGAACTGTTTTCACCTTCGAGCCGATAAACTCAAGAGCCTGTTGTTGCGTGTAGAGATTGCACTTGGCTGCTTCTTCCAGGTTGATTGCAAAGATATCCTGATAACTACTGTCATTTCCACAAACTAGTTGCATAATTTCCAAATCAGAAACGACCCCACAAGCTTTCAGCACAACAACAATTGGTATGTCTTCGGCAATAGAATTGTGCTTCAGATAAATCTTTTCATTCTTCGTTACCACATATGTCTTGGACTTTCTTTCGTGGGTCGAAGATGTAACAGAGGCCTGAACAATTGCTTTCTTCTCATCAGCTTCAACTATAATACGATTCTTTGACAATTGTTCCTGCACCAAAATGACCTTTTCTGTACCATTCACGATAAAATATCCACCAGGGTCCAAAGGACATTCGTTAAGTTTTGCCATCATTTTCTCATCAGACTCATGCAAGATGCACTTATTTGACCTCAGCATAACAGGCATTCTGCCAATCTCCACGTCTTTATGCATGATGATATTTCTTCCTCTGGTGTACTCTATGTCAACGTAAATTGGTGCCGAATATGTCATATCTCTGAGTCTGCATTCATGAGGAGGAGTCAAGTAGTCCTTCGACCCATTTGACCTCTGGCCCACTCTAATATCAACGTACTTTAGATAAAACTCTGGATCAACATCACTGAGGATCAGTTGATTAGCTCTTATGATCTTTCTCAAATCCACATCTACAAAATAATTAAAGGAATCCAAATGCTGCTTAACCAAACCCTTCACCTTAAGAAATGCTGGTAACAAATGCCATTTATCCTCCGCCGTACTAATCTCATCTGTGAGCTTTTTGCCCCTGTAAACTGGTTTTAGTAATTCTTCGAAGGTGTCATCCTTCTTATGATGAGCATTTTTCTTCGCTTTTTTTACCACCATAGCTTCAATGAATCTACGGAAAGCTCACCAATCAACAATTGGCCCCCAATACTCTCAGATTGGTAGATGCAAGCTAATATTGACCAGTGTAGTTCATCGATTTACGCTTAGCTCATCGCCTAATTTGAAAAATTTTGATGATACCGTGAACGTTACAAATGATGGTAATAGATCTTAAGGAAGAATAATCAGTCAGAGGGCTCAAATACGATTGATCTCAGTCGATCAAGCCAACTGAAGGCATTTGTGTATCTTTCCAGCTCGTGGGAAGGCTGACTCAGCTTCGAAATCCTTTGTGCCGCAAGATTTTCGTGCGATGAGTAGTAACAATCTGCTAAGGAGTTCAGTGAATCAATATCTCGAAGAGCTTCCTCAACAAATTCAAAGTAGACTCTATCAGTCCCCAGCAACATGCCTAGCAATCTACAGATTACTGCCGCAACTGGCGAAATTTTTTATCATGTCCATGGTGTTTAACGAAAGTGAAATATCATTAAGAGACCTAGATAGATGGGTGAAAGCTAGCGGGAAAAATCAGTTTCAGGAAGCGATTAAATGTATGAAGTCTCTTCATTTACTTATTCCCGTTAGGACCAACGGACCCATGATGATCAATTTAAACCAAACCTTCAGGGAGAGTTTTAAAAATGCGCTGACAGGCGGCGAAGTGAACAACTCCTTTGGTATTGTTGTAGACGATACCGACGACATAGTTATCACAGAAATGCTAGATGCATATTCTGCGGATAAGTGGGAAACGATTCTGCATTTCATGGTTGGCACGTCCCTGGCGAGTATCCCATCAGGTAATGTCCTGAACCTTCTAAAGCATAGCAAGCTGATGGAGGAAGTTCCGACCACTGGCGAATTTAAGATTACAAATGAAGGTTTTCAGTTTTTACTACAGGAGGTAAACTCGCAAATTTGGACTCTATTATTGCAGTACTTGAAGATGACAGAAACATTGCAAATGGATCCAGTGGAGGTTCTTAACTTTATCTTCATGCTGGGTGCCCTCGAATTTGGCAAACCGTACAGTACGGATGCCTTGAGCGAGACTCAGAAAGTTATGCTCAAAGACATGCGAGATTATGGGCTGGTTTTCCAAAAGAACTCCAATGCGAATATTTTCTATCCCACAAGACTAGCTACGATGTTGACGTCGGACGCTAAAAGCATACGAGGTGCCTCAGGAGCAATGGACAGTGTGTTGAAGCAGAACAAGGATGAGAGTTCAAATAAAACCACTAATACTACCGCTGATGCAAACAGCGATGACGAGGACGTTGGGCTTACCGGTCAGCATATTCATGACGGCGCTCTTATCGTCGAGACGAATTTCAAACTTTACTCGTACTCCAACTCTCCGCTTCAAATTGCAATCCTCAGCTTATTCGTGCATCTCAAGGCAAGATTCACTAATATGGTCACCGGACAAATCACTAGAGAATCTATCAGAAGAGCTCTCATCAACGGTATCACTGCGGACCAAATTATAGCATATTTATACACTCATGCTCACCCACAAATGAGGCGACTGGCAGAAGAAAGACTGGAGAAGAAACTCGAAGTTGATGCCAACTGCAAGGATACACTACAAATTCTGCCTCCGACTGTTGTTGATCAAATTAAACTATGGCAACTGGAGCTCGACAGAATTATCAGCTACGAAGGCTCACTTTATTCAGATATTGATAGTCATCAGGAGTATATTTTACTCAGCACATATGCTCAAGACATTGGAGTATTGCTATGGAAAGACGATAGAAAGCGCCTTTTCTTCGTTTCAAAGGAAGGTAATTCTCAGGTCCTCGATTATGCAAAGAGAAAGCTGAAGAAGAAACAAGGTTCGCCTTGAAAAGCTTTATTTGTAGCACTTCGAGGCTCTTGAATTGGGCTTCGAGAATTATTCTTTGAACGTTAATTGAAAGCCAAAAGCTGTATTATTCTAGTGAAATTTCTTATCACTGATAAGATACTTTTTAGGGGTAATTCTTGTAGATAAAAAGTCAGAATGTTCGTAAAGAAATAAGCAGGTAACCAACGCCATAGTAAGTAGGTCAGTTGCTTACCGGCGGTTATCGACAATGTATATCAAGGACTTCTTACCCTTTCTTCAGTCACCGGCATATTTCTCGCGGTTGAAAGGCAATAGCCAACCGTTTGAGCCTAATTGCCCAATTGACTTACCACTGAGCTGTAGGAATCACACCGAAATACAAGATACCTGCTGCTTTGAATACCCTGGCGGAACCTTTTTGCAGACGCAATTTTGGGATTATGTTCCTTCAAGCCCTGGCCTGGATAATGACGAGCTGGAAAAACAACTGGGTCCATTAGACTCCTTCACCATCCATGGGTTATGGCCTGATAACTGTCGGGGTGGGTTTGAACAGTTTTGCGACGATTCTCTGGCTATAGACGATGTTTACTACCTATTAAATTCCGACCAGTTCAACAATGATCAGAAGAACCTCGAAATTAGTGGAAAGGAGTTGCTCAGTAAACTGGATCGTTTGTGGAAGAGCAACAACGGAAATGACGAATCTTTATGGATACACGAGTACAATAAACATGGTACATGCATCAAAACCATTAGACCTGATTGTTATTCCAGATGGAGCGATGGGGAGCTCACGGGGCAGAACACAGATTTCAAAAAGCAGTCTGTCTATGATTATTTTAGAGTGGCCTATAACATATACACGAAGTTGGATACGTTCCAAATACTAGCAGAACACGGAATTGAACCTAGCCTGAAAAAAACCTACACCAGAGATGAGATTCAATCGGCGCTCAACAAAGGGTTCAAAGACCATGATGTCTACTTCGCATGCGACAGGCACCAGGGCTTGAATGAAGTTTGGTACTACCACGTCCTTCAAGGCTCCTTATTGGGTGAGAAATTTGAACCGATCGACTCATTGAGAACTGGCCTATCCCGGTGTCCCGAGAAAGGCATAAAATTCTATCCAAAGGGTTATATCCCTCCTAACAACGGTGGTGGGGGTCATGGAGGCCCTCAGATGAGAGGAATCATCAGGTTGAGTGGCTACGAGGGTTTTCTCATAAAGAATGGCCACTGGATGATCAAAGGAACCCCTGCTAACTTTCAGTTGCTCAAAGCACCGTTTGGTGGCTACCATTTGAAGTCACGAAGTGGTTTCTGCGGAGTAAGTAAGAATGGCTTGTTGACGTGTAACAAGCACATCGGTAACGCCGGCCAGTTTGATTACGAGTCCGAAAAAGGCGGTTATCTCGGGTACTCCGGCGGTTATGAATGGGGTGCAACGACTCTTCCACACGGAAATGTCCAAAGCTTTGTCTATCACAAGGACGGAATCGTCCACCCCTACGAGTTTAAACTCAAATTCATCAGGACTTGATGGTTACCTGGGCTTCGATATGTGAATCAACCTCGTAGTATTGTCTTCAATCGAAGGAGAATAAGTATATGGTGTGAAGCTTCTAGCACCACTACTAGCCTGCGTTGCAGAGGATGGCGTGGTCATCGAATTCGATGAGAGACGATCACAATACTGGAGCAAATCATTCTCCAGAAAATTAACATGAGACTGCAAGCTCAAAACCTTGTTCTGCAATTCATTAGTCGTATTCTTCTGCAAAAGCAAATCGTTCGTCAACTTTCTTATTTCAGCCTGTTGGTCTAGCGCCATTCTTTTCAAAGCTCGTACTTCATTCATTAAAATGACATTTTCGGCCGTGTTTCGCTCTAAAGGAGGAGCACTGAACTGCCCGATACTCTCATAACGACCTGTTGGTGATTCTTTTCGTACCCTTTCGGCACTCCGGGGGTTATTTGAGCTTTCTTCACTTTGCTTCATCATCAGCATTTGTAGATTCTTCTTTGAAGCCAGATATTGCTCCCTTATTTTCTGTAAAGTATCATCGGTCTCCTGCTTATCAAAGAACTCTTTAGTTAGGTTCAGATCAGCTGCCATCTCGTATGCCTTCTTATCACCCTCTGTGGTTGTTAGTTTAGAGCTAATGAACTTTGTGTTTACGCGCTTAAGAACGCGTACGGGTTACCCGCCAAATTCCTCTTCTCTAACTATCACTTTGAATAAACAAGACCAGAATAGAGACTCTTTCCCTCTTCACCCTCTTTACTCTGGCCTTAGTGGAATCACCATGGTACTCTACGGATCCTGTGGCCGGTATAGGGCTTTGGTCTGAACTTTTCTTTCAAAATTTTGAGATACAGACTTTAGCCGCCCAGGTCGACTCTCGGGCTGTGTTGTCAGTGTAAGACAGCGACTGCACTCCCGATATCGGTGATCCTGGGATTATCGGTATTCTGCCTTCAGTCAAGTGATCCGATGTTAAAGGACAAGGAAGCTTCGAGGAAGGATAAGGAAGACGCGCAATTTACTGCCGATTAGAATCGTTCGCAATCAAGGTGCCCGCTGTAATTCTGTCTTTGTACGCAGCGGATCCGTGGTATTTCGCACTGCTGGCGAGCAAATATGCCCTTCTTCTCGATTATCGAAGCGTAGCTACAACCGTCTTTCTTCCAATCTTTTCTCAAGTGGCCGAGCATTTACACCTCGCCCAGCGCCAGAAGGACTCGAGAGCTTCAATTTGATCTCCTGAAAGGGCAGACACAGTTCCTTCCATGACCGTCCGAGAACAAAGAATGGCCGACTTCGTGCCACTAATATGCATGAGAGTAAAAAGATCACCTCTCTGCTAGTCTGATTACGAGAGCTTGGGAGAATTAGTTGTCTGTGTGATACCTCTGGCTCTTTCTGGAATGAGGATGCTGCCAAACAATGGAGCCCCAATACGGTGTTACCAATGGCGGCTAGATATTTTGGCCAGAAGATCAACTCTGACTCGTGGTTTTCCGTGGTCAAACATCCACAGGCGCCAATTACCAACCACTCATTGAAGTTGCCGCTTAGCAGTGGTGTTATGGAAGAGATTACCAGGGCTTGCAATATTACGATTTATCGACCAGTTCCCAGGAAGAAACGCTCAAAAAGTGGTTTGGATGCCAGCGTTACACAATGACGGGATATTGATCAATATTAAGATTCTGCGTGAAAATCTATTGAATAATAAGATAAGTTTTTAGAGGCAGAGGAACAACGGCTTTCCCAGATTTGAAAGACGAAGCCCTCCGTGATTTGGTCAAAAACTACAGCAGTAATATTGCAAAGTTTAAAAAGACTAGGGTGCCTTTTAAGTTGAAGTTCAAGACGAAGAGGGCATCTGTTCAAACTGTCTCAGTGCTGTAAAAGCACTGGAACAGGGGAGCGAAGTCGTTTTACAGCAAAGTGTTCCCGCCCTCGAGTTTGAGTGCTGCAGAGCCGCTTCCAGAGGAATTTTCCTAGCGGGACATAACTCTAACCAGACTGTGGTCGAGGTTGCCAAAGACGCGGTTGTGCCCATCGAGAAACTAAAACGCCGACGACGGCAATTGCAGTCAAAATTGGTCAAGCTCAGGAAGCACAAAAAGCGACAGAACCAGCGAAAAGCCTTATACAGGCTGGACTTGCGCAAGAAATCGGCCCTCTTCCTGTGCAAGTCTTAAGGCTGAGGAGGATTACACGTCCAAGACTTGTTCTGGTTGTGGAAACTTGAAGGACCAAGTATATAGCTGTATAAAGTGGTCCTCGGTTTCCAACGCGGCAGAGAACATCATGCCGACTCCCCATGATGGGTCCTGGCTCCTTCCTGCGTTAGTCCCTCGTGGATTCTTCCAGGCGGTGAACAAAGCTTTCAACTTCCGCTACTGATAAGCATCCTCGAAATCTGCCAAAGACTGTGGTTTGTGCTACACCCATCAAAGCATTGATTCTAGAACTTTGACGCGCCCCCCAGTCGTGGAACGGCAAAGGCGAAAAGAGCGCAACAAATATAGATCGTCAAAGCAATGTGTGTGACCCTGAAGAGCAGAAGTGAGGGAACTTCGAGGTGAAGAGGACTATTAGAACTTGCCGCCTGTCTGATGGTTTCAGGTTTGAGCTGGTGAAGGAATATTGGCTGGCTATTGTTTTCACGAAGCAAACGCTTGTCGGGTCGTTGAATGGTCGTCCCCGGTGGGAATCTAAGTAACGGAGCCATGTCCGGTTCAACGTCAACAACATCTACTCAAGATACGAATGCCGAAATTTCGAATCGAGGTAACTCAAACATTTATTCGACACCCGCGAGGCTCACATTACCGTCCGGCACACCGAGGTGTCTTCCGAAGGGGCATGATACGGTGATTGCAGGAAAAGAATGCGTTAAACTAGTTTCGTCACAGGAATATTACATCGATGAGCTACAAGACTGCTATCACATAAGCGAGCTTATGGCTCGCTCGAGCAGCCCATCTTCTCAAACAGGCAAAAACACGCTGTTAGTTTTTGACCTGACCACCAGTGGATGTTTAATCTCATCCTCCGATATACCACTGCGTTCCAAGGGAAATAGTGCCGGGAACGGAGGCTCTTCGAGTAAGGACATCTACAGAATACATTTGTCTTTACCAAGCACTTTACTGAAGAGGCCCAAGTATCATTTTGAGAAGCTGCTGCAATCTGTCATTGATGATTCGAAGAGACTGAAATTGATGAGTTTGATCGACGACTGCAACACTTTCCTCTTTTACGATGGAGCTAGCAAACTGGACTGTTGCTTACTGTCTACCTACTGGCTGATTAAGAAATTCAGGGATTTTATGCGCGAGAAGGTTGGAAAGAAAACCATAAGGTTGTATCTATTGGAAAACATTGAGAAAGCTATTGAGAGTGGTGTTGAATTAAGCGGGTATAAATCTTCGGACCCTAGCAATGGTTTTAAGGTTGAAAGTGGGAGATTGACTGCCGAGAGTGACGGGAAACAGAAGAAGCTTAATTTGACCATCAAGATTCTGCCGAAGTCCACTGACAAAATGTTTATCCAGTCGATAAAAAAGGACTCCGTACACTATTCTCCCAACTCATTGAGAAAATTCTTTCGGTTTCATGTCCCTGATGAACTTGAAGAGAATGACCCAATATTACCTAACTGGCTCAAGCCGTTCTCCAAGAAAAGTGAAAATGATAAAATTCTACAAAAGCTACTGCAAAATTTTGAATATCTGGAAAGCCTAGAGTTGAAGAGGCTAGAATGGGGATTAACTTCTAACAATAAAAAGCGAGAGAACTTGAATTTACAAGATTCTAACACATATCACAAAATATACTCCTTGCCAAATTTACAAAAAGAGTTCAGGAGGCAAGGGAAAATGCCCAAACCTAAGGGAAGGTCGTCATCCCCGTGTGTTGCAGAGAGCAACCTCAAGTTATTCATACCAAAGCCCCAGCCTCCATCGATTGCAACTTCAATTCTTAAGGCTAATTCTATAGAGACACCAACAACAGGTACTCCGATCTCATCGTCCTCTTCATCATCATCATACCACGAGACAGACACCGAACCCCTCTTGACTCCAATGGATAACTACGAAATATCACAGGGAATTCAATCATTTGCAAAGAATAGATACGCTAACATTCTGCCCTACGAACACTCAAGAGTTAAATTACAACCCTCTCCCCTTCATGGATCAGCAAGTGGTCCCCATTCTCCCTCAGCAAGTGGCATGAACAATAGCGGCGGACTTGCCAAAACTACGACTGGAAATGGCATGACACGGAAAAGAAAGAGCTCAAGCTCCTCTTATTTCAGCCAAAAAAGTTTTGTTGATGGTGTCTCGCAAGAGTCCAATGAAGGTCACAAGTCGCCACCTCATGTACCTGATGAAGGGTTCAACGATTATTTTAACGCAAATTATCTCAATTTGCCTCAAGTCAACTCTGATTTCAACTACATCGCCACTCAAGCACCCCTACCGTCAACCATTGATGATTTTTGGAAAGTAATTTCAACAAATAAGGTTAAAGTCATCATCTCCCTTAACTCAGATGACGAACTGTTTTTGCGCAAATGGGATATTTATTGGAATAATGATCGGTCCGACCAAAAGTACAAAATAGACATAACGGAAACTTTTGACAATTGCTGCAATGTTGAGGGTTGCATGTTGCGAATATTTTCGTTTTACAGGAAGGGGGACGAAAACAATGACTCTAAGAAGCTGGTCGTTTACCAGCTACAATACACCAAGTGGTTGGATTCCTGTGGCATAGTCATGAAAGACATTTTAAGTCTATACACCATAAAGAACATGCTTTTGAATAAACCCGCCTGCATCCTGTCCGATTTACGTTCGGGTCAAGCGAAAGACGCTCTGTCATACGCCAATGACGTTTGGCCGGAAAACTTCAAAAAGTCGAATGTTTCCATAATTCAGCCACCTTTGCTCGTGCATTGTTCAGCGGGTTGTGGAAGAACAGGAGTATATATTACTCTGGATTTCCTGCTGAACGTTCTCACCGAACCCACAAATGCGTCAAACAACATTGATGTTTGGAATATGTCGCAGGATCTTATTTTTATTACGATAAACGAATTAAGGAAGCAGAGGATATCTATGGTACAGAACTTGACTCAGTATATTACATGCTATGAGTCAATCCTACAGTATTTCGCAATGCAGAAGGAAGGAAATAGAGTTCAAGGGAAGTGTTGAGGTGACATCAATCATGCATACTGTTATAGTTGACATAGGTTCAAATAACGATAAAATAATACCATTATAACATCAATGGGTGACAGGCATAGAGAGTTTTAGCTGGTTCCTTTATCGGGCCCGAGCTCCACAAGGCCCAAAGTTTTACTTTCTCATAAACAGGCATGACTCCCCAAGAGAATTTATTATAGCGATTAAAGGTTGAGAATAGGAAGCGGTAGCATCCACGACTAAGTTTATGCGGTTGGAGGTATTTAAGTCTTTGTTCACTCCTTAGCCGTGATGCGATTGATCTTATTAGAATCAATGAATTGATTGATACCTACGCAATTCCTACATAAAGCTGCTCATTACATGTAAGACTTTGCTTAAGCGATTAGAGGTGAGATTCAATCGACGATTGATGATGTAATTTGCTAAAATCACTTGAGTGAATCAATTTCAGCTTACAAACACCTTGTGAAAAGATTCTAACAAAAAAAAATGAGAACAGCCGACCGAAGAGACGACTGAAAGATGTTCGCACGAGAAGTATAGCTAAGCAAAAAACTCCTCAGGATTAATCATCTTAAATGCCTTGAAATTGCTAACTATTCATGATAAAGTTAATAACGTCTTCTCACAACCGATTCTCCTATGGTGTTGTCGACAAGAATAACTTCAGGTTTTCAACGATTTTTGGATCAATACTATTGTAAAAACCTTGTCTTTGGGAACCCAAATTGCTTTCTAAAAACTGGAAAGTTTGGCCAATAAATTCTTTCAGACTGATGTTGTGAACGGGATCATTGTTTTTGCACAAGTCATGGTAGCGATATTGCTCGGCAGTCAAGGGATGAAAATCAATCGACTGCGGTGTCACCAAATCGTTCAGGTGATATTTCTCGCAGTCACCACCTGTAGATTCGTTAATCTCCTCCAACATTTCGATCCAAACGGATGCGATTGCTTGGAAATTCGATAGAACAAATACCAATCCTGTTCTTAACAAGCTGGAAAGACCTAGAATGTGTACTTTTTTAGTCTTCGGATCAAAAACATCCTTCAAATCGGAGAGCCAAATTGCAATAAATTTGTTGGCGACTTCATCGAACGGAATGTCTCGGGAAATGCATAACCTCTCAGCGACGGGTAGGGACTGAGCCTCCATTGTAGTTGGTGTAGATTGATGATATGAGGAAAAAAAACTGACTAAAGCTTGAGGCTGCACGTAGGCAATTCTTGCTACAATTTGAATAACCTGGATCCGCTGGTAGCTGGATAGAGAAGCTTCCTTAAAGATGCTGTCAAATATGGCCTTGAGAACGTTGCTCGAAAAGAAGTTCTGTAGCAAAAGGTCCTCGTAATCAGCTTCATTGGAAAGGACCAGAATTTCCCAGATTTCTAAAATTAAATGGAAGGAATCATCTCTTAACTTCAAGAGATGGGGAGATAGTTGTGAGAAAACTTGGGAGAATACCGGACTGCTAAAAAAATCTTCATTGTTCAATATGAGAGCATAGCTTTTGACAATCTCCAGCAAAGTTGGTAGAATTTCTGTGTGAGTCTCAACGCCATACTCTAAGAACGGCAACAACTGATAAAATTGGGGATCGAGTAGTGGGCCTTGGCTGGAAAAGTTCTGTAAAAGAGCCCCCCACAATTCATAACCATCTTCGTTCAAAAGCTGGTAATGCATTGAGGAAGGATTGCACGATTCAGCTATCACAGTGAGGGCAACTGGCCAGGCTAAATGCGACTGAGTACCCAAGGATATCACTAGGTGGCGCAACAACCTTATTAATGCGTTTGATAAAATTGATTCCGAAGAATTATTGGTTGATACTTCCCATAGTTTTGGAATAATTTGGAGAACTTCCATTAGTAGGTCGTCGCTAATCAATGGTTTTGTCTGAATGATGATGTCACTCAAAGTGTTTAAGATGTAAAGCCTTGTCTCAGTTAATGAAACTGATGGCAGGAGCTTTCTTGATAAGATAATAACAATGTTGATTAAGAACGGCTCAAAAATGTCCTTGTTGAAGTTCCAGTCATCGATCATGGTTCTTAGTGATTTAACACATGTCAACAGAACGACCTTATCATCTTCTGTCATCAGCAGTTTCGTAAAAAAGTCGTAGCACAGCCTCTTACTCTCATCAGAGCACTTAATAGTGCACCATTCGTTGATTATCAAGCAAGTTCGTCTTCTAATCACTTTCAATTGATCTTTCGAAGCGTTTGTGGAGGTCGCTTCAGGAAGAAACACATTAACCAGTAACTGATCAAAATCAACCATCTCGCTGACAGCTGCAGCACTCAATTGAAGGCTAGCATAGATAGCATCTTTTGTTAAAAAATCTTCCAGGGATTCTGACAAGTTTGCTGCTTCCTTTTCGATCTTATTTAACAGATAGGGAACAAGAAGTTCAGGAAACGTATTGATAAGATCCTGAAAAAAATTCTCTGCGCAAGGTCTAATTTGGTATTCATAGCTTGTAGCCATTTGCTCATTAATCCACTCTTCCGGGTCCAAAGACCAGCTCTCTATGTCACAAGGGCGTAATTTCAAGTACCAGGTCATCAGAGTGTCGACAAGCTTCGTGACAAGTTGCTCATTCAGGAATTCTGCTGAAATTCTTTTCATTGACTCCTCAATACTGATTTTATCACTTCTAGC
Organism: Torulaspora franciscae; assembly: GCA_003705175.3. Classification (NCBI taxonomy): domain Eukaryota; kingdom Fungi; phylum Ascomycota; class Saccharomycetes; order Saccharomycetales; family Saccharomycetaceae; genus Torulaspora; species Torulaspora franciscae. The sequence goes on from PPHX03000001.1 coordinate 1,010,192, forward strand.
CTTCAAAATCACAGCACCTTTTTTGTGTATGAAATTGAAGACTCTTTTTAGTATTAAAAATCCTCTAATTGCGGTTTGCTCCCAGAAGTCCCCACCCTCATCAGATTTTTCATTGTACACCAGTGGTGCTTTCTCGAATAAAAGTCGTGTGTACGATATTAAAATTTGCGTTGAGCAAGGCAGCAGTATAAAGTTTGCCGGGGATGATGATATTAAAGTGTAAAACAACTTTCCATAGCACCTAATGAATTTTTCATAAATATCAACCTCCTTGAAGGTCTCTTGTTGTGAAACCAAAAGATCAAAATGCATAACGATTAACTTCATGAACTCGCATACAGATTCGTCCTTGTTGGGGCGCTCATAACCCTCGGTAACTATTCGTCTTAGAACCTTCAATGACATGTAGGATACTTGCAGATTAGATAAATTGTCTCCTGTAACTCCTTTCGATGAAGTCCATCTTTCGAATGATTCATAATAAGTGCGGACCACTAGGGGAAAAATAAGAGGAATCTTGCTCTGCATAGCCGGTCTGCACCTCCCGATTCTTGCGGCCCCTAAGGTCTTGACGATTTGATTAACATGCACTAAAATGTTGTAGACCTTCACCGTGTTTCGCACTATGTTATCGTTGGACAGCAGCTGTTCCAACTGTTCGAACAAACTCGGCCACTCCACAGGAAAATCCAGTCTAGCGATTTTCGCAGTAGCCTGGGCATTCTGAATACTCAGCTGGTTATTCTGTTCGTCGATCAGGTCAAAAAGTCTACCACGAATCGATGATTTTTCGTCTTTACTAATTGCGTTAATCCTCGTAGATCTCCAAAACTTCTCAACACCATTCTTGAACTGAATAACAGCAAGCCATCTGATCTGCAAAGTGTTTGAAAGGTTCAAATAGACTGATTGTAACAAGTAGTGAAAACCAGGTTGACGTTGCCAATCTGCCAGTTGCTGCTCAGCAGCCTTCTGAACCTCAGAGCCAATATGTTGAGGATTGCTGGCCTGCTGTAAGGTCTCGACAAGGCTTGAATCACTCAAGGTAACAATGTTTGACATTGACCACGTCTTTTTCGAGATGCCTTCTCTTTAGGTGGGACCTGATGCAGTTTCTTGTTGATTAAAAAATCTGAGAAAAGGTGACTAGACTACAATAGCTCTTTTAAAGAACTTATTAGATTGTATAACTCAGTTTGGTAGTATACAGATCAAAGCACCAAGTGCATTGAGTATTCATAGATGAAGGAGAACTTACCTTGAAGGAAAGGCTTCTTGAAGTATTTATGGCCGGGTATCACCAAACAGTTCAGCTTCAAACGCTTGAACAAGATCATGAAAGTGCTCTAAGCAGCCCATCTGTGAGCTTCGTTGTCTCCACTCCAGGTGCGTTCGACGTAGCCGAGCTCCTCTTTCACTCTGCCAACAGTTTTGGGATCACCCATGTTCTTACCCAGGTTGTCGGAAATTTTGATGGCATGACGATTGTTTACCTCACGTAGCTTGATAACGATGTTCAAAGGCTCGCTCTTGACTGAGGGATCAGCCTTCTTGCGGAAATCATTGGTGAAATTGGTACCTATGCCGAAAGTCGCCAGCAGGCCATTTTCATGAGCTACGCGAGCATATTGTATACTCTTCTTGATATCCAATGAGTCGGAGTAACATACAATTTTAGAATACTTTGGCAGGTTCACAACGTTATGGTAGTGATTCGCAATTTTCTTGGTATACTCTATTGGATCTCCCGAGTCTTGTCTAACGCCGACATAGTAATCTGAGTATGGTGGCTTGAACGATTTGAGGAAATCGTCTGTGCCGAAAGTGTCAGTTAAAGCTAAACCTGCATGCTCAGGGCCGAACGTTTTGATCCAATAATCCATGGCATTCTTGTTGGCATTTAGATAGTCATCCGTGATAGCAGCAATTCCCATGACCCATTCGTGAGCAACGGTGCCAATCGGTTTGACACCATACTTGCGAGCGAATAAGACATTAGAAGTCCCAAGAAGGAACTCGCTGTAGCGTTCGGGGTTCTCTTGGACTGCGCCAATCAGACCCTGCATAACGAGATCCTGAGTTTTCGCAGATCTGCGACGTCTGGTTCCAAATTCGCTAAACTTGATCTCGTTTTCAAACAGCTCCAACGCCTTGGCCTTGGCTTGCTCAACTTGCCCGTCGTAGCTCCAATCGGTATCGACAAATCTGAAGAACGCTTCAGAAACGAGAGCCAGAATAGGAATTTCATACAAAATGGTTTCTGACCACTTTCCTTCTATCAGAATATCCAAGTCAACCTTATCAGAAAGTTCATCCAATTTTTTGTCTGTGATTCTAATTTGAGTTTTGGGATCTAGCTTAAAAGATTTCAAATACTCGAAATATGAGGGAGGAAAATATGGAAACTCCATCTTCAGGTAATCTATTTCTTCCGAAGAGAATCTGAGATCCCCCAACATGTGTAACTGAGTTTTCAACCAGTCTACAGCACGACGGTTAAAGTGTAGTTGAGCAGACCTATTGGTGAATTTGTAGACAACGTTGGTTTCAGGAAAATTGGCAAAAACGGCTGCATGCATAGTCAACTTATACAAGTCCGTATCCAGAAGCGAGTTAATTATTGTTTCAGTCATCTTTCCTCTTTAAACTGAGTAAGCGATTAAGTCAAGCAAAACCAGCTGTCCGACACACAATCAGAGGCCAGGATTAGCCAAGCAGTTAACGAATAAAGCGATAAACAGGTCAGCTTAACCACCTTAAGAGATAGAAGATGTGTTTACGTTAGATAATTAAGTGTTATCATGTGTTTTTTGAGACTTTTCACCACGCTTCTAGGTAACAAACCAACCAATATTTAGTTGAACGAGAGTATAAATTTCCACTCAATCCCAGCGTCTAATGGGATTTATTCAATTGGCTGGCAATTTATTTGAATTATAATTTACTAGTTTTACATACATGTCTGTTTTTCCTACGTAATAACCCTCATGACACGATCGAAAAGCGTATCCATTTGGACGTTTTGGAAATTGTCGAGCATGCTGGTGAAACTGTTCATATTTATCAGTTTATCATTGTTGTCCCCGTTTATGAATTCTAATGCAATTTCGTCCTCCCTCTCCTGTGCTTTGGCAACCCCGTTGGCATTCTTAGAGGACGAAAGTTTTTGCAACTGAGATGCAAAATCGTTGGTACCATTCTGCAAATCATCTAGTATGCCCTCTTTGTTTGCTTCGTCAGACATTTCAGTATTCACAGTAGTACCCACGACACCCAAACGACATTCAGTATCTAGAAAAATGAAGTCGGTATCGTAGTTCCAGCCTATCCAGGAGACGTACTCAAAATGCGTAAAACTTCCCAACTTCCTCGAAAAATTGTTATCAAACACAATAATGCGGGACTTATAATTGACGGATGGGTTCCCCTCACGGTCCTTGAGTCTTTGATTAATTACAAGCGCCACTGTGCCAGTTTTCTCATCACAACTGATAAGTCTCTCCAGATGGCCATTTTTATAGATGCCATCGGCATATGGATAAAGGTCGAAACTGCTTGTAATTTCACCCTTTAGCAAGTTGAATACATTTAATGATGTGCGCGTGGCAACTATCAGATTAGTATTGTTGATCAGCTTGATGGCTTGAACTTCTGAATCTAGGTTAACCTCATTAGTTGTGTTATCAGACTCGAACGGTCTAAAGGTGTCAAAATCTAAAATGAAGAGCTTCTCATCAAATGCATGAAAAATCAAGCTGCCATCCTGCGACCATGCTAAAGAAACAGAGTTACTGTAGTGGTTGAAATTGGGCAAAGACAGCTTGGTTAGGCACCAGTTCTTTTCGTATTCCTCATATGACCAGTATTTCGTACCCGCCTGGTTATCCGCTGTCAGGAAGCCTTGGGAGCCATTGACTGTTGCAGGAGCTGGCAAAATCTTGGTGATTGGGACTCCTACACCGTGAGGATTTACAACTTTTGTCTTTAAGTTCCATTGAGTACTGTTATCTTCTCTGTCCCAAAACTTCAGATTGTGCACGAGATCCTTCGAAGATAGCAAGTCCTCAGCAGGGTACTCTATCTCGTAAGTGGCCATCCACTTACCGTCTTTGGTAAACTTGACATCGACGATGACGGGATCTTTGATATTCAGTTCGAATCTTACCTTACCCATAGAGTTGTTGACGCCTGATGCTAAAAATTGATAAGATGACTGATCATTTTTGTAAAAGTCGTACACTTGCATTGCCGACATATGTGGAAAGTACAACTGTTTGGTAATTGGATGAATGCTTGCACAAGTTGTGTAGTCCTGTCTTTTACTCTTCAGTAGCTTTTTCTTTTGCTTTTTCTTTGAGATGTTCGCTGTGGACACCGTTGTAGAGGCCTTTGTTGCTACAGCGGATAACGGCTGAACAGTATTTTTGACAGTACTGTCGAAAACAGGTAGAGGACCGTTTACAACCAGCTTCGAAGTAAGATCTGCAGAGTTTAGCAGCAGCAACTGGAAATCAGAATTTGTAGAGTTCTCGGTCATTTGTAAAGCCACTGAGTAATACTTGTCGCCGCCTACAGATTGGCAGTCAATTATAACCCCATTCAGACGAGGCAGGAATTGTTGCATGTTGGTGGATAGCTGCCAAAAACTTATAACTTTTTCCCAGCCACCAGAAAGCAGATACGAACCATCTTGAGTGAAACACAAGGACAAAACCGAGTCTATGTGCCATTTCAGTAGTCTTCCTTGCAGGTCCGGCACGCTTACCACATTGATAACACCAGATGCAAATCCTAGTGCCAGCTGCTCACCTCTGCAATCAATTGCCATGCAGGTAACATATTTGGAGTTTGTCGATGAGGATGATGACAATTGGTTGCGGGATGCAAATATAGATGATAGAGCAAAACTCTTCCTCAAACTGTCATCAAACAGCGAATGAATTCTAATCACTCTCTTATTATCACTTTTGATCAAAAACGCCAAATTTTTGTCATTTGAAGACCACGTAGATAGAAGAACGTCTTCGAATGTTTCCTCCAAATTCAGCAGTGGTTCCTCCTGGAATTTTAACTCGTATAATTTGTAGGTGTACCCGCTTGTCCCGCTTCTGCTTGTCAAAATCTTCAATCCGCTGTCTTTCGCACTAAAAATCTTGCAAACAGCTTCGGCAGTCTCCAGCTTGACTCGGAGCAATTTGGGAGAATCGACCAATTTTCCTTTGTAATTCAACACCAATATGCGCCCATCATCCGTAAAAACTGTCAAGTCTCTGTCTTCCTTCCTTTGGGATGAATCCTCACAAGTAACGTCGCCCATAGAAATGTGTGCTATTGTTGCCTGGTCTTTGACGAAAACATCAGAGAGAGTCTTATTATTGGAGTATTTCAAAGTCTTCACGCACTGTCTAGTTTCAACCGAGTGCACTTTGATCTGATTGTTGAAAGGAACGATGTAGTTGAGCTCATCGGGCGTAAGACATGCTATTCCCTTGTTACAACTCGACTTATTCGAAGTCCGGGGCAAAACTGGTTTGCCCCCCGAGACTACAGACAGTTTATACTTCTGATATACGGTTGCCTGATTCATCTAGAGTGCTCAATCGACCTATAATCGCAGTACTGGACGACCAAGGTCACCTTTAAGCTGTAATTTTTCAGCTCATCTCATCGCTTTCTTACTGGAAAGATCGAAAAATTTTCCAGATCGTGCACCACGAGCCAAGAACTGTTCAAAAGACCAAAATTGACTACTCTCAGCAGCCTATTTGGAGGCCTCCTTTTCAATCAGTAGACCACTAAACCCTCTATACAGCCACTGCTGAAGTGTTGCCAGGATTCAGCTACACACTGCCACATTACGGTCCAAAACCTTTTTACAGCCCAAAAAAAGGCGCAAAAATCATAGAAAATAATAGCTGTCATTTGACTAGCTGAGAGCTGCTATACACATTCCCCTTGTACTAAATTTCGCCTCTGTAATCATCTTTTAGGCTCTTTATTTACTGTCATTTTAGCCGTCCGTTCCAGGTGATGGAAGATAGTGAAAAAAAATGGTTATGAAGTAATCCTTGAGCTCATCACCACTCAGTGAAAGATTCGTCCATTGGATCTGTGGAAGAGTGATTGATAGTGTGTTGTTCCTGAAATGATCGTCCCCGTTAGATGTTTTTCATGTGGTAAGGTCGTTGGTGACAAGTGGGAAAGTTACCTGAACATGCTTCAAGAGGACGAACTAGATGAAGGTACCGCTTTGACAAAGCTTGGGCTAAAAAGATACTGCTGTAGAAGAATGATTCTAACGCATGTTGACTTGATTGAGAAATTTTTGAGATATAACCCATTGGAAAGAAGGGATTAGAGTTGGTTGGTCGAAGATTATAACAAAACAAACTGTACCATATTGTCATAAAGTCATTCTGTGTGAGAGTGTAGTTAGGTATGCAGGTGTATTCACATGTGTAGGAGACTATGGAAAGATATAATAACGCTTAAAAATCGGAAAGTGGCCCCGGATCAATTATTTTTGGTGGTTGGAGACGTTTTTGTAGCTCTTTTTGAATACCAGGATCGAGTCTATCTTTTCCAATGCAAGATCTAGAAGTTCCTTACGTTTCTGTAGCTCGATGTGTCGAGCGATTTTTGGATCCTCTTTAGCAAACATCTCCACTTGCTCGCTGGTCAACCCGTTTAGTTTTTTGTCCAGTTCGATCGGGAAGTTGTAGAAGAAATCACTGAGCAATTCGACATTCAAAAACAGCACGGCTGTCGAGGTTAGTTTGTCACTGACGGCGTTCAGGAAGATTTCGGGACACTGATCTTTCTCATTGACGGAGTGGCATTTGTTCTTTAAAAACTTCAGCCTAAATGATAGCACTTGCAGCCTCTTACTTAGAAACAAGGCTTCTGAACCACGCTCGAGCAAAATTTTCGACATGCCCAGTGTTTCTTTCTTTGAGGGGTCTTGCTGTAGATAGCCCATTACTTGCTGTAATTTTCTTCCTCCTATGGCATTCTTTATTGATTGAAATCTTTCATTACATTGCCTGAACTCTTCCCTCATCAGCAAAATTGAATGCTCCCGTGCTATATTCCAGTCTCTGGAGTCCAAATCTATCTCATACTTGAACGGTTTGATGCAATTTTCAACCTGATCTGCTGTGGCGTAGTATTTGGCGTTTAGCACGTTGACGGCTGTGTTTGTCACTAGTTCTTTAATGAGATCATGATTTTTCAATTGTGTAGCTTGTAAGATATTTTCGAGCTCCTTAAGAATAGCATTGGTAACTAGCATAGTGGATTGTCTACCGACGCCGATTTTCGTTAGACTCGAAGACGCAAGTTCCAGCTTCTTGTGCCAATAAAGGATCTCATCATCGTTGTTCATTTTCGAAGACAGTTCAGCCAAGTTGTCATCTTTCCAATACCTTGTTGCCAAAAAATCCAGTACCCTCTGATCTAAATCTGCCTTGAGGATTGACTTAAGTTCGTTCCTATGGAACTTCTCCTGAAATTCCTTGATACCTAACTTCAAAACATCAATGTTGTTCAACAAATATGATTTTGGTGTTAGCTGACGGTCATTAAATTCCACTTTGAAAAGGTAAGAAGTATCATCGAGCTCCTGCTGGATGAGCATCGAAGTGGGCTCCAAAGCATTCGACATCGAAATTTCTAAGATTTTAATCAGCTTTTCTCTTAGTCTTTTTGTTGAGACCTCGCAATGCGTGAATTGAGACTTATTTTCCTTGAAGTAGTTCTTTTCAAATTGGCGAGTAATCAGCTGCTGAGGCTCTATTGCTTTGCCTGCTTGACTGTGCTCCACTGGCGATCTATTACCAAAGAGACCTAGATGGGTTTTTGACGAGCCGGCCGATTTAGTAATCACGCCAACGTATCCCATCTTCAAGGGGTATTTCTTGTTGGTCAAAATCTTTCTCGCCACCTCTGGAGGCACTAGATCTAACTTGGTAATAACACCGATAGTTCTCAAACCCTGTGGATCAGCAGTCTTCGCAGCTCTCAGTGCCGCACTGTTCGCAAGATCCACGTCTGCCGCAGAAATTGCTAGGATAATATTTGGCTCAGATAGATATTTGTCGCAGAGCTGACGAATCTTCTTTTTCAATTCGAATGGTTGATCTGCTGCCTCCACCTGAATATAACCTGGTAAATCAACGAGTGAAAGATCTGGTACCCGGGATGACTTTATAGTTAGCTGAATAGGGTCCTCAGAAACCGCCTCTGTCGATGGGACCGCCATATTGAGTTCCATTAGAATACGTTTGACCTCTTTGAAGTCCCGCACATTGTACATTCTCAAGCTGGGAAAATCAGCTGTTATATCATTAGAGTTTGGGGTGTTCACTAAAGTAAGCTCAATAGGCCTTCTAGTGACCATGTTGGAACCTTTGGGCAAGAATTCTTTTCCAACAATAGATTCGAGAACAGAAGATTTACCGGACGACTGGGACCCGATCACCACAATCGAGGGCAAAGTCAGAAGCGCAGAAGTAGAATCGATCTTGCTCAGAATCGAACGTATTTCTATCATCTGCTTTGTCAGATTTAGCATCTCGTCCTGCGTGTTGTCCACGTCATTTTCATCATTCTCATCCTCTTGGTCATCATCATCATCATTCTGATCACTCTGCGTACGTGTATCCTCATCATCTTGTAAGGACGCAAGTAAAGAGGCGCCAGCAGCTGTGTCGCTGTTATCGTTATTTCCATCTCCTCCTCTGCCCCCATCATTGTTCCCAAACATCTCATTAAACCGGTCCCGCACATTTCCACCCAGATCTTTTATATCTCCCCATTTCTCGTGAGCAAAACTGCCAGCTTTCTCCATTCGATATGCTATATAGCTCCCAGCGGCCGCCATTCCACCTCCGATGTACGCCGGCACACGGATAGCCTTGCCAATTATACCAGGAAATATTGAGGCAAAGCGCTTAGATGTAAGGTTGAAATTATTCAGTATCCGAAACTGGAAGGGGAAGGGAGAAGGCCTAGCGTATGAGTGGAATAGTACCCTCCCCACACTTATCCTAAGAGCACCCTGATGGGCCCTAAGAGCTGGCTTGAAAAGCATACTCATCTTCAGAACCTTGCACAAGACCACAAACAGTGCAGGCCCAACACAAAAAGCTCTCTTGGGCTTATATGCTCTTAGTAACAGTGATGATCCTTTGGTTATGATGCCTTCGCTATATCGCAACTTCGAAAGTCACATTCGACGAATCTTCGAAACTTAAGCTTTAGACGCTTCGATATCAACCAAAGGTGGCTCTCTGAACTGTTTCCGTCAACTTTACGACATTCTTCATGCTATCATGCAAGCGTGCGCGACTTTATCTTTCAAACGAGCCCAGTAGCACCAAAATCGGTGTCAATATGACTGTGCAGACCTAATCGGACCTACATATGGCATCTCGAGCTTTAACGTCAACAAACCAGCTCAATTACAGGCCCCCTTCGGCTTCCGCTGCAACTTCATGCATCCTGCGAGGTAGCCGCTTTTCGCGTAAGCAACGCGACTCAGCTGTGTGTTGGTCCTTTGAACAATAACAGGGCGGAACGCAGTTTGCCCGTTCCATCCCCGAGCCATTGTGTCCGTTAGTTTAGACTCGACGCGTCAAATTCAAGCAGAACTGTGTATCTTGTGTTGTTTTTTCGTTATCAGTGGGGTATATAAGGCACATCCTGCCCTTTTTCTTCAGCCTTGTCCCCCGATCATCATCGCCACAAGCAAACAGCCAGTAACTATCTCTTAATTCCATATGCCTTCTGTAGCTGTGGCAAAAAGGCCAGTCAGGAAAGCGTCCAAAGTATCGAAACCCGGAGCCAAACCGGCGCTCAAAGCATCCAAATCGGCCAAGAAAGCTGCCAAGAAAGTTTCCAAGCAACCTGTCGAATCTGAAACATCCAAGAGTTACAAAGAGCTGATCGCTGAAGGCCTGAACTCGTCCAAAGATCGTAAGGGTATTAGTCGTCCTGCTCTAAAGAAGTTTATTCGCGAGCACTACCCAAAACTAGCGCTCTCTCCTAACTTTGACCTTTATTTCAACAACGCTATCAAAAAGGGTGTCGAATCGGGCGATTTTGACCAGCCAAAAGGCCCCTCTGGTACTCTGAAGCTGACAAGACACCCAGCCAAAAAATCACCTTCCCCACAAGAAAAGACTACCGCGAAGAAGGTCTCTTCCTCCCCTACAGACCTTACCTACAAAGAAATGATTGCCAACGCAATTGCAGAGCTCAACAACGGCAAAGGCGCCAGTCGCTCGGCCTTGAAAAAATACGTTCGTGACCACTATCCATCGACAAACAAATCGAGTGCCAACTTCGACCATCTCTTCAGTACAGCTCTCAAGAAAGCCGTCGATTCGGGTGAATATGTACAGCCAAAAGGCCCCACCGGAATCGTCAAGATCGTCAAAGTTAAAACTAAGGGAAAAAATCTAAAAAATCACACAACAAAGAAGACGGCTTAAGTAGCCCTCTCCGCTCCCAATTATCGCTTATTGTTTTATCGAATCACGTTTGTTTTGTATTATTACCAGCCCTTCGTATGTCTCGAATTAGTGACGCTGACACCGCTTTTTACCCGGAAGACGTCTCTATTTCTCTGTAACTTCCCATAGTCCTCTCATCTCTCAAGCCCTAACTCGAGCCCCGTTCTCAGCCATTCGGGCTTGACGACATGTAGTAGTTCCATGCAGAAGACCTACTAGGGTTTAGTTGACGCCAAAGTGTCAGTAATTCTAGAAAAAATAATAATAATCATATTAATATTGGAAGTATTGCCTGAAAAATAGTTACAATGTCGGATTTGACCTCAGAACGTGCTCAGAGGTTTGACGGAATTGTGCAGAATCTGCCCTCGAAACTGCGACTCACTTTATCGTCACTGGGTCTGCTGGATAATGTGTCTACTCAATTGTTACGATTGCTGGTGCTAAACTCTAGTTCTCTGCAAGTGATTGCAATTTTGGCTGATCCGATGGCTTTCATGAGCTCTGGTGAAACTGAGGTTTTTCAGACGCTGCTAAAGTTGTTCAAGCAAATACGGATGATTTACACCGGGATTTCTCCTTTAATTACCGTCCATGACGTTGCACCAGGCTTGTGGTTTCCACACTCGCCCCCTCCGCTTCTGTTGAAGGGCCATGAGGCGTACATCGTCACTGCTATACGAAAAGCGAATATTCTGATCTTTCTGCTGACCATCCTCGGGTGCTTCAATTACGGGTTTGAGTTCCTGCAGGAGAGCTTTCTGGATATTCTATGTCCCAACACGACCTTTGCGGCTGATGGATCCGTGGACCCCAACGGAAAGTTTCTCAAGACACAGGCACTTCTTTACTTGGATCTGAAAACGCAGGCGTTCATCTCAGCCCTGAAAGACCATGTAGGAGACTCTGACGAGATCCCCAGCGTGAAGCAGCAGGAGCTTCTGGATTCCATTTTTGATAGCGAAATGGCCGAGAAATTGGTGCAGCGCAGAACTGGAATGATGATCGGCAACTCGCATGAAATGGTGCTCCCCTCGGAGAGAGACTTTATCGAGAGGTGTGTCAGACGACGTCAAACGCTATCGCAATACGTTAGTTACAAGAAAGTGACGAGAGACTATGATTGGGCACATTTTGTCAAGGAACTACTCGGTTACTGTCACAAGAACATGGGGCTGATTGTCTGGGGCAGAAGGGGTCGCAACAAGTCACCGCTCTCTACGTTCGACGAATCCGAGTTCGATCCCCAGGTTCTATACGCTTCAGGAAACTCCGTTGCAGAGGAGTCCCCAGCTGGTGCGTCTCTCAACATGACCAGCGTGAACAACTCCCCCGGATCTATCGCAAACGCGCCCTCTGCCGATCAGCCTTACGAATCAGATGCGATAGGTGGCAACAAAGACCAATACACCGCCTCCATCGCTACAGCCGCGGTTTCGGCGTCTGTTCAGCACCCAATTCCATCTGCCACTATGGTGAAGAAATTGAAACCCAAGAGAAACTGGACAAAAGAGGAAGAAGACACCCTTATAGAGGGCCTGAAGGACGTCGGGCCGTCATGGTCCAAGATTCTTGATTTGTACGGACCAGGAGGTAAAATATCAGAAGCTCTCAAAAACAGAAGCCAAGTGCAACTCAAAGACAAGGCGCGCAACTGGAAACTGGCCTACTTGAAGACTGGCAGAAGACTGCCCGACTACCTGGTAAAAGTAACGGGAACAATTGAGAGATCTTACAAAAACAAACAAAAATCTGCCCGACAACCTGTTGTGGTCAACGAGAGAGAAGCGAGCGAGACCTCGGAGCTTTTTGCATCAACTACAGCTGACACGACAGGGTTTGACCCAAACCTCGAGGCAAACATGTAACGATATATATTAATGGCACGAGCACCAGATACTTCTTACTTCATATCAGATGAATATTTAATTATTTCTCAGCCATTTACTGTCACCACAGGTGACCACAGGTGACAGTATTTTTGAGGCGCAACGCTTCCAGATCTCCAGGCATAGAGTTCTTCTTCCAGGGACTTACATATGACCCGATGTGTAGACTGCATGTTTTGAGGATAACATTGACCACTTTTTGCTTCACGTCAATGAGTTAGGTAGGTGAACTCCTTGCCGAATTCGCTATTTTACTGGGTGACTGTCGAACGTTTAGTTTCGATAGTGTAATAGAGCTCGTAGACAGGCCAAAGAATTAATTAGTATGAGCTATTACGGTGCTCAATATGTGGATGACAGGAATGATAATGGAGGAAGGTACCAGAATGGGATTGAAGGACAGGGACCTTCAAAAGGTCAATTTCTCCAACGGCCGACCTTGAAGATGCAAAATAGCCAGCTGCGAGAGGAAGAACTGCTGAACCAGATTAACTTGGCCAGACAGGAATCAAAACAATTGTACCTTCAGATAGACAAGATCAAGGGAAAGATAAGGGATGCGAGTTTATCAGATATGACCAAGAATATCCAGGCGTTGGCAAAAGATAAGATTAATCTAACACCTGCCTTGACACTCAAGGGCCATAATAACAAGATATCCGACGTAAGATGGAGTCGGGACTCGAGAAAAATATTGAGCGCGAGTCAGGACGGTTTCATGTTACTGTGGGACGCTTGTTCGGGGTTTAAGGAGCACGCAATCCCGCTGGACTCGCAGTGGGTGCTCGCGTGCGACATCTCTCCATCGGGAACCTTGGTTGCGAGTGCTGGATTGAGCAACAACTGTACTGTGTATCGAGTCTCCACGGAGAACAGGGTGCAGCAGAGCGTAATGTCAATATTCAAAGGTCACACCGGTTACGTCTCTGATCTGGCGTTCACAGATAACTTGCATATCTTGACCTCCAGCGGAGATATGACGTGTGCATACTGGGATATTGCCAAGGCTAAAAGGGTCAGAGAATATGCAGAACATCTGGGCGATGTGCTGGCCTTGTCGGTGCGTCCTTCTTCTTCACAGGCCGCAACGAATATATTCGCGAGCTGTGGCTCAGATGGCTACATCTACTTGTGGGACACAAGAACTTGCAGCGTGGTACAGACCTTCTTTGTAAGCGACAGTGATATAAACACTATTCAATTCTTCAAGGATGGTAATGCGGTAGCCTCGGGAAGTGATGATGGTATAATTCGACTTTTCGACCTACGATCGGACTGTCAAATTAGTAGTTACTGTTTGACCGATTCACTAGACTCAAAAAAACGGGAGTTTCAGTCGCCTTACGCAGCATCAGGTACCGAAGGAGGCTCTGGTCATACGCGCGTTAATTCGGATGGTAGCGGCGGGTACTTGGACAATCAAGGACTGGTATCAATCGATTTTAGTGCTTCCGGTAGGCTTCTCTATGCCTGCTATACGGACTTTGGATGCGTTGTCTGGGATACTCTCAAGTCTGAAATAGTCGGGAGGCTGGAGGGGCACAATAATCGCGTATCGAAAGTAAGAACAAGCCCTGACGGACTCGCAGTATGTACAGGATCATGGGATTCTACCATGAAAATATGGTCGCCCAGTTACTCTTGACTCTAGTGTATCTAACGACAAGCCTTTTTTAGTCCTTCAAGCCATATTCCCACATCATTGGGCTTCAGCCCGCTACGTTGCATTTGAGCGCTGAACATAGTCCCCAATTTCTTTCAAAAGATCATCGGGCAGCTGGTAAAGAGCTAAAAGAAAGTCTTCATGCCTTGGATGTTTGAAGATTTCATTTTTCACAGCAGAGTGAGATACGATCATTTTGACGATAGCTGCTACGGCGTCTTCATCTAACAGGGGCACTAAGGAAATCCAGTTTGAAGAAGCCTGCTGGTCATCAATGACTTTTTCACTGACCACAGGGGGCAATTGGAGATGGTTGGCCAAAACCTTTCGCAGCTCAGGTATATGAGAAGGAATCTGTACGCAATAATCTATTGCATAAGCATCATCTTCAAAGGATAATGGATGTCTTATAGTAAACTTCCCTGCGCACGCAATGAATTCACATACGATTTTGAGATCAAATTCGCCCCATCCTTGTTCTTCCAACCTAAATGGAGTAGATGTGGTACGTCTGGTGGGGTTCGCAAAAGTAGGATGTAGATGATAAGTACAGCTTGACAATATATCAGCATCAAATTCGTTATCAGTATGATCTAACATGCAAATTTCCATTTGCCATCGCCGGAGAGGCAGGTCAGGTACAGCAGCCGATGCATTCGGAAGTATTATTTGCTGAGTCTTGACCCTCACGACAGCATTAATTGATGACTGTTGCCTGCGGTTAGTTACTAATTTTGTGATATCGAAATAGTCCAGCACTTACGGTTTCCATGGCTCTCTGTGCGATGGTTCCTCTCTTCCTGCTGTGTGAGATGTCTTAGCAAGAGCTCATCCGAGCTGAACCTCTAGTTGGCTAAAACATCAAAAATCAAAAACTTGTCTCGGGAATTGAATGGCCAGTTCCACTTCTCGAGATCTGAAAACCTGCCAGACATTCAGAGTGCAAAGACTGAGAATTCGAATTAAAAGCTGCGTTATATATTAAGACCGACACAGGGAATTACTCGGTGTTTTTTTTTACATAGTCCCATAAACTCTTGAGTAAACCATCAGGGAGACTGTAGAGGTCAATTATGAACTCCCCCTCTTCCACGTTATTCGTTACATTCATTTCCGGCGTACGGTTGTCCGTAACCATCTGGACAACACCCACCAAGTCGTCTTCGTTCAACTTGGTCAAGCCGAAGGCTAGTTTCTCGATATCTACGTTACCTTTGACAGTTGAGGCACTTGCTGTCTTTGCTTTCTTCACTTTAACTTCACCATTGACCGCACCGGTCTTGCGTTTGGCAGCAAGACCTGTGGATTCTTCCATGGGGCCCGTCTTGGCTAGTTCTGCAGCTAGCAGAGGCTTATTCGTGGGTACCTGAATTACATGATCAACTTCGTAGGACTCTTGCAAAAAGTTGAGATCGTGCGTAATCTTTCTTTCTCCGCCCTTTTCCAGCAAAAATAAACTAATATCCAGAGGAAATCCACCCCAACCTTGCTCCTGTATTTTGAACGGTGTTTCTGTGAATGTTCTATTTGGATTAGCAAAAGTAGGGTGTAGATGGTAAACCACTTTATCAAAGATGGTAGCAGGAATCTTGTTATTGTCTTCGTCCACTAAGTAAATCTCGATACTCCATTCGCGCATGGGAAAATTCTCTACAGGAGGCAGGTCGGGCAATATGTGTTGACTCGTCTTTATCCTAACAGTTCTCTTAATAGTCTACCTCAGATGATCCCTCATGTTAGTACAAGAGGACTTTGATGAAAAAACGACGTTTTAACAGTTTATTAACAACATACAGCAACCATTTTGTTCTTTGTTTATGCAAGTTGTGACTTGATTGCAACCAGAGTAAGCAGGGGGTACTATAATCGATCGTTCCGTATCGTAATGGTCATTCTTGTAGTTGTATGGATGAAATTGTCCAAGTTAACCACGATCGTCTAGTATGATGCATTAACTAGTATCAGCATAATGAAGATCAGATAGTAATATTGGAAGATATAATGATGAATCGTTTAGCCCCCGACAACTACTATAATCTATTTAGTTTATTTTATCTAGTTTATTCATTTTATCCACTTTTATCCGTTTTATACTTCTTGTCCTTGTTATATGTATAATTCCTGATCAATGTGCTTTCATTGTTCTTCCTAGACTTGCATTAGTAGAAGAGTCGAGAAGATGATGGCCAGTAAAAAAGTAGCGGGCGTCTGATAGCCTGACGAGTTTTCAAAACCAGCACCACCCACTGTAGCGTTGGATGCGTTTTCTTGAGCTATAACGCTTGGCCTCAAGCCGGTCTCTGTAACCTTGCTGACACTTGTAGACGTGGAGCTAGTGGGATTGATTTTGGTGGAACTCGATTGACCTTCTGTGGGTGTGAGAGTAGATTGCTTGGTTGTCTGGCTCTCGGAACTTACGATACTGGTGGTTTCGGGGATTACGATTGTTGTTGCTGCAGAGCTTGTTCTTGTCGACGATGAGAGAGTACTGGTGATGCTGATGGTTCGTGTTTCCGTAGACTCGGATGTAGGCCTGCTTGTGTGGATCACTTCTAAGATGGATGATTCCGTGGAGGTGAGAGCGGGCGTTGGATTAGTGGACTGGGTCATGGTGGATTTCTGTCTGCTGGAAGTGGGTTGGGCGGTTGATACGGACTTCTCCGACGAGAGAGAAGTGATCGAGGTTTGTTGACTCGAGGATGTCCTGGAAGCTTGCTCGCTCGATGTAGAAAATGCGCTTGATATTTTCTCGCTTGAAGGAGCAACTGAACTCGGTCTGCTAGTAGTGGCAGTGCTCTTCACCTGCTCGTTAGTCTTGTGGCTGCTGGATGAATCAGGTAAAATAGAGGTTGGCTTACCTGAGAAGGAGGAAATCCTCGGAATGTTCAAGTGCGACGAGGTTGGGGCACTTGAATAGTGTGTACTCGTTTTTGTGGGGACGTTCGGGGTGCTTTTTGCAGACGAAACAGAAGAGCTTGTCGGATAAACACTAAAGTTCACGGAGTATCCTGACGTTGGTGCAGATGAAATAGAACTGGTTGGAAAGAATTTAGAGAAAATGCGCTCTTGAGTCTTTCCAATGCTGATCTCAGTTCCAGAGAAAGTTTCCTCGTTCTCAGGCTCCTTGATGGTAAGATAATCGTCTTCATTTTCACATTCTTCTTCCTCTCCAAAATCACAACTGTCCTCTTCTTCCTCTTCATATTCTTCATATTCTTCATTTTCTTTGTCTTCTTCATCTTCTTCGCCATACTCTTCTTCATCTTCCTCGTCATCATTTTCGTAGTAATCATCATCAAAAAACTTCTCTTTATCCCAGTCGAATTTTCCTTCATCATCCCATCTGTAGCTCTCGTCTTCATCATATTTGGGACAGCCTTTATCCTCTTTTTCATCGTAGCATTCTTCCCTCTCGTCCTCGTTTGACAACTCTTCAGCGATTTCTTTCAAGATCTGTTCTATTTGTGAATACCTTTCATGGTTTCTAACAGCATCCAGCTCTAGATCTTGTTCTCTGACCAAATCTTCTAATATATCATCTGCTGAATACTGTAAACCTTCATATTTTCTTAAGTTGGTAAACTGCGGAAACTCGGGCAAATCAGCAAAGGCCATATTAGAGATACTGCCTAAATTCTCCAACGCATCGGATGATGCGAAACCAAAACCAGCGACTGAATCACCACCTAAATATTCTGTAGACAGCTTGAGAGACTCTTCTGAAGCGAAAGTTGTACGGGTCAAAGCCAGACCCAGCAATCCAGTAGCCGATAGATGCTTAAACATATTGAAATATATTGTATTCGATGAATTTAAGCTAGTAGTATATCAAGCGGAAAGCTATCTAAAAACAAGTTAAAGGGACTAAAGCACAAAGAAGTAGTCCTGAGCCAAATAGTAACACTTAAATACACTTTGAGACTGTCATTTCTGTACCGCCAGTAATGGAGAAACTGCCACAAAAATTCAAGCTTGAAGGCCAGGTAATTAACCGTGACGGCGCATTGTTTCTCGTGAAAACCTATTTACATGGACGGATCTGGAGCATCTATTTACCGGTAATTGTAGCTGCTTCGCTTAATTATTTTTGAAGAAATTGACAATGCTGCTCTTAATGGCATTAGGTGATGCTTTCCATTCGCTTGGAATAGTTTTCCAGTCGATCTTGCTGAAAACACTCTTTAATTGCAGATTGGGGTCTGATTCTTTTAAGGCGCCCATCAGTTGTGCGACCCTTTCGTCTATCTCTTCTTTCGAGGCAAGGGGCAGGGCCTGTAGGTAAGATTGAATGATTCCCATCTCCTCTTTTTCTTTCGCAACCAAATCTTCCCTGCCATTTTTCAGGAAGTCATTTATCGAGTCCTTGCGTTGATTGACCAGTTTCGTGTAAACTTCAGAAAGTACAAACTCATTCAGGTCCTTGTCTTTACTGTCAATTTCTTTGTTTTTAATGGTAGACAGAAGACCTCTAATTGTAGTTTTTTTGAGATCATCCTTAGCGATCATAGCCTGCTTGAGGTCATTCTTCAACGTGGCTATTGCAGCATTATAGGTACTAGTACTCTGATTTCTAGTAAAGACACGCAATTGTGGACCAAAAAATCTCGTTGCCTTCAACATCTTCATAAAACACCAGATAGATTGGGGAAAACTAGTCTGTCCTAGAGGTCTACTTGATATACTTTTACTGATTCATTAGGCTAATCTTTGTAAACCAGAATCGTTATAAGAGAAGAGTTCACGTGATGGTACTTGTAAGTTACATTATATGGAATTGTTGGCCAAGGTCCCCGGTTGAGTGCTATGAGGTGGCTCTAAAAGTGGTATGCTGTAGGGGTTTACTTCTCGCTTTCTTTCTCGAGAAATTCTGTCCACAGAGAAACGAAATTCTCGGTATTCGACCTAGATCCGGCCGATCTGGGGACACGCTGGTTGTCATGCAATAGACCGGCCTGCCTCTTCTTGTCATCGTCCCAGTTCAGAAAACTTGATATTAAATCTAGCACTTCGAACTTTCTAGGGTCTGCCCTGGGTATAGCGACAAACGAGATGAGCAAGTTGGAAATTAGCTCTTTATCGACGGACTCGGAATCACCAGATTGCTTGAGCATGGTTAGGGCCTTGGTCAGGTGTTCATTCAGGATGATCGCCTCATGCCTCAGTTTGCCGATCTGTAACACGCGCTCTTTGCACTCCTGCTCTAAGCTTTTTTTGGCCGCTACATCTTCAACCATTGACCTGATCTCCTCTTTTTGTTTATTGATAGTTTTTGCGAGTTCAGCGTTGTATTCTTGGCTTTTGTCAAGCTGAGCTCTGAGGGCGTTTATTTCCAAGTTACCTTGCTTTTTGTCTTCTTCGAACTGTGATGTGACCTTGTCTAGCTCGTTTTCCAGCTCTTCAACGGATCGCTGTAACATTTCCTTCTCAGCAGCGCTACTTTCCAAGGTCAAAATAAGATCATTCTTCTCTTCCGCCAGCGTTGAAAGGTCTTGTTTGTGGTTATCAAGGCTGACTAATAGCTCCTGCAACTGCGCTTCTAGCTGTTCATTCATCTCGCGGCTAGCCTCCAGTTCACGAGCGTGATCTTCTGATATGTTCTCTAATACAGTTGTTAGTCTATCAAGCTCCTCCTTATAGGTCTTGCATTCATTTTGTATAGTTTCACGCTCTTCGTCCAGCTGAGAGAACTCTTGATTCAACGTGCTGATGGTTTTCCCAAGCTCGGTTTTCTCTTTGTTCAGCAGATCCACTTTATTTTTTAGCCTTGTGTTCTGATACTCATACTCAGTGAGTTGTTCCTTGACATTTTCAAGTTCCTCCTGAGACTCCTTCATTTTGTTAAACACGGTCTTCATAGATGATATTCTGCTCAAGAGAGTGCTATATTGACTCTCAAACTCATCCCGCTCGGCTTTCAAATCTTTATAAGCTTGGGTCTCAGTAACTTCAACCTCTTTATTGCTTGGCTGCTCCTTCTCATCCTCTTGGGCTTCTTTCTGGCGCGCCAATTGCAGCTTTAAGTCTCGAATTTCTTCTTGGAGCTTCTCTATCTGGTCATCCGCTGGTTTCACAGTCGAATTTACATGATCCTGCGTATCTCCATTATCTTGTGGATCTATTGATTTCTGGATGACATCAATTTTCGCTGCCGATCCCTCCTTAGGCTGCTGATCCACCTCTGCCTCTTGCACATTGGGCTCAGTAGCAGGCGTATTTTGCTGCTTCTTGGCTGTTTTCTTCTTATTCTTACCCATTTATAACAACTACAACAAGGACCTCTAAACAGCAGCCTGACTGGGCTTTCTATGTGAGATGATCTTAGATGTCGATGTCGATATAGACAGTATAGCCTATTTTTCAGTATGTAGGGCCCTTTGAAAAGTGAAAAATACAAGAAACACGCCTAGTTTAAGACAATAGAAAGGCCTTAACAGTGATCGGTTCTGACTTTGATCGTTCACTTCGATATCAATTCACAGATTCCGTCTCCAATGGTCGATATAACGACCTATTTTCATGGGGACTCCAAAACTAGTCAGAAAAAAGCTGGACCACCTAGTAATAGACAGTCGGTCAAACATGAAATAATCGATTTAAGTGATGAAGAGGAAGATGCTCCAGTCAAGAAGAAAGCCCGGAAAACTATTGAGAGGCCAGAGTCCAAGAAGTCTAAAGCAGGAGAACCAGTAAGACCCACGAGAAAGAAAGAACCCGTCCAAAAGACACAAGGAAATACGAAATTAGCAGCAGAAGGTGCTACAGCAAATGATGTACTTGAAAAAATACCTTCTGTGGACCTTTCTGCTGTACACGTTAAAGAAAATGCTGCTTTTGACTTCAGAAACAGATCTAACCAAGGTGCATCAGATGATGTATCGGATCCGTCGGCTCTCGACTTCCCAGAAGGCAAGCCGAATTGTTTGCTAGGGTTGACAATGGTTTTCACCGGCGTGCTGCCCAACATCGAAAGAGGACAAGCTGAAGCCCTGGCCAAGAGATACGGTGCCCGAGTAACGAAATCAATTTCCAGCAAGACATCCGTTGTTGTTCTTGGCGATGAAGCCGGACCAAAAAAGCTTGAGAACATCAAGAAATTGGGGATCAAGGCCATTGACGAGGAAGGTTTTAGGCAGTTGATCGCCGGAATGCCGGCTGAAGGTGGCGAAGGTGCTGCTGCCGAGAAGGCTCGTCAAAAAATCGAGGAACAAGAGAAGCAAGCTCTCCGTGAGGCGGAAGAGATGGTTAAGCAGGAGAAGGAAAGAGCACAGAGACTTTCTGAGGCCCGAAAATCGGGGGAACAGATTAGGGACGCAGAAAAGATAGAAGAAGCTCATAAGCTATGGACGGTCAAATATGCTCCCAGCAACTTACAGCAGATCTGTGGGAATAAGGGCAGTGTTCTGAAGTTAAAAAATTGGCTAAGCAACTGGGAACAAAGCAGGAAGAACGGGTTCAAAGCAGCTGGAAGAGATGGAAGTGGTGTTTTCAGGTCAGCAATGCTCTATGGTCCTCCAGGAATTGGAAAAACTACTGCAGCGCACCTCGTGGCTAAAGAGGTAGGTTATGATGTTTTAGAGCAAAATGCTTCGGATGTTCGTTCCAAAGCTCTGCTAAATGCAGGGATCAAAAACTCATTAGATAACTTGTCCGTCTTTGGTTTCTTCAAAAGCAAGATAGAGCAAGGCGGCCCCAACGGAAAGAAATTCGTCATCATTATGGATGAAGTTGATGGTATGAGCGGTGGAGATAGAGGTGGTGTAGGGCAATTGGCAAGTTTTTGTCGTAAGACATCTACGCCGATGATTTTGATCTGCAATGAGCGTAATCTGCCCAAGATGAGACCTTTTGACAGAGTTTGTCTCGACATACAATTCAGGCGCCCCGATGCGAATAGTATCAAGGCAAGGTTAATGACCATTGCCGTGAGGGAGAAATTTAAACTGGACCCTAATGTCATTGAAAAGTTAGTACAGACAACAAGAGGTGACATAAGACAAATTATCAATTTACTGTCAACTATCACCAAGATATCGAAGCAGATTGATCACGATAACATAACAGAGATTTCAGCAGCTTGGGAGAAAAGCGTGGCATTGAAACCGTTTGACATTGCTCATAAGCTACTAGATGGGCGCATATATACAGACTCTGGATCACAGCATTTCACGCTCAATGACAAAATTGCCTTGTACTTTGACGACTTCGATTTTGCACCTTTAATGATACAAGAAAACTATCTGAACACTCGTCCCTCGAATCTAAAACCAGGGGAAACACATTTGGATGCTGTTGCAAAAGCAGCTGAAAGCATATCACAATCGAATCTTGTTGAAAGAAAAATCAGAAGCAGTGAACAGTTGTGGAGTTTGTTACCGCTGCATGCTGTCCTATCATCCGTCTACCCTTCGTCGTTGGTTGCCGGGCAAATGGTTGGAAGAATCAATTTTACCGCTTGGTTAGGGCAGAACTCCAAAGCAGGAAAGTATAGTAGACTCCTTCAGGAGCTGCGGTATCATACAAAATTGAGCACATCTGCGGATAAAATAAGTCTAAGGCTTGACTATCTACCTACCCTTAAAAACAGACTTTTGAACCCACTCTTACAAACAGGCGCGGATGGAATTGGTTCCGTGATCGCTTTTATGGACGACTACTACCTCACAAGGGAGGATTGGGATACCATTATGGATTTCATGATAGGCCCTGAAGCGACCGACGCTGCTTTGAAGAAGATACCTACCACAGTCAAGACAGCCTTCACTCGAAAATATAACAGTACGACTCATCCTGTGGCAATTTACAGAACTGGTGGAACGACAGCAGCCAGCGCGTCTGTATCCACGAGCACTCCAGATTTCGAAGATATTGTCGATGCTGATGATTCTGTGCCACAGGCTGATGACGATGACACACAAGAAGATAATGATGTCAAAAAGGATAAGTTGATCAAACAGAAAGCGAGACCAACTAAGAGAAAGGCACCCGCCTCAAAATCTTCCGCAGCCAAGAAGAGGAAGACAAAAGCTTAATGTGGTCGTTCGGTATTAATTTCGATTATGATTATATGAAGAATACAGTCTCCCGTACTTCGCTTAGCAAAGTACAGCTTTAACTTATGCAATTTTGTTAGTTTCAAAATTTCCAGAGAATGCATCACTCAGCCAGGAGTAGAGCCTCTCGAATACAATTTTTTGAGCATTATGATGGCGGATTGAGTGATCCGAGTCTGGGAAAATATGCATATCGTAGTTTGTTATCCCTTGTAGATCTAGTCCGTCAATGAATTGATAGGTGTTTTGAATGTGTACGTTGTCATCTGCTGAACCATGAAATACAATGAACCGTTCAAGCTTCTCAAAGGCATGCAAATCTTGTACTACAGCAACATCTAGATACCCCTTTTGGTTATCAGATGGTTCATCCATATACCTTTCAGTATAAAAGGAGTCATAATATGTCCAGTTTGTCACGGGTGCAACAGCCATCATGTATTTGAACGTGTTGCCTCGGTCATATTCTACTGTTTTCAGTGAAGTATATCCTCCATAAGACCATCCCCAGATTGCAACTTTTGTTTTGTCAATATTTGCTTCATTTTGCTGAATGAAATTCTTAGTTACTTGCGTAACGTCGCGTGGCTCCCAATAACCAATTTGATTCTTGACCGCAGATTTAAATTTCCAGCCTTTTCCGCCGGTTCCCCTCGGCTCTATCTGGAGCACTATGGCATCTAGGCCTGAAGATACAGCTTCCTCAAAAAACACATTAAACTTCTCTGTGTACGTTTGAGATCCTGGCCCACCATAAACGTTAACAAGAATTGGATATTTCTTCGTTGGGTCAATCTTGGCTGGCTTTATTTCAACATAATCAATGAGTGTGCCGTCGTCAGTTAACATGGATTTGTGACTTTTTACTGGCAGCTCATACTTTTTCAATGATTTGTTGAGTTTGGTATTATCAGTAAGGACTACGACGTTTTTGCGATCAACCTTGTTGTAGTCGAGTAAATCCCAGAGCAAACCTGCGGCTGAAAAAGGTGCCTCTGGTCCCATCATCTTCATCAAGGCGTATCTGCAACTAGAGCTTAGCTCATAGCGGTAAAAATCCTTAGCATAGGATTTTTGTAGAATCCTAGGAAGAGGTTCAATTGACGGGCTGATAGACACGCTGTAAAGATGTTGCGACATCACGTCTATCTCATTGGCGGTGAAATAAACAGTGTCAGTTTCATACTCAAATCCGACAATTCCAGTGTCAGTTATCTCCCAGTCACCTCTCGTGAGTTGAGTGCCCTGCGTATCCTCGACGTTTTTGAAATAAAATAAATGGTTAAAACCGTTTGAATCGGCTTGGACGTCGATATAGCCCAACGCTTCGCGGCCGCTCTTTTCGTTTGGAGGAATCGGCAGTAACTTTTTGGATTTTTCAATCCAGCCATTGTAGGAGCTGGAGTCAATGGATCGTACCGTTTTCACAGTGTTCATCTTGGCATCAAACACCTTAATGGCCATTCTCTTGGACGCGCGATCAGTCACTTTGAAAATAAATGATTCTTTGTCAAGCCAGTCAGCATCATATAGTATGGTTTCCGTGGATATGAAGTCTTTGTCTTCAACCGATAAATCGCTCAGTTGATAAAGAGTGCCTTCTCTAATATTGAACAAAAACAATTTGACTTTGGGATTTGCAGTACCAGGCTTCGGGTACTTGATGCTGGACATTAGCGGATAATTTCTATTAGTGGTATACTTGTTAAAGTGATAGTACTCAACCTCTGTGTCGTCAAACCTTGCAAACACAAACTTCGTATCATCTGCAGACCACCAAACAGCCTGGTCGGTAGCAAAAATTTCTTCCTCGTAAATCCAGTCGGGTTTTCCATTCATTATTTCGTTTGATCCATCGAAAGTGATTTGTCTGGCTGACTCTCCATTATAGAGGTTTTGGATGAAGAGATTGTTTTTATGGACAAAATAGATGAAGTTGTAACAACGAGAGAAACGAACATACGACACAGAAATCAGGTCCATAGAATCTTTTGGCTTTATCGGTCTAACTGTGCCTCGTTCGAGATCCTTAATCCAGTAGTAACCTCTTGAAGAGTATCTGAACTCGGGCTCGAGATCAGTCGCTAGTATCATTCTGTCAAGTCTATAATTCACCCGAGCCTTCTGAATAATGTACTCTTTACCCTCATAAAAGAATTCTCTCGCGCTCAACTCCTCTTTATACTCCAAGTCATATAATTGTCTCGCTACGAACTTTGTCTTATCGTCCGAATCCCTCTCGGTAGTCAGAAAGAGGCCAGGGTCGTTGTCGTGTTGTTCCAGTAGGCCCGAGGGCTGAATAAAATGAAACAGCTTCTCATCATCCAAAAAGTCACCATTCAAGACTTGTTTAATAGTAAATGATGTCTTTGAACCAGTCTGTTCTTTGCCATTATGCGGTACTGGGCTTTCTTTCTCAGTGTTACTTCCCCTGAATACCGGTACCAGCAAGATGAAGGAGAGCACGAGAGAGATGAGAATCACCATCATTGTAAACCTGGGAACCTTACGATTCCGAAAACTCCATTGCGGTGTCGGAGTGGAGATTTCAGCAGTTGTTTGACTCTCGATATCCTCACGATTTGGGTTGGAAAAAGAGCTCAATTCCAATGACATATCTGTCGAGCTAGAGTTCTTCCTTTGGGAGAAAAGATGGCTATTCTTTCTCCTGTGTGAACGCGTTGAAGACATTGGCCATTTGAGTAGTTGAACTGACCCCGTCGCTACCAAAATGACTTTAATTGAACCCCAAAAGTCTCCGATCAGTTCCTCGAAGGCTGAAAATTAGCTGATTCAGAGAAGAATGAAGTTAGCAGAATACACAGAGTATAGATATTATGTAACTTATTGGTTGTTGGCCAAAGCAGCGATCTTGGCAGCAACACGTTCTCTTCTTTGTTCCCTGGTCAACTTGACTTGTCTGTACTTCTTGGATTCAGCAGCGTATTGTTCCTTGGTGAACTTCTTTTCGGTAGGCTTGAAAGATGGGTCCTCTCTGATAGCTTCGTGGGCGGAAGCGTAGATGTCCTCAATGGAGTCAGCGTCGATGTCATCGGCCAAGTAACCCTTGAACAACTCGGAGAATCTCTCTTCATCATCATCGGCCAATTCTTCCATGTATTGAGAGACGTGACCACCGAAGATGTAGGATCTCAACATATCGGCGTCCAATTCTTCGGCCTCGAAGTCCCAACCTGGGAATCTGTTCTCGGAGTGTGGGACGTACAAACCACCGTCGGAAGCACCCTTTAGGGCACCGAAGACTCTAGCACCGGTGGTGGTTCTTTGCAAACCAATGTCCAAGAAGACCTTGAATGGACGTGGACCGTCTTCGACAGCTTCGGTCAATTCGTATTCACCTTCGACTTCTTCGACACCCTTGTAGGTCTCGTCCAAACCTAGCTTTTGCAAGGTTCTTCTGGCGATCAACAAACCGGTAGCGTAAGCTGCAGACCAGTTGGTCAAACCGTGGGTGATACCGTATCTTGGCAACTCGTGAGAGTAAGCAGCAGCCAAGACAATGTCACCGGTGATAGTGGAAGAGACAATTTGACAGATGATATCCTTGTTGGTGAATCTAACCACTAGTCTGTACTTTGGAGTAGCATACTTAGCCTTGTGTTGAGCGACCAATCTCTTTCTTTGGTAGTAATCGGTCTTACCTTCTCTTCTTCTTCTGAAGGGAGTTTGGAAACGGGAGTGGTAAGCAGAAGTCTTAACAATCTTCAAGAACACCATTGTTGTTAATTGACGGTCGACTGTCTATAAACTTAACTGGGAACTGCGATGATCCAGCAACTAGACGGTCTAACATTTCTACCAGATGTTTCTCTGCCGGGTCGCTTGTCCATACTTCGCTCATCGCTCCCGGGTCTGCGTCGGTGCGTCTCTGAAAAAAATCCAGACGAAAACCACGGTATCAGAATGTGAAACTGACAGCGCGCGCTCGCTCTGTCACGAAAAACTTTTGATCTTTGTGGGTGTACTGGTTTAATTCATACATCTTGACACCGCACTCTGAGAAACAGTCACTCAAAACATGGCCACCAAGCAGCCGATAGCTACTAGCTGAGTCAGCTGCAAACATCAGACAAATATGCTACGCTTCGTGCTGGCAACCTCTTCGACAATCCTTTGGCCTGAGGTAATGAGGATCTGGCTGTTTCCAGTAGACAAGGTAGTAGATTGACAACAGACCTTTGTAAAACCTGACACGCGTCTTTATCGCACGGTATGTGGCGCTCTATAGTGTTTAGGAGGCCTTGCTTTTTGGAGCATTGGTGTTGGCCTACATTGCATTGTGACATAGATTTGGCTTGTCGCCTTATCCTCATGACCTCTTACCAGTACTGCAGGTAAGCTTGATTCTATCGCGCGTTTGATTCGGGGCTTATCGGCTAAGTAAGCGTCTTATCATCAAAGGACTGATCTTATGCGCTCGGGCGGTTTGAGAACATTGACGACGTGCTGAATGCAGTACTTGCCCGTTGATACCGCTGTGCCACAACATCCTTAGGCTTGCTCATTGTTTTCCTTGTCTGTTGCGCTGGGTTCGCATGTATGCTAATCGACAAGTGAATTCCGAACTGCAGCGATTGGTGTCTATTTACACAAGGCTTAGCACTGTCGCGATCGGACTGTCACATCTTCCCGTGATGAGTTGAACTGTATACTCCTCGTGCAACAACAAGCCTTCTCTGCGCCCACTCTGTGTCACCATATGCGTTTCACGTGTTTATTATGCACTTGAATGCTGCGCGTTTTGTGTTTCAACCCACTATATCGGATCCCAGAACACCTAGTTCTTGCTTGATAGCCGAGAAACTGCTGTATTTCTTCTTAAACCTTGGTGCACTTCATGGCTTAGACAATACCTCTATCCGTAACGCTAGATCGTAAAACTGAGCATCTGCGCAAGATCAGATTGACTGAATATCGGATCACCACATCGCTGACGGCTGACAGGGTCCTGTCGACCTTCCCATGTGGTCCAGCTGCTGGTTAAGAGGCGCAAGCGCACAGTCGCTTCATACGCCTAGTTTTTCAACATAGTATAGGTAGTAGGCCCTTCCACAAGGGATCATCGTATATAAGGCATACAGTTGTCATATAATCTTAAACACTTCCATGTGAATGTAAATCATCTGTGTGGTATTCTTCAAGCTACTACAGAGATGTCGGGAATAATAGATACGACCGACCAAGGTCCAAAAACTCAGATTCTGATAACGGATATACCAAGACAACAATTTGAATCGAAATGGCCTGTAGAATTGGAATCCGAGCTTTTTGAGCGTCAGTTTCCAGAGTTGAAACGGAAATTACAGTATTATACTCCACTAGCATTTCTCAATAGAATAGTGATCATATTTGATGATGAGCCTGCAACCGTCAAGGTTTATAACTATTTGAAAGATTCGTTGCTGGCAAGGGGTCATTCTGTTAGGGTATATATTACTGAATCGCTGTTGAATAGACCGCGCGCTAGATCTGTGCACGATGCAGAAGGTTCAAACGAGGAAGAGAGCGGCAAAAGAAAACCTGTTCTCTCAATACAGACGGACCCTTCTAAGACAGGAATCAGTTCTACTTCAATGTCCCTTGGAAGCCCCTCGTTGTCTCCCGAACGAAATACTTTGGATTCGCCCACTTTGTTAAAGTTTGACAACCAATCTAAAGCACACTACTACCAAGAGCCTTTGCCTCGGCTGAATAGACCACGTTCACCAGCACAATATTCACCAACCCTTGCAAGTAACACAAACACAAGCGGTGAGAAAAACGGTCTTGGCAGGCCTCCTCCAAGTCCTAGCATAACAATCAATGAGTTTTCGCACTAAATCGACCTAAACGTGCTATTTATGAATATACATATCTACAGGTAATTATTCTATCTTTTACAGCCTATTTTTCTGCTACGATCGGCGATAGAAGTCGACCATTCATTTCTGCTGTGTCTTTATCCAGGACCTGGCCATCTGACACAGCTGATCCGTCCGCATAGTGAGCTCGGAAAAAGGTGTAGTGCAAGATAATATCGTCGATGTTCCTCATGGCTGGATCGCTGACGAAGTCCGGATCTATGAAGAAGAAAACGGGCATATCAATTTCTTCTCCTGCGGCTAGCTTTTGTTCTTCAAAACAGAAACACTGGATTTTGTTGAAATAAGGAGCTGCTTCCCCCGGTGTGATGCTGTAAGTGGCCATACCGATTATATCCTTATCACTGTTGTTCTTGGCCTTGTAGAAGGCTAGCGCCGTTTCCCCAGGTTGCACATATACTTCACGCTGCTCCGGCGTGAACTTCCAGGGCAGAATCTGTGAGACTTCACTGGTAAACGCCACACGTATTCTCTTATCCGTGTTAACTGGCACTAGTTTGTCGTCTGTAAACTTCCTCTTGTCTGTTATCGGTATACCACCATACCCAGTACGAGCGCAGATGGCCCTGTAAAGAGGTACAGCTGCATACGCCAGGCCCAAGAACACGATCGCAATACTACTGAAGTAGAAGGCAATGGTACGACTCTTAAACTTACGTTCCTTTGCTATTTTCTGTTCACGAAGATATTTGATCTCTGCTCTGGTCAACTTGTCGAAGTTTATGTTAGAGGACTGGAATCTGAGGCTGTTTGCGAGACAAGTCTGCCTCGATATGCTGGAACGTGCCACGTTCCAAAGCGGCTTCCTGAACCATAGCAGTCCAATTGTATTCATTGTTTCTGACACTCTTTTCCACCTATAGTTTACTATCTATATTAGCGAATACTTATTCTTTTCAAATCTCCGGGTTTATTAACAGCGAAGACCTATACTGATTGGTAGGCTGGACAGAAATAAGTGGTCGGAATCTCGAGGATGAGTGGGATTGATAAGAAGCGCAAGAAGAACTCAAGGTCGTGTGTTTTCTGCAGAAGGTCCCACTTAGTTTGTGACGATCAACGTCCGTGTACAAGATGCATCAAGCGAGACATAGCACACCTATGCACAGACGAGAGCCTGACGAGTTCAATGAGTCCCAGTATGCCAGGGTCATCTATTGATAGTGGGGAATCCACGGGGGACAACGGTTTGAACGTTCAACAGGGAATTTCGGAGCCACAGGTCAGTGCTAATGCTTCACAACTAAAAAGAACGTCTAGCCTTTTACCTCAACAGCCGACGTTTGTGTCCGAGCACGTTGGATCAGAATTCAGCTCTCTCAATGAGTTTTTAAATATGCTGGAAGACCCTATGCTTGTGAATCAATCAGATCGGCAAAGGAGTTCGCAGGACGATGGACTCCGGCCTCATAACAACCAAGGAGCAGCTCCCAGGGTACATGAAGAAGAACAGCATCTAAGGAGTGATAACGATGCACCAACCCCAAAGGAACATTTCTTTCTTACAGCTGCCGACCCTTCGACTGAGATGAATCCGGAAGATCGTCTAAAGCTAGTGATAAATGCTAAGTTGGAAGCAGGGCTGTTACAACCGTACAACTATGCACAGGGATACTCCAGGCTACAAAGCTATATGGACAGATACATGAATCAATATTCGAAACAAAGGATCCTAAAGCCGCTCTCAACTATTCGCCCGGCATTTAGAGCTATTGCAAGGTCATTAAAGGACGTCGACTTAGTCCTGGTCGAAGAAGCATTCGAAAGAATGTTACTTTCTTACGATCGAGTATTTACATCCATGAGTATGCCTGCGTGTCTGTGGAGACGGACCGGTGAGATTTATAGAGCGAACAAGGAGTTCGCCTCGCTGGTCGATTGCACCGTTGATGAGTTGCGAGATGGTAAACTAGCCATATATGAACTCATGACCGAGGAAAGTGCCGTCAACTTTTGGGAAAAATACGGATCCATCGCATTTGATAAGGGCCAAAAAGCCGTATTGACTAGTTGCAACTTGAGAACCAGGGATGGACGAAGGCGAAAACCATGTTGTTTCAGCTTCACGATAAGAAGAGATAGGTACAATATTCCTATTTGCATAGTAGGTAATTTCATACCCATGTCATAAAAAGGCCATAATTTTGCTCACTACGCTTCAATATTATGGTCGTCATTGTATTTTTCAATCGTTGTCAAGGAAGAGTACTCGTAGCTTTTCAGATCAGGGCAATTTCTCCTGATCAAGTTATAAATCACCGCTCCAGGTCCCATAGACACAGACTCATCTATCTCACCTTTCAAGTCCTGATTGATAGTATTGTAACACATTGTGAACTGCACCGTGTTGCTGCTGCACTTAACAAACCGCTCAAGTGCATGATGTACTAATGTAGATATCTGTCCATCCAGGTTGGCTATTATGGGTGATTCCAGCTCTGTGAAAGTGTTGGTATGATTCTTCTTCAATATTTGCCAGATGAACTCGTATAACCGACCGTGCGCGGGGCCCAAGACGGCGCTATTGTGAAATGGGATGTTGAATGGATTTGTGAGTTCAGTGATCCGCAGCATCGGGAACCGCAAGTGTAATTCTGTCCTGAGCGTTTCCAGGTCTTCGACCAGCCCCGTAACGACACACTGTTTCACGGAGTTCGCGTTAGCTATTGAGACCGTCTGGATCGGCAACGAGGAGAGCAGCTGTTTGACCTCATGCGGCAAGTTGGTAGCTCGGGGAGACGACAGGGCCCACATCTCGAATAGAGACGACCGACTGATCCTGTGCGCATGCAGGTATTTTTTCGTACACTCGACCATCAGGTCGTTTCTGTAATTAGCGATATCGAACAGATCCCGCAGGGAGAACAGTGAATTGGCACACAGGCAGGTCAGCTCCCCCAAAGAATGTCCCAGCAGAATCTCTCGCCCTGTGCTTTCGCGCAAAGACAACCTATACAAATCATAGTACAGTTTCGAGCAAACTGCAATACTTCCTGGACTTGAAGGATTCTGCAACACATATTTCAAAAGATCTTCTGACCCTTTTCCGCTCCTATCGAGCACTGATTGGAACTCTTTTGCCTTATTCCTGATAACGGACTTAAGTACAGGTATAGCAATAGGTGTGCCCTGGCCAGGAAACGTTATCAATCGCATTTTCGCTGCTTCATCCACATCTACTTAGTGATAGTCTTCATCAAAAGGTCTACTCTTGACCTTTTTTTTTCACGAACAATCGCAGACTATTTCGCGATCTGCCAGACCAACTGCTGATGCTTTATAAAACAAGCTTTACTTAACGACCGTACAGGTAGGGTCCATCCTTTGAGATCAATTATCCCTATCTTGTCATATAGTTCGTACTAGCCGCATTGTCTTTTTTTTGGACTACAGACTAAGAATTAGGCAAACAAATTACCCAAAAGACACTGTTCACCATTTCAAGAAGTGAGGATGTCAATTGATCTCAAACCAAACCATCTAGTTGTTCCAATGACTAGTCAGTATCAGCTGTGACTCTTTTCACCTGGGTTTTCTCGCTTTTTTGCCCTGCAAAATTTTTCAGTCATTCGCTTAGCGCATCGGGAAGATATCAACAGTGAAAAATTACCACTATCTCATCGTCCCGGCATCGGTATAAGAGAGTGGGCATTTCAACCGTAGCTTCTAGTGATTGAGATTTGATTCAGACTGAGCGATAGACACAGATACCGATAATTGTTCTAGATGTCTGAGCCTCAACCATTACCGTTCTTCTACCAGTTCATAGCCGGAGCCGTGGCCGGTATCTCGGAGATTCTGGTTATGTACCCATTGGATGTCGTAAAGACCCGGATGCAATTGCAGGTCGGCGGAGCAGCTGCCGGAGCAGCTGCTCAGGAACACTACACTGGTGTGGTGGACTGTATCCGTAAGATCGTTACTAAGGAAGGTGCTTCTCGTCTGTACAAGGGTATTTCTTCACCTGTGTTGATGGAGGCTCCCAAGAGAGCTACCAAGTTTGCCTGTAACGACGAATTTCAGAAGATCTACAGGCAGGCATTCGGAGTTACTGCGCTTACACAGCCATTGTCTGTGCTGAGCGGTGCCTCTGCCGGTGTGTGCGAAGCGTTCGTGGTGGTGCCGTTCGAGTTGGTTAAGATCAGACTGCAGGACTCGAAATCGAACTACAAGGGCCCGGTGGATGTCGTGAGACAGATTGTGCTCAAGGAAGGTGCGCTTGCCATGTACAATGGGCTCGAGTCCACCATATGGAGACACGCAGTGTGGAACTCTGGGTACTTCGGGATCATCTTCCAGGCCAGGGCCATGCTACCCAAGCCACAGACCAAAATGCAAAAGACCGGAAACGATCTGATTGCAGGTACCATCGGTGGTACCATCGGTTCGTTGCTAAGTACACCTTTCGATGTTGTCAAATCCAGAATCCAGAATACTGCCGTTGTTGCCGGCGTTATTAGAAAATACAACTGGTCGTGGCCATCGCTATTTATCGTCTACCGTGAAGAAGGTTTCAAGGCCCTCTATAAGGGTTTCGTGCCCAAGGTGTTGAGACTGGGACCCGGCGGAGGTATTCTGCTGGTCGTGTTCACCGAAGTGACAGACTTCTTCAGAAGAATGAAGAATCTATAGAGGGAAAAGAATGAATATTCTACTGTGTATTTCTATATTGCTGCCAAACTGTACGTTCTGCCAGCCCTTGCGCAATCAGCTAAAGAGTCTACTGCACAAAAGGGCATTAAGATGAACTGAAATTTTTCTCTCCGATGGACTTGACGCTCAAGACCGACTGGAGGGTCGATCAGAGCAACACGGTTTTAGAGTCCTGGATTATTAATCCGCACGATTAATTATATTGGTTTTCTTCTAAGAATGACGGCGGAATAGTGGTGAAGAGGTTGGCAGATTCTCTTATATACTTCGCTAAGCATATTTACCCGGCCTCTAGGCTTGTATATCACCCTAGTCCCATAAGAATGAGAGGGTTCAGGGTATAGTAGGCTCCTGGAGTGAGACCAAGTATGTCGCAGGAGCCACTATTGCCCCTCTACAATGATTCACGAGCTGGTAGTGAGTCTAGGAAGTATGTTGTGGTGCGGTTTTCGGATGTAAACATTCAGGATTTACCACTAGACGTGACAGACGTTCCGTATGCGCAGATCAACACGCATTGGCTGCGTGATCAATGTCGAAAACACCGGCCACAGGCCACTGAAGGCCGCAGACTCAAGTTTATTCGCGGGGGAGCTATGTTGAACTCGCACTCAGATATTTCAAACGAGTTGAACCGATATTACATACAACAGCAACCGCAGGCGGACGGGAATCGGTTCTACATCCACTGTATCGTCAGTACCGAGCGACTGAGTGCTGAGCAGCTTGCGAACGAGGATGCGCTGGACGAGATCTCTCCATCCAGCGAGGGCACAACAACACAGGCCATAGGGTTTGACCGGCTGCGAGCTGTGGGATTCACAGACCAGGAGATCGATCTGCTGAGGGAGCAATTCCGCTCTGCGTACGGAGACTTGGAAGAAGAGATGTCCCAGACGCAGAACCGGGACATACGGCAACTTGAAGAACAATGGATGGAGAGCGACGTGAATCGCGACGGGGGCGCCACTCACGATACGCAATTCAATTCCGTGCCCATAGCTAACTACAAGCACAACCGGGACTTGCTCATCGGTATCTGTGTCGGGTTCTGTCTCGGCGTGTTCGGTCTCCTGCTCATGCGGATGAACGGCCTGTTCAACAAGCGACAGAAGATGTCGATATTCGCCGGAATCATACTCAACATAATGTTCAACCTTGTGCGCGGGTTCTAAAAGGCATTATTATGTAACCTAGACTCGTATGTACAAACCTCTCCATCAGCGGCGGATCAGCAGGTACGCGTTCTCCTGCTTCACGTTATTCAAAGACCTGTAGTTCCCCTCCAGCCTCATCAGCAGCCCACCGAAAGAGTAATATACAGCGATCAGTTCCTTGCTGACCTCCTCGAATTTGTACGCGGTACCGTACATCACATAGTCGTAGTCGTCCGCTAGCGACCTCTCGCTCGGCGCGGGCGGCCTCCACGAGCGCGTAGCAGAACTATCGTTCGAGCCCTCTTCGACCCCAAGGGACGATGCAATCGTGACAGTCAACTGCTCCTGCAATTGGACGGGGAACAGATCCGTGTTGATGTCGAGCGACAACTTACACTGTTCCTGGGTCGTTGAGCTCGCTTCGATCCGCGAAACCTTGTTGTACCGACCAGGGTCCACGTCTGTCACGGCAAAAATATCATCAAACAATGTACTAGACATCTCGCCGGTGCCCTCCAACGCTCTATTCCCTCATCATAGTGTTCAAATTTTTCACTCATCGCTTATTACACTATATGCCTTGAACCTAAGACGTCGTTTCGCACGTCCCTATTACAACACTATACCAGCTATATACAGACAGATATCAATGGAGCACGGTGGACTTGCGCTTGCTCTGGTAGTCCTTGATAGCTGCCTTGATGGCGTCCTCGGCCAACATCGAACAATGCAGCTTCACGGGAGGCAGGCTCAGTTCCCGAGCGATCTCGGTATTTTTGATACGGGCCGCGTCTTCCAGCGTTTTCCCTCGCACCAGTTCTGTCATGTAGGAAGAAGAGGCTATTGCTGAACCACACCCGAACGTCTTAAACTTAACATTCTCGATCACGCCGTCGTCGTCGACCTGGATTTGTAGTTTCATAACATCGCCACAGGCGGGCGCGCCCACGAGCCCAGTGCCCACGTTGGGCAGTTTCTTATCGAGAGATCCAACATTTCTAGGGTTTGTGTAGTGGTCGATAACTTTGGGATGATACAGTCTTCTGGCGGTGAAAGCACCCCATCTAGCTTTATTTTGCAATCCTGTCTTCATTAAACGGGTAAACATCATGAATATGTATACTAGTGTGTTCCAACCTTCTTTCAACAGGAGAACCGGTAAGTGCAGCTAGCGAGAGATGAGTAATGGTTGTTATATATCTTGTGTGGCTCAAGTTGCTCTGTATGGGAAAAAGGTGCGATTGCAGCGGGCGGAGCTAAGAAACAGGGACGGAAAGGACAAAAGCCGACATCGGCCAGTTACATCACCGTCACGTGCCAGCGTGTGGTAGTATCCGGGTAATGACATGGCAGGAATGCGATGTGGTAGCGCCGTGTGTTGCGGCGGAAATAAGATGAGGGGCAACGGAGAGCGGATTTTGTTCTTGGCCGGGTAGCGGCGGCCCGTGCGGGGTCTGGCGGGTAACGGGAGAGCTGTGAGGGGCTTCTTTTAACCGCCGTCGTTCTCTTCTGACCTCCTATCCACCACTTTGGACCAGCATGGAATCGATGACTGGGGCAGCAGATATCCCAACGGATTGGCTGTACAAGGGCAAGAGAAAGGCTGCTGCTAAGAGCGGAAGTGGGGTCCGACGGAGCAGGTCGGCCTCCATCTCCAACGGCGCTCTTTCGCAGGGTGGTACGGGGACCACCAGCGCGCCCCATTGGGACCAGAAGACCAAACAGGAGGTTTCTGGGCAGAAGCAGAAGGAGAAGCAGCAGCAAGCTGCTGCTCCTCCGCATCGCGCAAGGTCGTCTTCTGTCACTTCTTCCGACCTCAAGAGAAGCGACTCGCTCGGCGAGCGCTCTAAGAGGTCTCTTTTTGGATCCCTCTTTGGCAAAAAAAACTCTCCTGCGTTCAAGGAGCCAAAATCTCCAGAAGTACGGCCGCAGACGCCCGTACGGGTACCGTCCCCTGAGCGGATGGTGCTGAACAAGAACCAGGCCAAGGAGGAGGTTCCCGTCCAGGAGCTGTCGGATTTGAAGCTCAAGAGGGTTAATTTCGCAGTCGACAGATTCGTCTCCGACCCGCCGCAGCAACTGCCGTCGCGGAAGCCCAGGGTCGGAAACGTGCTGATACCCAGCGACATGATCAGCGAAGTGCCGTCGATCTCGCAGGGCATCACTACGCATGCGTCGGGGGGATCGGCCTCGGCAAACCTCACTGTGACCAAGGACTCGCGTGAGTACAAGCTAGCTCTCGAGGAATACAAGCGAGCTGCAAAGGAGTCGTTGAAACACCAGCAGGAAGCACACTACGCGGCTCAAAGGATAGAACACGAAGTCGCAAATTTCAAGAATCACCACACTAGTGCCCATACTACGAAAGCGCAGGCGCCTCATCCAGAAATCGATATCAAGGTTGCAAATCTGTCCATAGACAAGCCTATCCACCTGCATGAGAACCACTTTGCGCAGGACGAAGAGGCCACGGCGGAAGGGGACCGAGAGATGACTCTGGATGTTATTTACACTAGGTGCTGTCATTTGAGGGAAATCCTGCCCATTCCGTCTACCCTTCGTCAAGTCAAGGGTAAGACGGCCCCGCTGCATACTCTCAAGTTCCTGAACCCAAAACCCACTTTGATCGATATTCTGTCCTTTTGCGATTTCATATCGATAGTTCCGATCAACACCGTTGTCTTCGATAAGGTAGCATTGACGCCAGAGATGTTCAAGACGGTTATGATCTCTTTAGTCAATTCACAGTCGCTGGAAAAATTAAGCCTGAGAAACGTCAACGTCAACCAGCAAAGTTGGAAAGTATTTTGCAAGTTTTTACTGACCAACAAATCGTTAACAAAACTGGATATCTCCCAAACAAAGATCAAAGCAGACAGCCCTGAAAACCCGCATCGTGACAAGATGGACTGGTCGTTGTTCGCGCGTGTATTGACCAAAAGAAAGGGTAAGAACCTGGAAGAGTTGCTCCTAAATGGCATAAAGTTTAGCAAGTTGCCCTTGGAGACCTTCCAAAAGGTGCTTAACGCATTTTCTCAGCGAGAGAACTTGATGATACCTCTCAAATTAGGAGTCGCAACTTCGGATATTAACCTTGATTGCCTCAGGTTTCTACTGACGTGGATGTCTGAGAATATGGTGCAGGGTGTCGATTTGGCCTTCAATGACTTATCAGATGCCGTCAAGCCTCTCGTTAGCAAGCTCTCGTCGCTTGATTTTGACCATCTAGAGTACTTCACCCTGAACAGTACTGGCATATCAAACGCTTATGATTTGGCGCTCATTTTGAAGTACCTTTCTACTATACCGCATTTGAAATTTTTGGATTTGAGTAACTTACCACAGGTGTTTCCGGAAGCTTATCCCTACATGTACAAATATTTGCCAAGATTTAAGAATTTGAACAGAATTCACATGGACAGCAACGGACTCAGTTACAAGGATTTGTCAATGGTTTGCGCCATTTTAGCAAAATGCAAATCTTTGACTCACGTCTCGCTAATGTCTCAAGGGCCGCTCGTGGAAATCGCAGAAGATGATGACGAAGAGAGTATCAAGGTTAAAACTTTTGCGAGAAATGCCCTTTCCGCCACGATCTACGCTTTTGTCAGAGGCCTAGGAAATCTGGTTGCTCTCGACATTGATTACGAGAACATTTCCGATGAGATCAAGTCTCGAGTAGCTTTATTACTGATGCGTAATGTCAACAAGAACATCGACAGTAATTTCATTGTAGATGAACTGTCCTCGCAAGATGACCTTCTATTTGATGGTTCCCTAATTAGTGAGACCGCGGAAGACATATTGAAGAGGCTGGAAAATGAGGAGGCAATGAAGACGGACGCCACCAGGAGATATTTAACCAAAAAGTATTTTGAAAAACTGCGAAAGGTTCACCATAGAGTGCAATCAACTATCGATGAGATGTTCGACAAAAGGAGTACAGGTGAGCTACCATTAAGAGAAAAGGAAAATCTTGTCCGGCTGCTTCTACTAGAGAAAAACCTGGCCAATATTATGGAAATCTTCTCTAATGCCCCTAGTGCGTCACAGGTTCTTGGTACTAGCTCGCTCTCGCTACCAGGACTAAAGCATGTCGGTTCGGAAGCAGCTTTATCCCGACCCAATTCTGCTGACCACGAAGCGACGAATCCTCACGGAATGGCGGCAGATTCGGGCAATATTATTGACTGTACAACAGGAAAACCTTTACTGTTGCGTGAGGATTCAGTCACATCCGCACTGGCCAAGAGACAAGAAGAAGAGGAAGGTGAGTTGCACAAGTGGGGTTTCTTTGTTCAACAACAAAGGTCATTATACCCTGATACCGAGGCTAAAGTATCAGCATCAAATAGTCGTATCCCATCTAATCCGGTACGAACACCTCAGTCTCAATCGTCGTCTTCATCTTCTTCAACAGCAGAAACAAAGGGCTCACAACCAAGGATCTTGCCAAAGATTCCTTCTGGTGCTGAGCTTCGCGATGCAATCATTAAAGCGAAGGGCATTAATTCTATTGAGGACTTGATACACAATGTTAACAGCGAGCACGTGGAGCTTGAAAGCATTTATGGTGGTTCCCTCAGGACAAGCACTACGCCAAAAGTCGAGTCAAAAATAACCAAAGATGAAGTCGTCACCAGCGCAGCTAGTGATGATGACGCATGCACAGATGCCACAGTGAAGCAGAGTTATGAGAACTTATTAAACAATCTGAAAATGGAGCGGCCTCCAAAGAATGGCTGTATCACTTCTTCAGGAAAATAAACGTTTTTTACAGGACATTAATAATAAATGTGATAGACATAATAATGCTTGTATGAGAGCTCAGATCAAGTAAAGTCTTTTGAAAACCTTGCTGTAATGGTTCGATCCAACAAGTGACGGAGTCCACTTGCTCAACCTGTAGATAGCTACCAAACCGCTCAGGGTCAAAGCGAATATAAAATTGGACCATTTGCGCCTCTTTGTTAGGTCCCTCACATGTAAATACTGACAAATACCAGCGATAATATGATATGTGCCTGAATAGATTAAAAGCGATAGTGGTACCAGACCAGCTACCCATTTAATTCTCCAATCATCATTTTGTAGAGTCCACTTGACGAAATTAAAGTCGACATCAATATAGAACTTCGAAGAATCCGGTATGAACTTCATGACAGCCAGGTGGTATGCTAGTACAGGAGCTAAGATATAGCCACTCAAGACTTGAGGCGAGATAGTGAATCGCTTGTTGAAACCAATGAAATATCCTGATAGCCCACCTGTTAACCCGATGAGCCTTTGGGAGTCTCGTTCGCCCGCATCAGTGACTTTCAGCTGTTTCTCCTTATGATGTCGATGGCGTCTTCTTCTCTTGGTAGTGAACTTGGTCCAATTCTGCCAGATCCTGAGCACGATTCCGCTCCCCAGATGCAGGATGAACGACGTTACGAGTAGTTTTGTAGTGAAAGAGGGCAGAAGCTCACGAATCATAACCAGTACATCGTTCGGAGCTGAGTCAACCGAGATAGCAGGAACCAGCATGGTATTAATTGCATGTAAGGGGAAATAAGCCACCATAGGAATCGTAGAGTATTTCTGGACCATTCTGAGTCCCATGACAGCTGACCTTTTAGAGATCGGGAATAACGGGATCCCAAACACTTTCTTCGGCTCGTCCTTGGACTGTGGCACCTCACTGGTCTCTATCGGT
Source organism: Torulaspora franciscae (assembly GCA_003705175.3). Classification (NCBI taxonomy): domain Eukaryota; kingdom Fungi; phylum Ascomycota; class Saccharomycetes; order Saccharomycetales; family Saccharomycetaceae; genus Torulaspora; species Torulaspora franciscae. The sequence goes on from PPHX03000001.1 coordinate 1,050,698, forward strand.
TCTGGTGGAACCTGTTTCATCTTGCTTAGATCATTGTCAGGAATATTCATCCCTCTTGCTAGTCTTGTCTGTCGTGGTGAACCTTACAAGGCTCGATGCGAAATATGTAAAACTTCCCAGTTGCTAGCCAGCTAAGAAATAGGAATAAACACAGCACTAGGCTTTCCAACTAACACTTATGTCGTTACCAGCGTGGTGTCCTCCATATTCAAGTGTCAAGAGGTCGCCACTTACTGGAGAGGAGGTATTTTGCGTGTGCAAGAAAACCGATTCTGGCGAGTTGATGGTCGGCTGCGATGGTTGTGATGATTGGTTCCATTTCTCCTGCTTGAAGATTCCAGAGAAGTACAAAGAGCTCGTGTTCTCATTCTATTGTCCGTACTGTAAGGCTGGGATTACAGGACCTTCCCCACAGGTGGCAGAAGGCCAAGTCGAAGTAAGGAAAACCATCTGGAAGCGCAAGTGCCGCCTGAGCGGTTGTTTTAAGGCATGTAAAGACGAAAGCAAGTATTGTTCCGAAGAACATGGGCGGGAGTACATGCAGAAAGCCCTTTCGCAGTTGAATGTCTCTGGACTTGGCCCGCAGGAACAAGAGCACTTGGTGAAGCAAATCCTGGGAAGTTCAGGATCTTCTGCATACGACTTCCAAAGATACGGCGAATTCCCATTCACTGATGAAGAGGCTACAAGGCGAGAGAACCCTGCCGTGTACGACAAGATAGTGAATAATGACACGAGGCTGCGGGAACTGGAAGCTAGCCAGCACGCTTTGCAAGAAACGACAATCCCTGAGGTGGCCCACAAGCTGGGGCAATTGAATGGATATCTACAGTGGCTCGAAAGTATAAATCACCGGCTCTTTTCCTCAACTGATCCCAGAGACGCTTCCCAGGACAGTCGAAGAACCAAGTCGTCTAGCAAAAAACAAAGAAAAAGGCTATGTGGGTACACTGCCCAGTGGGATGCCATTCTCTGCCCGGTTAGCGACTTCGCAAGCCAGTACGACAACGAGAGCACTGCTCTGCATGGAGTCTGCACGAAAGTGAGGTGTAACAAGCATGCAGATTGGTCCTCGATCTTGCTCGAGCAGTTCAATGACCAACTCCGCTCCCTGCAAAGCCATCAGGACAGACTACAGCTACTAATAAGAACTCGTAAGAGGCAGCTCATGGTCCAATTTCATGAGCAGTTACTGCACGATAACAGCTGATTAAGACTCATCGAGACTTTGCGTTTCAGGCAATACTATCAAGCTTTACAAGAAGAATGTGGTTCAGGGCCACAGGCCATGCATGGCCACATCAATCGCGTACATTGGCTGCTATACTCGTGGTGTGATTATGCTGTTTACGGTCGTTTACGGCGACGATGGAAAATTTCACCAGCTTATTAGAAGTAAGCTTATCAAGGGGACAAGGGCCTGATTTAAGAGATCTAGAAGCAGCCCTCAGAGGATCAATTGAGTTTCTTGGATCGTCAGGTGGGATCAGTAGGAGTCTTGATTTTATCAATATGACAGCAGACATTAAGAAGAATAAGGTTAGAAACGAAGAATATAAGATTTGGAAAAAATCGGTACCCTTCCTGTACCAGCACATCTCTAGCGTTAGACCACGATTCAACAGTCGTGTGGATGATACGTCGAAATTCGAGAAAAGACTGGCGTTTACGGACAAAGTGATTCCAGACAAGAAAAAGGGTCTTTTGACCACGAGTGTTCTCTATTCACAGGGCAGTGATATTTACGAGGTCGATTGTGATCTGCCTTTAGGTGCCTTGTACCGCACGGCGGATGGTGAGGCCAACGAGCCATTGCCTGATCCTGATTATGGTGACGCATTTGCTCGAGTGGAGCAAACTGCGCCAGAAGCCAAGTGGACCTTCCAGGGTGAGGATATCAACAAGTTGGCCTATTTGAGCAGTGGGCTGGCCGACAGTAATGTGCTGGCAATGTCTTCAAATGGCTCGCTTGCCTGGTTCAGGGAGGGCATCAAGGTGCCCGTTCACATCATGCAAGAGATCATGGGCCCTGGCACGAGTTTTTCTAGCATCCATTCCTTCAAGAAGCCCAACGTTCTGGCTGTCTCTGATTTTGCGCTATCGGACGACTGTGAGACAGTTGTCAAGTGTCAATCCATCGGTAAGGAGAAAGAGAGCATCATCAAGATCATCGATAATTCGGGAACGCCAGGTGAAGTTCTGCGTAAGATCAACGTTCCTGCTACGGTGACCCATACAGTGAGGTTCTTTGACAACCACCTGTTTGCCACATGCTCTGATGATAACGTGCTACGTTTTTGGGACACGAGGACCGAAGGTAAATCTTTGTGGGAGTTGAAAGACCCCAACCACGGCAGAATCATGTCATTTGACTCTTCGCCTGTTATCGATACCTTGTTCGCCACAGGTACAGACACCGGTATCGTCAAGGTTTGGGACGTCCGTGCCGTAGCAGCAGCAACAGAGGACTACTCGAACAGACAACACGGCCAGGACCCCGTTCAGGACGAACTGGTCAACTTCTATCATTCAGGCGGTGACTCCGTGGTCGACGTGCAATTCTCACAAACTTCCTCATCCGAATTCTTGACTGTAGGTGGTAGCGGCAACATATACCAGTGGGACTTGACCTACTTCTTCTCCGAGTTCGATGGTGACAATGGGGACACTGTCGACATGGATATCGCCAAAGCCGATCTGCTGCAAAGCCAATGCCTAAAATTTTTACACACTGGCGGCAGTAGACGGTTGACAGGACGAAACGGAAAGAGGAACACTGTGTCATACCACCCGGTTATCGACGATCTGATTGGTGTGGTGGATCAGGACAGTTTACTAACCGTTTACAAAGCCTTCACAGGCAAACCAGAGGGGGAAGAAGGAGAAGAAGAAGAAGAAGAAGAAGAAGAAGAAGAGAAGGAAGATGAGGGTGCTGAAGAAGCTGCTGAACAGTAAATCAGCTGTTTAATTTCGAGACTCTATTTGTTCAGTCGACCTTTATGTATGTTCTAGGTAATACGATAGGATTTTTTAATGTTTTGTTCGCGCGCTTTACAAATACAGTGTCATACTAGTGTAGCATAAACATCAAATAAATGGAAACAATACGTTATGTAATTATTATCCAACAAGGATAGCTACCTTGGTGGCAGCCAGACGGCATTGTAGATGACCAAAGTGGGCTGAAAAGTCGCCTGACAGTACCTTCTTAACGCTCTCTTGTTACCCGAATATTCGATACCATGTACCTGGCAAGAGACAGATCATGTAAAGCTTCAATGTTCATTGGAGAATGAACCACTCCTTGGATGCATAGAGTTGGTGGCTTGAAAATTCAACTGTGGAAATTGATTGTATTGATTAATACCAGATCTCAGAATCCCACTCCTATTGCTGTGTTCGCTTCTTCCAATTCGCTTGCAACACTGACATCCATGGGATATGGCATCTCTATTTAAGCCTCCCGGGTCTGCTAGACGCAACACCAAATCACCTAAGTTGACTCTCCCGCCCTTGCTGAGGAATAACAATTCCACAGCGACCAAAACGGCTGACGGGACTGGAGACTACAGGGCTATGGGTCTCAATAACTCCGAATACACATCCTCCCCGCAGTCCTCGTCTTCAGAAGCTACACTCTCGTGCCACAGTCAGCAACCTTATTCGGCATCTTCTTCCAGCACTCTGAAGACGTTGAAGAAAAGACCGGTTCCTCCCCCACTGCCGCCCCTAACGGTTGCTGGGGACGGCACGTTGGAGTCCAAACCTTCTTCAGAGACTCTCACGTCTGTGTCCGACTCCTTGCAGAGGTTGCGAATAAACACCGGGGATGCGTCTAGCGAGAGCGTGTCTTCCAATAGGGGGTCCAGTAAGGTAGATCTCTCTGCTATTAGACCCACTACGCACAATCCCACTTCCGATTTCCCATATCTTAGAAAAGAATTTGACGATTCAATTGACTCGTATCCGTCGACTTTACTGTCCGCTTACGAACAGAGCAGCCGAGATTGCAGCCCTGTCAAGAAGGTCAGCACGGTAAATGAGGATCCTATGGCAGGGAAAGACGTGGATAAGCTAGACGAGGAAGCGTGGGAACATCCAAGATTGCAAAATGAGATAGTAACTCTGGGGATGCTCGGTGAAGGCGCCGGTGGCTCCGTGGCAAAATGTAAGTTGAAGCACGGGTCCAAGATATTTGCATTGAAGACAATTAATACCCTGAATAGCGACCCCGAGTACCAAAAGCAGATCTTCAGAGAGCTGCAGTTCAACAAGAGCTTTGAGTGCGACTCCATCGTGAAATACTACGGAATGTTTACCGACAAGCAAAACAGCACAATATACATTGCCATGGAATACATGGGCGGGAGGTCCTTGGACGCGGTGTACAAGAATTTAATAAGCCGTGGCGGTAGAATAAGTGAGAAAGTACTTGGCAAGATAGCCGAGGCAGTTCTTCGAGGTTTATCCTACCTGCATGAGAGGAAAATCATCCACCGTGATATCAAGCCCCAAAACATTCTTCTCAACGACAAGGGCCAGGTGAAACTCTGCGATTTCGGTGTCAGTGGCGAAGCAGTTAATTCTCTGGCCACAACTTTCACCGGAACCTCCTTCTACATGGCACCGGAGAGGATCCAAGGACAGCCCTATAGCGTCACCTGCGACGTGTGGTCACTTGGGCTTACACTACTGGAAGTTGCACAAGGTCGGTTTCCCTTTGGTTCCGACAGAATGACCGCCAACATCGCACCGATAGAGTTACTGACGCTAATCTTGACTTTCACACCGGAACTTAAGGATGAACCGGAGGCAAACATCGCCTGGAGTAGAGCCTTCAAATCCTTCATCGAGTATTGTCTAAAAAAGGATGCTCGCGAGAGGCCATCGCCCAGACAGATGATACGGCACCCGTGGGTGCAAGGTCAAATGAAGAAGAAAGTTAACATGGAGAAATTCATCCAAAAATGCTGGGAAAAAAACTCATGACAACGTAAATACATTGTGACAATGGGAGAGCACATCCACCCGGTCACTGGGCATACATAGACGGCACTATCATTGTATATTTAAATGATCGTGTGCTCATCGCTAGTTACGGATCGTCGTCTTGCTTATAAGAGGTCAAAAGTTGGTGAAAGATGCAGTTAATGGAACTTCACCACTCGTGAAAAGGCTACAGGGCACCATTTATCAGTTTTGGATCAGCCATTTACCTTCTAGAGAATGAGAGCTTTTACCAGAGTGACCAGAATTGCACCAAGGTCCGCCGTCACCTCACGGTTTGCGTTCAGACCAGTGACCTCTACGTTCGCCAACACTAGGCTAGGTCTAAGGTCTTATGCAGACGATGCAAAGGCAGAAACTGAAGAACAGAAACAATCAGAGACCAAGGAAACCGAGTCTTTGTCCGAAGAACAGAAAAAGATCAAGGAACTGGAAGGCAAGCTGGAGAAGAAGGACAAAGAGGCTGTTGAGCTGAAAGATAGACTTTTGAGATCGGTGGCAGACTTCAGAAACCTGCAGGAAGTGACAAAGAAGGACATCCAGAAAGCTAAGGACTTTGCCCTCCAGAAGTTCGCCAAGGACCTATTGGAGTCTGTGGACAACTTCGCTCACGCTCTAAACGCCTTCAAGGAGGAGGACGCAAAGAAGAGCCAAGAGATCAGTGATCTCTACACCGGTGTCAAGATGACCAGAGATGTCTTCGAAAAGACTCTGAAAAAGCACGGGATTGAAAAACTAGATCCTCTCGGCGAGCCCTTCGACCCCAACAAGCACGAGGCCACTTTCGAGTTGCCACAGCCAGACAAGGAACCGGGCTCCGTTTTCCACGTCCAACAAGTGGGGTTCACCTTAAACAACAGAGTTATCAGACCTGCCAAGGTCGGTATCGTCAAGTCCCCAGAGAACTGACCTGCGTTGTCGCTTAAAAGCGTGATGAAAACGCGGTGGTCAGACGAACTAATGCTGGATATGAGTAACACATCTAATATGCACACAAATATATATGACTAAATGTATATATCTTGTACATACAAGTTATGGCGATGCCACAAGTTTTTACAGCCTATCTTGGGACCCGGGCCGCCTAAAAACCTCGGATTTTCGAGCAAAGAGTCCTACTGACATCGCAGTCCTCCTGAACAGCCAACAGCACCCAGGATTGAGCTTCCCAGTGCCATTGAGCTTCAACTCTTCATCAAGGCCATCGCTTACATGTGATGTTCTAAAGTATCAACATTCAAGCGATTCCTAAAGTAGAAAAAAAACGAAGTCGTGTTCCTGTGAGATCTAAGAGATGGGGACTCAAACGTAAACAAGTGCCTTGAGACTGGTAGAGGTTTACTAAAACCTGTAAGACTCTGAGGGATTGTTCAGCACTACATAAAGAACCAAACAGTCTCGGAGTTTTTTCTCCAACGGTTTATCGCTGTACGGAAGGCCAGTTTTACAAATTTGCGTCTGGGAATTATAGTCCTCCAACCATTAGCTATATATATCAGTGGCTACTGACTGCTGAGTCTTATTCTCATCTAAGAGACCCAGAACGACCTGAAATTTAGTTTTCCGACCCGGGATGGCGTCCGTACCACAACGACATACCTACTACGGTGGTGAGACCGGTGCGGTTTATGAGCGAAAGGCAGACTTCATGATGAATGGGGGACAGAATAGGCAGAAGAGGAAAAATGTGACCTTTGGGCCGTATATCTTGGGATCGACCCTGGGAGAAGGAGAGTTTGGGAGAGTGAAACTCGGCTGGTCGAAGAATACGTCGCCCAACGAGGTCTCTAAACAGGTAGCTATCAAACTCATAAGACGTGACACAATACCAAAGAATTCGGAGAAGGAAATCAAGATATATCGGGAGATTAATGCTTTAAAACATCTGTCACATCCCAATATCGTCCGATTGGAAGAGGTGCTGCAAAACTCCAAATATATTGGAATCGTCCTGGAATATGCGTCTGGGGGAGAGTTTTACAAATACATTCAGAAGAAAAGGAGATTGAAAGAGGGTGTTGCTTGTCGTCTGTTTTCGCAGTTGATTAGTGGAGTCCACTATATGCATTCGAAAGGTCTTGTCCACAGGGATCTAAAACTTGAAAACCTCTTACTCGACAAGCATGAGAACTTGATCATCACAGATTTCGGATTCGTCAACGAGTTTTTTGCACATAGTGAGCTGATGAAAACTTCGTGTGGCTCGCCTTGCTATGCAGCACCAGAGCTGGTGGTCAGTTCGAAGCCCTATGAAGCCAGAAAGGCTGATATTTGGTCGTGTGGGGTTATTCTTTACGCTATGCTCGCAGGCTATCTGCCATGGGATGATGATTCAAAGAATCCAGATGGGAATGACATCGCCAAGCTTTACCACTATATCACAAGGACTCCTCTGAAATTTCCCGAGTACATCATGCCTCTACCTAGAGATCTGTTGCGCCGCATCCTATATCCTGATCCGAAGAGAAGAATATCAATGAGAACCATACAGAAACATGAATGGGTAAGGCCGCATCAGCTATTTTTGTCAATAACTCCAGAGGAATGGGATAAGACAATGCTTTCGAATGAAATATTCAGACCACCGAGAATGAAACCTCAGGGATCTTCGAGACCTCGTTCAAATTGTTCAACGTCGTCTACGGGCTCGAAAAGTGACAAGAGAGATTCACTGATCATCGATTCAACACTTGTCAATTTACCGGCTCCACCGCAAGAGTCCCAATCACACGTCATAACCAAACCATCACCTCCATCACCTGAATTACGACGGTCGCCCATCAGAGGTATGAGCAGACATAATAGAAGTAACTCAGCTGCATCCATTGCATTACAGGCAGTCGTTGACGCCGAAAGAGAGCATAATCCACCGCAAGAGCCCCATACCATTACCCCGAAGAAAAACTACTCTTACAACAATAGAAACTCCCCAGCATTTTCAGTTCACAGGTCAAACACACACACAGGCACTAGTAATGTCAACTCGTCTTTGATGAATAAGGATAGCGTCATAATCGAGACAAGTCCTGCCAAAGGTAGCACGATGCTTCCTGTGCCAAATGAAAGTCTGGTACCGCCTTCGTCGACAGCCAGCAAGGTTTTGTCAGGTAGCATGTTGAAGGTGACTTACAGCTCATCAGGTGGTGCCGGCCAGTACCACCATGCGGCAGCTCAACACAGAAAACCTAGACCAACGTCGTACCATCCAGCATCTAACTCGTCGGTAGTCGAACCAGGTGCGATGTATACACCGCTTGCGTCCGCCAGGAAGACTACAAGTCACGGCACAGCAGCAGCGCCATTCGATTCTACTCCGACCTTAGCCGCCGAAATGCCTGTGCAGATGTCACCGACCGACCATTCACCCAGCATGTTACCACGCAGATCGTTCTCCATGAGTAAACCATCTATTGAACTACAAAGTGTTTCTGGCGACCTGATAAGATCTCCCGATGATGCAGACCCCGTTACCAGAAGAATCAATGAACAAGTAGAGGATGCGGTCAGCAAACAGAGAAGACAAAGTTTCCGACTCAGTGGAGTGGCTGTGGAAAAAATGTGTAGTCCAGTGACGGAGGAGACTGAGGAAGCCCTGTCATCAGACAGCGCCAACGACCAAATATCAAGAAAGCCAGCTGTAGAGAGGAGGCCGGAAAATCGGAAACGATTCAGCTTTCTATCGTTTTACTCGGCATACAACGCCTCCAAATCGAGTCTTGACACCGTGGATTCAAGGACCGCCTCGTCAATGGCTAGTTCACGTCAGCCCTTACCGACCAGTCAGCCTCGCTCAGGACTCGCGAGTATCAGCGCTGAACGGGACGACTACAGGACTACGGGCGCAAGACGCAAGGAGAACAGGGTACATCGTCAGTCCATGATGAATCCCGAGACTTCAACACCACAGTTGCGCCCACAGGGTGACCAGTCAACCGCAAAGAAGGTTATTGATTTCTTCAAGAGGAGGAGCATGAGGATCTGACTTTGAATAGCATGTATACGCCTTTATGATCCATATACCCAAAATATGATAGATTACCTCTAATATGTAATTTGCATTAGGAGACTAGAAACTGAGGATACTTATACAGTGTCAACATTACTTAGATGTTGGATGGGTACAAGAAGATTCTGACGGAAGCACCGAACGTCTTTGCTGGCAGGTTGTTTCTGAAAGTGGCTCTAACGACACCGGAGTTACCATGAGATCTGGTAATCTTGCCCCAGATGACTCTGATCTTGGAACCTCTGATCTCCTTGGAGGCTCTGTAAACGTACGCAACACGCTTACCCAAGTAGAATTGCGCCTCTTGTGGGGTGGAAACACCTTCGATCTTGACTAAGGAGACATTTGGGTTGTTGACCCTCTTAGATCTTTGGTAGGACAAGTGCTTACCTTTGACGTACACTAAACGCAAATATCACTCTAGTTAGTAACATGTTTCCACTACTGCACGCTCGTGCCAAACGTATCTCTACGCTGGATTCATAATATATCTCAATCTTGCTCCAGCATTCTCATCCACGTTCGATAATTCTAAATTTAACATACATCTATGGGACTCAGTCATCTTTGGTTTCTTGGTTACGTTGTGATTAATATTCAATATCTGCTGAAATAACTGATATGTGGATTTGTATTGATAACGTCCGAGTCGCCCACACCCGCCTAGCCTCACCGCGGGGCGAGCTAGAAGGAGCTAGAAGGAGCTCCTGCCTAGCAGGCCACACCGGCAAGCTGTCCCGCCGCCCACTGCTTACAAGGAATCCCCGCCAGGAGGCCCACCCCGTCCGCCCAGCAGGGGCTAGCCCAGCCTACGTGGACAAGACGAGCTCGCTGCGTCAAAGGACGCAGAAAAAAAAAGACGCAAAATCTGAATATGAAAAATGCACGGGCTGAGCGAAATGTCCGGGTGTTGAAAACAGTCATCTGAAAACTTTTTCAAAAAGAAATGTCTTTTCGAGTTTTTTCCAGTTAGGGCTCGGCCATGGACTATGGCAGGAAAAGGTATAAAAGGCGGGCATATCTGGATGATAGTCTTGTAATCGTTCTTTCTCTCTTCTCTTTTATTTTATATCTGTGTCGACGTACTTCAGTATGTTTTATACCTATACTATTTGCCAGCAATCCAAGAAAGCACGGGAGTTTAACTAACACATTCTACAGTAGGATCATTTCTATAGGAATCGTCACTCTTTGACTCTTCAAAAGAGCCACTGAATCCAACTTGGTTGATGAGCGACATAACCTTTGCGCCCTCGAGTGAGAAACCAGATGAATTAACTAGCTTGGTCCGCAATCCTAAGCGGTTCGGCCATCTACGTGATACATTTTGTTTTGCCTTTTGCAAGGGACTCCTGACCTTTGGTCTGGGAGACCCGCTTAAATAGGCGCGATGATCTTGGCCCTGGCTATGTACTTCTTTGAAGGGATAGCTCTTTAGGGCGGGCGCAAATGGCAGTCTGACAAGTTAACCTCCCATTATTTTTTCTAAGCTGTGCAATCAAAGGTTTGATTGTCCTTTTAGAGATTTTGTTTATTTAGCCAGCGAGTTGGTCGTTTACAAATTGTATACAGTTCTTGACCACGAAAAGTTGGTCCGGCGTGGCGTGCTGTCCCGGAGCGTTCGACCAGGCAACGTAGCAGGGCTTGTGGAACTTCTTGCACATCAGGGTGGCTACCTGTCTCGTCATGTCTCTGACCCAGTCGTTGTTGGTGTCCAACAGGGGCGTTCCCACCACTTGGGCCGTGTCCCGGTAGGGTATGGCGTAGTGGTAGCTTGCCAACGTCATCGGCTCTTCATCTTCGCTGTTCTTGAAGCCGAGAACCACGGTAATTGGGGTCTTTCTCGACCCTGGGTCTCTGGGTAGAGCGGCGACTAGCTCAATTGGCGAAGAAACGGGCGAACACACAGTATGGGTCACTGTTCTTGTGTAGCTCATCGCTGTTGATATTTTTCATATAGTTAGAGTGGAAAAAGATGAAATATATTTACAGCCTTATATACCATACAGCCGTGAGGGCATAGCCGATGACCAGAGTACCTGTGGTAGCTGTTGTAGCATGCCTGATTCCTGAGATGGGGATCGGTTTCCAGGGCAGACTTCCCTGGAGACTGGCCTCTGAAATGAGGTATTTCAGAGAGGTCACTTCTACGACCAAGCGCCCCGGCAAGATCAACGCCGTCGTAATGGGCAGAAAGACGTGGGAGTCTATACCGCCCCGGTTCCGTCCGCTGCCCAACCGTATTAACATGGTCGTCTCCCGCCAGCCTCGGTCGCAATTGGGCCTCGAAGACCAGGTGTACAGCACAACCTCGCTTTTGCAGGGCATCGAACAACTGCAAACGGCCCTGGGCGATCGTTTGGAGCGAATTTACATCATCGGCGGAGCGGAAATCTACGCCCAAAGCTACGAGATCGCAGACCACTGGCTCGTTACCAAGATCAAGACCCTTCCGGACACACAGGTACCCGAGATGGACGCTCACCTGGACCCACATAAGCTGGCCCAGAGCTTCCAAGAGCGTCCGCAAGACGAACTGGCTACTTTCGTCCCACAGATCACAGTGCCACTGGCCGATCCCATTGATGAGAAGGGCTTCCGGTACTGGTTCACTCTCTATACAAATGTCAAAGTTTGTAGTGTATAATGTATAAGTGCGGTTTTTTTCCAACTTAAGCCCTTTTCCTGAAATTTCAACCATTTTAAAGCGTGGTAATACCCAGTTACTAATCAGCTAGTAAAGGCCTTCTTAAGCGGGATCATAGTTATTGGCAAATGTCTGGATACGCTAGTTCATCGTCTTGGACTTCTTTTTTGAAGTCGATTGCTTCGTTTAACGGCGATTTGTCGTCGTTGTCTGCTCCACCGTTCATTTTATCTCCTACCTCACTCTCAGAGTTCTCCCAGTACTGGGCAGAGCACCCAGATTTGTTTTTGGAGCCTGCTTTAATTAATGAGAGTAACTACAAGGAACGTGTGAAGGCGTGTGACGAAGAAGTGGAATCTTTGGATGTCGCCAGGATGCTAGCCGTGGTCAAGTATTTCATCTCTACCCTCAAGTCGCAGTACTGCTCTCGTAATGAGTCGATGGGGACTGAAAAGAAACCCCTGAATCCGTTTCTGGGAGAACTGTTTGTGGGTAAGTGGGAGAATAAGAATCACCCCGAATTTGGTGAAACCGTGTTGTTGAGTGAGCAGGTGTCACATCACCCTCCTATCACTGCCTATACGGTTTTCAACGATAAGAATAACGTGAAGCTGGAAGGTTACAACCAGATCAAGTCTTCTTTCTCGAAATCGCTGATGTTGAGCGTGAAGCAGTTTGGGCACGCGCTGCTGGAGATCGGTAACGACTCATTCTTGATCACTTTGCCACCTTTGCACATTGAAGGTATTCTGGTGGCTTCGCCATTTGTCGAGTTGGAGGGCAAATCGTACATCCAGGCCTCCAGCGGCCTACTGTGCGTTGTCGAGTACAGTGGCAGAGGCTATTTCTCCGGTAAAAAGAACTCCTTCAAGGCAAGGATCTACAAGAACTCCACGGATGCCAAGGACAAGGAGAAAGCTCTGTACACGATAGCGGGCCAGTGGTCTGGTATCTCCAAGATCACCAAGAACAACGGGCAGTCGAAGAACGAGTCCCCAGCTGTGTTCTACGACGCTACAAGAACACCAGCAGAACACCTGAAGGTCAAGCCGCTGGAGGAGCAACACGTTCTAGAAAGCAGAAGGGCATGGAAGGATGTCGCTGAGGCCATCAAGCTCGGCGATTTCGACCTGATCGGCCTAAAGAAGACAGAGTTGGAGGAGAAGCAGAGAGAATTGAGAAAGGACGAAGAGGCCAACGGTGTTAGCTGGCAACGGAGATGGTTCAAGGATGTCGACTATTCAACTACTCCCAAGGACTCTGTCTATGTGCCCGAACCGGATGACATCTTTAACAAATTGGCTGCCCAATGCCACCTCTCTACCAAGAACGTTTCTAGTGGAACGTTGGTAGGCGAAAAAGACGATAAGAAAGACGTTACCTCGTTGCACTGGAGGTTCCAAAGGGTCCTTTGGGATAACGAGAAGGAAATCACCTTATGAGAAGCTTTTTCCTTGCAGCAAATTCGCGGAAGTCACTCCTTATAGAACCCAGTCTTCTCTCAGTTTACAGCAAATTCAGAATATCATAGATAACTTCCTCTATACCCATCTTTTAAGAATATGAGTTCCAATGATTCAATCATTATCACCATCACAGGTGACGGAGTATGCTTATGGGCCAAAATTTTTCAGTTAGCGATGAGATGAGATGAGATACTACAGAAAGCGGATCGGTAGGCAGTTTTAGCTCGCTACTCAGTCTTTCTGTTGGGTTTGTAGTTGTTCAGAATGGCTCCTTTGGCTACGGTTAAAAGACCTGCTCAATATAAGCAGTCCTCTCGCAAGGGGAAGAAAGCATGGAGAAAGAATATCGATTTGACGGATATCGAACAAAGTATTGAGACCAAAAACGATCATGAAATTACACATGGTACATCTGATATTGGAACCCTGAAGGATGATGCACTTTTCCAAGTTGATGAAACCGGAGATGCTGCTCTTAAGAGCAAATTAATCAAGCGAAAGCAGATCAAAAAGAACCTGAAAAGCAAGGAAATATTAGATGCAGTCAAGTCGAATTCCAAAGTTGGTGCTGTCAAGCATGTAAAGCACGGCGACAATAAGGGCAAGATTCAGACTGTTTCGAAGAAAGAATTGAAAAAGCTGATGGCGCTCGCCGGAAAGATCACCGGTGAGTCGAAGGTCAAGAATCATGCGGCTAGAGACGGTCTGGTGAAGTCGGACTCTCACGACTTGTGGGGTGCCGAAAAAGTGACTAAGGTGGTTACTCCAGCGGGTATATCGTTAGACGTCACCAAAGAGGTAGAAATCCCAGAAACGCTACTGAAGAACTCCACGACTGGTTGGTCCGTTCCGTCCGTTAAACCAAAAACCCTCGATGCCGCCCCAATTCAGGTGAACGAGTACGAGGAAACCCCACACGCAGGAAAATCCTACAACCCTAACAAGGCAGACTGGTCTAATTTGATAGAGAAGGAATACAAATTGGAAAAGGTAAGGGAAGACAACAGGATCGCAATACAAGATTACAGGGAAAAAATCCAAAAGTTGATGGATGTCCTGGACGACAGCGAGGAAGAAGTTTCCTCAGAGGAGGACGATCAGAGTGAGGATGAAGACGATGATTCAGATGAAAAGACCAAAAATCATGACGGGCTCTCGATCAACGAAGCGGTTAAAAACAAGAAGAAGACAAAGTATCAGAGGAATAGGGCGAAAGCACATGAAGAGCGAGTGAAGATGCAACAGGAAGTCAAGAGATTAAAGGCAAAAATTCGTGACCTAGAAGACCTGGAAAAAACTGAAGAGCTTGTGCTGGAAGAGATTAAACAGAGAGAAAATCGTCAAAAGGAGCCAAGGCAAAATAAAGTAAACAAGAAACGCAAACTGGGGACCAAATACTCAGCTCGTGAAGGTAACCTGGAGGTTAAATTTTCTGACGAGCTGTCGGATTCCCTAAGGAAGTTGAGACCTGAAGGGAATTTGCTGTACGATCAAGTGAGAAAACTACAAAGTTCTGGTATGGTAGAGGCTCGTGTACCAGTTAAAAAATCTAGGAGATATAAACAGAAAATCACGGAGAAATGGACTCATAAAGACTTCAAATGATTATTTCAAGTATGTATATTATAGGCAAACCTGTCATTTTTCAATAGTTATGAAGTTCCTCAAGCCGAGATGTCCGTTTTTATCAGCCTTGCTCTAGATCAGGCTAAAGATAGTCGGCTATCCAGTGACCAGAACAGAACCATGTCGCATTTGATCTTGGTACCATGCCACTCCATTTGGAACCAGTTTGCTGGGGGTGAGAATTTGGGACACTTGCCCGAGCAGTGGTTTTTGGCACCCTTCCAACTCGAAGGGAACGATCATCTCGCATTCATAAAGCACGGGCTTCAGGCGATTCGAACTATGGCCAAGGACCCATCCAACAAATCGGTGGTCGTATTCAGTGGCTCTCAAACAAAGACACCAGCAGGCTGCATTTCTGAGGCCCAGAGCTACTACTTTCTGATGTGGAGGTTGCTACAAAGAACATACGCCAACCCCGATTCATTTCCTGAGGATTTTCCAAAAGATATCATCAAGTACTTGACTGACATTAAAAAAATTCTACTGTTGCGTTCTATTACTCTCCAAGAACTTTTCACCACCCTAGTTACCACTGAAGAATATGCCTTGGACTCCTTCGAAAATCTCCTCTTCTCGCTTTACAGGTTCAGAGAGCTGACGGGGGAGTTTGCCGATAAAATCACAATTGTTGGCTTTGGATTTAAGAAGAGGAGGTTTCTGGATTATCATGCCAAGGCCATCGACTATCCGAAGGAAAAAATAAGCTATGTTGCCATTGATCCTCAGCCCCCGGGATACGATGCGAAAAAGATGAAAGCATACTGTGATGAGTTAGTCAGCCTGGAGCAGCGAAATAGTTTGGATCTATTTGCATTGGATTGGTACGGAACCAGAAGGGCATTGAGACTGAAGAAGAAAACTCGCAACCCGTTCAGGAGGATCAACTTATATGGGCACGTCCGCCTATTTGACCTCAGCGGAACTATCAACGACGATGAAGAGTATTTTGAGACTTACATAAAGGGCAAGATGCCTTGGTCAGTTAAGCCTTAAAAGTTAAACTATATAACCGCCAACTTTTCTTGTAGCTCCTCCCGTTCCAATTCCCATTTGTTCACATTTGCCAATTTCTTGGTCAATTCCTCAATCTCATGATCTATTGAAGTGATTGCCTCTGCTGTACCCAATGCCTGCAGCTGCCACGAGCCTTTCGTGCCGTCTGTGATCTCCAGCAAGAGATCGTGATACTTGATCAGCGAAGGTCGCTGAGAGATACTAATGAAATTGAATCTGTATCTCTTGAGGAGGTTAAACAGATAGTCCTCCATGTCTGCGCTTATCGCATTTGTTCCTTCATCCAAAACAACAAATCTGGGCTTGTGGAACATGATACGAGCAAAGTTCATTCTTTGCTTTTCACCGCCGCTTAGTAGATCCTTCCAATCTGCCACGACATCCAGATAGGTCCAGCCTTTCTTTCTCTTCAGCAGATAATCCAGTCGAACTTCAGCCAGAATCTGAACTAGATGTTTGTCCTTGTAACCCCGGTCAAAGAAATCATCTGATGACATAGGGTAGATGATTTGCTCTCGAAGAGTCCCGCCTCTAGTGAAATAAGGTTTTTGAGGGACGCAAAATATGTTGCCCTCCGACGGGATCGACAGAAGCCCATTTTTGTTGTATACAGGCCAAATTTCGGCGATAATCCGCTGTATTGAACTCTTGCCGCAACTATTAGGTCCCAGGATCAATAAGCTTGCACCAGAACCCTCAAAGAATGGCAAGCTCGCATCGAAAGTCTTTTTCAAGTCTTGTACTGAATTTGGAGCTGAGGATGCAGGTTCAATATGAGGCGGCACTTGGAACGTTAATTTCTTGATCAGTTTAACCCCCTCGCCAGCTCTGACGGATGGAATGATAACATCGATGTTTTCGAACCTAACGCCATTAAAATTCCGCTGCACCGTACCTTGAATGATCTCTCTCTTGACTCCGACATGACTAGCGTCTTTCGTTGTAGAAATATCTGCAGCCAAAGTTGGCGTAGGTTCCTTGGCGCCATAACTGAACTTACTCGAATGGACCTTATGCAAAGTACAAAGTAGAGTAAAGATTCTGTTCGTATAACCAGTAAGTTGTGAAATGTCCTTGATCGATTGCATTAATCTTGAACCCGCATCTGCTAGCGATAACATTAGTCTTTTGTTGACTATGAACTCCTTCATGTTTGCTTCTTCGATGTTAATGCCTGTGGATAGTGTGGTTACCACTATTGGGATAGAAGCAAAGACATATCCCAACCCGGACCAGGTGTATTTCAGTATGTAATCTTCGATCATATTGTAATTGAACTTGCTCCTGTCAACCGCCAAAATCTTTTCCATGAGAATATCATAAAGCTCCATTACCTTTGCCTTCTCCACTTCAGTGCCCTGGTAGAAAGCAATTTCCTCGTTGTTGTTTATCATGTTAACATGATAGTTGTAATAGTTCCCATCTGCAGTTGATCTACTGCTAGCCAACCTACCCAAGGGTGGAGTGAATCTCTTCAGTAAGTAGCCGGTAATGAAGTAGTTGACAAAGATTCCGACAACACCAAATGTTCCCAGGTTGTCACGCAAGTAAACAGAGAAGAAGAATAAGTCAATGACGGGCTTGGCAATATTGGCAAAAACAGAGCAGGTAGCATCGCAGAATTTCGTGACGTCGTTTGAGATGGAATTATCAATGTTTTTGACCACCGAGCTTGAAGCCTTATCGTCAAAGATCAGCTTGTAAAAAGCTAACCTCTTGTCCAAGTACATGTCATGTATGTACCTTGTCAAATAAACCCTGAAATTCAAACTCAGTTTCCTCTGCAGCAATTTGATAGCACTATTGGTGTAGGATGCTGGAAGCGCGATCAGAAACCAGCATGCCAGGTCCAGCAAAAACCTCCTACCCCGACCAGCAATGATATCTCGCACAATTTGGCCGTCAAGTCTTGCAACGAACAAAGACAGCCAAGTTCTCATAATCAAGAAGAAAATCTGCAGCACCAAAAGTACAGAATTCTTGTCCATCAAAGAGGGGATCAGGATCTTCGACAGCACATTCATCTGGTTCAAGAACCTCGAGTAGAACAGCTGCGAGTTCTTAGCTCGCCCCAACTCCACGTTTTTAAACAGGTACTGGTCATGCTCATAAACATCATCGTCCTTACGCGGTATATATATCTTCTTAGTCGCTTCTACCTCTTGTCCCTCATCACCCTCGTTTTCCTTTCGCTCCTGGTACACATCTGGGATGTAGATAATCCTGGCTCCATTTGTCAAGTGTGCCTGTGACCTTGAGCGCACCAGCGATTTTCCCCGCGACCTATCTCGGGCATTCACAAACAGCAAGTAGAACTTCTTAAACAAAGCATACGCTCCATAAAACCCAGTGGTAGCCACCATAAACGAGGAAAGCCCCAGCGAAAGCAGCAAAACACGCGCTCGCACCCTGTATCCCGATCTGCCCTCAGAAAACCGAGAAAGCTGGATCAGATGTCGCAAAAGCATTTTCACATAACTTCTAACTGACGTCCCCTCGACATGTAGCCCAATACAGTGCCAATGTCCATTCACAACTATGTTCAACAGCCGGTCCCGAGCAGTTGTCACCGTCCGGGCCCCACTGCGAACCGTCGTAACTTTCTTTACCATATCCAAGATCCTTCCTACGCTTTCATTGTCTACTTCGTCTTCGAGCTCCAGAATCAAGATCAGGTCGAAACCTCTCCCTATTTATACCATTCCGGGGCGGCTAAATATTACCCCACCCAATTTCCGGACGCTCCCTTAATTCGGAGTTAGTTCGATTTGGCCCGTTGCTTGAAACAAGGCTGAAACAATTGAAAACTCTGAAACGATGGCCTTGTTGATACAGCATGAGGTGGATCTGTAACTCGAAGAAGAGCTGAGGATGCTGATCCGGTTGCTGATCGGGTCGGTGGGCTTACTATTAGTCATCCAGAGAGAGTCTCGGCTCTGTATTCCTGGAGAGTGAGAATAGCAGGCGATTGCTTCATCTTGCTTGCAACTTGTAAACGGGCCTGGAGAGTACTTAAACCCTCTCTTTGGGCGATGTCTTGTTCATCTATATCTTGCTGGAAGGCGTGTTAAGAAGAAGTGTCTTTGAGTTTATGAGAATCAGTAGAACCTCTCAGCTAGATGTCGGGAGGCTGAATCTTAGTAGAGGTATCTTTCCTCAGAGGGGCGCTTTGTCGTATGCCTAGAGAACTGGTGGTAACGTCTGATGTCTGCACGATGCCACACTACTCCGTATCATATGCTGGTAGGTATCTCAAGACATTGGGCGTGTTTAGATACAAGGACTTCCTGGCTAACGGTTTCTTGAAGTGTGCGATATAGCAGCCCCTATCTTTTTGATAGTTTCCTCGCCAACAGAGACACGTAAGAGGAAGATAATGGTTTCTCATCCCGGCGTTCTACATCAGTATTGCAATCCTCAGGTCGCCTTCGAGTTTGAACCCAGCGGGTTGAAGAAAGTTATTGTGGTCATTGGTGGACTCACAGATGGTCTTCTGACTGTCGGGTTTGCCAGTCCTTTGGCCCAGGCTGTGAAGGAACTAGGGTATTCAGTGTTGCACATACAATTGAGTAGTAGCTACAAGGGCTGGGGTACGGAGTCGCTAGATAGGGACGTCGAGGAAATAGATAAGTTGGTCAAATATCTGAGACGCCCCGTCGGAGGCAGCAGAGAGAAGGTTATCATCTTGGGCCGGTCGACTGGCTCTCAGGACGTGATTAGATATCTCCTGCGCCATGGTGAGAATGTGGACGCTGGTATAATGGATGCTGCTGTCTCTGACAGAGAGGGTTTGTCGGGGCACATCGAACCTCAGGTTTTGAAGAAGCTCAACGAAGGGGCCATAAAACTGATTGAGGATGGGAAGCCAAATCAGTTGCTCGGGACCGAGTATGCCAAATATGTTTTCGACACCCCGATCACAGCATATAGATGGTGGTCGTTGATGGTTCCTGGCGGTGACGATGACTACTTCTCCAGCGATCTGTCGGATGAGACTATAGAGAGCACTTTCGGCAAGATTACAAGGCCTTTCCTGGTCATGGAAAATGAGAATGATGAGTTCGTGCCTAAACAGATCAACAAGCAGGCGCTTTTACAGAGGTGGTATAAACTGTCCAATCCAAAATACTGGTCCAAGAATTCGGGCATTCTAAAAGGAGCATCACACATAGTCTCTGAACCGGAGGCTCAGCAGCGTCTGAATCATTCGGCTGTCTCCTTTATCAGAGAATTTTCTTTGTAGAGTGATCTAGATTCTCGAATGATGTTCACTGATTAAATAGATAAGCGAGAGAAGCTTGAGATTCAACAAGATTGAACCCAACTAAATAACAAGGAAGCACGACAATGTCAACCAAACGTTTGCGCAACGGACCAGTTTTCGAAAAACCAACTACTGACAGTATCGTTCCCCTACGATTCAAATTGAATGGCTCTGACAAGACGGTCACCGCGTTCCCGGTCTACGAGCCTTCAGACTTACCTGACTCGCTGATCGACTTTATGCATAATGAGTTCAATTCAGTAATTGAAGAGGGTCAAACTTATCCGCAACTTGAGAAGTTCACCAGAAAGCAGTTTATCGAGTATTGGTTTGCCTCATTTTGCGTCGTGCTGTTGGACACTGATAGGAAGACCATAGAAGACAAGCAGAATTGGGACACAGTTCTGCTGGGAACGTTCTACATCAAACCAAACTACATGGCTCGTTGCTCGCATAATTGCAATGCTGGATTTTTGGTTAACCGTAACGTGAGGGGGAAGAAGATAGGTTTTAGGTTAGGACAGATTTACCTAAAATGGGCGCCCCTGCTCGGCTACAAATATTCAGTGTTCAATTTGGTGTTTGTCACAAATGCAGCTAGCTGGAGGATCTGGGATAAGTTGAAGTTCGACAGAATCGGCCTGGTGCCACGTTCAGCCGTCTTAAAAGGCTATGACGAGCCGGTAGATGCCATCATTTTCGGCAAAGACTTAACCAAAGTAGAGCCTGAATTACTGGTAATGGAATGACATCCTATTTTCCTTGTACATCCTGTAATCTTATATAACACTCTCAACTGTCTCTGTTTATGACTTTTAATGTTTAGCTGACAAAACTGCGTGGAGCGACCAAGTATTCGTTAAACAGTTACAAACAGTCACAAGAATCAAATATGAACAATAAAATGCTCCTAAAGGGCAGCAGAACCCTAGGTATAGGTACTGATATAGTTCACCTACCAAGGTTCCAGAGGCTATTGCAGAAGTACCCTTTCCAGAATGATGGCGGTAAGAAGCAGTCCTTTATGAAGATCGCAAGAAAATACATGCACCCCTACGAATTGAGCAAGATTCAACAGATAGCGAATGAACCCAATAGTACACCCAGCCTAATATCATACGCCGCAGGGATCTGGGGGATTAAAGAGTCTACATTGAAGGCGCTATCATGCTTCGTGCCGACCAAAGATATGCCAACAGCTCAATTCATCTACACAAAGCTGGTTTTCAAGAAGAACACAGCTGAAGGTAGGCCCATTCTTCAGTTTGACGATTCCACGAGGACAGCAATGTCCAGTAAGGAGGCAGACTTCTATCGACATTACATAGAAGCACCGTCCACTCGGCCGCTGGTATCAGTCTCTCATGACGGAGAGTATATTGTGGCTTTTACATGCCTTCTGGAGGGGCAGGGAGACTAGAATAGCCCGAATAACGGAGTTGTAAGGTCAACTCAGAGGCCTTATCGTCATGTTAGTGGTTTTTAAAAGAATTTTGTCAGACCAAATCAGTGAAAAAACCGTGAAAAAAAAAAATCAAGCCCAGATTGTATTCGAATTGATATCAGTTAACAGGGGTAGAGCTTGTGAATCGGCTATCATGGGTGTAGCAGACTTGATAAAAAAATTTGAAAAGATATCTTCCCAGGATAAGGAATCTCTTGCCCCCATGAAGGCTCCTGAGCCTGCCCCATCGAAGACCGGGGACAAAGACGCTGTCTCTGAGACCACTGCTTCCACCGAGGAGGCTGCTAAGAAGAATGAATCGAATGATTCAATTAAAGAGGATACACAGGAAAATGTTGAAGAAATTGAGAACGAGGAGGAACCTACTGCAGAAACTCGTGCTTCGGTTGAGGATGAGAAGGTCGAGAATTTAAATGTTGAGATCACAGAAGACTCATCTGCTGGGAAGGAATTTGAGGACCAGATTTCTCCTGAAGAAGAGCCAGCAAGTACCGCTGATAATGAAGCTAAGGGTGAAGCAGAGGTCAAAGGTGACGAGGGCTCCGAATCAGAGTCCAAAGAGGAGCAAGAAGAATTTCCGTCTGAAAATTCAAATGATAACTCTCAAAGTCAAATTGAATCCTCCAAGAAGAAGAAGAAGAACAAGAAGAAGAAAAAGAAGAACAGCAATTCCGTTCCAGCCACTGAAGAGGTAGAAAACTTGGAAGTGGTAGACGGGAATTCGCTTAGGCATGACTAATTTGCACGATAAAGAAGAATTGACGGCTATGACTCAAGAAGTCCAAGAAGAAATATCCGAAACAATTGCCCACGAAAAGGGTGACATTAAGCTCGATGACGATGATGATCAGAAGGAGTCTGCAACCCGTTTGGGGCGTGACGACCCATTCGAGTTTGGCAAAAGAACTCTCACTGAGAATGTAGATGTCTGGGACCACAATGCCTGGGACAATGTTGAATGGGGCGAAGAGCAGATCAAATTGGCTGAAGAGAAGATCAAGAATCAACACGAACACCCGGTTTCCGAGTTTGACAAACAGCTATACAATGGAAACCCGGCTCGCTATTGGGATATCTTTTACAAAAACAATAAAGAGAATTTTTTCAAGGATAGGAAGTGGTTACAGATTGAGTTCCCATGCTTGTATGCTGCTACAAAGAGAGACGCTGGACCCGTCACAATTTTTGAAATTGGTTGTGGTGCTGGTAACACTTTTTTCCCAATATTAAATGAGAATGAAAACGAAAATTTGCGGATTATTGCTGCAGATTTTGCTCCCAAGGCAGTGGAGTTGGTTAAGACTTCCGAAAACTTCAATCCCAAGTATGGCCATGCAGTCGTATGGGATCTTGCTAATACTGCTGGAGAGGTACCAGAAGATGTGGAACCGCATTCAGTGGATATCGCTGTTATGATCTTCGTCTTCAGCGCTCTTGCACCGGAACAATGGGATCAAGCTCTAAGCAACCTGCGCAAGGTGATGAAACCAGGAGGAAAGATTCTATTTAGGGATTATGGCCGTTATGATTTAGCACAGATCAGGTTTAAGAAGAACAGACTATTGGATGAGAATTTCTACATTAGAGGAGATGGCACTAGAGTCTATTTTTTTACAGAAGAGGAATTGAGGGAGATATTTACCGGAGGTTCTTTCATTGAAAGTAAGATTGGCACAGACCGGCGATTGCTGGTGAATCGGAAGAGACAGCTGAAAATGTATCGCTGCTGGCTACAAGCAGTTTTCGAAGTTCCGAAATAGATACCACATATTACCCACACAACGTCATACTGTTTCCTTAGTCAGAATGTTTATCTGTACATATCTACTTCGAAGCATTCTCTGCATACTCACTGTCCGTCTTCATACATACAGACAGGTGCAAGAATCCATCAAAGCTGAATAGTCGCACGTACAAATCGTAAAGATTTCCAGTCAATGGAAGCTCTATGCCATTGGACACCACTTTCGATAAACTCTCATGATCTGACTGGAATAAAGCGGGAAACTTGGTCCCGATTAGATCTAAAAGCTTCGAATGTATCTGATCGTCCGTCGAATCTACCATCACAGGCTGAAATATTTTAATCTCTGGGAACGTTTGATGTATTACCACAGGAATAGAACGAGGCTTGAAGGGTATAATTTTACTTGCTATGTTGGAGAATGTTTCCCGGTCCCTTGATATTACGCTTTCCCAAAACCGATCGGACTCTTGCATTGATAATGACATAACTTGTTTCGAAGAACCGTTAAGTATGAAGCTCGCTTGTTTCCACTGGTGCATCCAGTAACTTCGAATCTGCTTCAGTCCTCCATGACATGGTATAACACCGGCCGGCACCTTTCTCCCCTGTACCAATTCAAGTCTCCAGATTTCCAGAGCTCTATCGTTATCCCGATTCCTTCTCTCAGATGGATTTAGTCCTCTCATTGAATCGAAAAGCACACCTACTGGATAATTCCAGTGGATAGGAACATTCTCATACTCAAGCCACAGGTACTGCTCAACGTCATCTAAATCCACTCGTAGATAATCCTTCAACTTGCCGATAATTATGGGCAAATAACATGTTAGGTATATCTCTCTCGGTACTCTGAGGTTCACTGCATAGTCCTTAGGGTTTCCATCAACTGCCAGAAGTGAAGACTGAGCCGTAATTTGTAGGTTTAGCGCACCATCCCAAACGAGTTGTCTGATTTCATTGGTCGTCATATTTCCTTACTTTTGGAACATCAGACCTGCTCATTGTCCTTAACTCTTGTGGTTAATTGTGAATAGCTGCTTTCGCGATTGTTTAAAACATACTCATCAGCAAAACATCAGAAGCAAGAGAGGCTGAACGATGGACCAAAGCACGATAACCATTAAATGATAGTTGTGAAACCTCATCCAGATGTCCAGAAAGAGCTTTTTTGGGATAGTAGAATGACGGGACTTCATGATGTTTCTGGTGATGATGAGAAGACCACACTGCTCTTCGGGATATTCTACATAGACAAGTTTGCTTGGAAGAATGAAGAGCAGCTTCAAGATGTGCTTAGGAGGACACAGGAGTACTTTCACCTCTGGAATGAGCACTATCCCTGGTCAGAATACAATGGAATATCCTTGAGCTTAGAAGAAATGGATGACGGTACGCAGTTCATTTACGGGCAATTATGTGTGGAGAACAATGTACTCGAAGAAGAGTTACTAGTTTTGGCTCTATTAGTCCAGTTGTCTTCGGAACTTGGGCCCCAAGTTTTTATGCGTATACGTGACACCGAGGGAACCTTTATTCTGGAGGAAATGCCTTTAAATGAACTCGATTATAACAAGTGCGGTAGCCAGTACTGGTTACAATGTGGGAGGTTTAAGTCTTTACCAATAGAAGATTTGGGAGATGAAAAAAAAAGCCCTTTGGAAGTGATTCGGTGTCTTAGAGATTCTTTCTTCAGGTGTGTTGATGCCAAACCTGTCAACGACTTCATATACGGCAAGCTGGTCAACCACATTCATGATAATTTCCTTTCAAAACTTGTTAAGTTGCCGCTGGAGGTTGAGGAGAAAGATAAATATTCTTTACTGTTAGAAAACCCACGGTTGATCAGCTTTTTACTCAAGAATATCGATGAAGAGGTAATATCGCAATCGCCACCTAGCCAAGGAGCCAAACGAATTGAGTTGCTAGTTCCTAAAGAGCATTGTGATCTCATACCATTCATCTTCAAGATGAAAGGGCTGAACAAAGACCCGGAAATGCTACCGCTACTCTGTGGGAGAGCAGTTTCTGCTGTTCTTGATACTTTAATCAAGAAGAAAACCTTGACGGTTATACCAGATAAAGTATGCGTGAAGACGTCTCCAGAGGGCACTATCTTTGACCTGAGGAATTTCAAGACGGCGTCAATAGACCCAAGCTTGACCGAAGATCCAAAATTCGATTTATCTGACGAATTATTCAAAAGCTTCGATGCAATTTTGAAAGAGGGAATTGATTTCGAAGCTGACATACTCGACGAAGATGTAAACGATTCGGGAGATTCAGACGATGAATGCAGGAAGTACTTTCAAGCAGAAGAAATTGATATAGACGAGGACGACTTTTTTGAATTCTTTCTGAAAGAAGGCTTGCAACTAAGCAGTGTCAAAATCGAAGAGCTAAGAAGAGCTGAGGCCGACCAATTTGGACCCAGTAAATGACTGGACGGCCATAGACATGAATGTTATTCCAGTGCCACATGTATAACGGTCCAAAGGAGGACTTGTAGCTATTAAGTATGCTGTTTATCAATGCCTGTCACAGACAGCATGCTTGATTCTCCCAAGTTTCACTCCAAGCGCTACGAATAGAAGTAAAATCAGTGTATAATGAGAATTCTATGTAGTAGAAGTTGTCTGATGGTTGCCTGCTACCCATACACCGGATCCTCATCGTCAGTCATTATGAGTGCCTCTTCAACCTCTAAAGTTCTCGATTTTGTTTTGCGGTCATGCCGAAGTTCTAAGAAGCTATGGGACCATTCACTTCCTTCACTAAGCGATCTTGAGAACGAAAAAGCCGCTGCATTATCATCATAGCGAAGCTTTGCGGGGCCTATAATTGCACCAGGAGCCTCAGTGTCGCTGTGAATCTCCAATTCATCGTCCTCACCCGATTCAGGTTTTTCAGGTAGCGAAACTTTAACAGTTGTATGCTTTTCGTCGTCACCGCCGGAGGAGCTTTCTTCCTGAATAATCGACTGAGCACGACCCTGACTGTTTTTTAATAGATCCTTGCCGTGCGTTCGCCTTCCTGTATTAAATCGGCGGCTGCTTACGTGATTCCTCTTTGCTAACCTATAACTCTGTGCCCCGAATCGTGGGAGTATGGAGTCTTTCACAGATACACGGTTTATGTTTCGTACATCCATCATAGGGGATGATGCTGTCGTTATGTCATAAAATGAATCGGTTCTGGAACTTCTTTCAGAGGCACTCGATGCACTGGACATAATACTCAAATCCCTAACAGCAAACTTCTGACTGTACCCCAAGTTGGTTTTCTCACTGCCGGTTGAATATTGAGATACTCCTGTAGCGGTGGCGTGAGGAAAGCTTGACTTAGCTGAGTCAGACGCTTTGAATGAGGAAGTATTGTAGTCTGTTGAATATTCTGAATTGAAAGTGTCATTTGAAAGCTCGGAGTGCTGTGAAACCACGGAGATTGGTCTCGCAGTTCTTATATTTTGAGTGTTATTATTTTCGGTGAAGGAAGACCGATTATTATTGCTGGCCAACTCCGAGGTTTGACCGGAGACATCACTCGATGTTGTTGATTTCAAGCGTTTGAGTTGGCGCGGCTGTCTTTCTCGCTTGAGCTGAGTCGTCACAGCAGTCGTATTATAGGCTTGGTCCCTGCTCGACTTCTTCGCATCTTGATCATTTGACAATCCGCTTATGTCTTTTGATGTCGATCGCAGAGATTCTGATCTATTGGCCCTCTTCTTATCTTGATTTTCACTTTCTTTCAATGACTCTGAACTCGACGTATTGTGGCTCTTAGCAGATTCTTGGCTCTTCCTATTCGTGATACTGGCAGCAACACTATTCATGCGTTTCTGCTTGAAGAATTTTGAAACCTTACTGAAAATATTCTGCTTCCTAGGAGTCGAAGCGCCAGTCGAGGTTCCATCAGCAGGTTGATTAGAATTGTAGTCCGTCACATTGTTCATTGTTAGTGGTTCCCAAGGAGTTTTCTTAGGCGAAGGAGAGGTGCTGGAGGAGGACTCATGATTTCTACTCAGGATCCTGTTGAGTGGTGTCGTTCTTCGAGATTCAGAGGGTTGGCACGCCGACTTGTCATGTACACCCCTAGATTCCACACTACCCAAAGAGTTGTCAAACACCTTCCTGACAGACAAAACTGATCGGCTTCTCCTAGGAAGATCGTGCTTTTCCAAAGACATTTCGCGTTCAACGAGGAGGAGCCAGAGCCCTGAAAGCGCATCACACTTTTTCTTCAATATGGAAGTCTTGATGGCCTGAGTATCAAAACCCATTCGCTTTAGTCTTTTTAACAGTTTCCTTTCCAGTTTTGAATGGAAGTAAACTGAACCGCGCCTCTGCCTTCGCAGAGTCTTCTCAGTTTTTTCCATTAGCGGCATACCATATGGTTGAAGGAAAGGGTGGCCAAGTATTTTTTCTATTGAAGGTCGGTCATCAGGGTCCTTTGCTAATAATTGTTCTATAAGATCCTTTGCATCAGGACTCACCAAATCGTCGTTTATCGTGGGCATCTCATGAACTATCTTCCATTTCGTCTTGACCTCATCATCCTCGTCGAAGGGCATCGAACCATTGATCATCGTATATAGGATGACACCCAGCGCCCATATATCTATCTTAAAACCATCATAGCTTCGCCTTTCGGTCAGTTCAGGGGCCATGTAAACTGTCGTACCACATATTGTATCAAGTTGACTTTTGGAGACACACTCTCGGGTAAACCCGAAGTCCGTGAGTTTCGCATTTCCCGCCTTATCCAGAAGGATGTTTTCCAATTTCAAATCTCGATGTACGCAGTTCAGCGAATGCGCATAGTATATGGCGCTGACGATCTGTGCAAATAGCCTAGAACACTCGTCGAGCGGTATTCTCTTCAACGCGAGCAGATGTTCGTACAACTCTTTCCCCGGACAATACTCCAAGGCCATCCAAACTTTAGTCTCTGTGACGATAACCTCGTAAAGCCTCGTTATGTAGAGGTAGTCGAATTGTCTATGATAGAAGACCTCCCGAACCACATTGGGATCATTTTTGTCGCTTGTCTTTAGAACTACTTTCCGATGCGTCAGCTTATGACACGCCAAGTAAACTTTACCAAAACTTCCCTCTCCAATCTGCTTGATGATCCTGTAGTTTCCCACTTCAGTGAGCTCTTCAGCTGTAAATTGACAATACAGCTTGTTGTAGGAGTTCCCTATAATGGATTTCATCCGATTTTGCTGACACCTTGTTGCTGACATCTCGATTTATGAACGAAAAGAGCCCAATAATCGTAAAGACACCCTACCGTAGAGTTCAAAAGTGAAGGTTCCTTATTAATGCGGTGAACTATTAAAAGCGCGTAAAGGATGCCTCTGCCAGCAGATTTTACCACCTTCCAGATATTATTTCCCAGAAAAAAAGGCTAGTTCAAAATAGTTCACAGCCAGTATCGTAGTGTGAACTTATCCAGAGCGCTACGGCAGTCCTTCACAGCTAGTAATCCACAGTCTATTGTATGATGAGGAGGGCATTTCATCAATGAGAGGCTTAATCACAGTGCCGTCTGTTACCCGCCAAATGTGAACAACTTAATCACATATAGCTATACTTACCGTCAATCACTCAGATGGAGGAATATGAGGTTGATAGCGAGCTTTCTGGAGCTCGAACTAAGTCCACTGACTGTAGATGAGAGTCAGTTTGCCATTGAGAATGCCTGCAAAAACTTATCAAGATGCTATTGTTGCACTGAACTCGTTGCAATCGAACTATGCTAATATCATGGCTATTAGAGAGTCGGGAGACCGCAAAAATCAGATGAATATATGGGAAATGCAGGAGTGGTCGCGTAGAATTGGCTATAAAACGTGTGATTTCAATAGACTCAATGTGATCCATATCACGGGAACTAAAGGGAAAGGCTCTACCGCAGCTTTTACGTCATCGATCTTGGAAAAGTATAAGGACAGGATTCCTAAAGTTGGCCTTTATACATCACCACATTTGAGATCAGTCAGGGAAAGAATAAGGATCAACAATGATCCAATTTCCGAGGATAAATTCACAAAATATTTCTTCGAGGTTTGGGACAAACTGGATAAGACGTCGTCACCTCTGAATGAGTTTCCACATATGACTCCTGGCAGTAAGCCAGGCTATTTCAAATATTTGACTTTGCTTTCTTTCCATATCTTCATGCAAGAAGGATGCAATTGTTGTGTTTATGAGGTGGGCGTTGGAGGTGAATACGATAGCACCAATATCATCGAGAAGCCAACAGTTTGCGGCATAACCCGACTGGGAATTGACCATACTTTTATGCTTGGTGACACAATCGAGGAAATAGCGTGGAACAAGGGCGGGATCCTAAAGAAAGGCTCCCCAGCTTACACCGTCCCAGATCAGCCTATTGCTGGTTACAAGGTTTTGGAAGAAAGGGCGGCAGAGCGTGGGACAACACTGAAGACGACTTCAATCTTTGATGAGTTGAGAAAGATTCGTCTCGGTATTGCTGGTGATTTCCAGGTTGTCAACGCGTCTCTTGCCGTCACTCTCGCTTCTCAGTCACTGACAGCTCTGGGCATGCTCAAGAAGCCAATCGCCTTTGACAAAGAAGCTGAAATCCCAGACTTATTTTTAAAGGGCTTGAAGGATACTAAATGGGAAGGACGCTGCCAAACTCTCGTAAGAGGTAACTCCACATGGTATATCGATGGAGCTCACACAAAGGATAGTATCGAAGCCGCCTCAGGATGGTTTAAACAGGTAGGGTCCAACTCCAAGAACAAGAAGGTATTACTCTTCAATCAGCAAAGTAGAGATGCAGAGGCCCTTATTAACAATCTGCATCATATACTTGACCCAGAAGTGAAGTTTGATACGGTTATATTTACTACGAACGTTACTTGGAACTCTGGGGTGTATAGTGCAGACCTTGTCTCAATGAACACATCAAAGGCCCAAGTTGAAAAATTAGTCGTTCAAAAGGCACTTGCGGATCACTGGCGTAAACTGAATCAGCAGTCAGGAAACATCCATGTAACACCAGACATTGAGACCTCATATGAAGTTATCAAGAAGCTTGAGGGGCCATTAGACATTTTTGTAACTGGGTCCCTCCACCTAGTCGGCGGATTGCTTGTTGTATTTGACAAGTTTCCTGAATAGTCTACTTTCCTTCCACTATTCACTCATATACTTCTACATCAGATTAAACTTGTAGTATATTAATTAATATATTTATAGTTCGATACAGGGTCGATCGGTAATATCTCTACCATACCAAATGGCCCAGTTTTTGAAGTATTTTTTATTAAAAGTTGAAGTGGGATCTTCATACTCGTCCATGGCACGAATTGCACTGTGAACAGAATAAAAACTTATTGAAATGCAGAGTTTTCTCGACACGATTGGTGCTATGTCCTGAACTTTCCCGAAAATTGCAAAATCCCGCCTAATTTCTGCAACATCGAGGATATCAATTGGGACGTTGTCCTTTGCAGGATCATTATGTTTGTATCTCTTGGCACTGTTCATGTATTTCTTCATTATCAAACAACGACATACTTCTGGTATCTCTTCAAAAAACTCTGCACTCAGAGCTGGAGACATCGCTTCAGTGTGTTTCGCCCACTGGGGTACCAAATGGACACCATTGATCTTGAATAGATTACTACTACCATATTTCATAAAGGACCTCGCTCCTTCTGCAGTTAGGAAGTCTAGCCGCACATGTGTCAACGCATTATCACTTTCATTGCGGCTCGTGAGCACTGCTTCCAGAGGTCCGCCGCATATCTGTGACAAAACGCTTCCGAGGCCTGTATTAACTGGTATGTTAGCTAAAATAACTGATCTTGACGAACTCTTGCCTTCGTAAGGATGTCCAACATCAGTAGTGTAGTTAAAATTTATGATTGCACCTGATTCTGAGTTATTATCTTCATTAGACAGATCGGGAACCATCTGGGGAACGTCATAGAGATCGAAATTATAGTTCACCATCCCTTCCGTTCCCTTTTGCACCCTACTATTGACTTCTAGTTCGTTTCTATCTGTCTGCCGCTGGCCCTCTGCGTCATACATCATTTCGTGAGCTCTTACTGGAAGCTGCCGGTCAAGATAGCTAGCACGGTTAACACTTTGGCGGGTAGTAAGGTTAGAACTGTGGTGATCAACCAGCTTTGACGAGGTCTTCCTCCCAGAACCCAGGAAGTAAGTCTTGGCAAATTTGCGGAAACCAAATACACTCTGAGGCTTTTGTTCGACTGAAGACGAAGAGAAAAATGACGATAGAGATGATATTCGAGAGCGAGGTAATTTCGAGCTTGCATCCACTGAATTCTTCATTCCGTCAAAAAATCTACTGCCAACGATGAGATTCTCATCTTTCTGCATTATTATAATTTGTTGTAATTTATTTTTTATTTTAAATCAACAGAACAATAGCTTTTAACCGTTGTGTGCGTGATATATATGGTGCGATTTGCGCTTCTCGATGAATCCAAATTTCAAAGTTGAACATCCGGCTTCACTGGACTTCCGATGTTTCGTCACTTCATTTTTATAATAATATTTGAAAGGATTTTGTGACGCGAGCTATCCTAGCGATATACAAGAAAACCTCGAAATAGCTAGGCCAAAGACATCAAACTTTAACATCGCACATGTCACCTCGACGAGATGATTCAACTTTCATCAATTCTCGCAAAGCCATAGTGGCATAGGCAGAAACGCCAAGTTGAAATTTTAAAATTACTGCCTTTTTGTCACCTCCTTTATCGGGTACAAACCTCTCCAACTTGTCTTTAATATATTTTTGACCATTCTCTTTTCCTTTCTGGTTATTGAGAATTTCTAGATCTGTGTTGACCAGCTGTTGAGTGGGTTCTGTGTAGCTGACAATCTTGTACTCGAGTTCTACGGGCTTCTGAATCAAGTTCCTATAAGAGCCAGCTAGTGAAAAATCGCGTACCTTCCTCTTCATGTTGAATGGGTCCATGTCATCTTTTTTCATTATCTCCACGTAAAGATCTGATAAATCTTTGTTAGCAGGATAAACCACATCGAAGCCTGGCGTTGGTAAGACAACGTCGTTAATAGTATATTCGCCTGATGCAACGTCTGCAGCCGTTAGAGGTCTAGCACGAACGAACTTGGCGTCACGTAGGTCCTCATCAAAGTCGTTCTCCTCGACCTCGTCCACTTCCTGGGGTTTGTTCGTGTCGATGATTACAAGATCACCTTCTGTCACATTTAGGCCAAACAGCTCGATTCTTTTACTTGCTACCGCGTTCCATACATAACTTTGGTAAGCGTGCACATACATGGTTCTCAAATTTCTGGGAATCTTCATGACAGCGGTATAGTATGCATTGGAAGTGAAGCTGCTGCCATCCTTCTTCTGCAATGAAAGTGAATGAAGGAGAGCATTCTCAGCCACGCACTGTCTTGGCATCTTCTCGAGGGCTCGCGCAGGATCCTTGGTTTCAGCCCAGATCTGTCTTGCTTCCGTTGATTTGGGGAGTACATTGTTTTGATCGGAAAGAATTAGCTCTGCAGCTGCTTCCCAGTTACCTGACAGCAGCTCCCTACCAACAGCGTGTGTCGAAATACTGAAAGTACCAAATCTTTGCATTCCAAAATAGTTGACAAAACCATTGGTGCTCAACAGCCTGGTACTGCTTTCCACGACTTGCTCAAGGCTCAATTCAGAGTCAGGAGCAACTTTAGCGTCCCTGATCACAATAACAAATTCGTTACCTTTCAAGTCACCAAGGTTCAGACTCTTGTCCTCAAACTTAAAGCCACCGCACACCATGCCCTTAAGTGTTCTATTGAGGGCATTCAATCGATCCACACCAATGCGAGAGACGGAAAGCCTCTGACAGGTCACACCTCTGCGATCTTTTGTTCCTGCAAATCTAATTCCACGAGATGGCATGCGCAAGAACTTAGTTAAAAGATTAACCGCCTCCATAGTATCTTTGTTTTCCTTGTATAGTGTGAAATGCAAAAACTCCTTGGTCGGCCCATAGCCCCAATTCTCGACACCATTGGCGTCCTTGTTTTGTTCGACTAGTACTTGCCTGTTAACTCTGGAATTTTTGCCGTTTCTAGCAATCTTGAAGGCATTGGCGTCTGTTGTCACAGACTCCAACTCGTTATTGAACGCTTCACGCAATAGCTGATGGATCTTGGTTCTTTCTCCCTTATCGTCAAACGTTTTAACGGTCTCCATCTTTTGAGCACTGCGGAAAACTTCCTCAATTTTTGCTACATCTTCCTCGGTCAACAATTCTACAAGTTGCTCTCTCAATTCCGGTTTCACTTTAAACTCCTGTCTTCTTTTATGCTCAATCTCGTGTTGCGCTTTACTTTCCTCAGCTGAAGGACGCACCTTCTTGGGCATTTTGAAGCCTTTGTCAGTCAAGTGAATGATATTTCCTTCTTCATCGATTTCATGCACCAGAAAATCCGTGTATCTCTGCTTGATCTGACCACTGAAGCCCGGAATCTCTTTGGTTAGGAATTCTATGATACCCACATCGGCCTCACGTAGACCATCGTCAACGCTCTCTGCCTGAGTTTTAAACCTTTTTGGCTCGGAAGAGTCTCCAGAAACATCATCTGCTGGTCTCTTGACCTCATGGACACCTTCATGCATTACAAAAGTAGCTATTTGCGGACCAATGACCCGTTTTATAGAGGCGATGAGCTCATCTCAACGGTGAAGATTGAAAAATTTCATTATTTACTACTAGTCTGCTGTAAGCACCGTCACAGCTAACGATCTCATCGAGGCCAAGAACATACAAAGGCTCTGATAGGGCTGTCAATCCTCTATTCCAGAGTGGTATTTAAGGAGCTTATGGATAACGAAGATAGTGTGAACGTCTTTCATGAGGCAGAACAGCTTTATACAAGGACGCGATGGCGCAAGCAGTTCTCACACATGGCTAAATTGCCGAAACACTTGCAAGAAAAGATCGATAGTCATGGGAACGTGCTTCAGAGGTTCGATCGCTACCAAAAGACGGACGACATTGTTGCAAACTCTCAACTCGTCAAAGTGGATCGGAAGGCGGAGGAACCAAGTAAGGCTCTGTTGAAGAATGTCTATAAGGATGCTACGGGTGAACATTCGGTGATGGAAAGGCAAGAGCGACTGGTGTCTCAGAAACCAAGCTGGCATGCTCCTTGGAAACTTATGCGGGTTATCAATGGGCACATTGGATGGGTCAGATGCGTTGACGTCGACCCTGTGGACAATGAATGGTTTGCTACGGGCAGCAACGACACTAGCATCAAGGTCTGGGACCTGGCGTCTGGTAAACTGAAACTGACACTATCTGGGCATGTAATGACGGTAAGAGACTTGGCGATATCTGAGCGACATCCCTACATGTTTTCGGCAAGCGAGGATAAGACAGTCAAGTGTTGGGACCTGGAGAAGAACATGGCCATAAGAAACTACCATGGCCATCTATCGGGGGTGCATACGGTGGCCATCCATCCAACGCTCGACCTCGTGGTGTCTGCAGGACGAGATAGTGTGGTTAAGCTTTGGGATATTCGGACCAGGGTGCCCGTTATGAACTTGATTGGTCACAAGAGTCCAATAAACAGGGTACGTTGTCTACCGGTTGACCCGCAGGTTATCAGCTGCTCAACAGATGCAAGCATACGGCTCTGGGATATCACTGCCGCTAAGAGTGTCAAAATCCTGACACATCACAAGCGATCAGTACGAGATTTTGCTCTTCATCCATCGGAGTTTTCGATGGCCTCTGCATGTACCGACGATATCAGATCTTGGAAGCTGCCTGAAGGAGTTCTGCTGACCAACTTTCAGTCAACAGGCACCGGAATCATTAATTCGTTAAGTGTTAACCACGATGACGTTCTTTTCGCCGGTGGGGACAATGGCTACCTGTCATTCTACGACTACAAATCAGGTCACAAATATCAATCACTGCTTACCACCGAGATCCCCGGCTCCCTGGAAAGCGAACGAGGCATCTTATGTAGTAATTTTGATCAGTCCGGCCTGCGACTAATCACTGGGGAAACAGACAAAAGTATAAAGGTATGGAAACAGGACGAAAGAGCTACGGAAGAAAGCGATCCAGGGCTTCCATGGAACCCAACAATGTCATCGCAGAGGTTTTGAATGGGTAACTGGACTGGTTCTTGGGCTGGCTCTTAACAATGGATTTATATCTTTATAGACGAATAGGCATCTATCAGTATTCAAGTTCAGCAAGCTTCATGCTCATCTTGATAGTAAGTGGTCCAGTAACAAGGGCTAGCCGATCGGGGCCTTTTGGCTGATAATGAGCCATGATGAGGAGAAGAAACCGGGTATAACAAGAAAGATACATAGCGTTGAGGAAATCATCATAAAATGCGAGTGCAGTGTGGAAAAAGATGGTGAAGAAAAGCTGGCTGAAATACTGTCGATCAATTCTAGGCGATCTCCACCTAAATTTTACGTTCATTATGTGGACTTCAACAAGCGTTTGGATGAATGGATTACTGCGGATAGAATTAATTTAGAGAAGGATGTTATCTTCCCACAACCTAAAGCAGCTGTAGAAGAGGATTTGAACAAGCGGAAGAAGAAGAAAAAAAAGTCCCCAGGGCCTTCAGCTGGGGAATCTGCCGAAAGACTTTCAGAAACTCCGGATTCTACGGATGTCATGGATTTGGAAAGTTTGAATGTTCAGGGCTTGCAGGACGAAGAAATATCCCGAGAAGATGAGATCAAGAAGCTCAGGACCAGTGGTTCTATGACTCAAAACCCGCACGAAGTGGCTCGTGTGAGAAATATCAACCGGGTGATAATGGGTAAGTTCGAGATTGAGCCATGGTACTTCTCGCCGTACCCCATCGAGCTAACCGATGAGGACGTCGTTTACATCGATGATTTTACATTACAATACTTTGGGTCCAGAAAGCAATATGAGCGCTATAGAAAAAAATGTACACTGCGACATCCACCAGGAAATGAGATTTACAGGGATGATTACGTCTCCTTTTTTGAGATCGACGGCAGAAAGCAAAGGACGTGGTGCCGGAATTTGTGCTTATTGTCTAAGCTTTTCCTTGACCACAAGACACTATACTACGACGTTGATCCATTTTTATTTTACTGCATGACTAAAAGAGACGAGCTGGGGCACCATCTGGTAGGTTATTTCTCGAAAGAAAAAGAATCTGCCGATGGGTACAACGTTGCCTGTATTCTAACGCTACCACAGTACCAAAGAATGGGTTTTGGGAGACTTTTGATTGAGTTTTCCTATGAGCTCTCGAAACAGGAAGGCAAGGTTGGATCTCCGGAGAAACCTCTATCAGATCTAGGGCTTTTATCATACAGAGCTTACTGGGCCGATACCTTGATAACAATACTCGTTGATCACGGGCGAGAAATTACAATCGACGAGATCAGTACAATGACTTCCATGACAACAACGGATATTCTGCATACCGCGAAGACTTTAAATATTTTGCGGTACTACAAGGGACAGCACATAATATTTTTGAATGATGACATAATGAGGAGGTACGACCAGCTGTTTTCCAAGCCAAGAAGAAGAATCACGCCCTCGAAGCTCGTGTGGAAGCCACCAATATTCACAGCTTCACAGCTGCGGTTCGCATGGTAAATGTGTTTGACTCTATAAAAACTTCATCAATGATTTGTGTAAACGTGTGGTTAATCAGTCAAAGGGTATTGGTTTTTGATTATTCTTGGCCATTTGCGTCGCTGCGATGGCACTCGGGATCTTGATACCGCAGCAGTCGCCCCATGTATTGTGTATTTGGGTGTGATCACAGCAATCACCTTCTGAATGTGAGTGAGTTCTTGGTGATATTCCGTCCGGACAAGGAAGGAACTCACTAAAATAAAAGTGTTGCATGATGGGAAGTTTTCCCAACACTTCAGCATCATACATCTTGACCATACCTTGATACACTTTGGCCCATTGCTTTACACCACTAATGTCATCCAGCATGGGAGAATGCCACCTTAATGAAGCGGTCGTTTTCACAGAATTAATGAAGGCGATACACCCGAAATACAGGTACCTGTTGGCGAACATTTCAACGACCTCAGGGTTGTGAATTGATTTAGGCTTCAGGTGGCGATGTGTTGCCAACTGAGAGGCTCCAAAGAGAAAGGGCAAGAAGTGATAATCATCTAGCCCCCAAACGCCATGGGATCCCGCTGGCTCTAGCCAATAAACGGTCTCTATAGCTCTCATAGTCTTTAGATACCTAATGAACACAACAAGAACCATATTCCTGCAATCTCTCGTCGAATCAAAAACTCCATATCGATATAGTCCATAAAGAAAGCATAAAAAGTTTAGTTCGTGACCAGATCCGAAGTCAATTCGGCTTCTATCACCCCACGACTCATTGAAGTAGGTGGAGAGCTGATCTACTTGGTCGTCAGTCAAAGAACTAAATTGTTTCTTAATCAGAATTTTGCATTTACCTGCTAGATCATCGTAAAAGTCACGGAACTCTCCTTTACCGAACCTCGATGGCCGGTTAGACTCACCAACTGGATGTTTTTGAATAAACTTGTTGACCTCGTCTAGTAATGCCACAATGGACTGAATGGAATCACTGGTAGGCTCTTCAAATTGCGAGTTCTCGAGACCTTTCACGGCTTCCGCTAGGCTTACCAAAAAGTCCAAAAGATCCTTTTTCGTCTGGCTATTCTGCCATATTTCCATATCTTTCTCTGTCACTAATCGTTTCTCTGGCATACTTTTGGTGTTATTAAGCTTCTTCAGGTTGTGTGTTAGCGACTGTCGTTAGGGTACTGTGGATTTTAGTCAGATAAATCAAGAGTCATACAAGCAAATTTGAAGAAAAGATCAATACTTCACAACTCCTTGTAGTGCATTTGTGCTTAACTATAGAATAGTAGTGAGTACTTTTATACATTGGGCTCAGCTTACACAACTTGTAAGTTCAACAGTCGGGCCTGCCTTTTTAGCCTGCAATATGCATTTCGACGGCTCCGTATCCATACTTATGCCTGTTGTCGTAGTAAAGCCTCTTCAACTCCTGGATGTACAACTCGTGATAATGGTCAACTTGTTCCGAAGTGGGGTTCGGTATTTTCTTCTCAACGTAAATTGGGTTGCCTGTTACAACCGTGATTGGCGTTCTGAATGGCAAAAACCCAAAGTCATAATTGAACATTCCACGAGCGTAGAATATTGGAATTGTGAAGCCATAGTTCCTTTTAATCCAAAGCTGGAGCTTCCGAGAGAAAGAGTCCTCACTTGTATGTACAATATTGTAGCAGTCGGTTTCACCAAAACCGAAGACTGGAACAAGGGATACGTTCCCGGTTTCGAGGGCCAGTCTTATGAACCCCTTCCTCCTTTTTAACACCAAATCCACGGAGGCGACACTGCTCATCAGCGACTCTCTGGCCCCTCCCACAACGATACAAATAGAGTGGTTTCTTTCAAGAACTTTCAAAGAATTCTTCCTGGACACAGCACTAATTCCCAGCGCTAGTAGATAATCCCTGTACAGAGGGATATGAAACTGGGTCACCAGCGTCATCAACGAGACCTTTATGCCTGGGAACTTGTCGGACCAGCCACAGCCTTCAGTACCAAAGGCCCCAAAGGCCCCCAAAGCCCCGATACCATGCGGATGGTAACCAAAAATATACCGGGGTCCTGTAGCTTGTACCTTTTCGGACCGCCTGAAGAAGTTCCACGACTTTGGGTTGAAGATCGAAGTGCGATCGACCTTATCACCAGCCGCTGGCTTTTTCTCTGTGTAGGTCGGCTGCAAAGACGCAGTCCTCTCCAGACTGATGGGGAAGTACTCGCAGTAATAAGTCCAAATCGGAAGGGACCTAAACCAGTCAGAGCCCCTCTTAACCACACCACCGTTCCCCGGTGCTCTGTCGATCACGAAGTAGACCGTGTAAGGAATCGACACAAACCACAGTAACGGGTTAGACAGAGCATATATCGACAACACAGCCAGGAACACGAACGAAGAGATGTGCCACGCTACAACACTCGTCTGAAGTCTCCTGCGCATCGGAGTCTGGATCGAACAACAAGCATCAAGTCGGGGCAAGCCATAGTGTGGAACCAATCCCTCTTCGCCGAACTGACGGCCAATAGACTTTCTATTCCGGTCTGAATTATGACCTAGCGCGCGCATCTCATCGCGCAGAGAGTCAAAGAACCCCAACTTGCCCTTCCCTTTGTGATCTTCCTCCGCAAGGGAGGTGTCGGGAGTCGTACTGCCACTCACGGGCTTCGTAAGGTCCTCCCGATCAGCCTTAAACCTCTGACGCAGTTCCTGGTCCAAAACTTCATCCCCCATCGTGCCACTAAAGTCTCGAAAATTACTCCTTATCAATGTTTCAAAGCCTCGCGTAATATAGAACCGTTTACACAGGCCTATCTTGACCTACTATCTCAAACAGATATGACACGATTCTTTCGCGAAACTCAGGTTTTTCAACCCCCTCTCTCACCAATAACCAATTCTTTTGGTGAACAGTGCGTTTTTCACGGGTTGTCTTGTAGATCCCCGTCGGGGGCTCCTCAACGGTCCACTTCGCAATCAACCTTTCGGTCTCGGCCTTGATTCACGGGGCGCTGGTACCAAGGTGGAATGGAATGCAGTGGGGTACGCCACACACATTCTTGCTTGACCTTCTTGCAGGCTATCTTGTAGGGCTCCTGAAGACCACATTTGGTGTCACGTCAATTACCGGCCATTCTGACAATCTTGGGTTTGTATACGCAATGGAAGTGTCTACTATAGCCTGATTGGAAATGTAGGTGGCGCACTGGCGTTCTCAGAGAAGTCTATTACCTCAAAAGCGGATGAGATGCAAATGGATGGCTATCGATCAACTTGAAGAAAATTTAATCAACTAACAAACTAGGCTCAGGCTTGAATGCTCTTAATGAGGATGATGGCCTGTTGAAAGCCCTTCTTTGCTCATCTTGAAAGTGTAGTGTAACGCGTCAAGCTTCGTGGTGGCAACCCGCCACGCGTAAACAAGAACCTTGACTTGTTAACAATCATTGAAGGTGACGAGCGATCATCAAGCTCGAAGAGGGCGGTTTTCGGCTGGTATAATGGAGAGTGTTACACAACCCACACAGCAGGCGACCCAGGCGACCCAACGGTATCTTATAGAGAAGTTTTCACAGGAGCAGATAGACGATGATGTTGTGTGTCGAATGGTATGTACTACGGGCCAATTGCCTATCCGTGACCTTAGGGCTAGGGCAGAGGAGGTAGTTAAGGAGAAAGCGTCAATCAAGAAGGTTTGGACTTTTGGGAGGAATCCTGCGTGTGACTACCACCTGGGGAACATAACGCGACTGTCGAACAAGCATTTTAAGGTATTATTGGGGGAAGACGGGAACCTGCTACTACGGGACACATCTACAAACGGTACTTGGCTCAATGGACAGCGGACCGAGAAGGATCGGAATCAGATCCTGTCCCAGGGGGACGAGATCACCGTTGGTGTCGGGGTGCCTGAGGACACGCTAACACTTGTTGTTTTCATCAACGACAAATTTACACGGGCCCTGGAGCAACTGAGGGTGAACGGAGTTCGAATGAGGGCGGAGAGCCATGGAAACGGTAACTCTAGGTTACAGTCTTCCTCTGCGACCACTAACAATCGTACTGGCGTGTTTGCGGACTTTTCGATTAAAGATGAAGTTGTAGGACAGGGTGCGTTTGCTACGGTGAAGAAAGCTGTTGAGAGGACAACGGGCAAGACTTTTGCAGCAAAGATCATGAGCAAGAGGAAAGTGATGGGTAATATGGACGCTGTAACGCGAGAGCTTGACGTCTTGCGGAAGCTAAATCATCCCAGGATTGTAAGTCTTAAAGGGTTCTACGAGGATGACGAATTCTACTACTTGCTGATGGAATTCGTCTCTGGCGGCGATTTGATGGACTTCGTTGCGGCACATGGCTCTGTAGGCGAAGACGCCGGCAGAGAAATCACCCGACAAGTTCTCGAAGGTGTAAAATACATCCATTCCCAGGGAATCAGCCATAGGGATCTGAAACCAGACAATATATTGATAGAGCAGGACGATCCCGTTCTGGTAAAGATCACCGACTTTGGTCTTGCCAAAGTGCAGGGCAATGGCACATTTATGAAAACGTTCTGCGGGACGCTGGCTTACGTGGCTCCCGAAGTCATAGCTGGCAAAAATAATGCTGAAGAGAACGAGAAGCGAAACGAATACTCGTCCCTGGTTGATATGTGGTCGATGGGATGTCTTGTATACGTAATCCTCACCGGTCATCTACCATTCAGCGGCAGTACACAGGAACAATTATACAAGCAGATCAAGAATGGATCTTACCATGAGGGGCCGTTGAAAGATTTCAGAATATCGGACGAAGCTAGAGATTTCATAGATACTCTGCTCCAGGTCAACCCAAACGCCAGGCCTACGGCTCAGAAGGCCCTCGATCACCCATGGATTAAGATAGCCCGTATCACGCGCGCTGAGGGTCAAGACTGGTCGCAGATATCACTGTCCCAGTCGCTGTCGCAGCAGAAGGCGCTCGAGAGCATGGATGATGCACAATTTGAGTTCATCAAGGCGCAGAGGCGAATGCAGGTACAACAGCAGCAAGAAGAAGAAAAATCCGCTGGGAAAACGTCACAAGGTTTCAAGATACCAAATCATCCACCAATTAGATACACGCAGCCTAAGGCCCCAAACTCCGACTCTGTCGAGCTAATTCATTCTTCGACAGCCATTACTAAAGGTATCAAAAAGAAGGGCGGCGGTAAGTTCCTAACGTTACGGCCGCTACCAGACAGCAAGATCCAGGAAAGCGTTGAGATCAAGCAAGGTGTGAACCCTTTCTTTATTGGCCGTTCAGATGATTGCAACTGTAAAATAGAAGACAATCGTCTCTCCCGTGTCCATTGCTTCATTCTCAAAAAAAGACACGCCGTGGGCAACAGTATATACGAGTCTCCCGCACAGGGCCTGGACGATGTCTGGTATTGTCATTCAGGTACCAACGTCAGCTACCTTAACAACATTAAGTTGTCCCCCGGCACAAAAGCGATACTCCAGGACGGAGATCAGATAAAGATTATTTGGGACAAGAACAACGATTTTACCATAGGCTTCCAGGTGGTCCTGAACGACACTACCGGTCTTTTCAACAACGGTCTCGGACTTATCACGCAGGACCGCGAAGTCATAGGACAGACCGATGATGAAAAAAGCCTCGTGAGGCGACTCAGTCAGATGATGGCCATTAAACGGTCCCACAAGACTTCTTTCCCGCCCTCATCGCCTATAGCGAAATCTCATCGCGCTTCAATCGGCACTTCTCCAGCTACAAACGAAGAAAAAAAGGGCCAATTGCTCAAACGCGTCCATTCAATGAGCCTTTCACAATCGCAATCGCACCCATCCAAGAAGGTTAAGCGTGCCAAGGTCGGTCAAGCTCTCAGAGATCCTCAAACCTTACAATTCTCGTAGTATTGAAGGTCCCCCAGATGCGAGACAATCGAGGTTACCCGTCCTAAGGCCCATCTTGTGAAGCTCTTTAGGGGGGAGAAAGTGCGAAAGGCGATGGGTATAAAAGGGGCGGGTTTCCTGAAGACCGACTTGAAGAGCTACCGCTTCCTGAAAGATAGAGTAAGCTGCTTGCTGTTGAAACGGATTGTTTGGAAGGTCTATAAACGGACTATCACTTACAGTTTGACTTTTGACGGAAGCACTAGTTTTTGAAGGAAAGTTTTCTGTTCACTCGTTATGCATTTGCAGAATTTGTTACCTCTAGCGCTATTGCTAGTTGGCCAGAGTGGTGTTGCTGATGCTAAGGTTCATTCTGCTAAGATTCACAAACAAAAGTTGTCAGAAGAGTTTTTAGGGAGTTTTTACGAGCAACACCTGTCGCAATTGGGTCAAAAGTACCTGACACAATACGAGAAAGCGTACCCTGAGATTTCATTTTCCAGAAAGCATCCTTTTTTCGCAAATGACAATCACGACGTGCCCCTAACCAACTATTTGAATGCGCAGTACTACACGGATATCAGTTTGGGTACCCCAGCTCAGAACTTCAAGGTCATCTTAGACACGGGTTCTTCCAACCTGTGGGTTCCAAGCGTTGACTGTGGCTCGCTAGCTTGCTTCCTGCATGCTAAGTACGATCACAGTGCTTCGTCCAGTTACAAACCTAATGGCACCGAATTTGCCATTCAGTATGGGTCTGGGTCTCTCGAAGGTTACATATCGCAGGATACCTTGAGTATCGGTGATTTGG
This sequence comes from Torulaspora franciscae, assembly GCA_003705175.3. Lineage (NCBI taxonomy): Eukaryota > Fungi > Ascomycota > Saccharomycetes > Saccharomycetales > Saccharomycetaceae > Torulaspora > Torulaspora franciscae. The sequence continues at coordinate 1,094,264 of PPHX03000001.1, forward strand.
TTATTCCGAAGCAGGACTTCGCTGAAGCGACCAGTGAGCCTGGTCTGGCGTTTGCCTTTGGTAAATTCGACGGTATCCTAGGGTTGGCTTACAACACTATTTCGGTCGACAAGGTTGTCCCACCTTTCTACAACGCGATTGACCAGGATTTGCTGGACGAACCAAGATTTGCATTCTATCTAGGCGACAACAGCAAATCCGACGACTCTGAGGGTTCAGGCGGTCTTGCTACCTTTGGTGGTATCGACAAGTCGAAGTTCGAAGGCGACATTTCATGGCTGCCAGTTCGCCGTAAGGCATACTGGGAAGTTAAGTTTGAAGGTATCGGTCTAGGCGACGAGTTCGCCGTCTTGGACGGCCACGGAGCCGCTATCGACACCGGTACTTCTCTAATCACCTTGCCATCAGGCTTGGCCGAGATCATCAACGCTGAAATCGGTGCCAAGAAGGGCTGGAGCGGCCAGTACACTGTCGACTGTGAGACAAGGTCAAGCTTGCCAGACTTGACATTCAACTTCAGTGGTAAGAACTATACAATCGGTCCTTACGACTACACTCTCGAGGTTTCCGGCTCCTGTATTTCTGCCATTACGCCAATGGACTTCCCAGAGCCTGTCGGTCCATTGGCAATCGTTGGTGACGCTTTCCTACGTAGATTCTACTCCATCTACGACTTGGGAAACGATGCTGTCGGTTTGGCCAAAGCCATTTAGTCCTCAAGCTGATATTTCAAGAAGTTTTAAATGATCACCAACAGTCTAGATAAAGCAAAGTAGACGGAGAGCACTGCTAGTCAGTGGTGAATATCTTATAGGACAATCAATACAACACTGTGTGTATTCTTCATCTCTATACGTGGCGCTAGAAGTTTACCGGGTAACAGTCAGTTCTGTGTATGTTTACCTTTTACCAAGCTCGAAGACTTCACGAACCGTCTTGAAACAAGGGCAACAGCCATCTGGGTTCTACTTGTACTGGTTACTAAGATCTTGTTTATAGTGTAGATGGTTCAACGGACTCAAATCTCTGATGATTCAAAAAAATAGTGGTTCTTTGAGGAAAACCACGATGAAATCTGGTACTGGCCCTAACTTGTGCCAATCACCCACTTTGCGGTCGGTTTCCTCTCTTTCTAGCCTGCGAAAGAATTATCTGAGATCTGGATCAATGTCTACGTCCAGTAGCAGCCGAAGTGCTTCACCCTCACGCTCTTCGAATTCTACTTCAGACCATTTCTCACGTAAGGTAAGGATCGGGAGCAGTTGCAGCAATGAAAGTCCCACAAAACGTCAAAATTCTTATACAGGTACCATATCGGTAGTAATACGGCCGAAGCCCGCATTGAATCGAGAGCGATATCCGTGGCATATAAAGGACGAAAATACAATATGGCACGAGGACGTGGGCGAGTTTAACTTTGATCGAGTATTTGCTGCTGATTGCTCGAATTTGGAAGTCTATGAGGCTACCAGCCGCCCCATGATTGACAAGCTTTTGCAAGGGTTCAATGCGACCGTATTTGCCTATGGGATGACGGGATCAGGAAAGACTTTTACGATGACTGGAACTGGGAATGAAGCTGGGCTTATTCCGCTCTCAGTCACGTATCTCTTTAGTCAGGTTTTGCAGCAGTCAATGAGTGGAACTATGAAGTATGAAGTCACCGTGTCGTACTTGGAAATTTATAACGAGAAGATCTACGACCTTCTGGACTGCGAAACAGATAGTAAGATAAATTCCACTCCTTCGCGAATGTTTTTATCTGGCACACCGAGGAGTAACAACGGATCACCAGAGCTTATGATCAGGGAGGACTCACAATACGGTGTAAGAATCAACGGGTTGACCGAGAAGAGATGCGAAACCAGCGACGAAGTAACGAGGTGGATTCAAATCGGAGACAGGAATCGTAAGACCAGCGAAACAATATACAATACGCGAAGCTCTCGTTCACATGCTATAGTGCTGGTAAGGCTGAATAGTACGGACTTGAGGAATGGCGAAACAACCTCCAGCACTCTTTCATTATGCGATTTGGCAGGTTCCGAGAAGGCAGTGAGCCAGTATGAAAGAAGGAAGGAGGGGGCTTTCATTAACAAATCCCTGCTGGCACTGGGAACAGTTATATCCAAATTAAGCTCGGAATCCTCGGGCAGGAATGGTTTACCGGTATTCGGTAGCACTAATTCTACAGACTCGAATACTCATATTCCATACAGAGACTCTAAACTGACACGAATATTACAGCCTGCATTGAGCGGAAATAGCATCATCACCACGATATGCACTATTGACACAAGAAATGAAGCAGCTTCGGAAACCTTGAATACCATTAGGTTTGCTTCTAGAGCCAAGAATGTCGCCCTCCAAGTTGCGAGAAGGCCTGCAATTTCGTCAGACTGCTACAATGATAAAGATCAAGCAATAGCGAACCTAACTCGGCAGTTGGAAGAGCAGAACCAGCTTGTGGTGAGCTTGAAAGAAAAGCTCACTAGATTGCCCTTCTCAGTCGATAATGATCGCGAAACCAATCCGAATTCCTCTCATCTTAAAGCTGAGAATGAAGTTCTGAAATGCAAATTGAATAACTGCGAGAAGTTGCTCGATAGGGATACTATAGACTTGGAGGATTCAGAGATGGTGGCCATAGTAGACATGCTTCCAATCGAAGTAGGAACTGTGTTGGAGACCAAGTTTCAAGTGCTGGAGTCACAACTTCGGCAGTACAGGGAATATACCAGACAGTTGGAATTCAACCTCATGAGTCGCAATAGAAGAGAGCAGCATCTCATCGGCTCTTTGAACTCTGATGTAATACACATGAAGAACTCGGAAATAATGGAATTAACAAGATCTCTCGAGCGGAAGGACAAGATGATTGAAGCCTTGCAGAGCGTTAAGCGATTGCGCGAGAGAGCGTTGAAATCGATTGAGAATAAAGAGGACGCCATGGGGTTCAATGGAAGAAGCAAGTTCTTTTAACCAAACCGCAATTAACCTTTGATAATTATGTAACATTAGTGCAATAAGCATTTATTCAACCATCCACATCATAGTTTACCGTTTGCGCCCTAGAAGATTGTTGCCCATCGCGTGGCTGACTTTCGACCTCATCTTCCTGACCGCCGTCGACCATCTGATCTTCTTCTGGCGAAATTAGTGGCTGCCCCCACATGCATAGTATGCCTTTGAGAAATCCGTTGTCTTTTACGTAGATGACCCTACATTGACCATTGGGACCTAGCACAGTCCTAGTTGCTCGTGAAAGCTGGTTTAAGTTAGAGTTTCGAGGCAAAAAGAGAACAATGTTTGAACTAACCTTGCTAAAACTTCTCAACATCTCTGTGATGCCCATAGGTTCTAAGTTCGTCTCTAGATCGTATTGTTTGCTCTTCAAATACTGAGGGCCTCCCCACGGCGGAGATCCAAACACACAGTCTATTCCAAGCTTTGAAAACCTTCCCTTCTCCACCACACGTTCCCAGGTGGCACGTTTCAACCATATTCTATCACTTACGTCGTAACTTCGAGCATTTCGATATGTGCAATACAGGTGCTCCAGAGAAGCGTCAATCCCATATACTCGAGGGAACAGTTTAGCAAACTGAATCGTATTACCACCTGCACCGCAGAAGACATCCATCACTCTAGTAGCATTCGGAAGGCATGCCCGAATGAATTTTGCTAAAAACTTGGCAACCACTTCAGGCGTAACGCTATACCAAAGCTCATTGGTCATATAAACCGGGGCCTCATCTATTTTAGAGAATAATGCTCTTCGAACCTTCCAGTATTTGAATAACTGCTTGTCTTTTGGTGCTTGGTTCGGCTTCACTGCATAAGCATCGTCACGAAATAAGTGTTTTAACCGTTTATATTCCTTCCTATGCTTTCGGTGACTAATGTGGAGGAAGTGGGACTTTTCAAAAGGCCTTTTGGCCATAACTTAGAGCTTTTACGAGTCGCTACCTAGGGCTTGCCTTACTCTTCATGTGGAACTTTTCTGAGCGATGAGCTTCTGCAAAAATGCATATATATCAGCCTAGCAGAAGATCGCCTAAGAGTCCCATCAACAAAGCTCAATTGCCCATTTGAGTGCATCGAAATGATCTCTGTAAATTTAGATACTATGTACTACCACAAGATACAGGCTTATGTGATATGACAAGAAAAGGAGCCATGGGTGAGAAGACAGATCTCCAAGGCTTTAAAATACCAGAAATCCGTCAATTGCCCTACATCAGCTTATTTGCCGATCTATTTTGTGCAGCAGTTCGATCTCTGAAATACAGGTAAGCCTGGCACTTGAAGAAACGCAGAAAAATGGGCCAAAAAATCTGAGGCTAATCCCTGACCAGTAACAATCCGTATCCATCTCCAATTAAGCAAATAGGACCTTCATTTAACCCAAAATTGGTTACCAATAGGTTGATTTTTTTGTATGTAGTTTTCGAATGGCTGGGCATTTTTCAATTAAATTACCATACTATAAGCAGCCATTCGAATTAAAGAAATGATCACCTTACTTCCAAGAGCGAGGCAATGGAGATCCCTAATGGGATGCGATCCATTCTGATCCATCATTTTACCTCCCGATCTGTGTATGCAGTAAAATTGTGGATGCTGGACTATCTTATATTCGGACAATATCGATAGATATGTATATAAGAATGACAGAGTTCTTATTATAGATAGTGTCTTCTGGGGGCATAAACCGTTTTTATCGAACCATCTTTCAACTTTCGCAGTTCAAATTTAGACTGATCCCAATGATTATAAGAGCCCCGACGAGGACTAAGACCAAGTCTTTTCATGGCCAACAGATGGCCTTTAAGTTTCCTTCAACAGACAATCTTCAGGACGTTACACTAGACGAATACCACCTGAACAATCACCATTTGCTCAATGACAATGTTGGAAAGATTACTGATGATGCCGCTTCACAGATCTTGTCGGACTATACGTCGGCTTCGAACGCTAATACGCAGTCTGGCAACTCATCAAACGGCTACTATTCATTTGCCAATATTTCAGATAATACAACTTCCTCAGCAAAAGCCAACAATGCAGATCATAGGCTATCCATTGCTTCTAAAGACCTCAAGGAAGCCTCAGATCAACAGGGAAGTATCACTCCGCTTCTGGGAGCGGTAACTGATGAGGCTCACGATGAAAACAGATCTTCGCCCAGGCTAGGCAAGCGTCCGATGGAAATGATACCCGAGGATAATGGGTTTTCGTCCTTTTCTACAGTGTTCCAGTCCATCCCTACCGCGGCCAACATATCCTATGATATATCTTCATCAATATCCTCAGCAAAAACACAAGAATCAAGACAATCATCTGTACGAAAGTTTCCACCTCGTCATTTACAGCGTACTCCTACTATGACTCGAATTGGATCTACGACTTCATCTAGAAGCTCGTCTTCGAGGCGAACCAACTTGAAGCGCTCAAATGCTGTACGGCACAAGGGCGGTCTTCTCCAGTACTTCGAATTACTTGGGTTGAAGTTCAACAAACAACTGCGCAAGCTGATATGCGGCATTAGACAGCGGATGTCCAGACAACGAACGGGCAAAAGCTCTAGCAAGGCTTCAAAGAAGGGATCCAAGAGAGCTGGCCTCGATCGGAGGGATTCTGAGAAAACCAATTTGAGAAGTTCACACTTGATGAGAACCCAGAAATATGTCAACAACTTACAGAGATCCATGTCGTACAAATCTTTACAACCTGTGCTCATGCCCAGAAAAGAACTCAACAACACCCCAACGAATGAATGCACAACCCCAGAGAAGGAAGAGAAACTGCCCCATAACCCCACCACCTCTCTGAGAAGGACAAATTCATCGATAAGAAGGGCAGCCTCTGTGATAAACACGTCCTCAAGCCCCAAGACTACGCTCCGTACCCCAGAAGAGGACCGCGAGGACCACAAACAAGAAAAAAACAACAAGGCCTCAGGACTCGTGAGATCAGCTGGCTGTAAATCTCTCAGTTCACTGGCCAGACAGCCCTCAATCGTGGTCAAGAACAAAGTAATCCCATTATCCATGCACCACTATTCCATCGAAGAAGAAGACAACGAGGAAGATGACGAGTACGTCATCAGTACAAACTCAATGCGCCCGCTAACGCCAGTCGAAAGTGCAACCGACTCAGAAAACACGTCCTTTGTCGACGCCAAGGAGCCGGAAGCCGGACTACGGGAACAGCTGACAAACTCCTTCAACGAGTATTTCACGGCCATAATCGCCAGACGTATAATGATGAAGCTACAGATCGCGGAGTACCAGCAGTCAGGGTCCAAGAACTCCTACTTGACCGCAATCGGGTCTATAATCAGGGACTGCGACTCCGAGAGCACTGCGTCTGACGTTTTTGACACCCAGGACTCCACAAATCCCACCACAGACGACACCAGTGGACAAGAGGATCACGAAAACGATACAGACCGCAGCTTGAAATTCTCGATCCAGTCCCCATTTGGCAGCGCCAGCCATCTAAAAAACAACAGCAGCATGATCTCGCTTTCCGCAGGAAACATAAGGAGATCCCTCACTCTACCCATCGGGGTGAAAGTCTGACTTGCAGCCATCAACTGGGACAGAAAACGCCCGTCACATAACTGAATCAATAACATATAATCGAGTCTTAATAGGCATTTTAATTATTTAATCGAATTTCCTGGATTTACTGACACTTTGAGTATCTTCGGCTACGGCGTGCTTTATCCTGTCTTCGCCACAGGCTTAAATAATAAGCAGATGGGCACCAAGTTCATGAGTCTTTACCCCGGGGGTACATAAATATTGGATTCCAGCTGGTAAGCTTGGGTACTATAAGGCACATAAAGAGGTAGTGTTGGGTTTGATACAGTAAAGAGTTTAAAAATCAGTTGGCAAGGAAATTAATAAGATAAGAGCGGGTTCACAGGTTCTATTGAAGATGTTTAAGAAATTTGGGCTTCTGACTATTGAGAAGGGTTCAAAAATAAGAAATATTGGTGTGAGAAGTAACCATAATCTCGGGGGGTCGCGCCGATCCCAATCTTCGTTCACATTTCTCAATAATCAGTCGCTACTGCAGAAAGACCAGGTTAAACAGTCGAAGCGGAAAAGCAGGAGATCAGTATACAAGGCAGATGACGAAGTTGAGAGGTCCCAGCAGAGGAAAGTGACTTTAGAGTTGAGTGGGAAAGGCAGAAAACCCCATAGACACGACTACTCGTGGCTGCCCAGGGTGCCATCTACAGGGAACCTCAAGCCCCGTGACATGAGCATAAAAGTGCTGTATTCGGGTTACAGACCGCTTTTTATAGTTCCAGATGAGCTGAGAAACAGCTCAGCATCTTCAGGATCTGGTGGAACACTTTATGAGTTCGCCATGAAGTTGGACGAATTTGGCGAGCAGTCTCCATGGGTCACGTCGGCAACAGGGTCAGAGTATTACAGAGAGTGGGATGGTATACCCGCGGATGTACAAAAGAATTTGAAACCGTTCGCTGCACCAGAGCAGAATGACTCGAAAAATGTTAAGGATGCGGACGCTGTGAGAAAACTTAAACAGCAGATATATCTCAATGAGAAGGCTAAACTTCTAGACAGGGCAAAGGGCAGGAAGAAACCTGTGGTGTCTTTGTTACAGCTGAGGAAAAAGCTGCAGCAGGACGATTAGGCAAGGTTATATGAGACTCTACGAAACTCGACTTTTTGACCCTCGGGAAGGAATTTCAATTCGCAGTGAATGCTAGAGACTACTGAAACTCTTGAGTAACCAATTAATTGATTTTATAATGCATATCTACCTAAAATGGCTTTCAACAACAGTACGACCATTTTTACTACGGATGGACAACTTTTAATCTATAACTTAAACTAATTAGTGGCTCGTTCAAATGTTTGTCATTACAACTCCTGGGTTACCAGGAACGGAGTTTTCGACGATCTTGGCTTGATTGGGAACCTCGACCTCTTCGCCGGTGAAGATATTTGTACCAACCTTCGCACCGTATGGGAAAGCAATCGCTACAAATTCTGTAATTTTGATACCTTGGGCAGCCTTCTGGAGAATTTCTTTGGTGGCCTTAACGGTTTCAATCTCGTTGAATAATAGCTCTCTTTGGAAGACAACCTCAGCTGGCTCGTTGGCCAAACGCTGCTTCAATACAGCAATAAACGGCATGGCACGCTTCATTTCCTTAGGATCGACTAGCTCTCTGATCTTCTTGTTATCGTCTAGCGATTGTTGGGCAAAAAGCTCGCGTACAATCTCGACACAGCGTGACTGCCATTCTGGGAAAGATTTCGAAATAAGTAGCGTCAATTTTACTGGTTTAGAGGCGTCAATTTCAGATGGTTTGCCGCCCTTCTTCTTCTTCAACGAACGACCTTCAGCCTCTCTGATGCTTCTTTGCAAAGATCTCACGTATTCAAGTGACTCCAAAACAGCCTTGTCTACTGGCTTTGTGGCACGGGGGAACTTGGCCGTTTGAGCAGAATCCTTGTTTCCCAAGACGTCACGGTAAATGTACTCAGCGAAATGAGGGGCAATAGGAGCCAGCAACAAAACTTGGTCTCTAATGTAGCGGAGAACCAGATCCTTGCGCATCACACCGCAAGCTTCACGGTAGTAATCTCTTGCTGCCTGGAAGTCAAATAGACCATATTTCAAAGCATTCTTGTAGTTTGTCAATTTGTACTGCTTATACGTCTCTTCGACCAGAGCATTCATCTCGTTTTCAAATGCCAAGTCGAAGAACTCAGACGTTTCGTCAGATCTCATAGAGTCAGCATCTTTGACAACCTCCTCAGCCCATTCTTTCAAGTTGAATAATCTCAAAATGGCAGCATTGGCGTTAGATTCATCCAAGTTTGCATCTTCCACAGTATCACCAGCATCGGCCAAAGCTACACGAGAAGCATCCGCACCATACTTTTCGACAATTTGCTCCAAAGTCATGAAGTTACCGGTAGACTTGGACATCTTGGCGTTGTTCAACATTAAATGACCATTAGCTCTGACACCTCTAGGCCAGAACTTTTTAGGGAACAAGGCAACATGTGTGTAAATGAAGAAAGTCAGATGGTTAGGAATCAAGTCCTTTCCTGAAATCGAGACATCCAGAGGATAGAAATACTCAAACTCTCTTCTTAGTTTTTGCAAAGCTTCCTGAGAGATGTCGGTTATTTTGACATCATCCTTATGTTGGAAGATGTAGTCGAACACCTCATCGGTCATTTGTTCAGCCTTGATACCCAATGGACCTACCTCTTCACCGTAAAAGTCCTTGAAGAGTAGGTGTGCAATCGTGTAGAAACATTGGTAAATGGTCGAATCGGATAAAGATTCAACCAGATACTTTGGATCCCATGGCAGCCTGGTACCCAAACCGTAAGTACGACTGACCGCCCAGTTCTTTAGCCAGTCCAAAGTGCCTTCAAAAGCATTTCTGACTTCAGGTGCAAAGACCTCCATTTCAGCCAAACACTCCAAAGCTTGTTTCTTCCAGGTTTCGTCACCGTAGTCGACATACCATTGATCCTCCAAAGAAACGATGCACTCGTCATTGGAACGAGAAATAACTAGGGATTCCGGTTCGTTGTAAACGAAAGCGGCACCTTCGGAGATCAAGTCAGCCTTGACCTTATTCTTGGCAACTTCAACCTTTTCACCCTTGTATTTTCCATAAATCATTGTACCCGAATAAAAGTCTTCCTTGTAGGCAAGTTTCTTCGCTTCAGACAGCAAGTTGATATCCTTTGGCGACTGAATCTTCTTCTCTTCGCAAATGGCTTGAGCGATCAGATCGCCATACTTCTCGGTATTGATGATTGGAACTGGCTCATATTTGATCCAGTCAGGATCAATACCGTAGTACTCAGGCTTATGTCTTAGGTCCTTAGTAGTCATAAAGTCATCAGGAGAGTTAGATGGGACACATGTAACAACACCAGTACCCTTAGTAGCAATAACGGTCTCCATAGGTAGAATTTTCAACTCAGGGTATGGAGTCAATGGGGCGTGGATCTTTGAACCGATAAGGGCCTTACCGTTAATGCTCAAAACTGGCTTGTATTCACCTCTCTTTGGAGTCAATTTCTGATATGACATGTTTTTGAAGGCACGCTCGGTAGTGATGTAGTATGAGTCGCCTGCATCAAAGATACCGTAGTCGATCTTTGGTGAAACGAAACAACATGTTTGGCCGTACATAGTTTCGGGTCTCAGGGTAGCTGCAACAAAGTATATTTTCTTACTGTGATCTATCTTGGAGCAGTCTTCAATGATTTTCTTAGCCTCTGGGGCAAACTCAGTGGCCTCGATCTTTATACCAACATACTCCTGTGGAGTCACACCTTCACCAGATTGTCTGTCGTGATCCATACACGCTTGACCATCCTTCTCTGAGTAAATGGTGTAACGCTCACCAAACTTGATCTTCCCTGCTTCCCTTAGTCTGTTCATCTGCCACCTAACGAAGGCGTCATAGTAGGGATTGGCATCCGTGGTAACGAAAGAACGTCTCCAGTCAACACGGGCACCGAAGTCGTTACAATCCCGTTGACATAGGGGTGGGAAATGCGTTAGCCAGTGACTGGCATCCGCAAACTTGTAAACCTCTTCTCTTGGGATGCCCAATTGCAGCATAATTTCAAACTGGTATTTACCGCGGCCCTTCTTAGCAGCAGCCTTTGACTTTTTAGCCTTGAACTTGGTCACATCTTCCGACTCCTCCTTCTTTTCTTCCACCTGCTCTTCCTCCTCCTCTGCTGGGGCTTTAGAGTAGTCGGTGCCAAACATTTCTGCCTCTCTCTTCAACTTGTCTGCACACGCCAAAATTGGCATACCAGTACAGTGGAATCCCAGAGGAAACAACGCTCTCTTACCGTTCATTCTCTCAAAACCCACGGAAAACTCCACTTTGGACAATGTAAAACAGTGACCGGCGTGCAGAACACCGTTCATATATGGATAAGCCATGGAAGACATGAATTTGGGGTATTTTTCATGCAGCTCTTCAGTAGACATGGTAATTGGCGCTTCATCGATACTTGGAGCATCCATTTCGAACATATGCTCCTCAGCCCATAGCTTTTGGTATTTTTTTTCGATTGCAATCAAAGCATCACGACGTCCAGTGTTCTCTAAAACAAGGCTCTTGTGCTCAGCTGAAGACGACATTTTTCTCAACAGCCTCCGGTATCTCAACGAGAAACTTAGACACTAATTGGATCACTATAATATGATCAATAAAGCAGCATATTCTTCCAATGACTGCCTATAATTCTGAAAATTTTCACTCACTTTAGAGCTCTGAAAATCTTATGGACGGGTAACGGATCCATCAAGAGGCAGCATAATAACGATGAGAAGAATACTGCGAATATTCACACATTGTAGCCCCGATCCTTCAATTGATGCACGGTCCAGATCCATGTGGATGCTGCATCGTCTAGGTTGTTGGCCACGTAGCTTGGTTTCGCCTCGCGCCCTCCAGTAACAAAATACTTGCCGTTATCGTTATCTGCCGACAAATCTGGAGATAGAGCACACTTGAGGGTGGCCAGGGAGCCTTTCTCGTTGGAGACCCCAAAGAAAAATCCCACTATTTGGAAGAGCATCCAGAAAAAAATACCCACGATGGGGAGCCGGGTCCAGTAGCTAAAAAGATTGGTGTTCATGACAAGGCCCGGGTGCACCGAGAGACACAGGACTTCTGGGTATTTGATGGCCATCATCTTGACGAACTGAATTGAGGCAGTTTTTGCCATAGCGTAACGCAGCCAGGTGAATAGGCAGTTGGGTCTGTAGTTCCAGTCTTGGCTCAATGCACAGTAAACAAACTCTAGGTTGTGTCCCACTGAGGATAGCATTATCAGCCTCCCATGGCTCTTCCGAAGAAGAGGCAGCAGTCTCATCGACAGTAAGAAATGCGCCACGTAATTCGTCTGTAGTTGGATTTCGAATCTGTCTTTCGTCAGCTGGTAGGGCATGGCCATCACGGCAGCATTATTGATAAGCACGTCAAGTTTTGTCTCCTTTCGCTTGACGTACTTCGCAGCTTCTTCTACACTTTCCAGGTCCGCAAGGTCTGCATACAGGTAGTGCATGGACCCCAAGTGCACCTTGGGGTTGTCAGCACGTCTTTTGGCCTCTGTCATGACCGCCTTCATGGCTTTGTTCACCCTACTTGAGTTTCGCCCACATACATACACGGTATATCCGTGTAAGTAAAGGTGCAAAACGGTGTACCACCCGATACCGCTGTTACCACCCGTTATGAGAGCTATCTTTCTTTCCACAGACGGGTCATAGTATGGCAAAGTATCTGGGTCTAACATGGGGAGTACAAGGAAGAGGTCTAACAAAGAAACAAAAACTATAGTTAATTCTCAAGCCATAAACTTTCAGTAGCGCATCAAATAGCTTTTCAGTGACCCCGTTATGGGCAATATTGATCAGACAACGCTCTTCAATGATAAAATTAAGTTCATTGCTGGCCGCTGCTGCCTTTTTTTTTTTCAACGGGTATCCTTTCTATAGTTAAGTTAGGTGAAAAGAGCATCCTTAAACGATTGAAGCTGGAGTAAACACCTTGAGTGCCTTCCAGTTTCTAGCGTAGCATAGTATGGATCAGTAGCTTTCGAACGAATCTACTCAATCCTCAATCTGTGGCGTATATAATTGCGAAAAGAGGTCTATAACCAAAGAATAGCAGAAGTTTGCGATTGGGGGCTACGGAACTAGATCATGTACATTGAAGAAGCTTATTTAATGCTTTTATTTAGTAAGCGCTTCTTCATATGTCCTGTTAGTGTATATTAAACCGATAGGATGAGAAAAAAGGTGTATCCGAAGATCAACTAAGCTCAGTTGTGCAATGGATTACGAATCTATACTATTTGGTTTGCAACCGTTACTCAATGCTGAGAAAATAGAAGAGCTACCCATACAGGACTTGTACCTGAACAGTTATCTAACAGTACTGGACCAATTGGCCGTTTCTTTACGGTCGCCGTCCAATCGAACCATAATCGGTTCTTCTGGGCTTTTACAGAATCTGGTGCGTGTGCTCTGCGATATCTTAGATCGCTGGTTTCATCATCATGATGAGAACATAGGTTGGCTCAAGTTGGCTTCGGAACTGATCAGATGTGTCGCCAATAGTCTTGTAGATGACGACAATAATAGACAGATCTTACTGGGAAACGCAGACTTGGAGAAGAGAAATTTGCTACTGGACTACTACGTTCCTCAAGTTCTCAAGCTCAGCGATGTCGAGGATGAAGACCAATTGCTGGAAACCTTGCAGATGAGGACCATTGTTCTAGTCAAGAACCTGTGTCTCGAAAATCAGGAGCGCACTAAAAGGTTAGCCCGTTCTATCAGGCATCCGTTGCTCGCATTACTTGCAAGCACACAACATATCTATCTACAGTATCCTGATCTGGCTGTGGTCGGGTCGGAACTCCAGGCGGATTTTATCGAAAGCTATTGCGATGGATTATCGGTGCAAGATTTAGTATTTTTTGCCCAGTTCATTAACAGAGTTTCCAAAACAGTTGTTCATCAAAGCGAGCAAGTTGCTGAAGATTCAGAAACCGAAGATGATGATCCTAGCAGCGACATTATCTACTATCTAACCCAATCGCTTGACGTTATCACGAAAAAATACGACGAATCAAAGGAATTTTACGCTGAGACGCACCTAATCTCCCAGATACAGAAATATTTGCTTGGTTCTCTGGACAACTTGGCTAGGAAGGCTTTTGCAAATAAGTTGATTATAATGCGACGGATCGTCACTGCAATTGGCTATATTTCTGCGAACCTGTCTAATACCAACATCCTGGAACGTCCCATCTGTTTCGAAATTGTGAGGAGCTCGGAAAATGGCTACACGCTTGCCGCTTCGTTGATCTTACTTTCCAATTCCGTCTCTGGGCGCCCTGATGTGGCTGAAATCCTCGAGAATGTCCCGCTTGAAGTGTTTATTGCTTCGGGCGCCCACTTGATTGACCCCATGCAGTTTCAGGGCTATTTAGATATTATCAAGAAACTGCTTACTCCCGACAATGCAATGTTCCTGCCACTCGACTCGTTATCAAAGCTGTGCACAATTCTCAAAACTTGCCACGACCAATCTAACTTTTTCCAGGATTTATCGCCGCTGTTGGACAATCTACTCAAGAAGCTGCTCACCGTGCTTCCAAGCTCCAGCGTCCAAAAGTTGCTTCAAGAGGGAAAACCGCTTTTAGAGGTCGTAACAGCTCGAGATAGCCTCATCTCCTGCCTGGCGCTTGATAAGCTTATCGTAACAAGAACCAAGCCTGCAGACTCTATTTTACACAAGCTGTGGACCACAGCATTCAAATTCCGGGATAGCACCATCGAGCAGCCAACAGCTGTGGAGGCAGAAACGAGCGTCTCCGAGTTCTACCTGTTCCAGCTAGCTAAAGCTTGTGGCCTTTATCTCAAAAACCATCCTGGTGTCGTCAATAACCTGTTGTTAAATGACTATCTATCTGGCGTCCAGACGTTACTCAAGGCCATCCAGCTCTTCAAGAACAAAAGTGATCGTGCCAGCCAAAGTGTCTACGATAACGGCAAATACGTCGCTTGCATGGCTTACAAAAGCTTAGAAGATGAAAGCTCGCTAACTGATAGCCAAAGCTACCTGAGAGAGCTGGCAAGATCCTTCTTCAACTAGCTAACTCTCTTCATCTACAACGGCGTCACCGCTTACGGATTGCCAACCGAGCCTTACCACAACCTCTTAATAAGAGGCAACAGCATGTATGGCATAAGTAGAACACCTAGTCTGTAGGGCTAAGGCTGTCTTGTATATTCTAGCATGCCCTTGTATAATTCAGATGACAGTTGCCAACTTTTGGGGCCCGTTTCGATAGTAATCCAGATTTTGATGGGGACGGCTGCTGTGGTATCGCTACTGATCAAGAGAAACCACGAACAACCTAGAAGGAAGATGATTGTGTGGATGTACGATGTTGCAAAGCAGATAACTGGTGCATTGGGGATACATTTTATCAACCTGGGCCTAAGTGTGCTAAAGAGAGGAGGGGCGCGAATGCTCGGCGAAACCGGTGATGATGAGGAGAGTGAATGTGATTGGTACTTCTTGAACCTGTTACTTGATACCACAATTGGCATTCCCATCCTATGGGCAGCTCTTGCCGCAATTGAAAGCATTCTCCGCTACTTCAAGGTTTCAAACGTCGAAAGCGGGAATTACTTTCCACGGGCCAAGAATGAGGGCGAGACTACGGTCGAGAGGAAACCATTGCTGAGTGCATTCTTCAAGCAGCTATGTGTATTCACCGGCGCATTGGCCCTGATGAAACTCTGTGTTTTCCTGATTTTGAACTATTTTGAGATCGTCGCATACTGGTTTGCCGATCTCATACTGGGCTGGTCCGACAAATGGCCCAACTTCCAAGTGTTCTTGGTCATGTTTGTTTGTCCGATTCTGCTGAATTGCTTCCAATACTTTTGCGTTGATAATATCATCAAGCTACCGACCGACAGTGTCACTCTAGAAAGCGTCGAGAATTTCGAGACAGATTCTTTTGGAAGCCAACAAGCGGCAGGCATCGTGCCGTCCAATGCACCGGAACGACCAATGTTAAACAAGAAGTGGGACAGCAATACCCGATACGGAGCAGTCCTTTGAAATGTAAACAGGCACGCTCGAAAAGAACCACGAAACAAGTTACTACGAAGGAAATACTACGCCAGGCCGATGACGATCCAACTGCAAGACTGCATAACATTCCTCAGGACTAAAGTTTATTTCACATTTTTCACCATCGTTGAGATTATCGTCGACCGTCTAACGCGGTTTGACTGTCGACGCGAAAACATACTGTGTGTCTTTTCGCGTTGAAGATGAATTCTCGCAAACATGGCTTCAGGTCTTTGGAGAATTCATGGGCCAATGTCGTCGATTATATAAGCCTCAGTTGTTGACCTTAGAGTTTCCGTCCTTTTGGTCTAACGTGTTTCCACAATTGTAATTTTTGAGAAAGTATCAAATTCTGATTTTGTTTACCGCTTTTCATTCGATCAACCGTTTATTGAGCCTTCCACCAGCAGGTCTCGTCCATTCATTATTTTCAGTTCATTTTAAATCGAAACTTTCCGCTCATTAGTCCCAATTATAGAGTCATGATTTTCAACGCTGTCATTCCATTCTTCATTGTGTTCTCTTCAGTCGTCTTGGCTGCTTATTCTAACACCACATTCGTTCCAACCACCTTGACATTGAGTCCAACGGACTCTGTTTCTACTGAGACGTCTACCTTGACTTATGCGGATGATACCACTACTTTCTACATCACCTCCACCCTGTTCCACACTAGCTGGTACACCCCGATCACGACTTCCTCCGTTGAAGCCATCGTGACGGACATCCCAACTACGTTCGAGAGCTCTGGTGAGTCCTACACCTCTACTGTCACTTCTACTGTGCAAATCATGCGCACCGTGACCGGAGAAAGCAACCAAACCGACAGCACTTCTAACAGTTGTGTTCCAGTCACCGTTACTGTCACTGCAGACCCAGTCACCAAGTATGTCACTGTCACACCAGGGGTTGAATACCAGTGGACAAACAGCACTCAAACTGCTTGAGTATTCTGGCGTTCGCCTTCTTTTTGTCTATGACGAATATATAGGCACTTGAAGAATATTTTATATTAAACAATTGTATCTAACCGTCTAATTGTAACAATATACCATTCAGTCTTGTTAGAGGAATGCTATCCTTTGTATGTTTGAAGCAATTCATATCAAGTTGCCAAACGGGTTTCTATATGTACTCCTCACTTCGAACTCGATTCAAAGCATGCAGAGAGGATTTTCTTAAAACCTCGAGCATTAAGATGGCTGTGATCCACAGACTTGACCAAAAGTTTCTGAAGGTGCTGAAGGCGCTGCAGTGGCAGCCGTGGGTAGTTCGTCTATGGCGGTAACTAAAATTGAACAGAACTGGTCCGATGCTGGAACTGTTAAGGCCGGAGTTGTAATTATAACCACAAATCGAGCTTAGTTCTACTGGCAAATGAGATATGAATGACCTCAACCAAGCCAGACGCAAGGAACGTGATCTAAACTCAACACTAAGACCTCGATCATATGGGGTTTATAGATTCAAGGCTATTCCCTTTATGGCACCTCAAGCATTCCTCAAATACCGTGCTATGGAAACTTATTGATTATAGCTCAAGTAGCTAAGTCAACTACTAAATTTGGCAAAGATGATTCATGCTAAGGTTAAACGTTACTATTTCCTCGGCTCACAATAAAGTTGAATTTTGACCATATATTTGAGACAGCTGAGGCCCAACATGACTTAAATCTCCTTTAAGGCTTCCATTATACTCATCACTCTCTTTTTCAACGATGGGAACTGCAGTAGCACCGGCAGGTTGCTAACTAATAAAGAACGACATTTTGATAAATTCCCTGCCTCTCTCAATATTTCACAAAGAAGTATTAAACATTCGGAAAACCTGAGAGGATTTTGAACGCTTACAGAACGCGCAAGTAAGTCCAACAGACCTGTCACACTTCGCATGGCTATTCCACATTCTAATAGGATGTAGCACTTTAGTAGCTCAAATTTGTGTTTCCATCTATAATCCACAATCTTGGCTCCACTGAATTGATATATTTTCTTCATTCCCTTGGAATAATCTTCGAGGGCAATATCGTATTTAATATCCAACAGCATGAGCTGCATACGTTGTTCGTAAACAATCTTTGGAGACTTCAGCTTGCGAATGACATGTGCGACATGATCAAAATCTTGTCGTTCTAGAGAGTCAAATGCTTCCTTTATTTCATCAAGCTCCCTGTCCTCGGGTCGTAGTAACGCTTTATAGACATCACTGATAAGTGTTAGGCCCAAACTGTCCCATACTCGCGACAGGTGTTCTAACGGGGAACCCGCTTCTGAACCGAGCTCTAGCCTCTGCAATGCTATCACCAGATACTTAAAAGTCGACTCCAAAATCGAAGTTGCACTACTGTCTTCCATCATCATCAGCAGAGATTCAAATTTGTATGCATGTTCAAACACAACAGAGCTTTCATTATCGGCGCATGATTTAAGATACTTAACAATCTGATCAACAGTCACCTGGAAGTGATGAGAGTACTCCGGGTTTTTCTCGATAAAGTCTACGATCCATATCATTATCAGGTTTAATGTGTCAGTATCCTTGTTCTCTCGCGCAACCTTCGTTGCCTCCTCAAAGGCTTTTACAGCTGCGCTGCAGTCATGGAGACGAGCGTGAAATGTAGCTAGACAGAGCAATGAAATGTGAAAGCAGTTGTCGTCGTTTTGTGTCAACATATAGTCAAAATAGTTGTGTAAAGAATCAACTGCTGATTGATAACAATCGTTGGTAATTGCTTCCAAGTATCGAAAAACATGAACCGCAGGGAAATGCGTAATCTCATTTAGTGTGAGTAAGTCCAGAATCTCATGAATTTCCTGACTTGGGCTTGCTTTTGACTCGGACATTATCATAATTTCCCAATTTAATAGAGCTTGAAGATGCGTTGATCCAATCATCATATCGTGGGAGCCGTAAGGCTGATTCTTTTCACATAAGCTTTGGAAGAATGTATTCATTTCTTCATCGTGTTCCCCTTCATCTGTTGGTGGCATAAATCGAAAATGAACGTTATGAACGTGTGATCGCAAAGTGTCCCAAGCTGGACTGTGCTCAAAGCTTGAGATGAACTTCTTTAGGCTATTCCAAAGTGCTTCTCTTTCTCCAAACTCCCCAACTTTACATTTGATGAAACACTTTTCCAAATAAGCACCTATAAAGCTTTTCTTAGTCACCCTTCGTATCTTCCTTTCCTTCGAGTCTTTCCTCATATGTCTATAATCCCTTGCGAGACAGTCAATTTCTAGAGTCTTGACCAGTTCGGTTACCACGTCCAAACTCGTCATAGACCTAAGAAATGACACTAGCTTTACGGCCAGTTCATGTTGATCAGCATCAACTAAATAAGCCACAATTGACTCTAAGACGGGAAGCAATGGTTTTGGAACTGTAGATATCTGGAAATCCTTTTCTAGGAAAGGGTTTACATCCGGTGTCGATATGGTGGGTGAGATCAAAGTGATGAGTATCTTAGCAGGTATTCGTTGTTCCTCTAAGCAGTAAAAGAATATCAGTATCAGAACACACACATCATATGGGGCCAAAAAATTAGTAACACTCAGCGCAGGCTCATCTTGCATGTCTTTGTACTGGCAACCTTCCGACGCTTTTTGTTTAACTTGTTGTTGTTTACACAAGCTTATAAGAGACGGCCACGCTAATTATATGAGGAGATCTTATAGTACACCCTTGAATAGCTTTAGTCCAGTAAAATTGCTTAATGAGATCTAGTAACTACAGAATAGCCTATTTCAACAGGAGCTGTCCCAATTCACTCCAGGTACCTATGGGATGTTAAAATCATCGCTTTATTAGGGAGAGCACCGGGGACTGGAAGCAGAATACGAAGTTTATTTCTCTTCTCGTTCACTTCAGTGATAAGACCGAATCCCAGCAGTGGAGCCTTCTGCACTATTTGTGGAGTTGCTTTCCTGTCAGCATAGGTGATGGCCACGAGCGCATGCTGAAGATTGTTAGCCGTCACTTCCACCGACACGAACTCATTCATATTTTCCAATGTATCTTCGTGCACATTCTTGGGCCGGTAGACAGTGATGTCGCTAAGATCGGCACCGATAGCGTATGGGCTCAGAACCATCCTGGGTGTCCCGTAAAAGTACTCACGTATAGCGTTCCTGAGGAGCGATCTGGCAAAAGAATCCTCTACCTCTAAGCATCCGCTAAGTTTCGGCAAGCTGACTATTTGATTTCCCGTAGTTGGAATGAGTTTGTTAGCGATCCTTTCTGCCACAGAGTTATCTGTGATACCAACCATCACAACAACGCTAGCTTTGAATTGCTTCGCGAATACCTCTAATTCGTCGAGATCTTCGTCCAATATGGAAATAGGCGGAATATCTATTATAACTCCAGACCGACGCACGAGCGAATCATTGAGTAATCTATCGTTCACACCCTGCGCCAGTTGCTTGACCATATCAAGGTAGAGTTCCTTGTTGTCAGAAATTCTCTCTAATCCATAGTTCTTCACCAGCGGCTGTTTACTGTGTAGTGGAGTAGCACCACTGGTCATACTTTGACCCCAAGTACTACATTCCACGTCTAAAGTGTCGGAAATAGGGACTGCTGTCAGACAGCCTGGCGGAGAAAGCACCGCTTGCTCTGGATCAAGATTAATGTACATCGGCTGGTAGGACTTGAACTTGATTGCATACGAGCAAAGCGTTCTACATAGCGCCGATCTTCCGCAATTCTTGTCCCCTACGACTAGTACTTTTGGACCCTCAAAACTGGAGCTCCTCATTTTTTCCAAAGCAAAATGTAGATTGTAAAGGTACTTTGCAGTACTGTTGGGTTCAATTGTCAGTGAATTGATATCAAGTTCAGGACATCTAAACTCTAACTCCACATCTTCAACCGCATTTATACTAAACTGGTAGTTTTTGAAGGTATATTCTGGACCGATAGCCAATTCTGTGCCAAATATCTCTGCAATCCCAGATTTTATTCGTACAGTCAATCGTGATTCTGCAGATACCTTTATTTTCCACTCGGTTCCCTGGGCAATTGCCAATGTATGTAATTCGTCATCACCTCCCGCAGACGCTAGTGGCTGATTACCATCATTGATACCAGGTAAGCTAGCCATCCCAAACCAGAGACCTCCAAATGGACGTTCTTTGAACTCTGGAGTTAGGCGATGAGACGCTGATATATCGAGCCATCAGTAGATCCTGTAAGAGAGTCATATCCAACGGTTCTGCAGATCTACGAAGAAGCTCTATATAAACGATCTCTGTGGTTTACATGGCATTACTCTCTGTCCTTAGCTAGAAGTCGCGACTCAGATCTTATGGCCCACTCTGTCCAAGAGCCGTCGTAAAGCCTTACGTCGTGGATGCCCGAGTGTTCCAGAGCTTTCTTGATTACACATCCTGTAACGCCCGTTCCACACATTGCAATCGTAGGTTTTGCTGGATCGTATGTATCATTTAGACTCTTGAAAGCCTGCTCTAGCTTGGCCTTCATTTCTGCAGAATCCTGAGGGAAAACTTTCGAAGTCGAGTCTAGAACATCGGTATATGGAAGAGGTTGCGTCCCAGGAATGTGACCAGAGGGCAAGTCTGGTCGGGGCTCTGGGGCCTTGCCTTCGAATCGTGGTAGTGCCCGGGCATCGTAAACGTTGAATTTATTTGAGAGTTCGCCTTTTTGAACTAGATCCAAGAGCTCCTCGTACTGGACAACCTCCTTAGAGGTCAGGTCAACATCGGATACGTAGTCAGTTTTCTCATAAGGTGTGTAAGACTCCTTTTTGGATGTATCCACCGGATATCCCTCTTGCTTGTAACGAATATAGTTGTTCAGAAGGTAAACAGGTTTATGACCAAAAACTGCAAGAGTCCAAGCACATCTTGGCGCACTGAAATTACCAATTGTATCGTAGACAACTAGAATGTCATCCTTTCTGAGACCCAACTGACCCATTGACCGGTTGAAGGTGGCTAAATCAGGAGCCATGTGTGGGTAAGGGGACTGGCTATCCCTCACAGCATCAATGTCAAAGTACACTGCATTGGCAATCCGTTCCCTTTCCAAGAACTCTTTCTTACCATCCCTTTTCAGATTGGGCAAGTACCAGGTCGAATCAACAGGGATGACTCTGCGTGAGCATTCCTTGTGCAGCAGCTCGACAAACGCCTTCGGAGTGATTAATTTGTATGAAGCCATGTCTGATTGTCAATGACGACAATTTCTTCAATGCTTAGTAACTCTAACACCCTATCCAAGGGCCGTCTTTTTATGCAGTGATACTGGGTGCCTCAGTTTTTGCAAGAAGCTCTAGCTCAATAGTCATCGCCAGAAAGAAAGGAAACAGGGACATGAATTGCGAAGCAAGACGGGAAGACTACCAGGAAGGTTATAGATATGAATGAAGTTGTGTAAGCTATCAAGATGGTAAGGGTTTCGCCCAATTTTGATTTACATTGCTCATCGAGTATCGTCAACTGGACAGAGAATCAGAGCTCCAATATAGGATGCAGAAGTTAAAATGCAGCCTCTGGTGACATACAGAGCCGAGCCATTTCTTCTGAACGTGGGCTCTATTGCCTCGTATTTTTTCAGTTCTAGCGTGAAAATTTCACGCCAAGCATGGAAGCGATGAGCTTAATTACAACATAAATCGACCCTGGCTGAGACCTCTGTAGCTCACTTGCAGAGTCGCATAAGTAGACCAATGATTGCTGACTCTATAGCTTCAAGTTTATCACCCTTTTTTGAGGTCAAAAATACAGTATATGGCGGCAGAGCTTGCTTCAGTGCCGCGCCGCTGGAGAAGGGCACGGTAGTTCTGGAGGTAAGCGATAGTATTGGAGCCGCGATTGTGTACGAGTTCCGCAAAGAGGTTTGTCATAACTGCCACACATATCAGCCTGGTAAGACCATGAAATTTAAGCTAGCTTACTCTGACATAGCTCATCTTGCGGTCGAGGATGTGCAGATAAATGGCAAAAAATTCCATGGCGCAGGGCTTTGGTTCTGTTCAGAGGACTGTAAACTGGATTTCTTGCAACAACAGCATGTAATTGAGTTGATCGAGTGCTACGAGCTTTTGCTCGGCACACTGAAGATGATGCAGAAGAAACGCACCAGCGAAGAGTTGGATAGCGATCGTAAGGTGGTTTCAGAATCTATCATTGACGAAGCGTGGCTCAACGTCCACAATTGCTGGATACCGAAAATCGACAAGATGAAACCATCCAAAAGATTAAGCCAGCTGCCGTATATCACAGAGGATGAGTACAACTGCGCTAGGTTTATCGCGAAAACGTTGTTCACGCTGAAGTACCTCAATCCGCAATCCAATGCCAAAGCTGCTTTTGAAACGTTGCAGTCAAATGAACTCTGCAAGATAACAAGGTTTCCGGTTCTCCTCGATTTTCAGATCCTGATCTTTAAAACGCTGTACATCATATTACCTGATAACGTGCGCCAAAGTTTCACGATTGATCTTTTTAGGCATATACTAGGATCTGAGTATGGGAATTCATTTGGTATATGGGAGCAAGGTGGAATGTTGGACAATCAGGAGTTCGTCGGATACGCTGTATACCCAAGGGCTTCATACTTTAACCATTCTTGTGACCCAAACATTACCAAAAGCCGCGTTAAGAGCTCGATGGTCTTTACTTTGAACAGAGACGTGCCGAAAGGAGCCCAACTGTGCATATCCTACTCCGGATTGCCTGATCAAAAGGTGAGTGAACGTCGTCAAATTTTAAAGGAAAACTGGTTTTTTGACTGTCTGTGCAGCAAGTGCCAATCAGAGCTGTAGACGGTCCATAAGAGCTTCTTCCAGTGCTGATGTGCTCACACTCAGGCTAGAAGAAGCTTCACTACCCGAATTGCTGCCATTCCTACGACCATCTTTATCATCACCTGCTCGGTTTCTGGGGCGGTTCAATATCTTGGATGTATGTAACTGTTGTAAAGTCTTAATAGTCGTCTCCTCCGCAGTATCAGACATTTTGTTCCTCGCTGGGCCCTGGCTTTCTATGCCGCTCTCTGTCAGAGTATGAGCACCATTAGCAGACTCAAATTGTTGAACGCTGGTCTGTCTACTGCCACTTTCCCCATCGCTTGTCATCATCTTGCGCTCGATCTGCTGTTCCAGTAACTTCAGATGCATTGCAAAGAGCTTGTAACTTCGCTTCTTCAAAAAGTAATCTGGGGCTTCCAACGTTTTGGACAGTAACATCCAGTCTATCTGATCTTGGTAATTGTCCAGTTTTGATACTATGGCCCAAAGATGTTTCTCCTTCTCTACATTCCACTCGAAGGGGGGCGGATCAACAAACCCGGCAGGCCTATTTCCCTTGACTCTCACATACACAACTGTATTTGTATTATTCATTCTAGCTAATTGAAACGGCTAATTGCCAGAATTTGGCGATGTTATCATCTTGGTCTGTAGCCTCATTAAGCTGACAATCTATTCAGGGTATCTTGTGAGAAGCGATGAATAACTACACACATAAAGAGCAACGAAAAGAGGCTTAAGTTGCAGGTCTGAAAGATCCAACGTAGTCACTGGTTGTACTAAAGGGTCCTTCGATTGTTTTGTCAAAGAAAACCCTGGTTTTGGAGATGACGAGAAATGTCGGCGGATGAAACTATTACTTCTGAGTTGAACTCTACAATCAACCCTGAATTAATTCATATTCAACTAAATGATTATGATTTTTACCTTACCAGGCCTACTAGGCTGGATACACATCATGGGAAGAGTCTGCCAATGAACGGATATCTGAGAGTACCGGTTATAAGGGTTTATGGTAACTTACCTACGGGCCATCAAGTTTTATGTCACATACATGGTGTGTTTCCGTACATCTTTATACCATATGATGGGCAAGAGTCTGATACCCCTGCGACAATGAATCAGAAATGTGCGCAACTTCATAATGTGCTTGAGATTAAGTCACAGTTATCGATGATCAAAAAGAAAGACATTAAACAAGTTAAGCAGAAGATTTCTGGACTCAAGTACATAGCCAATGTTTCTGTGGTGAAGGGTGTGCCCTTTTATGGTTTCCATGTGGGTTGGTCGCTTTTTTACAAAGTATCGTTACTCGATCCAGGGTTCATAAACAGGCTCTCTGACTTGATAAGAGACGGAAAGATGTTCAGCAAGCCAACAGAAACTTTTGAATCGCAGCTCCCGTATCTTTTGCAGTTTTCGGCAGATTTCAACTTATTCGGATGTTCGTGGGTCGACCTCGACCAATGTTACTTTAGAAACCCTGTACTCAACACCGCCTTAGATTTGGATCAAATAATGCGTAACGAGGCGCTTGATGGATTCTTGGAACAGTTTAATCATGGAAAATCCAATGGCCTTCCAGAGAAAGAGTTTCCGCGGATGGGTAACGGTTTATTAGAGATTGATGTACTGCCGCAGTTTATTCGCAACGTTGATGATATACGTTTCAGAGATTTGCACCACGACTTCTGTGAGAAAATCGGAGACGCTTCTCATCTACTGGGTAAACCTTACGTTTCTTCAACTAAGAACATAATACGAGAGATTTCGGTGTTAAGACAAGCTCTTTCTCTTGATACATTCATGGCCTCCACAACCATACCGAGATTAGTCGACGATAATGTAAGATGGCAATCATCTGATGTTTTCAGAGGAAAATTTGAGAGAGTAGTCGCACAATTTGATACAACTAATTCTAACACTAACTTCAATGATTTTGTCCAGAATTGCAAAAACATTGACAGCGTAAGGACCGCAAGGGAAGCTCTCAATGAACTTTGGCCCGGTTGTCCGGACCTTCGATCGAAACCAGAAAGTGCAGAAGGTACTAATAATGTCGTTGACACAATGAACAATAACTACAATGTTGCTTTGTTTAGCGATGAGGAAAACGAAGAGCTTCTCAGCTTTCAAAGCGTTCGACAAGGACTTAGCCCGCAGAAAGATCGTGTGGAACACAATATTGACCATAATGCAGTGTCCAGGCCGGGAAATATGACAAGGTCGAGCGACCTAAAGATGACACAGGATATGGCAAGAAAGTATAGAAAACGGAGCTTGGTTGTAGTTACACCTTCAGATCCTAGAGGGCTCAAAAGAAACAAAAGTCGAAGCACCGGAATAAAATATTATCCAGACTCGTTTGTTTATAGAAAGCCCCCAATTAATTATGATGGCATTTCAAGCGATTTAGAATTATTAGGTTTTCCCAAGATTGACTATAACGATCCATTTTACAGCAATCCTCTGGACTTGAGGCAGAAACCTTATATTTATGCTGGGAAAAGGTTCGAAATTTTATCGCCCCATTTAAGCTGTCGAATCCCGGTACCATTCCGTGGGGAGCATATAGCGGAAGGAAAGGAGGTCAAAGGAAAGGTTTTCAATTCATGGAAATACCTGAAAAAGCCACCAAGCTTTACCCAGGTAAAGGATGATCTTTTGAGAAAAGTGAAAGCTCCTGCCATTTCGCAGCTCGAAAATCCTACTTCTAGGGGAGAAACCCTCTTCAGGGGGAATACCGATCAAGAGGCCAAGAAGCAAAGTTCTAAGAAGGTACAGGCAGGTCTAACGCATTTTAGTTTAGAGATACACGTACAAACGGAGGGGACGAAATTGCCAGATCCACAAAGAGACAAAGTGACGATTATATTTTGGCACCTTGAGAAAGATGCTTATCCATTTGACTTACCAGTCTCACCTATGGGTATTATGGTTCTCAAACCTATGGATGAAGACAAAGACTTCGAGGCAAGAATTCAGATGGCAGCAGGAAAAATACCAGTTGCATTTTATGAGGATGAATTTGATATGTTCGACGCTTTAGTTGACATCGTTCTGATTCTCGATCCCGACATATTGTCTGGTTTTGAAGTTCATTCTGCATCGTGGGGGTATGTTATCGAAAGATGTCGGCGAGCGCACAATTTCGAAATTGCAGACGAGTTATCTAGAGTTAACTCGAGTGTCAAGACAAAACTTAAAGATGCATGGGGCTATTCGCATGCATCATCCATCGTAATTTCTGGGAGGCATATCATCAATGTATGGAGAGCGGTGAAAGACGATTTAGCCTTAACAAAATATACCATTGAAAACATCGCGTATGTGCTCTTCCAGCGGCGGCTTCCACATTTTTCCTTCCAGTCGCTTTCTGAGTTGTGGCGTAACAATCATAATATATCAAGTGCTAAATCAGTCATAAGCTATTGGATTGATCGAGTGGAGTTAAACGTCAAACTGCTTCAAAAGCAGGAGTATATCCCCAGAGTGACGGAACTGTCTCGTCTAACAGGTATTGATTTTTACTCAGTTTATTATAGAGGCTCTCAATATAAGATAGAATCAATCCTAAGCAGATTATGCAAAGCTGAGAACTTCATTATGGTTTCCCCGAGTAAGAAGCAAGTTAAGCAGCAGAATGCTTTGGAATGCGTTCCATTAGTCATGGAACCAGAATCGGCATTTTACAAGAGTCCCTTGGTTGTTTTAGATTTTCAATCTCTATACCCTTCAATTATAATGGCCTACAATTACTGCTATTCGACCATGATTGGAAGGGTTTCCGAGCTAAAGACTGGTAGAAACGTTCTCGGGGCCAGTGAAGTGATACTGCCCGAGGGGTTGATAAAATTACTAGCTGACGACATTACTATCTCTCCCAATGGAATTGTTTTCGTCAAACCAACGGTCCGTAAATCGACTTTGGCAAAGATGCTGGAGGATATTTTGGATACCAGATTTATGGTTAAAAAGACAATGACTGATATCGGCAAAAGTAACGCCATGTTGAGACGTCTTTTGAACAGTAGACAGTTGGCCTTAAAACTGATAGCCAATGTGACATATGGCTATACGTCAGCATCATTTTCCGGTCGTATGCCTTGCTCTGATTTAGCTGACAGCGTCGTGCAAACTGGTAGAGAAACGCTTGAGAAGGCCATAGATTTTATCGAAGATAATGGAGATTGGGGTGCTAAAGTTGTTTACGGTGACACAGATAGCTTATTCGTTTATTTGCCTGGCAAATCAAGAGAAGAAGCTTTCAATATCGGGAAGTCAATCGCACTGGAGGTGACAAGGCGGAATCCTGGACCTATTGAGCTCAAATTCGAGAAGGTCTATCATCCGAGCTTACTGGTCAGTAAAAAAAGATACGTTGGCTACATGTACGATAAGAACGCTAAGCAGAAGCCAATTTTCGATGCCAAAGGGATTGAAACTGTACGTCGAGATGGTCATCGGGCCCAGCAAAAAATTGTGGAGAAATCAATACGGACCCTTTTCGAGACGCAGGATCTATCTCTTGTTAAGCATTTGGTTCAAACGGAGTTCACCAAAATTCGATTAGGCACAGTCTCTGTTCAGGATTTTTGTTTCTCGAAGGTTGTAAGGTTGGGTGCCTACAAAAGTGAACAAACCGCACCACCTGGAGCTGTGGTGGCCAAACGGATGATGGAAGAAGATCATCGAGCTGTTCCACAATATAAAGAACGGGTTCCCTATCTTGTGGTGAAAGGACCACCTAATCAACTGCTTCGTGATAGGTGCCTCTCACCCGAAGAATATATTGCAAACGATAGTCTGGAGCTCGATTCAGAATATTACATTAATAAGACGCTGGTACCTCCGCTCGAAAGATTGTTCAATATTTTGGGAATAAATGTGTCTGAGTGGGCCTTTGAACTGACAAGGCACAAAAATTTGATAAATAGCGTGGACGCAAAGAGCATAGACAGTAATCTTGCTTCTACTCAATGTATCAGATGCCGCGGGGAAATAATCAACTCGGATAGTTTGCTTTGCGAGAGATGTTTATCAGCCCGTTCCTCTACGGCCTCTCAGCTAATGGTGCGTAAGTGCTCAAACGAGTCTCGGATGAGAGCAATATCAGCAGTTTGCCGAACCTGTTGTTATCGTTATACTCACCATGCCAGTGAAACAGGCGACCGCATCAGCGACATGTGCGATTCATACGATTGCCCCGTATATTTTGGACGTATTAAAGCTAGAGGGGCAGCAAAGTCGAAAAGATACACACATTCAGCCGCTGCCTTGAAAGCTATTGATTATTGGTAGCACTTGGCTACTATGCACAGTTGACATAGATTATCGTTGCGAGAACGTATTGTCTTATATGGGCGGACGAGTTGTTTTTCTGATAAAACCAGAACTCCAACATTTTGCTATCCTAAGAAATTGCCCAACTACAGTTTTGGAGTCAAAGGCTATATGTTAGAGATCAGGTCTCTGATGAAGGGAATATCGCGGTATTTAAAGATTGTAACACTGAAGTGGCAATTAAATTGATTTGATTTTATTTGACCTTTTCAAGAGGGCATAAAGACAAACAGGAACTGCAGATTCAATTGACAGGCTGGACCGGCATTGAATTCTGGGTTTTATCTTAGGTTTTTTTTTTTTTGGCAAGCTTCTTTCATGATGGGCTTTTTTTCGCCTAGACGACGTCAAAAATTTTAGCATCTCATCGCATCTCAAAGCACCTCATCGCACTGGGGCTAGACATATCACCGGATCTGCAAGTCCCTCCAGCGACACTATCCATTGATTTATCCTATCTGAGCAGATGCCTTTATCAAAATCTTTGTCGAAAATACAAAAGAATCTCAAGTCTGGTGGGAAGAAACCCACTGTGCACCCAAGAGGTCGTAAATTTCAACAGTTAAACAGAGGAACCTTACGTGAGAATAAAATAGCAGCCAAAAAGAAGGCATACAATGAGCGCAGATCCAATGAGCTAGCGCGAGTGAAATTTATCCAGGATGTCATCAATTCGGAATCATTCAAAGACAAGAAGACTTTCGATAACAGTGAGGTTGCTGTATTCATTCAACAGTTCATTTCTCGGGATGATGAAGAACTAGCAGAGCTGCAGAAGAAAAGGAGGCAGAATAGGCCCCCCTCTAATAAGCAATTAATCTTGCAGCAGAAGAAGGACTCAGAAGTGGAAGAATTTGCAAAGGGCTTCTTGTGCCCTGATCTAACAGATGAAAAAAACGTTCTTCTTTTGAGGAAGTGGAATCAGACCTTTGGTTTGATGAGCTCCCTTCAAATGGTTAGAATAAACCCTAATGGTGAGCGGGTCGCGGGCGGGAATGCGAAGCCGGCTTCTGAAAGTGTGGATGTGCAAATGGAATGAG
The DNA here is from genome assembly GCA_003705175.3 of Torulaspora franciscae. Lineage (NCBI taxonomy): Eukaryota > Fungi > Ascomycota > Saccharomycetes > Saccharomycetales > Saccharomycetaceae > Torulaspora > Torulaspora franciscae. The sequence continues at coordinate 1,124,128 of PPHX03000001.1, forward strand.
AAATTTCAGAGCCCTTAGTCTGAGACCGAAGAGTCTTGAGGGTCAATCACGAAATTTTTCTTGGATTTCAGCTCGTAGGAGCCATAAAGAGTGGCGATAATGAATGAAGTCCAAAGCCAAGTACTCTTTTTGTGAGATACAGTGGTTTCCGAGAGGTTACTTTCAGCCGGGACCACTCTTTGGAAAACAAGACTTTGAGATTGGTCGTACAGGTCACCAACCAACTTCCATCCCTCGCTTTCAAATTGATTCACCACGCCGAGGGTTTCTTCTGGAGCACTGCCAGAACTGTTTATTATACCAAACAGGTCTTTGTAATTTATATTAAACAGGCTATTGTCATCAGACAAAGGAACGATCCGTTTTGTCTTGGTCGTCAACTCGTAAACTAGCAATTCCTTTTGCTTATTGGCGGCAAAGTTTTGAGGAAGGGAAGCTGCGGTTGAAGAGTCAAGAGATAGTAGTCTTGTAATGAAATTCTTTTTGACTCCTCTATCATCGGGTGTCGTGAACAGAATCTGGCCGGCTGAGAGACCTAAAGGTCCCTGAAAGTTATGTTCCCAGTTGTACTTTTTGGCCTGTTCCCAGGCATATTTCCTCCGTTTTGAGCCTTGCTCTTCGATCCTGTGTAAATAATTCTTGAGGGACTTCACATCGATCTCCTGAGGTTGATCATATCGTGCTTCTAATGTGCCTTTTTTGTCGATTGGAGGTCCATGATAGGGGAATATAATAGCTGAGTTGGATGATTCTTGATGACTTTCTGCGCTCTGAAGCTTATTCAGTACTTTCTGAATGGAATCTTTCTTTTGAGGACTGATTTTCAGCAATTGCTGCTGCTTCTTTGAACTAGACAGCGTATTCTGCCTACCAAATTTTTTAGGAACCACTACGTTACCTAAATCACTTTGTGTAGCCGTTTCTATTGCCCTCCATAAGCTGTGCTCATCGATTCGGTGTTGCATTATTAGTCCACATAGTTCTTTCGTTGACACATTTCTCTCCGAATTCAGCGTCTGAATTGCCCTAAAAGCTGGTGAATGCTCCGCCGGAGAGTAGTCCTTTTCAATCGATTTTAGCAAACACTTCTTGAATAGTTTAAGGGCTTGCTTCTTTGGAGTGTTCGGGTCAAACACTGGCGTCCAACCGAGATCATTTCTTCGAACATTGGCATAGTTACGTGTCACTAGACATACGGAGCCCGAATGCCACCTATAGGTAACACTTTTCAGCATTATCGCCTCATTGAAGGTTCTATCTTGATTGTAAGAGCAGGATTATACAATAGATTTTTAGTAGCGATGAACAAAAAAGCCTTCGAGCAGCTAACCTAACACATAGCCTATAGACCAGCTTGATATTGTCAAGATGCCCCGGGATTTGACCACACTCGATAATGTTTATGAGAATAATCTTGGAACGTTGAAGAAGTTGACTGAATCAATTCTGCCTGTGAAATACCCAGATAGTTTCTTTGAAGAGTTGTTCCCTAAGGGCAAGAATGCAAAGAAGGACACTTTCTTTGCTCAATTGGGTTATTACAGTGAGATTGCAGTTGGTGGCGTAAAGGCCAAGCTTTTACCAAACAAGAAGGGCGAAGTTCTTCCTCAAGGTGTCTATATTGAGATTCTTGTTGTCTTACAGCATTACAGAGGTAAAGGTATAGGCACAAAATTGTTAAGTTACGTCGAAACAGAGTGTAAGAAGCATTTCCAACACGATATTTATGTCCACGTTGCAACTGACAATGAATATGCGATCAATTGGTACACGGGACACGGATTCTTCAAGGAAGGCGAGATCTTGAAAGATTATTATAAAGAGACTACAGGATCACCAGACTGTTTCATTCTAAGAAAACACCTCCCATAAATTGCAATACCATTCCTGGCTTGTATGGGGGATATATAGATATTTTATCAATGCATAGATAGTAATAATTACATATGAGACGCATCTATTCTTCACTCCTTTTCGTCGGTTGCGTCTTCTTCCACTTCCGTATCAGTATCGATATCGGTGTAATCACTATCCTCATCCTCTTCGTCGTCGTCGTCATTCTCTGATTCTTCAGATAGCTCACCGTCGGTTTCATCTTCGTCTTCATCTTCAATAGTTTTCTCACCTTTTTGGACTGGCATGTCACGTATCTGCATTGTCATAGTGAAATCCAAATCAGAGGTGAAGTAGTCTGTAGATTTGATAATAACCCTGAAAAAAGCGTCACCGGTCTCATCGGGGGCCGGTTGGCCTAGTGGGATTTTAATCGTTCCGATCGACCATTCCTCGGGCTTGAATGCTTCGTCGAGATCTTTAATTTGCCTTTTGTCAAAATCTTTGTTCAAATTCTGTAGCGAGAGCTTGTTTATGACTACTGGAGTTTGTATCAATTTACCATCCTTCTGTAAAGCCACTAGACAACATAAAGCATTACGTCTTTTAGTTGGAAAATATGGGGCATAAGAGTAAGGCATTAGAGGCTCAGATTCAAGAATGCTGAACGGATCTTTCTGAAATTCAAAGTCTTGTGGTTCCTCCAACATTGACTCAGGAAACTTCTCTGGGGGGATCATCTTATGCTTTGCTGAACGAACCAAAAGTTTTATCGAGATGTGTGGCGTGGATGATGGTGTTACTTGGGATTCCCCAGGAACTAAGAAATCTGCTCTAATTAACTTCAAATGAGGAATGTGAGAAGCCACTGTCAACGTCTGTTTCAACTTGTGTTCATCGGTAATTCCCAAAATCCTGCCAATTTCCTTATCCTCGTAGGTGAACAGTTTGCCCAAAGTGTATATGTCATCTACGGTTCCCTCCAAAAACTTCTTCCGGTCGACATTTGGTAGTTGCATAATTTGACGGTGTGGAGTATGAGGCACGGCCTGGACAATACACTTGAACGTCTCCAGTGTGGCATTTGCGATTTCGGTATTTCTAACACCGCATGCTAAGTCTAGCAGACCATGTAGCAGAGAGTGGCACTTACTGACAACTCTGAACTTCACATTTTCGTCCTTGATTCGAGATTCGCTGGACCTATTGATGTGGTCGTGGATCAATTCTTCAAAATCAGAAGCCGCTAGATCTGGAAAGAAAATCTTGAACTCTTCCGCATACGACAACCACTTAATAACTAAATCGACAGTAACAATTTCTGAGGGCTTAAAGTTTGCCAATCTGTCAACGAAGCGAGACGCTGTTTTCACATGAATGCCCTTCTTAGTGTACGACTGCGTCCTCGACCACCATTGAGTGACAAAGTATGGGAGGACGATACTCAACATGACCGCGTAGATGAGGATAACAACAGGAGACGCCGCATGGTCGACCAAAAAGCTCGGAAGAGCAATTCCGTGGCTCACCGTTTGGGGCCCGTCTGGGTGGCCGTAAGTCAAGTAATTCGCCTTTGTGATTTCGTCTGTCAGAGCCTCATAAGCTTTTGAAATTTGAACGTACATCTCTTCAATCCGGACCCTTTCTTCCCCAGACAGGTTCTTCGACAGTTTATCGGGATGGAACTTGACAGATAATTTTCTGTATGCGGACTTGATGTCCCTGTCAGAGGCGCTGGGCGAAACTCCAAGCAACGCATAAGGGTCAAAAAGCCCGGTCGCAGAAGCCACTATTGCATCATTTTCTCTTATCCTCTGCACCAGAAGTGCCACCAGAGCCCAGCCCACAACCAACACGCAATTCCGTTTGCTCCATATTCTCGATCTCCGGCTTTTTTCAAAGGCTCGACGGAAAGCTTTCACATCCTCGGTCACAAACTCATCGTTAACTTCTTGCAACACTTCTTGCACTTTCCTCTGCGCAGGATCTCCAGACTCTCCGGCATGCTCCTGTTTACCTAACATCCGGTACGCCTGCGAGATTGACAGAGGCACCAGAACCACAACCAGCATAGTTAGAACGAAAAACGGCCAGGTTTCGCTGCCTTCATCATACTCATAGCTCTGTGGCATATTTGCACGCTCCTATCGAGTCAATCAGCCTCTACAACTGTCCTACACACCTTCAAGAATGGCTATTTACCGTCAACTAGCTCTCATTTTGCCACGTTAGACTTAGCTAGTCCTGCTCGTTGTATGTGACCTACTTGCTCATCTCACCCATTGTGTGCCCTTTTGGACGGTTATGGGCCCAATCGATGGCCATGGCTGGTCTATCAGGTCAGATGAACTCCTAGAGCGTTCAAACGGCTTCTTTTAGCGACCTTTTAGTGATGATTTACGCTAGTGAGCGACCTAGACGTTACTATGAGATGAATTTTTCACTAATAAGCTGCAAAAAATATTAACGTTACTCAGAGCTGAACAGAGCATAGAGAACAGGAGCTGAGTATTCGAAAGGACCTCCTTTGGGCATCTGTTGGTGGTATCAGCTTACTGGGTGTCTAGGTGATGAACGGATTCCATAACGTGAACAGTATAAACGCTCTGGCTCAGCAGGAGTCCCGACAGAACAGGGTCAAAGTCGGGGTGAGAAATTGGCAGAATGGTTCGGTACAGGACGTTATGAACTTCCTGAGTCGTAATACCCGTATTGCTGTGACAGACGCGAATGTTGAGGGTCCATTGATCACCGGGTTTGTGCAGACTCGGGCCGATGCGGATGCTTTAATGCGTTGGAACGGTATTCGATTTGCAGGCCAGAATCTGAAGATTGAGATTTTGGACGACAGTAGTGGTGGGACGTCGAACACCATCATGCTGCTGAAAAACTTCCTGTATAGAAGGTACAACGCGCAGGCAAAGATGCTGGATTTGGGAAACCTGCACGCGGACCCCGATCTGGTGCAGAAGGGTTTATTCTCGTCTATCTCCACACAGTCCAAAATGTTTCCGGCCCTGATGAAACTGGCGTCCAAAGAGCCGCAGATGGTCGTTGAAAGTATCAACTTGTCTGATAACAATCTGAAGGACGTGTCGGGGATTACGACTTTGGCACAGAGCTTCCCGAATCTCAAGAACCTTTGTTTGGCCAATAATCAGATCGCCAGGTTTAGAAGTTTAGAGGTGTGGAAAAACAAGTTTAAGGACTTGAGGGAGTTGCTCATGACCAACAATCCCATCACGAATGATAAACTCTACAGGACAGAAATGCTAAGGCTTTTCCCAAAACTTGTCATTCTGGATAATGTAATTGTCAGAGACGAGCAGAAACTATCCAGCATATATTCGTTGCCGATGAAATTGCAACAATTTTTCTTCGAAACCAATGAACTGGGTTCGTCATCGACAGATTTCGTTACAAACTTCCTAAACTGCTGGGACTCAGACCGAACACAACTTTTACCCTTATACACTCCTCAATCACAGTTTTCGATCTCGGTCGACTCTTCCATGCCCCCATCCTCGGTGACAGACTCGGACCAGAATCCTTCCTTCGGGTACTATTTGTCGTCATCAAGAAATATCAGCAAGGTTTCAAGCGAGAAGTCCATCCAACAGCGGTTATCTTTGGGGCAAGAAGCCATAAATACCTCTTTCAGATCAATCCCACGGACAAAACACCATTTGCTGGACAGACCAAACGAGTACTCCATGCAAGTGGTCTCATATCCACAGGTAAATGGCTTCATAATAACACTTCACGGATTTTTTGAAGAGACAGAAAAGCCAGAGGTGGATGCATTTAATAAGTCGAACGGATCGACAAGGCCTCGGCGGTTTAATCACGGCCATAATGCTTCGAACAATAGATTATCAAAGAAGTCTTTCGATAGAACTTGGGTCATAGTCCCCACCGGCAATGGCGTCGTAATAGCTTCGGATTTGCTAGCGATCAGGCCGTTCACAAGCGCTGCATGGGTCATCGAGGCTCAACCGCCCGTCTCAAGTACTCCATCTATCCCAGGAGCAGCCACAGGAATGAGCGCTCCAAGACAAGTACCAGGAAACATAGGTGGTACCGGATCGCCTATAGGTGCGCCAGCTAACTTCCAAGCCGGAAATCCGCTCGCAACTCCTGTCATACAACCCAATAATCCAGCAGTGCCATTGAATGGCGGAGCATTACCCCAGTTGGCTCCGACTCTCCAGCTTCCCCCAGGTGTTCAGTCTAGCTTAAACGCTGTTCAGCTGGAGCTACTAAATAAGTTACATTTGGAGACTAAGCTGAACGCCGAGTATACTTACATGCTAGCGGAGCAGAGCGGGTGGAACTACGATGTTGCCATCAAAGGTTTTCAGAGCAGCCTGAACAATCTACCAAGAGAGGCCTTCATACAATGAGCCATTCGCACGCATTCGACTTTAAATAACGCTTGTTAATATGTTGGTTTACTCATTTTAAATCGAAAGTAACTCAGGCTCACATAAGAAGCTCTGCTGTCTCAAAGACTTTGTTTTAATCGTGAACTTCAACGCTTGATCTGCTGTTTGTGTCGCCTGGCGCCAGTTAAAAAAATACACCAAATGTCAGTAATTTGATCAGATAATGATTAAGAGTATAGTGAAATCAACGACAGGTTACTTATAATAACATCTAACAATCCCTAATATTATTTTTTTGAATTATGAGGGCTCCTCCTCCTCCCAGAAGATCAAAGTCCAGGCTTGCAGCATATTGCGTCGTTCGACTGCGACAATTATTAAGCTGCTACAGACTGCGAAAGCGCTGGCACTTGCATAAGCTTCACAAAATTCACAGAAGAGAAGGTGTTGCGTTCAGTCCCATCTCTGGAATTCGTGCGGAAGATATGATGAATTTACCGTCGTCTTTGCATCTTCGGAGAAATAGAAAGAAACCATTACTTATTGCTCAGTTCCCCAAAGGATGCTCGAAATCTCCAAGGGTCCGTGTTTTGCAAAAGAACAGGTTATCTAAGCTGATGATTAGTAAGAGGAAATACAAGCTAAAATCATTTAACATTGATGCGGCACGGCGACTAACAGTACGGGAAGATGTTACTCATCCATGTGCAAATACTGTAGGCTCAATCAAAAAGATGACATCAAAGAATGCCGATGTTAGAGTAATATACCATGAAGCAAATGTAATCAAGTGTTCCAATATTTTTTACCCTTTAAGTGCCGATCTGCAATCGCCAGAGCTGTTAGAGTTTGCGCCAAACAGATCAATTCGAATCAAAGACTATCCGTCGCTGAAAAGAGGTGCCCCATCAGCTTTACACGTTATAGAAAATGGCCTAAAATCCGAAGCACAGGCTCCGTCAGTTAAGAGTGTGCCTCCTATAGCCGTACAGCTGGAAGAGTCCAATGCATCGACATCCAAGTACATCAGTGTCAAACGTAAGAGGCAACCGCCCATCAAAAGAAAGATTAAAGTAAGTCAATTTTTTGGAACGTCAATTATATCGTACTCAAGGTTGGTTGCGATCGAAGACTCACAAGCTGATAAGAACACCTTACCTCGTTTCTATCCGATGGAATATAGTAAAGAACTTATGCAAAAAGAACTGACTAAATTTAAATAATTTATTAAGAAACGACGTCGTTAACGCCTGGTTCGGGAACCAAGGTTCCAACACAGGGATACTTCTTTTCGAAGTGTTCGGCCCACCCGTCCAAGACTTCCAGCTGGTCAGGCTTCAAGTCTCGCAGATCATCAATCGGCTGATCCCAGTCCCTCACGCTATCAAGTTCAAAAGAGTTCAGAGCCAGCCCTCTAGAGGCATCGTGCCCTGCAAAATTGGAGTATGGCCCACTTGGACCATAGAATTGTCTTCCACTAGTGCAATCGTATACCTTACCCTTCACTGCGAGAAATATCTTTTCGTCATCATGACCGTTAAACTTGTACAGGGTACGTGGATAAAACTTGCCCTCTACAACGGGCTCAGTTACTTGGTCTGATGAATTGATATCTGAATTGGAACTAATGGATAGCCCAGTAGGGTCCTCCGAGGTTTTGTAACCACCAAATAAAAGGTTCTTGATGAAAGACATTATGTGAATAATTTAATCTTAAAGGTAAGCGTATTTGCCTTGTTCAGTAGGCCTAAATAAAGACTATGAGCTTGAACTCGAGTTATGAATAGGGTGTTGCGCACCTCATCACTTGAGGGTTCAGCCCTACAATGCTTGTTGGATGTGTGGTTAAACGATAGTCTGAGAACATCACGTGTATATCATAGTTACTGAACACTTATCATCTATAAACCACTACAAAGGCTGTTGATGGACCGTCTGAGCCTTATGTACCCCTTTATCATCTTAGGATTTGATATTCCATTGCTTGGGTGAAATCCAAGACGTTGATGTGCTTTTTCGTATCAGTTTCCCACATCTGTAGTCTCTTCCAGAAAAATAGTTGCGGAATATTCGAGGGCCTTGGCGACCAAGGTCAGCTCGTCTTGTGCCCACTGCCAGTTTTCTTCATTTATCGCATCTCTGACACCAGGAAAACTCCAATATTCGTCTCCGTCTTTCGGGGTCCAAACCGTAGGGCCGAGCAGTACGTTTTTGTAGTAGGACCTACCTACTAGGCCGTCCGGATAACATTGTCGCCTGCCAATGTTTGACAGCTTCTTGTTCCACGTCCATCTATGCACTGAGATGAGAGAGGGTTCCATTCCCTCCTCGCGAGAGAAGACGATATTCTGCCAGCCCTTGTGCCACGCGGCCCATTCCTCGCCGATGTTCTTCCATGTTACCAGACTATCGATAACGCCTCGATAATCCAGTTGGCTGCCCCATTTGTTTTTCAACACATCCAGGAGCTGGCTCATGTATTGCACGTATCCGCTAACATCGTATGGGATGAATGGCTTATCAGCAAGCTTCAGTGCAGATTGGAAGGCGAACATGAGTAGATCAGATAAAGCTTCACGCTTGTCGCCGTCTTCTGATAAAGTATCTATAGCTTCAAATGTGTCTTGGGAAGTTCCTAGCGGAGGAAGGAATCGCATCACTCTTGGAGAGGACAGCACTGAGACAGGAATACCGTTTGCCATGAATGGAGTCCAATCTCCATATTGTTTGACATGCTGCAAAGAAATGTCGAATCCCATACTGTCAACTTCATCTCTGAAGAACTGATGCAAAAGCGGATGTGCCTGAATGTCAAGTTTCTTGTCATCCAGATCGAAGCCTAGCTGGCTGATATCTATCACCGAGTAAACTTCGTCTTTTAACTTTGCCAATGATTGCTTTACAAGCTCAGCAGATCCCAAATAGTTGAACTCCGTGCCACCATATGAAATAAGGTAGATGTTTCTCAAAGGTTTCCAGTCATATTTGTATTTGAGTTCCTGGAACATTTGAAGCAGAGAAAGGAGCATAGCAGTACCAAACGCTGGGTAAGTGGCCCCGTTATTGGGGCTGGTTCTCGATGCAGCAATGATAATTGCTTTATCGTTTTGTTCCCTTCCACTGATCTTTCCCAATACATCATGAACGGGATGCCCTTTTCTAACTGCCATTTCCACTTTAAGATCGATCAATACATCTCCTAACTTTCCGCTAGCCCTATCTTCGAACTGCACACCCTCGTCGGAAAGTAACGAAAGTAACTCTGATGCCTGATTCCATGACAAGGGCATCGTTGCGATTTTGGGAATGCTTTTTGAGTCTTCGGCAGAGAAATGAACGTTGAGAGATTCAGACAGCCCTGGATTTAAGGCGTCTCCAACCCAATACTGCGGAATGCCAACTGACCTCTGCTGGACAACATTGTTGTCTTTATATGAATCTGTGATGAAAAGAATACCTTTAGCCCCGTATTTTTCTGCTACTAGTACCTGTTCGCTGACAAGTTCTCCGTAATGGATCAGCAAAACGTAATCACCGGTCAATAGATCCTGTTCTTTCAGTCGCTGTAAATCATCAGTGGTGCCCATATTCCCATAAATTAAAGAGCTTTTGCTCAGAGTTCCGCTGACGCCTGAAGGATTGAAATTATCAGCTGTCACTTTTATTTCAACCTCCTGGTCTCCTTTGAAGGCCTTCAAGTACATCTGCTCAGGATACGTTGCGTATGTTAAGTATTCGTTCTCTCTAACGACTCGTAGTTTATTGTTATTCATCGATTCCATAACAAAATGTCTTATAGCAGAGTCGCCCTTCGTTCCAGACATGTGAGGCATACTGCTCAAATACTCCCAGTCGCGTTCGAACTTGGAAAGGTCAATGGAAGACCTGGCGTATTGCAAGAGCACTTCGTGGTCTGAAAACATACCCTTGTACCCAGAAGCTCTCTCGCTAGGTATAAATCCGCTCGAGAGCACCAAATAAGTGACGGTGGACATGGCAAATATGTAGAAAAATCGCCGAAGAATTAAAGGGTTACCAATCTTGTTAAGATAGTGATCAATCTTATCGGATGCCATGCTTAATAGTTGGGCTAGAGGGTCCATTATCCTCTCTCTTACCGGTTCTACTACATTGTCACTAAACCGATCTCTGAAACGACGAATTTTGCTAACTAAACGTTCGTTATTCTGAGCTTCTTCGATTAACATGGGTTCTACAGATCTCTCATGGCTAATGTAACCTTCCTCGTCCATATCATTCGCATATTCCGGTGGTTCTGGTGGCAGGTTTTCGCCATCATATTCCGCAGGAGTGCCCTCTTCAACGTTCGGCACTCTATCGTATCCACTTCTCGTTCCAAGTATCCTCATTATAGCTATTTAGCTGATCCCAGAAGATCCCCGTTCTACCTCTGGGTTGTAGTCTTAAGTTTACTGCCTTCTACTGCGCCTTGAAATATTATAGCTTATAAGCTATTGAACTAACAATAGACCGGGCATCACCTGGCAACAAGATAACATAAAGAGTACAAAGGTGATTGCACATCGGGTTAACGACCTAACCATCAAGTCAAGATGGGTTACAACATAGCGTATGCGAATAAGTTCCAGAAAGTTACTTGTTCAGATGTTCTTTTACTAACAGATTTACTTCCTGGGTTGTAACAGAATGGCGTGCGATTTCTTTTATCCGCAGCTTGGTGGCGTTGAGCTTCATATATACCATTTATCCCAGAGTTTGATACGGTTGGGGCATTCAGTTGTGGTAATTACGCATGCATACGGCGATAGAGTGGGCGTACGACATTTGACCAACGGTTTGAAGGTATACCATGTTCCATACTTTGTTCTGCATAGAGAGACTACTTTTCCCAATGTCTTTGGTACTTTTCCCATAATTAGAAATATTCTGATTCGTGAACAGATTCAAATTGTACATTCTCATGGTAGTGCTTCTACTTTCTCATTGGAGTCTATCTTTCACGCGAACACAATGGGTCTTAAAACTGTCTTTACAGACCATTCATTATATGGGTTTTCCAATATTACTGCAATTTTAGTCAATAAGCTGTTGACTTTTACATTGACGAACACTGATAAAGTTATTTGCGTCTCAAACATCTGCAAGGATAACATGATTGTTAGAACCGACATTTCGCCAGACCGAATTTCAGTGATACCTAATGCCGTGGTTAGCGAAGATTTCAAACCTGTTGAGAAGAAAAAGTCCTACGATGGCGCCATTACTATAGTGGTAATCAGCAGGCTCTATCCAAATAAGGGCGTTGATTTACTTATACGGCTAGTGCCCAGGATATGTTCTGCGCACGAAGATGTTAAGTTTGTTATAGCCGGAGATGGGCCCAAGTACGTTGAGTTGCAACAGATGATTGAGGCATGTAGATTACAAGAGAGAGTACAGTTGATGGGATCCGTGCCACACGAAAAGGTGAGAGATGTGATGTGCCAGGGTGAGATTTATCTTCACCCAAGCTTAACTGAGGCTTTCGGAACCGTGCTGGTGGAAGCAGCGTCCTGTGGTTTGCTCATAGTTTCCACCAACGTAGGTGGTATACCTGAAGTCTTGCCTGAAAGAATGACCGTACATGCGTCAAAGACATCAGTTTCAAGTCTGGTAGAAGCAACCGACAAGGCAATAAGCCTGATTAAATCTGGGGAAATAGATACAACTTCTTTTCATGATGAAGTATCGTCTATGTACAATTGGATGGACGTTGCCAAGAGAACCGAAAAGGTTTACCAAGATGTCTTCCGTGACGCATTGCCAATAGATAAGAATTGGGTACATATGGTAAAGCGGTTTTACCGAAGAGATGGCAGCTGGGCTAGGCATCTGTACGTTTTATGTGCTATAGTGGAGTCTATCATTTACCTCGTACTGGAGTGGATCTATCCTAAAGAAGATATTGATTTGGCTCCCAAGTGGCCCTCACCTAAGGAATTTCTATAAGAAAAGAAATCCTGACTTCACAAAACTGACCCACGAGCCCATGAGCCGTCAGGCACAACGTTCATGACCAAACGGCGGTGCACATGAACTTGAGGTGAGCATATGCCGACAGGACGTAATATGAAGGTAATTTAGATACTTTCGATCAGTGTAAACTCATTTATTAACCTCGAAGTAATTACTGCGGTTGCGAGGCAATTCACCCGAGTCTTTAGTTTCGAAGAAACTTCCTCCAGCCACCTTGCTTGTTTGGCCTGTATTCAGTTGCGATATCAATCGGTCCAGTGTAATCACGCCGACACTTCAATCTCTTGAACATCCACTCCTTATTCATACTCACTTCCATTTGATTGAAAAGCTTGGAAAAACTTTGGGCTTGGCGGGTGCTCACGGTAGAAGTATAGGAGAATTTACCCTGGAAATCGTTCATTTGACGTCTATTGAAGACTTGACAGGTTGCAGTTCACAAAGGGACGTCTGCATCAAATATCGAGCGTGAACTTTGAACAGTCTTAACACACATCCGAGATTGGAATGCGTACTGTCACGTAACAAGCCCTCTCGCGGCTCTCAGAGAACAACGATACTTTCATTGCGCAACTTGGACCCTAACACTGGTCCCTTCATACCCACAGGTCATCGCTATTCAGTTTCAATTCTCAGGACATCAACTCTGTGGACTCATGAGCGACTTGATCTTCTCCACAATCTGTTTTTCATCGAAACACTGCTCCAAATCACTAAGTTGGCTCCGAAGCTCCGCTTCAATCTCGGCATATACACCCAGCATGCTTTTTTGCCCATCATTCTCCTTCCTCAGTTCGTTTATTTCCCTTGTAAGCTTGGCATTTTGCTCCTCCAGCATCTGCAGTCGTTTCCGTTCTTCCTGAGAGCTGAGAACGCTTAGTTTTGTCATCTTTCCTTGAAGGCTAATTATCTCCGCCTTAAGCGATGAATTCTCCCGCTGGACAGTGTTCATCGTTTCCGGTAAATCAGACCCCACCTTTCCTTGTCCCGACAAATCCCATTTCAGATGCCGTTGTTTGATCTTCCGCTCAAGGGCTTCGACCACTTTGAGTAACTTGCGGTTCTCGTCGACCAGTGCTCCTGCATCGTCAATCTTGCGTATGTCTTCTAGTTGCGCAAAGATGCCGTAATTTCCTTGATTGTGCTGCAGATCAAAGTACCTTTTCCCTTGGACACTCCCATCGTTGAATCCCACGCCATCTTCAAGTTCAACCCCATACCACCACCCTTCGCAGAATTCTGTCACTCCAGCGTACCGGACCACACCCAATCTGCCCTCTACCAGCACCCGATCGCCGATCAGTACCTCATCCATAGCATACCGGGCTGCTAAGGGGCACTTCCATTTCTTGTCTCTCTTTCACGGTAGTAAACAATCGCGAATCTTGTTGTTCAAGAAACACGTCAAGCCAAAGTTCACAGTATATATCAGTCAAACAAAAGACTGAAAGAGCCCACTGGATTCCACCAACACCATGAGTAGTCTTAGAAGAAAACCCAACAAGCCCGTTCCGTCGTTGGCTTCCCCCTCGGTTGACGTATCGCCTCTACAGGACCAGCTACTAGATGAACAGAAACAAGAGATCTACGAAGCATTCTCCCTCTTCGATATGAACAATGATGGGTACCTGGACTATCACGAACTGAAAGTTGCAATGCGTGCTCTAGGATTTGACCTACCCAAGCGGGAGATTCTAGACTTAATCGACCAGTATGACCGCGATGGTCGCCATTTGATGCAGTACGAAGATTTCTACCTTATTATGGGCGAGCGCATAGTAAATAGGGATCCCGTCGACGAGATACGCCGAGCATTCAAGCTCTTTGACGACGATCACACGGGCAAGATCAGTCTCAAAAACCTCAGGCGAGTAGCCAAGGAACTGGGAGAGAATCTTACTGATGAGGAACTACGGGCCATGATCGAAGAATTTGACCTCGACGGAGATGGCGAAATAAACGAGCAAGAGTTCATAGCTATCTGCACTGACAGCTAGCACTTTCTGCCTACAGAACGGGTCCAATGACCACCAATTGTACCATTAGTTTAGCTCTTTATAGCTGTATAAAGCTCAAAGATAGCGGTCACCCGTACTATGCAATTTTTCGAATATTTACTCTAAGAATTTGAAAAATCTGGCTACACTTAAGATGAGTTCAAGGCTAAGTAGTGTGGTTATTTGAGGCCAGAGATTGATTCAGCTGGGTGAGAGAAGATGTCTAGTGGTGGGTATCTGCACTTGACAAAAGTAGCGCGTGTAGCGTCCAGGATGAACAATGTTCCCAAGCATCTGGAGTCGCGGATGGATAAGATGGCACGGTTATCGACCCCAGAGTTTATGAGACCAGCTTTGCCTACGGTAAGGGAGGAGGAGAAGTTCCAAAGCGTGAAGGACTGGAAGTATCTACCGGGGGATCGTGTAGTGATAATGAGGGGCCCCAAGAAGGGCAATATATGCACTGTTAAACAGCACGACTTGCTGACCAACGGGTTTATCCTGGACGAGAATGGACCATCGACAAGTGTTCCGGTTCCCAAAAAGTTCTGGCTCGAGGGTCAGCGGAGCCACATGCTCCTGGTGCCCAGTGCAGTGAGGCAGGAGGATCTGCGGTTGGTTGCCGAGATCGACGATCCCGTAAATCCAGGACAGACGAAAACCGTGGCAGTGAAGGGCATTGAGTTCAAGGGAACGTACTATGATGAGGGATTCAAGAAGATGATGCCTTACAGGTCTGTAGTCGGCCAGAGCGACTTGGTGATTCCTTGGCCTAAGCCAGAACCAACAGAGGATGGTGACCTGGCTACCGAGCCGTCGTTGGCCAGGGAGCAGACGTTCTGGGTCGACTCGATAGTGAAGAATCCTGTTCCTAGGGATGCTCTACTGACTGTGCGTAATCCCCATTCCAAGTTCAGAAGGGGCACTCTGACAGCTCGTGATATCTCTAAGCTGGTAGCACCAAAGATGCCTCTATCTGAGACCAAGAAGGCATACCTAGCGGAGAGGAAAGAGCTGGCAAAGAGAGCAAAACCTCGTCTGACGGAGGAGGAAAAGGCTGCTATTGGACAAAAGATTTACGATCATTTGAAGGACCATTTATAGTGGATACTATAGTTTTTTCGTGTACATATTGAATAATCATCACTCTCATCATCAATTGCCAAGTGCAAGAGGGTTGAATGTCGTGGAAATTTGCACTAGAGCATTACATCAAGAGTCCAGGCGAATTCTCAAGTGACGAAGTGGTCTTCTTTGATGGTAAAGTGGTCATAATACGCGACAAGTTCGCCAAATCTGTATGCCATCTGTTAGTGCTTGTAAGGGATGCTCAGCTTACGAGGAAACACCCGACAATAGCTCTCACACTAGAGGTCAAAAAGGAGCTCGATTGCTACATCGATAAGGCACAAGACTACGCCTTTCGGTTCTTCACCGAGCGCCATGAGCTTCTGAAACCAGATCCCTTCTTTGAGGAGACTGATGAATTCTTGAACAAAGAGTCCTTCATAGATAAGTTTATTCAAGTAGGGGTGCACAGCGTGCCCTCTATGGCCAACATGCATATCCATGTGATGACTAAGGATCTGCACTCAGATCGACTCAAGAATAAGAAGCATTTCAACTCCTTCACCACTGGCTTCTTTGTACCCTGGGATAACTTACCTTTAGATCGAATTCCAGAACCTAGATCAACCGAAGAACTATGGCTCAAGAATGGTGATCTAGTGTGCCAGTACTGTAACAAGAATTTCAGCAATAAGTTTGCCAAGCTCAAACAACATCTGACACAAGAGTTCGACGAGCATTTCAAAGCTGTATAAGTAGACTTATATTAATATCACTATAGTTTTTGGTAATCTATAGTACCTTCCAGCTTCTTGACCTCTGCCACCTTTCTTACGGCTTTCATCAAATCTTCAGATATGATATGATCGCGATCGTCTCGGATGGCGAAGAATCCCGCTTCGGTAACACAGTTACGAATATCGGCACCATTAAAACCATCACTCATCTTGACTGCGGCCTCAAAATCGAAATCACCACTCTTTTTGACATGTGAAGTGTGGATCTTGAAAATCTCCAGTCTGCCCGCCTCGTTGGGCAACGGGATCTCAATCTTTCTATCCAGTCTACCGGGTCTCAATAGAGCTGGATCCAACGTATCAGGTCTATTTGTAGCCATGATAACCTTGGTCTGGCCCAAGTTGTCAAAACCGTCCATTTGTGTCAGCAACTCCATCAAGGTACGCTGGATTTCACGGTCTGCGGACGTACCTTCGCTAAACCTACGACCACCGATAGCATCAATTTCGTCCATGAATATGATACAAGGCTCATGCTCTTTGGCGTATGCGAACATTTCTCTGATGATACGGGCGGACTCACCGATGTATTTGTCAACGATACCGGATGCCGGTGAGAAGATGAAGTTAGCCCCGATGGTGGCCGCCACAGCCTTCGCCAACAGGGTCTTACCAGTACCGGGAGGACCGTACAGTAGAACACCTTTTGGTGGCTTGATCCCGACTCTCTGGAAAATCTCTGGGTTCTTTAGAGGCAATTCTATCACTTCTCTCAACTCTCTGATCTGCTCAGTCAACCCACCGATACCGTCGAATGATATATCACCTTGCTCGAAACTCGTCATATTGTACACGAGAGGGTCAGTCTCACGGGGTAAAATCCGCATGATTGTCAACGTGGTTATATCCAAAGTGACTCTAACGCCCTTTTTCAGTCTCGAACGATCCACAGAGTTTCTCACCCCCACAATATACCTGGGCCCCGACGAAGCCTTCACGATGTACTTTTCCTCCGACAGCTCCTTCATGACTTCACCAATCAACTGTCCGATGCTCTGTAGAGCCTTGATGTCGGTTTCCGTCTTGTCGTACGCTTTCTCCAGATCCCGTATGGTCTGACGGCGCTGTTTCAACTGATCATCGAACCTTCTGTGTTCCATCAACTTCTTCTTAAAATCATTCAAAGCCCTATTCCGGGCCTCCTGCTCAGGGTCTACCACAGGAGCAGGCTCTTCCTGCGCATTCTGCCGCTGTTGCTGTTGCTGTTCGCCATTATCGTTTTGCCGTCCATTCTGCTGTCCCTCGCTCTCAAAAGCACTCAACAAAGGGTCCCGCTCTTCACTCATCCTAGATCCGCTGGCAATTGATGACAGAACCACTACAGTCTCTTACTTCTGAACCTCCTCTGGGTGGCAAATAAGCTAAAAGTCCACCATTATAGGGCCCTTTTCCAGACCACTGGCGTGTAGGCCGGGTAACCTCGTTCTGCTGACCTCCCAATTAACTAGCTCGGTCTCATCTTACCATAACCTCGAGCTCTTCCCTTGCTTGATTCAGAGGATCTACAATCTATGAGACTCACTACGTGGATTTGTTGTTGTGCTTGTTGGCCTTTAAAGCTGCCTTTAGTTGATGAAGTTCTGACTAGCGAAGATCGGGTAAGAACACTGAAAATTGAAAAATTTGGCAGCTTACAGGCGAATTAATCATCTCATCGCTCTGGTAAAACGGTCAGATCGGGTCATTGAGGCTCTAAATTGCTGGAGTTTGAAGTTTGGTATGCAGGCTTTTATATTTTGTGGCGAAGGACTGGAGCTTGCGCCGTTTTCGCAGGCAGGTAGGGAACATGCAGGTACCGGAATGCCCAAGGCTTTATTGCCCGTTGGTAACCGTCCTATGATCGAGTACGTGCTGAACTGGTGTGATCAGGCTAACTTTAAGGAGATAACGGTGGTTGCCTCGAGCGAAGATGTTGATTTGATCCAGGAAGGTCTGCAGGACTTTATTTCGTTGAGGAACCAGCAGTTCGAGGTTCTGTCCAAGGCACTGGCTGCCTCTATGCATGCGCATCACTTGCAGGCACCAAGGCCTGTGAAGTTTATAGGTTCCAAAGCCTCCACCACTGCGGAGTGTTTTCAGAAGGAACTGCTGGAGCGTATAACGGGGGATTTTGTGTTGCTGCCTTGCGATTTTGTTACTGATATACCTCCTCAGATTCTCACAGAACAGTTCAGAAACCGGGACCCCAATAATATAGCGCTGGCTTTCTACTACAAAAACAGCCTTGAAATCGCAGACAAAAAACAGACAAACAAACAGGCGTTCACCGTTTACTCAGAGAACGAAGAATCGGATTTTCAGCCCGTTTTGCTGGACGTGTACCCCACGGAGGAAGTCTCCAAGTCCAAATTCCTGCGCATCAGGACTCATCTTCTATGGAAGTACCCCAATGCCACGGTGTCGACTAAATTGGTAAACTCCTCGATCTATTTCTGTACAAACGACCTGTGTCAACTACTATCTGTGAAAGACCAGGAGGAGAAGACCAAAAGTGACGGAGATGATGATGATGTCGCTCCAAAGCAGTTTGACGCAAACGTCATCAAGCCAAGCTATTTCAAGACCGAAAATGAGTTGATCAAAGACCCAATAAACGCCAATAAATCTCTGGGCAAGATGTTTAGAGATCTTGCCCGGCGCTCTTGGAAACACTCAAAGGACAGAGAAACCGTTGGTATGTTTATCTTGCCTGAGGTGGGGGTTTTCATCAGAGCTAACAACTTGGGTGCCTACACAGAAGCAAACCGTTTCCTACTAAGAATTAAGGCTCACACGTTGGCATCAAATACTCAAACGACAACAGCATCCGCTTCTGCCATTGGTGCAGATGCTGTCGTCGGACCGGGATGTACTATTTTGGAAAGAAGCAACATAAAACTCTCTGCCGTCGGGGCTGAATGTGTGATAGGCAACCGTTGTCGTATTGCAGGTTCCATTCTGCATCAGAATGTCACGATTGAAGACGAGGTTATATTAGAAAACGTCATCGTTGGTCCGAATGCTGTCATTAGGAAGAAGAGTAAACTAACAAACTGTTACGTTGAAGGCTCGTTTGTCGTCGAAGCAAAAAGTACTATAAAGGGTGAGACGCTAACGAAGATGTATTTCGATGTTGACGAAGAATACAGTGATAGCGAGGCTATCGATTCGGATGAGGATGAAGAGGGCGAATACCCTGAAGAATACTACGAAGAAGACGATGATGCATACGGCGATGATGATTTTTTCCAGCGTTAGAGCCTTTGGCAGACAAATTCAAGTAATTACATAGATAGTGTTACCATTGGTGAAGTTGCTCGACAAAAAGCTGAAAATGGAGTTCTAGTTGGTGTCAGTAAACACAAAAGACTATGAGTTGGATTATTATATGGCAAAATCCGAAATGATATGGAATATGATATTGATAGATGCCCGCAGCCGGTGTTTAAACACAAATATTTTCAAGTTGAATTGTCCTTAATTTTATCAATCCCCAATTATGATACGGTTCTAAATGGACTTTTAATCCTTATTTGTAGCTCTTCCTCCAAACGCAACAGATTATTTGATTGGACGTTTTCCCACAGCTCTTTTTCGTTATATACAAGGAGGCCATTTTACTCATTAAAAGTCTCTGCGTCTTCTCTATCTTGAGTCAACCAGTCCCAACGACCCTTTTTGTGCAAAATGGCTAAAATCAATACTGCGGGCAGATGCAATACACTCACAAGAAATGCCTTTCTGGCATAAACATTTGCCATGATCAGACCCTTATTCAATTTGGCCGTGTCTTTGGCAGAATTTTTAGAATAGTTCTGCTTCTGTTGCCAGTAAAACTTGAAGGCCCAAAATGACATCCAAGCATTTATTAGTCCAGAGTCGATTTGATAAAACCAATCTGTCACACCGAAATAAGAAAATCCAAAGCAAATGGGGAACATCAGTAGAGAATACCTAAGAGCAACTCGGGCATTTAGTAACGGGTTCTTCCATGCGGTCATGACGTATCCTGCATTTTTATATTCATTCTTTATGTTATGGCTTAGCGTGTTAAAATGTGGAAACTGCCATGCGTAGAGCAAACTTGCGACACACCAAGCGCCGGGATGTGTCAGAGGACTAGCCGCTGCCCATCCCATAAGCGGAGGTAAGGCTCCTACAACAGCACCGACCCATGTATTGATGATATGCTTTCTTTTGAGAGATGTGTAAATCCAAGCATAAAGAACTATATTCGCAGCACCGAGTAATGCCACCGTGGGGTTGACTCCAACATACAGAATTGAGGTACCCACGGTTCCTGCGATGGCAGCAAATTTGTAGGCCTGAACTGGTGTTACTAAACCTCTTACTACAGGCCTCGCTTGTGTTCTTATCATCTGTCTATCGAATTCTGGCTCTCTTCCCATATTGATTGCATTTGCAGATGCTGAGCACAGTGTGGTGCCTAGGGTCAAGCACAACAATTCACTAACGGATGCTGCATAGGGAGATATGGCGTAGGAGCAGATTGCACTTAACATCACTAGCATGGTTAGCCTTGGTTTACTGAGTTGCAAGTAAGGATCGATCAGCTGCTTCTTCAATGATATATCTTTCTTGCTCGCTTCAGCTTCCCTTTGAGCTTTCCTAAGTGAGCGATCTACTGGTTTCACGTTAAACGGGATAGCCTGATTAGCCTTCTCGGCTGATTCACTAACGTCGGTTGTGCATCTCAAAGCTTTGGCAGCTGTTTCGGTGATATCGTCACCACATTTCTTATGAGTTATATTCGGCGTAAATTCAATGGGAGCAGTGTTTAAATGATGATTTTGGACTATGCTTGTCGTTTTCAAACCCCGTACCCACGATATTCGTACGTTTATCAGTAATTTAGTCGGGCTCGTATGCTGAAGAGTCCTTGTTGTAAGACTCCTAGTCACCCTATGGTGATAAGAGGAAACGAAAGACATCTAAAGCCAGTCAATATGTGGCAGAACGGAGTACAATACGAGATCTCAGTACTATCAGGCTGACTCGATAGGTATCATGTACACTTTTTTAAAGGTTGAATACTAACAAAAAAATTCCATTAATACACGAAGCTTGTAGAACTGAAGAGCGATACTACAAAAAGATCTTCTTCTAAATGAATCGGCTATCTATTGGTTGGTTACGCACTAGCTACTCCATTTTCTTCCTCCTTGGCAGCTTTAGCTTCTTCCTCTACCTTGTCCTCCTCACGCTCCTTGGCTTTACGCTCTTGCAACTTCTTGTTCTGCATTTTGTTGTCAATTAGATCGTCGAATGCTATGATGGATCTGACCAAGTTTGCCACGTAAATTACCATAAGTTCGTCATTCGCCTTCACGGTCAATGCTTTTTGTAAATTGTTCGAGGAATTGACCACATCTGTGCTTTTCATGTTCATCTCGTCCTCGTTGGGGGATCCCAAGTTAGGTAGCAGGTTGAAGACGTCTTGCAACCTACCCAGGATGGTATGATTCACGGGCAGTTCCCCGCTGATGACTTTGTTCAAATAAGTTACAATATCCCTTAGCTTTCTCTGTAAGCCTTTGAGTGACTTCAACTGGTTGGTGAGCCTGATAGATAGACCGCCTGCTGCCTGATCGCGAACGTCCCGAAGCAAGTGTTCTACACCAATCTCTTCCGCTTCTTCGGCCTCTATCGTGCAGGGCAGATGGATAAAAGTCTTTTCTGTCGAAGTCCCATCGTCTTTTACCTCCTCGACAGCGACATATGCGTCTGTGGGCAGCCCCACGCCCTGCTGTTTCACGTCTACAATCAGCAGCAAGGGGTTTGTGCCTGTGTATTTCTTGAACAGATCGTTAATCTTCAGATCGGAGGCCTTCAGCTTCGGACCACTATGGTACCACCCGATAAGCTTCTCCTTGGCGTTGATTTTCTTGCACATCTCGTTCATGTTCTCGATGTAGTTGTGGTCCAAGAACCACACATCCGGGTTCTTCTCGTCTTCTTCGAAAGGCAATGCAAACGAGTTCGTCACTTGGAAGGACGACGTGGAAGCATCCCCCAGTATCACTCCCACGCATCTCTTGTTCTCCGGCGTGTTCGTCCGCTGATGGTGGTCCAAAACTGACAGCAAAACCAGCGGAGCAACCGTAACTTTCTCGTAACTGTTCGACATCTACCTCACAACTTAATTACAACTCTGAATAACCACTCTCGCCATCAATTGGACCTACCTTTAAGTGTACCAATTACTAGGAATCGCCACCGAACTTGAAGGCCTTTCTAGTGTAGTGTTACCCGATTTTTCACCATTATAAAGCTTGATAAACCTCGATGAGCTAGACCAGGCCGACGACAATTGGAGTCCTCTGGAGCGCTTTAAGATGCCTTTTGGTCAAATTGTCATTGGTCCCCCGGGATCAGGAAAGTCTACTTATTGTAATGGGTGTCATCAGTTCTTTAACGCGGTTGGAAGACATGTCCAGGTGGTCAACATGGATCCCGCAAACGATCGGCTGCCATATCCTTGTTCGGTCGACATTAGGGACTTTATCACGTTGGAAGAGGTAATGCAACAGCAACAGCTGGGTCCCAACGGTGGGCTGATGTATGCGGTCGAGTCGTTGGACCACTCGATCGATTTGTTCATATTGCAGATCAAGTCGCTGGTGCAGGAGGAAAAAGCGTACCTGGTGTTTGATTGTCCGGGGCAGGTTGAGCTGTTCACACACCATTCCTCGTTGTTCCACATTTTTAAGAGACTGGAGAAGGAGCTTTCGTTGAGGCTCTGCGTAGTCAATTTGACTGATTGTTACTATATTACCTCGCCTTCGCAGTACGTTTCGGTCGTGCTGTTGGCTCTACGTTCTATGCTGATGATGGATCTTCCGCAGATCAATGTTTTCTCCAAAATCGACCTGCTCAGCTCGTATGGTGAGTTGCCGTTCCGGCTCGACTTCTACACAGAAGTGCAGGATCTCGATTACCTGCAGCCGTACATTCAGAAAGAAAGCTCCGGCGTGCTAGCGAAGAAGTACGGGAGACTCACCGAGGCGATCAGCGAGATGGTCGCGGACTTCAACCTTGTATCCTTCGAAGTACTCTGCGTTGACGACAAGGAAAGTATGATCAATCTACAGAGCGTGGTTGACAAAGCCAACGGCTACATTTTCGGAGCTTCGGAGATCGGAGGCGACACCGTGTGGGCGGAAGCCACTCGTGAGGGCGCCATGCTGGCCAACTACGACATCCAGGATCGCTGGATCGATAACAAGGAAATGTACGACAAGATCGAGCTCGAACAACAACAAAAGCTGATGGAGGAAAAAAGACAACAGGAAAAGGAGGTCAATGTAGAAAACGAAGACGAGTGGGAGAGGGCCTTGAAGGAGTGGGAAGAGAAGCAGGGTGTTGACTATGTGAAATGAGCTGTCAGTAAGCTGTGTCACGTGATCGACGACCAGCCTTCCCAATTTCTGTGCATACGATTGACCAGCCATCGCAGATCAAGGAAAGAGCTCGGCTCAGGACTGATCTGGCTCCTGTATGACGTTCAGTTAAAGTGGGTAAAGTTTCTTGACGGCGGGTGCTTAATGTTGGTCAATTTTTGTGGCATTTTTCTGAGAAATTGCAGTATGCGTCGATATAAATTGGTCCGATTTGTGTCGATACTGCTCAAGTGTGTCGTAATTCTTTCCAGAAACCCTACAGGGTTTTTGCAACCAAATCAAAGATGCCCCGTAAATTTTTGGGAGAACGACTACAGTCGGGTGTGGATTTTGTGCGACCTCCCTCATGGACTTTAACTGCTGATGATCTGGATCATATTCCTTCTAACGGGTACGAAATTGATGAGCCTCCAGCGTATGGGATTGGCAGTAGGATATCGAGGAAATTTGGCGGCACGATCAGGTTGAAAAAAAGACTCGAATCTGTGCCTGAGCTTTTTCTGCACGATTTCAAGAAGCAACGATCAGGCAAGAGGCCGAGGAGGCCTTCGCTCCGAAGGATAGAACCTCCCAAATTTGCACTTCCTGCTGTGAGGGAGGAGGTTTCGAAGCCACTCCTGCGGGAGGACGAAATCGACAAAATCTTCGAATCAAATCAAACCGTTATGCCCATCATATTACGGCCCCAGCCATGTACTGTTTCAGTAAATGATAATGGATCAGTGAGCAGCAATGAAAAGCTGTACGACGAAATTATCTCAGCTTATGGCTCGACTGCTCACCAACAATTCCAGCCGCAGCTAAACTCCGAGATTGACCGTGTGCTGGAGCATATCAGTCACAAGCAGATAGAAAAGAAGCATATACCGGTGCTCAAACCGACGGTCTATGACCCTGAACTAACTCGGCTCCTAACACCACCAGAGCTTGATCTTCCGTCGCCTGTCATGCTGGAGAAAATGTCAAGTCCCGAATACACCGGTGCCAGTTCTTTGGACCGCTGGAGCTCTGGTGACGAATTTTCAGACCTTGGCAGCGCGCTTTTGAACAGTGACCAAGACCAGGCCGATGAAGAGTATGTTACGGCCTCTAATTCTCTACGCTTCAGCAGCAGTCCGCGAGTGGAGCGCGCAAGCCCAGAAACAAAGATTGACATCCAACCGGTGAAGCTCTACAGGACCAAGGTGCTTCCACGCGCTTTTGTCTTCGATGAAGATCAAGAATCAGGCTTGTCGGTCGAGAAGGAAACGCCCAAATCTCTTGAACTATTAGAAATAGAGGCCCTACGAATGAAGATAGATTCCGTCGACTTGGAAAGCTGCAGTAGCAGCATATACAGTGACAGATAAGGACTGAATGTGCGACATAATACATTCCGTCGTCGTCAATGGCTTTTATTGAACCTTCCATGAGATCTCGTCGTCCATTTCGATCATCCTTCACGTTGGCTTACTGTTCTGTTCTTAGGATACTGAGATGAACTTTTAGCCA
The DNA here is from genome assembly GCA_003705175.3 of Torulaspora franciscae. Taxonomy (NCBI): domain Eukaryota; kingdom Fungi; phylum Ascomycota; class Saccharomycetes; order Saccharomycetales; family Saccharomycetaceae; genus Torulaspora; species Torulaspora franciscae. The sequence goes on from PPHX03000001.1 coordinate 1,149,096, forward strand.
CTTAGCACAACAGTTCGACGCTTTTGAGTCAACTCACCGCTTTTAAGTCATGTCACCAACTCAATTGGAGATCAAAGTCAGGGCTCTCCAACGACTTGTTAAAGAGGAAAGTTACTATCAGCAGGAACTGAAGGACCGAACTGCCCATGTTGAGAAGTTGAAGAAAGACAAGGACGTCGATCCATATGACTTGAAAAAGCAAGAGGAGGTCCAGAAGGATACTGAAAAGCTGCTCCCAACAATGTACAAGAAAATTGCAGAATTTAAAGAAAACTTGCAGGATTTTGTTCAGACCTACCAAGGAAGTGAGGATCTACAGGACGCCCAATCGACAATAAAGAAAGCAGAGGAATTGCTCAAGGCCAACGGCAGGTAAGGTATTCGCGATTATCTGCTCTTTTGAAAGAGTTTCATTTAAGGGTTTTTCTTTGTCCAGGTGTGATCCGTTATCAGCACGCATACATTGTTGAAGCATATTAGCTTATAGTGAACTTCATACTACGCTAGTTTATCATCTATCTCGAGCACAGCAGTTTATAACAATTGAATCATACAAAGAAAAAATGAAAAATTCAATGGATTGTAGGATATAAAGTTTGACCCAAAGGAGTGGGGCAGTTTGGTAGTCCTGATTATCACGCCGGATGCTGCGTTTACTTTCAACCCCAAGGCTAGTTCGGTACTCGACTGATGTTCAGAAGGCCTTCCCAGTAGCGACAGATAGATGCGATGGCTTAAAGAAAACTTTATTGAACAATGACCTGCTCAAGAAATTGAGGTCCAAGTATGAGAGTAAAGAGTTCCAGGTGGTAAAAAACGGTTCCGATGGTTCTCCTGAACTGAATCTAGACGAATCCTTGCCAATGACTGTCTTTCCCAAGCAGGAGGTCTTTGCCGAGGTAATGAGCGATGATAAAATAAGTGCCTGGAGAAAGCCATTCGTCCAGTGGCTCCGCCTTGGGATTCGTATGACGAAGCACTACAGGGACGGCCTGCAAGATACGTACCGGGTAGCAAGAGACTCCAAGAATTTGATCAAGGAATGCAAGCTAGATTCAAAAACACCGATGGTGACACAATTGTACAAATTAATCGAGTTCAATGAAATTGCTTCTCGCCTGAAAAAAGAAGCAAATCCTTTGCCCTTGAGTAGAAAACAGTTTGTGATGTACCACAGGCGTAATCAAGTCTGGAAGTTGCCCACTTTTTTCGTAATAGCCCTGGTATTTGAAGAGTTCACGGCAGCTGTGTGCTATCTATTCCCTAAAATTGCACCTCATAACTGTCTCACTCCAGGCGCATACCACAAGGTTTGCCGTACGCATACGAACGATATGACATCTTGGAATACTTCGCAGTATCAATCGCCTTACACAATCCCGGAAAGCTCTCTCTTCCGCATATTAAAGCGTACTCCTGTGATTCAGACGCCTAAATGGAAGCTGAAGACATATGAACTATTGGGTATCAGACAGGCGCCATCAGAGACGTTGATGCGCATTCATCAATATCTATTCATTGATGATTGGTTTTTGCTTGAAAACATCATGAACAGTAGCACTAGTATGATCAGCCGAAAGGAATTAGTCAACTGCATATTTGAGAGACAGCTTTTCTCAGCAAGGGAGGATTTGTGCAAGATGGTCAACGAGGAAGAAGGAAGACAATTACTAATTTGGCGCTTATTCGTCTACTGGTCATTCAGGTTCAATGGCACAGTTACAGTTGGTGGAGATCAGCTCTTCTCTGAGAAATGGGGTGTTAACAACGTTGCAATATTAAACTACTCCGGCCTTGTCGGGAATAAGCAACTGGACTCAAAGCATCTATCAACCCTTTTACGAAATGGCCTGTAAATAAAGAAATTCTTGGTAAATAAAATCATTACATTGGTACATGGTGCGTCGAGAAGGCGATACTGCTTTAAACTTTGTAGGTTTCGAGGTGTGCATCCTCTTCTTTGACTAAAGTGTGATGGTGGCCTGGTACTCTAACGACCTGCTTCGTCCGAGTCATTGTACAGAACGGAATTTCGGTGAACCAATTGTCTTCGTACATGTCAGCCAAAGTTGCTCTCTTTTTAGGATCGATTTCAAGAATCCGGGACATGATAGGTCTGGAAGCGTGGGGCAACAAACGTAGCAAACGGTAAGGGCCATGTATCACTTTCTTGTGGTGGCTGGTTCCAGATTTATGGGATGCGACTGATTTTAGGTCATGCGTGGTGGAATTCACCTTGTCGGCGGCGCTCTTTTCCGTTTCTTTGGCGCCAGGCGTTCGTTCATCTACTTTTTCCCTTTTATGCTCATCACTTTCCGGTTCTGTGGCCCTTACCGTGTGGGAAACGTCTTGTTGTTCCGTTACTTGCTCGTTCACTCCATGATGATGAGCCTTTTCCTTTCCAGTCTCTTGCACCTCGACTTCTTTCCTGTCGTCACTATTTTCAGCTGGCGAACTTACTTTATCCGCTTCTTTAGAGTCATCGTGTTCTGCGGCCTTGCCCGATTCCTTTTCGTGAGCCTTAATGTGATGAGGTTTTTCGTGCTCACGCCTCTCTCTTCTTGCCTTCAATAACTCTTCGTGGTGCCTGGCAGATGCGATGTAGTCGTGCTCGCAGTCGTCTGGCATGCAGTACAATTTAAAGTTATCATCTGATTCTCTTGGAGCCTTCCAAGGGAATCTTTTCAACATCATACAACAGTAGATGATACCTATAGACCACACATCGACACATTGCGGATCATATCGTTTGGTGGAAGTAAGAACTTCGGGCGCAAGATAGGGGTCACTACCAACCACACCATGCGCCATGGTAACTTCTGTCTCCATGGGATACCTGAAGACGACAGCGCTCCCGAAATCGATTAGCTTCAAAATACCATCGGCGGTCATCACACAGTTGTCTAGTTTCAAATCCCTATGAGCTAAACCCATGGAATGAAGGTATTTGACACCTTCAGTCAACTGTCTTAGGCAGCAATTTATCTCACCACGAGACATCTTACCTGTCATGATGACCGCGAAGAAGTCGATCGGACAGTACTCCATAACCTCATAGTACTTGTTCTGTTGGGAATCTGAGAATATATCAAGAGTCTCAATGATATTAGGGTGACGTAGCGTGGATCCGATACAAAACTCAGCTGTACATTTCTTGGCATAATCCCTCACAGACTCATTTGGCTTCCTAGGTCGAAACTCCTTGACGGCGAATGTGGCTCCATCAGTAGGTCTCACGAGCACTTTGACTGATCCACCTGCTCCCGCTCCCAGAAGCTTCCCCATCTTACCATATTTCTGAGCCAGAATTGCGTCATCGTGGTATATGTTGACCTTGTTCGACAGCGAGAGTGTAGAATCAGAGCTGGGCGGTATAGCTGACTGCGTGTGCACATGGTGCTCGGCGCTGGGTTTTGCATGGTGATGGCCCCCGTGCGCCGGTGACCGGCCCTTCCGGTGTGCGCTAGGACGGAAGAACCGCTTCAGTTCAGCCATAGAGTGCGACGGCCTGGGCGAAGCTGTAGACGTCGAAGTCGCCTGCTCATGAGCAGGCGTAAAATGCGCTTGTAGCGAGTCAGATGACTTATCACTCTTCAAAGAATCATTACTCTGTCGACGGTTCATAAAATTTAAGATCGATCTCGAATTTCTGGGTAAACCAGAATCACCTTCATGGTGATGGAATGGATTTCTTGACAGCAGATTCGGCATCTTTACCTCTTATACTCTGACTCTTTACTGAAAACCAGTATGCCTGCTTATTCCTGGTACACTGAAACCGATCAAAAGCTAGTAAACAGGAAGCTGGTATATACCACTGCAATTGACCAATATGCCAGATTCCACGACCAACAGCAACTAATGGTTCGCCTGGCAACTAAGTGATCGACACCTCGAGCTGTAAGGTCCCGAGCCATTTAGCTTCAAACCACTCAAGGCCTTATGTGACCCGGACCGCGCGGCGCTATCATTTTCCTCCTACTAATATACTGCCCAATTGGCTCGAGCCCTCTGATAGTACCTGTTGTGTGTCGGATGAGTAGATTATGAGTTTAATGGCGGTACTTCTCCGCTACTGCCTTCGATAGAACGCTACAGCCCTTTCCGAGGGTCGATTCGGGATTCTTCGAGAAGCGGTAGTGTCCGCAGGAAGTCGGCACCCATTTCTGGATGGCATGCTACGAGCTGGTGTCCTCTGTGCGAGTCTTTGTATCTCTTCTTTTACGTTGTAAATTCTTTATTAATCTCGAACAAAGAAGATTTAAGAGTCATAGCGAGCTTATGAGAAAATTAGAGACATTTATGAAAAATATTCACAGATTATTGATTTATTGTATTCTACCAAAATCTATCTGTAATTTGTCGTAGAGTATTATGCGTGCTTCAGTAGTGGGTTCCAGTGGATTGAGTAGCTTGGTAAGATTGCGATGGCTACTTGGAAAACTCTAGAAATTGACATAACTATTTATGCATATCTCTCTCAACGCGGCGTCTTAGTGCGCAATTGGCCGGAGAAATTCTGTGGTTTTGTATTCAACTGTATTTTGAGCTGGCTCGTTCATTATTAGGTTCTAAGGTGGACTCGTTTGGTGTCCTCTACAATGGAGGATACAGTGGAGCGATCAGGTGGTTCTTAGTGTAGTATTGGAGAGTTTATAAGCGTATTTTATATAGGTGTCTCTAGGCAGGTCCAGCGGGAGTCTCAGCACCAAGGTCCGCATACTGGAATGTGAATGGCTCGTATGGCAAACCTTCGCCGACAAAGAACTTGGACATCGACTCGACCCAATGCAAACGTAGCGAGTGCAACATAGCAGAAGTACCCTCCATACCGACAAGGACGGCGCAGGTCAAGACAAACCACATGGCGAATAGGAAAGTGGTAGCGAAGACCCCGACAAACCCGGTGAAACCAAACGCAATTTGGATCGTCATAGTCCATAGAACGCTAGATAACTGCGCATGTGCTAGCGACAAAGCCCATAGACGTAGGTACGATGCAGTGTGAGAAACACAGTTCAAACAAAATTCGATGGTGTGAATCACCTGGTGGATCACGACATCGCCAAATTGCTCATCATGCGGATGTTCCTCGTCGTCTTCCTGTTCTTGGTCGTCCTCGGCCAGCTCGTCGTTGCCCAAAAGCTGTTCAACTTCAAGCTCGTCTTCAGTGGCAACGGGCTGGTGCTCCTTATGGGTGAGTTTGAAATGCAATGGCTTGATCAGCAACAAGCAAGGAACACACAGCAAAGCCATCAGTAGTAAAAACACTTGAACCTTGGCCTGGTGAGGATACAATTCGTCGTCGATCTTGCCAGGAGCTAAAAACATGTTGATTAACATGTTCAATAAGGCAGGAGCGGGCTTGCCATCCTTGGCCCAGTCCACGGCCCATTTATAGACGATGCACACCGACAAGTACCCAAAAATACCCTGCATGAATAACAGCCCAGGAATAAAGTTACCAATGATGTCAATCCATGAGTTGAAGAAGATGTGGTTGGCAAGGGAGAAGAAGTAAGAATAGGTCATGTGGATGAATCCCATTAGCACCGACAGCTTCATCTTGTAAGAATTGGCAAATAGAAGAGCATTATCCGTGCCATGCCATGCCCAGTCGAGACCGATGGGGTAAACACCAACTTGACGGGCTGTGATCTGCTCACCGACCTCCCAGTGTTCAGGCCATTTCCAACCAGATCTGAAAAGGGTCATTGACTTGGAGAAGATATCGTTGTATAGGAAACCAGTGTACATCGAAAAGAGACCCATCAATAACACAATATACCTACCCCCGTACAACATATCGAAGATTTCCCCTCTCTTCATCTTATCAAACTTGCTTTCATTCAGCACAAGAACAAGTGCGACCATAGCCATCAAAGCTCCGTGACCCAAGTCACCGAACATGATTGCGAACAGGAACGGGAAAGTCACGATAGTAGGTAAACCAGGGTTGATTTCCTGATATTGAGCAATACCATAACAGTCACATATAATTTGGAAGCCAGCAGTGAACTTGTTGGTCCTGTGAAACGTTGGTGGAGTCTTGTTGGTTTCAAGTACCTGAATAATCGAAGGAACATCGTTACCCAATTTCGCCGTCATCTGGCCCAATTTGCCCTGCAAAAGTAACAAGTGGTCGCGTGGAACCCAACCTTCTGCAATCAAGGTCTTTCTGTTCACATCAAAATTGAACTTGTTCAGCGTCTCATACACTGACTTCTCACGCGAGATTTCCTGATACCAGGTGTCAAGTTCCTTAGCAATGGCGTATAGTTCGCTATCCATCGTAGTCATCGTCGTCTCCAAAACCGTGTTTAAGTCGGTCAAGCTTTGGTTAGTCTGGCTTAATTGCGCAGATCTGGCCTCAGCTGACGACTCAACATCGTACAGCGTTGCATCCAAAGATTCGGCAATCTTTTGGATCCTCTTGAGGATCAAATCACCATGGGAGACAACAATAAACGCGTCCTTAGCCACTTTTTCCTTGGCTTTGGCGTCGTAAACGGGCTCGGACAACTCAACGTGTCTAAAGTAAAGGTTACCTCTGAGCACTCTCCACAAGATCTGCTCCAAGATGCCAACTTTTTGCCTCGAGATCACGCCTGTCACATAGTTGACTGAAGAAGGCAAAGCTGAGCCAGCATTTATTTCTTCATCGTCGATATCCGAAGCAGATCCGATTCCTCCCTTTATATCCCTGGAGAAAAACTGATCGCCGGACTTCAACACAAATCTGTACTGTTCTAGATCGCTTTTCTGCAATTGCAGCTGCTCCGAAGCTTCCTCCATCTGCACCAACCGGTTTTCAAGATACGTTGCATTCTGCACATGGTCGTCGATCTTACTGGACCCTGGAGCCAACTCCTCTTTTCCAATCTCTTCCGAGAAATCAACTTCCAGCAGGTTGATCTTGTGCTTAATCAAAAGCTTGTAGAAATAACGATACTGTCTCTCCACGTTATCTAACTTCCTAATATCATCAACGAAAGCCCTTTGAAAAGCACGCACTTTACTGTTCATATCCCGCAACTGAACTAATCCAAGCTGCCCCAGCGTGTACACAGTCTCCTTAGCGATTTCCTGGGGGATATACAGCTGGATGAGCGCCATGTCCGCAGAGCGGAAGATGGCCTCCTGCTTTTGCTGCATCTGAGTTTACTTCAAATTCTTTAGAGCAAATAAGCAACTGCTAATCTAATGAACCTACTCCTATCAACCCTATTGAAGGTTTTGGCTAGCTTAAATACTGTAAAAGTGGTGATGATTCTTAACATCCCTTCAGTGATTTGCAGCCATTAAACTATTTCGCACGTATAGTGCGACCCCATCTCTAGAAGGCTGAAAAATTCGTTCAACCATTGACCATGATTGAACAATTCCGAGGCCTTCAGAGCTAGTTCTAGTGGCTAGTAAAAGTCAATTCAAGTACTGGAGGCTCTCTAGGTTGCTCGGTTTCTATAACTTTTTTTTCTGGCTCAATTGGTTTATTTTTGACAAGTTATGTCGCTACCGTTCTTGACATCTGCGCCAGGTAAAGTAATCATCTTTGGTGAGCACTCGGCAGTTTATAATGAGCCAGCTGTGGCTGCTAGTGTTTCTTCGCTGAGAACGTATCTGTTGGTATCAAAACATGAGGACCAAAACGCAGTGGAGCTGGACTTTCCTGATATTCAGTTCAGGCACAAGTGGTCTCATGACGAGTTTGAGGAGATATTGGGCATGAGGGAAGCTTTGGACGAGGCTCGATCGAATACGAGGGAGCTTTCGAGCAAATTAGTGGCAGCATTGGAGATTTTGCACTCGGATCTGAAAAAATCGCTTTCGTACCATGCGGCGTTCTCCTTTTCCTACCTGTTCGTGTGTCTGTGTCCTGAGGTTAAGGGTGTAAGATTCTCTGTCAAGTCCACTCTACCTATTGGAGCTGGTCTTGGTTCCAGTGCGTCTCTCTCGGTCGCATTAGCTCTCGCAATGACCAGGCTTAGCGGAATCATTAAATGTAGCAAGGAAATCTCTGTTGAGGACAAGAAGCTGATAAACGAATGGTCATTTGTTTGTGAGAAATGTATACTCGGTACTCCGTCTGGAATTGATAATGCTGTGGCAACCTACGGCAACGCGGTGCTCTTCAAGAGAGAGATCGACGGCTCTACCAACTTCGAGTTTGTCGAGGATTTTCCACAGGTTCCAATGCTCTTGACGTATACTAAAATTCCACGTTCGACCAAGAGTCTTGTGTCAAATGTGAGGGACCTTGTCTCAAGGCAGCCCAGCATTGTCAAGCCCATTCTAGTGTCCATGGGACAGCTGGCACTCAGAGGCGCAAGCATACTGGACTCTCTTTGCGATGAAAACCACAAGGAGTTGGTTGAGTTGGTTAGAGTGAACCACGGTTTACTGGTAGCTCTTGGCGTTTCCCACCCTGGGTTGGAGATTATCCGCTCGTTAAGTGACACTTTGAACATTGGCTCGACCAAGCTTACCGGGGCCGGTGGTGGTGGTTGTGCTCTCACGATGCTGCACAAAGACGCTAAGGAATCTGCCATCAAGGAATTCAAAGAGAAATTGGAGACGCAGCATGGATACGCATTGTACGAGACTAGACTTGGCGGTATCGGTTGTAGCATCTTGCGTAACGAGGTTATCGGCAATGACGATCTTGAGCGCATTTACAAGATATTCAATGGTGATATGGATAAAAAGCATTTAGATGAGATTTTACTACCAGGACAGGGCCCCTTGCCTTGGATAACTTAAGTAGGCTTTTAGCCCAGAGTAATTAGTTTGATAGATTTTGTGTGAAAGTAACAATTTTGGATTTTTTATCTGAAATCTATAAATCTATCAATGACTATGAAAAAGCTGCCTTACATACCTCTGTTAAAGTAAACCATTTCGACTGGTCTACCATCTTTATCCTTCTTGTCTTGCAACTCGGGCTCCAGTTTGTTCAAATGGATGCCTTGTCTCTGTGGAAATAGAGCCAATGCAAAAGGCAAAGCAGTGAAGGCGGTAGCCGCAATGACACCAAGGCTGGCAACGGTTTGCACAGCAAGCGACCTACCCTTGAGAACTGATCTCTGCAATCTGACTAACACCAATGGGGGGACAACCATAACAGGTGTAGCATTAATCACCCTACTCAAGGCCGTTTCGCCGACGGCGATGACGGCGGCCTTCTTGGACTTGCCGACTTCTTCCCCATTCGAATCGTAGACGGAGATACCTTTGGTGATCTCGTTTCCTCTCATCAAGAACACGTTCACAATACCGGCACTCACAACGGCGGCAAATGGGACCAAACGACCTAGAATCAACTTGGTGTGAGGTTTCAAGTTCTTCAATCTAGGAACCAACTTGTTCAAACCGACAGCCACACCACAGGATGCACTCACGGCCACTGCGTAGTTTGTGATTAACTGTTTCGTAGACATGGGGTGCGATTTGTTCGCATTGGCAGAGTTGACGGCCACATTCAGCGATTGGTTTGCCCACTGCCAGAACAAAGTACCTGCAGTGCCCAAACCTGGTGTAAGCATACCAGCCGTAACAACCAGGTTGGACAGCACGTTGCAAGACATACGGAAAGGTAAGAGCACCGTTTCGCCGTTATCTGGATGCACCGTAGAGTCCAGCTGTTTCTTAGCGTGCCAAAACTCGGGAGTGGTCTCTTTCAGCTCTCCATGACGGTATGCACTGACAATCTCCCTCGCATGAGCCAAATCCTTTGAAGTCGTCAACAACATGCTGGGATCTACGATTTCCATACAATGGCGCACTCTTCCCCAGTAGGTGGAGAGATCATAACGAGATTCTGGTAGGGGCACTGGTCCGGACACTGAAGAAGCCATTTTTCTTTCAATTGGTAGCTCAATTGGACAAATATGACAATAATCCACCTCGAAGGTTAAAATATCGCGATAGAGTCATCGCCTGGGAGAATCATCGATGAAACTTTTCACTGCGCAAAAGGAAAGAGCCACTGACGAGTCGACATCACGTGATCACTCCTCGCCTGGGAGAATCCACGAGTCGACCACCACTTGGCATCAAATGCTCACAGATATACTTGGCCATGATGTTCTTTGCTGTCTTGAAAGCCTAGGAGCACTTTTTAGCTGTATACTTTGGCGAAACCCAACTCGTCCTTCAAATTTCGACAAGCAGAACAAGTCGTTGACGTAAAATCCTCCTCAACGTCATGGACACTTGCACCTTGGAACTCCTCTGCCTTCATCGTCAAGCGATCGTGGAAGGAACAGTGGGCGAGAGTCGACATGCTGGACCTTGATTTTGGGTCAGCTTGGCGCAGTGAGAATTCACTCTCGTAGAGTTGAGTTTCTCAATGCGCCCGTGCCAATCTCGACCACAGTCTGACTGGAGTCATAGCCTGTAAGAAAAGTTCTCACCCTAGGATCTATGAACTTTCCTGCAGGGTTTTCTCTAGCAATTTGCTCTCCAGCAACAGGAACAACGAGGTAATACTTGTTGCTCCTGGTCCTTTGAAGCCTCGAGTCTCCTGCCAACTCCTCTGGAAGCGGCTCCGCACCACGCAAATGCGAGGTTGAGAGTACTCCGCCCCAAAAGGTTTTTGCTCCCTTGTTCCAGTGCTTTTTCAGCACTGAAAGGGTTTGAACTGGCGCCTTTTTTGACCTGAACTTCAACTTAAAAGGCCTCCCCGTCTTTTGAACTTGGCCATATTACTAATGTAGTTATTAACCAAATCACGAAGGGCTTCGTCTTTCAAGTCGTAATTAAATTCGTTAAGCCATTGTTCCCCTTGCCCTGAAACACTTGTCTTCTAATTCAATAGTTTTTCACGCAGAACCTTAATATTGGTCAACATCCCGTCATTGTGCATCTTCAACGCTCTATTGTATATATAACGCTGGCACCCAAACCACTTCTTCAACGTTTCCTTCTGGGAACTGGTCGGATAGATTCCAATTTTGCAAGCCCTCATAATCTCTTCTTTAACGTCACTGCTAAGCGGTAACTTCAATGACTGGTTGGTAATTGGCGCCTGTGGGTGGAAAACCACGAGTCGGAGTTGATCTTCTAACCAAGTTTTCTAGCCGCCATTGGTAACATCGTATTGGGCTCCATTGCTCGGAATAGTAAGCGGCATCCTCATTCCAAAAAGTCCTAGAGGTGTTTTTCTTAGCCTGATTTTCAGTGGAGGTGGCCATGATTCTTGTTTGTTTGAGTTGAGTCTACAATCAGTATTTTGAATCATTGAGAATTGAGCAAGCCCATAGGAAATAGTCCTCCTTTTACACCTTCCGAAGTTCCAAACCAACCTCAACAGGTACCGGATCTGTCACCAGATCTGAAACACACTCAATAGCGAACACTGAATGCGGAGTACCACGGAGTACCACGCACCCTCCATAATAAGTGTTTCATGCTGTTTCAAAACCCAAGGAAGTTGTATAAAAGACTAAGACCGTCGTTTGTGTTTCATCTGAAATACTCTCCACTTCTCGTCATCTTGATTATTGCAAATTATGTTTAGTTCAGGAAACCATGTTTTAGGAACCAGCAGCTGAAGTGCTTCACCTCCCCCGCTAATATCCGGTAAAGGCCGGGTGACACCAAAGGCGGAAGACTATATAAGGCGAACAAACTTTTCAAGCCGGTCTTTTCTCTAGAGTACACGTTATAGTCCTTTTTTAAAAAGGTGATACGAATGCCTTCTATTCACTGTGCCATCTTGATTACCGTAGATGATCAGAGGGGAAAAGAAGCGCTAGAATAATGTAAATGTAATAACTTATACTCATGAGCGTCCTCATACTGTCCGGGGTATTTCGCGGTAGCAATACCCGTCCCATGGCTCTGGTCGGTAACTGCGCAAATGGGACAACTCACTTAGATAGCATTGGTAGGTTCAGTCTGTAGGTTCTTGTGAAATTTTTTCGAGGTTGTAGCGCATATTGAAAAATTTTTGGCAATATGGGCATCTCATCGCACCTCATCTCATCTCATCGAAAGTTTATAAGAAGTCAGGACAAAGTCTGTTGGTCTTCTAAGATAATTGCAGAGCAGTGGCTGAGATGGCAGAGGATAAATCGCAGATCAGGTTGAAACTTTTCACCCGTGAGCAGGACGAGTCCTTGCATGTTGAGGATCAGGCTATTTATGCTCCAGTTTCGTTGAAGAGATATGGTCTTTCTGAGATCGTAAACCATTTGTTAGGGCTAGAAAAAGCTGTGCCTTTTGATTTCTTGGTCGATGGAGAACTTTTGCGTACGTCTTTACAGGATTATTTGACCAAGAAGGGTCTTTCGAGCGAAGTTTCGCTCGATGTGGAATACACCAGAGCAGTTCTTCCTCCTTCATATCTGGCAAGTTTCAACAATGAGGATTGGGTAAGTTCAATTGACGTTGGAGATAAACACATTATCAGCGGTTCTTACGATGGGATCGTGCGGACTTGGAACTTGTCCGGTAAAGTTGACAAGCAGTACAGTGGACATTCGGGTCCTATACGTGCTGTGAAATACATCTCAAACACTAGACTGGTTTCTGCAGGAAATGACCGAACGCTACGTCTCTGGAAGACCAAAAACGATCAACTCGGCGACGGCGTGGTTGATGAGGACGACGAGAACATCGAGGAAGGGAAAACTTTGGCGATCTTAGAAGGCCACAAAGCCCCAGTGGTCTCGGTGGATGTCTCCAACAACTCCAGAATCCTGTCTGGTTCCTACGACAACTCTATCGGTTTCTGGTCTACGATCTACAAAGAAATGATTACCGTCGATCCAATGGAGGAGCTAACAAACAGCAGCAGTAAGATATCTACCGCCGCAAGAAAGAGGAGAAAGATGACTCTAAAGGATGGATCTGTAAGAAGACGTGGTCCTTTGTCGCTGTTAGAGTCGCATACGGGCCCTGTCGAACAGGCCAAATTCGATCTGACAGATAACACGGTTGGTTATTCAGTCTCTCAGGATCACACGATAAAAACATGGGATTTGGTCACCGCACGTTGCGTCGACACCAAGACGACTTCGTACTCGTTGCTTTCGATGGCTCAGCTTCCTAGTCTACATTTACTCGCTTGTGGGTCTAGTGCGAGACATATCACGCTACATGACCTACGTGTCAATTCTTCTGCCAAGATTACTCAACAGCAACTGGTCGGTCACAAGAACTTCGTCGTTTCTCTGGATACATGTCCAGAAAATGAATACATGCTGTGTTCAGCATCGCACGACGGCACTGTCAAAGTTTGGGACGTCAGGGCAACATCTCCTATGTACACTATCACTAGAGAAGAACCTTCGGTGCAAAAGGGTGTTAATGACAAGGTATTTGCAGTAAGGTGGGCAAAGGATGTTGGAATCATTAGTGGAGGCCAAGACAAACAGATCCAGATAAATAAAGGTGACGATATTTTCAAGCGCCAGTAAGAAAGCTTACTCAGATTTTCTGTTATTGAAAACCGAGTGGAATTTAAGTAGTCCATAGTAACCTTGATATAACGACTCAGTATTGGTTAAATAACCATTTAATCCAGCCTCATATTCGGTAAGGCGGACCTCAACAAGATCGTTCCAACCTCTTACCATCCGCAGTTTTCTCAGCTCATCAGCAGTAAACTGTACTACGGGCCTTGTTCCGTATTTTAGAGGACCAACGTTTATCCAATGCAAAGTGTTGCAATGAGCACTCAGCTTTTCAATTGCTTTGAAATACTCAAAGACGTTCTCAGCAGTGTCGATGAAGAAGGCGGTACAAACTATTATCTGGTCATAATGATCACCGTTGACAGTGTAATGACGGAAATCTCCCCAATAGGTTGCCAAGTTGGAAGGTCTTTTGATTTTATTAAGTGGGACGTCAAAACTTCTTATTTGGCTTTTACTATCGGTGCTGCCTGAGTAATGCTGCGAGAAGGGTCTTATTTTAACAACATTTTTGTAATCCAACGCAAAGTCATTGAAAATGTACATAAGCGAGGACCATTCAATAGATTCAACCTCGTATTTTGGGAAATTCTGTGCTATGAAAAACGGTAATTGACCTGCACCTGCTCCCGGTACAACCACTAAAGTATTGTGCTTATTCGAATTTTTGATCCTCTTAATTCTTTCGACGATAAACTTATTGATGGGCTCCCTTTCAACTTGGAAGCTGTCACTCCAATCCCTGCATAAATGGCTTATAGCCTCATTCACGCGACCTTGGTTCGAGGTTGCATTTGTTAAGACTACAGGAGATCCTCGATAGCGTAATTCGTTATTACTGTTGATATCGTAACCCAAATCTGCGCATATGGTTCTCAATTGGTCTGGAATTGTCTCGTCGTCTGACTCGTTGATGTTGCTTCTAACAAGCTTCTCAAGAACGGTTTTTATCACAGCTTCCAAAACCTTACCATTTTCTTGAACGCTCTCATTAACTTTCTGTATTTTGGTGAAATAGGAAACTTCCCTCAACTGTTCAAGGGATTCTTTGTCTAATCCTTTAGCCCTGTTAAAGACAACGCCGTTTTGTCGTTGAGCCCGAGGAAGATACTCTTGCAATTGGGTCAAAGCCTGTACCAATTCATAAAGGGTACAATCTTTAGCCTGTTGGAACCTTGTGGAGGCTTTATTGATTTTAAAATCTGGTGTCGTTACAATAGCATGTTTTGATGGAAGGAAATAGTCGGATAGTGAAGTCTCCAGAAGTGAGCTTGCCCAGGTTTTAAAAGCCTTGTTCCTCCCGAGAAAGGATATTAACATGGCGAGAAATACAAACACCAGGGCCTGTATGCTGGAACCCATGCTCTTGTCTCGTTTCTACCTTTCTGGTTCTAATGATCTAGTTTTTCAATACTAAGTACTAAACATAAACTAGATGGAAGAGAAGAAGTTCCGACAAAAACATCGTAAATCATCGGTACCCTCAGGGTCCAAATGAAATCGTGAGTATTCACACGAGACTTACTTATATTTCGAATATTTAAGCATTAATAAAAGTCCATATGATCAAAATCATGGGGTACTGGTATCATACGATATTGGAAGCGGCATCTGAAAATCTGTCCTCACCCCCGATTGGTTCGTAGATCGACTCTTGTGGCGCTGTTCGAGTGCGCGTCACTTGTAGAGGGCGGATGTTACCATCATCCTTTTTATGATATGGTGCTAGCGAGTGAGTATCATCGTATCTTCTTAGTGTACTAACTCTGCTCAGCGCTGCAGCATCGGAACCCTCTTCGCCTGCGTCTTCTTGTTCACGTTGCTGTCTGATCATGGCAGCATAACCAAAAGTGGATTTATGTCTGATCTTCGCACCCCATCTCTCAAATACCCATGGAATTGGAACCATGACCACACATAGTAGGGCAAATAAAGTACTGGCCCATTTCACCTTCAAATTCTCGTACATTTGAATGGTGAAAAGTGGGAACACACTACTTGTGATGTATCTTAAGAGAGAATTGGCCGCTAAACATGATGCAACAAACAATGGTGGGTAGCACATCGAAAAGTAGATGATCACACTGAAGAAAATCAGAATCAAACCAAAGCCAAAAGGAACACCAGCTGCGACCGGTGCCATCCAGTGAACGTCGGGCCTGGCTGTCCATGCCTGCCAGAAAAGTGCAACTGGCAAGGCGACGGAGCCAAATTTACAAGCGAGTAAAAATCGTTCGGGAACCAGGGGAAGCAGTTGATTTGTCACAGGGTCTCTGTGCCCTCTGTAAGGTGCTACTCTCTTGGACTCCCTCTCTTCTTCTGTCAAATTGGGAGTTCCCTCTGGGGCTTTAGGGAACAAGTATTTACGATCCAAAAACATGTAGAAAAACGACCCAATCCACAACCCAACACCAATGCCCAGGAACGGCAGACTGGAAACACCCAGCCCCATACGGTAAACACCACGGTAGATGACAGGATACGCCTCAAAGAACCCGAACAGAACCGCGAAGATGAACGACACATAGATACTGAAGACAAAAACAATGGGCTCGACTACCAGCATCTTTAGCGGACGGAAAATGGTGATTGTCAACGTTACTTTCAAGAACTCCTTCTGCTCCTTCTTGCCGAAAGCCTTCAAATTGACTTTGTTCTTCTTCGCCCGTCTTCTGAGAATGACACCCTTGTGGGTCTCTGGCATAACGGCTATGAACGGTAGAATCAAACCGCCCGCAATCAACTGAATCCACTGAGACCAACGCCAGCCTTCTGCTTGTGTTGCAAAACTACCCATGATGGGACTGATCACCGGCCCCAAAAATGGAGCCAAACAGAAGAAAGTCATCGCAACCGAGACCTGATCCATATCAAAAATATCCATGATGGTTCCAGACCCCACGGATAGTGCTGGAGATGCAAATACACCAGAAAAGAACCTCAGAGGCAACACAATCCTCATGTGTCCATTCGACAGACCGACACCCATCGTGAACAACATAGAGATAGGCAGTGAAAACAGATAGATAGGTTTACGCCCGAAAACCTCACTTAAAGGCGCTCCAACAACAGTCGATAGCCCCAACAAGTAGAATGTCAGCCCCGAAATGGCCAGCGTCTGGTTCACTCGGTAACGGGCCACCATTTCCGGCACACCCGACACATATAAAGAAGAGCCCATGGTCACAACCAGACACAATAGAGCCACGGTCATAGTAGTGTACCATTTTTTCCACGCGGGCCAATTGTGTGGATTTTCCATATCGTCCGGACCATCCCAGTCCAGCGTCTTGGGATCCACAGGCTCGTCATCATTCATCTGTGTCTCTGGTTTTTCCAACACCTGTTCTGATCTATTAACATTCTCCGACTGCTCGTTGTACCGGTCCATAGTGTCTTCCGAACTGGTCGAACTCGGCATTTTACTCAATCTACAGAACTGTAAAAGCTGCAAGAACCAATAGCGAAATAGCACAAATATTGCTACAAATCGACCTCAATCGACTCCTAGCGTTTATATATAAGCCAATGCAGCATTTACATGGCAAGCAATACCATATGAGCTCGAGCTTCCTTCATTAGCCGGTTCCTCGGCTTTAATACCGTCTCATCCGATCTCATCCGAGGGACGCTCTAATCGGAAAAAACAAACAATGCAGGATGATCCGGCCGACGTGCCTGTGCTCTTGGTGGGGGTAGCAACAGCCGTGGTTCCTTGGCGGTGATCGGCAGAACAGTTTTTGCGAGCGCCACCTTCTGAGCTCGTACGGATATAGTATATTACGCCCGGAGGCTGGGACGGATTAACTAGGTTTATCCGACTACAGCTTGGCAAAAAGTCAGTATATCACAGTAGTGATTGGATGGTCAGCCTGGTGAGTGGTTGAGCGTTGAGTGGTGCACAATAGAACAGTCTGTCGAAGTCAATTGGTGGACGGTTGAAATTTTTCAAGACGGTGTCAACAGGTAGGAGGAAAAGGGTCCATCCGCACATGTTGCGAGATATACTGCCGAATTGCCTGCGAGTGAAGCAGATCTTGCCGGTCCATCCGCTGGTATGGCAGGATGAGGGTCGAGAGGGAGGTACAGTTTCGATGCAGCAGCTAGTGGAAAAGTACAGTCCTGAGTTCTCCGAGGGTGCCTGTTCGCTGCTGCATCCTATGCTGGTGAACGGGCACTTGCAGACCGCTTACGCGGCCTACAAGCCGTTCAAGAAAATTGATGTGGTCAGCTACAAGCGGCTGGTGTTGCAGTATCCGGATCAGGGTGTGGGGACGGTGGATATAGCTGTGAATGGGTTCAATCCGGAAGTTGATGACGATTACGTGCCGGAATCGCAGCGAGCCCACCAGCTGCCCAAGAGCTATTCTTATTTCAGGCCCGATGACCCGCGTCTGTTGTCCAGCGACGACAAGCCGATGGTTATAATCTTGCATGGTCTGACGGGCGGATCTGCAGAGAGCTATGCGAGGTCGCTGGTCCATAGGATTACGACAAAATACAACTTTGAAGCGTGCGTGCTCAATGCGAGAGGC
This sequence comes from Torulaspora franciscae, assembly GCA_003705175.3. Classification (NCBI taxonomy): domain Eukaryota; kingdom Fungi; phylum Ascomycota; class Saccharomycetes; order Saccharomycetales; family Saccharomycetaceae; genus Torulaspora; species Torulaspora franciscae. The sequence goes on from PPHX03000001.1 coordinate 1,167,049, forward strand.
TGCTGTCAGTCTTCTCTTACTACGCCCCAGCTCTATAATGCGGGCTGGACTAACGATATTAGATACTGTGTGAACGAGCTTAGATCCCGATTCCCTAACAGACCGCTGTACATGGTTGGTTTCTCTCTCGGGGCATCAATCATGAGCAACTACATTGGTGAAGAAGGTGCGAAATCACACATCAAGTGCGCGGTGGCTCTGGGAAACCCATGGGACCTTGCGCATTCGTCCTATTATATCAATAATACCAAGATGGGGGCCAAGTTTTACTCACCAGCGCTAGCGCAAAATTTGATTGATTTGTCAAGAAGCCACATGGAGGTGCTCAAGAAGGATCCTAAGCTTTGTGCGCGCTACGATAGTAAGATGAGTAACATACACACCGTCGAGAAATTTGACAACATTTTCACAGCCCCCATGTTTGGCTATAACACCGCAACAGAGTACTACAGAGATGCGTCGTCCTGCAACAGGTTGCTTTCCGTACGCACACCATTCCTAGCTATAAACTCCCTGGATGACCCAATCGTAGGGTTCGAAGCCATTCCAGAGGAGGAGGTGAGAGCCAATCCATATACTCTCTTGGTTGAGACCACCAAGGGTGGCCATGTAGCGTGGTTTGAGGATACAAAGGGGAAAAGGTGGTATACGGATCCACTTTGCAGGTTTTTGAGTGGATTTCACCAGGATATCGTCCTCAGAGGTCTAAAAACCTCGGTAGACGAAAAAGAGCTACCACGCAACAATTTTGGGCCTGTAAAGACCACTATATTGGGCGATAATTGACTCTCCCGCTCGCTTGAGCTTCATTAATGGAGCTCGACCAAGTGGGCCGGTGACCTCTGAATAAATTTAATTATATAATAAGGCCTCTGTAATCGAGTGATAGGCTGATCTTTGACGCACGAATGGTGCGCATATGATTGTGGTTCTAACTGTTCGACTGTGCAAGGCATCGATCGATATCTAAGTTGACAAAAACCCGAGATGAGCTTTGAATAAAATTCACCAAGCAGGAGAAACTCACACAACGCTCATGTACGAAATAATAAACATATCAATTGGCCACAGGCCGAATCATCTGTCTACTCAGTTTTTCAATTGCCAGGAAGAGACACTTGGTCGCCAAGGAGACAAGCTAAACGATTCAACCATCTTCCTACAGCCGTGCGTCGATAAAATCTCCAACACTGTATCATACTCTCCAAGAGCTCTGCTCTGGGATGCCAAGACTGGTTATGGTGCTTTAGGCACCTATCAATATAGTCAACCGAGTGACTACTACTACAGCGAAGAACACAGTGAAGGCGAACATAATGAGATTATAACGACACATGCGCGCATCCCAAGGTCAGAATATCAGGATGCATTGGATTCAGGAAGTGGTCGACTGCCAAAGTTGTCTCGCGAAACAACAAAATACTGGTCTGACTACGCCAAGTTAATATATCCGTCGGCAAGCTTTAATGTGTTAAGAGACTGGTACCATGATGTTTCTCAACCCAATTTGCCCGATTTCCAAAGACTTGAGACCAAAAGATTTGATAACTACCAAGTTGGGTGCCAGGAATTTAATGAAGGGTACCTTGTTGAGTTTTTTGACGGCAACCTCCACAGTCAGCTGGAGCAGTGCGATACTTTTCAGGGTTTCAATATAATTACAGATATGGACAGTGGCTGGGGAGGATTCTCGTCATCCATGTTGGTTGAGATTCGAAATGAATTGCCTAAGGCATCGGTCTTCACCTGGGGCTTCAACGAAGATGACCCGCTGACAGTACAAACCGCCAATAGTCCAAGTATAAAGAAGTCTGGCATGGGAAAATTAAGCAATAAAATACGAGGTATGGTTGAGTTAGCTGAAGAGTCTGATATTATGATTCCGTTGTACGCAAGCCACCATTTATCTAACTGGGAGCAAGCTGGCCTAACGTGTAAGTTGTTTGAGTCAGTTAATTCAGTCATTTCTCAGTCCAATCCATCTCAACGGAGATCTATGGAGCACATTGCAAATTGCTTGACATTGAGTGATATGAGTAGAAAATTCGTTTCATCAATATCAGGGCTCGAGCAAGGAGTCGACAGCTCATTCTTTTCTAAGATCAATTCAAGCAAGGTTAAACCAACAGCATTACACGTTTTCACAAGCTGCAACATTAGCAGAGGCGCGCAATCATACCAATTAACTCCAGAGTCGAACTCAACAAACCTTCGGACTTATTCATACTGTCCCTCAGACACAATACCTGACAAGTATCGACAAGAAACTGAGTTTACGTTAAACCTTTCCAGCACGGAAATTTGCAGAGATGTGTTCAGGCAGTATGAAAACGTAGTAAGCAAGTACTTTCGGCATGATACAGATAGAGAAGACCTGAAAGATAAGCTCGCTTCAATGAGTTCCAACTATGAGTACGGTTGGTACGATGATGAATATTCGGGTGACGATGATGCGTAATTCTCACATATGTGACACTTAAGTAAAATATGAGGTTTAAGATGTCTAGAGTAGCATATGAAAGATACTGACAAATGGACTTGATATAAATTGTTCATGAAATAGAAAGTATACAGTAACCCGGCTGACTGTTTATTTCTTTGCAGAGATAGCAACTGCAACAGATTGGAACTCATCGTGAGAGATAGAAACCTTGACATCAGAGACTCCTGCTTGGGCCGCTATTTTCTTTGCGTTACCATGTAACTTGACCTCTGGACCCTTTCCTTTTGCACGGGTGATTTCAATTTCCTTCAAGGAAGCTCCGCCGCCTTGAGACTTAACACCTAAAGACTTGAAGACAGCCTCCTTGGCGGACCAAGTGCCTGCAAAGGAGCTTTGAACGCATGGCTGCGATCTACAGTAGGCAATTTCATCATCAGTGAAGTTACGTTCAACAAAGGTTTCGTTATCGATGTTAACACTTGAAATCAACTCAACATCGACACCAACGCCGCTCTCCTTTGTTCCAGCAGCAGCTTGTTTAGCCAAGTCGCTGACAATGGAAGCAGTTTGCTTGTTGACATCAGAAACAAAGTTATCCGCTTGCTGGATGCCCTTTTCCCCGAATGTCAGTGCACCGGTGTTCTTTTCAGCAGAGGCACGAGCCAATGGATCCAAGTACACTGGTTGTTCAAGCTCGTCAGAGTAAGGAGCGTGCTCCTTGCTGACAAACAACTTGTTGTAGATCATACCGTTGTGGAAGAACTTGTGGGCAGCCTTTTTTCTGGCAGTAACCTTAGCGACATACTTCTCGTATGTGGTTTGATCAACAGCAGCAAACAAGTAGTCTGGATGGATGACAATAGCTTGAGCACCCTTCTGACCAAAACCGAAGGACGTAATCGATACAGCCTTGACACCGCTGGTTTGCAAGGACCTGGATGGGTACAAAACATATTCGAATTGTTCAAGCACCTTGTCAACATTGTCAGCGTTACGGTTACCTGGGATGATACCTGTGTTCAAGATCTGAATAGCACCGTTCATCATCCAAGCACCAGCTGCACCCTTTGGATGACCAGTTAGATACTTCTGGAAAACACCAATCACCGGATTACCCTCGGATCTACCTAAGTGCTTCATCATTTCGTTGATGGTGGCTGATTCGTTCTTATCGTTAGCCTTGGTGGAAGTACCGTGGAAAGAAGCAACACCCAAATCATCAATAGTTAGACCATAAGTTGCTAGAGCACCTCTCAATGGAGCGATACGAGGATTGTTCTTGTAGAATTCGTTACCCCACTGGGCTTGAGCAGACTTCAATTGCCTTGAAGCTTCTCTCTTGATCTCCTCGGTACGCTCAGAATAGAAGATAGCATGATCTTCTTCTGGAATCTCATTAACCTCATGTTGCAACAACTCTAATTCGTTTTCAACCCAAGTCTTAATTTGCTTTTGACGGTTAACCAATTGCTGCTTTCTGTACTTAATATCCAACACAGGCGTTGGGAATTTCAAGTCACCGTGATGCTCCCTGGCGGTAGTCAAGATACCCTTACCTGGCGCTGGGACAGATCTACCAATCTTGTCAGTTGCAGTAGCTGTTAGGCCGACAATACCGTAGATTGGAACACCCATCTTCAAGGCCATGTCAGCATTCATAATAATTTGAATACCAGCACCTTGAGCTTCCATGAAACCGTTACGGGTAGTGGTGGTAGGTCTGGACATTTCAGCTGGAGTACGACCATGTTCAAATTCATCCAAAGTATCTGAAGTTGCCTTCATATTACCGAACTCGTAAGAGCCTTCTTCTTGGAAGTCGTCGTAACCACCGACGATACAGATCTTGGCCTTACCCGATAGAATTGTTTCCACACCGACGTCAACGGATTCAACTGCAGTAGCACATGCACCGACTGGTGTCTTGATAGGACCAGAAGAAGAGATCAAAAGCATGTTAACCCAAGCGGACATCGTGTTGATGAAGGACTCTTGTAGAATATCGTTTTGAACTGGTTGGTCCTTGTAACGATCTTTGAACATACCACGCAGTGCAGTGACACCACCCATACCAGAACCAGAACAGTTACCAACTTCCGAAACATGAACATATTCGTACATCTCGTAAGGGTCTGTGATACCGGAAGCAATGAAAGCTTCGACAACGGAGACCAAAGCGTACAAGGTAATTGGGTCAACCTGGGAAATAATATCATCAGAGACACCATATGTCTTTGCATTCCAACCAGTTGGAATTTGACCAGCGACTAGACGATCAAATCTCAGAGCCTTTGGAATGTAAAGAGTTGCACCCTTTAACAATTTAACAGAGAACTCTCCAGTCTCAGGGATTTCGAAAACATCAACCTTGTCCCCATGTTCACGTTTGAATTGCTCGGCAGTCTCCTTGGATGACTCGAATGGCTCTAGGTCTTCCTCAACGACAACTTCTTGAATCATTTGCTTCTTGTTTGGATCATAGCCATCAAATAACTCCGGTTCAATCAGTCTAATACCAGCATGCTCTATGATGGTAGTTTCGTACTTCGTCTTGATATCCTTGTCATCAACAGGTTCGTTAGATTTGGCATCAACCCAGCCAGTGTAAGGGCGGCCCTTCAAGTTACCATTGTGGTATTTGATCAGGCCCATGATCCAGGCCATTTCGACACAACCTTCCAAAGAGAACTCGCCGAATGCTTCCATCTCCCATCTAGTTCTGGAAGAACCCCAAGGACCAACTTCTGCAAAACCAGTAACGACAATAACCCTTTCCAGGTCCAAGAGACCCTCCAATTCTGGTTTGGAAATCTTTCTAACATCCCTGTAGGATTTCAAAGGTGGGAAGCTTAGGTTAATGTTGGCCTTTGGTTGAACTTCCACCTGGGCATAAGCAGCATCGGCTTTATCACCACTCACAACCTTGTGTTCCAATGCAGTCTCAATGGAAACGGCCTTTCTAATGTCGGAAGTGTCAGTCAACTCACTACGCAATCTTCTTGTGAAGTCTTTCAAGTCGGTCAAGTATTGCAAGCTACCATTCAAATCAGCCATAACAGGTGATTTTTGACATAGCTCCACAACTTCTGGAATCAAAAGACCCAGCAAGTTGAAAGCCATTTCTTTCTGAGAAAAGGTACGGACACCTGCCTTCTCAATGCCTTCTGCAATGATATTGTTAGCACTCATCAAACCGGTACCTCTGGTCCAACCGATGATAGCACCACAGATGGTCAACTGGTTGCCCCAGGATTCAGAGTGCCATCTGTTGAACAAAGTCTCTAAGGATAACTTGGACTCGGAGTACAGACCATCCCCACCGAAGGTACCGTGGTTTGGAGACATAGGCAAGATAACTTGAGCTGGTCTGGTGTCGATGCCTCTTTGAGATTTTTGCTTCTTCACACTACCCATGATTCTCATGATGTTGGTCATCATGATTCTGTGAGCAAACTCGGATTTGGAGTCAATATTCTCCAATTCGATGCCGTTTTCTGGAATAGCAGCAAACGGGATGATGGCATCTAAGTCCCAGCCCAGACCACCATCCTTTTCGTCATCATAGATGTAATCCACCAAAGCTTCCACGTCTTGCTTGGAGCCTTGGTTGAATGGAACGACAACTAAAGTAGAGCCTTTGGCACCATACTTGGCGTACACGGATTGATAGAAATCAGTGACGGCTTTGGAGAAACGAGAAGTGGTGACGATAACCTTCGCACCACCTTGGATCAACCCTTGCAAGATCTCTGCACCAATTGATCCTTTACCAGCACCAGTAATCAAGACGTACTTATCCTTAAAAGTAACACCGTTGATAGCGGCTTTTTCTAAACCATCCAAGAACAAAGAGGATAGTTGACGATCGTACAACCATTCTCCGGTGGCCTTCTTTTTCTTCAAGTGCAAGAATGGTACGGTTTCCCTTGGAATACTAGAGGAAACAGTCTTTGGAATCTTCGACTTGTTTGGCAACGAAGCAACTTCCTTGGTCGAGTCCTTGTCCAGAGCGTCATCAACCACACCTGCCACTTGAGTAGTTTGAGAGGCGTCGATTTCCTTGGAGTTTTGCAAGAATTTCATCAGATCGCCGTAAATCTTTTCGAACTCGGAGGCAGTAGATCCTGAAATATCGTGCTTAGAAGCTTGAGCGTTGATGGCCTTGTAGACACGGGTTAGATCTTCTTCAATGGTGGACTGAGCTTCCTTGGCCAAGCTACCACCAATTGCCATTTCTTGGACGTACTCAGACAGCTTTCTAACTTTCTCTTTAGGTTCTTCGGAATATTTAATATTACCGTTCTTGTCAATAACGGTCTTTGGACCAGTAGGTTTAGTAATGTCCTTGTAGACAGGGTCCAAATCGATGACTTGTTTACAGTTTTCGATCAACTGTTCACCGAGGCTCTTGGCCAATTTGTAGTTGTCGCCCTTGGTTTCATCAGTGTGAGCAACGTGGTATTCCATAAATTTGATCAGAGTCTCGTTAGATCTGTTCATGATGTTGATAGCCTCACTGACGACCTCTCTGTCGACATTCTTCAAGACCCCATGGATGATCTCGAAATACAAATGCAATAAGGATTGCTTGGCCCAGTTCCAAGACGAATCGAAGACTCTGGCCTTCTTTCTGGAGAAAGAGGTAGCAATTCCGTTAATAAAATATTCGCCCAACTCGGTGGTGAGGAAATCGAGTTGCGTTTGCAGTTGAGCTGCGTTGTCCTTTTCCTTCAGCAACTTTCTCTCGCCACTGTCTAGATCCATCTTCAAGTAACGAGCCAAAACTTGCAACTGCTGACGAGCGAGAACCTTCTGGTCCTTGGTTAGTTCCTCGAAAGCAGCAGCGTCAATGGTAGCACCACCGGCACCACCAGCGCCCGCACCGGCACCAGCACCGGCAGAAGCTGCAGAGAGATCGACACCTGCCACGGAAGCGTACTTTTGAGCCATGGAGTCCAAGAAGGCCTTAGCTTCTGGTTCGGAACCCAAACGAGCAGCAGGTTCATTGGTCAAGGCGATCAACAAGACAGCATCCTGTCTGCCGCTTCCCAAACCCCAACGAGTTTGCAAATACTTCCTAGCGGTAGTAATGGTGAACCCTCCAGGCATCTTGGAAGACATCAGCCTCGAAATTAGAGAGGATGATTGCTTACCCAAAGAGCCCGAGAAGGTTTCTTGGAAAGACTCTGCCAATTCCTCCAGAGGAGTCTCTTCTGGTTTCTCAGGGGTGGCTCCAAACTCTTTACCCAAGTCACCTAGAATTTCATTCTGCACGGTAGATTTACCACCTACCAAGTCCTTGATAGTCTTTGACAGTGGGACGCCATCCAAGCTCTTTTTCAACTTGTGAGCCACCAACACATGCAACAACAACGAAGCTTTGACTGGTTCATCTGGAATATCAGCGGCAGGACCAGCTGGAGCAGCAGCGGCCACTGGAGCAGCAGCGGTAGCAGGTGCAGGAGCGGTTGCAGTAGAAGCCGCAGGGGCAGCACTAGAAGCCGCAGGAGTAGCAGATTCTGCCGATCCAGAGGCAGCAGACTCTCTGGCTGCCAGCTCTTCAGGATCCAAAGTGTAGTTGATCTCCTTAGCATCCTTAGCGTAGCAGAGAACCTGTCTGTGCAAAGACAAAGCCGCGTCGTACGACTCGTACTTGCTCTTCATGGTCCTCTGAGCCATCCCAGACAAAGTGGGCGAAGGACCGATTTCCACAACTCTCTCGGTATTAAAGTCCTTCAAGAATACATCTTGAGTCTCAATCCATCTCACAGGGGAAGCAAATTGGTAGGCCAAAAGCTCCGTCAACAAGACGTGAGCCAATTCCTGTTCAACCTCGGGTTTCATAACCATCTTAAACTATAGCAATGGCAGTTAGCTCCTTGAATATGCGGTCTGAATACTCAATATCCAGATGTTTGTTCTTATATAGAGGGTGGCGTTTGTTGATGAGTTGCGGAGCCGCCCAACAATTCCCCTCGGCTCCGTGTTGACGCTTCGCTAACCATACAAAAATTGTTGGATTTGAAGACAGTAACAGCGATAAAACACGCCTTTTAGGACCCAGCTCAACGAAAGAAGGTCCGTGAATGCAAGTGATGTCTGTGTTTGCATCCGAGGCCAACAATCGTAAGCCCAGAGGAAGTTAGAGGTCAAGACTTTGCGAGGAAGGCCATGGTTGCGTTGTAAGAGTATGTTGCTCGTTGCAAGCTGGTGGTCGGAAAAAGTTCCTGCTGGAATGCTTGAATACTGTAGTCTTGGATGAGATCTTTGCCCTGTAGGCTTGAGTTTGGCGAATTTGTAGTAACGGGTATGCTATGAATTAGCGAGCACTGTTGTGTCTTTTGCTACTGGCAGAGCACGATGGGGGCTTTTCACGCCAATTCAGAGGATATACGGCATAGTAGGATCAAGCACAAGGCTAGGCGCTAGGCCAATTGCGCAATCATCTAGCGCAGAGGGTTCAGGGTACTGGATAGATGGATTGACAGAAAATCCAAGAGCCTCATGCGCATGGTCAGAGATAATCAATCACAACGCCCAGTGTAGGTAAGAAAACGTACCACGGTTATAAAGATAACGTTGAAAATACAACAAGAATTGAGGAAAAAACAAAGGTTCATGAGCCATTCACACCGCTATAGCGGAATTCCCAGCTTCGAAAAACATGGAAAGTCAAATTTAGTAACAGAGCACAACTTGCGAGCACAACTTAATCCAAGTCTAAACTTGCCCAAACTTACAGTAGCAGGTGAAGGGCCCTAAGGAGCCCTAAGAAACTAGACGTTCAACGCATGCATCTCCAATAGGACATGCAAAATCTGCCTACCGATGCTATCCTATGGATGCGCATCGTTTAATCCTCGTGGACGTAATACTGGACGATGAGACCGCCAAAAGGCTGTGAAAAATTTGTATATAATGCGGACGATGAGCTGTAGCAGTCACTTTCTGTTCTTAACAACAGTATGGTGGTCTGGCATTGGATTGTTGGTACAGGTGTACCGGTATTTCAATGCCAAGGACTGTTAAAGCCATTTACAGCGTTGTCCGTCACCGCGGTTGCGACCACACCGACGGGCTTATGGTGCTGTGAAAACTTGTCTTTGCGAGATAGAACTCGACCTAGTTTCCACCCTGATGTGCAGTTCCTTCATGGGACAGCTCAATTGCACGATCGGGACTAACATAATGGGGTCACATGTATTCTAGAGGAAATCAATTAGTTATAGTAAGTTTTACACATCTTGGGTCGGCCTACACGGTTACAAGTTTCTATCTGGTCTTGACCACGGAAGGCACGACGACAACGACAACGACCACGGCGAAGATTAGGAAAACAATCAGCCAGCATCTGATCTTGTTCCTGCGGGCACGCTTGGCGCTTCTCACGGCTTTGTTCGTGTGTCCAATACCTTGTTCGACATCCTGCTGGGCGTCCTCGACGTTTTTGTCAATGACCTCGATGTTTTCCTGTTGCTCGACCACGAGTTGCTCCATATCGTTGAACAATTGAGTCAATTCAGCCATAGTTTTCTCCAGCTTCAACAGTTCCTGGTGTCTTGCCTGTACCTCTGCTAGGGCAGTCTTGGCTTCGCCTCGTCTGTTGGCGTTCAATAAAGCTTGCGAGAAGATTTGCTGACCCCCAACGTCATTGATCGCGTTCTCAACCTCTGCGTCCGTAGCATCCGGCTGTACAACTCGGTACTGTCTCATAGCCTGTTCTTTGTTCTCCTCTTTGTAGTTGGACTCAATGATTCTGTAGTCTTGAATGGCTTTTAGGAATCGCTGTCTAGAATTCTCAGCCTGGGCCTGCTTGCTGGCATCGTGCAAACCGTCCCGCTGGGCACTCTTAATCTTGCTCTTCAGCTGATACTGCAGGTCGGAAGCCTGTGACACGATATCATCGAGCTTCCGTCTCAATTCCAACTCTTGGTCCTCGTTTACCTCGGCTAACAACCTTTTGTGGTAAGTGTCGATACTGTTGACCAATTGCTCGTAGGTGTCCAATTCGTGGTTTATCTCGTTAATCTTCCCCATAAACTCGACAAAGTCGCCTCCACTAGGGCCACCGCTTCTGGCGTTCGACTGGGCGTTTTGGGCCCCCATCTCGTAACTTTCGACCGCTGGGGCTTCATACGGGTTCTGAGACTCGTAGGGATTGTTGTTGTAGTTCATCCTGCCCTGTCACAAGTCCTATAATTGGTGTATTTCCGGTCAAAACAACGTTCCCTTTTCCTGGAGGTTCGCTCTTATAGCACACTAAAAAAATTGAAAATTTTACACAAAACGAGAGAATCTGAAACACGGCCCAGGACTCTCTACTCAGCGGCCTACATTCAATCCAGCTGGTCTTCGAGATACGATACCAGGCTCTTGATCTTGTCCAGGTTGGCTCTTACTTGCGGGACGCCTTCCTGCGCCTCGTGCAACTCTTTCAGAGACGTTCCGTACTGCTCCACGTACTCGTCCAAGAGCTTTTCAGTCTGGTCCTGCGATCCAGCGAGGGCGCCAGCGCCTTCCTCTTGCAAATCTGCGATCTGCGCGTCCAACCGTGCTAGGAAGCGGTCTCGCGCAATCGCGTATGTCTCATCTACTCTCCTGGGCCCGTCCCGTCGCAGCTGGGCGACCTGAACCGTGCAGTCTTCCCACTCCTGATACGCCTGCCGCACCTTTTCGTTCAGCTCGAGGTCGAACGGTTCCACATACCGCTCCTGAGACTTGGAAATGAGCTCTTGCACGCTCACTGCCCTCCCACGGTCCTCGGCGTTAATCACACGCATAGAGCTGGATGCCATCTCTAGAACCTGGGTCAGGAACGCTTGCAATTGCAGTCTCACTTCTCGCCCCACCGCGTCTTCGCCTTCCCCGGGCAAATGAAGCGCTGCTCGCTCCTCAAGCGCCTCGTACAACTGCCCATATACGCCCCGGAGCTGCTCCACAGTCACGTCCACCTTTGGCATCACTGACAGCTCACAAGAGTGGTGGGAACCCGCGATGTCTACTCTCTTGAAGGCCATTATAGCTATATCATCACGGTTACCCGGGCTTTAGGCTACTGTATGGTCTGAAATTCATAGGCTGTAAGAAGGGATTATTTCACCAATCTATATAGAAGCAGCCATACTACAAGAGGTGTTAATAGGCCATCCTTTGGGTTTACTTAGGTTCTGGCTGTGGAATGTCTGGTGAAGTGAGTGAATACGCTCCTCTTTATGCGCCCTTCTTTGGGTTTGCAGGTTGTGCAGCAGCGATGGTATTGTCATGTCTCGGTGCGGCCATCGGTACGGCCAAGTCCGGTATAGGTATAGCTGGTATTGGTACGTTCAAACCTGAATTGATCATGAAGTCTTTGATTCCCGTGGTTATGAGTGGTATTCTGGCCATTTACGGCCTTGTGGTCGCCGTGCTAATTGCAGGAAACATGTCTCCTACAGATGATTACACACTTTTTAATGGAGCTATGCATTTGAGTTGCGGACTATGTGTTGGATTTGCGTGCTTGAGCAGCGGGTACGCAATTGGCATTGTCGGGGACATTGGGGTGCGGAAGTTTATGCATCAGGCGCGGCTGTTTGTGGGCATTGTGCTGATCCTGATCTTCTCAGAAGTGCTGGGTCTGTACGGTATGATTGTTGCATTAATTTTGAATACCAGAGGTTCCGAGAAATAGACGAGACATAAGTGTATGTAGTACAAATATTACAAAGAATCACTCGGTGGTGTCCATGGGTTCACCGCGCTCGGACGAGATGTTGACGTGGCCTTGGTCGTCGATGTATTGTGAGTCGTTTTCCTGGACGTATTTCACAGAGCGTGCACTGTCCAGGAATAGAGTGTAGGCTCTCTTGACGTCTTCGACGTCCACCGCGTTGCTCTTGCGCTTGTAGGCGATTTGCTGTGCGACTGAGATCAGGTTGCTACTGTAGCGCAGACTTGTCTCGGTACCAATCTTTGTCAGCAGATCCAAAGCTTCGCTGGTAAGCTCAACTTCTTCCTCCTGTGCGCGAATGCTCAAAATAGTCTTGATCTCGGCCTCATTGTAGTTGGTAGTGGTAATGATGATCGACCTATCTAGCAGATCGAGTGGCAAGCCGTGGGGCGATTTATAGTTAGTACCTCTGGTCTTTGAGATACCGCGGTTGGTAGCCATGATGATGATAGGAGCAAACTCGTCCTCGAGAGCTCTGTTGATAAAGGAGAAACATTCAATATCCAGCATGTGTACCTCGTCGATGAACAAAACACCGGGCACAATCTCAGCTTTACCCTCTTCCTTCCATTCGGCCACCTTGGTGTTGATTTGGTCTCTAACTTCCGATCTGATCTCCCCAGTGTCACCGGTAAAAAGCGCTAGGAAACCCTGTGTTCGAGAGTTGATCACGTCGATCTCATGCAGCGAAACAGTGTGGACGGCAGTTTTACGCTTCTGCAATTCACCTTCTGGACACTGTACAAATCTTGTATCGGCCCCCATGGCGTCATAGTCTCTTGAACGTGCGAATGATCTTCCCAGCTTTGTAATCTTACCACTGGCTTTGTCTATCGAGATGACGTCTCCCGCTAATACCTTTTCCTTGGTCAATCCGTCGATCATCTTGTTACCAAGCTCGTAGATGGTCTCCATGTCAGTAGTCTTGATGGTCAACTTACCTTGCTTGTGACCTCCGGTGATCGATCTATCGATTTGAATCTCTACTACCTCACCCTCGATCAACTCGGTTTCTTCCTTGATCTTCACACCGATAGACCTTCTAAAAGCTTGCGTGAGGGCTTCTGTCTTGCTCAGCTCTAGTGAAAAGATCTCAGAGCCAGCAATAGCTGTAAATGGTACGTCTTTCCCGAGCGACTGCGAAAGGCCCATCGCCAACGCAGTTTTACCAGTAGATGGAGGACCCGCCACCAGAACTGCTCTTCCGGCGATTGTACCATTCTGAACCATCCTCAGGATGACACCAGCTGCTCTACGAGCCTGTAACTGACCTACCATTCCCTGGGAGCTCTCCTTCGCTTGCAAATTTTCGTCCAGACCCAACCCTGTGATATGCGAGTGGGCTGCTATTAGGGACAGCGACTTCAAGGAGTCAGAACCTTCATTTGGATCACTGGTTTGGATAGACATTTCCAAATACTAACCCGGTAATCTAAAGTACTCCAATTGACCTCTTGTCGTTGGTCAAACCTCGAGTGGTTCTTCATCTTATAGTTCGAATTTTTCACCTACAAGACAAACGGCTATCACGTGTAGTATCTAAGGCATCTAATAACGGTTCAAAGAGACCATTAAGAGGACGTTTACTCGATTTCAAGACTCTCTAGTAAGTCAATTGTCTATATATCATCGATGAATGGGCCAAGTTATGGAGCTCTTTGGCTTGTTTTGTTCTTTAGGCTTGTTTCTGTCCCGTAGAAGCTCTTGAGCATTGTAGAACAAGATATTAACCAGCATCAAGCGACAAGCCTACAACTACACAGAGAACAGGATTAACAGCATGGAAACGTTTAGAGAAGTTGTGAAAGCATGTTGTAGCCTATGCTGTTGCTGTTGGCGGGTTTCTGACTCTTATGTTTCGATCAATGGACGGCGCTATTCCATAAGGAGACTACTTGATGGGGGCACACTTTCCTTTGTATACTTAGTGCAGCGTGTGGGGGGTCCTACCGGTACCGGGAGTATCAGTTTGGGCAATGCACCGGAATTGTACGCTCTAAAGCGGATCCGATGTCCCTTTGGTAATATCGAGAGCATATCCGCAGCTATGAAAGAAGTGGACAACTACAAGAGATTCCAGAGCCCGTATATCATCACCTTGGTAGACTCGCAGGTGGCTCAGGAAAAGGATGGGTCCAAGACTGTCTGCATTCTGCTGCCGTATTATCCGCTGGGATCTCTACAGGACATGATTAACCGTAACCTGTTAAACGGAACGTTTGTATCAGAGAGCGAATGCATCAGGATTATGATTGGGATAGCGAGAGGTTTACGTTGTCTCTACGATCCATCGGCAAGGGAAAACTCTGGTGCAGAAACTGTGCAAGATGCTTCTTCACTAAGCTACAGCGATGAAGCGGCGTTTCTGCTTGACGACACACCCCTCGAGCTCGATGTTCTTTCTTCGCACAATACCATCAATAGCAGATCCTATATCCACAGGAATATCACGCCGGTAAACGTGCTTTTCTCATCCGAGGGCCTTCCCGTCGTCTCAGATCTAGGATCCTGTTGCAGAGCAGATATCACAGTCACCACTAAGCACCAGCTCAACGAGCTGCAGGATTGGATACACACACGATGCAGCATCCCATACACAGCTCCAGAACTCCTCAATGTGAGGATGAATACTACGATTGATTGTAAAGCAGATATATGGTCCATTGGCTGCACCTGCTACGCGATGCTCTTTGGCATGTCGCCTTTTGAGCGAGAACTACAGGTAAGCGGCGCATCACTTAATTATGCCATTGGATGTGCCAAATATAGCTTCCCTGAACAGACAAGATACTCTGAAAGCATTTTGATGGTCATCAAGAACTGTCTCCAGGTCAATCCAGCTGCTCGTCCAGATGTAAACGAGCTTCTCGAAACCTTGCAGGATCTACAAAGTTCGTGAAAAAAGATTCAATAATAGAGTCATAAAAGATCCAATTTACCGTGAGGCTAGATCTTAGTCAATCGCTCTGATTCTCGAGACCTTTAATGTCAGCCAATTCGAGTGTCAGGAGTTTCCAAAACTGCACAGAAACCGATGTTCCGGGATATAACGATTGCCCTTCTTTCCTTTACCAGGTGAGCAAAGCCGCTGCAAAAAAAGGCAGAAGAAACAGGATCGTTCCTCAGGTACAAGACGTATCAGGGAATACAGCAAGTTCCTATTCACCACCTCCAGCATGCTCGGTACGATTGAAAGCCTCGTGCCAGGATGAGCCCTCGAACTTTTTAACAAAACATGAGATTTTGGCAAAGATACAACAATTAAATGAGCTTCAAAATAACCTATCGGAAAAGGAATTTGAGTTTTACCGAAGAAAACTAGAGTCAAACATTGCGAAAAGCTTGGAAGACGAGTCTACGAGAAGGCTTTTGACCACTTTCTTCGAGCAATGGAAAGAGAAAGATAAATGCATTGGCATGCTTCGTGAGTGGCTGACGTCCGATATCACAATTTTAAGCTGGTGTCCAGCTTTCTTGAAAATTTACGAAAATGCAGCAGTTGTGTAAGTGCTAAACGTGACAGAACGGTAAACTACATGAAAAATATACATATCATTATTAGCACTACATCCTCCTTCTCTTTCCGACAGTAGCTTGGAAACCGGTCTTGATGGAAGAAACAGATCTTGTGGAACCACAGCTCTTACAGACCAAGAAGAACAGTCTGTTTGACTGTTCTTTCTTCAATTCTGTGTTGATACTCTTACACGTTTTACAGGTCACATACTCAAGGATGTATCTTCTCAAAACGTTTTCCATCTGTTTTGCTTGGAACTTACCCTTGATGACTAATCTCTTCTGACCATCAACGGAACCAGAAGTACCCAGCTCTGCAAACAAATACTGGATCAAATGCTCGTTAGATCTTTGCAGCTTCTCGGATATATCCTGAATATTGGAGAAAATGGTCTTCTTACCATCACGCAGACACACAGGTGGTGGAATTCTGAATTTTGGTCCTGATCTGTCACCTGCCAGTTCTGGGTTGTTTGCTTTTAGGATGTTGAAGAAACGCGACAAAAGTTCTGGGTATGCTAATCCGACTTCTTGCTGAAGAGGAGAATCCACAACAGGAGTGGCCTCTTTACTTTTTATTTCATCCACATCGACATTAACACCCGCCTTAGCCAGTTGTTTTTCAAAGTCATCTAAATCTGTGTCCTTGGACTTCTTCTTCTTCTTCTTAAGTTTGAGTTCTCCTAAAGCTTCCGATATGTCGTCAACAGAGCTCGATGGCTCCTCTGATGCAGACTTGCTCTTCTTCTTTTTCTTCTTCAGGCCTGCAAATATATCGTCGTCATTCCCTGGCTTTACGTCCGTTGTATCTTCATCCAGGTTCTCTGGAGCAACCTTCTTGGACTTCTTCTTTTTCAAAGAAGGATCAAATCCTAATTCGGCTGATAGATCAGTGGACATCCTGGACTGGTTCAAAATGCTATAACGCGGATGTCTAAGGGATTTTCTACAACTTCACTGGTAGTCGAACTTCATTATCGTTGTCCTGGTATATCCAAAAATTTTCACGCCGTCTGGCAACACAACGTTTTAATGCCGGGTAACGTAATTTAGACCTTACAGATGTGCTAATAGTATACATTGAGATGAATTGACCATGTCTGTGATTGGCAGAACTGCCTTAGTCTATGAATTGTTTATGCTTAGATCCGCTGTGTCCTTTATGAGGGCTTCTGTGGCTTCCTTAGTAACTTGCTCAATTTCTGTGCCTACTTTGACCTGAACCGCAGGTGTGGTTCCATCACCTTGGTCGGCCTCTTCGTTCTGTTCCGGCTCCACGTTGTACTTTTCCAAAAAGTAAGCCTCGACGTCCTCCTTCCCACTGTTTTCGGCCTCGTAAATGGCATCCTGGTCGAACTGATTTCTAATAAAAGGATCTGCACCGTATTCTTCACACAGAAGCTTAACCACTTCCAGTTTGCCGTTTAATGATGCCCAATGCAGTGCTGTATTGCCGGTTTGATTCTGTCTGTTCACGTAACTTTTGAGCTCCGTTTCATTTGTAGCGTTTTCTTTTACAAGTGATAACAAATACCTGACAACGTCAAGATGACCATTGGCACAAGCCATATGCAATGCTGTAGAACTAGTTTCCGTCTGTAGACAAGTAGCCAGCAGCTTGGGATGGATTAGGGTGGTGAACACCTCTTTCAAGGAGTCAAGATCTCCGGCTCTGGCATCCAGTATAATTGCATCCTGATCCTCCTGGTCTAAAGGTTCCGTGTGGAGAGTCATAGTGGAATCTAACACTTTTTACCCAGTTTCCAGCTCCTTTGACAGAATTCAGCTCATCTCGAATCTAAAATTTTTCAGTATTAAAGGTTAATTAAACCTTAAGGCGTCAGAAGTGACTGGCTAGCCACCTCATAAAGGTCTATAACATAGAACTGGAGAGATCCAAGCTAGGAAGCTTCCGAACCCGTTTTAGTTCGCTCTAATTTTCAGTTCCTCAGTTCAGAAGCATTGCCTGGAAATTACGAAATAACCAAGTCATGGGAGAGAAGGAAAATACAGCCGCCGTTAATTTGAAGAGCTTATTTGAGAAGGAACCACAGTTCACCCGCAATACACCACTGGATGAAGCATTTAAGGATGTATTTGACTCCATTATTTCGAAGGTACCATCTCTGAAGAGTTACGATGACCTGGGGTTTGAAGATAATCAATCGTTTGTGAGAAGCTTGTTACATCATTTTGCAAAGATCCATACAGTCACTTGTGAAGAGCAGCGAGATAAGCCCGGAGATCTAATACCAATTTCGCTCCATGATATAGGATATTTGGAAGTGGTCGTGAGGCTTATCGTCAGCCATGGAATAGATGCTAATCTTCCTCGAGATATGAGAGTCCAACCTCGCTCCAGTGAAGCTGGTTTTGTCATTCCTACTTCTCACAAAAGGAATCTCAATACCTTGGCTTTGGTGGTAGACTCTCTCTATCCGATTTTTACTGCAGAACGAAAGTCTGATGATGACTACATAAGGTCTGTGATGATAAAAGGACCCTTATACCCGGAAATGATAGTCGGAGCACTAGCCCTCTCTGTATCAGAAAAAAGCCGGAAGTACGCCCATTACATCGGGGAACTGGAAAGAGTGCAGACAACTTACGGACTGTTTACAATCTACCCATCGTTGGTCCACTCGGTGCAGGATTCTGCAGCACACGCTATTTTGCTTGAAAGATTGAGCATCTTGCCTGTAAGGAGACCCGATGGTGTATTGAACCTCTTGGACTTTGTAACAGGTGCAAGGGAAAATGAACAAATAGACGTTGAGAAAATTAAAAGATTCACACAGCTGCTAGTTGCCAAGCCAAAGAAGGTGACTAGCGTTGAATACTTCGATAGTCTTTTCCAACAAGTAAGAGAGCAACTTTCCTTTATCAACAGACCAATTGTGGTAACATGTTTGAACGATCTGATCACGACCATCTACTTCAAGAACCCAAGAATAATTCACGATTTCCTGTTCAAAAATATAAATCAAACCCTTTTTAATGATCCTGTAAGGGATAGAAGTTACTCTGAGCTGAATGACACTATAAATGTTCTTATTTCTTTGACCAAGAACTCGTCTAAAGAAGTTATCAGCGCTCTGACGACGGGGTATGACGAGAACAAGTTTTATGTCAACGTCTGGACTTACGCACTTTTTCTCAAAAAAAACCAAGGCGTTAAACCACTTGTCTACGATGCCAGTGGGAATGAAATCAAGCAGGAAACTTCCGCCTATTATAATGTCCTTTTGGCACTCTTAAAGTCATTTATGGTTATCACAGGGAATTATGATGCACTGAACACAATAGCACTGAATCTGATTAACTTCGAGCACCCACATTGGCGGTTTACCATTGACTTAGAGACGCGCCTCGCGTCTATGAGTATTAAGGATAATCACAATAGAATGATTGACGATCTTGCATCGTCGCGTGAACAAGGGCGGAGCTCAGTAGAACTATTTGACGACATGAATATGGCAGTCGAACTTTTCATCGTACTTTTGAAGCTGATAGGCAATTCCGAGGTAACAAAGAATTTCTTCCTAAACGTCTTGAGTCGATGGGTGAAGAACTACACAGGGCAGGCTAATAGCATTTTGGGCAATGATCGTATTGATAGCGCTCTTGTTCTGATTGATTTGAAAATCCTCGAGAAAATCAACAAAGTCTTTACTAGTGATATTGTCAAAAAACCAGCCGATGTACTGATTGTCATTGAGGAACTTATAGATTATGTTGCGAAGGAAGCGCCGGAAGAGGATAAGATTCCCCAGGAAGATGAAGACTCAGATGACGAAGCAGACGAGAGCCAGGCTGCAAACGAAGGCTCATCAGACGTTTTCGGGCTGCTTATGGACCTACTCTCTGCTATCTTGGATGAAGCGTCGAACGCTGAACTCTGGGCGGCTAAAAACTCATTGGAGCGAATTCAAAAGAAGTTGAAATCGCTCAATGATCCAAGGTACCACGAATACGAGGCAAAAGTCTCGAGGCTGTTACTCAACAACTTGACGAACTGTGACTCTTACAGTGTATCCTACAACACTGACGAAAGATTCAACACAGTCATGGAGCAGCTGAGTGACCCGCTTGAACCCATCAAAGTGCAAGGTCTAACGGGACTGAGTACCCTGATCAAAGAGGGTGATGAAAACGTTTCCAAATCTAAGGCCAGAAACCTGTTTTTGCGTCATCTGAAGGACCCTGATCCCTTTGTCTATCTTAACGCCGTAAAGGGACTGGCGCTTCTCTGTGAGGTTGACCAACAAGAAACAACAAACGTCTTGCTCAAGATGTACCTAAACCTAGACAAGAAAGGCAATATTGACGACATCCTGAAGATAGGGGAGGTCTTTACCCGCTACGTGCAACGACAGAATGAGGCCTTCCTAGGAAGCGAGGCCGAGGCCATCGTCGATGCATGCCTTTTAATGATTAGGCAACACAACACACTTGACAACCGCATAAGAATGTCAGCGATCTCGCTTCTAGGAATGTGCTTACGCACCAACTCCAAAGCGCTCCAGAGTAAGATTCCGCTGATTCTCGACTGTGTCTTTGGCATACTACAACTCGAGACCAAAACTAAGAACAACAATACACATATTGTCAGACGAGCTGCCATTCATCTGGTTCTTGACTTACTCTCGGATGACGGCATCCCGCTCCTACCTGAGCGCTACAACCGCACCAGGCTGGTTACACTACTTGACTACACTAAGGATCAGGACGATGACCCGCTGGTTCGCGAGTACGCTGAAGACATCCTGAAAGAGCTGAATGGGAATTCAGAGGTACTGAGAACTTTCCAGAACTGATATCCAGGTCGGTGAAGCTTGTTCCTTCACGATCTATCGCTTAATTCTCTCCTCCGTTGTTGAGCTTAGTTGGCTCTTTTTTATTCTAGAAGACTAAAGAACAAAAAATTTTCCTCGCAGAGGGAGAACACTCGCTTGTTAAGTAACAGGTCAAGGGTATTTAAAGGGAGTTGAAATGCATGGTGTCCTGATCGAGAGGCTTGTTTGAATGGTGGCATCCTCAATAGAAGTAGCAGATTACTGTTAGTTTCACCGGCTAAAGTCCTGTTATCAAAAGTTACCTAGGAGACAAAATGGCAACTGAAACTTTTGAATTTCAAGCTGAGATCACTCAGTTGATGAGTTTGATCATCAACACTGTTTACTCCAACAAGGAAATTTTCTTGAGAGAGTTGATCTCCAACGCTTCCGATGCTCTAGACAAAATTAGATACCAAGCTTTGTCCGATCCTAAGCAGTTGGAAACCGAACCTGAGTTGTTCATCAGAATCACTCCAAGGCCAGAGGAAAAGGTTCTGGAGATCAGAGATTCCGGTATTGGTATGACCAAGGCCGAGTTGATCAACAACTTGGGTACCATCGCCAAGTCTGGTACTAAGGCCTTCATGGAGGCTCTATCTGCTGGTGCAGATGTCTCCATGATCGGTCAATTCGGTGTTGGTTTCTACTCCTTGTTTTTGGTCGCTGACAGAGTTCAAGTTATCTCTAAGCACAACGACGACGAACAATACATTTGGGAATCTAATGCTGGTGGTTCTTTCACCGTTACCTTGGATGAAACCAACGAAAAGTTGGGCAGAGGTACCGTCTTGAGACTATTCCTAAAGGACGACCAACTAGAATACTTGGAAGAAAAGAAGATCAAGGAGGTTGTCAAGAAGCACTCTGAATTCGTTGCTTACCCAATCCAACTGTTGGTTACCAAGGAGGTCGAAAAGGAAGTTCCATTGACCGAAGAAGAGAAGAAGGACGAAGAGAAGAAGGAGGAAGACAAGAAGGAAGAAGACGACAAGAAACCAAAGTTGGAAGAAGTTGACGAGGACGAGGAAGAGGAAAAGAAAGAAGGTGAAAAGACCAAGAAGGTTAAGGAGCAAGTGAAAGAATTGGAAGAGTTGAACAAGACCAAGCCTCTATGGACTAGAAACCCATCCGAAATCTCTCAAGATGAATACAACGCTTTCTACAAGTCTATCTCCAACGACTGGGAAGACCCACTATATGTCAAGCACTTCTCCGTGGAAGGTCAACTAGAATTCAAAGCCATTCTATTCATTCCAAAGAGGGCCCCATTCGATCTATTCGAGAACAAGAAGAAGAAGCATAACATCAAGCTATACGTTCGTCGTGTTTTTATCACCGATGAAGCTGAAGAATTGATTCCAGAATGGTTATCTTTTGTTAAGGGTGTTGTCGACTCCGAGGACTTGCCATTGAACTTGTCCAGAGAAATGCTACAGCAGAACAAGATCATGAAGGTCATCAGAAAGAACATCGTCAAGAAGTTGATTGAATCCTTCAACGAGATCGCTGAAGACTCCGAGCAGTTCGACAAATTCTACTCCGCCTTTGCTAAGAACATCAAGTTGGGTATTCACGAGGACACTCAAAACAGAACAGCTTTAGCCAAGTTGCTACGTTACAACTCGACCAAGTCCACTGATGAGTTGACCTCATTGACTGACTACGTCACCAGAATGCAAGAACACCAGAAGAACATCTACTACATCACTGGTGAATCCTTGAAGGCTGTTGAGAAGTCTCCATTTTTGGATGCTTTGAAGGCAAAGAACTTCGAAGTTCTATACTTGGTTGACCCTATTGACGAATACGCTTTCACCCAAATGAAGGAATTCGAAGGTAAGACCTTGGTTGACATTACCAAGGACTTTGAATTGGAAGAAACCGAGGAAGAAAAGGCCGAAAGGGAGAAGGAAGTGAAAGAGTTCGAAGACTTGACCAAGGCTTTGAAGGAAGTTTTGGGTGACAAGGTTGAAAAGGTCGTTGTTTCTCAAAAGTTGATCGATGCCCCAGCCGCTATCAGAACCGGTCAGTTTGGCTGGTCCGCTAACATGGAAAGAATCATGAAGGCTCAAGCTTTGAGAGATTCTTCTATGTCTTCCTACATGTCCTCCAAGAAGATCTTCGAGATCTCCCCCAAATCTCCAATTATTAGGGAGCTAAAGAAGAGAGTCGCTGACGGTGGTGCACAAGACAGAACCGTCAAGGACTTGACGAACTTGTTGTACGAAACTGCATTGCTAACTTCCGGTTTCAGCCTAGAAGAGCCATCTTCTTTTGCTTCCAGAATTAACAGATTGATCTCTCTCGGTTTGAACATTGACGAAGATGAGGAGCCAGAGGCTTCCACTGAAGCCCCTTCGGACGAGAAGGTCGAGGAGGTTCCAGCTGACACTGAAATGGAGGAAGTCGACTAAACGCCATGTTGATTTTCAATCCTTTTTCCACTGATATACTACCTAGTTAAATATATAATGCCACGAGTTTGCGCTTGTACGAAATAAAATCACTATTAAGATCCTTTTGCTCATCTTGTATCTTTTCTTTAACAAAACATCCTTCTCCTAATAAGTAGAGTGTAGAGCGAGCAATGGCGCAAGTCTCTCTTTCCGATTTCGAGAAGAAGTGTAAAGGTATGTATGTACGCTATATCCAACTGTGTTGTCAGGACAAGACATCTAACTAAAGTGCAGATTTGCAGGTCAAGGTTGACGCAAGCGACAATTACTCCGAGATGAAAGCAGATTACGATGAGCTTTATCGCATGCTGATGGAACTTAGTTCTGAACTGTCCAGTTACGACAAGGAAAGATGCCAGTCGAGAGCCGAGTCTCTTTTGAAGCAAATCAGCGGAAGGGAATCATCCAGAGCTAAGGGTTCGAAGCCGTTTCGCTTCCCAAAGAAACCAAAAATCATTAAGAGGACCGCTAAACCTGATATATCAAACCTCAATGAGCATCAAATTGCCCCAGTGACCGCTGACAAGCACTTTTTCGTGACCGAGGCTACTGCTGTATACGAAGATCTGGACCACTGCCTAGTGACCACCAAGAAGGAGAATGCTACTACGCAATCGGGATCACTCATTCTACGCAACGTGAACCATACGCTCATCAGATGTCAGCCATTGACCTTCCAATCAGGCAGCATTTTCATCACTGACTGCGAGAATTCCACCATCGTATGTGACTTGCCGCCACAAAACGCGATCCAGGTCAGACTACGTAACTCGCGCAATTGCAAGCTGATCTTGAATGCTTCCGACTCTACAACTAAACAGATCGTTATTCTCGAATACTGTTCGGGCTGCATCTTTCACAGGACTACAGAAGAAAGATTAATCATCCGGAATTTTACGAACCTCAGTTTGAGTGAAGATGCTCATCAGGACTATAAATTTGAGCCGTTCAGTATTCCCGGATAAGCTGAAGGAAGCTGATACTAACTGTTATCGGCGGCTAATCGATATTACTATGGTACCCAAATTATCGTATGGCGTGATATAAGTTACCTGGCTTCTTAATTAGCCAAGGATACTGATTAGGAAAAGAGTAAACAACTCTAACGATCAAGAGACTGGATGAGAGCTACGTCAAGCCTTGTCGAACGATGCTCATATGGCTTTCATATCGAAACTTACTGTTTGGAGCGCCCCATACATTAAACAGCTCTTAAACAAGTAGCGATTTGACAGATGCCTACGCTTGCAGGGTCGCCTATAAGGTCGACCAACAATGCATTTCTAGAGCGCTACGTTAGAAATGTATCGCCGGAAAAACCACTACAGCCCCTTTCGCCCTCCAAGGTGAACTCTTCGTCGAACATAGGAAACAGGTTCCAGGACTCAACTGCTGCAAAGGCTTACGACGAAAACGCCTACAAAGGAGTTTCCTTCACAGCTGACAAAAACTCGATCACATCGTCTGTCTCGACCACGCCCACTAGGCCGAAGCGCAATTCCCAGAACAGTACAGTGTTGAAGCCTGCCTTTGATCCTTCAAGTTTATCAAATAGTCAAAGAGCATACTACGAATTCCTTTGCCGGGTTGGTGAGGTTAAAAGATGGATCGAGGAAGTAACCGGAGAAACACTACCCTCAGAGCTCGATTTATGTGTCGGGGATAGCCTTCGAAATGGCGTTTATCTGGCAAAGTTGACACAGAAGATACATCCAGGGTTGGCACCAACAATATATTCGGAAGGTGAAAAGTTGCAATTTAAACATACCCAGAATATCAACGCGTTCTTTTCATTAGTGGATCACGTAGGTCTACCTGAATCGTTCAGGTTTGAATTACAAGATTTGTACAACAAGAAGGATCTGCCGCAGGTCTTCGAGACGCTATACATTCTGATCACAGTCATCAATAAGAAATGGCCGGCAAAAACTCCCCATATAGGGTCACTATCTGGAGAACTTATTTTTTCTCTAGAGGATCTTAAAAAGTGCCAAAGAACCTGGCCGCGAATCCGCGACTTCAAATCTCTCAGTGTCAGCCCCATGGGATCACCAGTTAATAAGAAAGCCGATGCGTCAAAAAAGGCAGGTTTAATCAAAGATTTCGGTGTTTATGATGTTGACGACAGAAACAGGAATGACGCGCCTTCGACGCCAACGAGACCTAAGAAGACCTTAGATGCTCCTCCTCAGTTATCACCCCCAAGTGAAACGCGAGCTTTGTTCTCATCTCCAATAATTTTCAGTGAAAACAATACAATTGACACATCAAGAATACCCAGTTTCAAAAATGTGGATCATGATCTTATGCCGAGAACACCCCATCTGGAATACAGTCCATTGAAGAGTTCTTCTTTGTCATACTACTCTCCAACCATTTCAAAGTACCTGACTTACGATACTGACTTTTATATGAGGAGAAGTCAAGCCAGAGAAAAAGACGTTAAGTTTTATCAAAGTCATACATATGGGCCAATCGACTATTCTCCCAAAAGGAAGCAGAAGATGACTGAGCTAGAGTTCCTTGATATCGTGATACATATCCAAGGGCTATGCCGTGCAGTAAACGTTCGTTTCGAGTTGCGTATTCAGAGAAATCTTTTGAAGCTCTTTGGTAAGGAGATTCTCCTTCTTCAGTCTTACGTTAGATCCAGACTCTCTAAAAGTGTCCCACTCATCGAAAGTCTTCGATTTGCAGGCCCTGACTGCTCGCGGCAGTTGAGCGCACTTCAGTCCTTTTTGAAAGGGCTTTATGTGCGAAATGTTATAGATGCCTCTCGAATGAAACTTTTGAGGCAGGAGCAAGCTACTGATAAGTTACAAAGGTACTGTCGAGGCATTATAACCCGCAAAAAGGCTCATCAATTTTTGTATGACGTGAGCTGTGCAGAGGCGCCACTAAAGAAGCTACAATCAATCATCAAAGGAAACGTACAAAGATCTGCAATGGCCTATTCTTGCCTATGCTCGGCTGAAGCTATTCATATAGATAGCTTCCAAAGTCTTTGCAGAGCTTATCTGCGCAGGAAGGCAGATCAACTTGTACATCATACGCTTGACGATAGTGTTTGCTTCGGGGTGAGCCAATTCCAGAGTATTGTCAAAGGGAAGCAGACGCGGAAGTCGATAAATCAATCAATAGGCTTACTTGAGCATTACGATGAACTCATCTCAGCAATGACCGCCTACATCCAAGGGAAAGTAAAACGTCGTGCTTTGAAGGTAGTTAGACATGAAGAATTTGAAGGAATCTCTACTGTAGACTACCTCCAGGGAGTCGTGCGAGGTGTCTTGGTTAGGTACGCATTGGACCTAGTGGATGACATCATAGAATACAACTATCTTCACGAAATGCAAGCGACGCTAAAAGGGTTTCTGGTACGACATGAGTTTGAAACAAGATCGTGCATGTTCGAAAGGAACGCTAGGTCAATAGTATCAATCCAGAGCAAAATTAGAATGAAGTTGCAACGAAAAGCGTATTTGGAGTTAATGGAGTGCCCTAATCCAACTATATGGAGTGTGAGAAAATTTTGTCGTCTGCTCAATAACATCGGGACCATCGAAGAGGCACAAAATGAACTTGAGGGATCTCAAGCACAGCTGGATTCTGAAAATTCGAGGAAAGAAAAACTCGAGAAAGATATCAGGCAACAGTTGGACATGCTTGACGTCTTAGAGTCTTATGATCTGCGTGCAGAATTTTCAGGTACATCTGAAGTAGTTGCCATCCCCAAGCGCAGATATCCTACTTTTGAAAAATTATTCTATTTACTTCAAGTGGATCCCTCGTATTGGACCCTGATGTATACTAGGAATCCGGATTTTTTTTTGGCTAACGTTTACGTTACTTTCAGCACCGTTAATCAAAGGATGGGAGAAAGGGAAAAGAGGCTCTTCATAAGGCTGTTAGTGGAAACCATGAAAGTTGAAATCTCAGTGGCACAATCAATAAAGCATTTCACTGAGGACGATAATGCCATCTGGGTGAAATTGTTACGTGCCTTTCTACAGAGGGAGTATCCTGAAATATTCACACTTTTTATGCCACTGCTGAAATTTATCTCCAAGCCGCAGGTACAGTTTGAAAGTAATCCATCTATCATCTACAAAAATTTGCATGGTTCTAGAGCCATGAACAACTCATCAGCGGTTGAAGATGAACGGACTTCGGCAGTGTTTATCGAAAATCTCCGAAATGTGTGGCATGCAGTAGAGCTTCTTTCAATGCTCTTCAGCAAGCAGTTGCCTAAGATTCCCTTGGAAATAAGATATGTTTGCACAAAGCTCTTCTGCTCAGCAGCTGACAAAAATGCAGATGAGAATGAGACTCTGAAGGCGATTGCAGTAGTATTGATTAAGTGCTTTTCGGCGGAATTTTTGTGCAACAGAACTCATTACGGACACTGTGAAGGTTCCGACCACGGTTTAGATCAAAAAATTGAGCTTACATTGAGCGCATTGATGACAGTTTTTTCCGGAAGCAGGTTCACAGGTTTCTATGAACCGCTCAATGCATATGCTCAGGAAATCGGCGCACAAGTTAAAGATCTGCTCTTCAGCATACTGTTGGATCCTCAATACGAACAGGAATGTGAGTACATCATTTATCAGGACATGATATCGAGGGCTCCCCAGCTCGAGATCTTGGGTGAAAAAGTTTCAAAGATTACTTCACAATTTCAGGAAAGTTTACGCTTTTTCCCTGATGAAGATGTTATTCATGACGTTCTGAACAAACGTTCAGACTCAGGCACAGTTCCTCCCACTGGCAGAGTTGTGCTGGATTTGGCTCCAACCGTTTACCGCTTCTTGATAAGTGACGATAGGACAAGAAAAGTGTACGATCAAGTCAAGCGTGCGTTTATTTATATGATGCAAATCGAAGATGTGAACACAGATTTGTATGATCTCGTGCTAAGCTGCGTTCTACCGCAGGATGAACCTCGCTTTCAAGCTTTGGTCAAAGCGTATAGCAAAATACAAACCGATCCGATGATCCGGTCTTTAAGCCCGGTAAACTATTTTGAATTGAAAAACTCGACGCTGAAGAAAATCCACGAGCTTGAAAACATGGGCACTATCAACCCATCCGGCAACAGACTTCAGAATTTCCTCAATGATATTGCAAACACTATAAAAAGCCCACACTACGCCATTGACTATGTTACAAAGGAACTCTATGCAACCAAAAAAACCCTTAAGGAAGTCAACAAAATTAACCAAATGCTCGAAACAAATTTATCCCAACAGAAAAAGTCAATCAACAAGGCATTTCAAACTATACAGCAATCTAGATCCTTTGAAGTCAGTCACAGAAGTACTCTGGGGAACCTCAAAGATGCATACAAAAAAGTACAACATAAAAAGGACAGGGAGCTGGAAGGCCTGAAGTTCAAATGGACCACACGACAGTTATATGAGAAGGGTGTAATTAAATCTATCGAAGGCGAAAGGCTTGGGGAGCAGAAAATAAGGGTTTTCGGATCGAGTGGTCCGAGATTTCCAGATATTACCTTCAAGATTTCTACTTCTGATGGCGTGAAGTACGGCATCCAGGTGTTGGACAGGAGGAAAGGTCCTGAGAAAAGACATTCTGAGTTGGTAGATTCGTTTGAACTCAAAGATTTACTGATCTGCCAGGTTGGGTCCAAAAACGACTTGAGTTTATTCAATGGAAAGGTACATGTAAGCAACTCAGCACTACTAAACTTGGTAGTTTCAACCTTCCTGAGGGCCGAGACTCAGATATAAGCGCGGCTTGAAAGTTTGAAGCCCCGCTTCAAAATTTAATGCTATGTAATACTGGCATATAATGTAATATATTTACACGGTCGGACTGCCGTTAATGATTGTGTTGTTCGAAAGTTTCCTGGATCTGCTTGAGCTCCTGAGTTCTCAGGTATGTTAAATAGAGATTGAATGTTTGGCGGACCACAGAGACCAGACAGCAACCCAAAACATTGAACACCATGCGCACCTCATTCGGCGAACCTCCTGGTGTACATTGATATGGCATCTTGCTCTGAAGCCAAATAAAAACGTCAAAGAGCTTTCCGCCTAACAAGCTTCCTGTAAGAGGCCATAAAGTGGATTCAAAGAGAACTTCATACCAAGAAGTCTCAATTACGAGATTGTAATATTCCTCCGAGGGGAATATATCCATGGAGTCACTTGTCACACAGAAGTATGGCTGTACTGCCTTGATCATAAGCTCGTAGATCCTGGTCAGCGTTGGAGAAACGAGAACCGAGTGGAACAGAACTAGAAGGTTCGTTGCTGAAACGACATTAGAGAAAACATTGGGTGTCTTGGCAGTATAGTGACCAGCTCTAATCGTAAAAACTAACGAGTACAGCCATTGTAGCTTCTTCAAAGCAGGAAAAGAGCCTCTCAGCGCGACCAAATAAAGAGGAAAACCAAATACTAAGAATTGGGTAATGTTGGGTACGCTCATTCGACCATGCATCGTCTCTCCATAGACGTCTAAAGCTTTCGTAGTGCTGACATCCAATAAAGTCCTTAAAATCTTCTCTGGAAAAAGGCATCTGAGTTGCCAAAGACCCAATTTGAAGGCCCACTTCCCAACATTTAGCATTGAGAATGTCAGAACTGCAAACATTATAGTCCCACGTACGAGTTTTCGCATTCGGTATACCAGCGATAACACCCACGAAGTACTAGTATACTGAACTGGCTTGGAAAATATTGGCTTTTTACACTGGGGACATGGTGCGATCTCAATAGGCAGCTCTGGAGTTTGTGGGATTCTAAGGATGCCGTTAAACCCCAACACGTTCGAGGTCCAAAGAACCGATACGTCGGCCGCATCAATTTGAGAATCCCAAAACAGAGGAAGAGAGTAAATCAAATCGGCTGTGGATATTTTTTTTTGGAAGTCCTTATGACAGTCTATAGCACCACACATCTTCCTTTTTAGTTCATCTTGGAACGGTTTGAGCCCGCATTCAGGAGACCATTTCCCCTGTTGAGAAGTCTTGTTTAAATCAAACAACCATTTGAAATAGCACTCTTTGTGAATATCTAGTTTACAACCACATTCGTGCCTAGTCCAGGCTGAGTTCATCGTTGATTCTTCAAGGCAAATCCAACAAAGGCCTTTGCGCTTCGAAAGGCCTACAAACATGGTAGAAAGCGACAATCCAAAGATTTTACTGACTATCCTCAAAGTTCTTCTAAACACTAGAGACTTGCTCCCCCAGTATAAAGATTTCGAGTCTGGTTGTTCTGTCAACAGCGTATTTCAAAGGTATAGTTAAGGATGTGCGCGCAGGCGCTCGTTATCTATAATGAACATTAATCTCAAATGAACACTGTGAAGCCCAATTGAGCCACCAAGTGCTTATATATGCCCCTGTTGAATTGGTAATATGAGCGTGACTCCCGGTGGTGAAATGTTGGCCCTTCGAACTGAAAGGTGAGCACATATATCATGAACCCCATGTCACCAAAAATTAGGCGGATGCAAGAATCTATCAGACGCTGAGATGTACTAGATTATCCCTTTCTGACCTACCAAGACGTTGGTGTCTATCGCACCCTGTGCCTCTATATAACAGCTCGCTGCTCTATGCACAACATTGGCTGCGGCACTCATGGGAGCTCTTACTTGCTGGCATCTTTAGGCTGCCATAAGTTAGAAAGAATAGATTGAGGACAGTTTCGCAGCAGTTTGGGCTCCTTTCGTTATCATATGCTTCCTCGTAGGGGAACTAAGGTCCTTTTTGGGTACCTGGGGGTAAATTTAAGAAGTTATTGAAGAACAATGCTTCATGACTTTCCCAAAAGAGGATCTGGCACACTGTGGTTAACGGTATCCCATTAATATTATTACAAGGACAAGAAACTGCATAGGCGGATCTCAAAAAGTAAGAACACTGCAAGAATACTACATTGAAGTGCCTAGGAACGCAGCCACATGCACCCACAATGGAAACACTGAAAATCTGATTGATCAAAATTTGTTGAGACAAGATGAACTAGTGCCTAACTTGGCTGAAGGTCATGTTTTAGAAACTTTACGGTAAACGGCGTTTCGTGCATGGTCGAACTGATTTATGAAGCCTTCTTAATCAGTAATCTTTCCGAGCTGAGAAAGTAGCTTACCGAAGTTGAAGAATAACGAGGGGTCCATCGAGTAAGCGCCCAAAAACCTCTGCGCACGCACCTTTTAGTGCGTCGAGTATTCTGATGAGTTAACAACAGAAGCCTCTGTAACAACATCCTCTTTCCCATATATGTGCTGTCGAATGACTTTCCAGAAAAGCTGATCAGGTTCTACTTGCTGCAAGGTTGGTTGGTTTTATCTGAATGGGAGGTAGTCAGAGGTAAAGTTGCAAGCGTTTGACCCGAAAGTCGTGTATCCTAATGCACGCAGGACGCTCACGAGATCACTGCAAGCCTTGCGAGGATAAATCTGTAAGAATAGACAAAATTTTGAAGATTAATTCTGTATGCTTGCCTATGTAGTTTGTCCTAGTAGTTCACTGTGTTTTTCATTGAATGCTTGAATTATCAGCGGCCAAAAAGACCCAAAAATCCACGTTTCTTCGTATGCTCAGGTTTCTGTGCGACTTCTGCTTCTTGAGTTGGTTTAGATTCACTAACGTCGTCATGTCCTGGAATGCTTTCGTTTCCGTAATTGATGTAGTTGAACGCCAAGTCAAAAAGCGATGGTTTACTTTGTGCAGGCCTGATCTTTGGCCTTAGAGGGAAAAGATTATCCAATTTAATCTTAGCGGGCTCAACGGGACCCGCGCCTGACTGCTCAATTACTGCTGGTTCAAAGGGGCTATGGAAGACATCCGCAATATGCTTTTCATAATCTGCAAGGACAAATGTGTCTTTAAGTTTCTGAATGATTGACATTCGCAAATCTTGTACCCTCTCCTTATGCAGTAAATTACCGGGCAACAGAATCTCATCCAGCTTGCCAGCGTTTGCAGCAGAAGTGTCCAGCTTCTGGAGACAGTATAGAAACAGTGCCAGTGAGTTCCTGTATTGTCCTCTCTCTGCGTATAAAAACGCAAGGTCATACTGAACTTCAACTTCAAGGATCGTTTGACACAACTGCAACTGAGCCATCAACGGGTCATCTGAGTATACACCTGGCGATTCCATTATCTCGCCTAATGTCGAAGAAATGTTCTTGATTAGCCGTTCGTACTCGCAATGAGACTTGACTCTTCCTCGCCCAACCCGCAGTGCTATATCATAATCGCGCAAGACAGAGGCGAAAAGAACATTAAACTTGATAAAAGCTAGTATAATTTGATCATTCTCATGTGAGTCGACGCCCAACTCCTCATCATCCTCATCTTCGTGATAAGCCGTGCGGATTTCTTGTTGCTCTAGAGCTTGTTGCCATTTCAGTAGTTTATGGCTGTACTCGGACGGCTTATGAGGCTCAACGCTTTCTGCTTCGTTGATCAGTTGTTCAACTTGAGGATCGTTGATTTGAGCAACGAACGCTCTAAACTGGATTTTCTTGCCGTGGCCATCTTCTTCCATTTCAACGTCCTGCAACTCCGCATCGTAGCCATTCGCTAGGATTAACTTTGCCAGTTCATCGCCCTCCTGTTCTGCAGCCCTGACTTCTTTAACAATGAAATTATGCAAACCGGAGGCAGATATAATCTTTCCTGCGTGCTGCTTCAAAGAATAATCGTACTTGGTCTGCAAGAAGTTGAGGACGGTCTCAGGCAGGACATTTGACTTGCACAGGAGAGAAAGAGCAGCAAAAGAAAGAGCCAAATTACGAGCAATTCTTCCGCTCTCCTTTTCCTTGGAGAACTTCCCATTCAACAGACACTCAGCCTGAGCAAGTTTGGCGTAAATGACATACTGTGCCCTGGTAATCCACTGTTTCTCGTTCTTGGTAATTTCTGTCAACTTTTGGACAGATTTCACAGCTTTTTTCAATCTAGTTCTGACAACCCTTTTCTCGCTGCTCTTGAATCTTCCTCTCTGCCGTGCCTTTAGCTTCAAAGTCTCAACCAATACTATATCTCTTTCCGCATGTAATAAGACTAACACACCGTACAACTTACTTTTCTTATCGTATTCCGCACTCGTAATTTTCCCATACTTTTCACCAGCAGAGTACTTTTTAGTATTCTTGTCAACCAACTGGCATCTATGCCTTAACTTCTGCAGTTTTCTGTTCAGCTTTTCATGGTATCTCTGGTAATCCTGAGCCGTTTCCAGTAGTTGTTCCACACGATTGCCGTAAGTCGCCACAATTGGTGAGAATGCACCCATTCTGAGCCCTCAACTAGTCTTTAAACAGCTGCTTTAGCCTCAATGGCCTCTCTTATTCATGGTTTAAGCTGGTCAAAACTACCAATTTTTTGAAAATTTTAGCTTACCTACCTATTGGTTTACCCGGGAAATTTCATCGAAGCTGCCTATTAAGAGATGAAGATCGAAAGCCGATGAGCTGGCTTATACAGTCCGATTGAGGTCTAACGGTGCAGTTTTTCATGCCCTCCGGTAGCAATTGAGTATTGTTGCCTTTTTTCAGGAGATTTGGTAGTGAATTCCCGGCTAGATCAGACTTGCAAATGGAGAAAAGCGCATCTAGGCTGCTGTTTTGTGCTGGTGGTATTTATGCTAGCTTTCTCACCTGGGCGCTGGTTCAAGAGCCCTTGAACACACGTGTGTGGCCCAACAGTGGATCCAGATTCCAGGCTCCCGGGGTAATAGCTGTGGCCCAGGCGGTCGTGGCAATGTTCGTTGGAATGGCGTACATACAATGGAAGGGCTCGAAATATAAGCCGTTTACGTTTATTTGGGACTACAAGAAGCAATTGGCACTGATTTCGTTTACACAGAGTTCTTCTGCGCCGTTGGCAACTTTCTCGCTGCAGTACGTGGACTATCTCACTTATATGTTGGCGAAATCGTGTAAACTAATCCCAGTGCTGTCAGTCCACCTGCTGATTTACAGGACCCGTATATCCTCGACCAAAAAGCTGGTTGCCCTTTTAGTGAGCGCCGGCGTGGCGGTTTTCACACTGGGTGGATCGAGAGGTACGGCCCAACAGGGCAACACGCCAATTTCCTTCGCTGGATTTGGACTCTTGGCTCTTAGCTTGTTCTTGGATGGTATGACAAATGCAACGCAGGATGAGATGTTGAGGAAGAATAGAGAAAGGCAAAGGACGGAGCAAGAAAAAGCGATAACCGGCGCGCACTTGATGTTCGCACTTAACTTGTTCATCATCCTGTACAATTTGGTTTATTTGGGTTTTATTGACCGGCCGCAGTTCGAACAGGCTAGGCTCTTGTTGGTGTCTGACACTGAGATCCTACGCTACCTCTCCATCTATGCATTCTGTGGAGCTGTGGGACAATGTTTTATCTTCTTTACCCTGGAAGAGTATGGCTCTATGGTTCTTGTTCTGATAACTGTCACCAGAAAGATGATATCAATGTTGCTGAGCATTATAGTCTTTGGAAAGAGAGTCAATACCATACAATGGCTCGGAATACTGACTGTCTTTGGTGGTATTTCATGGGAAGCCCTCTCCAAGAGAAATAGCAAGGTACAAAAGCCAAAAGCAGAATGATTTGGCTCCAGACGGTGAGTAATGACGCTTAATTTATAGAGATCGCAGCAGCGCACTATGACCGGTATAAATGTTTCCTTTTATATAAAAGCTATGTCAGCTTTTATCGATAAATCTATCAATTCTATAAATTATGAGCACTCTTCGCGACTCTGCTTCAATCTAGCTCTCAATTCTGGATCCCAGGCGTAAACATACAAACCCTTAACACCCCTGGTGAGAAGAACGTTTATGCTGTTCATGATAATCTTGTTCTTTACATGCGCAACCTCTTTAATGTTCTTCTTCTTTGTGAACCCAGCATGATCATCATATAATTCAGGCTTCAACTTGATGCGGTCGTTCGCCGCATCATAGCCAATGGACCTACCTAGGATGACACCGGCATAGTTGAGATCAAAACCCTGGACGGTGTAAACACTGCCGACTTCATCGATCGTGTCAGCTCTCTCACTCCATGGTAACACAGCTCGTGGCGTATACCTATCCCAACGAACCTTGAAGTTATCCCCACAGGTGACAAAATAGTCCTTTCCGTCAAGTCTATAAGGGAAGTCGTATGTGGCCAACATCCTACACTGTCCATATTTGTCATCTAACTCCTTTAGCGACTCGTACATAGCTCCACAGTCATCCCATATTCTGAAATCAAAGTCATCAGGTCCCGCACTCTTAGCGCTCCTCGGGTACTCAGGAATGACGCCTTCAGTACTTATCTCGTCGATCCACTGCAGAACATCCTTGGGTGCAGCAACCCGAAATTGCTGCTTGAGGTTATACCAATCTCTTTTATCCGGGGGAATCTTGTCGTAATAACTCTTCAGGTTGGCGCCGTTCTTGGTACTCTCATCCCAGTAACAGCCCATCCTCAAAGCCTGTTTGTCATCGTAAACCAGAATCAAAACTTTTGCCAAAGAAAGGAGCTCTTGCAAGTGGTTCTCACCATAGAACCTTTTGAAAGCATCCTTCGACGTAGCCAGCAGATGAGCTTCATCCACAACAATGACATCCGCCATTTCATTCTTCTTTTGTAGCGCATTGATGAGCGACGTAGGGCGTTCTAAAGAAGACCTAGAAATATACTTGAAGCTCTTGCTGATTCTCAAATACAACTTCAACATTTCAGGGTGATTAACAACTAGAAAGTTTTTAGTCCCATGAAGAACGTCCTCTTTATCTCCCATAGTTGACAACCGCTGCATTTCATTGAAAAGCGAATTCAACACCACTGATTTCCCAGTACCTGCATCACCTTGAATAACAAACATACTAGGCCGACTTCCATTGTAGCTTCCCAGATGGTCTCTCGTGAACTGCAGTACTTTTTGTCTCAATTGAGCCTGTTCCTGCGAAAGTTTTACATGGGAGAGCTTATCCACCGCTGCTGACTGAGCAACATCTTTGGTGACCCTTCCAGCCTTCCCAGCATGCTTGAATCCGGTAGTCATTATTCTTTTCAGTGACATTGTTCATGGTGCTCATCGGAATTTTTCACTCGGCAGGGCTTATTAGGAACTTCTCTGCATAGATAGGAGCTTTAAGCCTGCTCCATCAAAGATCGCCAGTAGACTATTGGGAAGCTCGAGACAATGAATTGGCCCGGTATCACTTCGCCTAATGGCCATCCGCCATCCGCTTTAACCGTTGGTCTAGCGGTCTTCCTGACTTTGCTTTTCCTACTAAACAAGGTCATCCCCATCTTTAAGGCGATGACTCTGTCCCCCAAATCAATGTTCAACATTGGCAGGTTGTCAAATTACCCTTTGGCGCATTTGTCGTTTCTGCACTTATTCTTCAATGTTTTGTCCTTGACAGGACCATTGAACGTCTTCGAAGCGCAGCACGGCACGGTCCACACTGGCATAGTCCTGAACCTCACAGCTGTGATCACAGGACTGTTGTACTGTCTGTTCGGTCGTTTGATTTATCCCGATTCGAGTGTGGCTGGCGCAAGCGGATGGTGTTTTACGATGTTTGGTTATTTCAGCTACAAAGAGTCGGGTGTTTACCCCAGATACCACATCCCTAGGTCCAACTTCGCGTTCCCAACGGTGCTATCGCCACTTGTACTGCTGATCCTGATCTCGGTCTTCGTACCAGGAGTTAGCTTCTGGGGCCACTTCTTTGCGCTGATGGTGGGCTATTTTATTGGAGCTAAAGAGAAGGTGTTCCGCAAGATTATGCCGCCTTCCTGGATCATTGAAAAGATTGAAGAAAAGGCAGAGCCTCTTATCGCTTTAATTCCCTCGTGGGTCGCTTTCTACAGGGAGAAGGACATGACTGAAAGAGACTCACAAAAATACAGCTCGCTATTTGGTGCCGACGACTCCCTGCCATTGCACAACGCACCTGGACCCACCCGCACCGGCGGCAGGGTCCTTGGAACCGCTTAATTTACGGAATTGACTTTTTAGTGTTATGTACAAGGTTATACGTTTATGCCCGTTACAGTTCCTGTAGGATATGCTTTCTTATTATGTTCTTTCTGATGTTTTTCTTCAATAACGCCGGCTCAGAAACGCCATGCTCTCTCAGAAACTGCAAGCCCTTCTCTTCGTCTGCGCTAAGTTCCTTTATCCTGTCGTGCACGTAGTCTATGGCCGCGCGTTTCTGCTCCACATCAGCCTCCAGTGTTGCCACATTCAATTCCAGCAGTTGTTTGAGGATCTCGGGAGAGAACTCCTGAATGCCATACCGCTGTTTGATCTCGCTCAATTCTTCTGCTGACTGACCTTTTGCCAGCGCCTCTTGGATGGTGCGGACATCACGCAACAGAACGCTGTCGCTGTTGAGAACACGATCCGCTCTTCTTTGCAAGAACTCTCTGGTTTTTTCAGCTTCCTCCTGCGCTACGTTAACTTTAGCTTGCGATTCGTATAGCGCAAATTGCTGACCTTTGTTCTTGATTATCTCGGCGATGGCAAAGAACTTGCACTTAGACAGAGGCCTGGTCGCTTCTATACGGACCAAATCTCCTTCGCGTGATATTTCCCCTTCATCGTGAACCAGATAATCCTTTCTGTGGAACAATTCCTTGTTGATACGCTTGTTGAACACCTTTGTTTCCACACGCACTTTGACCGTCTTCTGCATCTTCCCCTGCGAGACAACAAGCCCCAGAAAATTCTGACGAGCCATCCTGAATACTATTGTAGTCCGCACAATACTCCCACGAAGCCCAAAGCACCTCAAGAGCAGCCCAATTGGTCTTAAAGAAGTGTACTTGCTGCTCAAAGTTAACCAGATTTACCCATCTATACTGAAAATTTGTCAAATCGCCGGCAACGGGCTTACTGCACGTGATAAACCGCTTACAAGGGCTAATAAGAGCTCTTCAATGGGTTCATTCGACTCGTAACTGGCCACTTCATGGGTCTCGGTAGATCGTGCTCTCTTTAGCGACCTTTTCTCTGTCTTTTGCTGTGTTTTTAGCGATTAAGCGTAAGCTATAAGCTTACTGATAAGTAGTGAGGTCGAAAAAACCATCCAAGTTGAAAACTCTCGGTAGACCTGCTCAGGCACTTGGAAAGTAGTCGTTACTCATCGATGGACCCTACACGAGGCTCAAAACGAAGTTCCATCTCGTTCGGAAGCTATCAGAGACAACCAGCGCAAAGCAGTTACCTATCTACTCCTTATGAAGGATCGGTCCTCCCGCCCGTTGGTAACACCGGTACGACGAGCTATTATGGGTCCCGGTCCCCAATGTACTCACCACTGGATTACTCTAACCCCATACTGTGGTCCGGGGGCTACTCGCAGTTGCACCAGTTCAGGAACTCGAACACGATGAGCACGCCGCCCGTGTGCGAATACGAAGCACACTACCCGCTGTTTGCGATGGATTGGAGTGTGGACGACTACGTGTGTCTCGGGTCGTACCGGGAGGGCAACGTGAACCGGCTACAAGTGATCAAGTCGCCCGACGTTCTGGGTTGGGACCGTGTGGCAGAGTGTAACGTCACTTTCCCAGTGAGCACGATGCAGTGGCAGCCCGCCAGGGCGCAACCCAGGACGTTTGCTACCTGCTCGGACTCCCTGAGGTTCTGGTCTTTGACCGAGGATGAGAGTGCGATCCAGGAGCAGATCAACCTGTCACTGTGCAAGCACAACAAGCAGCGGAGCAAGAAGGGCAGGGAAGCAACCGCCACAAACGGCGTCCTGGGCGAGCTTCCGCCGATCACGTCGTTCCACTGGAACCCGACCGACCCGAACTTGCTGATATCGAGCTCCATCGACACGACCTGCATCGTGTGGGACCTGCAAAGCGCCAACTACGTCAAGACGCAGCTGATCGCCCACGACAGCGAAGTTTTCGATGTGCGGTTCCTCACGCAGTCCACCCAGCTGTTCGCCAGCTGTGGGGGCGACGGGAGCGTGCGGGTGTTCGATCTGCGCTGTCTGGCGCACAGCACTATCATCTACGAGCCTGCCACCTTAGACGGCGCTTCCCCCGGCGCAGACCCTTCCACCCCGGCCACTCCCCCAGCGCTCTTGAGACTCGAGCCCTCGCCGTTTGATCCCAACGTTATCGCCACGTTCGCCATTGACTCCCCCAGCGTCCTCATCCTCGACATGCGCAGCCCAGGATCACCACTTCTCACGCTCGACGCCCACACGGCTCCTGTGAACCAGATAAAGTGGCACCCGACCCGCAGAAACGTCCTCACATCCGCGAGCGACGACTGCCAGATCCTCTGCTGGGACCTGAACGCCCACCTCGACCCAGAGGCCGCTACAACTACAAATACGTCCACTCCGGACAGGCATCACAGCACATCCGTGCAAAAACCCGCTATGTTCTACGCTACAGGCGGACAAGAAGTAAACAACGTCGTCTGGAGGCCCAAGGGCGACTGGCTCGGTACTGTGAGCCACAAGAGGTTCCAGGCGGTCAAGATATAGTCAGTTCTTGAACTTTATATACAGTTCCCACTGATTTACAGCTTAAAAGACCAAACTGACTTCTCGGGCGAAGCGCTGCAAGAAGTCAGCGAGCTGCAACAACAGATCAGAACTGATAAGATGCGCACTATTACGAGCTCTATGTATATAAATGGGAAGCTGGAGTGGTCTGGTAGGCCATTTGAGAGGTTCTGGGTTCTTTCGAGGAAGTGTGTGTCATGTTGAGATCAAGAATTGCGCAAATTGTGCGCTCCGGGAACTTGAACAGACCGAGAGGGCTTGTGAAGTTACACAGAAGAAGTATAGCAGATGTATCGCTGAAGCAGTACGGGAAGGTGTATGAGACTGCCTCCGGCTGTCTGGATAGGCCTCTGGACTCTTTTGCTAGACGTCATTTGGGCCCTTCGCCCCAAAATGTAGAGTATATGCTTAAGAAGATGGATTACAAGGGCCTGGATGGTTTTGTAGAGGCCCTTGTGCCTGGTAACATCCTGAAGAAGCGGTCTCTGGATCTGGAAGCACCCGTGAGTGGGTTTGGGGAGCAGGAAATGCTCCAACACATGACCGAGATCGCTGAAAAGAACAACTACAAGGTCAGGAACTTCATCGGGAAGGGCTACTACGGTACGATTCTGCCCGCTGTTATCCAGAGGAATCTGCTGGAGTGCCCCGAGTGGTACACTTCGTACACTCCGTACCAGCCGGAGATCTCTCAGGGCCGTTTAGAGTCGCTTTTGAACTTTCAGACGGTTGTGAGTGATCTGACTGGTCTACCTGTGTCCAACGCTTCGTTGCTTGACGAAGGTACCGCCGCTGGTGAAGCTATGTTGCTGTCCTTCAATGCTGGAAGGAAAAAGAAGTCCAAGTATGTCGTTGACAAGCGGGTGCACGAGCAGACCAAATCTGTCCTACGCACTAGAGCCGAGCCTTTCGACTTAGAGATTGTTGAGGTTGACTGCGACGACGTCGAGATTGCAGTGGCAACCTTGAAGGATCCGCAAGTTGCAGGGTGTCTTGTGCAGTACCCGGCTACCGATGGTTCTATTCTGTCCGGTGATGTTTTGTCAAAGTTATCTAAGGCTCTGCACTCGCATAAAGGGTACATGAGTGTCGCCTCGGATCTAATGGCTTTGACCCTCTTGAAGCCTCCCGCTCAGTTTGGCGCCGACATTGTCCTGGGCTCAGCTCAAAGATTTGGTGTGCCGATGGGGTACGGTGGCCCACACGCTGCCTTCTTTTCCGTGGTTGATTCTTTGAACAGAAAGATCCCCGGTAGAATCGTTGGTGTCTCTAAAGACCGTCTAGGTAAGCCAGCTTTAAGATTGGCTCTGCAGACTAGAG
This sequence comes from Torulaspora franciscae, assembly GCA_003705175.3. NCBI lineage: Eukaryota > Fungi > Ascomycota > Saccharomycetes > Saccharomycetales > Saccharomycetaceae > Torulaspora > Torulaspora franciscae. The sequence continues at coordinate 1,207,847 of PPHX03000001.1, forward strand.
AACAACACATCAAGCGTGATAAAGCCACATCCAACATTTGCACAGCACAGGCGTTACTGGCAAATGTTGCCGCCAGTTACTGTGTCTACCACGGCCCTGAAGGGCTGAAGGATATCTCCAAAAGGATTTATGGTTTGACCACCGTCCTGGCCCATGCGATCAGATCCGATAGCAGTCAACATGCTTTGGTCAACAACTCGTGGTTTGATACTCTAACTATAAAACTGGGCAATAACATGTCGTCGCAAGAAATGTTGGAGAAAGCTCTAAAAGATTTCAACACTAATCTGTTTGCTGTCGATGAAACAACGGTCTCCCTTTCATTTGATGAAACCACCACAAAGAAGGACCTGGAGAACATGATTAGTTTGTTTACGAATGGAGCTAGTCCTGCAGATTTTATACCACCTGCCCAAGACTTTCCACAGTTTCCTCAGGAATTGTTGAGAACTGACAAAATTCTATCTAATGAGGTCTTCAACCTGCATCACAGTGAAACTGCGATGCTGAGGTACCTACACCGTCTGCAATCGCGTGATTTATCTCTAGCAAATTCCATGATTCCATTAGGTTCTTGTACGATGAAACTTAACAGTACTGTGGAGATGATGCCGATCACATGGCCGCAGTTTGCCAATTCCCATCCTTTCCAACCCGCTGACCAAGTCCAAGGCTATAAAGTAATGTTGGAATCTTTGGAAAAGGATTTATGCAGTATCACTGGATTTGATGGCGTTTCGTTGCAGCCTAATTCTGGTGCCCAGGGTGAATACACTGGTTTGAGGGTCATCAGATCGTATCTGAACGAGAAAGGTGAATCTCACCGTAACGTCTGTTTGATTCCTGTCTCAGCTCATGGTACAAATCCTGCTTCTGCAGCTATGAGTGGAATGAAAGTTGTACCGGTCAATTGTCTCTCAGATGGTTCCCTAGACTTGAAGGACCTAGAAGCGAAAGTTCACAAGCATAGGGACGACCTTGCCGCGGTTATGATTACATATCCATCCACTTACGGTTTATTTGAGCCCGGTGTTCAAGAGGCTTTTGAACTTGTTCATAAACATGGTGGTCAAGTCTATCTAGATGGTGCAAACATGAACGCTCAGGTTGGCTTAACCTCACCAGGTGATTTGGGTGCCGATGTCTGCCATTTGAATTTGCATAAAACTTTCGCAATACCTCATGGTGGTGGTGGTCCAGCTGGTGCTCCTATTTGTGTTAAGTCGCACCTAATTCCTCATCTGCCAAAACACGATGTGGTGGACATGTTGACCGGAACTGGTAGTGAAAAGTCGATTCATCCGGTGGGATCTGCTCCTTATGGTAACCCGCTCGTCTTAATGATCTCCTATGCCTACATCAAGATGATGGGTAATGAGGGTTTACCTTTTTCATCTGTCATCGCGAGTTTGAATGCGAACTACATGATGACGAGATTGAAAGAACACTACAAAATTCTATTTATTTCAAACGGCGGTACAAACAAGCATTGTGCCCATGAATTCATCATTGACCTTCGTGACATCAAAAACAAGGGTATTGAGGCCATTGACGTTGCAAAAAGATTACAGGACTACGGATTCCATGCCCCAACTTTGGCTTTTCCAGTCCCAGGTACGTTAATGGTTGAGCCAACAGAATCTGAGAATCTGGAAGAGCTAGATAGATTCGTTGATGCGCTCATCGCAATAAAGGGAGAGATCGATGCTTTTATCGCGGGCGAACCAAGCGGCCAAGTTTTGAAGAACGCTCCTCATTCTTTGGAGGATTTAATATCGTCGAAAGATTGGGAGACTAGAGGCTACACTCGTGAACAGGCTGCATACCCCCTAAGCTACTTGAAATATAACAAGTTCTGGCCTCCTGTTGCAAGATTAGATGACATCTACGGTGACATGAATTTAATGTGTACATGTCCCTCTGTAGGGGAAGTTGCTGAGGATGATGCGTAACTAAAATGCATGTGTAATGGATAAATAATAGAGAAAATGTTGACAAATGGCGCAATGCGACTCAAAGCTCAAATACATTACCAAGTCTGCCTGACTTTTTGAGCAAGTCGGCATATCATACAAGTCTATTTGATGATAGTTTCCTGAGAAACCTAGAGTAGTGAGTATATTTGATCATTAATAAGCAAAATTAGAAAATCAGTATTTAGACATCCATTGACATCTTTATGCATATTGGGACTACTTCTTCTTCTTCCTGCTGCCCCTATAATTTCTGTATCCTCGACCAGAAGTTTTTTTAAGATTGGCTGTCGCAATGGAGGACACGGAACCTGATGGTGTTTGAGTCATTCGAATCTTATTGATAATCTCCTGAGTGGCCCTCTTTTCTTCGTCGTCGGCATCGAAGAATCTTGATCTCACTGCCCCTTTGTCAGAAAGAGCACTGGTATCTTCGCTCAAAACTATGCTTTGATTTGTGGAAGCACTCGTATCCCCAGAGGAGGCAATAAGCAGCCCTATCTGACGCTTTCTTAACTCCATTATTGTGCTCTTGAAGTACCTGAACTTACCCCTATTCCTATCCACTGTACCAAGAAGTCCGTTAAATTCTTCTTCGGTTACAGGTAGAATCCTCGCAAGCTTCTTTAGAGCTAAATCAGGGATAAAATTGGAGACCGGTGGGTTCATCCTGTTTCCAATGTTATGAGACATCTCTCTTAGCTTTTCATATGCAAAGTTTAGTTCTCCAAGTTCTTGAGTTGAGAGTGATTGCATGTCATTATTCAGGTTTATTGGACTTGCAGAAACATTGACGTTCTGCTCGTCATACGCGTACGATTTGATGTGCTCCTTGGCGAAATGAGCAGGTATCGTTTTAACTGTTTTCCTCGCTACCGATTTGGAATTGACAGGGGCACCGCTGGAAGTAGCTCTTGAGCTCGATGCAGACTTCGCAAACTGCATCTTGATATCTAGTTTTCCGTTCAATAACTTTTTGGCATTTGGACCCAGCTTGACGTAGTTAACCGCGAATCCACTATTGTTCATGATAGAATACTCTTGCAAGACCCTAGTGGTTACCAAATGGAAAAAGATTCTTTCGACTTCAGACTTTTGCATCAACTTCCCAGCACCGTGTAACTCTAACTCGTCGTGACCAGCTTGGACAATCTTAGAACTTCTTGAGCCTTTGAAAACATCTTGACAGTAAATAACAGTCACACGATTGTCTTGCAACACTTCCACCAGGCGAGCTATCTTCTTGGCTTCATCAGTGACATCTCTTTCCTCTGTTACGACATGAGTGTTGTTACGACAATTATCACAATTTTTACCGCACAACCTAGAATCAAAGTCTTCGTTAAAATAAGACAAGACCAACTTTCTTCGGCAGTCTGTTTCGTTATCACAGTATGCCATTACCTGCTGCAGCTTATTTAAGTGTTTTTCCTTATTTTCCCTGTCAAGGTTCTTGTCCTTCTGAATCATTGTTTGTATGGTTCTCACATCTCTGAAAGAAAAGTACGCCATACAGTATGAGAATTTGCCGTCTCTTCCAGCTCTCCCTGTCTCTTGATAATATCCCTCCAATGTACGTGGAACTGTGAAATGATAGACAAACCTAACATCTGGCTTATCAATGCCCATTCCAAAGGCCACGGTTGCGCAGATGACCTGTACCTCATTGGCTTGCCAGGCTTTTTGAATTGTGAGTCTGTCTTCTGGTTCCATTCCAGCATGGTAGAAGGCGCATTTAATTCCGCTTCGCTGCATCTGTGCTGCAGTTTGCTCGCATGAATTCTTAGAATGGCAGTAAATAATGCCAGTTTGATTCTTAAATCTGCTTTTAATTGTATCACAAATCTCAAAAATTGAGTTCTTGGTCTTCTTCAACACCTCATAAAATAAATTTATTCTGTTGAAACTCTGTTTCAGGAATACTGGATCCTTTAGTTCGAGGTTGTGAATAATATCCATTCTGACCTGCTCACTGGCTGTCGCAGTTAAAGCGATCATAGGAACATCAGGATACTCTCGTTTAAAGTACTTCAATTCTTTGTAGTCCGGTCTGAAATCATGACCCCAATTTGAGACACAATGAGCTTCGTCGACGACAATTCGGGCGAGCTTCCCATCATTGTATAACTTATTGATTCCTCTCTTACATTGCTCAGAGGCGCTGATCATTTCTGGAGATATGTAAATCAGGTCCAACAATCCGTGAATAAACAAGTTGAAGGTTTGTCGTCTTTGTTCAGCAGTTCCTTTAGAACTGAACATACTCGCCTTAATGTTTTTACTCAGCAAGTGTTCCACTTGATCTTGCATAAGTGAGATCAGTGGTGAAACGACGATAGTCGTCCCCCTGGTTTTGCCCGACTTGACCACAGCCGGCAACTGATAGCAAAGTGACTTACCACCACCTGTTGGCATCAACACAAAAACATCTTTTCCAGAAAGGGTCGCGTTGATGGCGTCCAGCTGATGAGGCCTGAAGCCCGGAAGCTTGAAAACCTCTCGCAGTCTATAATCTACTTCGATCGACCAAGGATAGTTTGACTCAGTACGAGTTACTTTTGTGCGTTTCCCAATTATATCAGCCAACGAGAAATCGTCTTCAAGGTCATCTTCTTCGCCATCGCTCTTGCTTAGCGAAGAGCATTCTTTTTTGATCGTGGGAGCAAAAGTAAGCGAATCTTCTTCGAGCTTTCTCTCATTAATAATTTTGAGATCATCATCAACATCTTTGATATTGGCAGTTGAGTCCCTGTTTTCCCTTTCCTCATCAAAGCGTTCCAGATCTTCCTCCAAGAGGTCCTCCTCTTCTTCACTTGCTATCAGCTCGAGATCTGAGTTCGACATAGTGAGATTATTGCCCAAAAGTAACGGTTCACTATCGTCCACAACATGGTCTTTGTCGACATCGTCCTCGAGCAAGTCGATATGCTCCACATCTGTTTCAAACCGAGTCGTTTTGACGGGTGATGAAAGTATAACCTCTATTGGGTCATTATTGGACAAGGCATAATTCAGACTCATGTCTGCATCAGACTCTTCCACGTTATCCAAGTAAGCAGCATCGCTTGACTTACCGAGTCCATCTTCAATCACAAATTCCACATCACTTTGGCGCGTAAGTTCGTCTTTTTCTTCGTCTCTTGTCGACATGTAATCAGAGAGGTTATCATCCTCGGCCTCCATGGTACCATCACTATGACTTCCATCAATTCTATTCTCATTCGCCCCCATTACGTAGTCAAATGGATCATCTTTCTCGGGTATTTTGTAATTGATGGAGTTCCTTGCTCTTAAATTTCGTGACAATTGCTGGTGTTGCTGATAGTCTACCGCGTTACTCTGATCCTCGGCGGCCTGCTGACTCTGTGGTGTCATAGTGGGAACTCTCTGCAAAGGCTTTTGAGAAATAGCCAATGGTTCATTACCTTCACCTGCAGAGTGATCATCTTCGTCAAGGACCTGTATAAGGTCATCGTTGATAAACGCTGAATTATGGCTAGCCTGGTGAACTATCGCCGATTTGTCGACATCCGTTGGGCTCGGTAGCATATCGGATAAGCTGTGACCTAACGTACTGCCAGCAGGCGTTCTTTCATCGGTGTGGATGGATTTACTGTTGATCGAGCTGTTGTAGCTGATGTCATTGTTCTGAGAGACGCCAATCTTGTTCTCATTGGCCATGTCTTCTTCCAGGGATCCTATCTGCGCCTCCAACCTGACAAGATGAGGATTGACTTCCTTTGAAAGTTGAAATTTCTTATTATCCTCTGACAGGGATGTAGACTCAATGATCTGGCATTTCTGGGTCAATAGTTGAGCTTTTAGTTTCAATAAGTCTATAAGAGCCCTCTGCAGATCAACCAAAACAAGACCTCCTCGTGCCGGCCGATCTGAAGTCCGCTTCGAAGATTTTGGGACTAATCTTGAGTCCGGTCGAGGCGCTTCACCCCGAGGTGGGCTTTGTCGTAGCCTAGTATGTTTATTGACATTTGCAGTTCTTTCTTTCAAATTTAGAGAGCCATTTAGCCCAATGTTTGACTTTTTGCTGCTTGATATCTGCTCAACATCGTTTATGCCACCATTTCCAGGTGTAGTAACAACCTCCTTCTCCGTACCATTGTTCTGTTCAGCCGGATTGGCTCGCGCTCTCTTATTGACTATATGCTTGTTAATCACCCGCAAGACGAGATCCTTGTCGTCCTGTATTGAAGTTGTTTCTTTCAACCACTTGTGCTCTCGTCTAAGGTTGTTGGAGGGTTTGGCAACCATGTTCATCGAAACCTCTTTCTGTCAAAGCTAACAGTTACGGCATATAAATAAGGAATCTCCAGCAGTATATTGCTCCTATTGGGCCTCAATTGATCAAAGGTTCCTGGAATGAGCTTATGTACCTAACTTGAGAGCCGGAACTACAACTGTTTTGATCTACTAATGAGATTTCAACCCGCCAAGACCGACGCGCGTGTACAAACAACTTATATCAATTGTAAGCTGGGAATGGCCCCGATAGAGTCCAATAATATGGGCCCAATCTTCTGGTATCCTGTACAAAGGCTAGTCATATAAAGTCGCTCGACGAACTTCCTTCAGGGCCACCGAACTAGGCGGGGCTTCTGTGTTGGAGGTGATTGTTTCCTTACGAAGGTGGATGAGCTGCTGCTTGCCATTGGGAGGCAGAAACGTTATATTTGAGTGCAGAATCCACAGGGTGTGTATTGCGCCGCTTTCTACAAGTTTACTACGAAGCCCGAGAATAACGCCCTATGAAAGCCCAATCGGTGTCCAAGCCGGACTGTATTTGAATGAAATTTAGGTACTTTGCATGGTGAGTTTGCAGGTTAGAGCCAATTCAAGTCCAGGTCAGTTCTGATTGCGGCCATATCTGCCCAGATCTCTGAGCCAAATAACAGGGCATAAAAGCTAAACCCTGGGGATCTCTTACTTTGCGAAATCAGCTTCCATGTTACGACTAACTTCCACGGCACTCGTGTCACGCAGCAGTCAACCTCGAGCATTGTCCGCTACAGCTGGCCACTGGCGCGTTTCACCCACGAATTGAGCGTGTGCGCCACTAAATCGCAACCCAAAACTGTTGATAACAAGCCAAGAAGGATTGAACAGGGCTATACAGATGGCCAATGGACTGCAACGGCTGTATCTCATCGATCTTTGACATATTCAAGCGATGGGATCATGTCCGGGTAAACAGGTTGTTGATAAGGCTACAATACAAGGGACTGTGCTCATAGCAGTCACACCTACTTGCCACTTGACGAGATTCAAGTATCAGATTAGTATCCGGCGGAATCATGTCTTCCAAAGACTGGAGGCACTGGTTGAAGCTGACCAAAAAGCAGTTGCGACAGCTGGGTCGCACGATCGATCAGGAGTTAGGAAATGTGCTCGAACGTCATCTGCCAGCGCAGGCAGGTAGGATGGCTAAAGTGCCCGTACCAGTCAGAAACACACCCGTTCGTTTTCCTGTTAGGAACCTTGGCTATCGAAACTTCCACCAGATTGCTACATCTGGTGGTAATCTGGGTCGTCAGCAGTTGACTCGAAATATATTCTCGCCACAGAAGTCGTTGAAAGGTGGGTTAGCTCTGTTTTCATCTGGTCCCAGAGTCCCAAGAAGCACTCCCCGTGGGCTGTTTACAAATTGGAATATGACAAGTACGAGGTTCGCTCAAGGGAGAATGTATTCCACTGCTAGCATAAAGTTTACACATGAGGCAGTCAACAATATGTCGATCTCTTTACGTTGTCTGTTCAACTCGATAGAGCAATTTGTACCCAAGAACCAGAGCACACATGCTCTCAGGAAGTCTCCTGTGAGCACGCGGGGCCCTTCGGATAGGTTGTCCGATAGGGAAATCTCTTTGATCCGCGAGATTGAGTTGTTCGACATGATCGCCGACCACAAGACTGAGTGTCCCTACACAGGATCCGACACTCTGGGCGCTTACGTTGAGTTCAAGGTACCAACTTTTGATTCTGAAAAGATCGTTCCCGCAGTGGTTTTTGTGAATGCTGCTGTTCTGGAAGATCTAGAGGCAGAAATGACAAGGCATACAAAAAGTCTACAAGAACTGCAACATGCAGTCCGACGGATCTACGAGAACTATGGCTCCCTGCCGATGACATTTGAGTCGGGCCGACTGCGCATCCATTTCCCGAACCTCACCATGATGGAAACGGAGAAGCTCATGGTCGACCTGGGAGTAACCGCGGGCTGTGTGCATCCGGATCATGATGCGTCCGGTCCAATTTCTCCCAAAGACGATAATATTCTATCCAATGCCAATTCTTTCAATGATCTATTAAGCGTTGAACTGAATTGTTCTTCTGTGTTGTCTGACTCATGCTCGTCTTGGAATCAATACCAGCTCGTCTGAAGCAGAACCGCTGGTTCAATGCGACAGCCTTTCATGTCTAGTGCAAATGGTTAGCTTGAGTATATAATGTTTACGTATGTTTCGAAGGTTTTTTATGGTTGATTAGTGGTGAGCTGTCGAACGAGCCTTTTGGAGCGCATCGACAATCAAGGTCTAGCAAAAGGGCTTAATAAACTCAGTAAAGAGAAGACTAAGTTACCGGTTCCGATAATGTCCAAGAAGAAGAGCAGAAAGGCTGAGAAGACACCCAGCACAAACCTAGATACTAATGTCGAGACTATACCAAAGAATGATGAAGAATCCCTGACCGTTAACATTTCCGACGCTGAAAATGTAGAAACCATGGGTAATGTGAAAAGCCCGCCAGAATTGAAGGCTTTGGATGATGCAAATGATTTACCTTTGACGCCCAAGGATCAAATCACTATGGAAATTGAGGATGAAGAGGCAGAAGTCAATAGCACGCTTCCAGATCAAAAGACCGAGCCTAAAATGCAAGCAGAACAGCTAGAAGATGATTTACAGGCTGATGTATCGACGACCAGTAAGCAAGATGTGAATAAGTTGGTAGAGGTCAATCCTGAGCCTGTTGGAATATCGACAATTCCTGATGTAGACGCCTTGCAGACGGATGATGATGCAAGCTCCAATGATGAAGCCAAGGTTACAGAAAAAGTTCAGCAGAGCCAGGAAAAGGAATCATCTGCTGAAGTAGAAGTAGAGGAAAATCAGGAGAGACCGGTTCCTGCGACACCAGGCCTCACGGAGCCAACCGCCACTAGTTCACTTGCGGGTGGAGTTCCTGTAACGCCAGAGAATGCGGCGGCATCTGGTGTACATAAAGCTTTGAAAAAGGAAGAAATCAAAGTAGAAAGTGCTATTGAAAACTTCAACCCCCCACCACTACCATCCAGAGATCGCGTGGCTTCCCAAGAAATTATTGAGACACCTTCGCTTCTGCAACCAGCAAGCCCAGCAGTCACACAATCACCTATCTCACCACCCCTGCCTAGGAGAAATTCGAAGAAGCATCCTGTGCCCCCACCTCTGCATGAGGAGTTGCAGTCAGAGGCGTTCAAACAAAATATGGCCATGACCAGAAGTCCCCCACCACCACCACCCAGGCTGAATAACCAGAAGAGAGTGGAGTCTGCCGCTGATGTTAGTTTGATTGTCAACAGGTTCCGTCAAACAAGTCATCACTATCATAGGCAGGATGAACGGTCGAGAGAAGATTTAGAACGCGGTAAAGATCTCTTAAAATCGTCATATTCGACATTTCTCGAGAGCTTGCCAGCAACAGCAAGTCCAAAGCCTCCCCCTACCGATGAAGGTGAACACACAAAGACTGAAGAAGAATTTAGCGACCTGCTTGATGATGAAAAAGCGTTGATAAAGATCGATTGGGCGTATTGGACTCAAGTGGTAAATGACTTTCCTTCAGTCGCTAGTGATCCTGAAAGACTCGAAAGAGAGATTACGGGCGGTATACCTCCACAGATTCGTGGAATTATTTGGCAATTAATTGCCAATTCGAAATCTAAGGAATTTGAAGACATATATCTGACTCTATTGGACAGCGAATCATCGCACGAGGCAAATATCCAAAGAGACTTGAAGCGTACGAAGTTCATTCCCGCTGATAAAGTAGAGAGTCTCTACAGGGTTATGAAGGTTTACTCTGTGTACGATCCAGATGTGGGATACACCCAAGGTATGGCTTTTATTGCTACTCCACTAGTCATGAATTGTGAGACTGAAGCCGATTCTTTCGGTTTGCTGATCAGGCTCATGAAGAGTTACGGCTTGCGAGAACTTTTCCTACCCGACATGCCTGGATTGATGCTTCTTCTCTACCAGTTCGATAGGCTCTTTGAAGAAAACTCACCACAGCTGTACAACCACTTGACCAGACAGGGCGTTCGCTCCTCGATGTATGCGACACAGTGGTTTTTGACCTTCTTTGCATATAGGTTTCCTTTGGTGTTTGTGTTGAGAATCTTTGATATAGTATTTGTTGAAGGTATCGAGTCCGTTCTAAGGATTGCAGTCAACCTGATGCTCAAAAACTCAGAGCAGTTACTGCAACTAAAATTTGATAAACTACTTGATTTTCTGAAGAATGAACTATTCGCATACTACTTAAAGGATTCCGTCAAGAGACGGCTGTCGCTAACTGTTTCTCAGGATGATGACAGCGACAAAGGCTCAGTTCTCAGAAAGGATATCGGCACAGTCAATCATCGTGCCAACGGGGAACCACCCGAGATTACTGACGATGATTACGACATAGACGCCTTCGTTCGAGATGCAATGAACGACGTTCACGTCACTCCACTCTCTTTGAAAAGATATGCGGCAGAGTACGAGGAGATCCATGAAATTGAACAGCAAAAGGAAGCTCAGTACGAATCGATTAGAATTAAAAACCACCAGCTGCAGTTAGAAGTTCGAAAACTTGAACGAGATTACACAATCCTCAACAGAGAACATGTCGAAATAGCTAATGAATTGATCAAAAACCGACTGAAAATAGAAACGCTTTTGGATGAGAACAACGACCAGAAATCCGTTATTCTAAGCTTGAAGAAGGAGTTGGAAGAGGAAAAACGGAAGCAAGAATTACCAAACCCGGATGCTGGGATCCCCAGCGACCTAAGAGAGGACCTCGATAGAACAATAAGAAGAAATGCTGAAGTCATGGACGCCAACTTGAAGATGCAGGACAAAATCAACGAGCTGGAAAGGGTCGTTGAGCTGCTCAAGGCGGGAAACAAAGCCGGTAGCCAAACCGTAAAAGGTTCCAAACCTCCAATAGCCAACGCCTTCTCAAAGCTTTTCAAGAATGACAACAACTAGGTTCCTTGTGATTTCTCATCGGATTTAAATACGTATAAATATATCTCGCCATTCTTATTCATTCACCTACACATTTTACGTTTTGTTGACCCAGACGTACTTCAGAGGATATTTCAAAAAGCCGAACATCAGAATTCAAAATCCAACGGCTTCAAGCAGTAAGATAGATCCTTCAATTCGTCATAATGACTAATTGAAGACACGTCTGTGTATTGTTTAAACTTCGGAGTAGCTGTAGACCTTGGTAACCCTTATCCCCTACTTACTTGAGTACCTGCCATCCGAAATGAAAAACATAAACAAAGACACTGGTAAAGTCATCGAGAGTGAGCTTCCAAAGGACAAAGAGTGGCCTCGATCATCATCCGGTTCTTGTTGAAGGCCAGTTCTCATTACTGACTCCGGTCACGTGACAAACCGCATACTAGCTGAAAAGTTTCGAGGTTATAGATGGAACTGTAGGTCAGAGCGTATAGAGCAGTACAAGGTGGTCCATTGATCGGGCAAATGGTGTATCTTTTCAATGGCAGAGCTCCTCAGAGAGCATTCTCCTCTGCCACAACATTTCTAAGGCAATGGAGGCTAGTTGAGACCAGAAGAGTGGCTAAGCAACCAGAGTACCAGGTGGGTAATGTTAGACCACTGTATGTTCCAAAAAAACGGAAGGAAGCACCCGACTACAAATACGGTGAATCGAACGTGTTCAAGCAGAGTAACAAGGGTTTGTACGGAGCTTCGTTCGTACAGTACGGAAACAATATCTCGGAGAGCAAAGCGAAGACAAGAAGAAGATGGCTGCCCAATGTGATCAAGAAGAGCTTATGGAGTGAGACTCTGAACCAGAAAATCAGCGTGAAGATGACTGCCAAAGTATTGAGGACCATCAGCAAAGAGGGAGGTATCGACAACTACCTAATTAAGGACAAGTCCGCCAGAATCAAAGAACTGGGGCCTACCGGCTGGAAACTGCGTTATCAAGTTATGAAGAAAATAGAGGCCAGATCCAATCCCCCACATAAAGATGCTCCTGTGGTTGAAATTGCGAACGGAGAGAAAGTCAAAGTCTACTACGAGGAGGATGTGGAAGGTAACCCTCTAAAGATCACAGCAGGTAGAAGGAAGTTGATGCAGCTCCTATTCCCACTCGAAAAACTCGAGTACAAAGCCGACAAAAAACAGCTGGACTACAAGAAATTTGTGGATGATCACAGAACGGCCTCAGTAGCTGAGATCGTACGCAAACTACAAAGGTATGGATTTGATTTATCCACAATTACTATATAGATCGACAAGTGACTCCTGTACATATGACCAACGATACTTCATTTGAGTGACTGTTCACCAGTACACCATCATATACACCCGTTCATTTTTATGCCGAACTTTTCTTACAGAACGTTGCGTCGCTTCCTTCGGCACGATTCGCTAGACCGAGGCCGCCTGGCGCCACCATCGGCCCTCCAGTCATAGACTGAGACTGGGAACATTCCAGGCAGCCCCAGCCAGTGGGGGGCTCCTGAGAGATCCCATCAGCTCTCCTTTCAGCGGTCCGGACGGTAGGCAGTCGTCCCTTCTCTGCTCTGTGTAGTGGAAGGAGGAACTTGCCGATTTTCCAGTGAAGTGGTATACCAATAAGGACTTGAAGAGCTTTGTTTACAAAGTATTGAATAGGAGGTCTAAGCACAACAAGAATAACAAGATGGCTGTCAAGACTGGTATGTTTGAAGATGAATAGAAAAGCCCCGAATCTCTGAATGAGGTTTTCATATATCAAAGTTTAGAAGTGAATGACCTGAGTGATGAGATTGTCAAAAAGTTCGAAATTTTGAACGTTATACTAACTACCGTGTAGGTATTGCTGTTGGTTTGAACAAAGGTAAGAAGGTCAACTCCTTGACCCCAGCCCCAAAGATCTCTTACAAGAAGGGTGCCGCATCTAACAGAACCAAGTTCGTCCGTTCTTTGGTCAGAGAGTTCGCTGGTTTGTCCCCATACGAGAGAAGATTGATCGATTTGATCAGAAACTCTGGTGAAAAGAGAGCTAGAAAGGTCGCCAAGAAGAGACTAGGTTCTTTCACCAGAGCTAAGGCTAAGGTCGAAGAGATGAACAACATCATCGCTGCTTCCCGTCGTCACTAAGCGTTACAATAAGTATTGTATATGTATTTCTTAGTCATAATTCTCAATCACACAATGGACGGCTCATGAGCTTGATATGTATATCTAAAAAAGTGACTTCTTAGTTGGCTGCTCTGGTACTTTTAAGTGGATATGTTCGCTGGATGAGCGGAGGAGTTATTTTCAGGTGGGTAGCTTCAATATTACACTGTCTTACGTGGCTGTTAAAACTCTGGGTAGTGTGAAGGTGTAGATGGGAAACATGGCAAAGTAGGCAGAGCTCGGTCGCAAGTAGTTGCGTGTAGTCGAGAAGTGCTGTCGCACTCCAATTATATCGTTGATACCTGGATTATTCTGCGTGGTGATCAATAATGTCAGGCTTCCCGTTGCTAGTGGCTACAGGCGCTGCGAAAAAGAACATCGAAAGAGCTAGTACGATAACACCATCTTAAAGACGCACAAGAAAGATTCAAATACGGTTCGGCCGGGGCAAATGCCGCTATCTGGTTTGACCGTCAAATATACACTTTTTGTAGACAAATAGCATTTATCTTGCTCGACTTACCTCATCAAAGCATGTCCTATCTACCTGCCAGGCGGGTTGCGGCAGAGCGTTAAATAAAAGATGTCGCATACAAAACATAAAAAACGTTAAACCAATGGATTCAATCCAGCAGCACGAGCTTGCACAAGATCCTACTAATTCCATCATACCATTTCCAGGCCCTCAGCGTACGGTACCAAGTCGTACTTCGATCAGCCTTCGAGAGCCCTAACCTTTCCTTCAAGTTACCCGGCTTCACCACTATCGCCTACTATATAAGCGCCCGACAAATTTTTCAAACAACAATTCCTCCCTTGTTAGAGAACCAACAATGTCTTATAGACGCCCAGAGTCACGGTTCGCCTGTTACTTCGTAACAGTGGGCGTATACTTACGTACAGCGGTGGCAACTACACCGCTGCCGTGCTCGCGGCAGATCTTAGATCAAAAGGGTTAGGGATTCCTATTCTGCGTGCACCCCTCTCACGGTGCACACCAGGTATCCCGCACCTACAAACAAACTACTTAGCTATAAACCGCGCTCTTTCATCTTCAGAGCGAGCAATTCCGGCTTGGGGCAACAGGGAGACTTGCTATCCCGGCCTTGCTCTCTGTAAAAATTCTCACAACAGCGATACAGTTGGTCAACCAAGTGTTTACATTTTGACTCATTGTAGTCACTGGAGATGAGACAGTTCTGGATGGCACACGCCTCTGGCTTGCAGGGGTCGGACATTGAGGTGGCTCTGGTGCAATGACTCATACAACACCCTCTGGGTTGTGCGACTAGAGGTGCTCTTTTTATCTTCCGAAGCGTCTTTTCGCATCGCAGCCACAGTCGTTGTAGCCGCACCCGATGAGTAATCTATAAGGTGCACTTTGTTGATGACACAGTAATTCAGCGATAAGATATATAACTAGCCATCATGGCCTAGGGGAGGTGACAATGGTTTGTAGAGAACCACAGATCATCGATTGCACACATTCCAGATGTCATTTGAAGACGTTTTTTCACTATCATTCACAAACAGCGCTATCGACAGCCTGCCGATGCTCTCAGACAGCCCCAGTGGGCGCTCGGACATAGAAGACGAGCCTTTGTATGAAGAACTGCTGGAAACGCGGCCGCTTGTGGTTCTAGATGAGGATGACAGCATATTCTCGGTGGACGAAGACTACAAATACACACCACAGCCTACAATGGCGTTCCAGCGGCCGCAGAAGGCCGCAGTCTTTAACGAAGACAGCTTTGCAGATGCTGCCCAGCATAACTACAGATTATGGCTTGCCAACGTGCGCTAGATCGCGCGTCAACGGGTACAATTGGGTTTAATGGGTCATGAATTAGGAACGGGCATGCATTGGAGGGAAACAGCGCCAGCTGGAGTACCAATAGGGTTTACACAGTATAGAACTACGTAGATAATCAGTAATAATTTGGATGGACGGGAGCCATTTTTATGTTCAAGAAAGCGCGCTGATCAGTGCAGATCATTCGATGACCAGGAGGTGCTAATCAAGCCGGGGACTTTTTGCCCTTTGCTGAAGTTATATAGAGCAGCTGGGGATCGAGCTATTCGAGGCCTTATTGCCCTTCGTAGGTCCAACAATGCCAGAAAGTTAGGGGAAAGCTGGATAAGTTGAGTGTTCCGGTGAAGTGTGGCTTACGGCTGATGATCTTCTACTGGATAATAGCCAGCTAGATTTCTACGCAAGCGGATGGAAAGAGGCTGAAATGCCTGGCAAGTGTGCAAGAGCTTAATCGCAAGACGGCTTACCTAATGCTGAGTGATCCACTCCTCCGGATTGTGGTCGATTGACCTTTATTTTGTAGCGCGCTATGCAGGGGGCTAGCCTAATCTGAGGGGTCTCCAGGTATATAAGCTGCCGAGGCCAGGCGTGATAGAATTTACAAATCAAATAGGACCAGGGGCTAATCAAGAATGGAGAAATGGCGTGAAGAGCTGGTGGACTCTACTGTAGAGGAGAAACGGCTCCGTGAGAATCGGTTGCATCAGAAGTACTGGTATAGGTGGGGCCCTTACTTGAGTGAGCGCAGCTGGGCAACTGTCAGAGAAGATTACTCGTACAACGGGGACGCGTGGTCCCATTTTCCTTTCGAGCATGCCAATGCTCGGGTGTTCCGCTGGGGTGAGGATGGGCTCTTCGGGGTTTCCGATAACAAGCAACTGGTATGCACAAACGTGGCATTCTGGAACGGGCGTGATGAGAGGCTGAAAGAACGGTTGTTCGGATTGACTGGGCCTCAGGGTAACCACGGGGAAGATGTCAAGGAATTGTACTACTATCTCGACAATACGCCCTCTCACTCTTACATGAAGGCGCTGTACAAGTATCCCTTCCGGAAGGCGTTCCCCTACAAGCAATTGGTGGAGGAAAATGGAAAGCGGGGGTTCCAGGATAAGGAGTTTGAAATCTACGAGATTGACGGGTTGTTCGAGGAGAAAGAGACTGGCGATCGCCCTTACTTTGACGTCTTCTATGAGATGGCCAAGGGCGATGAAAACCCAAACGATCTGAACTTCAGAATTACCATTCACAACAGAAGCACAAAGCACTCTGGCGAGCTTTACGTGGCTCCACAGATATTCTTCCGGAATACTTGGGCGTGGGAGAAAGATACCGAGAAGCCGCTATTACAGAAGGACGATAAGGCAAATAACCTGATCCACGTGACGACCAGCAAGTATGGTACTAGAGACATCGTATTCCAGCCCTCCCCAGGTGCCTTCACCGAGGACAACCACGAGGATGTCGAGGATGTCGACCCTGAGTTGCTATTTACGGAGAACGAGCCGAATTTGATTAAGTTATTCGGAGTTGAGGAGAATCCAGCAGATTATACCAAGGACGCTTTCGAAGAGTACCTGGTTAAGGGCAACAAAGAGGCAGTCAATCCAAAGAATGAGGGCACAAAGGCGTGCGCTGTATACCATTTCAAGAACATTCCTCCTGGAGAGTATGTTACCGTTAGATACAAGTTCACAGATGACCCTCAGGACAACATCTACCGTACGGATGACTTGGCTGTAGTGGATGAGGATGTTTTTGACACTATATTCGACAACCGTGAGGAGGAAGCTGACAACTTTTACTGGAGAATCACACCTTTGCCTATCAATGATGAGCTGAGAAAGGTTCAGCGACAGGCATTCGCGGGCTTGTTGTGGACAAAGCAATTTTATAACTTAACTTATGATGCGTGGTATAATGGAGATGCTAGTATTAAGCCGCATCCGCCTCCAAATAGAGCTAATGGTAGGAACAAGAATTGGAAACATATCTATTGCGAGGATATTCTTTCCATGCCTGATAAATGGGAGTACCCGTTTTTTGCTTCTTGGGATACAGCATTCCATTGCATCCCGCTGGCCATGATCGACCCTGATTTTGCAAAAAGACAGCTGGATCTGATGACACGGGAATGGTATATGCATCCTAATGGTCAAATTCCGGCGTATGAGTGGAACTTCAACGATGTTAACCCTCCAGTGCATGCCTGGGCCGTGTTCCGTGTTTACAAATTGGAAAGGAATCTGTATAATCGCGAGGACAGGGTGTTCCTGGAGAGAGTTTTTCAGAAGTTGTTGTTGAACTTTACCTGGTGGGTGAATCGTAAAGATTCTGATGGTAACAATGTTTTCGAAGGCGGGTTCCTCGGATTGGATAACATCGGAATTTTCAATAGAAGCGAGCCTTTACCTACCGGAGGGAAGCTAGAGCAGGCCGACTCCACTGGCTGGATGGGGTTTTATTCATTACAGATGCTGAATATAGCTTTAGAGTTGGCAAAAGAGAATCCGGTTTACGAAGATATTGCATCCAAGTTTTTTGAGCACTTCATTTTGATTAGTGATTCGATGTCCTTTGAGTATTCGATAGATAATACTGGAGATAGTTGCCGGAAAATGATCAAACAGAATTTGTGGAACGAAAAGGATCAGTTTTATTATGATGCTATTTCCTGGGGTGGGCCAAACAGAGAGCAATTGCCTATCAGATCACTAGTTGGTTTGATCCCTCTATATGCCTCGATGACATTGGAGCCACATTTGTTTACTCAATTCCCTAGCTTTAAGAAAAGGGTTGACTGGTTTATCGACAACCGACCGGAAATTTTTGATAGGAATATTGCCTCCATGACAAAGAGAGGTGTAGGCGAGAGAATGCTACTTTCGTTAGTGAGTGTTGATAGACTGAAAGCTATCCTCAAGCGTATGCTGGACGAGACCGAGTTTCTGTCAGATTACGGTATAAGGTCTTTGTCCAAGTATCATGAGGATCATCCCTTTACCATGAACGTTCACGGTCAAGACTACACGGTCAAGTATTTGCCGGGAGAATCCGATTCTGGTATGTTTGGAGGTAATTCCAATTGGAGAGGACCGATTTGGTTCTCGACGAGCTTTTTAATAATCGAATCTTTGCAAAGATTTTACTTGTATTACGGTTTCGATTTTAAGGTTGAATGTCCAACGGGATCTGGCGAGTACTTGAATTTGGCTGAAGTAGCCGAGGAACTGGGTTACCGTATGATCCATCTGTTCATGCCGGATGAAAACGGAGATCGTGCTTGCAATTACGGCGATTATGCTCACTTACTGTCTACCGATGAATATTTCAAAGATCTAGTCCCATTTTATGAGTACTTTGATGGTGATACTGGCAGAGGTCTGGGAGCCTCGCACCAGTGCGGTTGGACTGCGTTGGTGGCTAAGTGGATTAATGATGTCGGCGTCTCATGCGTGAGATTACCTCGAACTCCAAGATCTTCAATTTCCACACCACTGGCCTCGCCTCCCCCAGATGAAACGGATAGCGCCAGAAGAACAAGGCTTGCGAGACGTAAGAGCGCAAAATCTTTGATAAACTTTACCGCTACAGTGCTAGATCTCTCAGAAGAAGAAAAACGGCAACATAGGATCGGGGGTTCCACCACCGGTCTTACGCCACAGACTAGTCCTGCTGTCTCGGGAAAGCAAGATGTCGACGAATTGAAGCACGAAATCATCGAAAATGAGGGTCGAAAACCATCTTTGGATGCGACAAACGCACACAAATCAGAGTCTAAACTGATGCATACTTTGAGGAATAAAATGAAGAACCTGAAGTTTGGAAGCAAGAGCAGCAATGTAGAGCGCGAATCGGAGCTAGCGGGATAGAGGATCAAGTCGGTAGGCTGCGCATAAACGCAATAAGTAATTATTACAAATCGTTTTTCTATAAAATTGCGTCAGAAATTGGTTCTATGACAGAAATACTGCCTCCTGCCCGGCCTTAGCCCACAGGAATAATAACAGTGAATGGATTTGCCCTTGAATTGTGTACCGTTGTGCATGTCTGCTTTTGAAAGGAGCTTTTGCAAACACGGCTCAGTGCGTTATCACACGAAGGGCGTTACACCTACAAACTAGTACGGTCATACAACCTGTGTATCATAAAAATCACCTAAACTTCGAAAACAAGACCAGTAGTATAAGCAAGATAAGGACTGCGATGATAGCGTAACTGATAAACTTGTTAGCCACAAGTCTTCTGCTCATCGTCTTCAAAGTCCGGACGCTCTTATCAACATAGGAATCGGCCTGGAAGAGGGTGTGACGGGCGTTTTCTAAAGTTTCCCTCTGAGACCTAAGATCCATCATTATCTGAGAGCCAATCCCTTCGGTCTCGGCAGCGACCCTTGTGGCATCCCTCAATTTATCGCCAGAGTTCTGCAGAATCTGATGGTTTGACAACAGCTGTTGTCTCTGGTCCTCGCTAAGATCCGAAGGTACTGCAGAGTCGCCAAATAGCAGATCCCTGTCTCTGGAATCCATTAGCTTCTGTAAAGGCTGTTTCAGCGTACTCTGCACTTGCTTCTTGTAATCCCGCAACTTTGCCTTATAATTAGCCCGTTCCTGACCATTTGTAACACTGTTATTCACCTCTATTTCCATCTGATCTATCAGGTCATACAGCTCTTCCTGCTGGGACTCTATTTGTTTCAGAGTCAAGTTGCGCTGCGATACGGGCTGCCCGGCGGCCTCCTGCAGGCTGGACCGAGCCTGGTCCAGCGTGCTCTTGTAATCCGTCTCATAGGAACTCAATAGCGAACTCATTAGCCTGCTCAACCACCTCTAAGGCCCACAATACACTGAGTCTTGTTTAGGAGTAGCCCCGTTAGAGAGTCCTCCCAGGCTTATATAGCACAAAATCACGTGACCAGACTTCACCATCTCTTCACCAGTCGTAACTCCAGTGATCTTTACCATGGACTCCTATAATACTATCCAGCCCTCTAAGTCTTCAACTATCAATGGACGTTTTGGCTTTTGACCAGGACCGTCTTAAGCAGCGACATTTTCAGCTTTAAAGCCGTCTAGAAGCGATTGAAAAAAGTGTCATTGGGCGAACAGTCTAAGTGTTCACTACCAGTCGGCCAAATAGGCTTTTTGTACCTCGTATACTACTTGTGGAACGATGTTTCGGGTCTCTGCTCTTTCTCGTGGGGGTTTGAACCTCTCCCTGGCGTGTACAAGAAACTTTAGGCCGATGGCCCGTTGTCGAACAGCTTATCTGAAACAGATGGGTTATGCTAGGCCGTTTTCGTCGTCCCTGCCGTTCCAGCACGGCCTTCTGAAGAAACCAAACAAGGGCGAAGAGTTACATGTCACTTTTATCCTCAAGGATGGCACTCAAAAGACGTTTGAATGCAGCCAGGGCGATTCTTTGCTAGACATTGCCCAAGCAAACAATTTAGATATGGAAGGGGCCTGTGGTGGATCCTGTGCCTGTTCTACGTGCCATGTCATTGTCGATCCAGACTACTACGATGCCCTTCCAGAACCGGATGATGACGAAAACGATATGTTGGATCTGGCCTATGGGCTCACGGAGACCAGCAGGCTAGGCTGCCAGATCAAGATGTCCAAGGATATCGAGGGGATCAGGGTTGCTTTGCCCGCGATGACCAGGAATGTCAACGCCAATGACTTCAATTGACACAACGGCTCGCCCTCACGCCTTGTAAATAGAGAATACGTCTTGTGCCACATTACTCCGGTACATAGGAGAGTTTGGGACCTCAACCTGGCCTTCTTACAATCAAATAGGCTGCTTAATAGTACTATAACTTGTTAGTGTAAACAGTCCGTTTCCAATGACGGTTGTTTTTGTTTACCTTCCGTGATAATAACAGTGGGACTGCTCATCTACCATCACTAAAGCAACGTTAGAGCCTCGTTAGAGACTTTGTACTATCTTTCATCACAGCTGTATTAGTGAACCGTTTTACTAGTAGAAAGTTTGGCGGTTTTAGCGTTTGTTTTGACTAAATAAGTCATCAAATCTGAAACTAGTCTGATACAGCTGTCTATCATGCAGTTTTCGAAGATACCGTCTATATCAATGTCGGGTGCTACTTCAACAGATAATGGACGCCCACCTTTCAAGAGGCAGAGACTTTCGTCGTCAATGTTGCAGGATGTCACCAATCAAATGTATTCGACTCCTCCAAGGCGGAGTATAACAGAGGAACCAACTTCTCGGAGAACAAGATTGATGAACAAGTATGTGTTTGGAGATGCCAGTGTCATTGAAGAGGTCAAAAAACGCGAAAGGAAGATTATGAAGGATATAGCGCATTTCAGAAACGCTATAGCGGAAATCGAAAAAGAGACAGTTCAGATACGAGAGCAGCAATTGCCAGACATGCAGTATGAGGTTTCCAAGAAACTTACACTGTGTAACGAGATGAAGAAGGAAACGGCTCAATTGACCGCCCAACTCGATTTAAAAGATCGCGAAAATGACCTGTACCGTAAGAATGGGGAGCTCGATATGACCAATTTGCAACTGAAGCATGCTGTAGAAGTGCAGGAGCTGGAAAACAAGCTGAAACAGAAACTTGAGGACGAGAAGTTGAGATGGGAGAGGGAGATAATGCAGCTGGAGAATTTGAAGCCAGATGAAAAGATCGCACAGGAGATCAAGCAGCTCAAGATAGAGCTCGAAGATGTAAAGAATCAATGGGAAAGCATGAAGAAGGAAAACCAACAGAGGTGTGATGAATATGAAGAGAAGCTTACGAAGGAATTAGGAGAGTTCAAGTCTTTGAAACAAGAACCAATGGACCGTTTGACGACGGAACAGGAGCACCTTCTAAAAAAGGTCAGCCAACTTCGAGCTGATCGTGACAAAGTGCTAAATCAAATTGATAGCGATAAAAAGGAGTCTGATAACATCAAAGAGAAGATCTTGATACTTCAACGAGAAATAAGCGACATTAAAATAAGCAACAAACCTTTAAAAGATGAACTAGAAACGGTAATGTCCCACTATGCGGTGGCACAGAAGGAGACAGAGGCTATACAGGAAATAGCCCACTCGAAGGAGATTTATTATAAGAACATGTTCGACAAAATGGAAGAAGAACAACTAAGGCGAAGAAAATTGGAAAATACGATAGAGCAGTTGAGAGGCCGAGTAAGAACTTTTGCATATGTGACGACCACTGACCGGGATAATTCGCTGAGAGTAAATTATTCGGAAAGAACAGTAACCGACCTTCGGCATAACAAGCAATATGGGTTCAGTCGAATAATACCGTCTGAACTGGTAACAGAGAGTGATTTGTTATGCCACGACTGTGAGATGTATCACGAGATGTGTCTGCAGAAGCACTTGAACTATAATTTGATATCTGTTGGTCAAAAGCCTTGGGTCGCCCTGAGGGTTGCTCTGTTGGAGTTCATGTTCAAAAGGTGTCATGAACAATACCGAATATACCTACAATATGTATTCCTCTCGGAAGCGTCACCATCACAGGATTTACTGCTACCTAACTCAAAGAAGTGTGATAATGAGATAAAATTGAAGATACAGAAGGAGTTTATAGAACTGGATTCTACGACTAATGAGATCATTGGCGGCTTGGATGACCTTCTGCCCTGCGTAAAGAAAGAAAGAGAAGTCAGCTCACCAGGAATTGGAATTATGAAGTTTCAACTAGTCAGACCCGACAAAGACCAAAACCCGCTTAATTTCTACTTCATCGAGATTAATGATGCCGCCACAATACCCACCCTCGACAAAGTTGTCAGCCCAGAAGACGCAGTGAAATCTCCTATCAGTCTAATTATTAAAAAGCTATTGTGCGATACAACTTCGTGTTTCCTATTTGACATTGATGACAGGGAGAATAATGAGAAACTACTGGAGGTTTCTAAAAAGCTGTGTCAAATAAAAATGGCAAAGACAAAGAGGGTATCATTATAGGTTTTGTGGTCGGATGCTATGCATTGATGGAAGAATTAAATATTATAAACAAGGCTTGTACTATATCTACAAAACTAGCCATCATTCTTCTGTAAGTATATCCTTAATCAACCAATTTAATTCTTCCCTTGTTCCTACGTTTCGTTCATCTAATGGGGTAAACGTGGGATTCCCATCGGAGAAATCCGGCAAATCATCAATACTGCTCCTGTTCACCACCAGCTCATCGTCATTTACTAAGCCGACCATTGGAAGATGTAAATAAGCTCCTGTCGGCTCAACGAGGTTAGGAAATAGATTCAGGCATTCGTAAAGGTCTTCGTTAGTCAAAGAGATGACTTTCGTACTTAGATGATGTTCTCCTTCGTCCTCATCTCCAACAGGTTCTACTACTGGCTCATACATGCCGCTATCCTTGACATCATAGTATTCCGAGTATTTTTTCCTACGGTACCTGACCGTATCGATCGCCGATTCTATAATGTTTTTGAGATAGTGGTCTAATGCCAAGGACAGGAGCTCGACGCAACCGGTATCCACAGCGCCCACTAAACCATGCTCTCGTGCAATACCTACCATTCGCAGAAACAAAGACTCTGTATCCGGTAATGAATAACTATCGGTTGCAAGTGGTGCATTGAATCCATTCATGATATCTTGAGACCATTCTAGGGGAGTCTTTAAATTGTTGGCTTTAACTCTCTTCAAGGTCTCAGGATTTATCACAATCGGTATCTTGGGTATTATATTGAGACGCGCCTGCAGAACTGATGAAAGAACAAACCCTCTCTTGCCTGCTTCCTTTGTGATTTCTTTTAGCCGCTGTCTGTCATTTCCCGGTAACGACATGACGATTTTTTTATAGTTTTCTATTTGTGAATTGTGCTTGTTGGCCCTCTTCAGTTTGTTTCCTAGTGAGCTTCCATGTCCGAAACCCCAAGCACCGTCTCCCAGGTTGCCCATCAAGGGCGAATCCTTCAAGGAATTGATTAAAATCCCGAGTAGCAGTTGATTATGCAATCGTATGAGGGATGACCGGCTGTATTCTAAAGAGTTTGTAGCACTCGGCGTAAATAAAAGGTCCAACTCATTGCAGAGTTCTTTCCTCGAGAGCTTCCCAAGAATAAACAGGCTGATCACCTGGGCGTATTTAGTCCACTGGTCTTTCCCAAGGATGGACGTCAGTTCTTGAATCATAGACTCAAGCTCTATCCTCTGATTGCTCATATCTTTCGGATTACTCTCGTGCTGTGCCGGTGTGACGGCCTCTGCGGGCGTAATCGCCGCATTTTGTCCCTTTAAGCTCGCTCCAGAACGAATCTCAGCACTGGGAGATTGTACATTGGACACCAGTTGACCCGGGGACCCCCCAACGGCCTGTACACGACTCAATGACATGGTTTGCTTGTACTGTGCTATTTCTTATCACGTGATTAGACGCGCACTCAACTGTACAGTGCCGAACAGTGTATTAAGAGGCAGAAAGCAGTTTCAACTAGCGAGTGAGAGTAATTAGCAGGCTACCCGCCTAAAGGATACTACCCGCAGAGTTGATAAGAGTCCTCAATGCTCTCTTTACCGCTCTTCCGTGCCCAGTTCAAGCACCATTCGCTCAATGGCCTAACCATTTACTCGTATTTTTCATTTCGCGGGCTACGGCTCGTCAGGCGTGAGAATAATACCGATTGACCTTTAACTTAGCTGTGGAATAGTGGTTAATTGCAGCCCTGGATGGCCATTGTGGTACGCTCTTGTGCTCCATGCTTAGACTAAACTCTTGAGAAATTGCGAGTCTGTTGCTGCGTTGTAGTCTGGGCTGGATTCTCTGAGATCCGAACGAGAAAAAGATAGTGATGAAACTCCCACGGCTGTGTTTAGTAGATTCTGTTTCTCCAGTTCTTCGATGCGTGCTTGATAGCGGGCAGCTTCTCGCTTGCGAGCGGCTTCGCTTTCTTCGACTCTGAGATCCATGTCAAAAAGTTTGCGCGTTAAATCGTGTATCTGACGGTCTTTGTCGATTGCGCTTTCAACCAACTGGGACTCTAGCCCTGCAATTCTGTGCTGCATCCGGACTGCGTCCTGACTTATCTCCCGGAGCTGTTGATATTTGGTGTAAAGCTTATAGTAATTGTCGTATAATCTCTTAGAATGTTTCAGTTCGCTGATGAGTTCTGCCCTTGTGCGCTGGTACTTTTCCTGGTAACTCTGCTCTTTCTCTTGTATCTGGTTCTGTTTTGTATGGAAGTCTCTGTTTAAGTCGTCCAGCAGGCGTTCGTTTCGTGACAGTTGGTCCAGAACCTCCAAGTAATCGGCCGTGTAGTCCTTTCTACGAGCATTCTTTGAAGGGGAAGGGAACTTCCCTGGGATCTGGTACTTGCCAGTGCTTTCCCCGGGACGCTTTCGATTTGTAGACTTGCTTTCGAACAGTTTTGATATCAGTGGGTCGTCTTGCTGTGGAGATCGGAACACGATACTGTGGTCATCATCATTGTGCCCTTTCCGTCTTCGTGCTGTAAACGTATCCGTGGGCTGATCCCGGGGCTCACCATACGGCTCCAGTGGCTCTGGTAGTGGCTGTTTCGGTACTTCTTCGTTATCCTCAAAAAGTGTTGGTGGAAGCAAGTCGTTACGTCTGTAGAAGCCAGTGTCTAATCCCGACCACGAGTTGGACCGCATCATCATACTATCAGAACTTCTACCGCCCGCTCTAGCCCCTCGCTTGTAATTTGTATCGTCCTGTGCAAATTCCTTGTACTTTCTTGACGGCGACACTCGTGAGCCAAACAGTGCGTCCATAGTCCACCTATAGAGTCCAGCATAACCTCCCTCCGTGCTTTCACGAGACTCGTCGCTCGTATCATTAGCACTAGACCACAACATTGGTGATCTGTGAACTATTCATCGTTATTGTAGTGTTTGTGTTGATAAATTTCAAAGGATAAACAAACAATCAAGCACTTTCCGATGGGCACCTAGAGACCAACACAACCAGATGGATCAAGAGGGAACGGTGCGCTGCTTATGGTCCAGCAATGACGGTTTACAGCTATGGATTGAAGCAGAGCCCCAGAAGCCCTGTGTATTTTACGTTGTACGAGGCGAAAGAAGTGAGCTGGTGTTAGAGTGGCGACACGAGTCTAAAAGAGTAATCAGTTTGTGCTGTGTATGTACATCAGAGGACCAGCCGGAAGGGGGACAGATGCACTCACTTAAGGTGGCCTGGGCCGATGTGCGAACTGTTTATTGTGACTATGTGACGATCGGCGGCTCCCAGAGTGCGGTCGACACGGAACCGCTCATCGATGTGAACTTCGATATTTCTGCATTTTATCTGATCTGGAACCATGGGATAGTACTCGTCCTTGAGAAAACGTTGGAAAGCCTCCACGTCTTCGATACAGGGCGCGGTAGCTATCAGGGCTTTATCGCACTATGCTCAAACGCTGCTCACGCCGCACAGCTGGAACACTTAATCAAATATGATAGCACTCGAAATACGCTGTGGGCGATTGCGAACGAATACCACGAGCCCACTAGAGTCTCATGTGCTTGTCTGAACACCTACCGGGTGCCGAGCTTCGCATTGGCATCTAGTATCCGACTACCGCGCGGCTTCACTGACTACGCTTTCGTTAAGGCTCCCGGCATACAGCATCTGGAGCAGTTTGAGGAGATGAGCACCGTGGTGTGCAGTTCGTGCGATCTACTCGGCAAGTCCCTCTTCCAATGGTTTCTGGACCCCAGATTTCCCTGGAGAGAACTTCCGCAGGATCATCCCGCGATATTGAAGCCAACTCAAGCGGTTCAAAAACCAATGAAACCGAACCACCAGGCTCAATTGACACTCCCGGTAGTCGACAAACCGCCAGGATCACCATCGTAGTCGACTGCTCGCCATTGAGCGTACCACTACCGTCTGCACGTGATAGCGACAGCGTGTCGCGATGATGCCAATTCGTGTTGATGTCAAGTCGTCTCTTTGGGAAAGGATGCGAAAGCATTTTCGTGTTCTAGCTTGAATGCAGGATGGGTGGTTGCCAAGTGCGAATTGTCGGCGATTGAAGTTAAAGGTTTTGCCCTTTTAGGACGTGGTAAGCTAACACCCGGTAGACAGCGTCCGAGAGAGCTCAATGGGAGTCCCGATGTCCGTCAGAAGTCGATACGTGTAGGCAACTGAAGTGGGATTGGGAATCAGGATTCTACGTTTCTCTATTTCTCGATTTGATCGTGCAGTAGAGCTGCGTTTTGGCGTCGTTAGGTTAGGCTACAGAAATCGTGGTAAAACCCCAAGCCTATTGATCTGATCAGGGTTGATTCCTATTGTGTGAATTTTCGCTACTGTTTTTTCGCAGATTTGTGCAAAAGGTGTCCGTGGTAATAGAGGAGTCTCATTCTTATATAAGAACCGGCATCCTGGATACATCAGCCCTGCTCAGCTGGAGACTCAGTCAATCGAATTTCGTTCCCTGTTTGGCTTTCGATCCGATTCACAGCAATAGAACTGCCGTCGTTGCCGACTCAACGTTCACTGCAATTGTTATTCCAACAGGTTCTGGACTTACATTCGCTCACAGTTCTGAACCAGACGTAATACAGCTATAATGGCCACTTCTGATGATAGGATTGGTTTGAAGGTTACTGCAAAGCAAACCTACTATCCGATCGAGCTTTCCAATGCGGAGCTTTTGGCTCACTACGAGATGGTGCAGGAGTACCACGATGAGATCTCCGCAAACGTGCTATGTCAATCATGTAAATTCAAGCCAGACTTCAAGCTGATAGATCAGCAACCAGAAATGAAACCTATAGGCACAAGAAGCAGCATAGTGACTTTCTTATACGAACTTTCGGTTATGTCGAGGGTCACTGACGGTATTTTCTTCCATGCAGTTCGTCTTTACGATCGCTACTGCTCCAAGCGAGTGGTCCTGGAAGATCAAGCAAAGCTAGTAGTCGCTACTTGCTTATGGCTTGCTGCGAAAACATGGGGTGGTTGCAACCATATTATCAACAACGTCTCGATTCCCACTGGTGGGAGATTCTATGGTCCAAATCCTAGAGCTCGGATTCCACGCCTTTCCGAACTGGTACATTATTGCGGCGGGCCCGATATATTTGATGAATCGATGTTTATGCAAATGGAGAGACACATTCTAGACACCCTGAGCTGGGACATTTACGAGCCCATGATCAACGACTATGTTTTGAACGTTGACGAGAACTGCTTGATACAATACGAACTGTACAAAAGACAACTCGATCACAACAAGGACTGGCGCCAAAAACGCCAATCCCAGGCTTCTCAGGATAGTGACGCTACGGTAGACGAGCGTATAATCGAAGACGAGGAGGAGGACTCATACGAAGAGGACGAAGATGAAGATCTAAACACCAAGATACAACTCATAAACATGAAGCGTTTCCTGATAGACCTCTCTGCATGGCAATACGATCTGCTGAAATACGAGCTGTTTGAAGTGTCTCATGGAATCTTTTCCATAATCAATAAATTTACAAACGGCGACCACTGCCCGCTCTTGATGGCTCCATACCCTACAACCACAAATCAGGCCCAGGTACTCAATATATTTATCAGTGCTGTCGTGAAGGCACCGGGATCGCTGCTTGAGGTCCACAAGGGTAAATTAGGGATCATGGAATTGATTGCCAGTGTCAAAGAATATCATGCTGAACTTCACAAGAAACTTCAACTGGCATCGGCAATGGATCTTTCAAGAAGACGCGCTGTCAACGCTCCACACTACTTCGAAAAGGGCCACACCGTTCCATCGCCAACCTACTCACAACACTATACACCTATGAGAAACACCAGTACACAATCCGAGAACAGCGTGTTCAGCACAGTGGACCAATCCTCGCCAATAACCCCGCAAATGTACAGTTTCAGCCAATACGCTAACGACAGCGCCTGCGCCAGCTCTTTGAGTGTCAACAGCATACCAAATAAAAACAACACAGACAACGACTCAATCCTAGCATTTAATAGCAGCAACAAGGAAAACCATATACCCACGTCCCATCAGATGCCCCCAAGAGCTAAATTTCTCAATAACGGCATATTCGCTTCTCCTAGCGGGACAATAAACAGCGGGAACTCCAGCAACAGATCCTCGCTCGTTTCTCTAGCAATTGCCAACGTCAATAGTATGGTCTAAACCATCGAAGCACTCCAACTAGACTATATAGATCATTATAACTCTCTTCGTCGTTATACTTGTCGCGCGCCACGATACATTCTTGTTAGGCCCGTATTTCTACTATAAGGAAGGTTCATCGACCAGCTTAGCCTCGAATACACAACCAGGAGAGCTCCACAAGAAACTTTTGAGGATGTTTAGCTCGATTTCACTCGTTGCTCTGACGTTGCTGAATGCTGGTCTAGGCTTTGGTGCCAGTGATACGTCCTCTTTGGCAGGAACATGGTCTTCAAAATCGAATCAAGTGTTCACGGGACCGGGATTCTACGATCCGGTGGACGAATTATTGATTGAACCTTCCCTCCCCGGTATATCGTACTCTTTTACCGAAGATGGGTATTTCGAGCAAGCCACCTACCAGGTTAAGGGCAACCCAAGGAACCCAGAATGCCCAGTTGCAACTTTAACCTATCAGCATGGACAATACCAACTGTTGGATAATGGGACTTTGATTCTAAACCCGATTACCGTGGATGGCAGACAGCTAGTTAGTGACCCCTGTAAGGACAAAGGCGTCTCTAGTTACAACAGATACAACCAAACAGAGATATTCAAATCCTTCGATGTGCAAATCGACGACTACCACGGAATTTGGAAACTGCAGCTTTATCAGTTTGACGGCTCTCCAGTCCAACCACTGTACTTGGCTTACAGGCCAGCCCTGATGCTTCCTACTGCAACCCTGAACCCAACTACAGAGGCTAGCGAACCCCAAAGCACCGGCACTGCGAACCAAAAGCGATCGCTAAGACAGTTGGTGAGACGAAGTCTAGAAAACAAGCAGAGAACAAACGCTGTAAAGAAGTCCACCAGTGGCATTCTGAACTCAGACGTGTTCTGGTACTTATCTGCTGGTATGATCGGTATCGGTTCCCTGATCTTTTTGTCCAGCTAGGCGAGTTTTCTTCCGCTCGTCATTATCATGGAGGCTTCTTGAAGAGCCCGCACGCATAAGATACTGTACCATGCTCAAGGCCATGCGAACGGAATTGGTGAATTATAGGATAGTTAGTGTAGGCAAACACATGTAGAGTGGCCGTAAAGGCATTACTATGGAGTAGTAGCCAACCACGTGACATTTAACTCTTAGTTATATCCGGAGCAAGGCTTATAGGGCTTCTGCAGATACTACAAACACAGCTGGAATATCATTTGGCAGACTAGGATCGGTATTGGGCCCAGTATGTCTGTGTCTAGTGTTGGTGAACTTGATTTGTTGATTCAAAAGGCCACCAGTGAAAGCATCCCGAATGGTGAGCTGGATTTGCCGTCGGCGATGGAGATCAGTGATGTTGTCAGGTCTCGCAGGATACCTCCAAAAGAGTCTATGAGATGCCTGAAGAAGAGGATTATGAGCACTACTTCTAACCC
This sequence comes from Torulaspora franciscae, assembly GCA_003705175.3. NCBI lineage: Eukaryota > Fungi > Ascomycota > Saccharomycetes > Saccharomycetales > Saccharomycetaceae > Torulaspora > Torulaspora franciscae. Next base: position 1,238,604 of record PPHX03000001.1, read on the forward strand.
TAACACGCAACTGTCTGCTTGGAAACTGACCGATATATGCGTGAAGAATGGTGGAATTCCTTTCATCAAGGAAATCTGCTCCAGGGAGTTTATGGATACAATGGAACAGACGATATTGAAGAACAGGCAGAATTCCGAGCTGGAAGAGCTGGTTACTAGACTGTTTTGCGAATTGTACGTCACATTTAAGAGTGATTCGCAGCTAAATTATGTGTCCAGAGTGTATGAAAAACTTGTGGCTCGTGGAGTTGAGTTTCCACAATCTATCTTTGAGTTGAGTAATCCGATGGCTATGTTTGATTCGCGGATCCCGGCCGATTGGGTGGACTCCGATGCCTGCATGATCTGCTCTAAGAAGTTTAATTTGATAAATAGGAGGCATCACTGTCGTTCATGTGGGGGCATTTTCTGCCAGGAGCATTCTTCTCACCGTATTGTTTTAACAGACCTTGGTATCCACGAACCAGTAAGGGTCTGTGATAACTGTTTTGAAGACTACGATTTGAAGAAAAGCAGTGGTGGTGGCAAGAAAAAACATCGCAGTAAGAGGAAGAAGAAGGTTTCAAGCGGTGACTTTGACGAAGAGGAACAGTTGAGAAAGGCCATCGAACTCTCGCTCAGGGAATCAAGAGGTACCACTGAACCTATCGTCCCGGTCATTCAAAAAACCGAACCCAAGGCTAGGACACTTGAAGCTGACGAAGAAGATGATCCGGACTTAAAGGCAGCCATTGAAGCCAGTTTGAAAGAGGCCGAAGAAGAGAAAAGAAAGAAGGAGGCAATTTTGAGCACACAGCAGCGCCAAATGGCCAAATCGCGGCAACCATCGGCCCCTTCTTATGAGCTTACTTCGAATGAGGAGGAAGATATTCACTTGTTCGCCTCTTTGGTCGAAAGAATGAAAACCCTATCAGCCACTGAGATCCTCGAGGACGCACAGCTTCCAAAGCTCTATCACAAGGTCATTGCAACAAGACCAAAACTGAACAATGCTTTGAATGACTGTATTCAGAAGTACAATACTTTGATAGACATGAACACGAAAATCTCCGACATAATGACGATTTATGATGCACTACTTGAAAGACAGTTGAATAATATATCGCTGTCGGACCGCTATTCTATGCCCCAAATGCCGTCTGATCCCTATTCATATGCTCAAAACGACTCGTCCTTATATCAACGTAATGCACCTGAGCCATACCAAGGATATTCTGCTCGGCAAAGTGTGCCTCAGCAGGAAGCTCCCACCGGCCAATCGAACCCTTCAGAACAAACAGTTCCTCAGCAGCAAACGTACACAGATCAATCACATCAGTCAACTACATTTTATTCGCAGCCGCAGCCACAGCCGCAGCCGCAGTCGCTCTCGCCTACTCATCTAGATCAAATGAAAGAACTCAATCTGTCACCAGCTACAAACGAGGCCGCTCTCAATATCCCATCGGAACCACCGTATCCATCCGCAGAAGAGGAAGAATTAAGGTCGGATGATCACCGGCTTTCTAATCGTGAGGTAGCGCCCACCGAAAGCCCGCGAAGAAGAGCCTCTGAATCTGAAAGAAAACTTTCAAATGGCGCGCCCTACCCAGTAGATGATGTCGAATCAGGAAATGGTGCTCACTCTGAGAATGCAGGCCGGCCCAATCATCCAATTACCAACTTTGATTTCCCAACGGTGCCAGCGAGAAAGATCGCTCAGCCTGCTGGGGCGATAGAAGAAAACTCACCTGAAGCATCACAATCTCAAGAGAAGCTTTTGATAGAGCTTTGAGAGCCATAAATATATCAATAATCAAGATGCATTACGGTCTTCATATCTCTCGGTTCAACAAGAGAAGGTCTTCAACCGACGATTGAGAGTAGTGTTCTCGATTTCGCAAAGCTCTTCAGGAAAATAATGTCTCTGTTTACTGCAAATACAAACATTACTTACGCAGATGTCAAATGTCAATCTCTTCTGTTTCCATGCCACATTCTACGCATCTTCTTCGAAGTACTTGGTGGCCGTCCTCATTCGTCCCGCCATCTATGGGCGCCGAGAACGAGTGCTTATGAGCTCTACCGTGCTTTTTCTCTTTGAGTCTTGTAGTATACTCCTGCGCCCTGGTCTTCATTCTCATCTTAAGCATTTCTTGCTGGTACTTCTTCTCTCGCCTTTGGGATTTGCCTTCTTCACGCCTATGCCACTCCCTATCGAGACCTTCCTCACCGCCCCACTTCTTGAACGCAAAATCCTCTACTTCACACCTGACAAACAACTGCATCCTGGCAAAGGTACCAGAATGAGGATTCGGTTTTTCCAGCTTATGAAAGAGATCAGCATCGTTAAGCTCCGGATCAGTGAGAAAGTAATCCTCCTTACATTCAGTCTTAGTAAGCAATGAGTACTTTTCTGGATGTTCTTTAACGCACGACTTACAAACTCTTAGTTTGAACACATCGTCCATAACAGGATCCATCTCGATGTTGATTTTACATTCGGTGCACTTCGGGGCCTTCGAGATGTGTTCCGGAGGCGGTGCGTTCTCGTAGATATGTTTGCGCTCCTGCTGCTCACGCTTCCAATCGTCTAGAGTCTTTTGCTTCTTGTTTCCCAGATCATAGTTATCGTCATCAAGTGAATAGGGCCTGTCCTCTGGGTTGATATATCCACCGTTCAAGTTCCTCATCGTCGAAAAGTCATATTCAATGTAATCTTTCGTGTGTATGGAAGGCTTAATACGTTCCAGCGGTCGTTTTGACGCCTCGCCATTACCGGATCCCTGGTCCATTATTGTTGGGTTCTGCGCTTCTATGCTAGGCTGGGGCCTTGAAACCTCTGTTGCATTGTGATTGACAGCCTCAGAAACACCATGATCAGCAGAAGTGGGAGCTGATTCTCTCGGTACTACACCAGGTTCATTACTAGATTTTGAGTTTCTTTGCGCTATCTGTTGCAGCTGCGCATCCTTCAAGATTCCTCTCTGCTTCAAGCGCTCTAGAGCCCTCTTTCTATTAGCTTCCTTCAGAGTAATACGGAGTCAGTATACTGTGATAGCAGTGAGCAGCAAAACACATTAGAATCATACGATTTTAGCCCTTTGTTCGGGGGTCATCTTATGTACTGTGTTTTGTTCATCAAAACGTCAGCTAGTGAATCAGCTCTTCGCCAGGTTCTTAAAAGTCAATAGCCCAAAATCAATTAAAGAATAACTACCCATAATCTGAATGAAAAATCTATATATTACCAACCCTCCATCGTATAGTCATGCTCGATGCTGGGGGTTACGCTGGTGATGAACTTCAGGAATATAACCAGATACTGATCCACTCTCAGCGAATCGTCCACGTCAGCCTGAAGGTCTTCCCAATCGTCAGCTACCATCTTATTGTCCTCCTGTTGTTGCTGCTCCCGCCTTCTTCTCTTGACTGTGCGTACTTTGTCCAGCAATATCTTCATCACATTGGCATGCTTACAGGGATGTATAGAGACGGAGAGAATCGGCGTTTTGTAGAAGGGGAGTTTTTCAATCGTCGCAGTCTTGGTCCTGTAGTCTGCTGCTATGTCTTGGAACATCTCTTCTGCAGTCAACGGCCTCCCGCTGCTGTCAAATCCAACAATGTACATCTTGGGTACCCGGTATGACGTTGAGTAGGTAATATAGAGGTCATAGTACCGTTGGGATCGGTTTACCGGTACATTCACTATGTCTTCGTCCCCTTCGATTTCCATATCTTTCATCATTTCGTCGATATCTTCGATGTTGGTGGCTGTTTCCTGATCCTTTCTAGCTGCTACATCCTCTCTAGAAACGTCTGCACCTTCTTTGAGCCATCCTTCATCCTCGTTTGCCCCAGATACAAACACTTCAGTCTCCTTGTCTTCGACATTCACATACTCTTGAGCTCTTTGCCCACAAGGGACTTTCCTGCTGATCAGAAACTGCTTGTCTTGGGGCAAGAAATCTCGGTAGCTAACGTCACTCGTAGGTTCATTCCAGGACCATGTAGGAAACATATGGCACATGTAGTTTCCAGCTTCCACGAACTCATCGGGTGTAATCTGCCCCGTCGAGAGGAAAGTCGACTTGTGGCTCACGGGGGTCAAGTATTCCCTCCAGCTGCTCAATGTGGATCTAATCATCACTCTAAAGCTATCCTTTTGTTCAGTATGTTCCTTGTATGGTGTCTTTGTGTATAACTTGGATACGCTTCAAGGAAGTTTTAAGTCTTTACGAGTCACTCTTGATTGAACGAAGGAAGAAGTGGTTGATTGAACGGCTGAAACTGTCAATTGTGAGTGCAATAGCATGGCTAAGAAGACAGTGAGAAGGCGTGAAGGAAGGGGCAGATCTTTTGACTTTGGTAAGGCCAGTGGGTACGAGAGCGATGCGTCTGTGCGAAGTGAAGATGCCCACTCACTTCCCCATCGATTCCGTTCGAGGCTCCGTCATCACCGAGGTGGGAATGAAGAGACTCCTGCTGGTTTGTTGGGTCCTGATAAGGAGGCTAGGGACGATTCTGAAGATGCTAAGAACCGGGACAAGAGATGGCGAGATTCACGTCGGCTGATGTTCTCTATGGGAACTATCCTGGGGATTCTACTGGCTGTGTATTTTGGTGCAGTTCATGGAAGGGACAACTTCGATCTCTTTGAAGGAATTAGTAACATGGAAGCTTTCAGGGATTATCTGGATGACTGGAAAGATGTTCTACCACAAAGTGTGACTAGCTTTATATCTGATATTCAAGCAGGGCAGTCAGCAAATACTGCCCTCAAGGACCTTACAGAGAGTTTTGCAGTGGGGAAACAATTGCGGAAAGAGTATAACATCACTGCAAAACACCCCGTTGTGATGGTTCCGGGAGTTATCTCGACTGGTATTGAAAGCTGGGGGGTTGTCGGAGACAAAGAGTGTAACAGCGAGCCGCACTTTCGCAAGCGGTTATGGGGTTCATTCTATATGCTACGAAGCATGGTCCTAGACAAGGTATGTTGGCTGAGGCATCTGATGCTCGATCCTGAGACAGGCCTGGACCCTCCACACTTTCGATTACGAGCAGCACAAGGGTTCGAGGCGGCCGACTTCTTCATGGCGGGATACTGGATCTGGAATAAGGTTATACAAAACTTGGGTGCCATCGACTACGATCCTGATAGAATGTTTACTGCGGCGTACGACTGGAGATTGGCGTACCTGGACTTGGAGAAAAGAGACAGGTATTTCACCAAATTAAAGCAGCAGATTGAGCTGACCTATGGATTGAGCGGCCATAAGGTGTGCTTGGTTGGGCACTCGATGGGCTCGCAGATCATATTTTACTTTTTGAAATGGGCTGAAGCGGAGGGTGAGTTCTATGGTAACGGCGGTCCCGGCTGGACGGACAAATACGTGGATTCATTTGTAAATGTGGCGGGAACTCTACTCGGTGCTCCCAAAGCCGTTCCTGCGATGATTAGTGGTGAGATGAAGGACACCATTCAGTTGAACGCCTTAGCCATGTACGGTTTGGAAAAGTTCTTCAGTCGCAAGGAGAGGCTTGACTTGCTCAGAACTTGGGGTGGCGTGCCCTCGATGGTACCCAAGGGTGGAAACTTAATCTGGGGTGATATGTCCTCATCCGTGGAGGACTCACTGCATAATAACACGGCCTCTTTTGGCAATTTTATCAGATTTGATAAGTTCGCGAACAACACCATTGTTAATCACAATTTGACCATGGAGGATTCCATAGACGTTATGTTGGACCTATCGCCAGACTGGCTACAAAGGCGTATAAAGGACCAATACAGTTTTGGTTACGCAAAGACCCCGAAGGAGTTGAAAGAGAACGATCTCCATCATTCTCACTGGTCCAATCCCCTAGAGGTTGGTCTACCCAATGCCCCCGACCTGAAAATCTACTGCATCTACGGTGTGAGCAACCCTACCGAGAGAGCCTACGCTTACAAGGAACAAAGCGGCGCGGACGCCTTGAACATGACAATCGACTACGGGGCCTCCCAACCAGTCTTTTTCACGGACGGGGACGGTACAGTACCTCTGATGACACACTCGATGTGTCACAAGTGGGCCGAGGGGGCCTCTCCTTACAATCCTGGCGGTTCCAACGTCACAATCGTCGAGATCTCGCATCAACCAGACCGCTTCGATATAAGAGGCGGTGCAAAGAGTGCCGAACACGTCGATATTCTCGGTAGTGCCGAGTTAAACGAATACATCCTACAGATTGCCAGCGGGAACGGGCACAAGATCGCTCCAAGATATCTCTCGAACCTTACTACCTGGGTCAGCGAGATAGAGTTCCCAATGTGAACGCGACAGCACAGTCCACCGTTGATCGCTCATCGCATCCTGCTTTTTTTCGTCAACTGCACAGTCATCATAGGTACGCGATAGTCGCGTCTTGTCCTTAAACGGGCATTTTCCCATCAAACACAGGTGAAAACACAAACAAAAGATGAACATCGTATTGGGACGTCTTCCTACCGTATTATGCTTGATGCTGGCTTAGCAAGCGTTATAGAGGGCCTGAAGTTTATTAGTATATATTTGAAATTTCAAGATAGGTATTACTTTCAAGGTTGCACAACTTTTCGACCAATTGGCATTGCACGAGGGAATCGATGAACGGTGATGAAAATATGATAACAATGAGTTCGAAAACGAAAAGACTGCCCCTGCAGGAGTTCTCAAGCTCGAGGATTAACAAGCTGGGGACCACTCCACAGAAAAGTATAACCAAGACCAAGCTTCCATCGATCAAGGCTTTGATAGACTACACACCACAAGATCAATTTTCATCGTCGAGTCCAGATGGCGGTTCTGCACCGAATCTACCGCTCGGTACCCCCAAGGATTCGAAAAGCCCACGGGAACTGGCAAACGCGTCCGAGAGGCTGCGAGTCCGGCTTCAATTTGCATACTACAAGCTCAGAACCAACCGAGCCCACGCCACTTTCAAGGAACTCAAAAGCCAGCTGGAGGTCCCCACAACACGGCCAGGCTCAAGAAAAAGACGTAAACTCGTCGTCTCACAGGGAAACTACAGAGCCTCGCTGGGACCGACCGAGACCCGCTCAGAGTCCCAGGGCTTTCTTCACTTCAGCGACGACAGTACGGCCTCCATCCACACGACACCTCGCAACAGGCACCGGCGATCCCTCTCGACGCTCCAAAAACAGAATACACCCATGAGCGTGAAGGCTGCCAAATCACTTCTGCATCTTTTTACAAGCAACCAGCACTAGGCTTGGAATTGTACATATATTTACGTACCGAAATACAGCATTCTCCAGCATTAATTCAAGGCTACTGTACCACCATATTTCGGATTTATCACATTATTAATTCGTTTATGCCAGTTATTTTTTCTCTGTCGTTTATTTGTCAAAGATCTTGTTCGACAAAAAATGAAGTATAAGAATGAAGATCTATAATTTCTTACTGGGCCCTTATCGACTCAATTGACCCGATCAGTCTGTCAGAGTTTGCTAGCGGACTTCGTACTAATTATGAGAATTTTCTCCATCGCTGTGCTGCTTGCTGTAGCGGCTTATTTCATGAATACGCTGTACTACACTTGGTTGCCAAGAAATTACATCTTTGATCCCCAGGAACTGAACGAGCTATGTAACGATGTAATCTCGAGACACAATTCCACGTCCGAAAACTTCACCCCGGAAGCATTGTTGAGGGACGTCAGAGACGCACTAGCCAAGCGTTACGGTGACAACTACATCAACCAGTATTTGGACGAAGAATGGGTCTTCAACAACGCGGGTGGAGCCATGGGACAAATGATAATCCTGCATGCGTCTGTCTCCGAGTACTTGATTTTGTTTGGAACTGCTGTCGGCACTGAAGGCCACACTGGAGTCCATTTTGCCGATGATTATTTCACCATCTTGCATGGCCAACAATGGGCAGCCCTACCATGGGCGTTGGAAAAGGAGGTGTATTTGCCTGGTATGACTCACCACCTGCAAAAGGGTAATGTTAAGCAGTACAGCATGCCTAGCGGTTCTTTCTCGCTCGAGCTGGCACAAGGCTGGATCCCATGCATGCTGCCATTCGGCTTCCTGGACACTTTCTCCAGCACTTTGGACTTTTACACGCTGGGCAAGACCATCTACCTGACCGCTAGAGACATGGGCAAGAACCTGATCAAGAACGGAAAGTTTTAGATTTTTTCATAGATATATATTCAGTATCCGAACCATAACTCATACTCATCCTTGCTAGACCACAAGCACACAGCGAGTAAACCCGAGCAGCAGGCGATGAGCCTCCAGAACGAGGGCCTCAGAGAGGTGCAAGCCATACTCCTGCCATCAATGGGGGTCCCCCTCCCACCCGAGCCAGAGAACAGCCACACGCTGCCGAAAGAAGACAAGTCGCCAGACCAGCCCGAATCCCAGAACCAGGCAACACAACAGCAGCCCCAGGAGGATGCAGCCTACGGCAGCCGGCCCCATTCCACCTCGACACTGAACAACACCGCGGAGTTCATTCCGCAGCTATCCTACTCGTTGCACCAGATCCGAAGGGACCCAAACAACTACGCAAAACAGCTGGAAACATCGACAGCGTTCATAAGACACAGGCTCAAGAGCTGCAAGGCTCTCATAGCCAACAACGAGGACGTCAGACGGCTGCTCAACAAGACCCCAGACGAGTGGCACAAATACATCCAAAACCGCGAGGAAGAGCTCCAGCTCAAGAGGAAACTACTACAGGACCTCAAGGACAAGGTGAAGGCACTCCAGGAAGGCCCATAGTCCCACTTCTAGTGCCCATTGGGCTGGTTTAGCGTTGTTGTAGTCCAGAAACGTGACTTTCACGTGATCCAAAATTCTCGTTTCCCGGTCATCGCGAACGAGGTAAAATTTTTCATGAAATACGGTTACATAGTGAAAAACAGTGGTAACCACCAAGCAAGTCCTCTTCAATTGTGGTAGTTTTAGAGCGGTTATAGCTATCTTAGAAGCTCCTTAGATTTGCAGTTATCGCATCTGACCAATTGAACGTTAATCCCGCTTCAAATTTTGAAAAATGGCGTCCCCTGCAACAATAACCGACTTTAGTAAGATTCCATCTATACCTGGCGTGTCCCCGATGACCCCGGACCAATCTAAAGGGGGATTCTGGTCGTCTAACCCAATTTCGAGCTTTGCTATTGATGCTTACAGAAATGTGCATGCTCATAGACAATCGCTGTCGCTGGTAAACCCCGGTTCAGTGGAAAACCTAAACAAGGAAGTGGCCCGTGATGTGTTCTTATCGCAATATTTCTTTACTGGTTTGAGAGCAGATCTGAACAAGGCCTTCAGTTTGAACCCAGCTTTCCAAACTTCTCACACGTTCTCTATCGGGTCCAGTTCGTTGCCAAGTTATGCGCTATCCGCCCTATTCGCAGACGATAACTTGTTTGTGCAAGGTAACCTGGATAATGAGTTTTCTCTTTCTGGAAGACTGAACTACGGTTGGGACAAGAACAACATCTCCAAAGTCAACTTGCAGCTGGCTCACGGTCAGCCAACTATGTGCCAATTGGAGCAGGACTACCAAGGCTCCGACTTTTCATTGAACTTCAAGTCTTTGAACCCTTCTATCTCTTCCCAGGGTTTGTTCACTGGTGTAGCAGTCGGTTCCATATTACAAAGTATCACTCCCCAGCTGTCTCTAGGTCTAGAGATGCTATACTCGCGTGTCCAAGGTAACTCTCCAGCTGATGCCGGTGTCTCGTATCTGGCCCGTTACGTCGCTCCAAAGCAAGATTGGATTGTCTCTGGCCAGATGCAGGCAAACGGTGCTTTGGTTGCCTCTTTCTGGAGAAAGGTTGCCGCCAATGTTGAAGCTGGTATCGAAACCACTCTCCAGGCTGGTATGGTCCCAATAACTGATCCTGTGGTTGGCACCCCTATCGGCATCCAACCAACTATCGAAGGTTCCACTACTATTGGTGCCAAGTACGAATACAGACAATCCGTCTACCGTGGTACTGTTGACAGTAACGGAAAGGTCGCTTGTTTCCTAGAGAGAAAGATTCTACCTACCCTGTCGGTGTTGTTCTGTGGTGAAATTGACCACTTCAAGCAAGAAAGCAAGTTAGGTTGCGGTTTACAATTTGAAACCGCCGGTAATGAAGAATTGTTAATGATGCAACAAGGTTTGGACGTCAATGGTAACCCATTGCAGGCCCTACCTCAAGCTTAAGCGTGATGGGAATGCATAACATAGCTGTACATAGTGTCGATAGTTTCATCTCTATTGTATCTGGACTTAATAAAAAGATAAAGGTTCATGCAAATTGTCATTAGGAGCGAACTGTTTTACTGGATGCTCTTTTGGTGATGTGGATTGACTCAAAATCGTCTACCCAACTTCTTAGTGAAGTTGCTCGACTGCCGCCGAAATATGATGATCTCCTCGGCAGGGCCTGAGACTGTTCTAGGATACTGTGCGGAGGCTGGTATGAACTGAAGCGCTTCGATGGGTACTCGCTAAACATCCCAGATGCTGATCCCCTATAGGTTGATGGAGCGGTGAAATTTTTCATAGCTTTGCGAAAGGCTTCGTTCACGTTTTCGTCGGGACTAGCTGTTACTACTTCCTCCTCTTCTTCGAGAAGATAGTTCAAATCATCATCATCACCTGCTTTCTCAGTAATCTCATCTGAGTCTGCTTTCTCAATTGCTTCATTTGAGTCTAATTTCTCTACCATTTTCGAGGATAATGCATATTTTGGCTCGTCAGGTTTGGAAAAATCGCAGATCTTGGCCATAACGGTTTCGAATTCGACAATGACGTTGGAAAGCTTCGTAGATTCTGAGGCAGGGAGGAACTCGATCTCCCAAAATCTATCAGGATTGTAGAAATGAATAACATAGCGCGTTTCTGTAAGGCCTACCTTGGTCACCTGCAACCGCGGCAAAATGGGATGCACGATGTTCTCTCTTTGCCCAAGGGAAAGGTAATTCATCTCCTGTTGTTTCTCTGTATTGCTGGTATTGGGGGTGTATATTTGATAAATCTCAAGACACCCCCTTGCCATCAAGGTTGTGGGCTTTATTTTCACGCTACAGCAGCTCCGATTACTGGAAACACTGGTAACGTCGCTACTTCGCGTAGTATTGGAGCTTGCCGTTGATTCTGAGTCTCTTCTGATCACATTGGAGGCAGAGGAGCTTAGTGCGCGCACATTTTCGTACTTGAACAATGTTAATCTCTGGGCCGATAGTCGCTGTTTCGATTTCCTGGGCTCATTCGAGTCCCTTCGTACTCTTGAAGGCAAACTTTGTGCAGTTTGTCCTGTTTGAGGAGCTTTCTTCGAACTAACTGATCCACGAAACTTGAATGATTCCTTTAAACTTCGTAGTGTCGAACCCTGTTTCCTCTTGAGCGTTTTCTGCGATTGTAGATCGTCATCCATTCTAATCGAACGCCTACTTCCTATTGGATTCATTGTTCTGACTGGCTGATTCATAATGTCAAAAGCTTGACCAGCTGGGACATAGAATGCTTGTTGTTGATTGATCAAGGACCCTTTATAGGATCTTAAGATTCGCTTCCTCGCGTAATAACAAGAGAACCACAACTTGATAACGAACATAACTGACGAAAATTACCTTGATCTTCCATTCATTGGTTATCTATATCACATATTCCAGTTTACATAAACGATTTTATAAAGAAGATTGGAATCAAACATGAGAAAAACGAACCGCTTGCGCAGTTCAACTGTGTGAAGGTTTCTCCCAATGACATTTTGACGTTACATGCCACAAGGAGATATAACATAAGGCTGATAGATTAAAATCTCGGATTTGCATATTAATCAACCCTCTTTCTGCCAACCAGATGGTCCGCAATGGCTCTTTGAGCTTCCCAGTGGATGATCTTTGGCATTCTTTTTGTGACCTCCGTCTCAAAATCGTATAGCTGTCTAATAGGAGTGAATCTGACGTGAGAGCCCTTGACACCCAGAACAGTAGCAGTTCCAGAAAGCTCCTTGTCGTCAGGGTTGAAGAATCCGTCGTCAGCGCGAGCCTCCTGGATGACCTCTTGCTGCTTTTCGATGAAATCGACAGCCTTGACAGCCATTCTGGTGGCCCTTGTTCTATCGATTGGCGAAGGTAGACCACCTTGTTGTACGTGACCAGGGATAGCTGGCTTGGCGTCAAATTTACCATCGGCTTCAGCAGTCATGACCTCGGCTAAGTGGTCAGCACTTAGAGCTTTGGAAGCGTTTGTGCTCTTCAAGATCAACTTACCGAATCTGTTTCTACCGTCGGACTTGGCAAAGGATTCTGCCAAGGTTTCGATATCTTGAGATAATTGTGCTAGAGGAATGCCCTCTTCTGGAACGTACGAGGCTTGGGCGCCGACGGCTAAAGCGGCACAAGTGGCCAAGAAACCAGAGTTACCACCTTGGACATCAACAACAAAGGCCCTACCTCTGGTTGAAGAGGCAGATTGCTTGATGACATCACAGTATTCCATCAAGGCGTTAAGAGCGGTGTCACTACCCAAGGAGTATTCGGTACCTGGGACGTTGTTGGACAAAGTAGCTGGAATCAAAACCATTGGGATTCTGAAGGCAGCATAGCTGTCTCTTGCTCTCTCCAGCTGGTTCAAAGACACAAAGGCTTCGAAACCACCGACAATCACCAAACCATCGAACTGGTACTTCTGGAAGTAGTAGGCAATCATACCGATATCTGCCTCCTCCGGGGTCACCCTGTTGGTACCGATCTCGGAACCACCACGGCTCTGCCATCCCAACATGGATTTCCAGTCCAGTGAGCGGACACTTTCATGCCTTGCCAAACCGGACCAACCGTTGTAGATAGCATAAGGCTTGTGACCCTGTGACATACAATAGGTGGCCATGGAGTAAACTGCAGAGTTGATACCACCTGCTGGGGCACCGACATTGACAATGGCGATCTTTAATCTCTTGTCAGCCGGTAGTTTAGGCTCGTTGTGGTCAGCAGAGTTGGTTGCCATAAAGTTATTCAAATGCTCAATAAATTCAGTGTCTCTCAAAGCCATGGCTTTCTTGAAATCCTTGGCCTTAATGGCATCAGCCACAGATTTGGTCAATTTGACGGATTCGACCAAAGGCTTACGTGTGATTTTGTTCTCGTTGATTGCAATCAATGGAGATGGGGTATCAGGGGTAGAGTCTAAAACAGCGTTGACTGCTTCGACACCCTGTAGAGTAGCCAAGATACGATCGTAAGCAACTGCAGTACCACCTCTTTGGACGTGACCTAGGGTGGTGATTCTAGTGTCTAAACCTAATCTGTCGACTAAGACCTTGTGAACGTCGGCGGAAGAGATTGGAGTTAGATCGGCAGCAATAGCACCTTCAGCGATGATGACAATGGTGGTTCTCTTACCCCTGCTTCTGTGCTTAGAAACAATGTCACACATCTGATCTTGCCATTCACGAGATGATGATGGTTTCTCTGGGATCAGAATGTAGTCAGCAGAAGTAGCAATACCGGCCAACAAAGCCAACCAACCACAGTTTCTACCCATGACTTCCACGACAAAAGCACGAGAGTGTGAGTTAGCGGTGGCTTCAACGTAGTCGATAGCTGTACAAATTCTGTCCAAGGCGGAGTAAGCACCAATGGTGGCGTCAGTGGTAGACATATCGTTGTCAATAGAGCCGACTGTACCACAAATGTTCAAGTGCTTGTATCTCACCTCTTGCTCCTTCGTAATTCTGTTAGTTTCCAACAATTCAGAAACCAATGATGGCCATTCGGATCTGAACAAGTCAGCACCAGTCAAAGAACCATCACCACCACAAACTATCAGTGCATCCACACCTGCTTCGATCAAATGCTGAGCACCCAACAATCTACCTTCGCGCTCCTTAAACTCCATACAACGAGCAGTACCGATGTTGGTACCACCCATGCTGGACCAACCACGGACGTCTTCCCATGTGAACTCTTTTATGTATTCAGGGCCACCGTGGACTAGACCAGAGTAACCTTCCATGACAACAAAAGCACGACACCCCTTGAAGATAGCTGTACGAACAATGGCTCTAACATTAGCGTTCATACCTGGGGCGTCACCACCGGATGTCATCACGGCAATAGCCTTCTTTGGCTTGGTGGATCCCTCTGGAATGGAGGGGTAAGTACCAGAAGTCTTGACTGCGCTCTTCAAATCAGTGTAAGAGGAAGCCTTCGATACCATGGAGGACGAGGTCTTTTCATCAGCCGTTGGAGGACGAGTAGGCATTGTGCTGACAGCGTTCTTGGTGGAGGTGACACCTACAACATTACCCAATGGGTCCAAAGTGTACAATTGCATAGGGAAGAGATCCGTTGGATATGCCTGACGAGGGAAATTATTCTCGATCAAAGTTTCCTTAATCTGCTGGATGTCACAAGTGTTGAACACCAAGGACTGATGAACAGCTGCTCTCCAGTCCCTGTCGGCAGCTCCCGACTTTAATTTCTCAAGCTGTGCATCTGCAACCTTCTGCTTGGCAGCATCAACATCAAGCACAATCTTCACAGAGACAGGTCCGTTGAACAATAGCACAGAGTTATCTGGTAGGGGACTCTTCTCTAACTGCAAAAAATCAACATAAAACTCAATAGCTTTCTGGAAGGATTCTTCCGAATGTGCGGTCAACGTACAATACGAAGTACCGTTAACCAAAGGAATGTTAACCGTCATGTTTACCACTTCTATAGGTTCTTCTTCCTTTAACAACCTGCGTTCGCCAACTTTAAAGGAAATTCAAGCAAAATAGCGAAATATATATCAACTGAAAGAAAATGAGCCGAATCGGATGCTTTTTCTAACTGGGAAAAATTGGTTAGCCGAATAACTGGAGACAATTCTATTCTCTTTCGAACGAAAAGCGGTGAACGATCGAACGCACTATACAATCAAACAGCAAGAATCATCCATCCAAGAAAACTGACAATTCCCAATGGTCGTATTTTCCTCACTGCACTTGATCGAAATATAAAATCGACGCTACTTGGGCCACTTCCGATGCAATCACAACGACAACATCAATGGTCTGTGCCATAGCATCACCTAACTAATTTAATCAATCGTAGTCATCGCCCGAAAAACAGGCAGCCGCTTCTCAAATAGTGGAAGCTCGAAGGGACCGCTTAAATTAGTGGAATCCTGCCCAAAAATAGAGGAATCCAGGAGTAGCCATTTGGGCATCCACTATTTGGTCACGTGACTTATGGGGACGATCCTCCATTATAAGCTATACAGTGGCGGGTGGCTGGCGGCTAGTGGTTAGCGGTTAGCGGTTAGCGGTATATATTTTGTTGGCTTAGAAGTGCTATAACTGGTAACATCGATGTACTGGTCCACTGGCAAGTCCCCTGCTCTTGTGCGTCGTCTAGCCATATTAAAAAAAATAACTACGTAGGATCTTATAAAGTCCTTATAAAGCTAAGTTGGATGGAACAATCTCGATAGAATATCCATCTGGGTCCTTAATGAAGGCCAGGTTCTTCATCTTTCCCTGATTATACTTGACACCCCATTGGATCTTGTCCCCGTATTTGCTCTCGATTTCATGACATAGGATGGCAGGGTCGGCACAGCTCACACAAATGTGCCCATAGCCCTGCGGTTTTTCGTTCCCGTTGTGGTACTGGAACTCAGGATCGTTTTCTGTGCCCCAGTTGTGCGTCAGCTCTAGAAGACCTTCGGTGGAGCTAGCGTTGTCTCCAGTTGGGACCCCGTAGCCGAGAAAATACAGCGTAAACTTGGCGTTTTCATGCTCGCTTGTACGTAGGAGCTTCATGCCCAAAACGTTTTGGTAGAACTCAAGCGACTTTTGAGCGTCCTTTACACGAATCATGGTATGGTTGAACTTGTCACCCACGTTCTCGCGTGGAACGTTCTCGGTGTCCTTGATATACTGCACTAATTCTATCCAGTATCCATCGGGATCCAAGGCGAAGGCAATGTTTTTCTGTCTACCATCGGTTAGCTTCTTCTGGAAACGCACGCCCTCGGATTCCAGCCTTTTACAGGCCTCCTCGATGTCTGCTACTGAAAAGCAGATGTGTCCGAACCCCCTATACGGCTCTTTGTTACCGTTGTTCACCGTGAACTCTGGGTCATTTTCCGTACCCCAATTGTGGGTCAGTTCCAACACCCCACTGACACTGAACATTGCAGGTGTGCCTTTCTCAGTTTTCCCAACATTATCCCTTGGAAAGCTTAAGAAGTGTAAACTGAACTTCATGTCTGGAAAATCTTTCGAACCAAGCACGGTCATACCAAAGTGCTTCTTGTAAAATTCAATGGTCCTAGCGGGATCCTTGACTCTTAAACATGTGTGGTTGACCTTGAGAGTAGAGTCATTGAATGCTGCTTCAATCTTGACTGGGTAAAACTTGTTCTCGGTCGCCATTCCGCTAATAATATGTGGAGATTTGAGTGATAAACCCTTTGGTATGGCTCTTTATAACAACTTTCACCTCTTGAAAGTAAACCCTTTGTTCTTATAGTAGAGGAGGGACACTTATATAACTTTCCTTGACAACGCGATGGCAATCCCCTGCTTGGCGAAGATGAATTTTCTTTCACTTTCTTCAAAAATCATCAATAAAGACTCACCGGAAAGAGATCTTTCATTCTTCAGATTTGCCAACTCATTGGTTCTGGTTTGCAACTATAGTTGCGTTTTTCTATTGATCTTGAAAATTTGCGGAACCATATCTATGAGCCAAGAATCGGTGTAGATTGGCATGCAATCCCTCATGAACTCTTTTGAGGTGAGCATTAGTCTTTGGTAAAGCACGTATTTGCTGGGCTTTCTGGCCCTTTCTCGGGTCTGTTCAACTAAAACGCTTGAAGGATGTATGTGGACGCTCAGGCCGGAACTACTTTTCTTTCCTGTTGTTCGGTAGCCTGTTGTTCCTAGCTGGGCAACATTCATTGGGAACCCGCTGATAAAACACTTGACTATCTTGACCGGAATTTCGTGCACCGAGTCTGCGTGTTGCCGCCTGTAGGTCTCGTTCATAGCAACAAGACCCAGCTTCTCGGCGCAGTTCCATAGCTGGCTTCTTATATTTCGAACCCTGCATAATGTCTTGTATTGTACTTTATGATCTTGGCACCAGGCCCTTGAATAATTGGAGTTCGTCCATTCTTGGTATATTCGCAGATAGAGCATGTGGTCGCTCTCGACTTCTCCAACAATGCGAGAGCTTGCATCTCTGCTGCGGCCTATGAAGAGGGAGGTTGTCTCATGTAACATGGCAACAATATCAGCGCACTCCTCGAGAGTACCCTTACATTGCTCGTGAGTAGCTGCGCTGTGTAGAACTTTAGCAAATTGCGGTTCGCAAGGGAACTCACACATGATCCGACCCAGTCTGGTTATTTTGCCTTTACTGTTCAAAGCGCCCAAGAGATATAAATCTTCCAGTGAACTAGTCAGGGATGCTACACTGGGTTTGTCTAGCATTGGAAATTTGATTAGATCAGATATCCCAAGAGACAGCAGGAGCAGCACTGTGCTTGCAAGGTTGGTTCTGAGAATTTCGGGTTTTGGCATTAATTCCAGCTCGTTATAATACGACCACTTGGTGAATAGCCTATAACACTTTCCAGGTCCAACACGACCTGCTCTCCCTGCCCTCTGATCCACGGATGCCCGAGAGCAAGGCACGGTTACTAATTGGGACATACCAGTGGAAGGAACAAATGAATTCTCCTTCACATATCCAGGGTCAATGACGAACTTGATACCGTCGATCGTCAAAGAAGTTTCAGCAATGTTAGTAGCTAGGACAACTTTCCTGCAGTTTGGTGGAGTTTGAATGAATATCTGATCCTGCTGCTCTTGTGGCAAATTGGCATAAATGGGAGCGATTATCATCTGAGGAATTCCTGAACCCAGTTTACCAGCTATCTGCTCAATTTTGTCTCTGGCAGACTCGATCTCTTCTTGACCAGTAAGAAAAACGAGCACATCACCAGGCAACGGTTGTGTCGTGTGGATCTGGAAAATTGTGCTAATGGCGGCATGGAGGTAATTTGCTTCAGGTTGTAGTGTGTAATGAATATCGACTGGGTATCTTCTTCCGGGGACGTTAAAAATGGGGCAGCCACCAAAAAAGTGGGAAAACTTGGTTGCATTCATGGTAGCAGAAGAGATGACCAATTTCAGATCTTTCCGATGCTCCAAGATATCTTTCAAAAGGCCTAACAGGATGTCAGTTGCCAAAGTTCGCTCATGTGCTTCATCTATCATTATGCAGGAATACTTCTTAAGCTCTGGATCAGTCAAAATCTCTCGGAGAAGCATACCATCGGTCATGTACTTAAGAACTGTTTTATCACTAGTCCTATCTTCAAACCGGATGGAATACCCAACCTCCTTTCCGAGACATACATCCATCTCTTCCGCAACTCTCGTGGCCACAGAGGTTGCAGCTACCCTCCGCGGCTGAGTTACAGCGATCTGTAGCTTCCCAAAATGAGTATATCCCTCTTCCACAAGATACTGAGGTAATTGGGTGGTCTTACCAGAACCAGTTTCACCTACCACGATTAGTATCTGATTACCTTCAATCGCCTTCAGAAGGTCTTTCCTATACTGGAAGACTGGTAGAAGTTTCCTCATTTCTTGGAGAGATTTGATGCGGTCTTCCTCAGCATCCAAACGCTCAGAGAGATGATTTTCGGACTCATCATCTTTACCAGGCATAACCTCATCATTGTCCTCAGTAAATTCGACCGCTGCATCGCTATCAAACACAAACTCATACTTTTCAAAGCCAGGAACCACTATCTCATCTGTACCCTCTTCTTTAACAGCTTTTTGTAATTGCTTTTCCTCCCAAACCTGTTGTCTGCTTGCTCTGTTATCCTTTTGAAAGCTATCTTTGGTATGGAGCACCCGTCTCTTTCGGCCTGTATCGACTTTTCCTTGTTCATCTAGATAATCATCTTGCAACTGGAAGCCCTGAGCCTGATCAGCTTCTTTCTTGTCGAGCAACTCAATAAGCTCTCTCTTTGACGTAATTTCGTCCCGTTCCCTTTGGGTCAGATTGTCCCAACCGTATTTATCCGCATCCTCTTCGAGAAGCCCTAACTCTTGCCTCAAGACCTCTATCTTCTTTGTCTCTCTTTGACCGAGATATCTGTGTCTAGCATAGAGCCTTATGTCATCCATGTCATCCTCTTTCTTTGCGGTTTCAGCTGTTTTATCAGAGGCCTTCTCACCTTCAGCTACAGTTTTAGCTGCATCTTCCACTTCAGCATCGGACGCTGTTGTCTCAAAAGTTCTCTTGTTTCTTCTCTTCCCCACTCCCGTGAGCTGGGTTGACATCCTACCTTCTTCTAGTTGATATATGTCGTCATGGTTTTTGCCTTTCGATAGCCATCGAAGCTCATCGCGAGATTGGTTTATCTACAGTTATAGACTATTATAAGTGACAAATAAAGTATCAAGCAATCAGCTCGAGCAAGCCTCTTCCTAATGGCCACTTTCATGATACGAACTATATATATTTAAGCTTGAATGCTTTGTTTCTAGAACCGATCAACCCTCGATACTTCTGTTCCCTTGAAAGCACGGTATTCCTCCTTTACCTTCAGCAGTTACTCTATACCCTTGCATTATTCAAGTAATAGCCAACTATATATGCCATTTGGTTTTTGAACAGATTCTCGACATGGGACTAACCGGAGAATCTACACTTGAAGATAAGCTCAGAGATCATAGAAAAGGTGGTCCAAGGTACTACACGTAGCTCCTTGAAACAATGATTGGAACGTAGAGAACGGAAGATGGGATAGTTAAGTCTGTCATTAATATGTCTAACTAGCAGCAGCTCATCGCCTGGCGCTGCAGAATGAAAAATTACGGTAAGAGGCCATCAAGAGAAAAGCTCAAGAACTTTAGTTCTACCAGTTTATCCATCTAGCTCATGTCCCACGCACAGTTTGAGAATGCAATAAGCGATATTCTCGACGAACTGCCTTCTTTCCATCTAAGACACTCGGAAACTCCTGTACAACATAGGAGAAGTAGTTCAGTGTCTTCGTTGAAGTCCGAGGGCTTCCAGTATATTCCGCCTTGGACCACACCGTATATTATAGGTATCGGTGGGCCGTCTGGTTCAGGAAAGACTAGCGTGGCAGCCAAGATTGTATCTTCTATCAACGTTCCATGGACTGTACTGATTTCCTTGGACAACTTCTACAAACCATTGACCCCGGAAGAAAGAAAAGAAGCATTCCAGAACAATTACGATTTTGACCATCCAAGCGCAATTGACTTAGACCTGGCATACAAATGCATTCTGAGTTTGAAAGAGGGTAAAAAGACTTCCATTCCTGTATACAGCTTTGTCGAGCACAACAGAGTACCCAACAAGAGTATCAACATATATGGTGCGAGCGTCATTGTCCTCGAAGGGATTTATGCACTGCATGATAAGAGACTACTAGACCTCATGGATCTTAAAATTTACGTGGATGCAGATCTCGATGTTTGTCTGGCCAGAAGGCTTTCAAGAGATATTGTGTCCAGGGGAAGAGAACTCCAAGGTTGCTTATTGCAATGGGAAAAATTTGTGAAGCCAAATGCCGCTAGATTTGTGAAGACAACCATGGAGAATGCGGACGCAATTATACCTTCTTTAACTGACAGCACGGTGGCAGTTGAGCTCCTTATCAACCATATTAAATCTAAGTTGCAGATCAAATCAGAGGGGCATCTAAGGGAACTTATCAGGCTGGGATCATATGAATCTAAGCCATTCCAAGAGATTCCAGCGATCCATGAGCTTGAAAGGACTAATCAAGTAAGATCGATAATGACGATGTTGTTGGACAAGACGTTGAAACGAGACGATTTTGTCTTTTACTTCGACAGAATAGCCACAATTTTACTTTCCAAGGTCTTAGACTATTTACCTGTTTCACAGAGTATCACCATTGAGACTCCAAGCGGATCAGTGATCGAGGAAGCTCCACAATGCAATTTTTCCCAAGTGACAGCAATCAACCTGATCCGCTCAGGTGATTGCTTTGTGGCATCTCTCAAGCATACCATACCTAACATTCCTCTTGGGAAGCTTCTTATTCAGTCAGACTCCCAAACTGGAGAGCCACAACTGCATTGTGAGTTTTTACCGCCTAATATTCACAAATATGAAACAGTCCTACTGATGGAGGCACAAATCATTTCCGGCGCTGCTATGATTATGGCTGTCCAAGTTCTTTTAGATCACGGAGTGCCCATGGAACGTATCAAGATCGTTGTATATCTGGCGACTGAGCTTGGAGTGAGGCGTATTATGAATGGTTTCCGCAGAAAAGTAGAAATCTTTGCTGGAAGGATAGTCAAAAAGGAGGACTTGCATGCGAATTCATGGGCAAAGAGCCGATTCATTGACTCTAAATATTTTGGGTGTTGAATATCTATTAAAAAGTCACCGAAATGTTTATAAATAAAATAAGGTTAGTATCCGATAACCTTCATTAAACCGTATCCCATTGTGACAATAACAATGTACGTGATCAAACTGGAAGGAACACCGCGAGTAATGAATGTACCCACAGTCAAGTACCGATCACCTACTTCATCGATCATGGAGATAGCAGTAACATTGGGGAAGCCGGAAGTTGGCAATCCCATGGCACCTGAGCATAATAAAGCGGCCATCATAATGAGAAGCCTCGAGTGATCACCTGAAGGCAGTTTTGCCCCAATCTCACTCATTAGAGGAACAATGATCATTGCTGCAACAGTGTGGGAAACGAAAGTTGCCATGGTGAGAATCACCATTCCAAAAATCAACACAATGATAAAGATTGGCTTATCTTCGACCTTCTCTTTGATTATAGCCGCCATTGTATTTAGGAGACCAGAGGAAGTGACGGCCTTACCTAACGTAGTGCCGCCCATAGCGAGAATTACGATGGTCCACATGAAGTTGTTGAAGTCCTCAGATGTTAGTAGTCCAGTGCCGAAGAAAGTTACCAACGGTATGATCGATATTATACCCATCTCACCAAATATTCCCGAGAGTCTATTAGATAAGCACCATAAAATAATGGTTCCAATAGAAACTATCGTCACGAACCATTGCTCGAGAGTGAATGGATCTCTCAAGGGATGCAGTTGCAGCAGCTTCAATGAAGGTTCTAGCGGGAAGGAGACCATAAGCAATACCCAAATACCAAGAACGCAAACCACACAGATTGGAATCGCCACCAAAAACCACTCTCCCCACGACGGTTGAGGTTCCATGAGCCCTATGGAAAAGATATTTTGTGGAGAAGCAATAGGTGACGCCATCCCACCAATGTTAGATGCCAGTGCGATTCCAAGGATCAGAGATTTGGCGTAAGTGCTATGCCTTGGTAGAGTACGTAGCAAGGGCTGGATGATTGAGTAGCAGAGTACTGGGGCAGCAACGTTAGATACCCACATGGATGCAAACAACGCAACTCCCATATTAGTCAAAAGGATAACCTTCGGGTTGGTGCCCGCCGAGGAAAGAATATAGGTTGAGAGCACTTTGGCCACGTTGTACTTGGACAAAGCAGCGGCAAGGGTGAAACCACCGAGCAATAGCATGATCACACTTGACCACATCGTAGACAGAATGTACTGTGAAGATTTTATAGGATCCATTGTAACACCATTGTTATCCCGAAGCACAGGTAAAATGACTATTAGCAGAGGGATCGCCAATGAAGTGACGAATAGAGGGATAGCTTCAGTAGCCCACAACAAAGAGGCAAACACAAGGATGGCAAAACAATTTTTTTGCAAGACGTCCTTGAACGGTGAAAAGTGAAGGAGACACACGAAGATCGCGATGATGGTGCCTATCTTGAGACACCAGTTCGAACCCAGGATCAGTTTGATCAGCTGCTGCGGGCCAAGTTTGATAAGGTCGCGAATAGTCCGTGGCTTGAGGCTCGCCGACGCCTCGGTTTCTAGTGTTACTTTGCCGTTCTGGTCTATCTTTTTAACTTGGGACATCTTGGCCAAGTTTTGGCTCTCGGCCTTAACGTTTTGAGCTTTCCGCTCCAGATTGATCATATCCTTCCACACTGTGTTTCTCTCCCATACAACATGGTCTCTCAAATGAGAAGATAGCTCCTTTTCTGCGAGCTCGACATCCAAAAGACCATCCTGGTCGTCGGCAAGCGGGAAGGGGAAAGAGTCCTGAGAGAGTCGAGCGTAGGTTATCGTTGTGGTCGCTATGCATTGCTGGATGTTCTGGATGGTACCGGGCTTGAAAACGTGCGAGTTTTCCTCGATATACTTGAGATACGAGTTCCTGATGTCTGTGTTGAGCGATTTATCGAATTTCTTGCAGATCTTAGAGAACCCAGTGCGGTTCAGCTCGATATAGCTCTTCAACTCCGACAGCTGGGTGTAGATCGCGACCAGCCTCTTCCTCAATGTGATTTTCCTCTCGAGCGTCGGCGAGATGAACTGCGAGTTGTTGGTCGTTCTGGACCTCGCCTGGTAAATCTCGAAATCCATGTCCTCTGGTGCCGAAGAGATCGATCTCGAACGCACCCTACGGATATCGTCCTCCTCATCCTCGTCCTCCTCGCGACCCGCGGAGCTGCTACTGAACCTGCGGGAGGGCCTCTTACGGATCTGAGCTGGGACTGCATCGCTGATCGACCCGACCCGGTTGTTCAGCACATCCTGCTCGAACTCCACACAGTCATCCTTCAGCTCGTTGTAGTTGGCGATCAGCCCTGTCTCCTGCGACTTGAAGAACTTGTCAATTTTCTTGAGTTCAACTTCCAACGCTGCCAGAAACTTTTCCACATACACATCGTGCGACAGTAATGGACGGCACTCCTGATCTATTACCGCAGGTGGGGAAGAAGCGTATAGTTTATCCTTTTGAAGAGCGTATATTAATTTCTTTAAATGTGAGTAAGCAATATACTTGGAAGACCATTCAGGAACAGCATTAAACTGCAGAGAATGGGAGAACTTCATATCGGCCCAATTGTAAGCCACTTCTTTGCTCCAACCGCATGGACTCCATAGCTATTATGGCGATCCCATTTATCTATTTACTGACTTGGTGGCTGCACCAGATCGGGAGCCACGCCAAGACCAAGGAAAAATCCATGTCCGAATATACCCGGCCAAACCGGACAACATTCAACTGTCCGACTATAACCGGTACCAAACGGACACCCAACCTTCCGTCCGCGCAACCCCGGTAATTTCGGACACTCTGAATTCCACTCCCCTCACCTCTCCCCACCTCTCCCCACCTCTGCCCCCTCCGCCCCTTTTTCTCTTTCAGGAGCCCGCCCTTTGGCCACAAATTCGCTCCTCGTTTGCGCTTCAAGCCGTCGCAAAAAAAGGGAGCCGAGCTCAACCAAGGCGGCTATCAGCCAGCCAGCCCGCAACTTAAGGAGTGCTATTGCAGAGTGTTGATCTCTTTTGTTCTCCAGAATACAAGCAACAACAGGAACTTTAAGGACCTGCAGCAAGAAGGCCCTGGGCCAAGTATATACATATATATAGGTGTAGATACATATAGATAGAATCTAGAGTAGACATATAGCGTTAGTTAGATTAGAAGGACCAGGGTCAGATATGACAGAGGAAACAGAGCGGGAGTGGTCGGTGAAGAGGCCGGTGTCGGCGCATCTGACCATTCATTACGAGGACGATGAGCGGGAGCGGGCTGGGAAAGTGGTTAAGACGGTGTTGAACATTGAGGATCGGGATGTGGGGCAGTTTGAAGAAGGCTGGCAGGGTTCGTTGCGAAGTTACTCGTTGCAGGAGGCCTGCAGGAGCCCTACGGCTACGCCGGAGGGCTCCCGGAGGCCGTCGAACGCGCAATCGATGAACATGCACGACTTTTACCAGTGTGTGCACCAGGAAGGGGCCTCGCGCTCTGTGGGTCGACGGTATAGCGAGCCGCGAGTGCCTCACGAGCACCCCAGGCATTTGCATATGGAGGGTCCGGGCTCGCCGATACTGCGATCGGTGTCGTACGCGACCGGGATGGACCCCCATCTGGTACGGCTTCCGCCGTTGAGAACGGCTCGAGCAGACAAGCAGGCCTGGTCTCCGACCTCTCGAACGTCCTCGAGGTCGTCCTCTAAGTCGTCAGCAGGATCTGACTCGTCCATAGAACGCCAGTGCCTCGACCTCTCGTGTCCCTGCTCGAGACACCATCACAGGCGGAACTCGGTAGCGGTGAAGTTTAATAGGGCTACGTACAAAAAGGCCTAGGTCAAGACGCTCTCTGTATAGCAACTATCTAGTAAGTCATTAAGAGCGTCAGTGTTGTTGGTTGCCGGTGGAGTGCTGGCGGGCTGCTCTCCCGCGATAACCAGCCAATTGCACTCGCCTATCTTCTTGGTGAGCTTGATCAACAAGGTATTGTGCACGCGGTTCATGAACATTTCACTCTTCCACGAAGAGATGAGCCACTCGCTTATCTCCGTCTTGGCAATTCGTACTTTGGAGGCGTCGGATCGCTCACGGTTCAACTTCAACGGTTGCTGTAAGGTGAGGCCTCCACCTCCGAGTGCCAATGTGCCGCCTTCTGCGTAGTTCCCGTTCTCAAGCATCTTCAGGAGTTCGTCAAATGAGCTCTGTTCTTTGGCAAAGTGTAGCCATGTGGCCACCGCGTACTGGTCGTCGCCTACTCTGGGTGTTTTGTCGCCTTCTTGACCATTTTCCAGCATTCCGGCATCGAAACCGTCGTCGAACGTGGTGATGTATCTGTTGGATGATTCGGAGAACAACGTGGTAATTACTTTCAGAGTCTCTTCTTCGAACTGATCAAGGAAGATGTTCTCCACCTTTGAAAACGAGGTTTTGGACGAGTAGAAACGCTGTTTCGCAGTGGCTGCCTGGTATATTAGAGAGGTGAAATCGTTACGGTTCGGACATTGGAATGGAATGCTTAGTGTGAGCGCTTTAGAAGAACGAGCTTTGTAGGGGGTAGGTGGGTATTGGTCGATGTGGAAAATGTCTGATAAGTAAAAGTCCTTTACTTTGCCCTCGTGGCTCAAAGATCTCAAATATCCAACGAACAATCGATACAGGGCATTGCCACGAGTGTGGTACGACTTTATCACCGCGGGCGTATCGTCATTCGGGCTTTCAGCTCTCTCTCGAGTGAAACATGTTGCTCCTGCGGTGAAGATCAGATCCAGTTGCACGCTTTTGTCAACTAGCAGCTTATTCTTCTGAAGCAAAATGCACAGTAAAAACTCTAAGAACGCAAACGTGCAGAAAGTATGGTCCTTGTCCGGCAGGAACTTGGAAAGTCTGAAATGGAACGACTCGAGCGGGTACTCATTCTCGCTTTCCCACTTGATAAATCTGTAATATGACTCCCAGGGCACTATGCCTCGAGGAAATTCGTTCCAAAGTATTCTCAAAGCCACCGACAGGGATCCGATGTTATTTTTGAAGTTTGCCTTCATCGCTGTCGACAGATCGCTGTCCTTCAGACTGCAGCCATCGTGTGGAAAGAAATTTCTGAGTATGCTCTTTATGTCTGAGACTTCTCTGTGCGAAAAGTGGTGCAAATTGGGTTTGAACACCTGCAATAACGTCTTACTGTCGTCCTTTTGCAAGATCAGTTCCTTGATGTGGTTCGTTAGGTATTGTATCACATACCGTGCCGAAGTGGGCGTGATTCCGTCTGGCTTCTCAAAAATGTCAAACTGACCGTCTTTGCTGGCTTCCAAATACGCCTTGGGGTCGTAAATGTAGTACCGGTTGCCATGGCCACCACTCACGCTTGACATAACCTCCGATGACAAAGTCTTGGGACTCGCCATCGGAGAAAAGACGGGTTTCGGCACTGGAGCTTCCACAGGTGCCGAAAACGACCGGATCTGCGGATTCTCACTCCTTTTGGGCTCTTTCTTCCTCAACTTGTCCAGGCTGTGGACCACACTGCTGCTTCTTGTCTGACTCTTGTTTCCGTTGTGCCCGAACTTCTCCCGAAGTCCTCTAAAAACGCTAACCATCTCGACTGTTGCGCCTGCACCTTACACAGGTGTCAAACAACCACCAGGCATCAGCTATTACACATATATATACACTTGCGTGAACTCCTCTATTTGTTTGCATTCCTCAATGTTTCAAGTTTCAGCTATGTTTCAGCTATGTTTCAGAACGCGAACTTACATTCTTCGCGTGGTGCATCGAAGTTTCAGGTTTTTCATCCTGATACACATATGAAAAAATCGATGAGATGAGCTATCTCCTAGAAGAAATAGTTCTCGAAGGTAGTAGGAAGCTGGGTCCCGGATGGTCTGTTACGCTGGTAAGCTAGTGTTGGCACCTATGGTGCGAGCAGGTGAACTGCCTACCCGCCTGTTGGCTCTACAGTATGGAGCAGACCTTGTGTGGTCGCCGGAGATTGTCGATAAAAAGCTTATCCAATGTGAAAGAGAGGTGAATGAGAAGCTCAAGACTGTTGATTTTGTTATTCCTTCTCCTGGAGGTAGCAGACCTCCTGCACTTGTGTTTAGGACGTTCCCCGAGAGAGAGAAAGGCAAGCTTATCTTTCAGATCGGTACGGCCACGCCTTCGCTGGCTTTGGAGGCCGCTTTGAAGGTCATCAAGGATGTGGATGGTATAGACGTGAACGCGGGATGTCCCAAACATTTCTCTATTCACTCCGGGATGGGTGCGGCCCTGTTGCAGACTCCCGATAGATTGTGCTCCATCCTGAAAGAACTGGTTACCAATGTGGGTAATCCTTACAACAAACCTATAAGCGTCAAAATACGGCTTTTGGAGAACGAAGAGAAGACTTTGGAACTCGTTGAGAAACTATGCTCCACTGGCATTTCCAATCTGACCGTCCATTGTAGAACCACCCCTATGCGAAATCGTGAGGCCCCGATTAGAGATTACATTCCAGGAATCTACAGAATATGCCAAAAGATGAAAGTTTCACTAATAATGAATGGTGCTGTGCGAGATAGGGCTCATTTCAATAGCCTGAAAAAGGAACTGGTACTGCCAGAGGACATAGGTGGGATGATGGCAGACTTTGCCGAAAGTAACCCGACGGTATTCAGTGAATCACCACTGCCTTGGTATGAAGTATGTCGGCGTTTCATTAAGCTAGCAAGCGACTTCGATAATAACCTGGGGAACACTAAGTACATGCTCTCAAGATTAGTTCCAGGGAAGTCCAAGTTTTTTCAGTTCTTCGCTCGCTGCAAGACGATGGAAGAAGTGCAGTACGTCTTAGACCAGTTAGGTCCAGAAGGAAATATCCTCAACGATCCTTCAAGCTACATCGAAGAGTGTAGACAACGGGAGAAAGTACAGAAGAGAAAGGCGAATGATTTGAAATCTCAGCAGAAGCAGGAGGAGAAGAAACGCAAACTGCAAAAGACGAACGAATCCATTGCCACGAAAGTTTAAATAACCTTTACATATTCAGTCAAAACACTCAAAACTTATTCCAAAAGTCTTTATCATTGATATCTACATATACATTTAAATAGTTTATAATTGAAAGCAAATTAAAAGGAATCTCATTCCATCTGGACTAACGCTGGCAGGAAGTCTGCATGCGGTCAAAAGGCATTAAAACGACAACCAAACCCTTGACCCAATCAATCTTTCTGCTTCGAACGCATCCATTACGTTTTTCATATTGTCATGTCATCAGCGCATGAGGCCTATTTCAAACTCTTCGAGATTTTTTCCTTATCTTCGGTTGACAGCATCTTCAAGACCTCAGAGAGACCTGTGATGACGTTGTCGTGATCACTTCTTAGTGACTTAGCCAACCCTTGAGCGAATGACTCCAGTTTCAATGATTTCAAATGCTCATCTAGTAGCTGGTAGTTCTCCTCAATCCAAGTGGCGACCTGTCTATCGTTATTATGATCGACAGAAGCTGGGTACCATGAACGTAATCTAGCAATCTTCTCTAATCTGGAAGCCAATGGCAGCTCTACATCGAGTCTCTTGATCAAGTACTCCTCGTTCAGTCTACGTCTCAATCTCCAGAAGAAAAAGCGACGAGCTTCTCTCCAGTGCAACTCTCTTCTGATAACACCCTTGGCCAACATACGAGTAGATCTGTCGTGCAAGTCAGCAAATTGGACACTGATCTGACTGTAGATAGGAGAGAGCAATTGTTCACGAGCAGCTAGTTTCTTTGAAATCTCTTGATGTTCCTCACTCGATAGAGAGGAGTCAGCAAGTTTCTGTTTCAACTGCTTGTAAGTGGGATCTAATCTAGCCATCGTAGCTAGGAGTTTTTCTCTACGGTACTTGACACCGACCATACCAGCAGGTTCCAAAACACCAGCTCTCGATTCTACATCGGCGTACATTTCCATTTGGTCTGGGTTAATTGCCGGATCAACCACCACCCAGGAACCACCTCTTAGCTCACCGGTTGGAGGGATGTAGATCATGATAGGCTGCTTATAGTCGACCAATGCGTCAACAATAAAGGAGCCATATTTCAAAACCTCATTGTACATGTCACGTTGACCACCAGAGAAACCTCTCCAGTTGGCCAAAATCATCAATGGCAACTGCTCACCGTAGTTAAAATCGTTAATAGCTTGAGCGGTCTTGAATGCAGAGTTTGGATACCAAACTTGACCCGCCTCCTGGACAAGTGACTCGGTAGAGTCTGGGTTAGCTGGGTCAGCTGGAATCAAGTTTTCAACCATCTTTGTTTCGACTGCAATAACACCCAATGGAATACCACCTAGACGAGCTCTACCGATGACGACACCCTTTGCCCATCCGGATAAGGTTTCGAAGAAAGAGTTTCTATCAAACAAACCAGATTCAAAACCTCCTTCAAACTCGCGACCGGCAATCATCCACCTGACATCGTAAGGTTCGTCCTTTTGTGGTACGAAGTCAATCTCTCTATCCCATTTATCGTCGGTTTCCAAAATTGGAACGGGCATGTTACGCTTGGCTGGAACGTAGGACAACCACTCCATGATTCTTTCGACAGCTGCCAGATCATCAGGTGCAGTCAAATGAGAGACACCGTTGTTGTACATGATCTGAGTACCACCAAGTTGCAAATTGGAGGTGTAGACCTCTCTACCCAAAACCTTGTTAATGGCCGGCGCACCAGTCAAGATAATAGGCTGACCTTCGATCTGAATGGCTCTTTGACCCAACCTGACCAGATAGGCACCTATACCAACAGACCTACAAGTGACTAAAGTCACAGTGAAGATGTCATGGTATGCCTTGGATGTTGCACCAGCAATCAAACCAGAACCCTTCAAACATTCGACACCCAGGCCATCTTCAGAACCGATGACAGCCTTAATGACATGTCTCTCTTCACCCTCCTCGACAATACGCTCCGTAACAACTGATTGGTCCTTACCGTACTTCTTCAACTCTTGTAAATTGTCTGAAGTTAGGTAAAGGTAGTCAAACCCTTTAGTTGAATCAGATGGATCTTTCCATGCGACTTGGAATAAAGGCACTAATTCTTCAGCGATACCGATTCTTGCTCCAGAATTAGCTGATAGGTAAATTCTTGGAATACCACGCTTTCTGGCATATTCAGTGACCTTGTTGAAGAAATCATCTTCTTGTGGACCGAATGAACCAATCTTAAAGGTAATATCGTTTGCAACAACAACAAATTGACGACCACGAGGATACTCAGGGGTCTTCACAGTGATCTTGAATGCAACCATACCGATGGAGTTTGCACCAGGCTCGCGGTCAACCTCGGTCAATTCACCGTTCTCGTCCTCAATCAATTCGTTAGCGACGAAGAAATCATCGGAAACCTTAGTTTTTGGAGAGTACTTTTCCCATTGAGAAACAGCGGCTTGGTGGAATAATTCCGGGAAATCGTAGACATACGTTGTACCCATTAGGTGAGCCTTATAACGTTTTGGTTGCAACCATTCTTTAACAGGATAAGGTGTAGCAATTGGTCTCAAATGCATTGAACCTGGCTTACCCAAGGACTTGAAAACCCAGTCACCTTTCGCATTCTTGACTTCGGTGTAGAGTTCTGTTTTGACAACGTAACCCGACACATTGTTGATCAATGCACGTAAAGGAACGGGAGTTTCAGTCTTCGGATCTTGGATGATGATACGAATTTCAGCAGATGCAATTCTCAACCTCAATAATCTCTTCCCGAATCTCTGCAAGAAACCACCAAACGCTGCTTCTACATCTTCTGGAGAAACGTCGAAAACTGCAGAGAAGTTAATGAAAATATGATTCAAATCGGAGTTTGAAGTATCAATGATTTCCAGGTTGTCTAAGATATCGCTCATCAATCTGTTCGCCTCAGAAGTTAAGTACTCTTGAATAGAAATGTCATCACGAATACGACCAGTCCTGATAATACCTCTTGTAAAGAATCTCTTATCCAACGGAGAGGTCTTACCAACGGCTTCATAGACGTGAATGTTTCTGTTTTCGGTAAAGATGGACTTGATGTTGAAATTAGACATTCTTCCCAATTCTAGTTGGAAAGCCAAAGCTGGTTCAATGTGACGAATGGTTTGGTCTTCGTCGTAAGCAGGACCTTTGAAGGTGTAATACTTTGGATAAGAACCATCGCTGTAGCCAAACATGAAGGTGATACGGCGGATTGCGGACGAAATCAAATCTTGCTTGTTCGTCGCCAAGATTTCGCTCAATCTCTTTAAAACACTTTCCTCGGATTCAAAGCCATCAGTGGAGTGAACGTAGATGTTCGCAACGTTACTCAAAGACTGGCTGCTACCGGATCTGTCCGGAGCTGGTCCACTGGAAGACGAAGAACCTCTTGGGATGATTTCAAGGCTCTGAGACAAAATATCATCAACGTCATCAAGATGCTCAGCAGGGACCAAGATACCAGTTCTGGATGGAGAGCTTTGGCTGTCCGCGGTATAAGTCAAATCAGAGACAGACATTGCCCTGTTCATACCTAGTTTAGACTTCATTTGCGGAATGGCAGTAAAAGCCGCTGATGGTAGTTGGAATTTCCACTCACAAATAGGAGCCGTGGTGTTGGTATGTACTTGAACGTCACCAATTGTATATGCTCTGTAAGCTCTGCGAACATAAACCTCTGCCGCTGCGGCGGCAACAGCAGGGTCAGAATGACTCAAAAACTGAGTCAAAACATCGAAGACAACGTAGTTAGAATCGATCAAATCCTTTAGGACTTCCATGTTAGGCTCAGTGCGCTTTGGCTTTGTGGCGCCGTAAGAAGTTTGAACGACAGACGATTTCAGAATGTGTTCAATTTGCTCTGTTCTCTCCTTGACAGATGGCAAAGCCCCTTGAATCAAAATCTCTCTTGCCTGAAGAGCCACCTTTGCAGTAGCCTTAGATTGCAGCTCAACAATGCGCTGCAATGGAGCAGAAAGTATAGCCGCAACGTCAGAGGACATCTTGCATAATGGCTGATAGTGCTTCAGAATGGCCAAAATCAAATTGTTCTTCGCGGAGACTTTGGCGTGCGAAAGAACGATCAAAACAACCTTCTCCAAGTTATCCATATTCTCATCACGAAGCTTCAAGATAACATTTTCTTCACGAACATTTGGACCATTGAAGAGCTTCTCAACGTTATAGTATTCCTCCAAAAACTGGACAAAAACCGAGTGCTCGTGAGCCGCTAGACCATTAGCATAACGAGTCGTAATATCTAAAAGAGGCTCCATAACAGCGGCCAGCACGGGTCCTGAGTCTGACTGCTTTAAAGCACTTTCCATCAGTTTGGATAGTTGTCTTGCGGGAAAAATAGCTGAGCGCTTAGCAGAACGGTCAACCAATTGTTCAAGTTGTTCATCCAGCTGTGCTGGTAGTCTAGAGTGAAGGGCAGAGATTTGCAATCTCCATTCGGAGTAAGGAAGCTTAGGATCTCTCAAAACTTCAATCAATTGCTGTAAAGAAGCATTCATGATAACCTGATTGTCGTACCCATTTAGAATGTTTTCCAATGTGGTAACCAATGACTTAAACTTGTAAGCTGGCTTGGTACCTTCAATACTGGGAGCACCCAAATCTGGCAACATACCTTCAAATGGAAGAGCGTGCTTCACCTTGGAAGGATCATCCAAGCTCAAAATGGCAATTATGTCACCAGCTGCAATTGTGGAGCCAGGCTGTTTCAATAGTTGGACAACACCACTCTCCTGTGCAATCAATGGCATCTGCATTTTCATAACTTCGACTTCAGCATATGGTTGTCCAGCGGCGACGTGGTCACCGTTCTCCACTATGAACTTGACCAGTTTACCGGGAGATGGAGTACGCAATTGGGTTGGGTCGTTCTCTACTTCCAACAAAGTAGTCATAGAGTCGACAGAAAGTCTGGTGGCGTTGACCTCTTCCTTCCAGTAGATGGTGTGCGAATTGCCCCCGACAGCGATCAAAAGACCACCATCAGAGAGCTTGCGGACCCTAACTTCACACTTGGAACCATTGATGAACAATGTGTAACGGTCATCTGCGGATTTGGCGACAGTAAATTTGTATCTTTTACCATCGTGGATGAACTCAATTGGGAACATGGTTTGCAACAGAGTCTTTGCTGGAACCTGCCCTCTCTTTAAGGAGTTGATATATTCTTGACGTGCTGCTTCAGAGGCAATGAAGGCCTTGGTAGCGGCACCGCAAATGACAGCTAAAGTTGGATCAGGCTTTTCAGCAGTCATTTTTTGAGAAATCAAATCATCTAGCCACCCTGTCGTTATAGTGTTCTCTTCGAAATCTTCAGTCTCAAGTAATTTGATCAGGTACTCAACAGTAGTTCTGAAATCACCTCTGATGGATAGCTCTTTCAAGGCAACAACCATGTGCTTTCTAGAAGCCTGTCTGTTCTCACCGAAGGCAAAAATGTGACCAAATTGTGAGTCGGAGAAGGAATGGATCCCACCATTACTACCGACGGAGAAGTAACCCCAAACGTTTGAAGACGAGCGGAAGTTTAAATCGTGCAGGGAACCACCTGACGGCTTGAAACCCTCGTTTGGATCTTCGGATGTGATACGACAAGCAGTACAGTGGCCCTTTGGGATTGGCTTTCTTTGAACTTTCAAAGATTCTTCGGACTTGAATTCGAAGTCGATTGGAGTTGCTGTGTGAGGGTTCAAGCCGTAAAGCAATCTAATATCTTTGATTCTGTGCATTGGAATACCCATGGCAATTTGCAATTGAGCAGCGGGCAAGTTGACGCCAGAAACCATTTCGGTGGTTGGATGCTCGACTTGCAATCTTGGATTCAATTCCAAGAAATAGAACTTGTCATCTTCATGGGAATATAGATACTCCACTGTACCAGCAGACACGTAGCCGACCAGTTTACCCAGTCTAACAGCAGACCTCTCCATTTCCGAAAAAGTATCCTGCTTTGCAATGGTAACAGGCGCTTCTTCAATAATCTTTTGGTGACGTCTTTGCACCGAACAATCACGCCCAAATAATGAGATATTGGTACCATATTGATCGGCCAAAAGTTGAACTTCCAAGTGACGTGCTTTACCAGCCAACTTCATGATGAAGATTGGAGACCCTGGAATTTCATTAGCTGCTTGTTGGTAGAGAGAAATAAAATCTTCTTCGCGTTCTACCTTTCTGATACCTTTGCCACCACCACCTTCAGATGCCTTGACCATAACTGGAAACCCAATTTCCTTGGCCTTTGCTAAACCATCTTCTGGTGAAGAGCAGCAACCCTTCTGGTAAACATCATCTTCGACCGAAACTAGATTAGTGTCGCTGTCGATGTAAACTTTATCGACACCGGTACCTGACCATGGAATACAAGGAACTTTGGCGTGTTGAGCAACAATGGTGGAGGAAATCTTGTCACCCAGGGATCTCATGGCGGAGCCTGGCGGACCGATGAAGATAACTTTCCTCTTGGACCTAGCCAGACTTTCCGGCAGCAAGGGATTCTCAGACGCGTGACCCCAACCGGCCCATACGGCATCCACATCTGCTCTTTCAGCAATGTCGACAATAAGATCGACGTTTGCGTAGTTGTTGTTGTTGGTGCCACCGGGCACTTCGACGTATTGATCGGCCATCCGTATATACTCGGCATTGGCTTCCAAATCCTCTGGTGTAGCCATTGCAACGAACTGCACAGCTCTTTCATTACCGAACGTTTCGTACGCCCATTTCCTTACCGAACGGATCTCTTTGACAGCGGCTATACCGTTGTTGGCAATCAGCACTTTCGATATGATCGTATGACCACCATGCGACTTGACGAAATTCTTCAGCGGGGAATCTTCTGCGGAATTTACGCTATGGTACCCAAGAAAATGAGGCGCCAGCTTGGCGTGTTTTAGGGAATAGTCAGTAACCTCATTACTGGAGTCCTCAAAAAGGTTTTCTTCGCTCATAGTATGCGTTTTACTACTGATATATCTGGGAAAAAATGGATCGAGCGGTTTCTTAGTGATAGTGCGGCTAGTTAAAAGAACCCTCGAACTCAACGTGTAGACCTTGTTAGAAAACAAAAGGCTGCTGCGAGAAATCGTAATCGTGGAACGCTTATACTGTTAGTCTCCTTTATCCTTCACTTATCGATGATTTTAATTGTACAACCGGACGGCTGACTGCTGGCTGTCTATCTATCTGTTGGTCCCAGAACACTCATATGCCTTCCAATTGTTGGCAGACGCTTCTAGTTCCCATCACCCAAGAGGCATCTATCCGCCTTGTTTTTTCTTCTTCCTCGGCCCTCGTCCTCCTGTTCTGATTTACCCAACAAAATTGACAAACACCCCCGTGACATGCACGTGACCGCCTCCGTTACGCGCATCGCTCAGATATCATACATACTCTCTCTCGACGTTGTTGGAATATTAAAAATGGTGCTCACAACACTTAGTAGCTAAACTATGTGTGAATGCCCCGAGAATGGTGGTTTTGGTTGTCTTGTGGTTGTTGTTTAGTCCCTTTGTGCAAAGGGCTTCTTCTTGCCGCCGACTCCAGCTTTGTTTATTATATACTCGGAACCTCTTTTTAGGGGCGCGCCGCGCTACGGGAAAAAAATTCGGTGGGCCAACCAATTTTTTTTTTGTTGGGAGCCGCTACAAGAAAAAATTGGTGGATCCCTCTCAAGGCTTCCGATGCTGTTGTATAGTGATGATGTCAAGGTCGATAATAGGTCTATGTAGTAGTAGCGCTAGACAATGTAGCTTCTATATATCACGAAAGAGGAACAGGCGGTGACGCAAACGTCGGCTCCGGGGTTTCCGACTCTTGGGTTGTTGAGTAGCTCTAGTTGTAGTTGTAGTTTTATTTCTGAACCGAGCAAGAAGCCGGACTCGCAAGCGGCGTAGCAACGTGAAGGGTTGTGGGTCTAGGTCGAATTCCAGGTCCGAGGAGGTTGTTATCGTGGAAGCTGTGAGTATTGGCCGGGTGAGGATTTCTCGGCGCTGGATGAAGGCCTTGTAGGCGTTGATCTCGTGGGACAGCCGAGAGCACCAGGGAGAGTCTGGCGACTCCAGTACTGGGTAGTGGTTGTCAGAAAGGCTGTTTTCGTCGTTCCGGATGGCCCAGAGGGGTGTTCGGTCTGTCATCGGTGTCAAGTATGACATAAGGATAAGCTCAAGATCCTACGCTACAGTCAAGAGTCCGGTGTGGAAGTGAACCCCATATATAGGTGATCTCGGATGTTGTAGAAACCTTGAGATGGCTTATTTCATCGGTTTATACTGGTCGATTGACGAGTTTCTAGGCATCGCGCCGTACGGAGCAAGCTGAAAAATTTTTAGTGTGGGAAACCATTAAAGAGACGGAAAAATCGTGGACATAGAGGTTAGTGGTGGAAACTGGAGTGTATAGGAGGGTATAGATGTCGTGGATATTCGGTGGGAAGCCTAGTTCGCAGGACACAAAGAATCAAGAAGATGCTAAGACGCTGGGATTTGATCCTGCCCAGGTTTCAAACGTTTCGAGCATAATTTCAGCGCCGGGAGTGCTGGATCCTTCGCGGTTGCACCCTCTGGCCGGATTGGAGAAGGGAGTAGAGTATCTGGATCTAGAAGAGGAGCAATTGTCGACTTTGGAAGGCTCGCAGGGTCTGATTCCCTCTCGTGGATGGACCGACGATCTGTGTTACGGCACAGGTGCCGTGTACTTGATCGGTCTAGGCCTAGGTGGGACATATGGATTCTTTGAGGGTCTACGCAACATCCCTCCTAATAGCCCGGGTAAACTCCAACTGAATACAGTGTTGAATCACGTTACAAGGAGGGGTCCTTTCATGGGTAACAACATGGGTGTGCTTGCGCTCACTTATAACTTGGTGAACTCTTCCATCGATGCATTTAGGGGCAAGCACGACACGCCTGGCTCTATAGCTGCTGGTGCTGTGGCCGGTGCGCTTTTCAAGTCCTCGAGAGGTCTGAAAGCCGTCGGTTATTCATCGGCTATGATGGCCGGTGCCGCGGCTACTTGGTGTGGCTTCAAGAAAACCGTCCTGGAGTGATTGCATTGTAAAATAACCCACTACTAATTTATAAAAGTGGTCATGTAATCGTTTCGGCGTTCGTTTTCTTTGTACTACTCACTTCTATACTCCTCTATGATGACTAATGCACTTGTACATACCACCTTCATGTATAATTTATCGAAACATCGGGCGATTACTATTGTTGGCTTTCCCGCAGGTCTTCAAGCAGCAAGTCGAGATCCACCACGGGATACACGGCGTTGCTAAACTCATCGTCGATCTTCTTGACACCATTGAACATCACACGGTTGGGCGTACCAGGTTTGAACACCAGCGATCGCCTTCGAAATATATCACTTGTGGACAGTTTCAAGATGTAATCCTTGACCTTGTAATGTGGAACTCCTTCATCGAGTAAAATTGCGGCCAACCCTGCAACGCTGGGCGATGCCATCGATGTTCCAGAGAATATGGTCGGCTTGTAAGGCGGTGCATTGGACAGAGATTTTACCCTTACGCCAGGCGCGAATATATCTACGCAAGAGCCCCAGTTGCTGAATTTAGCAATTGTGTCTGTTCTGTCATCGAAAGCGCCCACCGTTATGGCTTCGGGTGCTGACGCGGGACTGTTCAGGCAGGCATTGATGTTTGAGTTACCAGCGGCCACAACTACCACAATGCCGGCCTCATTGGCCGCCTTAACGGCTTGGTTGATAACAGAGTTTCGAATCGCTCCTAGACTTAAATTGATTACGCAGCCCTTCCCCTCCGATGATCTGCAGTGATTGACAGAAAACTCCATGGCGCTAATAACCGTAGTCAAATTTCCCTGGCCCTTGGCAGTCAAGGCCTTAACTTCCACCAGCGTTATGTCCTTTGCCACACCGTACTTTTTAGATCCCACGATTCCCGCTACGTGGGTTCCATGACCGTTTCCGTCTCCAGGGCCCTCGCCTGTGAGGTCTTCCCCGAAGATAGCCCTGTCCTCAAAATCGGCATGCTCTTTGAAAATTCCAGTGTCAATTATGTACGCCTTGACACCTTCTCCGCGATGGCGGTCATCATAGTAGTAATTGAACCCCGTCTCGTAGCCGTCCTCCTCTTCATCGAAATTGTACGGCAACTGTGAACGACGGCACAAACGAGATAAATGCCGAGGAGCCGCTCGCTGGCATTTAGTAACGCGAGGCCTGTAGTTCAAACCATCAAACTCCGGCTCCTCGTATGCAACAAACTGTATATTCGGGACTACTTCTGCGACCAAGGGATTCCGACGGATCCTGTCGACCAAGTCTTTGGATACATCTATTGACAACCCCCGGAACGAGCCAAAAGAAAAAGTCCGGCGGATCTTGCAGTCCAAAAAAGCTTTGAATGACTGCAGTCGGGCCGACCTGAAATCCATGAATAATTTGAACGCATCCGGAGTCTTGAACCTGACAAGGTACTCATCTGCCCGCGAAAGGTGAGCAAAACCCGAGGCTGCCAGTAGCCAAAAAATAGCTCTCATTGCCAAAAAAATTAATGCGATTTACCCCAAGCACTTAAAGGGTCCTTAGGGGCCAGTAATAATTTTACAAATATTCATTATTGTTATCAAGGTCATAATTATTTACTGACGCTGACGCCAGCGTTTTGTGTTTGGAGACACTACGCGAGCCAATCGCAGACGCGAAAGGGCTCCAAGGCGATCTTACACAGACCACTCAGAAAGCAGATACAAATTTCATCGCTACCTTTGGTCTTGAATTTATCGAACTGGGCATCGATGAGCAATTAAATTTACTAGTACTTTGAGTCCTGCACTTCGAGCACAGCAGTGGATAACGTGCTTAGTTGTAGCCAAATTTATGAGCTAATGTTCATTCAAAGCTAATTCAAGATGAAGGCTTTTTCGGGCTACGTTGTTCTAAAAAATCCACACACATCGTTTAGGGTCTCGTTTACGACCAGACATTGTCGTTTACGCTACAGCATTCCCGTCTTTCATACATGAAATGGCTTGGAGGATTCACTTAGTAACAGTCCTCGAGACCATTACACAGTTCCTACACATTTCCTTTGGGTTGCCAAGCAAATATCTCATCTCAAGCGTGCCCGCGTCTCTACGTAAAAGCCCATATTGCTAGATTTGGCGGTATATGCCGTTTTAGCGATAAACTGAAATGGTGTGAACTTGCATATATATTTGCGTTTTCTTTTTCATCTAGTAGCAGCGACCTATGTAACGGCATATTGAAAAACTATATAAAATAGGGTCTGAGCAATGTAGTCCCACCTCTAGAGTCCTGTCCACGTATTTGGCTGACTCCATAAATCAAAATCAGTAACAATGAAGATCCTTACATCAGAAGAAATTGAAGCTCACAGATACCACACACTATCAGGTGGTTTAAAAGGTGCTATTGCTGGTCTCGTCATATCGGGGGCCATCTTCAAGCTTGCTCCCTTGAGATACCCCAAATTTAACCCTAAGGCCATGACCTGGTCGATCAAGACTGCTTTGTTCATTACTCCTCCAACATTGCTCACAGCTATCTGTGCGGAAAATGCCTCTACCAGGTTCGATGAGCTTATGTACGGTTCAGGTTCCGAGTCTTCGCAAGCCCTGGAGGAGCACAAAAGGTGGAAAAACCTGTCTTTGAAACACAAGATTATTGAATCTCTATCGGATAACAAGTACAAGATCATCACCGGTTTGTGGGCCGCTTCGCTGTACGGTTCCTGGGTTTTTGTTAACAGAGATAAGATTATGACCAAGACGCAGAAGGCCGTGCAGGCAAGAATGTACGCTCAGTTTATTACTGTTGCTCTGCTGCTCGGCTCCATGGGGTTGAGCATGTACGAACAGAACCTTAACCCCGGTAAGCAGAAGCAAACAGAACAACGTCGCTGGGACAGACTTCTGGAAGAGGCGGAGAAAGCAGAAAAGGCCGAGGAAGAAAGAGCAGTCACTGGTTTCAAGAGCAACCAGGAGAGAGTCAACGCCAAGATTTTCAAGTACGACTAAAGGTATATAATCTACTCTCACACAGATAATTAGTGTCGAGCACGACTGAAGAAACCTCGCATGTGATCATCCATTATTTTATATATACAAGTATTTTCCTCCTCAATGTTACCTCTTCTTTCTCAAAGAGGCCTCTAGATCGCCAACGTCCAGTTTGGTGTCCCTGATGTAGTAGTGTCTGTTTCTCTTTCTCCTGCTATCCGATTTTCTTAAGATGTCGATTCTCTCTATCAAGGGGGAGAAGATTGGAATGTTAGCTTCGACTGCTGTTTTGGAAATTTGGTTTCTCAACAATAAAGAAGCATCCTGGACCAAGTTCTTACGGTTGACAGACAGTACGTAGCCCACGAAGTTGTCGTACGAGCATTTTTTCGAATCGTAAACCACACGTACAACATC
The DNA here is from genome assembly GCA_003705175.3 of Torulaspora franciscae. Lineage (NCBI taxonomy): Eukaryota > Fungi > Ascomycota > Saccharomycetes > Saccharomycetales > Saccharomycetaceae > Torulaspora > Torulaspora franciscae. The sequence continues at coordinate 1,279,445 of PPHX03000001.1, forward strand.
ACCCGCGCTTATGCTCTCTTTGGGGGATTTTCCAACAAGCTTCCGTCTCCAACCAGAGGGATCCAATTTGCTATCGAGGTCTTGTTTAGCCAAGAGCTGTACAACATTGGCTTTCTGCCTTTTTTCTACTGGAGGATACACTGGTATAACCTTTCTTACAGTGGAAACTACCTGGTAGTTTCTCGCCACCACTCTGGGGGCCAATGGAGTCAACAAAGTCCTCAGCATTGTCTGGTTTCGTTTCAACAGGTGCTGATCATCGTAGTGTAGTGCTTCTCTTCTACTTCTCGAAATTTATCTTTGCTGGCCCAGAGGACGGGTAACCATTATCTAACTATACATACTGAAGCACAAATACAAATCGTTATAGAGTGGATCAGAACCGTGGCCTTCTCTTCCGGCCGGTGAACTTGGAGTCCTTGGCCACTTTCCTACCCCTACGTTTCATCAGCTCCTTTTTCCGCAGAATGAAGGTTTTGTTCGACTCCTTTTGATTCTTGGCTCTCTTGTTCTTTACTACCGGCTCTTGTTGGTCCATCACAACGCCCTGTAGATTGACTTGTTGATCGTTAGCTCCTGGGGTACCGGCGCTCAAAACCAGGTAGTACTTCTTGTTTTTCTTCGACTCCGGATCATCAATCACCAGACCACCGCTGAAACCAGCTACTTTGGCGGAATGCAGGATCTGATCCACCTGCTCTTCGTTCTTGGGGTAGAACTGGGCCACAAACTTACCACCTTTCCTCAGAGCTGCGTAGAGTGAGTTGAAAAATCGCATCAGACGTTTGCGAGGATCGTTGTAGGAAGTGTCTGCGTTACAAAGCCACTGGATCGCACTGATACTAATCGCAGCATCAAAACTGCCCGCCCGGAATGGTATACCCTGGCCCATATCGTGCAGCATCAAGTCACCATCAAGTTCTCGGGTAAGCCCTGTCGCCAGCATGCTAGGCGAAATGTCAAGTCCGCACCATACGTGCCCATACTCCTCTGTAAGAATCTCACCGCTCAGACCGGATCCACAGCCTACATCGAGAACAAATGAGCAGGGTGGAATATTCAATAGCTCCAACGCCCTGAGGGTCATCTTTGCCTGAATGTGCTGTACTCTGGTAGAGGACGTATACTTCTGAGCCTCAGTTTCATTGTAAAACACTTCTGGTGGTGCCAGATCTTCTGGACGGGACATTTAGGCTGCTATATGGGCTGTTTGCGCTGTGAGATGAACTCATCGCCTACTGATCATTTTTCATTATTTCAATTTTTCCGCCTACAAGACTCGCTTGGGAGAATCCACTAGGGACCTTCAATGTGCTAACGCATGCAGGGGCCTGAACCCGACTTTGCCTACTTTGATCGCAGGCTTGTGCTTGTTAACCTAATTGTGTCCTACTTGTATCAAGCTAGGCACATTGGTAATCGAGTTGGGATGCAAAAAAGGTGAAAAGGAGCATCCTCGAGGTGACAAGTAATGGAGAGTGTTTCAGATGAAACAATTAGACTTACTCTTTTATACAAATTCCTTGGGTTTCAAAACAACATGAAACACTTATTATGGAGGGTTTATATTGCTCCGCATTCAGTGTTCGCCATTGAGTATGTTTCAGATCTGGTATAAAAAGGAGGACTATTTCTTATGAGCTTGCTCAATCCCGTTGAGTTCTCATCCTATACTCTAACAAACAAGAATCAATAATGCCTGCTCAAAATCAGGCTAAGAAGAGAAAACGTCAAAAGAAAAACACCCCAAGGCTTTTTGGAATGAGGATGCTGCTTAGTATTCCGAACAGCCTCAATATGATGTTACCAATGGCGGCTAAAAAACTTGGTCAGAAGATCAACTCTGACTTGTGGTCAAACACCCACATGCGCCAGTTACCAATCACTCATTGAAGTTGCCGCCTAGCAGTGGTGCTCGCAAAATTAGGATCTATCCGACCAGTTCCCAGAAAGAAACGTTGAAGTGATTTGGATGCCAGCGTTACGTCTACAATAGAACGCTGAACTGCACAATGACGGAATGTTGATCAATATTAAGATTCTGCGTGAAAAACTATTGAATAAGAAGACAAGTGTTTTAGAGCCAGAGGAACAATGACCTTCCGAGTTTCATTATGATTTAAAGGATGAAGCCCTCTGTAGTAGTATGTCAAAGTTTAAAGACTAGGGTGCCTTGGGTTGAAGTTCAAGACAAAAAAGGCACCAGTTCAATCTCTTTCGGTGCTCAAAAAGCACTGGAACAAGGGAGCGAAGACGTTTTGGAGCGAACTATCACCACTGCAGCAAGCTGACTCGAAAATCAGGGTCCAGCATGGCGACTCTCGTTCACTGCTCCTTCCACGATCGCTTGATGATGAAGGCAGAGCGGTTCGATGGTGCAAGTGTCCATGAGGTTGGAAAGGATTACACGTCAAAGACTTGTCCATGCTCAATTATCTGTGAGCATCTGATGGCAAGTGGTGAGTCTTCCACTTCCTGTGCTCAGGGTGGAGGAAAAGGGCGACTCGCCATGATGGTCCTCGTCCCTTCGTGCGTTAGCCTTCGTCATTTTCATTGATTTGATCAGACCTATCGAGTGAGTGACAGAGTGACTAGTCCACTCACCACCCCCCACGCTTGATTCAACATCTCACTATGTTCAACGCTTTTATACCCCACGGATGCGCCCTTATTGACCCATTGCTATGGTCGACGACGCAAAACCACGAGTTGCCAAGTACAAAAGGTATATATAAGTATAAAACAGTTTATTGGGATGGTACGGTACTTACTAAGTTATATCATCGTAAAACGGGGCAAAAGGCAAAGATCGAGAGAGTATCGTATCTTATAGATGTTACGTGAAGCAAGAAGGCATAATATAGTAGGTGATCGTATTATGGATGGAGTACATCGTCGACTGTGACCGTGATTACAAGCTTAGTAGTGGCGCTGGTAGTGCAAATGCAGCTTAACGAGGCCCTTTACGACGGGATACTTAAGGAAGAAGGACGATAAGCTTTATTTGCTGAGGAGACATTGGAGCCATTGTGCCTTTGCTAGTAATCTTTTGTTGGTGAGCTGGTTTTGTAAACATGTCAGACGAGGAAGGTCTTTTACAAAATGAGCAGTTCCTGAGGATTCAGAAGCTTAATGCAGCTGAAAATAAGAGACAGTCTATTATTGTAGAAGAGGAGGAGGAGGATGATTCGCGTTTGGAATCTTTACAGGGAGAATTGAACGGCGAACCTTTGCCTGATGTTGTGGTCATCGAGGAACAGGCTCTGACACAAGTAAATGGTCCCGATCAGAAACCGGAAGAAGAGCGAGAAGCTGTCATTTCTGATATCAAGGAGCAGATTAAGGCAGCCGGTGTGGAACAAGATGAAGCGCTCTTTGAAAGACATGCTTCGGACGCCGGGTTCACTATACACCTTAAACAGTTGCACGGGAAGGAGAAAATTCGTTTCCGTCGAGATTCGAATCAGAAGATTTCGTTTTTTGGTGATGTGGCGTTCACTAGCAGGCCCAGCATTCTAGATGGGGCCATTAGTGACCCGATCAGAACCAAGTTCGAGGGTCCGACACTGGAAAAGCAGATCAAAGAGTTGAGGAGAAAACACAAGAACGGCAAAAAGGACGAACCGGTTGCTGGGAATGATGCTATCACTCCCAGCTTTGCAGGGTTTTATGTCTTGTTCTGGCTGGCGGTAGCACTGACCTGTGTCAAAGTGTGTGTCAATTATTATTTCGAGCACGACGGTGACCTGAGTGAATCCGAAATCCTCAAATTCATGACGACGGATTTGATTACAGTGGCATGGGTTGACCTGTTGATGTATTTGAACACCTATTTTGTTCTTTTAATTCACTGGATGTGTAAGAACAATTACATCAGGTGGTCCAACACAGGTTTTACACTGACCTCTATCTACGAATTTGTGTTCGTCGTCTTCTACATGTTCCTCACAGAGAACGTTTTGAAATTGCATTGGGTAGCTAAGATTTTCCTATTTCTGCATTCCTTAGTGTTGTTGATGAAAATGCACTCGTTTGCGTTCTTCAATGGGTATCTGTGGGACATTACTGATGAGTTGAAGTTTTCCAAACATGCATTGGCTAAGTACAAGGATACTGCTAAACCGGAAATCATTGCAACTCTAGAAAGAAGCAGAGATTTCTGCACGTTCGAGTTACAATCGCAGTCAGAGAAGGAACCATTCCCAGAGAATATAAACTTCAAAAACTACTTCATGTACTCCATGTTCCCAACGCTAGTCTATCAAATTGAGTATCCCAGAACGGAGAAAGTCAGATGGGACTACGTGTTTGAGAAGCTATGTGCTATCTTCGGTACCATATTTGTCATGATGGTCCTCGCACAAACATATATGTATCCGTTGGCTATCAAAGCTATTAGCATTAGAGACTCTCCATGGACTTCACTTGTTGATAGGCTGAAAGAATGGTCGTTGATTCTAGTGGACTACATTCCTGCATTCATCGCCATGTATCTGCTAAACTTCTATTTGATCTGGGATGCCATCTTGAACTGCATCGCCGAATTGACTCGTTTTGGTGATAGATACTTTTACGGTGATTGGTGGAACTGTGTCTCGTGGGATGAGTTCAGTCGTATTTGGAACATCCCAGTTCATAAGTTCCTTCTAAGGCACGTCTACCACAGTTCGATGAGCGCATTACAGCTGAACAAAAACCAGGCCACTTTGATGACATTCTTTTTGAGTGCAATTGTTCATGAACTAGCAATGTACGTTTTGTTCAAGAGGCTCAGAGTTTACCTATTCTTTTTCCAAATGAATCAGCTACCGCTGGTTGCGTTGAGCAACTCTAGGTTTTTGAAGAAGAGAACCGTCATAGGTAATGTGATTTTCTGGATTGGCATTTGTACCGGCCCAAGCATGTTGTGCTCCCTGTATTTAACTATTTAGATAACTGGGAAATGACCCACTTTTTTTCTCTTTATGTTTTGGAGTTATGAAGTGGTTATTGATGAATGAAGAAAATTGAATATTTACAAGAAAACAAAAGGTTCATCTACCTATATATCTCTTCGAAAGGTCTAGTATCGCTAAAGCAGCTGTCCCACACTTCCTCCACCACAGCCTTAGCATGCTCTTCGTCTTTACAGCTAGGATTACCCATAACACTGATCGTTGCCCTCCTCTTAACGCACGCTTGGTGACCTTTGCTGATCTCGAATCCAAAACCTCTTCTTGCGAACTCCTGGGAGAATCGGCACTCCCCACTTAACGAAGACGCTCTAATTTCCGAGCATGCATGGTGCTTTAAATTCAGCCAATCAACCTGCCATTTCAAATTATCAAAGTAGTGAATCATCTCGTGAGCCAAAGTATCCTCCAGATGCCATTTGTCACGGATACGATTCTGACAGAGCAGTATTCCTAGCTCGGGATGGAACCCACCACTCTTCCAATCGGGACAAACATCGCATATGATCTTAGATTCATCAAATGGAAGCACTTCTCCGTTACTTTTGACATTCAACTTAGATATCTGCTGGGCCATGAATCTTACAGTAGGAGAGTATTTCAAAATCCAGTCTCTATAATCGTAACACTGCTTACATTGTTGACGCTGCTGTACGAATTGGTAATCATTCTCGTATTGCTTCTTTTCCTCGGCTGTAAGGCCCAATCCTGTCTTGTACTGGAACGTACGTCTCCACCACTGAAAGCCCTTAGCTGAATCTGGATCTTTTGGAGGATCAGGTCTCTTCAAATCTTCCCTTGGCGGAGGCGGAATGGCAGGTATATCAGACATGAAAGGCTGATCTTAGCGCTCTAGACCTATTTAGCTTGGCAGATACCCATCTGCTCTGTAATTTTTCACTCATCTCATGGATTCTCGATGAAAAATCTAGATCGTCACTACAAGGAAAGTCATCGCTACTTAGGAAGGCTAAACAGACAGCTCTAATTGCACTGAATCATGAATATCTGGACTGCTGCAAGTGACGGGAGAGAAGATCTGGTGGAACAAATCCTAGCCCAAAACAGCGGGCTCGACGCCAACAGCAAGGACCCGAACGGCTACACGCCAGTGCACGCAGCGGCCGCTTACGGTCATATCGACCTCCTGAAGAAACTGTGCAAGCAGTACAACGCCGACATCAACATCAGAGACAGCGATGGCGACACTCCTCTTCATCACTGCGAGGACGTCGACACAGCCAGAGTAATCGTCGAAGAACTGGGAGCTGATATAAATCTGACCAACGAGGAGGGCAAGACCGCCCTGCAAAGCTTCGAGGAGGACGCAGAATTCCCAGAACTCATCCAATACATGCGTCTAAAAAGCGGCATCCCACAAGATCAGGACAGTCTCGGCATCGACGCCGAACAACTGCAACAGTTCAAGGACAGCATACGATACACCCTGGAGACCGAGCCAGAGGATGCCAACGACCCAGAATCCCAAGCTCGTAGGCAGAAACTCGAGCAAATCATACAGGGCGAGAACGCAGAGCAGGAACTTGAAAACTACATTAGAGAGATCATCCGGTCTCAGATAATGACGGGAGGACAACCACAGGAATCCCAACAAGACACCGGTCGCGATCCCAAGCGTAGAAAGTAGCACGATGTGTATCAAAGTAACTAATCGCAGCTTAAAGGCCATTACTAGTGTCTACACGTGATCCATGTAGCGTTAGTCCTGGTAAGGTGACAATCTTTTCACTGTTAGGAGCATTTCATGTGGTGGAGGAGTTGGTGAACCCAGTCAAGTAAGTACCTGGAGCTGTTCTAGAGGTCCAATTGGTCATCCTCAGTGAGTTGGAAGGTTTGTTTGGTGTTTCAAGATGTCCTCTCTCCTGCAGCCCATTATCAATGGTATGGATAAGGTTACGGCCTTAAACGCTAAGTACTTGTCATTGACCTTTGAACAACAGAAAGAAATGTCTCTTTTGGAAAGAGTGAAGGTGTACAATTGGACGTTTGAGCTGTTTGCGGTTGGAGTGCTCGCGCTAGTGTTTCTGGCGTACAAGTACGGTGTCGTTGTCAATGAAAACCGTGCCAAAAAGCTGTTTGGGTCGTTGAATGGATTTTTACAAGATGATTTGCAGTTTGCTCGTGTGGGTTTCTCCAAGGGTGATGGTCCTAAGGTTCCTTACATCGAGGAACGCCAGAAAACGTGGTTCACCACTTTTGCCACTGGTCGTTCGGCCATTGCGAGCTTGAGCGTCAGGGTCCATATGTTTTCTCGTAGCAACCCAGTGGCTATGATGATGGAGTCCCTTGTCAACCTGGTGTTTCCCCCCTCAATGACCGTCAAGGACGTTTCTGAGTACTGTGAGGTGGTTATCAAGCCAAATGGCGTATACGTCAGTGGCGAGAGTGCCAAACCCAACGATGATGCCAGGGATGTCGTCAACAGGTTCAAGTTTATCAGCTCTATTGTCAACAAGTCTGTGATGAACGAGCTGCGCCGTGAAAACTACTACTTGTCGCTAACACGCACCACTGAAAGTGACAAGCTGCCTGTTGAGTACGTCTTCATGTCCGAGATGAACCAGTTGAACGGATTTACTTTGCATTATGCGACTGCCGACTTCAATGATTTGTTGAAGAAGGCTGGCAAGTTTTTGCAGTGCATCTGCTTCACCGATCTGCCAGCCAATAAGCCTTTGACCGACAAACTTTGGGAAGCCACTCAGCAGCCTCGTGCTGTTATCCGCACCAAGATCCCAGTCACCGAGCAGGACTTGGGCTTATTGAAGGAGATTGTCAGTTCAGTGGTGCAGATTTTCGACGCCGCCACCCGCGAGTTAGCCCAGAAGTCCCCACAAGCTTTCATCAACAACGACATCTTGAGAAAATCCAACCAGTTGCGTTCACAGGAACTGGCAAGAATCGTCAAGGCCATGAAGCAGGTCGAAAGGGAAATGGCGCAGGAGAAGAAGCTGGAAGCTGAGAAGGAAAAGAGGCGCCAGCTGAAAGCCTCCGGGGAGCAGGAGAAGTTCGACCAAAAGATGAAAGAGAAAAGGGAGAGGCGTTTGAGAAACAAACAGAAAGTCAGAATGTAAACGTCCTTGACGTTCTTCTCCACTATTTACAAAACGTTATATAATATGTACTCTTCGGACGATAGAAGGTTGTATTTCTGTATATTGCACACCTGGGGACCCGCTTAAACATCGAGCCCCGGGATCTTCACGTCCTTGATCGTAATCTCCCTTTCCAAGATACCTTTTGGTTTAGGTTTTCCAGCTTCAGGCTTGCCCACGGGCTGAGCTGCTTCTTGTTTCACATTCTTTTTGGAGACAGGAGAGATAACGGTTACATTGGAAGCGCTCTTCCTTTTTTCTCTCATCTCAATTCCTCTAGTCAGGCTCTCCTGTAGAAGCGATTGATCAATGTCGCCTTCGTTCATGATGTATCGGGCCCCATTAAAATTATGCAGGTAATTTCTCATAAAAGATGGTTTCACCTGGGTCACCTCACCTTTCACCAAATTGAACATGGGAAAGTCCTTCAAGACCTGTATTTTTACCTTCTTTGTGCGTTTCGATAGGGCGCTCATGCGCATAAAAGTAGGCCTAAACATGGCTTCACTTTCAGCTCTTGCAGACCCTGGTAAACAATACGCTGTTGGCACCGATTGAATGCGAAAACAACTATCCAAAGACTGTTGTGTCCAATCTCTCTCTCTTGTCTTGATGAACTGAAAAATTTCAGTTATCTTGGGAGCGAATCAAGCTAAGTTTGAACCTCTCAACAAACAATAATACAAAAGCTAACGGAAGAAGCAGATACTAAAAGGCTTTCAATGTCCAAGACGGGGAGCGCAAAGAGCATGAAGGCGAGCCTGGCAAATGCTGCCGGTGCTGGTCCCGCTAGTACGCTCGCTGGATCGCAGCCAGGTGTCGACGCAAATGGGTCGCCAGCAGGCCAACAAACTAATCCAATTCCCACTACACAACCTACCGATTCTTATATTCCAAGTTATTTGAGCAATTTGGTTCCAGAACTGCGTCTTTATGAGCAACTAATAGAGTCTGAGCGGAGGATTGATGTCTATCTTGCCAGAAAGAAGATTGATTTACATCAGAGTGTGTCCCAATGGAACAACTCAAAGACCTCCCAAACATCACAGAACAAAAAAGATGTGAAGTATTTGAGAGTGTTCGTTTCTAACATTGCCGAAAACCAGCCTTGGCAGAATCCGGAAAGCGAGACCTCGGAGGGAACTTGGACGATGAGAATTGAAGGCCGACTACTGGACGACAGGGACGTTCGGGATGCAGAAAGACCTAAATTCAGCTCCTTCCTGCAAGCCATAGCGGTGGATTTCAAAAAGCCGAAGAAACAGGAAGAAGAGGCGGAGAAGCAGGACGAGCAAGACGTGCAAGACGTGCCAATGGGTGGCGTAGATGACGGAAAGACAGAGGACATGCTGAATCTGTCGTTACCGCTCCAGATCCCGGAGGGTTCTGCAAAGCTCAATGGAGTTGAGGGAGCGGCAGGCGCCCCAGCTGGTCAGGAACAAAAACCGGGTCCCGAGAAGCGGGGCAGCGATATTGCCGATGCGGTAGAGTGGCATCTGGATCCCAAGAATCCGGTGGACTTCGACGGTCTGGATATCAAAAGGCCCGGCACGGAAAATGTAGACTGCACAATAACCATTCAGCAGAAAGGCCTGACGGGCGAAGATCTGGAATTCTCTTCAGAGCTTTCGACTCTGATTGGTATCTCACACGGCTCACTGCATGAAGCCGTGTACTCGCTGTACAAGTACATCCTGATGAACGATTTGCTTGTCAACGACGAAACGAACGTAAAAACTAACAGCTCTTCGGATAGCACAAACGGCGAGAAGACGATGGTGCAGCTAGATGATTCCCTACGGACGCTGCTCCGCTCCAAGCCCAACGGCGAAGAATCGAGCCAAACAGTCCTCAGACTTTCTGAAATCCCACCGTTGATAAACGCCCACATATCGCCGATCCCGCCGGTCAAAATCGATTACACCATTCGAGTAGACAAAGCATCTACCTACGGCGAACTCGTGTTTGACCTCGAAGTTCCAAGCCAGGCGTTCGGGAAGGCTCCCAAAGATGAGCTCGCGTCGGAAGGAGTTGCACTTCTCACGGACTTCAATAGGCTTACCACACAGTTGCAAGCTGATTTGCAAAAGCTTGATGCACGCACAAATGCTCTGCAGTTACAGCTCAACGCAAGCGCAAACAAGTATCAGTTCTACCAGAAGCTTGCCCACGATCCTACACATTTTCTTCGGGACTACATGGCATCGACGGCCAACGCTCTCAAAGTTCTGTCTGGGGACGAAGGATTCAACGAGGATTCCGTCAGAAGATCGCAATTTTACAAGGAAAACGAGACAATGCTCTTCGAAAATTTGGGAGTGCTTTTGGCCAACGGCAGAATGTAAAGAGAATTCCCAGACCATCTCAACAAGTTATCCAGCCCTAAGGAGACCTTCTTTCACTACAATCACCATCAATTGTTAGTGTACCGTTTCTTATGACAGTAAGTACAAGAAGAGCCTATACCAAATTTTTCAGCCAGTCGACCATCAAGATGACTCACATATATATAGAGGTAGTCTGTTAGCAACTTGTTAGCAATTTGGCCTATTTACTCTGTTCCCAGTGATCTAAAGGTACTCTGTCCATAATGGTTACGCCTAGTCAAGTTTATAGATCGACCAGATCTTCAGCAGAAGAAACTAAAAGTTTCGAACAAGTGGTTATTCAAGGTTTGGCCAGTGATGGTGGTCTGTTCATCCCCCCAGCAATCCCACAGGTCTCTGAAGAGATTTTGTTTGGCAAATGGTCGAAACTTTCGTTTCAAGATTTGGCTTTCGAGATCATGAGACTATATATTGCCCAAAGTGAGATTCCAGATGCAGACTTAAAAGATCTAATTCATAGGTCGTATTCGACTTTCCGTGCCTCTGAAGTTACTCCATTGGCCAAGAACACTACTGGAGACCGGGAAAACCTGCACGTTTTGGAACTTTTCCACGGACCAACCTATGCCTTCAAGGACGTTGCTCTGCAATTTTTGGGTAACCTCTTCGAATATTTCCTGCAAAAGACTAATAAGAATCTACCACAAGATCAGAGAAAGAAGATCACCGTGGTGGGTGCCACTTCTGGTGACACTGGATCTGCAGCCATCTACGGTCTAAGAGGTAAAAAGGACCTTTCTGTTTTCATTCTGTATCCTACCGGTAGAATCTCTCCAATTCAGGAGGAGCAAATGACAACAGTACCGGACAAGAACGTTCAAACGTTGTCCGTGAAAGGTACTTTCGACAACTGTCAAGATATCGTCAAGGCCATTTTCGCTGACAAGGATTTCAACTCTAGACATAACGTTGGTGCCGTTAACTCCATCAACTGGGCTAGAATCCTGGCACAGATGACCTACTACTTCTACTCCTACTTCCAGGCTACTGGTGGTAAGGCCGGTAAGGTGAAATTCGTCGTTCCAAGTGGTAACTTTGGTGATATCTTGGCCGGTTATTTTGCCAAGAAAATGGGCTTGCCTGTTGAAAAACTGGTCATTGCAACCAACGAGAACGATATCTTGGACAGATTTTTGAAATCTGGTACCTATGAACGTTCCGACAAAGTGGCAGTCACCTTGTCACCAGCTATGGACATTTTGATCTCCTCAAACTTCGAGAGGCTGCTATGGTATTTGGCTTACGAGAATTTGACAAACCATAACGCTCTGGAAGCCGGTGAAATTTGTAACAACTGGTTCCAGGAGCTCAAGACCAAGGGCAAATTTACTGTGGATCAAGCCGTCATTGACGGTGCGCTAAAGGATTTCAGTTCCGAAAGAGTCTCCAACTCCGAGACCTCCGCGACCATCAAAAAGATTTACAAGGAGTCTGTAAAGCCTAAGGAGTACATTTTGGACCCACATACTGCTGTCGGTGTCTGCGCTACCAAGAGATTGATTGCTGCTGATAACGACCCATCCATTCACTATATCTCTCTATCTACCGCTCATCCAGCTAAGTTTGCTGATGCAGTGAATGATGCATTGTCTTCTTTCCCAGACTACTCCTTCAAAAAGGATGTCTTGCCAGAAGAGCTAAAGGAATTGTCTACATTGGACAAGAAAATAAGATTAGTAGAGAAGGCAGATGTTGGGTTGGTTAAAACTGTCATCGAAGAGGAACTTGCCAAAATGGGTCTATAGAAAGTTTTCAAATAAAGATATACCGTTGATCTCTATTTAATCAGGTTTTATCACCCTCCGTGTCATGATTTAAACTCGGTACTGGATTAAGCTTAAGCTCCCCAGAATCTCCAATGTTCACCTCGTAACCGGCTTCGGCCAAAGTTTCGTCACTAACGGCCTTTTTAGCTTCTAACTGAGCAACAAAGTCCTGATTTGGCATGTTGTCTTGCAAGAGAAATTTAATGCACATCACACTTCTTTCCTTAATGAATGGGTCATTATCGTCAATAACACAATTTGACAGAACCAACTCTAAACCATGTAATTCTCGTACCTTATCCTGTACCTCTCGTCTTCCGCACACTAATATGGCCAAGATCTCGATGACAAGTAGCTTGCACTCGGGGAAATTCGTTGACAGTATTCGAAACGAGTCATAATCTACCCTTTTATGTAGCAGGGCATCATTGAGAACCTTCTCACCCACGGAGTTCGTTGTTTTTAACCCTTTAACAGATCCGTTAGGGTTCTTGTAGAAGTTGATTCGGATCAAATTGTTTTGTAAAACATCCAAAAGAGATACTAGGGCTTCTAGACCACCATAATGAAGCATGTATTCTTGTACATGCTCGTATTGTCCTAGCTTGGACATAATGTCCAAAGTAATATTCAGCTTCTCGTGCAACCACTTGGCCTCTCGTTCATCGTCTACTCCAGCCTGGAAATATGAGACTGTTGCCTCAGCAGATCTTTTAAAAATAGGAAAGCACCAAGACATAATATTCGTTAGTTCGAATTTATCCCACCTCTCGCTGCTTGTGACGACAAGTTGCAAAAGCCTCAATAGCTGAGTAAACTTTTCATTACTTTCTTCAGTAGTGAAAAGGTACTTGATGAACGATTCGTTGGTAGCAAATTTGCTAAAGATCTTCAATATCAATGCATCCAGAGATTTCAATTCGTAACCCTCGTCCTCCGCCCTATTTGAAAGCCTGAAGATGCTAGTATGATTTTCAACAACATCCTGAAGCAAATAGTCAAACATAATCCTGTCGCAGGACGCAGATCTGAAGAAGGAGTAAAGAAAGTCGTTGTTTCCTGCTAGATTGAGCAGAAACGAAGCATGACAGTGTGGAAGTTCTTGATTTACCTTAGAGTCCACCTCAGTAGGATACTGAAGGAATGCGATTAAAGATTCCAATTCAGTAATGTCAAAGTCGACCACATTCTTACTGATATTGTGGAGGAAGCTCACTGTCAAAGTGTAGAGGGAGATTACCATTTCATCCTGCGTATGAGAAGCACTAGCAATTTGCAAGAATGCCTTAATTGACAAGTTTTGGAGCAGAAGCCCTCTCGGAAACACTTGGTTACCTGCTGATAAATTCCGCATTAGCAATATCAGCCCTCTAACTGTGCGCACATACCAGAAAGCATCCTCGTTGCCTGACGTTATTCCATTCACAGAGGAAGCTATTCCTTGTAGTGCACTCCTAAGGGCTTCCCATAACTCTTTCGAGCAAGCCAAACGTCGACGGTAATCCTCTTCTCGTGCGGTTCTCAGCACAATCGGACCTAACTCTTCCAACAGCTCTTGAAAATTGTCAGCATCGGGGAAATGTTTTATACTTCTTCCAATAACCAGCGTTACCTGAATCACTTGATTCACCTCTTGGCTCTCGATCAGGGTATCGTAACTCATCAGCCTACTCTCTGTTGCCAGCTCATCTTGACGTTTTTCGTTCGAGATAGGTTGAAAAATCCTTTATAACTTGAACATGTCCTTAAATACTATACACTCTCTATAATAAATCATCGTCATCTGATTCTTGATCACCCTCTTTTAAGACGAGTGTGTTGACCTTTTGGTCGAACCCTTGCCAGGCTTCCTCGTCCTCGGAAGCACCTGACATTTCTTCATCTGAATCATCTTCAACTTTGTCAATTCGATCTCCGTTAGCTTGTTGTTCTTCATCGACCACTGCACCATCGGTTGTGGTGAGGAATCTGTATGCATATTTGTTTTCTGTAGCAGCCGTTACGACATCCTTCGCTACTCTACCTATGAATCGTTGAATCGATCTTATACCGGTACCAAAGACGTGCTTGTGTGCGTGGATGTAGCTGCCATGTGCGGAAAGAAGAGCGTTTATCCAAAGGAGGTTGAATTCAATATGATGAGATTCAAGTGCCAGATCACCAATAAACTTGAGAACACGAGAAAGATAAACGACTGGCAAGTTGCTGCTGACGAGCGGTATTTGGGACGCTGGTGTGGCTTCATAGACCCTGTGAATAAGATAATCTTCATTTAATCTGAAGGCCATGACTAAGGCATTGAGGTATTCCTTTTCTTGCAAGGCCTCCAAAGTTGACTGTGGAGTAATATCGACGTCCAAATCAAATGGGTCGAACGCGAAGACATCATCAACGCTGTAAATCAGCAAACCTTCGGTCGATGCGGCTGCAAATGCGTTCGCGGTGGGAGAAAATTGGACTGATGTGACTCTGATCTCCGGCCTTACTCTTCTGGTGGAAAGATCACCACCTCTTCTTGAACCCGGCAGGGTGTCATCCATACGATCTTCGAGGTCTGAATTTTCGCCGTCTTCATCAATCAAATCGAGAGACCCTGCTTCTGTTAATCTTCCACTATTCAGAAATTCCATGGTACCATTGAGGGTCATGTTTCTCGAGACCACAAACCTCCTCAGGAGAACCTCGTTGGGTATATCATAGAGACAGATGGAGTTGTTATTACCGCCAGCTACTATGGCTAGCCCATCAAAACTGTAGTTGATGGTGGTGAAAAATTTGGACCTTTCGGAGTTTTTGGACGTGAACCTATCCTCCAAGTGCCTTCCGGAGATAATGTCCTTTCTGCAGTCAATGTTACCAACCTGTTTACCGCTTTCGATGTCGAAAAAGGAGATCTGGCCCTTCAGTGTTGATACAGCAACCTGCTTACCGTCTGGTCTCGTAGATAAAGCCAGAACATCGGAGTAAACGTCAATTGGTTCCACTTGTTGGGATCTGCCGAAAATAGACCATATTCTGATAGTCTTGTCCCATGATGCCGAGGCCAGAACGCTGTTTTCCTGACTAAAAGAGAGGCATGATACAGGACCCTCATGCCCTGATAAAGTGTCCAAAAGTTGAGCGGTTTGAACAGACCAAACATGAATGTCAAAGCTATCTACAGAGCCTGCGCAAACACACTCTCCGGATGGGTCCACAGCTAGACAATTGAACTGGATCCTCTCTGTTGCTGTGAAAACCCTGAAGTTTCGATATCTTATCAGGTCCCAGGCCCTCACCGTACCGTCGAGCGACGCAGAGAAAAGAACTTGTCCTCTCTTTGCAAACTGTACGGCTGTCACTGATGAAGTATGGCCCTCCAAAGTTACCATACAAAATCCCGAAATTACGTCCCAGACTTTAATTTTACCATCCTCAGCCGCCGTGACGACACGCGATCCGTCTGGCGAATAAGTCAATGCGTTCAGTGAGTCGAAATGCCCTTGCTGCTTTAGAATGTACGATTCTGACTGCCACTCATAAACTAGCAACTGACCGAGTTTACTTGACCCGAACGCTAACCATTCACCTGACGAGTTTACTGCGACTGTGTTAACGGGATTCTGGCCCATAGAAAGTTGTTGTATCAGCGTAAAATGAGGTAGTTCATACAAGCGAAATTCACCGTTTTTAAAACCAACGACCAGAATCCTGGACTGCGGATGGAAAGTGACACACTTGGTTTTATTGTTTCCATTGTAGAAAAAGTTCTTTTCTGTAATTCTCCAGCTATATTTCGAAATGTCATCCTCGTCTTCTTCATCTCTCGGAGTATACTCCCATCTGAATAGTGCACCATCCTTGCTGACGGTATAAATCTGCTCCTGGTCTGCACTGAAAAAAGCACTGATCACATAGTCTCTGTGGCCTGTGAAAGTGGTCGAAGCTAAACCTTTGTCCTCTGAATCAATCGACCATATTCTCGCCGTGAGATCCTTCGAAGTGGTGATTATAAATCTCGAATCCTGAGACCACGTAAAAGAGAGAATATCCTGAAAATGGCCTGCCTGAATTCGGTAGCGAACAAATGGCGCAAACTGCCTGTCCTCAGTGGCTTCGGGAGTCTTCCAAATCTGCAAAAATCTGCCAGTGGCTAATGCAAACAATTTCCCGTCAGGACTAAACTTGATCTGGCTACAGTGCTCTTTGAAATTGAAATGGTGTACAACGTTTCTTGTCCTGTAGTTAACCAAAATGGCCCTTCCATCCTCATCCACGGAAATCAAAAGTGACCCCTGTCTGTTAAGGTCCAGAGTCGCCACATTTTTCCTATGCTCGTACTCAAACGTGAACGACTTGTTGTTCACCAGATCGAAGACCGATACTCTATTACCTACAGGAGACAACAATTGGGTTCCATCGTGGGAAAAAAGGACGTTCCCCTGTCTGTAAACAGTGCCCAACAAGTTCGAAAACTTGAAATCAGACTTCATGGTCGTACTCTGGCCCTCTGTTAGTGATCAGGTCTTCACTTTGATGAACTTCAGCTATTTTTCACTGGCTCATCTCATCTCATCGGATGAAAAATTTTCCCATATTGAAGCTTTATTAGACCTGAAAGTGAGTGAAATCGATGGGAAGGAAGCCATAGAAGGTCGACATGAGTCAAGTCAATGGTAAGTTGTCGAGCCGTGTCATGAACATGAAGTTCATGAAGTTTTCCGAGCCAAATGGCGTTTCTGGTGAGGACAAACCAGAAAGTGAGGGATCCAAGAAATTAGTAGTACCAGATAACTCTCAATGGGCTCTGAAGAGTCTTCCTAGTGGAAGTGAGACCAAGAAGAACAGGCGAAAGTTTTTGTCAAGGAAGAAGAAAGTCAATGTACGAAGCGGGATGAGTATTACTGAGGTCAAGCGGGAAACAAATGAAGTTGTCCGTGGCAGAAGAGTTATGGGAGACCCTCCAGTGGACGAACAGGCCAAGAGGTCCAGAGAGGGCTCAGATGAAGACGATTACGACCTAGATAAGATATTTAAACAGGTCAAAACCCCGCGTTGATTACTGCTTCCCTTGCGGCAGAGTTGATATGCTTGAACCTGTCGGGCCCCAAGTGCGTTCCGTTGAACCAGCGTACCACAACAACCATGACGTTCCACACGTCCATTATCGTAATCAAATGCAGCATACGGGAGCCTGCGGCTGTTTCACCGTCATCGTCGGAGTCTTGGAAGATGATATCTCGCTGGTTATCGGCAGACTTTTGCTTGATCCTCCAGGCACACATTGCGTGGTTTCCCTTTCTAATCTTCGTGTCTGTCTTTAGAGTTTCTAGTCTCTGGAACGCCTCTTCTTCAGAGTCTACCCTTGTGGCGAAGCCCATAAAAGTCGACCCTCGATCGGTGATAGGTTTCGAGGCAAACCAGTGCTCAAATGGGTCTGTCGGTAGTGCGACAGATTCGCTCGTTTCCTCGGTCTGCTCAGGTTCCACGTACAGGATTCCGTCGAGTTCTGTGAGGAAATCGAATAGGCAGACTGCATTTTGTCCGTTCTGGTAGTAGGCAGAATCCATCACTTCTTGGAAAAGTTGTACAAGGAACTTTTGGTCCATCGAAACCACCCTACACTCATCATCGAAGCGCAATTCCATTACCCGAGGGGTGCTTTTGGAAGGATAGTCGCTGGGGAACGATATTTGCACGGTCACATACTCATGCTGGGGCACCTTAATAGACACAATGCTTGAATCTGCAGTGTGTGACGTTACATAGCCCGGATATATAGCTTCTACAGACTCCAGTTCCTGCAGTAGCTCCTCATGGTCCTCGCTCATCTCGTCTGGGCTTCTATGGTCCAAGCGATGAGATTAACAAGTGAAAAGATTTTTCACTTTAATTGAACAACCAGTACAAACACCACAAGATGAGCGGCTTTGAGCACTTCAAAGCCCAAGGAAATACGTGCTACCAACAAAAGGACTATACTGGTGCCCTGGTGTGGTACGACAAGTGTCTTGAGGCAGATGCAGCGAACCCAATTGCGCACAGCAACCGGGCGATGTGCCTTATAAAGCTAAAACAGCCCCAGGAGGCTCAACAAGCATGCCAGACCGGCCTTTCACTACTCAAGGATAGCCCTAATATTCCAAATCTCCAACGACTGCGCCAAAAACTCGAGTATCGTCTACAGCTAGCGCGGGCACAACTACAACAGAGCACTGCCCGCCCTGACGACATCCCGAAGCGTGCAATCGCCATCCAAACCGTGGACCATCTGCCTCCCGACTTGGCACTACTCTAACTACTTATGCTTACATTCGAATTTTGGCCTGTGCTATTTGTAGCATCAGTCGCCAGGGCAACCCACAAGCTCATCTCATGCCCTATTGTATAAAGAACGCACTAAAATTCGCTGGAAAAGTTGTGTGACATTCCCACGTCTCTGTATAGCTCATCTGGCCCCCCATTGATACCCATTGGACACTCCTATGACTGTATCGGTGTTGTTCTTTACTCTTCGTTTAGTACTCTTTTCACTGTAAATCCCTTGGCGTAAAAAAGCGCTCCCTACTTGAAACCTTCCTCTCAGCTAACAACCACTGTTAAGACAGTATTTGGCCATGAAATTGAGTGTATTAGCAGCTTGGAGTGTTCTGGCGGCCAGCTGTTGGGCACACGATGACTCGATGATGGCTGATGAGATGGAAGGCGGCTCCAGAAGTATGGATGGCGAAATGTTGATGAATAATGGCGGTAATGAAACCATAGTACCTGTTCCTTATGAACCAAAACATCTGCATGGGCTTCCTATGCTACAGCGTCCTGGCTTAACCCCAGCAGAAAGGCTGTACTGGGAGAATTACAATACTACCACTTTCTTTACGTCCGAGGCGGGCAATCGTGGGGCATTGAGATATCACGTTGGCGGTCTCGCAGTTGTAGTAGTGTTTCTGTACCCCGTGTGTTTGGCTTTGAACAGTATCGGTTCTGGGTGGTTTTTACCAGCACTTTTTGTGAATCTGGTTCTTGCTGTGTCGTCATTGGTGTCTCTCGGAGTTTTCTCTGCTAGTTTTCCCTACGATTGGTATCCTAACAATGCTTACCGCAAGACGTCGTGGATTTTGTTTGTCCTTTTGCTAATACATTTTGGTTCCGCTGTGATCTTCAAAGCTTCGAGATGGTTTGTTGGCGATGACATGGACGCGGAGCACAACACCTTCATTCCACTAGGTGAGTACAACGAAGAGGGCAATCCGACACTCCACTCTTTTCCTGAGGACTCAGTCTCGGAGAACAGCCATGGGGCTAAGGACCCGTTTGAGTCGTTTTCCGGGCACTTCCAGTCACGGAGCTCCGCCAAGCGCGATTCGCTGCTGACCAGGGTGTTTTCGAGCGGAATTGTGCGTACTTTGACCCATAAATTTGGAACTTTTGCCTCGGTTGTCTTCAACTTACTGAACTACCCGCTGCTGATGTTTATGTTTGTTGACGTTTGCATGGGAATAGCTGTGGGAAACTTGCTCGGTAAAGGCTCCCGTATCTTCAACTTGCTGGCGCACTGGATAAAGGGGGGTGTTTTCTTTTGTTTAGGCCTTCTTTCTCTGGCCAGATACTGCGGGTTTGGTAAGAAGAACGGCTGGGCATGGAATAAAGTGATTATTACAAAAGATCAGCTAACTAGTCAAAGGCCAAATTTACTGCAAAGGTTGTCTCCAAGAGGCATGATCACAATGGAAGGACTCGAATCTTTTCTCATTTTCTTCTACGGTTCTACCAATGTGTTCCTCGAGCACTTGGCTGGTGCAGGTGGTGCATGGACCGCTAAGGATCTACAGCATGTTTCGATTGCCTTTATGTACATCGGTTCAGGCCTGTGCGGTCTACTTTCCGAAATCAAGCTCAATGACTGGAAGTTTAATCATGCCCTGCAACATTCAGATGAGTACTCGCCTGATGAAGTGTACGCTGGAACACCCGGCTATTCCCCCAACCCTTTCCCCACGTTTACGATCTTTTGGACTGGTATTCTAATGTCTCAGCATGCGCAAGCATCGGAGACTTCGACCACGATCCACGTTCAATGGGGGTACTTATTGTCCTACGGGTCATTTTTCAGACTATTAACTTTTGTGCTCTTGTTCTTGGTTCCAAACAAGAACTTTGAGCCCTCGAAACCATTCACGGAACTAATTACCTCCTTCTGTCTATTATGTGGCGGGTTAATTTTTATGGAATCCACCGATCAAGTGATTGAAGCCATGGAATATAGAGGCTTCACGCCTATGTTCAGTTTCAACATTAGCGTTGGCTTTATTGCGCTACTGATGGCCTGGGAAATGTCATTATTTCTATGGAAGAACTGGCTACAGGAGCGAATGAGACAAAGAATGTGATACGACAGAGGTTTTTCAACCCGGCATTTATTTTGACCATATGATGACTACAAAAATGTTAGAGTCTTGCTGCATACCATAGTGCTTAATTAGAATATTCGCAGATCCCGCGATAGCAAGATTATTTATTTCGACTTTATGTTTTTTTAATCTTTAGTTCATGAATAGTTACAATACGTGAGACAGAGCCTTTGAAATTGAAGAAAACAACTCAACTGGATCTGCGCTCAATCTGATAAATGTCCATCGAGGATTGGCAGATAGCTTTGGACTCAAACAGTTTGTGAAGCTTGCAAAACAGACCACAAAAAGGCCCACTGCGAGTGTCTGCCTCGCCTCAAAGCTAGCTTCACATACCTCCACGCTTGCAATACTGTCTCCCACACCCTCGGTATCATCACCATCTTCCCCAAACATTTCCAACTTCAAATAGGCACTATGGCCGAGTGGTTAAGGCGAGAGACTCGAATGGAATATTCGGCTATCTCTTGGGCTCTGCCCGCGCTGGTTCAAATCCTGCTGGTGTCGATTTTATTTTTTTCCCAGCATTGGCTGAACTTTTTCTGCCAAGAGATGAGATCATATAGCACCAGAGTCTGCCAAGAACGACCACTGACCACTGTAGTCTTCTGTAGTCCCTATTTCTACTCTTGTAAGCATCTGTAAGCCCATGCCACGCATACGTACCAAGCGGAAGCCCGCACCCGAAGGGTTTGCCAAGATAGAGCCCACTTTACAGGAATTCGACCTAAGACTGCGAGAGGTCGAACAGACACACAGCTCGAAGCTTTCCTCAAAGGCGAACGAGGAGCTGTGGCAGATCATGCAGATCAACCACGAACGCTCCCGCTACGTCTACTCTCTTTTCTACCGCAGGCATGCAATCTCAAAAGAGCTCTACGAATGGCTGCTCAGAGAGAAGTACGCCGACCGGCTGCTAATAGCAAAGTGGAAGAAACAAGGCTACGAAAAACTGTGCTGTTTACAGTGCATCCAAACAAGCGAGTCTGCACACGGAACCAGCTGCATCTGCAGAGTCCCCAGAGCACAGCTCGAGCAAGAGGCCCACAGGAGTGGGAAAACCGTCGGTTTCCAGCAGTGTGTTCACTGCGGCTGTCGAGGATGCGCCAGCACGGACTAGTCCAGCAAGATCAGGCTGGCTCCTAGAAGTTCTACATTAGGCAGTGTAATACACTATAATGGGAGTCGCGTCGCGTTTTTGATGAACGCCAAATTTAACCAAGTTTCGTGTTCTTTATAAAGGACGAAGAAGACTGTTAATGGGACCTCATCGGTTTCTGGAACTAATATATATCCCTGTGTATCGGTAAGGTGTGCCGTAGGTTTTTTGTCTAGGAACCAGCTGGGATGTTAAGGATGAAAAAGAGACCAGCTAAGGATGAGATTACTCCACCGAGTTCGACTGTTAGGGGTGGTTGTAAAGCACCGCTTTCGCCGGAACTTTCGTCGCCTATAGCTCCTTCGAGGGCCAAGAAGCCAAAACTGAACGGGAATCTGACCCTGGGCGAGCTCGTGAGATCGCTGGAAAGCAGACGGGATGCTGGAGAAATGATGAAAAAACCGCCGTATTCGTATGCTACTCTGATCGGGCTAGCCATCCTCCAATCGAGCAGTGGAAAGCTTACTTTGTCGCAGATTTACAACTGGATCTCTGCACATTTCCCGTACTACAGGCTCAAGGACTCGGGCTGGCAAAATTCCATAAGGCATAATCTGTCGCTCAATGAGGCGTTCATCAAGACCGATAAGTCGTGCGATGGAAAGGGCCATTTCTGGGAGGTGAAAGCGGGGTACGAAACCAAGTTCTTTAAAGGTGAGACGGGATCGGTCGAGGATCTGAGGCGCGTGCTACAGGAAATCGACTCTTTATTCGACTTCGATTATAATATTCACTCCACGTTGGAGCAGGATAATGCGTCGGACGAGGAAAACGCTTTACTGCACTTGAACTCTTCTCCGGCAGCCATGCCCTCGCATGTGAAGCTCACGATCTCCGACTTGACTGGTCCAGAAACATGTGTTCCGGAAGAACAAAAGAACAACTACGATACACTAAGCCCGCCGTTTCCGCTAAGGAAGTTCCATACGACTCTCGGACTGCCGAGAGTCAATACTGAGAACTCAATTGTTGCGTTGGGCGCCCCAGGCCCCGCTCATAGCCTGCTTTCTTCCCAAGATTTCAAAAAATATACTTGTTCCTTCAACTCGAGCTTTGAAGAGGTAGAAATCCAGGAAAACAACTCGTTGCTCGATCCAGTGCTCGACGAGCCCTTTCAAAGCGGCTCCGACAGCGTCCTTCAAGAGCAAGCTTCTCCTCAGGCGTCTCCACATAACCCCCAGCCTACTGATCTGCTAAAGACGCCACAGACATCACAGAGGCAAACGTGGGAGAGGACCCCTTGCAGATTCATGACCACACCGAAAGACGCTGGCTCCACTCTGAAGAAATGGCAGACACCGTCACATCTGTTCGAGGACCTTTATTGCTCACCAATCT
Source organism: Torulaspora franciscae (assembly GCA_003705175.3). Lineage (NCBI taxonomy): Eukaryota > Fungi > Ascomycota > Saccharomycetes > Saccharomycetales > Saccharomycetaceae > Torulaspora > Torulaspora franciscae. The sequence goes on from PPHX03000001.1 coordinate 1,302,553, forward strand.
TCAAATGCCTGGGCGAGACACCTTCACGAGAACTAGACCCTAGAACTCTATCCCCTCGAAGCCATGCCGCCGCGAGCCGTGGAAGGTCAAAGTTCTCAGCTGGAGGTCTCTTTGGAGTCGACGTCTACGCTGTTTGGAAAAGAGCCATCGAGGACGCAAGAAGGAATAATAGTCGCACAGAGGGACTTGACCAGCCTTTCGAGGCCAAGCTGAGTGGTCCTGAAGAAAACTGTGAAGTCGGGAATAATGGGAACGGTAACTAGTGGAGTTATGGGTAAAATTTATTATATATTGGAATTATGTAGTTTCTGCAAAGTTGTATCTATACAAACAAGTATCATCAAAGAGCATGGAAAAGTACCTAGCCAGTTTATCTATGATATGGAGCCTTTCAAGCTTATATAGGTGATGATAGCTCGTTGTCCAACGGTCTTCTTCAAATGGTAAGATTTACTATCGCGGTATAACTTACAATTTGATCCACCTTGAGCGCAAGAAACACTACTTGGACAAAAGACAAGCGAACCGGATCGGCCTGTACTGCTGAAATAACTTGGAGAGTTTCTTGGCGATAGTATGAACCAGTCTATCACAGATGCTAGCGATTTTGCTCAAACTTCAGTACCACAGCTCGCGCAATTGGATAACCTTCTCAGATGCCACATTTGCAAAGAACTCCTGAAAGTACCTGTACTCACACCATGCGGACATACCTTCTGCTCTATTTGCATACGCCAATACCTCCGTCAAGATCCCAAATGCCCATTATGCCTAAACGAGCTGCGAGAGTCGAGCTTACGAAGTGAGCTCCTAGTTAATGAGATAGTTGAAATCCACAAATCGTCAAGGCAGGCTTTACTAGAGGCATTGAAGATCCAGCCGACAGGCGAGCACAAAGCTGATGACTTTCCAATAGAACTAGGGTCTCAAAGTGATGTCGATGACGAGATACAGATATTGGCAACAGCTGAAAAGAAACCTATAAGAACGGGCGCAAGCACTGCTTCGTCAAATCGCGTTTCCAAACGTCCTGGAGTAAGGTCTTCGCAGAAGAATCAAAACGAGAATGTCAAGAGTAGGCATAACATGGCCCAATGTCCAATTTGTGAGCAATTTTATCCAATTGAAGCTTTGGAGAGGACTCATTTAGATGAATGCTTAACTGTCCAGTCGCTAGATGGTCAAGCAGGTCCAAAGGCCCCCAGTAAGAACAGTCCTTTTCCGGTACCGCGAAAGGTAAACACCTCTAGAGCTTTTACGCGTGAACGACAAGAGAACGATACCTCCTCACACGTCTTCAGGTATATGAACTCGTCGATTAGCGATGATCGACATAGGCTACCGAAAGTTAACTTCGCCTCGATGAGCGTATCTCAGATTAAGCAAAAGTTGGCCTCCTTAGGGCTCCCAGTGCATGGTTCAAGACAGAATATGATTGCTCGTTACGATCAATATGAGATGCTGTGGAATAGTAATTTTTGTGATGCTATCGAACCGGTTGATGTTAACGAATTAAAAAGGCAACTGTTCAGCTGGGAAAGCAATCGAAATAACCAAGGACCATCCAATAGTGGCGGAATATCACTGATGATGAAACGTGCGAATGGAGGACAACCTTATCAAAAGCTTCTCACCAATTTTAAGAACGACAAATTTGAAAGAAAGGCGTGGATACAGATGTTCCACAAGGATTTCAAGGCTCTAATAAAGGAAGCTAAAAGTAAAATGATAAAGGCGAAAAGGTCTGACCCGAACTTGTAAATTGGCCAGAAGAAGTCCTAATGCGACGACGTAACTTGACCAAAAGCCATAACAAACTTTTGCGATTGCATTATCATCTATATACTGGAGGTACTCTAATACAAAACTCTAATGTAGATGCACGTCTTTTGATAACAAAGCATTCTATGAAAGATTGCAAACCTACAAGCCAATACAATAGCTTATAGTTCATCGTGGGCAACACTGTTCACGGCTGAATCGGCGCCACTAGAAATGAAAGAGGTCTCAGCAGTAACCGAACTTTCTAGATCTATATCAGTGTATCCTGGAATATCGGCTGCGGTTACAGAAGTTGCGGATTCGCCTGTAGACATACTTTCTTGATTAGAAATGGCTTTCGAATTGGTCTCATCGCCAGTTTCTGAGCTCAGCCCTGTGACAGCGGCACTATCTTCACTGCGCGATGAGATTTGACTTCCAGTTGATGTTGTCCCTGGTTTAGCAAACTCATTATCACTCTGCTCTGCGGAAGTCACAGAATTGGAGGGCGCATCATTGTTAGTGTCGTCATTTAAAATTCGTGCGACAGATGCGGAGACATCCTGTTCAGAGGGAAGTTCCAAATCATCGCTCTGCTTACCAGTTTCTAATGAAATAAATTCAGAGGGAATCTCTTCAGAAGTAGTGTTCACAATTTGAGCTGAAGCCTGAGTATCAGTTGGCGTGACGAATTCATCACTGCTGTCTATCTTCTTAGATGGCGCAGGCGTCTTTTCATCAGTCGTACTATAGCCTATCATGGTATTGGAAGCCACAAGTTCTTCCAATGGTTGCAAACTGGCAACGGAGGTAGATGGCGCCTCCGTTTCGGTGTACGTGTTTGACTTTAGTCGAGTTGTATTCAAGTTAGTCGTTGTTGTTTCTCCGGATTTGACGATAAGCACTTCTTGTTTTGAATTAGCAGCGTTCTCTATCCTTTGTTCTTTGGGGGATGTCGAAGTAACGGGCGTTAATTCCCGGGCCAAGGAAGACTCGGTAGCTGACTTTGAGTAACTCTGTGTGGAGGCGCTGCTATTGGGCACCATTGAATTAGACGCGTGGGCACTTACCTGCTTTGAAGAAGTTGTGAAGAGGTCACTATCAGTTGATACCCCGCGCGTCGAGTAAGATCCTTCTGTGTCAATAGTGGAGATATCCAAAGATTTATTACTCAATGTTAGATCATCCCCCTTGGATGAAGAACCCTCAACGGGAACAGTAGACGATAATGATAAAGATCCGTCATGCTTTTCGACTTTTCTTTGGAAACTGATATCTGATGAGCTGCTGCTGAGTTGACTTTGGGTTGAAGTAAGTGGTGTCGAAGAGCTATTTGCAGCCTCATTTTGAGTGTTCCAAGACGTTTCCGAAGAGGAATTTACCCCAGCTTGCTCTTCCAACTTGCGGCCAGAAGTCGAGGAAGTGGTGCCTGTTGATTTAATATTTCCGGTCTTAGAGGAGCCCAAGACCTTTGCGGAATCAGTTTCTTTACTTTTCTGAGGTTCTTCAGCTGTCAACGGAGTAGCCTTTGAGCTTGTCGCAGTGGAGATATCTTTATTTGACTTTTTAGTTGAAACGTCGCTCTCAGTGATTTCTGATTCATGGTCTTCCGGTGTCAAAATGTGGTTTAACCAAACGTCATCAGAGGAGGTGGTTTCTTCTGCAGTCAAAAAAGCTACGGTTTCCGCGACGCTCTCAACTGTTGATTGCGGTCTCGTAACTGTTTCCTGACTAACAATGTCGCCAACTAAAGTCGTCTGCTTCAAAATGTCGATAGCATTCGACTTTTGACGCCTGGCGAGGTACTGGTCCTTCAAAAACTTGTAGGTCTTGTTGCCCACGTCATACTTGTAAGCAAATTGTGCCAAAACCGCGATGAAGACGATCAAAATGAAGTTTAGGAATAGCTTCCAGATTTTCCTGAGTATTGAAGTCGATGTTGCGAAGTTGTCAGGTATTTTCATAACGTTGATGGTGTTTGCGGCCGAGACACTAGCCACAAGTTTTGAATCTGGAGAGAAAGTAACCCTCGTAATCGCAAAGTTGTGTACCTGCTTAAACATCTTGCCAAGAGAAAGATCCCCGAGCTTAACTATCGAGACCGAGTTATCGTTACCTGCGAGAACTGCCAACTGACTTTTTGAGTCAACGTCCATCGAGGTCACTCCTTTGATCTTATTCGTGATCATCTTGCTTTTAAGAACAAAAGCACTACCACTCTTGAGACTAATTTTAATCAAGACAATACCGTTTCCAGTCTTTAATGATGCGGCGATAAGAAGGGTATCGTCGGAGAGGAACCGAATCTTTGACAGGATGTAGTTCTTGTCAAAATCAGTCTTTCTGATGATGAACCTCCCCGTCACAATAGATATGACTTCGAGGGTGGATGCAGTGATGTAGCTGATAACCTTCCCATCCGGTGCAAAATGCATGTCCTTCACATCATGGCCGGTTTCAATCTCATATTTCTCGTCCAAGGTCTGAGGATCAATCACCCTGATAACAGTGGGAGTTTTGGAAGATGCCAACGCCCCCACGCTTCCATCATGAGACATGTAGATCAGTTTTGTATAGTCGTCGGGAGATTTAGATCCATCAAAGTCGACACTAGCCACAAACTTCAGATGCTCCTGCTCGTAAACAAACTTCCGTAAGTGATGGTTACCTTGACCGCTTTTAATCTTCTCGCTGTTCTCGTTACAGCCCATTAAAATGAGATTGTTAGCGGCGTCCAAAGTCGTAGGAGAATCATCATTAGGGTCCAAAGTAATCTCTCTAAATCTCTTGATGACCTTGGATTTGTCAAAATTCACCCTTAGTACAGTCAATTTGTTTGGGATACCGTTGTTTCCCTCACCTCCGCCGCCAGCGACCAACAACATCCTGTCCTTGAGGAACTTAGCCCCATAGACTGGATACCCAACATTATAGTTAGACGACGTGAACTTCATCTTCGAGCTACACCGACTATCACCAACTCAGCAAACCGGCTACTTCTTCAATTCCTCGAAGAATAATGGTGTCTTTAAAGTAAGCCGAAGGATTCGCTTTCTTATATCAGTTAGCCATCTGCTAGACACAGTAAGACAAAGGGTAAAAAGTGCTTAAGAGGCTGCTTAAAGCTGGCAGTACAGATTGAAGGACTGTACTATGACAAAGCTGAAAGAACCAGTTGAATTCGAGGAGATTTCGCGGTGTAAGAGACAGACCAGAAGGGTGCTCTCAATCCAGTCCCATGTGGCCCATGGATATGTAGGGAACAAGGCTGCTACTTTTCCCTTGCAATACAGAGGGTGGGATGTGGATGCTTTGAACACTGTACAGTTTTCAAACCACCCAGGCTATGGTACGTTCAGTGGGTTCAAGTCGAAACCAGGCGATATCAATGAAATACTTGAGAAGGGCCTCCTCGAGGGGCTGCAAATGGAGTACGATGCAGTGATGACGGGCTACTTACCGTGTGTGGAAAGTCTGAAAATAACTGGAGAAAGACTTGGTGCCTTGTGTCGGCAAGACCCCCATATAAAGTGGATCCTAGACCCTGTGCTGGGCGACAATGGTAAACTGTACGTTGCTGAGGAAATTGTACCGGTTTACAAAGAGATACTCAGAAATAATGAGATTTTCGTGGTCACGCCAAACCAGTTCGAGATGGAAACCCTCACGGACGTCAAGATAGACTCACTAGATTCATTGTGGACCAGTTTCGAGCAGTTCCACCAGAAATACCCAAGGGTTAAAAAGGTTGTGGTGACAAGCCTTGAGTTTCCTATAAGCGAGGAGCCCTCAGGAAGTTACATTTATAGCGCGTGCTATGAAACGAGCGGAAATTCCAAGAGTATAGATTACTTCAAGGTGCCAAAGATTGACGCACATTTCAGTGGCAGCGGAGACCTCTTTAACGCACTTCTTCTTGATCTGCTCGTTCCTTCTGGCAGCGCAGACTATGTCAACCTTCCTGAGGCTCTTCGGACCGTCTTGCTGCTGGTTGACAAGATTCTAAGAAGGACTTTGGAGCTTTCTCTCCCACAAGATCTGCCTACCAAGAGTTCTGTTGTTATAAACGATTTGAAGCTCATACAGAGCACTGATTTGCTCGATCCGAGCAACAAAATCGAGAGATCAATAACGGCCATAAAAATGCCATCAGAAACGATAGCCCAATAGATCTAATGGGTCCCAGAGCCATGTATATCGTCTTATCTTTACTGTGTAGTGATGTACCATTTTCCAGTACTTATAATTAACCGCATTGTAGGAAAAAGCCCATCAACTGAAGCCCTCGACTTTCATCAAAGGGAACCATACCTAGGTTCTTCGTTCATTTGTAATCTGTCATACTCGTCCATATTAGACATAGGCTATTAGAAAGCATTGTCTAAGAAGCTTTAAAGTATATGTATCTGCTAAAGAGTTTGGAAAATGATAAGAAAGGGATCTCATAGAGAGAATAAGCGTCTGAGTGTATTAGCAGGGCTCTTTATGGGTCTATTGACCTTGGTGATTTATATGGCGATTAGGTCGGACGTTTCTTTGCTATTTCGAATACCGATGGGTGAGAATGCCAGACTAGGCTTAGGCAGGGAGGAGACACCAAAATTCAAGTTGAAAGAGATCCACAGGCACGGAGTTGGTAAGAATAACGAATGGCATCAGAAATTGGAACTCACCCCAGCTCTCGTTGAGCAAGCAGGTCTTCTCTACGAGCGTCAAATTAGGATCAATCAAAAGATCCAAGCTGAACCCCTATGGACAGATCATCATGAGTTCGCCACGAGAAATCCATTCGCACATGAGTTTGAGATAAAGAGAGAATCACTGGTTATGAAGCGTATGGTGGACCGCAGTCCCGAATTTGTGGAAGGCTACTTGGACTTTGCCCTTTCATCCCCGGAAATGGCTGCCAAAGTACAGATCGACTGGTTAGACGAAAACGTTGTTGTGCCCAATCTCACTGACAGGAACAGTGTAGTCTCTCTGGCGCTAATGTCGTCTAATGCCTATGTTAGGATTCCACATACCGGGGATTGGAGAAATTTATCGATGCCATGGAACGGGTCTCAATCGGACTCGTTTGGTTGGGAGGATAACGGTCTCAGAGGCCATGTATTTGCCAACGAGAAGGACAATATTGTTATCATATCTTTCAAAGGAACAAGCGCTCAGGGACTGCCAGGGTCCGGGGTAGATGAGACCACCGTAAACGATAAAATCAACGACAACCTACTATTTTCGTGCTGCTGTGCCAGGATAAGCTACCTCTGGACAACCGTATGCGACTGTTATACGAAGTCCTATACTTGCGACGAGGCCTGCCTGGAGAAGGAGCTTCGAAAGAAAGATTACTACTATGCGGCCACGATGGATATTTATAGGCAAGTACGACACGACTATCCCAACGCAACGATCTGGACAACGGGACACTCTCTCGGTGGTGCACTTGCCAGCTTACTTGGACGTACCTACGGGCTGCCAACGGTAACCTTTGAAGTTCCAGGAGAGTTATTAGCGGCCAAGCGCCTACATCTGCCTTTCCCTCCGGGCCTACCCAGCTACTTGGAAGGAATATGGCACATTGGGCACACGGCAGACCCCATCTTCATGGGGACGTGTAACGGGGCAAGTTCCAGCTGTTCGGTTGCTGGCTACGCCATGGAAACTTCCTGCCACACCGGAAAGGTGTGTGTGTACGACGTTGTCAAAGACAAGGGCTGGCATGTGAACATGCTCAACCACAGGATACACACTGTTATCGACAATATCCTTAACGAGTACGAAGAGGTTGCCACATGCGTCGAGCCAGATCCCTGCATCGACTGTTACAACTGGAATTACATACCGAACAAAGATGCGACCTCTACCACAAGCTCTAAAGCCACAAAGACTACTTCGTACTCATCAACAAGCACGCCAACGTCATCGTGTATCGAGCGCAATTGGTTTGGCATGTGTACCAGATACGGCTAGAGCAAGGCGAATTTTCATCCTAGTGTTAAATCGAACGATCCCAAGCGACGTCCACTTATGACATCGAGGTTACAGTTGGAGGTCTATCAGTTCTCACCCAAGCATCTACTTTCCAAGGCTCAAGAGGGCTGCAGAACGATCTTGATTGTCATATCTATCTAAAATCTTTAATGTTCATCCCATCTATCATTTCTTCGGTGCATAAGGGCCCGTTATATAAGGAACGCGTTAAAAAGTGCTGATAAATGATCGATGCAACAACTGATCAACAAAGAACACACAAATCATTGGGATCCAGGCATTTGCTACTCGTGGTCTGATGTGGTTGAAATCAATTATATTCAATGTGCTTACTTTTCTGCTGCTGAGCGTACAAGGAGCTCCTACTGCTGGTAGTACTGGAAAGAAAAGTAAATGGAAGGATGTGGATTTGTCAAAGATTTACGCACCTAACCCTCCTGCTACACACAATGTTCTTATGACACTCGGCTACCACGATCCTGTACAGAATAAAGATAAGGAATACGAAATTGTTATTGAGCTGTACGGAACGGTGGTCCCAAATACTGCACAGAATTTTGCAGCCTTAGCCAACGGTGTTCATTTTAAGTATCATAACGCCGATGACCCTGAGGAAGTCCATCCCTTCACTTTCAAGAAAAGTACTTTCCACAAGATTATCCCCAACAAGTTGATCCAAGGTGGTGACGTCTTCGACAACCACGCGCCTTTATCCATTTATGGACCTCATTGGGAAGACGAAAACTTTGATTTGAAGCATGACAGACCAGGTAGATTGTCGATGGCCAATGAGGGACCCAACACGCAGGGTTCCGAGTTTTTTATCGTCACCCAGTTGGAACCCGCTACTGAATTCGACAACAAAAACGTCGTATTCGGCCAGGTTGTATCTGGACTAGACGCTTTAATCGACGACATTCAGTATGTTGAAACCAATGCTCAAGATAAACCGGTAGAAGACGTCACAATAAAGTATACCTTGGTCGAGCAGGCTGCAACCAGCAAACAAGAGGAACTACATGCTGCTTACTTGAAGGCATTGGAAGAGTTTCAGAAGGGAGACCTAACTAAGGGTGTGACCATGGGCAATATGGTCAAAGAGGGCGCTAAAGAAGAAAAAGTTATGAACGACTTGATGTTCCGGGACCTACATCATCCTTTGTTCAAGGTCGTGCTCGGGATGGCCGTGCTTTTGAGTTTGTATCTTTTGGCGCGCAACAGAAGGAAAATCTTCTCCAAATCTTCCAATATCGTGTCTCTAAGACGCGAGTAGAGTTTTTTGAGCTACTTGACTTAAACCTAGCACCTGTTTTAAAAAATTTTGTATTCTGTCCTGATGAAGATATTTGCCTATTAGTACCAGCTTGCAACCGGCCATCTCGGGTGAGTACGTCCCTGGTAGAACGTCGTAAGTGTCCCTTACACCCTGTATTACTTTAGCCTCGAAGGAGTGCTCACTTTTTATTACGATTAAAGCTTTTGTTCTCTGTACTTCCCACTCGCCGTTTGAATCTGATGCGAGAATTTGATCCTCTGTCGAAACTCCAAAGGACTTCCAAAGAAGCACCTGTAAAAAGTTCTTGATAAATAAGTTGTATTCATCCAGGTTTTGAAGCGGTCTAAAATTGATCGTAACTGTATTCATGCGTGAGTCGTGTACCGTAGGCATCTTGCTACTCCCGAAAAAGCTGGTGGCATCGAAGGCGTGAATATCCAACAGCTTATCCAAACCAATCTCACCGTACTTTGTGCAGAACAGCGGAGCTTCGGCGTTGATACTTCGTATCTTTTCCTCAAGAGCTAATACTTTCTCTGGACTTCCCTCTATCTTGTCATACTTGTTAAGTATGATTCTATCGGCCATTGCTATCTGAAAATGAGCTATTGTGAGATTATTCTCAACCACAACGGAGTCACCATGCCAGTGTGTGGGTGGTTGGTCGTCCAAGCATGTTGATATATGTTGAGAGTCGAGCACCGTGATGATTCCATCAATGTAAACACTACTATTGAGGCCCTCATCCTGCCAAAACATCTTGGCAATCGGAGCTGGATCCGCTATGCCGGAAGTCTCAAGTAAGATATAGTCAATCCTCCCTGGTGATCTCTGAATCATACTTTCAATTGCCTTAACCCCAACATTTTGCAGAGAACAGCAGAGGCATCCGTTTCCAAGATCAAGCCATTCCTCATAAGATGCTGATCCATTTCTGATAGTCATGGCCTTCTCAATTTCGCTCGATTGTCCAAATTCATTCAGGATTACCGCAATCTTGCGATCGCTTCCTTTAAGAGCTATCATCTCTAGCAAAGTCGACTTTCCAGACCCCAAATAGCCCGTAATTATGGTCACAGGAATCTTGGACCTGCTGTTTTGATAGTTCGAGTCCACCTGTCGGTTCGATCTGCTCACCTTTTCATCACTGACAATACCAGAGCCACCATCAGTCCTGACTCCACTCAAAATGCCATCCAGATCGTTTTCCTGGCCCGTTAGAAGGGGAGGAAGCTCACCATCTTCATCTTCATTATAGGTGAAGTTTTTCAAAGCCGACATAAGCAAGCAAGCACTTTACTAGATCCTTCTGTAGCCTGAAGGTTTTTCACTCGGGTATCTTTAACATCTCATTATATAAGACGTTGAATTTTCACCAAATTTTAAAGAGCTTCATTTAAACTCTCACTATCGTATTGGGGGTCAGTTTACCTTTTAGTTTAGCAAGATGAATTGGTCCTATCTAGACACCGTGTTAATTGTTGTGGTATCTGCGTATCTTTTCAAAGCACCCTTTACTAAGGTCGAGGAAAGCTTCTCAATCCAGGCGATTCATGACATTCTAAACTATGGGATATGGAACATAGATAAGTTTGATCATTTCCAATTTCCAGGTGCTGTGCCAAGATCTTTTGTGGGCCCGCTAATTATTGCTGCTTTGACCAAGCCTTTTACTGCGATTTCGTCCTTCTTTGGTGGAAACGTGCATCCATCTACTCAATTGGAGTCTCAGATCCTTGCCAGATGCATGATAGGGTTGACGAATGCGTTATCATTGATTTACGTCAAGAATTGCGCTCAGACCATGTTCGATTTGACAGCTAAGAAGCGGGAAGAGACTGAGGAAGAAAGAAAGAAGCAGGGTACTGCTGTGGGAGCACGAGAACCAGATGCTAATTTGTCCACCGTCGGAACATGGTTTCTTGTATTCGTGATGACCGGGTTCCACTTAATGTTTTACGCTTCAAGACCATTACCAAACTTCGTAGTCACCTTACCGTTGACTAATGTCGCGATTGCATGGATCCTTCTGTCGAGATACGATTGGGCACTTTTTTTGTTGGCCTTCACTGCCATCGTATTCAGATTGGAAGTCGCTGCTTTTGCCAGTGGGCTGGCCCTGATGTCGGTCATATATCGGAAGATTTCGCTGTTAGGAGCGATCAAATTTGGATTCATAGGCCTCATGATCGGCCTAGGGGTGAGTCTCTCGATCGACTCTTACTTCTGGAGAGTATGGTGCGTACCTGAGGCTGATGCGTTCATCTTCAATGTCCTCGAAGGAAATGCATCGAAATGGGGTGCCGAATCGCCATTTGCGTACTTTTCTCACTATTTGAGAATGCTATTCATCCCACCAACCGTGCTACTTTTGAACCTGCTGGGATTCAAGATGGCTCCAACAAATCTCAAGATCGTTAGTATTGCCGCTTACCTCCACATTGTAATCCTATCCCTGCAGCCACACAAAGAATGGAGATTTATTGTTTACGCAATTCCTCCAATCATTCTACTGGGGAGCACCGCCGGTGCATACATCTGGGAGAATATAAAGATTACTAGTGTCAAGAATCTGCTGTTTGTTGCGATAATTCCTCTCTCTCCACTATTATCCCTAGTGTTCTCCCTGGCCTTTGCGTCTGTCTCCAGCATGAATTATCCGGGAGGCGAAGCCCTATCCCAATTTAATGATATGGTTATTGCGAACAACATCACTAACAGCACCGTCCATCTCACGGTCCCTGTTTGTATGACAGGTGCTACTTTATTCGGCCAGCTGGATCACGATGTCTACGGAATTAACTACGACAAGACAGAGAATGCCACCAAATTGGATGCTTTATGGCCATCTTTCGACTATTTAATAGCGCCGGAACCTCAGCCAAGCTTACTGCCATTCAGTGAGTCGCCGGCCGATAAGTGGGAGCTGGTCCAAACCACAACGATCTTTTCTGGAATCAATGGCTCCGTCGTCACAGGACTGTGGTCAGAGGGAAACAAGAACCTATTAGACTTACTAAAGGACGGTTTCACGAGCAAGTACAGCATCTCGACCCAACTATCAAGCTTTGTGGACGAGCTCATTCTGCGCGAACCCATCTTTTTCACATACAAAAGGGTCAAGGACGAGTAGGCATTACGCTAGATCACTGATTAGTATGTACAGGCATTTTAAATTTCAATATATGCTCCTCTGACCATTCAGAATTTGTTTCGAAGAACTCTCTTCAACTCCGGGGCGACGTTGCCCTCTATAACGATCTTCTTGGACTGTGGCCTGATTTTCCACGCATTTTTTGGAATATTTGGCAGCTGCGCCTGCAAATCATTTCTCAACTGCACGATATTTCCCGTTATCCTCCTGATCTCAGTCACCAGCTTGTTACCTCCGGCCTTATAGTCAGTGTAAACTGGCAAATTCCCAGTTGAACTTCTTTCCACGAAATACTTTTGCTTCTTAAAAGTGCCACCACCTAAAAGGTCTTCTGGCTTTACGTCCTGTATGCGAGGAAAGATGCTAAATGTGCTATTAAGTTCTTCATTCAACTGAGATGTGGACTGTAGTCTGACAAAATTCCTAGAAAAAGAGCCGGATAACAGCCTACAAGGATAAGCACAGTTTCTTAGCATTACGAACTTGCAATTGAGTCTCAAAAAGCTCCTGCTGGGACACAATTAGAGCTTGAAGATGTTCATCTGTCCTACTAGAGCTTTAATATTGAAAAATTTTGATGATCTTAGCCTAAGATAATACCAATCCCAAGATAGTCACGTGTGTCTAGTAGTGAGTAGTATAGAGTGTATAAAGATGCTATTTTACAGGGCTTCCGTTGTCTGATCAGTGGGTCCATAGCCTCACCATCTTGTCCTTACCACCACTGCAGACCCGCTTGCCGTCGACACTCCAATCGACCGTGTAGACCTCGTCCTTGTGGCCGGGCAGATCGACAGAGAGCTTTCTGGTTCTGACATCCCAGACCTTCAGAGTAGTATCCTTGGAGCACGATACAAGTAGTCTGCAGTCGGAGGACCAGGCCACTTGGTAGACGCTGGCTACGTGGCCGCGGAATGTCGAAATGAACGTACCGTTCCTACCGTCCCACAGCTTGATGGAGTTGTCAAACGATGCGGAGACAATGAACCTACCGTCGGGGCTGAATGCGACGTGATTGACGAGTTTCTGGTGACCGGTGAGTCTTGCGAGTGGTTTGCCCGACTTGGTAGGGTCCCAGAGGAACATCGTGAAGTCGTCGCTCGCGGTCACGATCAGTTCTTGGGCGCTCCCGCTTCTCTTCGCTACCTTTTCGTAGTTCTCGAGGGCTCTCTTTCTAGCGTCCTCTGCACTTGTTAGCTTGGTAGAGGTGTGGTCGAATGGGCCCACTCTGAGTGCGTACTCGGTCGACAGCGAGAGGTGATTGACCCAGTGTGCATGCGATTTCAGAATATTAACACATTTACCACCAGCATTCATATCCCAGACTCTGACGGTCTTGTCGTGCGAGCCGGAGTACAGTAGACCTTGTCCACCCCACTTGACGCATGACGCCGAGTTGGTATGACCGCTCAGCGTGTAAAGACAGGATCTTCTTGATGTGTCCCATATCTTGATGGTTCCGTCCTTGGAGGCACTGGCAAGCCTTGGCTTCTCGCCGGGCTTGACTAGATGTAGTGGCTCCCATACGAGCGAAGTAATCCATTTCTGGTGTCCCTTGAGGGCGTCTCCCAAAGCTTTACCTGCTTTGGCGTCCCACAACCTAACGGTGCAATCCATGGACCCAGTAGCAATCGTCTCACCATCGGGCGACCATGCCACGCACAAAACCCAGTTATGGTGACCACTCAATGTGGCCATTGGTGTTTGAGTATCACAATCCCATATACGTGCCGTATTGTCACCGGCACCAGTAACCATACGCGAGCTGGTGTGAGGAGCAAACTGGGAACAGAGAATAGTAGCCCCATGACCAGCAATCGCTGATGAACTTCTGGTGATGGGTCTGACCTTGAACACCGCTCTTGGGGTGTATACCAGCGTGATTTGGTCTTCTGTAGTTTTCAGCCCCGGTTTAAGCAAGGAAGAATATAGGTTATCCGTGATATCTATGACCTGTTGCGGATCACTTTTCCTCTTACCAGGCACTGTACAGCTAAAAGTGTAAGGAACTGGATCATCTGCCGTTCCATTGAGCTGGTTAAGCAGCTCCTCCAACTGTTTTTCTGAAATTCCACCAGGAACTCTAAGAGCCCCTCCAACTGTCTCCCCAGAGTCGAGAGCTTCGAACTTTATTGAGACATTCGGTAGGTCATCGGGTATGATATTCACCTCACGAGGGTTTTTAGCGTCCTTCTTTTGCTTCTTTGTTGGGGGTGGTAGTAAAGTCGCCATTAAGACCTCTTTTAAGCTGTTAAATAGGCCAGAACAGGTACGATTGAGTTATAGCTAAAGTTGTCAAAGGCTTATCTCATCGCTACTTGACTATTTTTTTCACTTTTCTTTATATTTTCGCCGAGTAGATGAATACACTATATACTAACAAAAAAGCTATAGATACAACCGAGGTTTACCGTGCCATGGAAGTGTCCAGGAACTCCAGGAGCAGTCTCATGACTACTGCTTGGCTGACGGGCAGGATGTCCAAATTTGAGCCCGTTTAATCTGGGGATGCGCAAAATGAGTCGCGCTTCAAGTGAATACTGTGAACTCGCTTTAGATCCGAATGTTAGATCGTCTCTTGGCTTTCGTATTGCTCATTGTCATCGATAAAGACAGGAAACCTGCCTTATCCTCAAGGCCTGCAGATCAGCAACAGAGCAGTTTGTAATGGTAAGAACTAGCTTGTGTCGCTGCACGAATATAGTTAATGCCTGATTTCTTGGCAGAAAATTCAGCCAGATTCGGTTTTAGATGCTTGACGAGATGATCGTTCTTTATGCCTCAACTGACAATAGTTTATCATAAATCTAATCTCCTCTTGCGTGCCCCACGACATCCAATGTTAATACAATTGTCACAACCACTACTCGGGAGGGGCCCACTCGACCTGCTCACCCCCATCAAACCAATCACTCTACAATAGGCGAGTTATCCTCTAAATTCTGCGCCTGGTCACTGCTTCCGAAAGCTAGGTCTCTGATTTGCACTATCCATGGGTCCATCAGCAATTCAACAGCACTGGCCCTCTTGGTAGGGTTTTCCTGCAAGCAACGTCGCAAGAATTTTCTCCCAGCCGGTGATACTTCGTCATTGCTTGGGAGTTGCGGAGTATGTCCCGCAGCAACATGGTACATGATTGCCCACTCGTTATCAAGCTTTGCCCAAGGGCGTCTCCCTGTGATCATTTCCAGTACAACGCAACCTAAAGACCATATATCATCTGCACCGAACCTTCCCTTATTGGGCGAGCCTGTAATGGATTCTGGAGCCATGTACATCGGGGTACCCATCATATCTTGCTGAGGCAGCCCTTCACGCTCATTTGCATTATCTGTCGAACCAACACTGCCATCACTCGCAACAGACCTAGCGAAGCCCCTAGTATCCGTCCGATTTTTAGCAATCTTCTTCGCCGCACCAAAATCGACATATTTGATAATCCCGTTGTAATCCAATAAGAGATTTTCTGGTTTGATATCACGATGTACCACACCTGACTGATGCAAATATGCTAGACCTTCTAGCAGCTCCAGGGTGTATACCTGTGTCACCATTTCATCCTCAATGCGTCCGTGTTCCAGCAGACTAGCTATTGAACCGCCCTCACAATACTCCATAAAGATATTCACTCTGTCTCTGTGAACTTCAACGCCGTAATATTGCACCACGTTCGGATGACTCAACATCTCCAAAACAGACATTTCCTCCTTTATCGAGGGGAAAAACTTCTTCATCCCATTGGCATCTTGGATCTTGATTTCTTTGACTGCTAGGATCTCACCATTGTCCAGATTAACAGCAGAGTAAACAGTTCCAAAAGTTCCACCTCCAATGAAATTCCTCTTTTGCCATCTCATTGAAACATTTGAAATTGAGGAAGCGAGAGATAACAGGTACTTGTTACCTGTGTCCGTATCATCCAAAACTTTACCTATCTGGTGGGGATTACGCTTCACGTTGCTCTCTAATTCTCTAATGGCCTGTACTCGCAATTCAGAGTTTATTTGCAACAAGGAATTGTCATCCATTTCATCTTCAATTGCAACGAGAGGATATCTTCCTTGTAGCGAACTTTTGTCAGCCTCACTGGCTCTGGCACCCATCACATCGAAGTGGGAAATCAAGAGAGACATACATGCAGAAATCTTTTGCTTTAGAGCCTGAAATTGGGTTTCATCCAGTCCCAGAACGTTCCAGCCACTGGTTATCTGCATCGCAAACTCCATCGCCGGAACACACCACCTGAAGGTCTTTTGATCAGTTGGATCACAGTCAGACACTAGAAATGATATCCATCCAACCGCTAGCTTTATCATCAGTAAAATGATAAGTGACTTCTTCTCATTAGTTGTGACGTTGGTACGCAGAAAACTCCAACCAAAGTCTCTTGCAAACAGAAAAACACTATTCAGAACTTCATTGCCTGGGCCCAGCTTTTGAAAAGTGTTGACAATTTTTCGGTAGTTACTCAAAACACTATAAGTGAATCGGAAGTAGGCTTTGTTGATCCTTTGCAAATCGTTCTCAACCTTATCATATGAGCTACGTCTCTCCATGAAAGAGACGGAGTCGCCCACAATCTGCTGGAACCTGTCGTTCTGATATTCTAATGCGTAACCTGATCCTTGAATCATTAAGACCAAAGTATTAGGAACGACCTTAATGTTAAAAGAGTCCGCACTTATGACTTTATCGTCTGATAAATTGTACATTTCGCCTTCCCATAACATAGGCTTACCGGGGCACAGAACCAGAATGTACCCAAGGGAGTGAAGCTTCATCTCAAGATCGGCCATCTCTCTTTCGGAATCCCTATAACTGTCAAGAAAAGCATCAGCGCTACCCTTACTTCTATGTTGATTTGAAGAACGCTGCTGGCCATTAGTAATCTCATTCTGTATGCGGTAATAATAAGTGCCATCCTTGTCAACTTCTTGAACGATCATTGTATTTGGATCCCAGCCTTTTTCAACTGCATTATAAAGTGACAGGCTGTTTTTAATTTCAAGTTTGGGTATCATGTCACATCCAATTTCAGAATGGTATAAAATCTTTAATATGTCAGCATCTGCACATCCAAGAAGCTCAGAACTGCCTATGAGATAAATTCCTTGTTGCTCAAGCTCTCCTCCAGTGAATATTAAAAAGTGGCCTGTATCCTTCAGCCTTTGCAGCAATGTCTTATGATCTTGCACTTTATAATTTACTGAGTTCTGAAATGCCTTTGTCAAAACGTTTGTCAGTCTATTCAGTTTTCTCTTCATCGATCCTACATTTTCACACAGCTGGACCAGCCACCTCTCTAAATCAGTTATACTGGTAAATTTTGGCGGAGAGTTTTGCTGTTGTAATAAATAGACATGCAATCGATGGAGTAAGCGGAGCGTCAATTTGTTAAATTCTTCGGCAATAACAAGACCAGCGCCATCAATATAGTACCCGACATTCTTGAGGTTTTCCCAATACTTGTACAGCTCATCTGCCTCTTTAAATGTCTTAAAAGATCGCTTCGTACAGTCGATCAATTTGAGATGCAATAGAGTAAAGAGGTACCGTATAGCCTCTATTACCATACCATCGAAACAAGGATCAATATCGACGGTGAAAGGCCAATCTTGAGTATAAACTGTTACCGTATACTTCAGCTGGACAGATAATTTGATATAAGAGCTGAAGTCGTCAATCATTTGGTCGATCATCATCATCGTGGGATTTTGTAGCTTTTGCGCGTAAGCTAAGCGAATTCGTATGATCTGAATGACGAGCCGCATGGGGAACATGATGAGCAGTTCAAGGTCCTCGCTCGAGTACTCCAGGTTCAGCTCACTCAATATGTTTCTATATTTGAAATAAGAAAGTTTGGTTTCGAGAACCCAAGGAGCTAACGGAAAAAATATCTTTCTCTGGAATATAGATTCAATATCCTTCTCCTTCATTATCTGTTCCGCAAATCGACTTTGTATGTCAATTCTTTGCTCTGACTTTCTTGGATCTTTATCGAAAAAAAGGTCAACGTCTAGTGCATCATCACCGACCCACTGCTTCAAAGATTCTATGCGAGACCCAAAGTCAGATTTAACATTAAGCCAGCTGTTCATTGCTTCTATTCTGCTAATGAACTCCTCGGTATTCGTGATAGGCTTACTTCTATGCATTTCCTTTGTATTGCTCCAATAATGAATTACCTTGTAGTACCTGTTAATCAGCGGTCTAATAATTCCCTCCGCCTCATCAGCACTGTAACCATCGGGAAGCCTAAACTCAAGGATTTCCTGAAATAGAGAATCTGTGGATTCTCTTAAAGCGTCTAGCTGTTTCTTGGTTCTCTCCACGGAACTCCCGTTCATCCAAGCCTTCAGTTCCAACCAAAGGTCGTCACTAAACTGCGTACTAAGTCCATTACTCCTTGCCTGCTTTGCGATTTTGGTCTTCTCGCTTTTAACAATATCACCTTTGAGGACATTAGATAGCATCGTTTGCCACTCGAATCTTTCTAGCACCAAGGGATGTTGAGATAAATCCGCAAGTAAATTTTGTGTTCCTAGTGACAGGGTTGCTAAGCTCATCATAGAGAAACCGCTCTCGAGCGTTGTTCGGGAGTCCAGCTCTTCAAACACCTTCTCCACCACGGGATTGGTAGGATCTGCTTGTTTCAACCATTCTAATCTCTGCAACAAAAACTTTGAGCCCATAGCAACTAAGTTATCATTATCCGTACTAGCGGTAAAAAAGTTGGTGCCAAAATCGAAATCATCCATGTCCTTATTGTTATCAAGCTCTTCCATCTCCAAATAGAACTCATCATTATCATCTTTCTTTGAAGAGGGAGCTATACCGCGAGTGTAGTAATCGTCCGGTACATTATTCTTCATCTTGTTCAAATACAGCTTCTCGTTCAGCACATATTGCTTCTTAACTGACCTCAGGCTCAAAGACGAGCCATTACCCAAATTCACAGATGACTTCGTGGAAGACGAAGGCGACATAGTGTCCTGGGGTGCATTGCTCATGGTGCTAGAATTGGGTATGCTAGTGGTGCTGCTACTGGAAAGCATATGCTGCACGGGCACCGTATTGGCAGGCTGGGGGGTCGGTACTGCAGAAGTGCTCTGTGTACTTAAAGATGCCAGTTCCGGAGGTATCACAAGAGTTGGGGTCGTAGCTGCACCGTCCGAGTTTGTCGAGGGATGCCGTTTGACCATCACTGAGCCTTCAAACTTGCCGTGTTTAACAGGAGAAAGGGGTTGGGTTGCAGTCTGTTTGCTAATAGCAGCCCCAGTCAGCGAAGCTCGTCTGCTAGAATGTGCAGATGAGCTCGAAGACGTGGATTTCTGAGACGGCTGCTGTGCGTTACCGGGTACCCTGCTGGGCAGCCTAAAAGTGCTCAAGGGCGACATCCCAATGTTCAATGTGGAATTAGGAGACCTCAAATGAGAAGAACCGGGACTTAATGGTGCACTATTGTATTTTGCCAGTGACACGGCTCTGGAACTAGCACTTGAAGATGAGCGCAGACGCGAGCCCTTCTTCCTGTGAGCCTGCACATTACTCTCATCATCATTGTCGGTTTCTCCCAGGTTGAAATAATCTGCTTCAGGCATCCTGTACTTGTATAATCTCTGCAGCAACTCAACTCCTTGCCAGAAACTTCACCGTCGACCAAAGAACCTAAAAGAGCGATTTTTCTGTGGTTGAAAATCCAGTTCCACCTAACTTGGCTATTCTGAATTTGAATTCACTGCTTATAATGGCTAATTGGCTTTCCTTAGTCGACTTTTGTGCTCTCTTTTGCCTGTTCCTTGCAGCGATGGATGCTTTCAAACGCGATAGCCATTTTATTTGGAAGGGCCTTTAACAAATACGCTGCAAACAGTGGACCCAAATACGCCCAGTTAGCCGGGTTGATAGGTTGGAGCAGGAGGATAATTGAGGTGGGAAGGTAATGGAGCTAGATGAATGCCTGGAACTGCTCTACAAGGGCCAGCTTGTGCCGGAAGTGACAGTCAGAGCGCTGTGTTTCAAGCTGAAGGAAATGCTGGTGAGGGAATCGAATGTTGTGCATATCAGCACGCCCGTTACAGTGGTGGGTGACATCCATGGCCAGTTTCACGACCTGCTGGAGATCTTTCAAATAGGAGGACCTGCGCCCGATACCAATTATTTGTTCTTGGGAGACTATGTTGATAGGGGACTGTACAGTGTAGAGACCATAATGCTGCTGGTGGTGCTGAAACTGCGATACCCCCGCCGGGTGCACCTGTTGCGAGGAAACCACGAGTCGAGGCAGATAACGCAGAGCTACGGGTTCTATACAGAGTGTTTGAACAAATACGGGGACGGTTCGAGGGTCTGGCACTATCTGACAGACCTCTTCGACTACCTGGTTCTGTGCTGCATCATAGATGATGAACTGTTCTGTGTCCATGGCGGGCTGTCGCCCAACGTGCAGACCATCGACCAAGTCAAGATCATAGACCGGTTCAGAGAGATCCCGCACGATGGGGCAATGGCCGACCTCGTTTGGTCCGATCCGGAGGAACTTAACACTGACAGCATTGGCCACAGGGAAGAGTTCTACCGAGAGTCCTCCCAGGAGTTCCAGGTGTCTCCCAGAGGTGCAGGGTACACGTTCGGCCGGTGTGTCGTGGAGAAGTTTCTACATACCAACCAGATGAGCCGAATATACAGAGCGCATCAGTTGTGCAATGAGGGATACCAGGTGTACTTCGACGGGCTTGTGACAACTGTGTGGTCCGCGCCCAATTACTGCTACAGATGTGGCAACAAGGCTTCAATACTTGAGCTCTACTCCACAAACGAGTTCTACTTCAACGTGTTTGAAGAAGCACCGGAACATAAGCTTCTAAACGAGAACGCCAACAGCATGGTTACCAACAGCAAGGCTATTGCCGACTATTTCGACGACAACGTTTCTGGATCGCTGCCGCAGGAAGGCTCCGACAACGATGTATTCTCAGACGCCTACCAAGCACGCTCAGCCTCCTCCAGGAAGGTCGAATACTTCCTTTGATTTACATGTTATATAGACCTATTTGATATTTTCGCTAAGAGTAATACAGCTCCAGATTTGTATCGTTGTGCACTTCATAATCCCCCAAACTTATGTGATCCTTCAAAACAGACCCTCCCTTCTGCAATACAATCTTCCCTGGTTGACATCCCAATTGCACTGACAACACTTTCTTGAAATCGCCCACGGTATCGTCTTCTAAGCATTTTACCCGCAATTTCTTGCCCAATCGGTCATTTACAAGCACTTCAATCATATTTCAGCTTCTAAGAATTCTTATCAATGCTAATTGACCTCTTAAAGCACCTTCAAGATGAGCTGTCTGTATATCGGCCTTTAGCTTTATCTTTAAGCCCTGAAAGGCTTTCTCATCGCTCGATAACATACTACAACTTACAAGAACAACTCGTGGAAGAAACAAGACAGAAACCGCCCTGAGAGTGCTAAGAGGTGGAATGGCACCTTTAAACGTCCTGTTCATAGACTCATACGACTCATTCACGTATAATGTGGTGCGATTGATAGAGAAACAGCTGGTTAATGGTCAAGAAGAGGTCCACGTGACGACGATTCATAACGATACCTACGGTCAATTGGCAGACCTGGTCGCTCAATTGCCCTACTTCGACTGTGTGGTTGTTGGTCCCGGGCCGGGAAACCCTGTTAATGGCTTTGAAGACGTTGGGTTGGTTTCTTCGCTGTTCAATGGCGATGAATTGGCCCAGGTTCCGGTGCTGGGAATATGTCTCGGCTTCCAGGCGATGTGCTACTCCCAGGGATGTTGTATCGAGGAGTTGAAGACGATTAAACACGGCCAGGTTTACCCCATTCAGCTGTGTGCGGAGGAGCAAAGCGACCTTTTCCTCCGGTACCCTCAAACGTTCGACTCGGTCAGGTATCACTCTTTACATGTTAAGGGAGTTGCGCCTTCAGTAGTTCCACTTGCTCGTACTTCTGACGAGAATGGCTCTCTGCTGATGGCAGCAAGGGTTAGAGATAGACCGTGGTACGGAGTGCAGTACCATCCCGAGTCCTGCTGTTCACAACTGGGTAGTGATCTGATTAAGAACTTCTTGGATTTGGCTCATCGGGAGAACATTCAGTCTGGACGCTTTGAGCGTAAGGAGCAACTGCGCTTGAAGAACGAGGCTCACTTTGAGTGCAAATTAAAGGAACTGGATGGTACGATAGACAAAAGCTGTATCTACGAGAAGTCGGAACCCAATTTTAGCAGCCGACTATCTATCAAAGAGTACTCTACTACCAAGGTGCCTGAGTTGACTTTAAAGCTTTGTGATAACCTTAACTGCGCAAAATTCATTATGGCATCATCCAAGGTCAGCGCTCATCGTGGTGGGTGGTCGATCATTGGATTGCCCAATGAGCGCTCAGATGTACTGACCCACTACTCACAACTGAACAAAACAACGATTCACAGATGGAGGGATCCAAGGGTGACAAAACGCATGATAGAAAGTCGTTTGAACGATCAAGCGGAGCACTCTTCAGATGCCTTGCAAGTATTGGACGAAGATAAATCCGAATTTTGGGTTACTATTGGTAAGTATATGAAGCCCAAACTGGTGTCTAACAACACCGAATTGCCATTCGTAGGCGGACTCGTTGGTACTCTCGGGTACGAAATGGGGTACTACGTATCCAACACTGTTTCCAAGGATGAGAAGATAATTCCTGACGCCAAGCTCGTTTTCATAGAGAACAGCATCGTTATTGATCACAGAAATGGCAGACTCTATTGTATCTCACTTAATGGAAAGTTCCCCGCCGCAATTACTCATCTCCTCGATCAATGTGACTGGCTGGACAATGACTTCCTGTGCCGCGATATACCTTGGAGCGAGGAACTTCCAAAGGACGTCACTTTCGAAATTAACATGCCAACAAAGGACCAATATGTGAAAGCTTTCGACCGTTGCCAGGAATACATGCACAAGGGGGACTCCTATGAGATGTGTCTGACCACCCAGACGAAGATTGTTCCTAGCGAGAAACTGACGCCATGGAGGATTTTCCAAACCCTAGTTAGACGTAATCCCGCTCCTTTCTCAAGCTTCTTTGAGTTTTGTGATGTGGTTGACGATGATGAAACCCTGTGTCTGTTGAGCACTTCGCCAGAGCGGTTTCTAAAGTGGGACCGCGATACCTGCGAACTACGACCTATCAAAGGCACGGTCAAGAAGACGGCTGACATGACCTTGGAAAAGGCCCACGCCATTCTCAAAACTCCAAAGGAATTTGGCGAAAATCTCATGATCCTCGACCTGATCCGCAACGATCTCTACGAGTTAATCCCGGAGGTGAACGTCGAGGACTTCATGGTTGTTGAAGAGTACGAGACCGTCTACCAACTGGTGAGCGTTGTGAAGGCCCACGGTCTCTCCCACCCCGAAACGCCTTACACCGGTCTCGACGTCCTCAGCCACTCGCTCCCCCCCGGCTCGATGACCGGCGCCCCCAAGAAAATAACGGTCCAGCTGCTCCAGGACGCCATCGAACCAGAGCTCAACCGCCATGTCACTGCAGGCGTCCGTGGCGTCTATAGCGGAGTAACGGGCTACTGGTCGGCCAACGGGAACGGCGACTGGTCCGTGAACATCAGATGTATGTACAGCTACGATGGCGGATCTTCCTGGCAAATTGGTGCGGGAGGAGCCATCACAGTACTTAGCACCTTGCAGGGCGAACTCGAAGAGATGTATACCAAGCTCGAGAGTGCCCTACAGGTTTTTCTGTAAATAGTAATACATGCTAACGTGTCGCTGCGCTTAACTCCACAACCACTAGTCCTATACACATGCAAGAAAATTCATAAAATACCTAAAATTTCCTACGTATTAACGGTCCACCCAATGGGCTCACTGGTCATCCCAAGGACCCACAATTGGTCTCCGAACTTGTCGAAGCTCTTCGATGATTTTTTTATTTTTTTTCACCACCTTTTTTTAAGGAAAGAAAGCCGAACTAGAGGAGTAGCAAAAACCATCATACTAGCACACTACAAGGAGAACTCAAGACTAGAGTAAAAAGACTGGAATCACTGAGTAAGAGAGCAACAGGTTTGCCAGATTGAATTTGAAGTAGCAGCTATGACTACAACAGTGCCCAAGGTTTTTGCATTCCATGAGTTCGCAGGTGTAGCAGAAGCGGTGGCCGATCACGTGGTTTCGGCTCAGAATAGTGCATTGGCCAAAGGTTTGAAGGATAAGAAGGGCTCTAGTACGAGCCTCAATGGTTCCAGTGGTCATGATAGAAAGCCCTCGATTGGGCGTGCGTCGTCCGGGCGCAGTCTTTCGAACGCTACCTCCCGGGACTCTTCGTCTTCGTCCAAGAAATCGAAAAAGGATAAGGAGCAACGGTTCAAGATTGCGTTATCGGGAGGGTCTTTGATCCAGGTTCTGCATGAGGGATTGTTGAAGAGAACAGATGTGCAATGGGGGAAGTGGGATGTTTATTTTGCAGACGAGCGGTTGGTTCCGTTTGACTCGCCGGAGAGTAACTACGGTCTTGCAAAGCGCAAGATCTTTGATATGATTGACACAGAGAAGTACGGGACTCCAAATGTTTACCACATCGATGAGGGGCTTATCGACAATCCACAGGAGTGCGCTGAGGATTACGAGAAGATACTGATCAAGGGATTTGCGGGCAGAGATTCGGTCAAGCTACCGATGTTTGACTTATTCCTGCTCGGTTGTGCACCAGACGGCCATATAGCCTCGTTGTTTCCAAACTTCCAGGAAAATCTGCGTGAAAAGTTGGCCTGGGTGGTGAGCGTGGAGAATGCCCCTAGCGGGCCTCCCAATAGAATATCCTTGACCATCCCAGTCATTTGCCATTCTCATAGGGTAACATTTGTGGTAGAAGGAGCCACCAAGGCACCGGTAATCAAGACGATTATGGAAAGACCAGAAAAGGGATTGCCTAGCAGTATAGTGAACGAAGGTGCAGCGGGTCGTGTAGCTTGGTTCGTCGACGATGAAGCTCTTACGGATGTCTTTGTCACCAAGAAGAAGTACAAGTTTTGTTGTGATACCGATAACGATTAGGATATGGTAGTTGCTTCATCTCTAATCAGCACTTTACGGTATGCTTCTTTTCGATTGTATTTTATCAATTATTACTCTTATGGATAGGCTAAATAATCGCAGGCTTGATGTGACGTGGCTTCCTGAATAGTAACCATTGTGATATAAAGATGAAATTGAACATCAAGGTTACCAGCGCCAACGCGATCTTGCCGAAATTGGAAACGATTGTCAAGTAGTTAAGCCCATGCTCGTTAGTTATCTGCACAAGTAGCTGCATCAAAGATGCGACACCACCGGTTACGTCCAGAACAACACTCTGGATGGCGAAACCTTCCATAGACTTCCTATCATAATTATGGATCACTTGGGGAATGTACTTTATAAGAGACATTGATATCTTAAGCACGAACAAACTGTTACAGTAGGACAGAGTTCTGGTGTTACTCCAATCCTGCTTGCCGTTTTCTAACCCAAACTTGAACGTTAAGATGAAGAACACCACCAGTGAGACGACCAAAAATCTGTAATAATATGGCTTCATTAGAATGTGAAAATTATCTGTCTTCAATTTCCATAACTTGACGCCATAGATGACTTGGCTTAACAGCACCAGGTTCATCACGAACCCATGGAAACAGTACCAGAAATCAAAGTTGGTGACTTTAGGTTTCAAATCAGAAGGTACAGTTCCATCTTGCAAAACGGTTCTGGGTGTGGGGAGCCAAAAATACAATTGTATAGTCAAGGAAATCAGAAGGTAAAAGTACCCTGCAGTGTTCAGCAGGACAAAATCTTTCGAGATGGCTGCGGATGATCTCTTTCTTAAATTTGTAATGACTGGTGGATACATCGATATGGACCACGCACCAACGTATATTAAGCCCAACAAGTCTTCACCTTTCCATTCTTTTGCTAACATTCCAGTCCCCTTCTAATAAAATGTCTTTGATTGGCATTAAACTGTGGTTGGTCCCTGCAACTTTCCAACTGGTGATTCTTGGGCCAATAGAGGGTGTGTGATAGCTGTATCAAATTGCTGGTTGATTGAACTTAATTGTCTTTGGCCCTATGTTCATGAAGTTGATAACGCCCTTCCTACACTGGAAGCTGTTATATATCTTGCAAACAAACTTGACCAGAAAAAAAAATCAATTAGTTTCTATAGAAAGTTCTATAAGTATGATCTTTGACTGTCATGAAAATCAAGAGCTCCAGAGTCGGTGTTATTGACCATACCGTAGTTGCTAGACGCTCTTTCGAAGAGATATCTACCGTCCTGGAGAGAATACTCATAGTCTTCATCCATTCGTGAACGTCCACCCAAGCTGCTTTCTGCATCTGGCGGAAACGAAGCTGCTCTTAGATCGTTGGGTGAGGAGACGATCTCAGAGTCGCCGACCGGTTCATAGATCATCATACCGAAAAACTGGTAATAATACTCTTCACCCAGAACTTTCAGAAGCACCTTCTGCTTAATATCATACCTGTAGCTTATTATCGTGATCACCATGATTACAGTGGGCATGTATCTGTTTAGGTAGTTAACCAATGGAATAACTGTCAGGTTTTCATAAAGAGTCTTCCCGAAACTGCTCTTGACCCTTTGTTCACTGTTGGAGGGTATCAGGATCATCAAGTTGAAACAAAGAGGGAATAAAAGTCTGCTTGAGTAAAGGGAGTAATAAAGTGCGTTTGTCGGACTGCTCCGACCATTTGGTATGAGATGAAACTTGCTGATCTTGAACTTGCTCATGGCGTATAGTGATACAAGTGTATTGTAAGTGAAAATGACGAACTGAAGGCCGAAATTATACCAATGAGTGCCATCAAAAATCCAGCCATGTCCCCATCTCGAGGGAGTGATCTCTAAGAAGACAATCAGAAGGGACAGCGCAATGCACATCAGACCTAAGGGAAGCATCATAATTTTCTTGATGTAATTCCACATGGAGGATGGTGAAGAACTACCTAGAGACTGCGATTGAGCCAGAATGTGGATAATAGAGTCCGAATGTGTTTGGTAATGTAAAAAATTGTAGTAATGTGTCATGAAATGATTGTACGTGTTGTTCAGCTTGGCCAAATTGCTGATGCGGGGAGCGTTTGATCCCACAGAATGGCCCGATATTGAGAGCTGCGTTTCAGTCAGAATCCCCTGTACTTCCAGTTTACATTCGCTTAATAATTGGTCGAATACGACATCACCGTTGTTCGATTCTGGGCTGTGTAGAATCTTCTCTGCGCTCTCGAGCATGTTCATCCGACTATCGCTCAGGTCATCATTGGTCTTACTTAGCTCCACAAAGTAACGGTTTATCATGTCATTGGTCGGTAGCCTCCCCGTAGAAATCAAATTCTTTGGAAAGATGATTAGCCCTGTTGCGAGCAGAATTAAGGTGTAGCTCAAAGAGTACAAATGAGAAAGCGATATGATGAGAGGCTTGAAATCTCCCAGACCATGTCCTGTGCTAACCACTAGATACACCATCCCACATATCAAACCCACCAGGCAGAGCAGATAAAACTTGAGATTCTGAAATACGGCCCGAGCCAAACGCTCCCAAACACCAGACCTATGTTGGACATCCGACTGTGTCCTCGCAACTGCGTACTTCAGACTGCAGTACGATATCAAAACAGGGATGATGAACCAGCATATAGCGAATTCTAGCCAGTAGACCAACAACCAGGCAAACCTAAAGTTGTGGTTCACACTGGATGGCTCACTAGAACTATTAATTGAAGTCAGACCTCGGACACCCAGCGCGTTGGACGTCTCTGTAATGTTACCGGAAGACGGAGGTGCGCCCGAATTGGCTTCCTTGCTGGCGTAAAATACATCCAGGGGCAGCAGGTATGCCGTGAACAACAGCATCGTCATGTTAACAGTCAGAATAGCCAATGTCAAAGGATAAGTGTTTTTATGCAGTTTGAAGGAGAAGTACCGGTTGACCGCTACAAACGAGAACAGAAACACAAATACACTCGCAAACAGCGTCAGCAGCCACATATTCACCAATCTAATAGTCTACCACACCTCCAGTATCCCCAAAGCCTGCCCAAATGTGCGCTCCTTTCAGCACCCTTCTTCGTTTGGGTTAATGCTAGTGAAATTCCACATAGCGCGTTCACATTGAATACCGGTACTTCAAGATCAAGACTGAGACACGTCTTAGAGGGCTGATAGGGCCACCCATAACGCTTAAACAGTTCATACTGGCCTAAGATAGGCAACCCACCTCCTTCTTGCCCGGTGATCTACCGATTCCAGGTCCCCGAAGTAGTCAGCATTAGGGAGGAGATTGGAGGGCCAGCCCGGTAACCCATTCCGTAACCTTTACTTGAATGGCCCATGGTCGGCTGCTGCTAGGAGAAATTGACGCTGTTACAGCCGTTTGTCAACTTGTATCCCCACAAGCGACTAAAGGCCTCAAGGATACCTACCAAATAAAGGATTATCGCAAACCCCAGCACCCAAATCCTGGGTTACCTTTCAACCATCCAACCGGGACACTTCTAGACCATCGAGCTGGTTGATCCGGAAGGGTTGACCCCTTATGCACCACTTTCAGGTCGTCGTAGCCATATTGGAGCATTTCCGGCTCCAGAATACGATGGAATTAGGAGGTCTTGAGAGGTTTTCCAGCAAGGTACCCCGAGGCATTGTAGTTCGACCAGGTGGACTATATAAGTGCCCATTGGTTCTTGCTATCTCGTGGTGTCCAACTTTTAGTTCTTTAGCAGAGCAGACCTTTTCTAATTAATAGAAGTAACCACTAATAACAATCCAAAGAACAGCATGTCCAGGCCACTATCTCTGAATGAAGCTATCCCAAAAGCTATTGGCATCTTGTCCTTCGATGAGAACAACCAGTTGATTGAGTCTACTGGTATCGGTAAAGAGAGAACGGACGATATCATTGAGATTGGCCAAATGGAACTCGACAAGAACGGATACGGTGTGATCTCTGACAAGGACGTTCTGGTGAACGTCTTCAAGCAGGAGGGAAAGACGGTTGTCGTCTACACTCCTAATGAGTAATTAGCCTACGAATAACGATTATTTACATACTGTGTAGCTTTAACCTACTACCGCTTTAAACTAGATAAAACCGCCTCCACCGAATCCCATACCGCTGGATCCGGGGAAATTTCCACCTCCAGAGCCTGGGTGACCGTACGGGTCGTCGAACTTGGCACCTGGAATCCAGCCTGGTCCCCGAAGCTTGCCCTCCTGCTCTTCGCTTCTTCTGGCCTGCTCTCGGAGAGGGTCGAATATCATACCTCCTTGTCCTGGCAGAGTTGGAAGAGGCCTCATAGTAGAAGTAGGGTCTGTCAGGTTCGGGTACTTTTCACCTGTCGGATGAAGGTCTGAATCTCCATATCCGCGCTCTAGTCCCGGTATTCTCGACTGAAGCCTGCTTTCTTCTTGGCGAATCTGATACTCGTCTTCAAAGCCGGGCATGTCGGCTGGACGTCTGAAGGAAGAGCTTCCTGAAGCTACATCTTGAGCGGGTAGTTCAGACTTTGGCTTTTGGTATCCCTCATCTCTGCCACTTTTCTCTTGTTTGTAGTTCTCCGTGTTGATCTGCAGTTTCACTGCCACACGTTCCAAAACCGAACCTAATCCATCCTTGCTCTTAACGTATTCCTCATACTCTATCGGAAGTCGTAGTCCCCGGTTTAACCCCAGGTCGTCCTCATATGAAAGTATGGCATGGCCCAGAGAGGTATCATCCGAATCTCTGAATAAGCTTATGATGCACTTGCTCTTCGACTGTACTGCGGTACCCACGATATTTATTTTGTCATCCGTAACCTCATCGCTAAGGGTAGCCTGGACCACACTATCTTCAGAACTCCACTTGGAGAGCGTCCCACTATCATTCACCTGTTGTAAGCATTCTGCTACTAGTCTAACGCTCAACTCTAGCCTGTTATCGACCAACATCTTCGTACGGGTTCCTTGTCGTTTGCTAGCAAGTGAGTAATCGATCAGTCTACAGGGCGCCCTTTATATATGGCTACAGAGCAAAGAATGACATCGATAAAATACAAATTCGCACACTGTACATAAGTTAAGCTACATGGTTTGGAATCGATATGATCATTTCAATTCGGAAATTTCACCATCTCTAGCGACCAATCCCATGACGTTCAAAAACAAGTTCAGATCCTGGTATAACTTGTCTTTCTTGTACTGTGAGGCTGGCTGATCCTGTGGATTCTTTCCTAGCTCCTCAGCCACGTTGATGGTGCCAAAGATCTCGTCTCTAATCTCGTCAATTATTATGCGTTGGTGGTTCAGTTTTCCGCTCAAGGCCAAGGATGCTAGGAACTGCCAAATGTAGGCTTGATCATAGTGCTGTGGAGATGTGGTGACTGCAGAGGGAGCACTGCCGGCTGAGCCGAGGGTAGTCTTCACCACCTTCTCGGTATATTCTTTGGGAGGGAATACTAGAGAGAGCTTAGTCTCCAAAGAGGTGAAGAGCTTGTCATAAACTTCATTCCACGCTGAAATTTCTGGTGATGAAAGAACGTTGCTTCTGTTGATATCTTGTCTAATCAAAGCAGCACGAGAGATCAACACAGTGATTAAATTCAAACCAATCTTGGAGGTGGAAATGAATGACACGTTATTGTTTTTGATCAGGTAGAGAAGCAATCCCATTATTTCAATGAAGTTGGCACTACTGGATAGGAAGGAAACGATGATTTTCAAAAAAACGGCCTGGAATAACTCAACTTGCTTTAGTTGAGCTTCAGTTGGTGAAGCATTTGTTTTGTATGAACTGATAATGATAATGTTCAAATGGGATAACTCACCGAAGAATGTCTGCAACAGCTTCAATTTTTGACTGTTGTCCAAAAAGTTGAAGATACGGGGCATGATCTTGATACCTTTATCAAACGAAAGCATGGAAATGAAAGGGCAGACTTCGTAGGAATCGTCACCGATGTGCAACGCCTCCCACAACGCAGTACTATCAATTTTGCTTCCACCTCTCAACTGCGCTTCCAATTCCAACACTTCTTCGTAGACGGTTTCGATTAAAGATAAAACAAACTTTCTTCCACCAGAACGAGACAAGACAGAGCTCTGGTCGACCGAAGTGAAAGCATAAGAAGACCTTCTTCTCGCCCTTGACTGCTTACTGATCTCGACTTTTTCCAACGATTGGGTGACTACATTTAGAGCAGGCGTAGAGCTACGTGAAGCTTTACCACTGCTGTTGTCGTCCACAATGGCACTCTCATCTCCCGACTTATGAACTGGAATTTGCAGTTGTCTACGGGGAGCCTTACTGTTCATGGCTGACGAAATCTTACCCAGAACACCCTCACGAGCAGCATCTGAATGGTCCTTGCTCTTTTGAGGCCTTTCCTTGGCAACTGTCACCGCCTTTTCGACCTGACTTTGCATTCTTTGTAGTGCCACGTCAGCACGCTTGTAGCGCCCGCCTAGTCGATGTCCGGAATGTTCCAAATAAGCCCGAGCAATCAAGTCCTTGTTGGATTCGCCTACGACGCCACCTCGTTGAATGATCTTGTAGACTTGAAAGTAAAAATCCTCGTTGTAGGGGTCATCAGTGACAATCTGGGACAACTGGTATCTTGTAATGAAGTCCTTGTCACGAGGAGTCATCAAACCAGAGTGTTTCAAAATCTTTTCGACCTTTGCTTGGCGGATCTGCAACCTCTTTTGCTCTTCGGCAGTCAAGGGCTCTCTTCTAGATTGACCACGACCCTGTCTACCATGCTCTCTTGGAGTATGAGGTGGTGAGATCATCTGTTGAGGAGACATTGGCTGCTGAGGCTGCTGCTGGGGCTGTTGTTGTTGCTGAGGTGGAGGCGAAATTGCTGCCGTAGGTGCAATTGGAGACGCCAAAGCCTGAGGAGCGGGAGAAGCACCCTGGCTAGCTGGATTTGCCTGCGCTTCTGCCTGGTTGTGCACCTGAGACTGGTACATTGGCGAGAACTGAGCCTGGTTGGGCAAACTTTGTTGCTGCATCTGTCCCTGGTTAAACATAACAGGCATCTGCTGGAATTGTGGAGGAATGCCCTGCATGCCCTGAGGCGGGAAAGGCCCAGGGTATTGGTTCTGCATCTGCATCTGTGGTGGAGGCATACCGTAGTTCACCGGAGGCATCCCCATGAACCCTGGCTGACCGCCCATTTGCCTCTCACGCTGCTGCCTCTCCAATTCCTCCATCGACAAAACCTGTGGCTGCGCCTGCTGCTGAGCGGGTGCTCCATTACTGCTCCACAGCGACTCCATTGGCTTCAAATCAACAGAAGTCTCTAGCGCGGGTTGCATATGGTGATCAACACCCGACGAAGCTGCGGCCACATACGACCTATTGGCTGTAGTGTACGAATTTGCGTTCGTACCAGCTGGTTCCTTACTACCGTTCCCGTGGCCAAAATCAAAATCAGTACCGAATTCTGCTGCAGACCCAAAAGTTTCGGCATTCAAATAGTCTTCATCCTCATTTCCGTACTCCCCTAAACCCTTGTAAGTGTCTTCAAAGTCCAATGGCTTCTGGCTATCCCGACCTTCCCTGTCTTTCGGATGAGAGCCGGACGTATCGAATCCAAAAAACGACATTTTTGAATTGGAAAAACGGTAGTTTCCAAACAAGTACCTTTCAATTAGTCCTATGAATCCCTAGAGAGCTCAAAGACCGCCTGAATATCCCTTATGTATCCTTTATCTAGTGTATTATATCAATGTTGGCCTGTTTTTTCACCTACAAGTGAAAAATATTAGCGTCACAGCATACGTGCTTACTTCTAACTAAGGTTTCTAGTATTGAACTGTATAAAAGGCTGCCTAGTAGACGACTTTCCGGCCTGTAATGGTTCTTCTTGTGTGGAACGCCTGGTCGTCGTCGTCGTCGTCATCGTCGTCCACTTTGGCGCGATTCAAAACCTTCACGAAGGAGTCCACGCGGTATCTCATTCTGGAGTGCATGTAGGCCTTGGAGCACTTGATGTGATAGTGGAAGTAGTTTCTGAATAGTATGAGCTGGGACACGGTCGAGAACTGGAGTTCGGGCGTCTGGAAGTGGCGCGGGAAGAGCACAAAGGTGACGAACCTTCTGCTTGAATCGACCGGCCTGTTGGCTTGCAGATGGGCCTGGATTTCTAGAGGGGGTTCATGCGAGAAAAGCACCTGGGGCGCAGACTGGATCGTTCTGTTTCTCTTTCTGGC
Source organism: Torulaspora franciscae (assembly GCA_003705175.3). Lineage (NCBI taxonomy): Eukaryota > Fungi > Ascomycota > Saccharomycetes > Saccharomycetales > Saccharomycetaceae > Torulaspora > Torulaspora franciscae. The sequence continues at coordinate 1,336,030 of PPHX03000001.1, forward strand.
GTCCACGAACTCTTGCAGGAACACTTTGCCGAACACCTTGTCGGTCTCATCTTGAAAGGCGGTCTCGAAGATCGCGGTGATACGGTCGTTGGCAGGCTTGATGAACAGGTTTTCGTCGTCTCTATACTGCACAGTGTACAGGGTCTGTGATTGGGCATCAGGAGTGCTACTTAGTTGCACAAACTCATCGAAGGCCAGCTGGAACGGATAACTGAGCACAAAGTTCTTCAACAGGGACAGCTGGACCACAGATTCCGGTTGCAGAACATTAAGGTCCACTTGTAACGTGTAGTCGTACCCTGCTTCTACACTGGAAGCCACAGACACGCCCGGCTGCATCTTGTATTTAGCCTCTAGGTACTCAGCAAGCCCGCCGGGGCTACCGCACTCCTGCACGCTGGACCAGGCCCTCGTACGTATACTGAGGTACAACAGGGCCCGGTCTTCCTGGGCGTTCGAGATGTGCAGAGTGGTAGCATCGAAGTCCGACACAATACGGTCCAAAGTAAGTGGGTTTCCAGCGCGGAAAGCTTCCAGGGCCTCACCGAACGTCTTTTGAACCAGCAGGTTCTGCGGTTGTAGTTGTAGCATGCTTCCGTTGGCTCCAATTGCTTTCTTTGGTGGCCTTCAGCTCGTTACCATAGCCCCTATAGCGTCTTGATGATAGAAGTGAAAAATCGCCCATTACGGACAGTTCGATCAACCACAGATTGTATATATACAGGACTATATGGCTGGATAATCAGTCTTTGGAGGGCCTCTTGACACCGTACTTGGACCTCGAAGTCACTCTGTTGACGACCCCACTGAGATCGCCTGCCCCGCGGACCAGATGGTACTTGACACCGGGCAGGTCCTGACAACGTCCTCCACGCACGTACACTATACTGTGTTCCTGGGCGTTGTGGCCCTCCCCGGGGATGTAGGCTGATATGACGTTTCCGTTGGTAAGTCTTACTCTGCATGCCTTCCGCTGGGCAGAATTTGGTTTCTTTGGTTTGAGAACCATCACCCTAAGTACCACGCCCTTTCGGATCGGGCATCTTTGTAAATCTGGCGACACAGTGACGTTTTTCCGCTTGGGTTTCTCAGCTCCACGCTTGATCTGATTCAAAGTGGCCCACATCGATGTTGTTGTTGCAAAACTGGCTCTTTGGAACCTTTGAGCTCCCAAAAAAAGGGACAGCCGCGTAGGAGCCATCCTGGAGCACATTCCCGACCTCACTAGGCTCGAAAGCATCTCTATACGCCTGTAACTGTTGCACTGACTAGCTATCTTTCACCTTCAGGCTCTAATACGCTTGGCTGAAATATTTGAGCAGTGAAAAATCGCCTGCGACGACTGATCGGAACTCGAATAATGGGCCACTTGGGAGGTCAATTGAGCCTCTGGGGCACTGCTGGTGCCATATCAGTCGGTAGCCCAGGTTTCTGCCATGTCTTACAGCCTTGTTTTGTGTGAAGCTCTTGTAGGAGGTCCGATGAGGCCTCTTTAACAATGAAAGAAATAGGTTCTTGGATAGATCGACTGCTCGAAGCTGGACGGACAGAGGCGTATGGATGGGGAGGACGCAATCTTTCGTGCATTTGAAACCCGCAAATGTGGTTGCTGGTGCCAATTTGAGCGGGAGATCCCCCATGCTCAGGGTGCACCTAAATCGGTTCCCTAGCGTAATAGGACACAGTTCGAGCAGGATCAACAGACGTTATAATGAGGATACATACGCTATCAATATGCTGAAGTTACCGTCGTTATCTCAGGAGATGGCTATGCTGAGGACCGGAACCGACCAGTGCCCTGAGTGGAGGAAGTCGGTGCTTAATCTCTCAATCTTTGACGGCCACGGGGGCCAGGGGAGAGTCTCCAAACTGCTCTCGGAGCACTTGCACAAGTGTATTGTTACAGGTACCCCCACGCAGAAGCAGCTGTTTGATCTGCTCAAGCAATATAGAGATTTGATCGGAGGGGAGTATTGGGAGAAGGTCTACGCTGCCCGGGAAGAGTTCTACACCAAGTATATCACGAACTGCAATACCAAACAGGAGCAGGTGCTGTACGAGTCGGAGAACTCCGGTTCGAGGATGATATTTGACAAGTGGGGAAACATCATTGATAAGACAAGCCTGCTGCAGGAGCAAGAGCGACTTAGACTGTACTACTCGTTCTTGAAGTTCGATTTGGACCGGTGCTGTGGATTCGCAGAGGCAGATATGCCTTTTTCGAAGAGGATCGAGAAATACACAGGAGGGTCCACGGCGTCGTCTATCTTTATATCGTCATATGAAGAACACCGATCGTTCGACGAGTCTTTCTTCGTTTCCCCCAGCGGCCTTCTAAAGCTAGTGGTAACGCAAGTCGGCGATACAAAGATTATCTTGTGCGATCAGAACGGTATTGCGCACAGCCTCACGAAAGTTCACCATCCATCATCGCTGAGGGAGAGTCACCGACTGCACACAAATGCAGCTATGCAACGTGACTCCTTCGGTGACACGAGGTTCCTCAACAACTTTGCCAATACACGGTCGTTTGGCGACCTAGTAGCGAAGCCCGAAGGACTTACCAGCGAACCAGACATCTACTCTTACCTTATCGGCCCCACATTGGACCTGCCTCATTCCGAGCGGTCCAAATTGCAGTTTGGAGGCGACGAATGCTTTGTCTGCTTGATAACGGACGGAGTCTCCGATCTCATGTCAGACCAAGAGCTCGCTGATCTCATCACGTCCACTGTGAACCTGCGAGGGCTCAAAGTGGGTTCACCTCAGTATGTCGCAGAAGAGGTCATCAAATATATCATGGCCATTGGTGGTAGACGTGCAGATAATGCTACATGTCTGATACTAAGACTGCCTAACTGGGGGAACTGGCCTAATTTGGACCGGACCGGCGCCGCAAGAGAGTCTAAACTTCTAGATGCTTCCCAGGGAGACAGAACCGACGATTGACATTTGCTTCATTACACTCGACTTCATAGAGTACATGTATAGGTTACACTTGAGGTATGTACAGGATTTAAAGACATGGCATGTTCATTTGTTCTTTGTCTGAGTGTAACTAAATCTCTTTCTTGTGGGCACAAACTCCCCCAGTTTCCTGCCCACCATATCTTCGACCACTTCAAACGCCACGTATTCTTTACCATTATGAACCTGGAACTTCAGACCCACGAATTGGGGCAAGATTGTGGCTGCTCTGGCGTTAGTCCTAATGGGAGTACCTTTCGACATGGCTTCCCGGATGGGAAGTGGAACAATGTGAGGGCCCTTCCAGGCTGAACGGGACAGCAGACTGACAGTCGGAAACATCGAAACGATCTCTTTGAAGGGATCTTTTTGAGATTTTGTTGTTATAGTGGTGAATTTTTCAGATTATTAAATAGAAAGTGAAAAAAGCTGGCTAGCTGTGATGAGATGAGCATCAACCAAAGCTCAGATATTGGGAAATGTTTGCCGTTAGGTTCGATCCCAACAGTATCCATCAGGTGGCTGAGCAAGATGACGATGATTCCGTAATACCGTTGAAAAGAGGAAGAGTTCACGAGGAAGATGAGGAAGAGATGGACGATGAGATAGCAGACAAGACAGAGGATCAGGAAAACAAAACAAATGATGAGATAGAGCACGAGGATGGGGATGCAGAGCCCCAACTGTCAAGCAGTGAAGTAGAGGCTGAGGATGGGAATGAGGAGGAAGAAGACCAAGAAAAAGTGGAGGTCCCGAAGAAACATAGCTCGATTATGTCGAGATTCACACACACCCTATCGCTACAGGACAGACTTCCCGAGGAAAATAAAGCAGATGAGGGATCTGAACATTTAGGCAACGCAGCTGAACAACATGATCTCGACCAGATTCCACAGCCCGCAGTTGTCAGAGATAATCTTGCGCATCAAAAATCACAAGATCATAAGACAGTGGCCTGGTCAAATACAGATAAGTTTTACTATGACAATTCTATGATCAAAACATTTTCGTCGTTCGAGGATGTTATTCAGCCCAAGCTACTGCAGAACGTGGTGAAATTCTTCTCACCTAACTCGTTCCCTATTCAGACTGCATTGCTAGAAAATCTACTACCTATCATTAACGACTCACTTTTCACAACCAGAAAACATCTCACGAGGAGGGTTGGTGATGTACTTGTTAACGCCTCAACGGGTTCTGGTAAGACGTTAGCTTACTCTATTCCAATCGTACAACTGCTCTCGAAAAGAACTGTTAACAGACTGAGGGCCCTAATTCTTGTTCCCACTAAATTGCTGATTAATCAAGTTTACGAGACAGTGAATAAATTGGCGCAAGGGACAGGACTAATCGTTGGTATTTCGAAGCTGGAAAATTCGCTGAAAGAAGAGCATCGTAAGTTCGTTCAAACAGAACCTGATGTACTCATTGTCACTCCAGGTAGGCTGGTGGATCATTTACAGATGAAGTCGATAAGTTTGAAGAATTTAAAGATGTTGGTTCTGGACGAAGCAGACCACCTGCTTAATCAATCTTTCCAAAACTGGTGTTCAGAGCTAATGAACCAGATAACAGCCGAAAAGCGCGATCAGCAGCCTGGAAACGTTACTAAGATGATCTTTAGTGCCACTTTAACAACGAATACGGAGAAGCTGCATAAACTGAATCTCAACAATCCAAAACTTTTCATTATGGACTCTGTGAAACTTTACACCCTGCCAGAAAAACTACAGGAATACATCATCAACATCCCTACATCCAAGAGTTTCTACAAGCCGCTAATCCTACTACGTTTGCTCGACCAGTTAAGGTCCGCTAAGGTTCTGGTATTCGTGAAGTCAAACGAAGCCTCTCTAAGATTAGCCTCTTTGTTGGGTATTCTGATAGAGCAAAATCTGGGACAAGGGCATGCAGTGGAGACTATCAACTCAAACAACACCAAAAGTGAAAACAAGAGACGTGTTAATGAATTTGCCAGCGCTAAGTGTGACTCAGTCAACACAGTTTTGATCACCACGGATCTGATGTCAAGAGGTATCGATATAAACGACATATCGGTTGTGATAAATTATGACCTACCTATATCTTCGCAACAATATGTCCATCGCTGCGGAAGAACGGCAAGAGCTCAATCCGAAGGTAGTGCGTTCAATCTACTAGTAGGTAAAGGTGAAAGAGATTTCTGGAAAGATCAAATCGATGAAGATATGAGCAGAGAAGCGAACGGTTTAGTACCCAAATTGTGGGGTGCTGAAGACTCTTCAGAAACCAACGATGCGGAGCCTTCCAGCTCACTAATTAGTATCTCAAATGAGGAAGAAGACCGCTACAAGCATTCTCTCGAATTATTGAAAGAGAAAGCTTCGGGGAAGAATGCCTGAAACACGACCAACACGTTTCAAGAGTTAAATAGTTGCGTTAATGAGCGTTAATTTGATATAGTTAGGGACCTCTTAGCCCTGTTTCCCATTTTTTGTATTTTCACTGTCATTTTATATCGCTTCTTTATTACTTGAAGATTATGCTGTCATTGAGAACCGTTATGTTCGGACAAAAGACTAAAACATCGACAGTTGTCAATTCACTCCAATCAATTAGGCCATATTGTTGGGATGAGCCCCAGCAAATATATTCTGACTGCACCAGACGATTTACATCCCTATGTACCTTCTAATGAGAGTCACCGAAGTCCGCACTACCCAGATTTTGAACCCTGGAAGCATACTGAGGAAGATGATGAGATTTTGCTAAGCTTTGTGGCCAAGGGTTACTATATGACCTCTAAAGTAAATTTTGAGAGTATATCAGCACGTTCTTCACTACAGGAATCCCTACCGAAACTCTCAGATCAGCTTGCAGATCAGTTTTCTCGAGTACTTCGAATCAGAGAGGAGGAAATAAATCGAATACCAGCTTTTGAAGGCAGTTCTGGGGCTCCCTTTAACAGCCTTTGTGGGCCAGGATTTCTGCTGCCGAGTAGAGTCACTTTGACGGAACATAGAAGAGAACTTTGGTTACAAGAGTTAGGATCATCCTATGCTTCCTTGCCTAAGCTGTCAAAACACATACCACACGGTCTTAAGAGAAGACAAGTTTTAGAGCAGTGCTGTGCTAAGCAGATACCTCTGAAGAGGGCCATTTGGCTGATTAAATGCTGTTATTCTCTGGAGTGGAAAGTGAAGGTAACTAAAACCAAAGATACCGAAGAGAATAAAGACATAGAGCCTTTGTTGACAAAAGAATGGACTGATAATTTTGTCTACATCCTTGAGAAGCTAATCTTCGAAATGGTACATTACGATAACGATCCTGTACAATTTAAGCGCTGGAGAGCAGAGGTTAGATATTTTCTGAAACTGCTCGGTAACTGCTATACAATCGGTCTCATAGAGAAGGAAGTCTTGCACCACTGGCTGGTGGAATTTGGTTCCAAGGTGAACAGTTTCGAATTTCTTCCACTTACACTTCATATTTTGATGATATTCTGGGACGGGATTTGTGGCTCTGCAAAGCAGGAAGATACCAATTCTCAGCCCATTTACTTAGCATCCAAGGTTGCTGACATGCTCTTGAGCAAGTATCATATGGTGTCACAGAGCAAATCGATGATTAACGATGAGAAATATATTATTAACGATATCAAAAAGAACGGAAAGATAAAAGATTCCATTCTTTCTACTTTAAGGATGTTGATACGCAGATTATTTGACAATAATTCCTTAGAGACCTTCATATTTCCGGATTCAAGTTGGGATATCTACAAGCCAATCCTGTATGAAATCACCAGTTCATTAACTCCGCATGGTAATCCAGAACTAGTCAATGAGGCTCGCAAAAAACTGGAGCTTGTTAGCTATCGAAATGAGTCTTTGAGAATCAGGAACCCATGGGAGCGTAAACAAAGTAAAGAAGATGAAATGGATCACAACCGAAATGATTCAGACCTTTTAAGACTGCGGTCTGTTGACATTGATTTAACGGCAAAGCTTGATGAAAACCCTGTGGATTTTGATTGGGCATCATATCTCGACCGCAACATGCTACATGTAAGTCAAATTCGCCAGCTTTTCCTTTGGGCAATTCATCCATCTCGCAGCATGCACTATGAAGCCAGTCAACTGGTAGCGAAAATCATTCTCTTGAAGATCAACACCGTTGAAGCTTTCCAAGAATACGCTGTGGAAGATGTAATCTGGTCTTTGGTGTTCCAGGTGGCAAGGCTGGATATGTCTTCAAGATCTATGACCGTTGCACTGCCCGCAATGTACCGTCTCCTCAATATTCTCATAAGTTATGGAATTTTGAAAGTCCCGGCATATATCCGGAAGCTAATAAGTTCAGGTATCCTTTATCTCCCCGAGTCTAACGACAAGTTTGTGCACTGCGATATCTTGATAAATCTTAAGATATCTCCCTTGATGAAAAGTCAATACAATATGGTGCTAAGGAACGTGATTGAGTATGATCCCTTGTATTTTGAAGAGTACAATTTTGACAATTTATTGCAGAAAGTGGAAGGGCTCAAGCAGGCCATTTTAACCGGGCAGGCCTTGGAATTGGCTAAGTACCCTTCGAACATCAAGATCATGACCGCAGAGTGGTACCTGACAACTATTTGTTCCGGTAATCCAACACCAGTGGACAAAACGACTGTGATTAAAACGTTTGAAGTGTTCTGCCTACGATTGGATGCAACTCACTACTTTTACAAATGGGTCGAGTTTATTGTTTATCATCAGTTGCTGAATGATGTAGAGTCTCTGGAAGCTCTAATGGATATTCTTCTCTGCTTTGGTAGACTTTTCTCTCAGCTAATAAATGACCACATTTTGTTCACGAAAACGTTTATTCTCATCTACACAAAGAAGTTCCAAAGTAGAGAGCCAAATTCCTACGCGGTAACGTCCTTTATGCCATTTTGGAAATTCTTCATCAAGAACTTCTCTCCCGCACTAAGCATCGACGAGGATTTGCGAACCGAGCTTTCGGCTGTTTATGAGGAAGAGAAGACTAAAGCTGAGCGTTTGAGTAAAAACAAGCAGGAGGCAATAAACGTGTATATGGCTTTTAATGACCAAGAAGCAAGACATGGGGCATGGAACTTCACGGAGATTTTTCAGACTAGTTTGAGAGGCTTTTTGGCCGTGGAAGATTCCGTCAACCAAAGCCGTTATAGACGCAACCTTTTGCTTCTTATTGCAACCAATATTAAGGAGTACAACAAATTTATGTCGATCTCCTTGAAGAGGAAATCTTTTGCACAGGACGATTTGCTGAGGCTGATATCGGCAAAACTCTTGACACTTGAGCAGATACAAAACGTCCTTGGAATGAAGGTGACTCTCTCTCTGCTTCCTGTCGAGCATGTCAAGAACGGTCTATATTTGGAATATCATAAGAACCAATACATCATGAACAATTTTGAAACCATACTGCTTGCTTCCCTCGATGACTGTTCACGCTACTATACGACGTTCCTGAATATTATCATAAAGTATGGAAACAGATCCAAATTTACATCATTTTCGAATAAAATGATTAAGACAGTCTTGAAGAATAACCCTGTCACCAATAATCAAATACTACAAGATCTGCTCTTCTATGGCGTTCCTAAGATGGATGTCGAAGATGATAGCACTATTGAAGAGGTAAATCCAGCGGCAATGTACTCCATGCTCAACTTTACCAATTTATGGATTTTTCAGGCTTACACCAGTTACCAGATTGAGCTTATTGAAGAGACCGGGCCCATGTCTTTGAAAACTTTTTTATTTGAAGTTATTGAGTACTCAGGCTCGAACTGTCTTTGTGCCCACATTTTTGATAGGATTGCTAGCATCAGCTCGCAACACGCTATCATGCAAATATTTGAGCACGACTTCTTCGAGAAATGCCTACAGAATGAGGAGCCCGATACAAAATACATGAGCGTCTTAATAAGAATCATTACTTCGCTTTCTCAAAAACATCAAGGTGAAGTAGACATATCAGACGACAGTTTCGAGCTTCTTTTAAGAACATTTGATCTCTTCACAAGCTTGGAGGAAGATGCCTTGATTAAGATTGAACTTCAATTTGAAATCAGTCTAAAGATATTCACTATCCACCAGAATCCCATCTTTCAGCGTATTGTAAACTCAATTGAGAACAGGGACTCTACCAGAGCAGAGCGGTTAATGGACGGTACTCTCACTCTTTTTGAAGAGATAAGCACAAATCTCAGACTAAAGTTGATGCTCTACGAAATATTAAGCTCGATGAAATCGTATTGTATATATGCATCAACGACTACTACGAAGTTTCAAACACCAGCAAAACTACTGAATCTCCCTCCCTTTCAAATGTCGTCATTCATTCAGAGAACAAGCAAATCCAGCACAGAAACAACAGTCCTCGGATTGCAAACCATTGAACCAGAAGATGTGGAAAGATCCAACCGATGGTTTCTGTACGATAAAAAAAGGAAAACGTATGTTTGCAAGCTGCACTGTGAACCGTATCATTTAATCAGCAACTTTCAGCCAGAGGGTATGAGTTCCTTCAACAATTCGTGTTTGAATTTGAGTTTATTTAATGCGTGCTTCGAGAAAAAAAATCCAAGTTAGATTCTATCTACTTCAATAGTGGTTTCAGAAGAAGGAAGTACCTTCTTAATGCATTTATCTATGGCCAACCGTAGTCTCAATTCCTCATCGTTAGATGCGCCTTTTAGAGTCAATCTGATGAGAACTATGTATAAGTTGAAATTAACCTTTGCAATAACAAGATCTTCATGCTTCAAATTGCATTTGGCTAAAAATTCGGTGAGTGACTCTATTTCCTCTTTAATCTTTGACTTCAGTGCGGCAGGTTCCTGAGTAGTTAAGTTTAACGATGACCTGATCGACTTGTTCTTGCTCTTTTCAGATGGTACAACAGTTGGATTATGCAATAGAGTAGATGCGGGAATGGATGTAGTTGAAAACCCAAGTAGCAGAATCGTTGATGTCCACTGTGCGATTGTAAAGCCGTGTATTAAAATAAAAATGGCTATCAACATTGCCGCAGCGTAGTCCGAAACGGCTTGAATGGAATGATGCATACCTGGCAGAATACCAAGGTAAGTGGTATAGGCGATGGTGATAAGCGGATTCTTCGTCTTCAGCTTCGAATTTTTATTAGCGTAAAACGTTTTGAATAGGGAAAGAAATGACAATGCGAAGTTTATTGACAGAACGATGTACCATAATCCAAGATCATCAGAAGCCAACTCAAGACTGCCCTCCGAATAATGAGAGTGCGGAATGGAGGACGCTATTTCATCATGGCTTTTCGTGTCTTCTGCTGTCTCGACAAACAATACAATAAACTCCTCAATGATGTGGAACACAAGATCTAACCCAACGAAGCATAACGAGACGGCTGAGGCAAAACTAGATGCAACGTCAATTCTCTTTAGTCCAAAGGGAAAAGTTATGGTACCTGTAGACCAAACTTCGAAATGCGACAAGTTCTCCACCACGATAATAATCAAGGACCCGATGATATCGTATGTGATAAAATGTGAAAGAGTGATAAGGTTGCTCCATGACTTTGTATGGCCGAGTTGGAAAGTTACTATACAAGCTACCAGTTGCAAAAAAGTAATCGACAACTGGATATGCGCTCTAGGCCATGTCAGGTTCCTTACCAGGTCGTTGAGATCGGGTATTGGAAGCGATTTAGCGATGTTCAGAGGGATCTTTACCTCGGGCTCCTGAAAAAAGTTCATCGACACCGAAGAATGTTTATAACGATGTCCCTTACGAAACGAAGTTCTCGAAGAACTGAGCGTCTGTGAGCCAAAATTGAAAGGCGATTCGAGGTTCTTCCTGCGTTCTGGGGATGCTGATCTCGTCGGCGATCGGGTTCTCGAGGTTGGCGGAGCCAATTGCGGCCCGGGCACATATTTCAAAGAGTGCCTTCGAGATTCTGACGGTATGACTGGTGGTACTGGCGGAACATTTGCTGTGCTGTCACCAAACGTAAATGTAGGATTGTAGATGAGACTCGAACTGGAGTTATTCCCATCCTTCGAAGAGTAGAAAGCCGATGACCCCGGACGACTCAATGACGGTGACGCAAAGAAAGGCCGAGTCTGTGTCGAGAATTTCTGATCCTCACGTTTTTCCTGCAGAACCGGAGTGGAAAACTCGTCTAGCGCACCAGGCGGTGAGTCCTCCTCCAGGATCGAGTTCATGACAGGCGTGTCCATTGCTGACATCGCCGTTCCCGCGACACAATGCCTTTAACCACTGTCAACAGAGAGTTTATCTTGTAATAATACACTGGCCAAAATGACCCGCAAGGTTTATTACCCGCCCTTACAATCACTTATCACGAACACACTGGGACAGACCGGCACTCCAAAACGCTTGTATAACGACGGCCCTCAGCGGTGGGAACCGCACCTCTAGAGTCTCACAGCTCGTATATTAGTTCCATCCTCTTTCTATCCGACCGTCCTCCGCAGTTGTCAGGCCCGAAATTTCACATCCCACCGATTCAGCACGTCGAAGAAAGGAACTTGGAAAAAGTGAGTTTTATACCGGTTCAGATGCAGTTTAGACGGCCAATGGCTCACACGCCGACGAGCCTAACGCGTAGCAAGTTGCCAAACAAGTGTACTCGTAAACCACCACCCCGTTTCCGGCCCATCTGGCTGGTAGATATCCCGCGCATCCGTATCGTCTATCTTGACCACAATCACAGCACCCCGCTGACCACTCAGTGCGTCTCTAACAGCGCTCTGCATTTTCCTCGGCGGCTAGCAAGGTGCACTCCCCATCTTCCAGCTGAGACCGTCCCAGCCAATCCATCACCCGCAAACCTCTCAAGCACCTTCAACAACACCTATCAGCAGCCTCCAGAGCTCTTATGACCACCTTTCTAGCTTTGGTTCTTCTCAAGAGTAGTATGTTTCGTTTCACGTTCAGGGTGGCAAATCTCAAGGCGTGTCGCGAACAAATAAGCAGCACCCTGAGGGAAACAAACCACTTCGGACAAGACACCAGACGTCTATAGGAAGGCGTTCGATGGGTAGCGAGCAGCACTGAACGAACGATCTCGGGAAACTCACAGATGTCGAATTCACCAGGGGCGTGCGATTCGGCCCAGGCGTTTCAGAAGCAGAAGCTGAGTCAGAACGACGACTACTCGACTCTCATGCAGCACAAGTCCCATCTAGAGACCCGTTTACTGCGGCAGCAGTACTTGGGCAAGCGGTTGCAGTTGCTGTATGCGCAGATCGACAAGACGCGCAACTATCAGGAGTTTGTGGACGTCCTGATGAACAGCAGGTCGTTACTGAGAGAAATCTTCACGGTAGAAGCGCAGAGTAAGCGTGCGAGTGGTACAGAGCCGGAGATAGACTGGTCTAAATTCGGGGTCGATCTGCAGGACTATGTGGCCAACGACGACGAATTACTAACGCTTTACAACAACGGTCTTTTATAGAGACGTCTGCATACGTGCGCCCTGTTTGGGCGTGCTCTCTTCCATTTGTAATTATCTGTAACTGATTTTAGTAGTTTATGTGTATATATATGGGGTTTAAGGAGCCTTTTTCACGCTAATCATCTCTCTATAACTGCAAGCACTCTGTGAGAGACATATAAGGATGTTCAGAGCCTCTATCCGCCCACTAGCCGCTAGACCAGCAATCAAGACCTTTGTGAGGGCCAAGGGCTACAGTTCTATTACCAAACTGGCCTCGATGACCGAGTTTGAGTCGTCCATCAAGGGTTCAGGGTTGTCGGTGGTCGATTTCTACGCAACTTGGTGCGGCCCCTGTAAGGCCATGGCCCCACATCTGTCGAAGCTGGTGCAAGAGTATCCAGATGTCGGATTTTACAAGGTGGACGTCGATGAGAGCCCCGAGATAGCTCAATACTGCGGTGTGAGTGCAATGCCGACCTTTGTGTATGCTAAAGGAGGAAAATTGCTAGGTAAGGTTGTTGGTGCCAACCCCAATGGCGTTGAGCAAGGTATCAAGGACCTGAAATAGTGTTTTATATATTCATTAACCGACTTTATTATAAGAATGCTCTGATCACATCTAATTGTGAAAAGTTCGAAAACAAGGCCAAGTGGTACAGATGAGTATACCGTTTTCAAAAGTTATCAGCGCTCTAGTGGCTAAAACTGCTCCTGAGCCTATCTACTCCTACAAGGTTTCTCCTCTTGTAAAGGCGGGATCTGTGGCGTTGTCGTTGGTGTTCTTCACTTATGGTGCTACTTTTGCAGACTGGTCCTATGAATCAGCACAGACTGTGTATAAAGAAGCGGATGAGGATACGAAGAAGGATTGGAAGTTCTTACTGAAGACTTTTGGCCCAAGTGCGCTCACTGTGATACCGTTTACGCTGGCAGCTGCTGCCTTGTATGCGCCTTCCAGAATTGTCACGAAGGTTACCTATATACCAAAGGTCAATGGAATGCCCGAGTGCGAACTAATCCGTCGGTCTGTGATTGGTGTTAGGGAGATCAAGGTTGTCAGACCTCTGTTACAAATCGTCAGAAGTCCAAAGGCCCGTGTATTCACTGGAGTAGGTCCGCAAGGCGTTGAGGACAAAGGATCGTTCATATTCTTCTTGTCGGACCGCAGTCCAAAGACAAAGGGCTGGATGGACAAGTTCTACATATTTCCACGCTCTGGCAAATTCTGGGGATCTGATGGTCGTGTCTTTGATGCACTATTTGGTGGAGACTCAATAAGAGATCTTGAACTAAAGGCGAAGGACACACAAGATAATCGAATTAAGGATATAAAACAGGATAGAACGATGTTACAAGATATCATCAGAGAAAATGCCACGAGAGCCAAATTCCACTCGGGGTCCAAGGTCTCAAAAAAGATTGTCAGTTCAAAGTAGACCAAACGATCTCAATAAAAAGTCAAAAAAGAGAGCATAGGAGAAATATAGGCCGGAGCTGATGTTGCTTGTGAATGCTCTCCAGCAGTCTTTGGGGTTATCGAGATCGACCTTCTTTATCATTGTAAATACTCTGTAGGCGAATAAAGATAAGCCCCCGATGAATCCGGGACCCATCATCAAGCCGCTGTTTAGACCAGCCAGCGTATACAACGCAAATTGCGAAGTAGCCATAGCGTAGCAAATCTTTTTCGCTTTGCCACCCCATGCCAGGGCGGTAGATTTGATCCCGGCCTTGATGTCAAAGGCTTTATCTTGGTGGGCGTAGATCGTGTCATAGATCATACACCATAGGACACTCCCCGCGTACAAAGGAATCATTGTAGGCCAGTCCATAATTCCCATAGCTGGAAAGCCGAGAAGAGCACCCCATTTGAAGCACGCACTAAGAGCCAATTGGGGGTAGTAGGTAAATCTCTTGAAAAGAGGATAGGTGAACACCAGCGGCAACGATGATAGCCCCAACCACCAGCAGGCCGCAGGCAATTGGCTCAAAATCCCGACACCCAGAGCAGTTTGACCTGCTAGAAAAGCCACTGCTTGTTTGGGAGAAACCCTGCCCGAAGTGATGGGTCTCTCGACCGAACGGATAACTTTGTTGTCTAAATCTCGATCCAAGAGATCGTTAATGGTACACCCTGCACCTCTCATAATCAAAGCACCAATGCCAAAAACACTCAGCATCCAAGCTGTATGTCCAATTGTAGCGCCTGTCTCCATACCTGCTATCAGAATGGCCCACGTACAGGGCAGGTAGAGCAGCCAAGTACCGACCGGTTTCTCTAGTCTCATTAATTCAGCGTAGGGAATCCATTTTTCGGGCAGCCTCGAAACAAAAGGTCCTAGACCATTAATTCTTGCCAATCGAGCCTCTTCTAATTGTTTTGGGGTAAAAGTCTTATCTGGAGCCCTGGTCGATTGAAGCCTGAGCGCCATTCTGTTAAATAATACACCCATTGGCGCATTCTGAAGAGACACCGACCTCCGGAAAAGGGGCAGTGATTGAACTCCAAGTCTATAGAGCAGCATTGGACTTACAATGGTCTTGAGTCACCTTATCTTGTGGTTAGTTGGGTCCTTTATATGCTGTATATCAGTACAGTGATACATCATTTCACGTGCTAAACTGGGCCTAACAACAGCGGCTAAGAGAAAGTAGGTATTTATTGAGTATTAGCGTCTTATTCTCCTGTGTCGAGTCATCGTATTGGCTCATTGGATCTAGATGAAATACCCAAGCGAAGGTCTTTGTATTTACTCTGCTTTACAACCGCCCTTCAGCGTTCACTCGACAACCGCTCACACCCCGACCCAGGTCAGACTGGTGGCCATCGGATCTGCCGACCACAGCTGTTTCCCTTGATATGTGTGGGAGAATTCTGTTGGTGACCAGCTCTCTACAGGTTCAAGACACGACAGGCAAGAAAAGATGGGGCTATAAAAGTTATCATATGGAACATGAAGACGACATCAGCTGATAGGGAAGACGGCAGTCAAGGACCAGAGCTGACACGGTTTTTGTTAGAAACCTGGCTTATTTCAGGCTACTGTTCGCACCGATTGTGATGGAGCTTGTCGGTGGAAAGCGCTGGGGTTCACGCTGGGGTTTGGGAGTATTCTTGTCGGTAAGCTTGGTTTTAGGATGGCATTGGCACCAGAACCTGGTTGTCGTAAGAGAGGTCTCCGAAGAATCCGGCCTTCGAGGAAACGGGCCGCTCACGATCAGCTTCAGCCCGAGCTGCTGATGAATGCTTCCAGACTCTCAGCCTGGTTTTGTCGATTCAAGCAGGATTAGCTCTAGTTTGCATCAAGTTTTATCGGTCTCTTCAGTTAAACGAGCCTGCGCCCGTGGCGGAAGCATGAAATTTCGAAAGCTGGCAATGAAAAGCATCGCAAAACTCAATCAAGAGGTAATCATCTAAACTGACCCACCTTGGACTCCAATGACCATCCACGTCGCTTCTACCACTGCTCCAGTGAACATTGCTGTATGTTTGATGGCTCAATTGCCCTTTTGTGACAGCCTCTAGCGTCCATTGTACTAACTTTACGTGCAGACTCTAAAATACTGGGGAAAAAGAGACAAAAAATTAAACCTCCCAACCAACTCTTCTATTTCCGTGACCTTGGCGCAAGATGATTTGAGGACTTTGACTTCTGTGTGTACAGGATCCGAACTTACCGAGGATAAGCTTGTATTGAACGGCAAGGAAGAATCCCTGGCAAGCGAGAGGACCCAAAACTGCCTAAAGGACCTACGTAAATTAAGAAAGGAATTGGAAAACTCGGACCCCAAACTGCCAAAGTTCTCTGAGTGGAAGTTGACCATTGTTTCTGAAAACAACTTCCCAACTGCTGCTGGTCTGGCCTCGTCAGCCGCCGGGTTCGCCGCATTAGTTGTTGCAATTGCCAAACTATACCAGTTGCCACAGTCTCTATCCGACATTTCGAAGATTGCGAGGAAAGGTTCTGGTTCTGCTTGTAGATCCCTTTTCGGGGGTTATGTTGCCTGGGAGATGGGCAACGAACTAGATGGCTCGGACTCCAAAGCCGTTGAGGTTGCACCAATGGAACATTGGCCAAACATGAAAGCTGCAATTTTGGTGGTCAGTGCCTCTAAGAAAGACACACCTTCGACCAGCGGTATGCAGTTGACCGTCGAGACCTCTGACCTTTTCAAAGAAAGAGTGAGAGACGTTGTTCCTCGTAGATTCGAAGAGATGAAGAAGGCTATCCGCGAGAAAAACTGGCCCGTGTTTGCAGAATTAACCATGAAGGACTCTAATTCCTTCCATGCTACGTGTCTGGACACATTCCCTCCAATTTTCTACATGAACGATACCTCTAAGAAAATCATCAAGCTATGCCACCAGATCAACGCTTTCTATAACGAAACTGTTGTGGCTTACACCTTTGATGCCGGTCCCAATGCAGTGTTGTACTACTTGCAAGAAAATGAACAAAAGCTTTTTGCCTTCATGTACAAGACTTTCAGCAAAGTATCTGGATGGGATATTAAGTATTCCAAGGAGCAGCTTACTCGGTTTGCTCAGGAATTCGACAATTCGGTCGCTAAGGACCTGGATTTCGAGATCGACTGTGAGCTACACGAAGGCGTTTCAAGGATCATCTTAACCCAGGTGGGCCCAGGTCCACAGCCGACAGATGAATGTCTGATCGATCTAGCTACCGGGTTGCCCAAATGATATTGGTACACCAGTCAGCGTATTGAGCTGTCATTATGGGTTGTAAATGTTCATAAGTATACAATTATACACATACGTACTATTGGCTCAGACTTCTCATGATTCTTATTAACAAAAACAGCGGTCGCCTAGGCCGAAAATCTATAGTTAAGTCGCAGGTTTCTAGCTTGTGTGTTGGGGGGGGGGGGGGGGGGGGGTTTTTTTT